>CM035148.1:25785387-27257704 GCA_020205605.1 Panax ginseng | reverse complement strand
AACCACTAATTTCGGTTTCAAAACCTATTGAAATAATAAAATTTTATGCAATTTAAATTAACTATTTAGCATCATGCAATATTAAAGTTGTAAAAATCTAAAATAATTGTATGAGATTTGTAAGGTGATGGTGATCATGTAGATTGATACCATCTAAATTCAGAATTAGTAGCTTAATTTTGTTTATTACACAGGTTAATTGAAACATCTCTCTTGTAATAGAATTGTATAATTAATTAATTTCCATAATGCGGTTTGATTTCGGATTTATGCGTGCGGTTTTAACTAGTAACGAAATCGTAATTTTTCAACCCACCTAAAACCGTCATATACGCCGAAATCGTTGGTGTAATTTATACGGTTTTTGGTGCTATTTCGATTCCAATTTAGTTCTTTGCTCAGCCCTATTAGAAGACTTCCAAAAATCCAGTCTCTGATTCCTACCTGAAGACTGTCCTTCAAAATCACAGAGACTCGCAACAGCTTCAAATTATTATCAGAATCTACTGGACTAGGTAAGACTTTTTATGAAATGAAAGACATCAATCTTTACTCTTTCATATTTTCATAATTAGGCAAAAAACCTAATAACCTTGAGGGGGCAGTCTGGCATCGTATTTCCTTCCATTCCATTAGTAATCATAATGTGTAGTAGTAAATCACAAGCATGAAGTTTTGACACCATAAATTTGTCACAACTTCTATTTTGTAGTCATGTTATACTTATATATACATTGAGGTAGCTCGCATATGGCCACCTCGATTCCTAAGCTTTATACAGAAAAATCAAATGATCATTATCTTCGACACCAACACCAGAGATCACTTATTTCCATCTTTTAGAATTCTTCAGCCCCTTGGACTTTTGTTTTGCCTGTTGAAATGCCTGCATTTTTTGCTTCTTTTGAGCTTCCCTCTCAGCCTGGCAATCATAAAAATTCAGAGAAATCAAATTTTTGAGACGATTAAGATTCATATGACAAATTTTTTAGAGGCAATGCTTACCTTTGACATCTTGGATTTGGCTTTTGTTTTTGGAGACTTTTCCTCAAGCTCGGCCTCTCGCTCAAGCTCTCTCTCCCTTGCATCAAGATTCTTCTCTAGATAATACTGTAAAATGGAAACTTTTCATATCATTAGAAATTGCTAGATATTGAAACTAAGAAATTTTACTGCATATTCATTCTGTACTATTCTTGCTTTATGTACCTACATGACGGAAATTAGGTTTTTTGACCATTCAACAGGAACTTGAAGTAGTGTGCTCGAATACGAGTAAACCTGATGGCACACTACTTCTTTACAAGCAGTTTCAGCATGCCAAAAAAATAAGAATAAAAATAGGTACAATAACAGACACGCTCCATCTTATCAAGTACAGGGTAAAAGTTGCAAGACCTTTTCCCTCCTGTTACTTGACATTGTAGATGATGAGAATTTCAAGAGGATGTGTAACAATAAATGGTATAGACTCATCCTCCAACTATATAACATGTGGAATTGGCTCACTGATGTGATTTATCTAGTTATGTAACAAAAAGAAAAAGGTTAAACTGGTTGCAGACTGATAGCTGACATGCTTTTGATCACAAGTCACAACATTCGAGGGAAAGGGGTTTTTGTTTGCAGAGTTTCTCAAATGAATTTTCAAAATACTTTGTCCTAAATCACGACAATTTTGACGACATTATAGAAAACGCAGTAAACAAACAAGTGAACACGCACCAAAGAAGAGGGAAGATAAAAAGAGCATGAAAAACCATAATAAATATTATGACGACAACAACAGTTAGGCAGGTCACACAAGGCTAAGAGAAAATAAAATGATTTGCTAAGTAGGACCAAAATTGCATTGTTTTATGATGATCAATTAGTATGTCATGTAGGTATGAAAATGTGAAATGAACTGCTAAAACAGTAGACTTGCATTATAATCGCCCAAATAGTCTTGTAGATTGCTATCCTTTACTTCCAATACTCTGTTAACTATTTGCTTTATGAAGTATCGATCATGAGAAACAGTAATGACAGTGCCTTTGTACTCGGATATTGCCTCCTAACATAATGGAAACACTCAAAAAATTATGAATGAATAACAGATCTTAATCCTATATTTGATATATAAAGAATATGTCAGACAAAAGTAAAGGGAACAAAACTCCAAACCTCAAGCATCTCTTTTGAAGGTATATCCAAATGATTGGTAGGCTCATCCAAAACTAGCAAAGTTGAAGGCTTCACCATGAACTTGCAAAAGGCAAGACGCGCCTGAAAAAGTATTTAGGTTCAAAGCTTATGCAACATAACAAGAATAAGCTATAACAGCAAACATTACAGAAAGTCTAGAACTACAGAAATATCGCAAGCAGATGACGTTAACTTGCACTTCTTCTGTTTTTTTTTTGACAAGTTATGTTAACTTATACTATAACATAGATAGTCAGTTACATTCAAGAACTAAGATTGAAAACAATGTTTGTCCGAAACCTCGTATTGGAAAAGAACTGTAAGCACACAATAAAATGAGAATATCTTTCATATCTTATACATGATGATGTGCTACAATTATACTAACCTAACAGAATGAGCCTGTAACTTTCTTGAAACTTTACAATAAATTTGAGGAAGTTCAAAATGTTGTATATGAAGGGACAAGACACAGACAGCAAAACGATAAGTTCTATGTAACGGGCATAACTAGTGCTACAAAACAAGAATTTACTTACAAAGATTAAACAACTAGATCATTACCTTCTCACCGCCACTCAAAAGGGAGACCTTCCTATCAAGCATATCAGCCTTGAAATTACAACGTCCAAGGAGACCCTTTATATCATCAATTCTCCAGTCCTCTGCTACTTCTGCTACAGTGTCAAGCACTGATTTATCTAAATCAAGTGCTTCTGCCTGAAAAACATGGTAGACTAATCATAATTAAAAATAGCATTACACAAGAATGGTAGAATTACTCCAGCCACCAAGAAAAACTGATATTGCCATGACTTTATAAGGTAACATAAATGCCTAGTAATGACTTCTGACATGCCTGATTCTGCTCAAAATAGTTTGGTAAGACATTATGCTCTCCAAGCAGAACTTCACCTCTTCCTGGTTTTTCTAAGCCCATAATCAGTTTAAGTAATGTACTTTTCCCACACCCGTTTGGGCCAAGGATAGCAATTTTCTCCCCCTTTTCAATTGTTAAATTTGCATTGTTGAAGAGAACCTGGTAAAAAAATCCGAATATATAGCAAAAGTAAGATATATATACCAATTAGATACCAGAAATTTGATGATTAGCCTTTCTTTATCACCGATTAAATAAGCAATCACCTTGTCCCCATAGCTGAATTCAAGATTCTTGACTGTTGCAACAGATCTTCCACTTCGTCCTCGCTCAGGGAACCTGATCTTCATTTGTTTCCTAATAAAAGGCTTTTCAATCTGCTTTTCATCCTGAAGTTTTTCCAGCTTCTGTTTCACAGAAAATAAGTGAACAGATATAAGCATATAAAATAATACTTTTAAATATATATTTACATACATATATAAACGTATATACGTATGATCACGTGGCCATCAACAAGTAATAGCAATTAAGTGAGATGATAAAAACATGCACTTAGCAAAAGAAATTCACTAAATGATCTCACACTTTTCAATAGTTACACTAGAGCAAATAAATAATTCAGATATACATATAACATGTACACACATTCATATATATATATATATATATATATATATATATATATATATATATATATATATATATATATATATTACTGTTACAAGTTACAACATCAAAATAGTAGAAAAAAAACATTTATTAAATTTAGAAGTAAGATTCATTTCATTAATTAAATAATAATAATAAGACTCTTTTCCGAGGACTTGATTTCATGAAACACACAAATGCTGACACATTCCACAGAAAGGGTTGAATACTTCCTTTCGTCTCTAAAAGATATTCTGGCAGAAGCCATTTACAGGTTGACATTTAGAAAAAGGGTTTTGTGACCAGCTCTTAAGAATTAACTAAAAGCATCATTGATTCATTGTGAATTAACTGTTGCAATGAATGAGAAATAAAAGCATGTTTGTGAGAGGAGGAGAAAAGGTGCTTCTGAAGTTAATGGCAGTTGTACAGGAACTTGTCCTTCTGCAAGAACTCATGTTGTCAGTGTTCCTTTCTATTGAAAACTATTGGAAGCTACACGAATTCAAGATTGAAGTTGCTTTGCTGGCAGTTTTAAACTGCTTTTTAAAAGTCACCCTAGACCAATGAAATATCACTACTAGTTTAAGATTTACAACAAGAATGTAGATAGTTTTCTTAAATTGAATACACGTGTTTATAACATTACACCATCAGTAAGTTGGAATGCAATATTGATATCAATGTACCTTTTCAGCAGTAGAGGCACGGCCTGAATTTGCTCCAGCACTTAACCTGCTTATTAAACCTTTTGTGTGACCAATTTCCTTCTGCTGCTTCTCCCATGCTGTAAACTGAGCTTCAACCCATGCTGCCTTTTGAGTAATATATTCAGAGTAATTTCCCATGTAGGTTCTGGATACACCCATATCAGTTTCCACAACTTTTGTGCACAACTGGTCGTGGAAAGCCCTGTCATGAGATATGATAACCATTGGCACATCTTGCTTATTAAGATAACCTTCAAGCCACTCGATTGTATCAAGATCAAGGTGATTTGTAGGCTCATCCAAAAGTAACAAATCTGGATCCTGCAAATTTTATGGCACCAGTCAAACACAAAATCTTCACATTCTAAATTTCTAATACATGTTAATGTTACAAATTTTAACAAACCAATAAAAATTCTTTTAATAATAAAACAGTCTGCACTGATGTGTATGTAACCACTGCAAACACACAAGTTCCTTGACAAGTCATTACCAATTACTGTAAGTAGGAAATAAAAACTATTTATTCTAGTTCCATCATCAGCTGAATTTAGATGTTCAAATGACTTTTATATAAATAGTCACTAAACATTAATGGATTTGCTATAAAACATCACTAAACTTCTTCAAAAGTGAATAATATCACATTATATAGTACTATAATGCTGCAAACACAAATTGCTGGAAGAAATAATTCCTTAGACAGGTAGTTTTAACATACTAAAAAAATTAATATATTTCGTAAATACAAACCAGCAATTCAATTTTTCACACCATTTCAAGAACAATGCCATAACTACATAAAAGCAAGCACAAAAAACACATGGCACATACTCTACTTGCATATACATAAGCCTACATTATAAATTATTATTCAGCATTCTAAACCAATAGATTAAATTAAAAGGAAAACAACGCAAATACAATACTATACCTGAAGTAAAATCTTCCCAAGGGACATCCTCATTTGCCACCCACCACTAAACGATGCCACCAATCTATCAGAATCCTCCTCTGCAAACCCAAGCTCCGGCATCAATTTACTAATCTTCACATCCACTACATCCAAGTCCACAGCCTGAGCCCGCCTCTGAAGCAAATCAAACTCATCCAAAAGCCTCCCCATCAGCTCCAAATCATCCACAGAACCCTCAATTGCCTTCTGCACCTTCTCCAACCTGGCAGCAATCTCCATTTCCTCCTTAAACGCACTCATAAACTCTTCCTTCACCGTTCTACTCATCGATACCTCGAATTCTTGACTCAAAAATGAAATTTTCATATTGGATTTTGCCTTAATCACATTCCCAGAATCGGGTTCTTCTAATCCAGCAATAATTCTCATCTGGGTTGTTTTCCCAGCACCATTAACTCCCACTAACCCAACCTTTTCGCCTTTCTTCACTTCCCAATTGATATCTTTCAATACAGTCACTCCCTTATAGCTCTTACTAACATTCTCTAACCTGATTCCTGATGAAATACTCGAAGCCCCACTACTGGATTGCCTATTTCCCCGCTTATAATTAACTTTTTCTGATGAATCGTTAGAAAACAAAGATTCTATGTCATCTTTGACACTAACTTCGGCTGTCTCAACCGCTACAGCTGATAATTTAGCTAAAATCCTATTGTTTTGGGAGTTTCTAGGGTTAAATAAAGTAATGCCTTTTATCGAACAATTGGTGGGTGTAATGAATTGGGAGCGTATTTGTGTGGAAAATGGACGTACCCGTTGCCGGAAAGTTGTTTTCCGGGATTCTACAAGGGATGAACCGGTGAGAAAAGCTGAACGGAGCTGAGTGGCTAAATCCATGTTTTGATCGTGAAACAATGAGGGAAATGCAGAGTTTCTCTCCAGAAAACTCTGTTCAATGGAAGAGAAACTCAGTTTTCTCTTTCTCACTAAACACTGAGAAATTCAGAAATTATTATTAGTAGCCTTCCATAAAAATGGACAAAAAAAGAAAAAAGGACCCGAATAAAAATTAAAATAGAAATTCAATTTGTCCAAAAAAAGGAAATAAAATTAAATGAAAAGTCTTTTGTAGATTGCATACCACATATTTTTTAGAATATTATCAATCTTGTTGCGTGTTAAATAAAACTATATTGACCACACGGGTGGATGTAATGTATGTAGTGCGTCAATTACTTTTCTATCCTTTTATTTTCTTTTTACTTTTTGTAACACGAGGGGTAGGGATAGAAATTTTTTAATCCAATTATAAACTGCGACCTATGTGTATATATATGATCACCGGCGGAATTATGGGGACGAGCGAGGTCATATGACTAACTCTAGATTCTAAAACATGTTAATATTAATTAAATTTGATATTTATTATGAGATGGTATAAATTTATTTGTATTCTTATGTTCTTCCATTTATAATAAATTAATAATATTACTATAAGATAAAATAATGTTAAATAGTTTGATAATTAATTAATTAATATTGTACTCATTTATCTTACTGATTTAATCATACATTAGTAATTTGGTATCAATTTTTTATAAATGATAATAACTTAATTTATTTTCTTTCTTTGAGTGGCTCCTCTTGGTTCTCCAAAGAAAGATTACCGTAAACCACAATATAAGGTTTTTGAATATATTATATTATAATTTATAATTTATTCATAAAAATAGCTAATCAGTTGACTAGTCTGATTAAGTCTCATAGTTCGAAAAAAATTAATATATATATATACGGTCCGGATCATGTGCATACCTCTTATTTTATTCACGTCTTCATCACCCTTTTTATGACGGTTTGATTAAATACAACCGTCATCTATACTTTTAACAAACACTATATGTTGTCAAAGTATTTAAAAGTATAGATGACGGTTGTATAATAAAACCATAAATCTAAAGGGGGTGAGTGAAAGTGAAATAAATAAAGGGGTATGACTTGATCCTCTTATATATATATATATATAAAGTCATTAGATTCACAACTCAAAGGTTGTCAAGAGTTGGAATAGGATGTTGTAAAATACTATAATTGGATAAAATAAATTTGAAAGAAGCAATCCAAACGTCATTGCGTCAATAGATAATTTTTTTTTATTGATGTATTTTGACCCCCTCTAAAAATATTCTGGTTCCACTACTGTATATGTATGATAAGTAGTAAAAATTAAGAACGACTTTATTTTAAATTATTTTACTTATGATATAAATTTTTACATTAGTCTATTTAATTTTGTCACATATTTATTGACATATATTTTATTTTATGTTCAAAGTGTCACCGAAATAGAATTTTATTTATGAAAGAGGAAAAATAAAGCATGGCATTTATGTAACTTTATATTTATGTGGCCAAGGGAAGTACAACAGAAAGGCTGATGCAGTTGGAGATAACGCCACGTTGAAACACAAGTAGTGTGTCTGTGTGGTGCAGGCTCCTCTGCGTCACATTGAAGAAAATGATTCCACCCTGTATTCTGGTGCCACGTGTAATCAAAATTGATAGATGCCGGACCAAACGTCATATTAAATAAGTTATTTTTTTTAAAACAATAATTTATATAAAAAATAATTTTATGTGGATTACGAATATTAACATAGAATTAAAAGTAATTAAATAAAAAATAATAAAAATGAGTTATTTCTTTATTGTTGTACCAATAGTCTTATTAAATTTTGTCGCTAAAACTAATGCTACTTTTACAAATTGCAATCATTAGTTTTTACTTCAATAGAAAAAAATGTGACAAAAATTCAAAAGTATTATTTAGGCTAGGCCCAATACACTGATACAGTATTTGCTCTGTTTCATGTAAAGAAATAATTTTATTTAAAAAAAGAAATGATATTTCATAAAATAAATTATTTTTATTAATAATAATTTAAAATGATAAAATATCCTCAACTATATCAATACAATTTCACTATCACGTCGTGAGAGAAAACATATTCTGAAAACTATCGTGTAAAATACGACAACATATAAGTTAGGCGCGCAAAGCGAATTGGACCTACTTAAATATGATCAGACCATCATCAAGCGAGAGCCAAAATGGCCGAGTTTTTGGCGGTGGAATTAAGCGACCAAGTGGTGCGGATTTGGTTTCTACTTACCATGAGGCCTTTTCATTTATTTTTTTATATATATAAAAACCTGTACATCACAAATTCACAATAATATTTAAAATTTAATCAATCATTCTCTCCTGTCTGGCTGTCTCCACTTTCTTTCTAGGGAAAGTTCAGTTGCTCTAACAGTGTAACATATTACAATTTACATACAATGATAAATGATTGATAAATGATAAAGTACACAAATTCAAACCAAGACATGAAGACATCAAGACTATTCATTTCATTTGACATGTCACCAATTACCATCAACAGAAACTGCAGATGGTCCAAATGCATTTGCTTCAGTTGGTCCAAATGCAAATGTAAATGCAAAACAGATCTTGCAAATGCAAAATAAAAACAGGCCTAATCAAAACAGATCCTGCAAATGCAAATGAAAACAGGCAAATAAAAATAGATCCTGTAAATGCAAATGAAAACATGCCTAATAAAAACAGTACAAGCATGACAAACTTCCCCCAAACTGTGTTTGGTAAAAATTCAAATGAAAACATGCCTAATCATACTCCAATAATCCAATTCAAATGTAAATCACAATGCTATTTAACAAAGCATTCAATTATAGTATTCTACATTTTCTTAGTACTTGAAAAATCAAAGAAATAGTCCATAAAAAATGAAGTACTTACTAGTAAGTAATGTCTAGTCAGCCCTTGTAATTTCGCCCATATTAGAACCCTTTGACTCTTGATTTGCAACTAGCGGTACCAAAAGTTGGTCGTCCGTCATTCCATCATCTATATTAAAAATGCCAATTTAAAATATCAATAGTTCAATACCCAAAATTAAACTAAAAGCTACAATTAAAGTAACAATATTTACAACTAGAACAAACCTTGTATTTCATATCCACAAATTCAATTCGTCCACAAATTAATCTTTGTGCATTATCGATGAAAGCGAACTACGATATTTTGTGAGAACTTTTGCTCCAATGTTAAAGGTCGACTCAAGAACCGTTGTAATTGGAATTGATAAGATATCATATGCCATATTCGCTAGTATTGGATATCTATAATATATAATATTTGAAAGTACTAAATAGTCATTAGTCATGTATAAAATAAAGGTATAAAACTAGAATAAAAAATAAGGATTGGGTACCTCTCAGAAAGTTTTTTCCATTCTTCTAAAATATTAAAAGAAGATTTGTTAGTGACGATTTTCTCCTCTAAGTATTGTTCCAATTCCGTTCTTGTTGATGTAGTACCATGCACTTCCCTCACAAACTCCTATTTAAAATTTTAAACATCAAAAGTTCATCAACATAAATATGCAAAAAATTAAAAAATTTATAATACATGAAAACTTTACTTACATCAAACTCATAATCACTATGGTCGCCCATGTTAGTGGTAGAAATAGTTGAAGTCCTTACACCATCTTGAGGTTGTTGTGAACCATCTTTTGACAACTCTATTACATATTCCATGAACAAAGATTTCATAGCATCCATAATTTTCTCCATTTTTCTATTTATAACATACTCATCCGGCTCAAATTTTTTCAATTTAAATTTGATAAATTGCACTTTATACCTTAGGTTAAGAATAGTAGTTATGGATAAGATAACAACATAGTCGTTCCAATATTTTTCAAACTTTGGAAACATCTCATTTGCCATGTTTCTAATTACCTCAATCTCACAAGACTTATTAAACATCAAAAGTTCTTTTATCCTCAACACATGTAAGAAATACAGATTTACCGTTGGATAACTCGTTCCCAAAAAAAGTTCTGTAATTTTCCAAAATGGTTTCAAAAATGTAGTGATAGCTTGTCTTTATTTTCAAGACTCATCCTTTGATGGACAAGTTGTGTAAGATGATTCAACCATGGCATATTGAAAGAATACATCTTTAAATTTCAAAACACTATCAAGCATCTCCCATGTAGAATTCCATCTAGTCACACAATCCAAACGCAAATCCGATTCTACGGACACAAGCAATTGTTCACAACATGTAACAAACTTTAATAATCTACTTTCGAGATCCTTTATATATTTGACACACTCTCTAATTTTGCGTAAAGGTTCACTTGCAATTTTCAAACCATCTTGAACAATGAGATTTAATATGTGAAGCAGAACAACAGAACATGAAAAAACCTACCATTGCAAAGCAAGTTTCTCTCAAATGAGCCTTCAAGAAATTTTGCATGTTGTAGTTGTTTGTTTGTTGCATTATCTAAAGTGATAGAAAAGATCTTTTTTCAATTCCCCGATCCTTTAAAAACTCAAAGATTTTTTACGATAAAAGAATCTTAGGGTATGTGGTGGGGAAATGACAAAAATTTATAATCCTACTGTGCAACACACAATCATGATCAATAAAGTGAGCGGTTAAACAAATATAACCCTCACTAGTACCGGACGACCATAAATCGGAAGTGAGACAAATTCTACCGTGGATGTTCTCAAACGTACGCTTCAATTTTGCTTTCTCAAGCTTATAAATTTTAATACAATCCGCTTTGGCAGTGTTTCTAGTATACGATTTCACATCCAGATTCAGATAGTTATGCACGTAATCCTTCATGTTCAACAATCAAAAATAGATAGTTATGCATCATGATTGTTTCAGCCATTTTATCCCTATAAATGAGTTGACTAAATTTTCTATTAAGCATTTTTCCTTCATGATCTAGATGCATTTGAGTCACATTTTTGTTAACTAAACCGGGACATGACTTTTCATGTGCATGAAAATTTCTAGTCCCATGAGAACTACCACCATCTCCAATAGCATAATTTTTTGTGCATGTTTTACAATATTAAAACAACTCGGGTCAAATCCCGAGTCCGAAACAAATCTCGGGTCAAATCCCAAGTCCGAATTGAATCAAATCCATCACAATAAGGCCTCAAACTACTGGCCCAATGGTATCTTCTTGGGTCATCTTATCCCACCACAGGCTCTCAAAAGGTCATGATTTGAAGGTACTATTGGTAGTAACTTATTTCCTTATATGCAGATAAATTTTTCCCTATCTGTCGATGTGGGGATTTGGGGTGTTACAAACTCCCCACTTTAAATTTTGGCGTCCCCGTCGAATCCGATCACACCTGTGCCCAAAGATCTTTGCCTCTCTAGCCATTGTGGGATAATCTGGGTACTGCCGTGTGTCCCACCCAAACAACCCGATCGGATGACCCGACCTGAGCTTTCGAGAGTCGGCTTTGATTCCATATGAAACAACCCGGGTCAAATCCCAAGTCCGAATTGAATCAAATCCATCACAATAAGGCCTCAAACTACTGGCCCAATAGTATCTTCTTGGGTCATCTTAGCCCACCACGGGCTCCCAAAAGGTCATGACTTGAAGGTACTATTTGTAGTAACTTATTTCCTTATATGCAGACAAATTTTTCCCTATCTGTCGATGTGGGACTTGGGTGTTACAAATATGCTCTTAACTTTTTGGTTGAAAGATCTACCTTTTTTTCATATTGATCACAAATTGAACTTTCTTCCCTTCGTTTTCTCTTCGAACTTCCAATTGTTTATGTCAAATTATCCGAGCTTTCAACTCCCCCATCAATCAAATCAATTGTTACATGATCTCGTCTGTAAGGCCCCCAAATCCGGGTACTTGAAACCCGAACTCGGTGCTTTACGATACCATTTCTATGAGCGGAATAATACTAATAATAATAACAATAATATAAAGATCAACTTAATTTATATATTCATCAGAGTCTAAATCCCAAGTACGTAACCTTTTAACATTCATTACAACCCATGATAGATAATATATATCATATTTGTCTTAATAAAGTTAACTTATTACATAACATATCATTTCTTTCATTCAACAACATTTCCCTTTCCCTTATTCTTAGCAGAGCTCTCTGGTTGTTCACCCTTAGCTGAAAACATTTAAATTAAGCAAGGATGAGCATTTGAGTACCCAACAAGTAATAGCAATTATATATATATATATATATATATATATATATATATATATATATATATAAGCTGAAAGAATTTAAATGTTTGCTTTGTACTACTCTTCTACAACAGGTCAATAGTTGTGAAGTAATATGTATCAATGATAATAATATATCAATTCTATACCAAATCTTTGAAACTACGTACTGACTATAAATAGGGTTTAGGTGACGTGCTATAAACATTGTTTTCAATTTTTGAATAGGTTAAACAGAAATTCATCTGCAAACCGTCATAACTTACGGGCACGGGGGGTGATCAGCCCGTTATGCCCTGCATTGATCAATACTACATGCAAGAACGAAGGTATCGTTCACTCTGTCCTCCTTGGACGCATAAAAGTTTTCCCGTGTAGGGATGTTCATACTTGTCTGGGTTCCAAATCAAAGATTTTATCTTGTTCAATAATAATAATCTATAATTCAACATATATGTATACGGGTAATTGACCAAGGTATATCAATATGTGATTAAATACAATGATTATCCAAGTGGGGACACTTGTCTAACCATTTATAAAAATTAACGAACATAATATATATATCTGAATTATCATATAATAACATGTTGATAATCAATTGGCGTATATAATATAAGGTTAATAATCTGTACAGTAATAATATAATTCATAAATATTTTTACTCATGTCCATTGCATAAAGAAAATGCAAAGGTAAAATACTTGCCTGATGTGCTGCTTACAGTTCGTAACTTAGTTCTATCTTTTATATCACGACCTATCATTAATCAGATCATTTTATTGATTAGAATAATATATTATAACACATAATACTGCTTATTGCAGTCAGCACATAACCTAATCACATTGTCACCCATGTTTAATAACCATTGAATCACAAATAATCACATATCTAATTAAATTATCTAAGTCCAGATCAATTTCTGAAATATGTCGGTGTACCGATAGCTTTGTTGGGTAATTATCGAGTCTAAGACTCTGTCCTGTAAATTAGTATCAGTCATATTATTTTTAAATGACATATAATAATTTTAAAACATTTATTATAATTTATCATGAATTTTCAAACATCAGAATCATTATTAAATGATTTAAATATTAAACAATTCTATTATCATTAATATTTAATTAATATTAAACTATTAATGAAACCAGTTATCAAAATATTAAAGTTATTTATAATAACTCAAAATACTTTTAAAGTATTAATATTACCCTTAAATGATTTTTAAAACACTTAAAATCATTCTTAAATAATTACCATTAATATTAAAGTATTAATGTTTCATTTATTAAAATATTAAAAGTCATTAATTATAACTTAAAATATTTTTAATTCATTTATATCCCTTTTAAATGATTTTTAAATTAATAAAACCATTTTAAACTATTTATTTAATATATTTATTAAATATATTTAATATCATTAATAATAATTTAATAATTTTTAAAATTAAATTATTAATGAAATTATCCTTTAAATATTAAAATTTATGTTTTATAACTTAAATATCTTTAAACACTTTATTTCCATTTAAAATGATTATTCTAATATTAAAATCATTTTTAAACTAAATTATTAAATTCATTTATTAAATAACTAAATTATCATTAATATTAATTAATTAATGAAATTCATCACAAAATATTAAAAGTCATAGAAAATAACTTCAAATATTTTCTTATATCACAATATAATTTTAAATGATTTTTATGTATTAAAATTATTTTTAAATAATTTATTTAAAATTATAATTAAATAAATTAAATACTTTTAATATTCCAAAAATATTAAATATTTATGAAATATATCCAAAATAAGTAAAATATAATTTTAGGACATTAAAATAATTTTAATAATTTATTTTGTATTTTTAATAATTAATTTCTATTTTAATTGATTTTTGGAAAATAAAATAAATATAATTATTAAATATGTCATTTATAGCCTTTAGCGGACGAAAAGCGTCATTGTAGGTGTTCTTTAGCCCTCAAGAACATTCATAGCGATTAACAGTGAGCACGTTTGACACGACAGATCTTAAATGAATCGTTTCTTGGATTTCGCTTCGTCTTAACATGTAGTATTAGTGTCGAATACACGATCTACCAACAAACATGTTCATAGATCACATAACGAAGGAGATTAGATCGTCGAAAATGGTTGTCGGAAGTTGTTCTTCATTTACGGGTTACCCGAAATGAAGAAACGATTCGACTAATCATATTGGGCTTCCTGACTTGTGATATAGGTGATTTTTAGTGATTTAAGAGGTCCATGTTGTATAACACATGTAGTACTACTGGATCTATCACATAACATCAACTAAATCACAACACAATCGTCGATCCGGATAGAATTCAAAGCATGTCGAAATTGTGTTCATAGGTTTTACGGGTTTGCCAGAAACCAGGATCCGTCTTCGAGATACCAACTTTGACTGACCACTTAAGATCGATTCGTTTATGTTTAAGGAGATTTTTAAGGCATAAACATGGACTTCAAATACAAGACTACAATCTAGATGAAACAAAAACAAGAAAACAAAAAATACTTTGAAAGATCTAAATTGGTTTAAAATGTTGTCGGTAGGTTACAGGTCATTTTACAGGTTACGAAAACGCCGTCGTATATGTGATCAACTACGTTGACCTTAAATATCTTCCAATCGTTTAAGATATGAACTTGATTCTTATTTCGGATCAAAGACCACATACCGGACTACACACGTAACTTAAAAACAACAAAAATCATAATCAAGCAAAGATCCGTGGTCATTTGACATTCGTTGTCGGACCAACAATTTGAACTTTTCGATTTGGTAGATCTTCAAATCCGAGCCTCTAGATGTTATGGATCTAACATCCATCAACCCAGATCATCATTAGACACCTTATATAACATGTTTAACAAAAAAAATCTAACATCTAATAACAGAAAATTGGGATGAAATCAATTTAGGGTTTTATACCTTTATGAGCAATCTTTGATTCAAGGCTCTTGATTTGGTTAGGGGGATTTCGTAGGGGCTGATCTTGGGGAATTGGAAAGCTTATAAATTTCGTGGGTTGTGAGTTGAGAGAGAATGTTTGAGTCTTGGTGCAAAAATGAGCTAGCAATTGCCATTTTCTCTCTTAATCTATTTATATAAGCTTAAATGCAATGAATCTAACATACTGAGGTGTCAGCGTGGATAAGCTTGAAGGAGTTTTAGGCATGTGCTATAAAATATAGAGTGTGACTTGCATTCTAGCTCCTTAAACAAATACCAAAAAGGCTATTTTAGTAAACTAATAAAACATTTTAAGGGTATTTTTGTCCATGATGCTTGAATCTAGGTTAAAATCAATAGATATTAAACCTTAAGGTTCCCAAATAATTTTTAGGGTTTAAAAATTTAAGTTTAAAGTTCAATAAAATTTTAATTAGAACTTACAATTAAAATTTTAGGGTTTTTAAATAATTAGGGTTTCCAAAACATAATTAGGGTTCTAATCATTATAATTTTAATTTACTAATTAGGTTTACCTTAATTAGCAATAAAATCTATCATACAGCGTTATTATCACAAAGAACACAATTTTACACTAATCAAAATCTACGGTTTAGGTTTCCAATTAGGGTTTCTAATTATTAGAAATTCAAATATAAACTAGGTTTTAAATTTATAATTAGGGTTTCTAATTATCATAACATTATGTAACACACAACGTAAATCATATAACACGGTTATATAATAGTCTTAAACTCACAATTCACGGTTACAAATAAGCTTGAACTCGTATTCGAGTTTTAAATTAGGGTTTCACAGTAAAACTATGATTTGTCATATAACACCATAATTGACCAACCATTATCGGTCCACGTATACAGTACATATTTATAGCACTAAAAAATTAAAATATAATATTATTATATTATTATTCTCATTCTTGATTAAAATCCAAAATTAGGGTTTAGATTCCATATCGATTATTCTTCCATATTTAACCTTATTAATTAAGGTAAAATAATTAACTTAATAATCTGTACTAAAATTCATATAATAAAATAATTATTATAATTATTCAAAGAAAATCATTTCATATATTATTTAAATAATATGTAACTATATTTTCATGGAAAATAATTAATAAAACATTCTCTGATAAAAGTAATTATTATAAGAATATACTTTTTAATAATCAATAATTCTAAAATAAAATTATTTGTAAATATTCATGTAATAAATATATTTTTATTTACCACATAAATACATATACACATTATCTTGTACAAATCCTCATCTTTAAAATAAAAAAAATTATACGCAAAATTTCTTATTTATTTATATAAAAAATATTGGGTTGTTACATCGTCGATCCTCCATAAGAACTCTACAAACAAAATATGCAAGAAAATATGTAATCTTAATGGATAAGTGAATTCAACCACTAATTCGAAAGTCAAATATGCAAGAAAATCAACAATTACAAATTTATGCTCTATTACATGGTTATTACTATGTCAACAAGTTTAAGAAAATCAACAATCCTAAAAGAAGATTACAAGTTTAAGAAAATCAACAATCCTAAAAGAAGAAACTCTGTCAATTCATTTCATTATTTAACACGGAAAAAGAACTTAACCCCTGCAGTCTGCAGAAATGTAATGATTCCAGAAATGAACTTTTTTCAAAAGATAATGATTCCAGAAATGTAATTTCAAGGAATATCTAATCTATATCTCTAATTCATGCAGTTCATATACTTGATTTCAGCCATTGAACTTAACCCCTGCAGCTTCCAATACTTCAGGTAGAATTACATAATAAATTAAGAACATATATTAAAAAAATAGAACAAATAGAATAACAATAGAAAGATCAGTAAGACTGTAAGATAGGAGGTTGAATACTTGAATGCATCTGAACAGTGTATATATATTGGTATCGATGCTCACAAAATGATGATACTCAAGAGGCCCATAAGTCCATAACTGATAACCCCAACAAAAGATTTCATCCAATAACAAAATAGGCGACAGCAGCCAAACAAAAGATAGAACAAAATCATTGACTGAAACCATAGAACAAAATCAAACCATAGAACAAAATCCTTCCACGAAGAGAAAACTACTTGTAGAGAAGAAGAAGCTACACAGACCACAGTCTTCACTCGTCAGTCGGTGTCTCGACGACTCGGCGTGGTCTCAGACTAACTGGACTCTCCGCGCTCTCGGTCTCTCACTCTCTCAGACCAACTGGACTCTCCGTTCTCGCCTCGGTCTCTCTCTCTCACTTCTTAGTTCTCAGTTTCAGATCTAGATGAGAGAATAGAGATGACTAGAAGACTTAGACCTGGTGAAAAGAGATTTGAAAAACTATCCCTTTTGGATTTTAGTCTTTTACTTTATTAGCGAGTCTCAGACCTGATTGATAGCCATGAGTCATCAGCCGAATAAGGTTTTTTTAAAGGACCGGGAGGGCCGGGCGCCCACGGGCGGGTGATCATTGGGCTGGGCCAAAAAGACCAGATTTTAATGGGCCAAAAAAATGAAGCCCATAGCCCAATTTTTGATGGGCGTGCTGGCCCAGCCCGCGGGCCTGGGCCGCTTTTGCCAGGTCTAAGTTCATCTTTGAACTACGGGCCAAAGACATACAACTGTAAAATCAATAATTAACCGTCCATCTTTACAATACGGGCCAAAGACATACAACTGTAACAACAATGGTCATGATTATACCAATACACAATTTCGATCATGAATATACCAATACACAATTCCTGGTCATAATCATTCCAATCAACAGTTCATCTTTGCACTACGGGTCAAAGATAACTTTCAAACCCAAATTTAAATTTGAGGATTATAACAATGATATAAAGAATGAATCAAATGAGATCAAGGATAAATATTAGAAATTTATAATTCATTTTATCCAGAGTTCAAGAATGTCCAAATGGTCATGATGATCAAAACGTGGATTCAAATTTAAGAATAATATTCATATATCAAAAATAATTTAGCAGAATAAGAAACTAATTTTATGGTGAATAGTACCCCATCATACAAAGGACCCCGAATGAATAGTACCTTGAATGAATTGAACCCTGTCATGCAAAGTACCCCGAAATGAATAGTACTACATCATGCAAAGTACCCCGAATGAATAGTGTCCCGAATGAATAGTATCCAGACATGAATAGTACTCTGAATGAATTGTTATGCAGTTTTGATTGTGCACTGTGCTTTGTTTGGTTGATGAGAAATTTAGGAAAACAAAAGATGGAGAGGTTTTTTGGAGTTTTGTAATAGTTAGGAATATAACTCTTATTTCTAACTATTAGAAATGGCTCAAACAAACTGACTCCCATGACAAGTGGTTTTGTTAATTTATAAAATTTTATGCTATTTACTATGTTTCTCCCCTTATCTTTGATTGAAAAATCTTGAAATTATGTTTAATTGTTTGTATGCTTGTAAATTAAGATTTTGAAAATGTATTTTCATTCTCTCTTTTGATTAACATGTTCAATTGTTTGTTTGTGTTTTTATGTACAGTGATGGAAAATATGGATAATAGTAAACCAATATCATCCGATGCAAATTCAATTCAAGTCCCAAGCAATGGAGGAGGCGAGACATGCGAAACACAAAAGCAAAATGAAGTTGAAGAGATTGAGCAAATAATCGGTAAGACTCGTGCTACTATATGGGAACATTATATAAGGTTTAAGCAAAATGATGAAATAAAGGCAAAGTGCAATTATTGTGGTCAAGTTTTAAAAGTCGACTCGGGAAGAATGGGACAAGTGGTTTAAAAAATCATAATGCAAGATGTAAATTGTACCCTCCTAATATTCAATTAAAGGAAAGACAACAATCACTATTAAATTTTCCACAATCAAGTATTAATTAGGGGGTCAAGAGTTGGAAGGGGAATCAACCAATAGTGTTTGTTTATAAAAATTTGATCGAGAGTTAATTAGGAGGGCGATTTCGTTTATGATAATTGTTGATGAACTTCCTTTTAGCCATGTGGAGAATATGAGATTTAAATACTTGATGTCAGTTGCATGTCCAAAATTTAACGTGCCTTCACGTAGGGCCACAACTAGAGATTGTTTGAAGCATTTTTAGAGGAGAAATTGAAACTGAAAACTTACTTCAAAAATACATCACAAAGTGTTTCTCTTACTACCGATACATGGACTTCCATACAACGAATTAATTATATGGTGTTGACTGCTCATTATGTTGATGATAAGTGGAATTTACAAAAGAAAATTATTAGATTTGTCCTAATTACTAGTCATAAAGGGGAAAACATAGGTATGTCAGTTGAAAATTATTTGAGGGAATGGGGAATTGATAAAGTTTTCACAATCACAGTTGATAATACTAGTTTGTGACACCCCCAAAATAGGTCTACATCCCCCATTCTGAGTTGTCAATACACGGTACAGAAACAACTACAACTTTATTATTACAATAGTAAAACTGTGAGTTTAAATACAGATATTGCCATCTAGACAATATCCACATACAAATAAATCCTCATCATAATTATTGGTACATTATTTTACAACAATGGTGAGGACTACTAAACAACTCTCCTAGAACTTTCATTCCATACCGACTGCATCGCTTATATTCTCGCCTCCACGAGAAGAAAAATGGAACAAAAAGGAAAAGGGTGAGCTCGACTAGCCCGATAAAAGAATATTATGACTAAGATAATATACAACAAAATTATCGTTAGTCTTCAACAGAAAAAATATAATAGAATACAATAGACAACAAGTTTTAAATCAATATTCGCGAAATGAAATAATAATTCATTAGAAGAGTTAAGTAGAGAATGCAAACTACTATCTTCTATGTATGAATTTTAAAGTTCATCGTCTATTTTTATCCCCTGTAACATCAATCAATATATATCTCGAGATCAAATATTCATCCTTGCACTACAGCCGAGGACATTCACCGATTGGTCATGTTCATCTAAACACTGTTCATCTTTGACTACGGGCCAAAGATATTCATCGAAATCATTCATCTTTGCACTACGGCCAAAGATATTCATCGAAATCATTCATCTTTCACACTACGGGCCAAAGATATTCATCATAAATCATTCATCTTTTAAGACCGAGGATGATGAAAAATATTTTTAAAAAAGCGAATCCGATTGAAACAAAGCGACAAGGATTAAGGATTAAGGATTCGTATTTTTGTTTTATCCAAGTCCAAAAATACCTCAAAAATAATCATAGTGGTGTAAAATTCAAGAATGATCAAAACATGGATACAATCAAAGCTAGTATCCACAATAGATATTTTGACGAAAAAAAAATTTTCATTTTTCGATGAATAGTCTTAAGTGATTCGTGAATAGTCAGAGTATCGTGAATAGTCTTGAGTATCGTGAATAGTAACTCGACACCAAACGTTCCAAATTTGATAAAAAACTTGGATCAATATTTCAAAGATAATGATATTGAAGAAATAATATCATTCTGAAAAAATAATATCCCTTACCTCGAAAGATCAAGATTTTAGCGGAATAATTGGATATAGACTATATCTTGAACTTTCACCGTGATATAGCAATACTCAAAGTATACTCAAAATACTCACAAGAATACGCTCGATAATATAGAGAGAAAACTTGATTTACGGTGTGATTTTCAATTCTAACCCAAGCACTTTATTTATAGGAAATCGCTTAGAACACCAAAAGCAGAAAATTTAATAAAATATTAATATTTATAAAAATATTATACGTATTCTTTGAAATCTGAATCTCAAAGCAATTCACACATGCCAACCTTCTAGAAGAAAATAAAAAAAACGTTTTTCTAATTTAAAATAATTTAAACTTCCAAAATTAATTATTTTGAGACTTGAACTTCAATAATTCACAATAAATAGCCTTTTTATCAGAAAATTGAATCTCGTGGCGTTTTTATAGGAAATTCAATTCTCTACAACTTTGCGGAAGAAAGTTTTCTAAATTCCCAATGAAATTGATAATGAAATCCATAAGCGGGTGATTTTAGAAATTTATAATCAAATTTCGGATCGATAAATGGGGTCCGCAGAGACATGTTTAACATGTTTTAAACATTTATTGCAACAAAAAATACTCTTCCTCCTCGTATACTCATATATCCCACATTCGTTGTAAAAATATCACCATTATTATATTATTAAAATATAATAATATATATTTAAATGAATTATTTTATCGAGAAAAAGATAAAATTTCAATTTTAACAATTGTCACATTAAAATTTTCTCCATCTATATCCACATAAAATCAATATTTTCCTCATCATATGAATCAATAATTAATTATTCATAAATAATATTATGAATCACAATATTGACAACGAGGCGGTTCAGGAAAGAGGGGCTTTCAATAAGAATTTCTCCTTCTTTGGCGGCATAATTAGGTGACCAAACCTCTCCTTAGGCAGAAATTTCTAGACATTGCCAATAATGTTATCTAATAATATTATTAGGATAATATGAATTATTGTTTCGACAATGAAAAATCTTGTGTAATGACAATTATTAAAACAACAAACAAATATAAAATATCAACCTTGACAATTATTGAATCAATAAAATAAAACCTTTGAGCGATAATTCACGTAACCATTATTGAGTAGTGCCTTTTACGTAAGAGTCAATAATTGGTGCAATACAGGTGTCTACCGATTCAACAACGCGTAGACATCGTGTTTTAACCACCGGTAGGGTATTCAACGAGTAAAATTGCAGTAACAACTACGCCAGTTATTTTTAAACAACTTATATTTGTCATTTTCTTCCTCCAATCGCTTTTTCGTTATGGGGCCCACACATGGTAATTTGTGGTCGCATACGAATATTTCCAAACGATACGAATATTCCACGACCAAACGAATATTCCCAAACAACAATGAATATTTTATAACCACTTGCATATTTTGAAATATTTTGCGTATTTTACCCGTAGAATTATCCACATTAATCACATCAACCCTTACTATTTCAAAATAATAATTAGAGGAAATTAAATTTCATTTATTAATTATTTGGGATCTTACAACCTCCCTCCTTATGAAATTTCGTCCTCGAAATTGGACGTGACGTACTGCAGTGTTTGAAAAGATGAGGATACCTCGCTTTCATTTCCGTTTCCAACTCCCGTGTCATTTCTCTATAGCATGGTTTCTCCACAAGACTTTAACTTGTGGTATGACCTTCGTCGTAGGACATGCTCCTTCCTATCCAAGATCTTGACAGTACTTCCTCATACGTTAAGTCTTGGCTTATCTCGTCCGGTTCTAACTCAATAACGTGATTCGGGTCTTTCACATATTTACAAAATGCGAGATATGAAAAACACATTATGAACACGAGACATACTTGGAGGTAACGCGAGTCTATAGGCTACATTTCTACTCGGTCAAGAATTTGAAATGGACCAATAAATCGTGGATTGAGCTTTCCTCTCTTCCCGAATCTTGTAACTCCCTTCCGTGGGGCAACACGCAACAATACATGATCCCCTATACTAAATTCCACATCCTTTCGATGAAGATCCGCATAACTCTTTTGTCGATCTTGTCCGTTTGTATCGTTGTCGAATCATTTGGATCTTTTCGGTGAGTCATACGTCTTAACTCGGGTCCCAACAATGTTGCTTCACCCACCTCATCCCAACATATTGGAGAAGCGACACTTTCGTCCATATAATGCTTGAATGGGGCCACACCTATACTTGCTCGATAAGCTTTGTTGTTGTAGGAGAATTCCACCAATGGTAAATACTTATCCCAAGCGCCCTTGAAGTTCAGGACATGAGTCTTAATAAATCTTCAAGAGTTTGAATAGTCCTCTCGATTGTCCGTCTGGTTTGAGGATGGTATGCCGAATCGAATCTTAAATCCGTACCCATAGCTTTTTGCAAGCTAACCCAAAATCTTGAAGTGAATCTTGGGTCACGATCCGAAACTATGGATCTTGGCATGCCATGCAATCTCACAATCTCATTTACGTACATTTGAGCAAGCCGATTCAAGGAATAAGTCTCCGTATTGGCAAGAAATGAGCGGACTTGGTTAATCTATCAACAATAACCCAAATAGCATTTATGCGCTTGAGAAACCGTGGAAGTCCGTGAATTGAAATCCATGGTAATGTGTTCCCACTTCCATTTCGGAATCTCAAGTGGTTGCAATGGTCCCTTAGGCACTTGATGTTACGCTTTACACGTTGACAAGTTAAACATGTTGAGATAAACTTTGCAATCTCTCTCTTCATATTGTTCCACCAAAATGTATGTCGAAGATCACGATACATTTTAGTACTTCCGGATGGATTGCAAATGGTGTATTGTGTGCCTCCATCATAATCTTGTACTTCAAATCGAGAATCGTTAGGAACACAAAGTCCGGAGTGGACTCAAGTATTCCTTCTTCATCAATTCTCGCTTAGGAATAGCTCCTTCTTGTACTTTCTTCTTCATATGCATCATTTCGGATTCGGTGGCTCGAGCAACCTTAACTTTTTCTATTAAAGTTGGCTCTGTCGTATACTTGACATCATCACACTCGTTCTCGTGATATGATCTTCTACTCAACGCGTCAACTACCACGTTCGCTTTTCGAGGATGGTATTGAATAGTGTGGTCGTAGTCTTTCAATAGCTCGAGCCAACGTCGGCCGCGACGATGTTAAGTTCTTTTGAGTGAAGAAATATTTAAGGCTTTTATGGTCTGAATATATCTCCACTTTCTCTCCATATAGGTAGTGCCTCCGGATCTTTAAGCAAAACGATCGGCCGCTAACTCTAGATCATGAGTAGGATAATTCCTCTCATATTCTTTAAGTTGTCGCGAGGCATAGGCTATGACTTTCCCGCGTTGCATGAGAACACATCCTAACCCTTTGCCCGAGCATCATGTGAGATAACAAATCCATCCGAACCGGATGGTATTGTTAAAAGCAGTCGAAATAAGTCTCCTTTTAAGCTCTTGGAAACTCTTCTCGCACTCTTCGGCCCAAACGAATTTTGTATCCTTCCGAGTTAGATGAGTTAAGCGAGTAGCGATTCGAGAAAACCCTTCCACGAATCTCGATAATAACCAATTTAAGCCCAAAAGCTACGTCTTGATCACCAGACTTGGTTGCTCCCAACTTTGTATTGCTTCAATCTTGGCACGTCAAACAGATACTCCATGTTTTGACACCACATGCCCAAGAAATGCTACTTCCTCAAGCGAACTCGCATTTCTTTAACTTGGCATAAAGCTTGTTTTCACGAAGCCTTTGGAGTACCAAATTTCAAATGGTGCTCATGATCTTCACGGCTTTTGGAATATATGAGGATGTCATCAATAAAGACAACAACGAATCGATCCAAATACTTTCTTTGAATACTCGGTTCATCATATCCATGAAAGCCGCAGGAGCATTAGTCAATCCGAAAGACATAACTAAGAATTCATAATGCCCGCATCAGAAGTTCTAAAGCGGTCTTTGGAATATCCTCGGTTCTAATCTTGGTGATGATATCCGGAAGCGAAGATCGATTTTTGAAAAGAATTGTGCTCCTTTGAATTTGGTCAAACAAGTCATCAATACGAGGTAGAGGATACCTATTCTTGATAGTGACATGGTTCAATTCCGATAGTCAATACTGAAAGTCGCATACTCCCGTCTTTCTTCTTTACAAATAAAGCAGGAGCACCCCAAGGAGATGTCTTTGGGGACGAATGAAACCAATGTCCAACAAACTCCGTAGTTGGACCTTTAACTCTGAAGTTCAATAGGAGCCATTCGATATGGGGTTTTAGAAATGGGCTTTGTGCGAGTTCAAGGTCGATAAAGAATTCAACTTCACGTTACGGGGGGTAGACCAGGAAGTTCTTTGAAATACGTCGGAAAGTTAATAACAAGCAGGAATATTATTCAATTTTGGCGTGTCTTTATTCAAATCCATAACATGGGCTAAGAAAGCTTGACATCCGTTTTTTTAATAAGCGAATAGCTTTATGATTAGATATATGCGGTGATTGATTTTAATGGTTTAGTTGCTTGAATTGAACAACGAGGTTGTTTAGGAATATGAAAGCTAACAACCCTACGAAAACAATCAATTTTTTGGCATGATGAGTAGTTAACCAATCAATCCCTAAAATCACATCAAAAGCAAGTATCTTTAAAGAGATAAGGTCAACGGGTAAGATAAGGGTGCCAACATGGATTAGACAAGATTTATAAGCATTGGATGTGATGAAAGTTTCTCTAACGGAGTTTCCACGAGATAGGTCAAAGTCTAATTTCTCCGAGTCAAGTTTAAGCGTTGAGCACAAGCGGGAGAGATAAATGAATGGGTATGCAGGTATCTAGTAAAGTATAAACTTCACAAGAATTTATAAATAGCTTACCCGTGATCACCTCGTTTGGGTTCCTCACATTTTGACCGATCACAACAAACGCTCTTCCAGAATCGTTGACTTTGACTTTTACGGGACGGTCTTTTGAGTCACCGTCCCCATTGAACTAGGTTTCATTACTGCAAGTGCGATCTCGAAGCGATATGTCCTTCCTTTCCACAATTATAGCATACAGGCGGCTGTGGGCAATTTGGTGATATGTCCCTCTTTTCGCATTTATAGCGATATATAATGACCGGTGGTCGTTCTCCTCCCCTGGAACTAATTCTTTCTTTGATCTTGTCGTCTTTCACATGGTTGTTGTTGAATCTCCTCTTTTTAAAATCTCCTCCGACTCGTTTCTTCTATTTTCATGGCCATGATTACCACCAGAGTGGTTACCATTTTGTCGCCTTTTTCTTTCTCCACCGATTATTGTTGTTTTGTTGATTCTTCTCCCAGTATGATCCTCGATTGTGGTACCTCGGTTGGCCGTACTTCGTTATCTCGCTTTCTAACAATTGAGCCCTGTTAACAAACATCTGAATAGAGAGAAAATTTATGAGAGATGAGATCTTGGCGTATCTGGGGTTTCAAACCTCTCGAAACATCCGCGTCATCGTTCCTCATTCTCCACCAAATGAGGTCTGAGCACGATAACTCTGCAAACATCGCCTCGTCATTGAGACACCCGTCGTGTTGTTCTGCTCGGTCTAATAAACTCCACTTCCTTCGTATAGCCGAACACTTTCGGGAAAGTATTTGTCATTAAATAATTCTGAAATGTCTCCCGAGACATCTTTGAGTGCAATTTGGATGGAGTGCGCTTCACGAGACTCCCACCCGATGATGTCGCTTACGCCACGGAACATAAAGGTGGCGAATGGAACCTCTGTTCCTCTGTGCATCCCAAGACATCGAATATCTTGGTAATTTGCTTGACCCATGTTTACGCGGTGATCGGATCGGCTTTCCCTTAAATTCTGGTGGTCCCAACTCTTTGAAGCGCTTGGTTGTGACAACCCGTGAATTTGCTATCATTTCTCCTATATTTTGAACACGAGTCTCCTCAAATCGATTTTGCATGAATCGCAAAAAGCTTCTAAATATCCTTCGTTCATCATCGCTTTCGGTGGTGTTGTTCACATGAGGAACATTGCCGACTGTTGCCGCGTTCTCCTCGTTGGTGAAAGTCTGAGGCGTCTCCACGGTCTCATTTCCATTGTTAATATTCTCGATCGACATTCTCAAATCTTGTCATAAAACAAGGGTTAATTAAAGAAATCAATATATCACATAATATCCCTATATCTTGACCAACTATCAAATAAGCTTAGGTAGGACACCTAGCGAAGGATTTACTCGTCTCTCCCTCCTAGTTCAATTCCCGATCTCCGCATGAGAGATCATATCCTAAGCTCGATACCAACCCATGACACCCCAAAATAGGTCTACATCCCCCATTACGAGTTGTCAATACATGCAGTGCGAAACAACTACAACTTTATTATTACAATAGTAAAGCGTGAGTTTAAATACGAGATATTGCCATCTGAGACAATATCCACATACAAATAAATCCTCATCATAATTATTGGTACATTATTTTACAACAATGGTGAGGACTACTAAACAACTCTCCCTAGAACTTTCATTCCATACAGACTGTGCGTCATTTATATTCTCGCCTCACGAGAAGAAAAATGGAACAAAAAGGAAAAGGGTGAGCTCATTTAACCATAAAGAATAATATTATGACTAAGATAATATACAACAAAATTATCGTTAGTCTTCAACAGGAAAAAATATAATAGAATACAATAGACAACAAGTTTTAAATCAATATTTCGCAATGAAATAATAATTCATTAGAAGAGTTAAGTAGAGAATGCAAACTACTTATCTTACATGTATGAATTTTAAAGTTCATCGTCTATTTTTATCCTGTAACATCAATCAATATATATACGAGATCAAATATTCATCCTTGCACTACTGAGCCGAGGACATTCACCGATTGGTCATGTTCATCTAAACACTGTTCATCTTTTTACTACGGCCAAAGATATTCATCGAAATCATTCATCTTTGCCTTACTACGGGCCAAAGATATTCATCGAAATCATTCATCTTTGCACTTCTGAAGCCAAAGATATTCATCATAAATCATTCATCTTTTAAGACCGAGGATGATGAAAATATTTTTTAAAGAAAGCGAATCCGATTGAAACAAAAGCGACAAGGATTAAGGATTAAGGATTCGTACTTTGTTTTATCCAAGTCAAAAATACCTCAAAAATAATCATAGTGGTGTAAAATTCAAGAATGATCAAAACATGGATACAATCAAAGCTAGTATCCACAATAGATATTTTAGACGAAAAGAAAAAATTTCATTTTTAGATGAATAAAGGTAGTGATAAGTGAATAGTCAGAGTATCGTGAATAGTCGCCAGATATCGTGAATAGTAACTCAGACACCAAAGCGTTCCAAATTTGATAAAAACTTGAGATCAATATTTGACATAATGATATTGAAGAAATAATATCATTCTGAAAAAATAATATCCCCTTACCTCGAAAGATCAAGATCTTAGCTGGAATCTTGGATATAGACTATATCTTGAACTTTCATAGTATAGCAATACTCAAAGTATACTCAAAATACTCATAAGAATAAATTCGATAATATATAGAGAAAACTTGATTTACGGTGTGATTTTCAATTCTAACCTAAGCACTTTATTTATAGGAAATTCGCTTAGAACACCAAAAGCAGAAAATTTAATAAAATATTAATATTTATAAAAATATTATCGTATTCTTTGAAATCTGAATCTCAAGCAATTCACACATGCCAACCTTCTAGAAGAAAATAAAAAAACGTTTTTCTAATTTAAAATAATTTAAACTTCCAAAAATTAATTATTTGAGACTTGAACTTCAATAATTCACAATAAATAGCCCTTTTATCAGAAAATTCGAATCTCATGAGTTTTTATAGGAAATTCAATTCTCTACAACTTTGCAGAAGAAAGTTTTTCTAAATTCCCAACAGAAATTGACCGAAATCCATAAGCGGGTGATTTTAGAATTTATAATCAAATTTCGGTCGATAAATGGGGTCCAGAGACATGTTTAACATGTTTTAAACATTTATTGCAACAAAATACTCTTCCTCCTCGTATACTCATATATCCCACATTCGTTGTAAAAATATCACCATTATTATATTATTAAAATATAATAATATATATTTAAATGAATTATTTTATCGAGAAAAAGATAAAATTTCAATTTTTAACAATTGTCACATTAAAATTTTCTCCATCTATATCCACATAAAATCAATATTTTCCTCATCATATGAATCAATAATTAATTATTCATAAATAATATTACGAGAATCCTGATATTGTGACACCGAGGCGGTTCAGGGAAGAGGGCTTTCCAATAAGAATTTCTCCTTCTTGGCGCATGATTAGGTGACCAAACCTCTCCTTAGAGCAGAACTTTCTAGACATTGCCAATAATGTTATCTAATAATATTATTCATATAATATGAATTATTGTTTCGACGATGAAAAATCTTGTGTAATGACAATTATTAAAACAACAATGAATATAAAATATCAACGCAAACAATTATTGAATCAATAAAATAAAACAACGAGCAAGAATTATCGT
Organism: Panax ginseng; assembly: GCA_020205605.1. NCBI lineage: Eukaryota > Viridiplantae > Streptophyta > Magnoliopsida > Apiales > Araliaceae > Panax > Panax ginseng. The sequence goes on along the minus strand of CM035148.1, from coordinate 27,228,129 downwards.
AACCATTATTGAGTAGTGCCTTCTTTACGTAAGAGTCGATAATTGGTGCAATCGGTATCTTCTGGATTCAACAACGCGTAGACTTCGTGTTTTAACCACCGGGTATTCAACGATGTAAGCGGTAACAACTACGTAGTTATTTTTAAACAACTTATATTTGTCATTTTCTTCCTCCAATCGCTTTTAGTTATGGGGCCCACACATGGTCGCTACCGTCGCATACGAATATTCCCAAGCGATCTGAATATTCCACGACAAACGAATATTCCAAAACAACAATGAATATTTTATAACCACTTGCATATTTTGAAATATTTGCGTATTTTACCCGTAACTATCCACATTAATCACATCAACCCTTACTATTTCAAAATAATAATTAGAAGAAATTAAATTTCATTTATTAATTATTTGGGATCTTACATAGTTCCAATGATGTTGCAATTTCCTATTTGAAAACTCAATTGAAAGTTTGGGGTCATAGCATTTGTGACAATAAATTTCTCCATGTGAGGTGTGTTGCTCATATAGTTAATTTGGTTGTATGTGATGGGTTGAAAGATGCGACTCCTTCGATATCTCGTGTTCGATCTTTGGTTAGGTGGGTGCGACAATCTCCTTCTAGGATTAAAGAATTCAAAGAATGTGTTGAAATTGAGAAAATTAAAAAAAAACTTCATTGATCCTAGATGTGTCCACTAGATGGAACTCCACTTATTCTATTTTGAATGTGGCCATAGATTTTGAACGTGCTTTTAATAGGCTTGCAAGCAAAGATCTTTTATTCAAATTGGAAATGGAATCGGGTGATGGGTGGCCTACCATAGAAAATTGGGGAGTTGTGAGAAAATTGGCGGTATTCTTGAAGTGTTTCTTTGACATTACGGTGAAGGTTTTGGGTACATCTTATGTGACATTAAATACTTTTTTCATGAATTTCTTGATCTTGATGATGCTTTGAATGAATTGTTATATGATGAGAATGACAATGACATGAGAGAAATGGAGTTGAGGATGAGAGCAAAATTAGATAAATATTGTGGGAATGTTGAAAAGATAAATAAATTATTGTACATTGCGGTTATTCTAGATCCTAAACATAAATTTGCATTTGTGGAATTTGCTTTCAATTCATTGTATGGGAGTGGGACTAAAATGGCAAAAAAAAATATGATAAAATCGGTGCGTGATGCCATTGAAGAATTGTTTAAATGTTATAGTCTCAAATATGCATCCCAAAGTGCACATTCATTCCAAAGTGCACAATCATCCCAAAGTGCACAATCTAATGTGTCTAGTGAAAGTTTTGATGTGTGTGGTCGAGAAAGGACAATGAGAAAGATGATGAAAAAATTTGTAGAACACATTGCGAATGTTCAAGGATGAGATAATACCGAATTAGATAAGTATTTGAGTGAGCATGTTGATCAAATGACTTCAAAATATAATATTTTGGGTTGGTGGAAAAATAACTCTCCTAGATTTCCCATTCTCTTTCAAATGGCTAAAGATGTATTGGCGGTTCCTATATCAACCGAATTCTTTCGAAGTCGGATTTAAAGCTTAGATGGTCGTGTACTTGATTCATTTAGGATTTCTTTAACTCCTAGAATGGTACAAGCTCTTATTTGTGCTCAAGATTGGCGTCGTTCAAGCAAACAACCAATATCCGTGGAGGAGAACTTAGGTTCACTTGAAACAATTGAGAAATGTAATCCTTTATTTTAAATTATATAGTTTTCATTTATAATGTTTATATGTTAATGACTTTCTTTAACTATTTTTATTTTCTTTTGATCTTAGAATTTGCGGAAGTTTTGAATATGGATGGTGGAATTTAATAGAAATTTGGCACTTGGCAGTTTTTACATCAGATGGATAACAGGTTTTTTTAAAACTTGGGTTTGTTTCAAGTTTCAATTTTTTTGTTTTGTATCACTTAGTAATATCCTCACTGATTCAGAACTGTTAAAGCTCAATTTCAATTTCAAGATGTACGTAATTATTCACTAATTGTGAAAAATGAATTGAAGGAATGTGTATTATTGATATAATACACATTTGTTTATTTGTGAAAGAGCATAGCAGTATTTGGTTTGTTTGTTGGTATGGTAAATACTAAATAGTAGTATTTGGTTTGTTTGTTGGTATGGTAAAAATAAGCAACAAGATATCTAGAAAAAAAAAGTACTTTTTTATTTGGTGGAGAAAGTAAATAGTAGTATTTGGTTTGTTTGTTTGTTGATTTTCTGATCAGTCAGTGCTTATTTGTATTTAGAAAAGTACTCTTTTATTTTGACTGAAATCTTTCTACTTTAAATCTGACATTGTGGTCGATTGCATTTGTAGGGAACTTTGTCGTTGATGTGCTTTCTTTGGTCGATGGTCTCTTTGTTAATCTTTCTTCTCTGTTACTCTGATGTTGTTAGTTTGGACTTTGGACTGCTGTTAGTTTGGACTTTGGACTGCATTTGATTATGAAGTTGGGTTGTTGTTGGCTTGCTGCTATTTGTAATAATATTATCACAACACTCTTTCTTTATGTCAAGTTTTAATCTTGGATTGTAGTTGTGTAAACTGTAAGAAAATCATGGATTTGTGTTACTCATTTGGATCAGTTGAATCATGAATGTGTTTGAAAATTGAATCAGTTAAATGTTATTGTAATTTGCTACTATGAATTTTTTCAAACTTTTTATGGAAGCAGGGTTAAATAGCAACCGGTACAAATTTAAGTTCAAACCAATATTAAACCGGTTTCAAATTGGCTAACCGATTCGATAAATCGGTACAACCGGTATCAGTATCGATATTCAATTTAGACTAAATTCGGTAACCGTTTACTAGACCGGTTACAAATTCCGATCCCCGTAGAATTGCTCGTTTTGTGGTTGGTTTGATTGTACACACGAAATTGACACGGCGGCCACTTTATTTTCGAGTGGAAAGCCCGCCAGACAACCAGTGGCTATGTAAAAGTGACAGACAGCTACTGCAAAAAAGGCACAGCCCACCGCGTGTAATAAGTGGTTTTCTATGTAAAATCATAGAAAAGTACAGGGAAAAATAGAACTCCTCGTAACAAAGATAAAATCAAAATTTGGGAGTACTATTTACCTATAAATAAAATAAAATATTTATTTTAGATTACTCAAATTTCAGTCCTTCTGATTTCATGTCGAGAATAATTAAGTTTTGAGATTGGTTGACATGAAATTAATTTTAATCAATTAATTAAAATAATATCGATAGGTAGATTGAGAATTGATCTTTCTCTTTACATGTCAACATTGTATTGGTCAATTGACTAACTTACAATGAAACCGAATCCTTAAGTTTCTCTTGTAAAAATAATCATCCTTAAATTTTATTGGTACTCTTCTAAAGCTCGGTATGTATAATTATAAATAAAAATAAAAGATTCTTATTACGTCGATGGTTATTTATGATATTTGGATTCTACATAAAAAAAAAGAGAATTGTTAAATTCACAACACTTTTTATTATTTTTACAATAAAAATATCGCTGTAGATGTTCAGCGACGGTGAAATAATATATACGTTTAATTATTTGGGAAAATAATTTAATGTATTTTATCTCATTTTTTTAGGAATAAAAAAATATATACGTTTAATTATTTTTTTTGAGAAGAAAGGAGTATTGTTTTTTATTTTTTGTCACACCGGATACTAATGTACATAAATAAATTACATTGTTAATACTTAATACTACTGTTACCTGTAATTATTAGGATGAGTAGGATATGATGATGGTGAAAATGACTACTGACTAGGCCTAAATGTCTACTTACATGTTTATAGCTCTTCTCATTATCCTTCCTTCCCTCCCTCCCTCCCTCCCCGCACGCTGTCATCTTGCTGTACCCTTTACTTAGATTCATTATAAATACACCCAATCAAACTACATCTACTCTCTCTCTCTCTCTCTCTATATATATATATATATATATATATGCAGTATCTCCATGTTGATTATTTGATGCACTGCTAAAAAACTGTTTATTTTCTATCTGGAATTCATATCCACCACTCCTAAAAGCTCTCATCTTTCTGCTCCAATTTCAAGATCTCTGTTCTCATGGAAGATCGCAAGGAAGTAAGACCCTTTTTTCCTCTCTATTTATATGTGCTTCAGCTTTGTTTTTCCTTTGCTTAATATTTGATGAAGTTTCTCAATTTAGAAGTATAAATCACTTGGAGAGATGGGTTTAACTCACTTTACCATTTCCAAGTTGGTATATTTTGTTAATCTGGGAGCTCTGTTTCTTACACAAAAGCTATAGATTTTTTGTTATGGTATTATTTCCCACAATAAGAAAAAATGGGTTCTGTTCATTTGGTGAGAATCAGTTAAAATTCTCACTAATTTTCTTTCCTTTGTTTTAGATGGGGTGGGAAAAGTCTCTCCTTTTAATTATTTGTATATGAATATGAGGGGTAGTATTCCCTTTACTTGAAGAAAGCTTGGTTTCAAATTGCCAATTCTAAAGATTAATTAAGAGACTCAGGGATCAAGAGGCTAAACATGAAGTAGATATCTGAATTATTATTATTTTTTATTTCTTTTGGTGATGATTTTTCCACATAGAAGTAGGATGCTGGAACTTTCAGATTTATAAAAAATTAAGAAACATGGAATTTTCCAGAAAGAACATAATTCGGAATGTTAAACACATCAATTATTCTATGGAAAAACCTTATGACATACAGTCATTTCAATTCTTTCACCTTTGTTTTTGATGATCAATTTGCTTTTGCATTTGGTGTAATGGGCATAATTTTCTGTTCCTTTTAGAAAGTTGCACCATGGCTATCTGTGCCACAGTTTGGGGACTGGGACCTAAAAGGGGGACAAGTTCCAGACTATTCTCTAGATTTCTCAAAGATTAGAGAAATGAGGAAGCAGAATAAGAGGGATGTGTCAAGAGCCAGTCTTGGAAATGAAGAAGAGCTCATCTCCTCCGCCACTACCAAGCCCAGCACAGCTCACACTGTTCATCACAATTACAGTCAGGACCACTCTCCAACTGTAAGATTTCTTGATTTGCTCATTGCTTCATTTTTGATGCATTTATTTCATATAGTAAATGTAGTGGTTGATACTAGTTGGTGATAAATAAAAAAGATTCTGTAGTTTAATACTCATAAAAATTGTAAGGAAAAAAAAATATCGAAGATTTAAGAATACAAAATTATAGGTGTGGTAGTTCTGATTATTTTTTTATTAGGATAATGGATATTAACCAATATTTAAACAAATTGGAAATACATGTGGTACGGTAGCCCATGGGACAGCGGGGGATAAGTGTTCTTAGTTACTTATACACGTGTTATGAATTAGCACGACACAACATTATAATCTACAGTATCAAGAACTTAATGTTACCCACACGGAAAGTTCAGACTTTATGCACAATATGTATGAGCCTGGGCGGTTCTGGCTATTTGCAGTTGGTTCTATGTTAGATGCTTCAAAGTTCAAACGATTTAGTAGTCAACTTTGAGTGTGGCACTAAACGCTCATTTTTTGGGGCATTAAAATGTCATGCTCCATATTTAAACGATGTATGTGAGCGTAGAATATTGTAAGAAACAGTACCCCATTTGAGACATAATGGAATCTTCATACACTAACTGGTATATAACATATATCCTTGATTACACAAATACTTTTGAGTTTTTATGCTAACGTTGATTAGAATTCATATACCAATTAGTTTAGAAATCGTATACCAACTAGATTAGAATTCATATAACATTTTGAGTACAATTGCAGTGTTGAATCCTGAACATTCAACTCTGCAATGTGAAGCTGCATCGAAAATTCATGACCCTATAGAAAGGTTTTCTCCATCAAAAAAATTTCTTCATCAGCTCAATTACTAAATTAATAAAATAGAGGACTGTAAACTTCATCTAATTCGCTCAGCAGCAAAACCCGTGTCTGCATAAGGACTTTTCTTGCAAGTATTGGTCCAAATGGTGCCCAGTCCACTGCTGAGTCCATAATAGATTAACTAACTCTTTTTTTTTTGGTAAAATCATTTGAATTGATTAGGTGTTGTTGGGGAGGGGTATGGGGATTATTTGGCCACAACTTGCATGATATAGACATCTCCTGAAAGAGGAAAGCATCATTCCGTAATTGGAAACAAGTGGGGTTGATCTTATTTAAGTTGGCCACACAAAAGAACAAGTGGTTTACATGCAAAATTGTCCTGTGCCAATAATAATTACTCGGCATGATTTAACATACATCTAATTATCTAAAATCTATTAGTTCTTTTCTTAATTACCATATATTGTTTCTTGTTTATTGTACCAATCTTAAAGCAGTATATGCTTAGTGTGGACTTTCCTCCCCCCCTCCTCCTCCTCCTCTTACTACATCAAGAAAGCTATTGTTGTGCTTTAGTGATCTGGTTCTGATTGGATCTGTTGGTTGTTTTTGCATTACAGAGAAGAAGAAGCATTTTTAGCTACTTCAACTGCTGTGCGAAAGCGTGAGCAATTTCCAGTGTTTTTGAGCTTTAATACACTGAAATCTTTTCGGGAATTACTATGGGTAGCTAGCTATATTTCATTATCTTTGTAGATATGTACCGTGACAATTTATGTTTATTAGCTCGTTTTTTCCTTCACTTCGATGAGTTTTGTCCGATTTCTCCATTTTTGTGCATATGATGAACAAACAAAAGATCTAAGGAATCATCCAAGTGAAATATATAGGTAGAGAACTCAACCAAGTAGTCTCAAAAATTGCAGGGAACAAGTTGCAAAAAAAAAAAAAACACATTAGATTTGAATAAGTAGACAGAGTGATAACCAGCATAAGTTGAAACTTCTTGTTGCTCTACATTATTTTCTCATGTCCAAGAATCTATTCATTTTTCTTATTGTTTGGTGGCATCAGCTCTGCTAAAATCTAATGAAGTATAGTACTTGGGTCCCTAACAGCAATCTAGATAAGAAAGTGATATTTTTACATGATTTTTTGATATAAAAACGATTTTTATTGTCGCTATATTTCTATAGCGACACTTTTCATGTAAAAATATTAAAAAGACGTGAAAATATCAATTTCCACTTGAACAGCTTCCATTTTTCTGATACTAAGTTTCTTGTCTCAAACTGAAAAAATAACTGCTACTAATAATAAATGAATGTCATAAATCTAATTTAATAGTGCCTCTTGCCCTGGCCATGGAAACGCTGACGGCTGATACAGGGCACGTCACTCTCCCTCGCGAGTCACACCTGAACAATATTCGCTTTGCTACGCAAAAAGAGTCATTTCACAATACAAGCTCTATTTTTTTTAATGATAAATAAAAATGACACGATAATTTTAATTGACATCATAATTTTATTATTATGTTATCACGTTAAACTATAAGTAAGGAGGAAGTGTATCTTTTTTTATCTTCTTTCTATTAGTATTCACTCCTCTTTTAAGCGACGGTTTGATTAAATACAATAGTCGTTTATCTATACTTTTAGCGACGAACAACATATATATCGTCATTAAAAGTATGAGCAACGATTGTATATAATGAAAACCATCGCTTCTAAGGTGGAAAGATGATGAGTGAAGTAAGATAAGAGATATCTTGATTGATTGAACCGATTAAACTATTAAATTTATACAAGTAAATATTTTAATCGGTTCTGAGTCTAACTCAGTAATTTGAAGTTGGTGAGTCGGTAGTTCAAAAGTGTTTTTTTAGTCATATATTTTGACATTCTCAAAAAGCTCAATTCAGCTCAAAAGTTGAACAAATATTATATATAATAATAATAATAAATAAATAAAATTAAACATTTGAGCTATCGAGTCGTCAAATTTGAACTGTTGAGTTGATTCAAAACCAATTAACACGTAGCTCAAAAATGTCATATTTAAAATATACATGATAAGCCAATTCTAATTATTGAGCTTGTTATCATTTGTTAGGGATAACATAAATGATAAATAAAGAGAATTGATATTTTTATGAGGAAAAAATAATAGTTTCACACGGTCTCTTCTTAAGGTTGTAAAATGAGCAAACAGTTCGGACTCGATTCGTACTCATTCGACTAAAAGTTCGATTAGAGCTCGACTCGAAATATAAATGAGCCAAATATGAACAAATTTTAAAGTTCGATAAATTACTCGAACCTTCTCAAATTACAATTTTCTATTGATACTCGGATCATATTCGTTCGAAAAGTTCAAACTGTGACGCACCCAAAATTAGGTATACATCACCCATCTTTGGGGTGCATGGGATACATGTTATGTAATTCAAATACAACTTTACTAATCTATTTGTCGTGTAAAATACGACAAAACATAAACTGTGAGGTTGAATACAAATATTGTCTATTAGAGATTATACAAACTCAAAAAGAGTCCTCATTACAATTATTATCACACTATTTCACGAATAGTGAGGACTACTAATCTTATCCTACGGACCATCACTCCGTTCCCCGACTCCGTAGTCAAATTTATATTCTCATTTCACGAATAGAGCGGTGAAAGAAAGGATGAGCTCAACTAGTTTCGAAGAAATATTATGACTAAGATAATGCAGAATAAATTATCATTAGTCTCCAACAATATTAAAGCGATAAAATATAATATACATCAAGTTTAAGCTGCGGTGGAACAAGCGATCCATTAAAAAGTCAAGTAGAAAATAAAATCAACTATCTTTTATGATTTAAAGGTTTTTCATCACTTTTATCATTTGTGACTCGACAATAAATAATCCACATCATCGAATCACACTGCACTACTTACGCCGAGGATATTCTTTAGTATCACGACCACAATTATCCATGCACTACGGGCCATGAATATTTGTGTATTCATTAATGGTCATGATCATGCCAACAATTTGTCCATCGATGCACTACTGGCCAATGAGGACTTTTACCACATCATTTGTAACATTACGGTCATGATTACACCGAATAATCTCTGGTCATAATCAGACCAAGTCCATCTATGTACTACATGCCACAGATGACTTTCAAAAAATATAAATATGAGGATGATGACAATGATATAAGAATTTAATAAAACAAGTTTAAGAATTAATTTATCCAGAAACTAATAATGTCCAAATTGTCAACATGATACTGCTTTGTAGAGTAAAATTCAAGAATGCTCAGAAGAATATTTCCATGAAAAAATACTAGATGAAGCGCAAATATCAAGGATATTCCATTAATTTCATGGAGTATAGTAGTCAAAACTTTAACCAACTAAGTATAATAAAGAATAGAATAACAAAAGAAATCACCATGCATGCGGTACTTCGCATGAATAATAGAATATTCAAAGAATAATAATGAAAATAAGCGGATGTTCCGGTAAAGTCGAAAAAAACGAAACGTATCAAACGAGGATATTCCAAGCGAGAATAATAAAAGCGGAATCGGTCCGTAGCGTAAAGCGCAACGAGGATATTCAGCGAGAATAATGATATTTTTCGAGAATAATAAAGGCGGAATCATAGAAGAATGTCACCAAGTATAGGGTGAGGCCAGCGTATCTGAGTTATTCAATGAGAATAATAAGAAAAGGAATAACAACGAGTTCTCTTCATGAATAAGAAAGAATAACACCCCTTCTTCGTAAAAAAGCTGAATATAAGAGTAGTTAAGTAGTAGAAAACTTTTCTTCTTTCTCTCTATAATTTTCTCTCTAGAGTTTTGGTGAATTAAGTAAAAAATAATGAAGGAATGAACTTATTTATAGAAAAAATGGACTGCATAGTAACTAACTCATGAACGGTCCAGATTGATTTACTTTAATCTGACGGTCCATAATTAAAGCAAAATCTTTTAAATAAAATATAATATATTTTATTTATAATTATAATTATATAATAAAACAAAATATAATATAAATATATATATATATATAATCACATGTTATTTGAAAAACATCACCACCCGCAGAAAATTTTCAAGATTCCCTCCCCACCCATTTTCTTTCTTTCAACGTGGGTCCCACGTGTCCCCCTCCCCCCTAACATCTCTTAATCACAAGTGGTCCCATTATAAATATACTGAATAACTTTCTACCGATTATTTAAAAAAAATGGGCAAATGGAAATCCAAATAATAAGCAAAATTTATAACAACTACATCATAAAAAAAAACCTCTCAATATTTTTAACAACATTTATCATCATAATTATAATTCACAATATTAATCAATCGGAGTCGTTCCCGAGGAAGAGAGGCTTTCGATAAGGATTTCTCCATATTGGCGCATGATTAGGTGACCAAACCTCTCCTTGATGAACTTCAGACATCGTTAATATTGTAAATAATAATATTAATAACTTTGTCGTCTCAATTATTGATTTTAACAATATATAAAATATCGACAATAATTGAATCAAATAACGTGAGATCTTATGCAACAATTACTATAGCAATAATTAAACAAAAAGCTGAATGACTTCTCACGTAAGTATCGATAATCAATACTGGTGTCTTCTTATGCAACCACGCGTATTATTGTACTTTTACTCTGAGAGTAGTTTAACGGATATCAGCGGTAAAACTTATAGTTATTTTCATAAAAATATTTTTTGTCGTTTTCTCAATCAAATAATAATTACATTGTGGGGTCCACCGATGATTGTACCATCGTACGGATATTCCCTAACAAAAAGAATATTTCGACCAATCGAATATAATATGACAACTTGCATACTTTGCAAAATTTATAAATATTACCCACAACTATAACATTATATCAATTTCACTCCATAATATTCAAAAATAATATTTATAGAAAATTCATCTTTATTCAAAAAGTTGGGGTTTTACAATCTCCCTTCTTATAAAATTTAAGCCCTCGAAATTAGAATGCGATACTGGTATATCGAAGAGGTAAGGATACCTTGATTTCATTTGATTCTAACTCCCAAGTCATTTCCTCAACATCGTGGTTTCTCCACAAAACTTTGACTTGAGGTATAACCTTGGGCGTAGAATATGTTCCTTCTTATCAAGATTTGAGCAGGGAACCTCTTCATACGTCAAATCTTCCATTATTTCGTCCGGTTCTAACTCAATAATGTGTTAGGGTCTTCCACATATTTACGTAACATGGATATGTGAAAAGCGTTATGAACACGAGACATACTTGGCGGTAAAAGCGAGTCTATAGCAGCAGTTCCTACTCGATCAAGGATTAAAAATGGGTAGATGAATCGAGGATTGAGCTTTCCTCTCTTTCTAAATCTCGTAACTCCTTTCCATGGAGTAACACGTAACAACACATGATCTCTATATCGAATTCCACGTCCTTTCGATGAAGATCAGCATAACTCTTTTATCGATCTTGTGAGGTTTTTTATACATTGTCGGATTGTTTGAATCTTTTTCGTAGTCATACGTACCAACTCGGTCCCAACAACGTTGCTTCACCCACCTCATCCCAACATCTTTGAGAACAACATTTTCTTCCATCTACGCGCTTGAATGGAGTCATGCCGATACTTTGCTTGATAAGCTGTTGTTGTAGGAAAACTCCACCGATGGTAAGAATTTGTCCCAACTTCCCTTGAAATCAAGGACACGAGTCTTAATAGATCTTCAAGAGTTTGAATAGTCTCTCTCGATTGTCCGTCCGTCGAGGATGATATGCGAACTAAATCGTAAAATTGTGCCCATAGCTTTTCTGCAAACTAACCCAAAATCGTGAAGTGAATCTTGGGTCTCGATCGAAACTATGGATCTTGGCATACCATGCGATCTTACAATCTTGTTTATGTACATATGAGCAAGGCGTTCAAGTGTATAAGTTTTCTCATATCGGTAAGAAATAAGCGGACTTGGTCAATCTATCAACAATGACCCAAATCGCATCTATACCTTGAGAAACCTTAGGAAGGCCGTAACGAAATTCATGGTAATGTGCTCCCACTTCCATTCTACGGAATTTCAAGTGGTTGCAATGGACCTTTTGGTACTTGATGCTCGCCTTGACTCGTTGACACGTTAGACACCTTGAGATAAAAGCGATATCTCTCTCTTCATATTGCCCCACCAAAATGTATGTCGAAGATCATGATACATTTTGGTACTCCTAGGATGGATTGCAAACGGTGTGTTGTGCTCCTCCATCATGATTTTATACTTTAAATCAGGGTCATTAGGAACACAAAGTCTGGAGTTGACTCGAAGTATTCCTTCTTCATCTATTCTTGCTTTCGGCATAGCACCTTCTTGCACTTTCTTCCTCATACGCATCAGCTCTGAGGTGCGTAGTTTGAAGCGACTTTAACTTTATCAATTAAAGTCGGTTCTACTTCGTATATTCGCCATTATCACATGGGTCCTGAGTCTTTATCTCTATCTCCATCCTTTGCAAGTCATACAAAATGGGCCTTTGCGTTGACAAATATCAGACTTTCGTACTTCGCATATGATCTTCTACTCGATGCATCGGTACCACGTTCGCTTTTCGAGGATGGTATTGGATGGTATGATCATAATCTTTTAACAGATTCAAGCCAGCGTCGTTATCGCATGTTGAGTTCCTTTTGAGTGAATAAATATTTGAGGCTTTTATGATCCGTAAAGATTTCCACTTTCACCCCATACAAGTAATGCCTCTAAATTTTAAGTGCGAAGACCACAGCTGCTAACTCTAGGTCATGAGTAGGATAATTCCTCTCAAATTCTTTGAGTTGTCGTGAGGCATAGGCTATGACTTTCCCATGTTGCATGAGAACACATCCTAACCCTTTGCTAGAAGCATCTTTGTATAGATGACAAATCCCTCCGAGGCGGATGGTATTGTCGAGCAGTCTTTGAAATGAGTCTCCTCTTGAGTTCTTGAAAACTCTTCTCACATTCCTCGCTCCAATAGAACTTTGTATCTTTTTCGAGTCAATTTGAGTTAGTGGAGTAGCGATTCGAGAAAATCCTTCCACGAATCTCGATAATAACCATTTAAAGCGAGAAAGCTACGTACTTGACCACCGATTTAGGTTGCTCCGGCTTTGAATAGCTTCAATCTTTGATGGGTCAGCGGATATTCCATGACTTGATACCACGTGCCCAAGGAATGCCACTTCCTCAAGCCAGAACTCGCATTTCTTCAACTTGGCATAAAGCTTATATTCAAGAAGCTTTTGGAGTATCAACCTCAAATGTTGCTCATAATCTTCACGGGTTTTGGAATATATAAGGATGTCATCAATAAAGAAGACCACAAAGTGATCCAAATATTCCTTGAATACTCGGTTCATCATATCCATGAAAGGCGAGATGAGCATTAGTCGATCAAAGGACATGACTAGGAATTCATAGTGCCCGTCAGGGAGTTAAAGCCGTCTTTAGAATGTCATCGGTTCTAATCTTCAATTGGTGATATCGAGCGAAGATCAAATTTTGAAAAGAATTTGGCTCCTTGCAATTGGTCAAACAGGTCATCAATACGTGGCAATGGGTACCTATTTTGATGGTGACATGATTGACTCCGATAATCAATACAAAGTCGCATACTCCCATCTTTCTTCTTCACGAATAGAAGCAGGAGCACCCCAGAGGAGAAGTACTAGGGCGAATAAAGCCGATGTCTAACAATTCCTGCGGTTGAGTCTTTAACTCACGAAGTTCAATAGGAGCCATTCGATATGGGGCTTTAGAAATTGGTTTTGTACCGGGTTCAATGTCGATACAAAATTCAATTTCACGCTCTGGGGGTAGGCCAGGAAGTTCTTCAGGGAATACGTCAGGAAATTCATTAACAATAGAAATATTATTCAAAACTGACGTATTTTTGTTTAGATCTGTGACATGAGCTAAGAAAGCTTGACATCCGTTTTTCAAAAAATGAATATCTTTATGGCTTGAGATGACAGTGATTGATTTTAATGGTTTGGTTGCTTGAATTCGCATAATAGGTCGATTAGGAATATGAAAGCTAACAACCTTACGAAAACAATTAATTTTTGCATGATGAGTAGTTAACCAATCAATCCCTAGAATTACATCACATGCAAGTATTTTTAATGCAATAAGATCGACAAGTAATGTGTGGGTACCAACTTGAACCAAACAAGACTTATAAACCGTGGATGTAATGAAAGTTTCTCCCAACGGAGTTTCCACAGATAAGTCAAAGTCTAATTTCTCTCGAGTCAAATTTAATCGTTGGCGCAAGTAGGAGAAATAAAAGAATGGGTAGAAACCGGTATCAAATAAGGTATAGACTTCGCTAGAGTTTATGATAAGCTTACGTGATGACCTCATTTGGGTTCCTTACTTTACGGGAGGTCACTACAAACGCTCTCCCTTGCACTCTTGGCTTTGACTTTTCTAGGAATGACCTTTGGTGTCTCCATCCTATTGAACTTGTCTTGGTGAGCGACAAAATCGGGCTAGGTGACCTTCTCTTCCATAATTATAACATGCTTTGGAATGACATAATGCAGTTTGGATGATGTGTCCTCTCCTCGCATTTGAAGCATATGATAGGTGGTCGTTCTCCTTCCTTAACAATGGGTCTTTGGTCTTTGACGTCTTTCCATCATTGTTGAATCTCCTCTTCTTGAAATGTCCATTTTCTTGTCTTGGCCATGATTATCACAAGAAGTGGTTACCATTTCGACTTGTTGATTCCTCCACGTTTGTTGTCGTAGTTCGATGGTGATACCTTTGGTATTTTCATCTTTGTCCGCGTTGCTTTCTCTTAGTTGCGTTGACTCGTTCTGGCGCTCCAATAATTGAGCCCTATTTACAACATCGAGTACAAACACGGTTTATGAGAAATAAGATATTGGCGTATCTCGGTTTCAAACCTCTTAAAAATATTCGTCATTCATTCGCTCCTCATTATCGACCAAATGGGATGCAAGATAGGGATAACTCGCAAATTTAGCCTCGTATTGCGACACGGTCATATTGTTTTGTTCAATTTGATAAACTCCACTTCTTTCATGTGTGCCGAATACTCTCGGGAAAGTACTTGTCGTTGAATAGCTCTTGGAACTTCTCCCAAGACATCTTGAGTCGCGTCGGTTTGAGTACGTTCTGATTTCCACCGATAATCGCCTCTTCACTTGCAACATGAAGGTGGCGAAGGAACCTTTTGCTCTCGGAGCATCCCAAGACATCAAATATCTTGGTGATCTGCTTTATCCATGCTTCCGCCTTAAGTGGTTTTGGTTCTCCAATAAACTCCGGTGGTCCCGGCTCCTTGAAGCATTTAGCGGTGATCGTCAAGAGAGTTTCGGTGTTTCCACCTACATTTTGGGCGAGGGGCCGCTCTACTTTGATGTTGTATGAATTGCATAAAGCCTCTGAACAGATCCATCATTCATCATTTAGTGGTGTTGTTGTTTGCATGAGGATTGTCGCCTACGATGCACATTCTCACGATTATTGATATGTGGAGACTAAGCGGTCTCTTGTGCTCCATTGCTATTTTCAACATTCTCGGATGTCATTTTAGAATCTTGCCACAAAACAAAGGTTCATTAACATATAACATATTATCCATATACTTTGTGAGCCAATTAAATACCAAATAAACTTAGGTAGGTCATACTAGCGAAAGAATTCCCGTCTCTCTCCCTCCTAGTTCTAGTCTCACATCTTAGCGAGGATCATATCCTAAGCTTTGATACCAATTGTGACGCCCCCAAAATTAGGTATACATCACCCATCTTGGGTGCGCCGGATACATGATCTGAGAATTCAAATACAACTTACTAATACAATTGTCGTGTACAATACGACAAAACATAAAATTGTGAGGTTGAATACAAATATTGTCTACTAGAGATTATACAAACTCAAAAAGAGTCCTCATTATAATTATTATCACACTATTTTCGCGAGAATAGTGAGGACTACTAATCTTATCCTGCGGACTATCACTCCAGTTCCTGAGGCTCGTCCCGGTTATATTCTCATTTCACGAAAAAAAACGGTGAAAGAAAGGGTGAGCTCAACTAGCCCGATAAGAAATATTATGACTAAGATAATGCGAGAATAAATTATCATTAGTCTCCAACAATGTTAAAGCGATAAAATATAATAGACATCAAGTTTAAGCTGCGGTGAAACAAATGATCCATTAAAAGAGTCAAGTAGAAAATAAAATCTACTATCTTTTATGATTTAAAAGATTTTTTCATCACTTTATTATCATTTGGGACTCGACAATAAATAATCCACATCATCGAATCACCCACACTACACTGACGAGGATATTCTTTAGTATCACGACCACAATTATCCATGCACTACGGGCCGAGAATATTTGTGTATTCATTAATGGTCATGATCATGCCAACAATTTGTCCATCAATGCACTCTACGGGCCGATGAGGACTTTTACCACATCATTTGTAACATTACGGTCATGATTACCGAATAATCACGGTCATAATCATACCAAGTCCATCTATATACTACATGCCACGGATGACTTTCAAAAAAAATATAAATATGAGGATGATGACAATGATATAAGAATTCAATAAAACAAGTTCAAGAATTAATTTATCCAAAAACTAATAATGTCCAAATTGTCGACATGATACTTGCTTTGTAGAGTAAAATTTAAGAATGCTCGGAAGAATATTTCAATGAAAAGATCTTTAGATGAAGCTTGAAATATCGAGGATATTCCACTAATTTCATGGAGTATAGTAGTCAAAATTTTAACCATTTGAGTATAATAAAGAATGGAATAACAAAAAAAATCACCGTGCATGCGGTACTTAGCATATCTGAGTTATTCAACAAAATACTAATAAAGGCGAAATCGGTCCGGCGTAAAACGCACACAAACGAGGATATTCCAGCGAATAATAATAATAAAGGCGGAATCGGTCCCGTAAAAGCGTATGTGAGATAGAGGATATTCCAGCGAGAATAATAAAAAGCGGAATCGAGTTGGCGTAAAATGCACAAACAGGATATTTCAAGCAGAATAATAATAAAGCGGAATCATAGAAGAATGTCACCAAGTATAGGATAGGCTGATACATGAGTTATTCCAACAGAATAATAAGAAATGGAATAATAATGATTCTCTTCATGAATAAGAAAAAATAACACCCTACTAGTAAAAGAAAGCGAATATAAGAGTAGTTAAGTAGCGAGAAAACTTTTTCTTTTCTCTATAATTTTCTCTCTTTAGAGTTTGATTGAATTCGTGAAAATAATGAAGGAATGAACTTTATGTATAGAAAAAATGGGTGCATAGTAATTAACTCATGAGCAGTTCAGATTGATTTACTTTAATCGGATATCCATAATTAAAGCAAAATCTTTTAAATAAAATATAATATATTTTATTTATAATATATAATAAAACAAAATATAATATAAATATATATATATATATATATATATATATATATATATAATCACATGTTATTTGAAAAACATCACACACCCGCAGAAAATTTTCAAGATTCCTCCCCACCCATTTTCTTTCTTTCAACGTGGGTCCCACGTGTTCCCTTCCCCCCAACATCTCTTAATCACAAGTGGTCCCATTATAAATATCTTTGAATAACTTTTCTAGATTATTTAAAAAAAATGGGCAAATGAAAATCCAAATAATAAGCAAAATTTATAACAACTACATCATAAAAAAAACCTCTCAATATTTTTAACAACATTTATCATCATAATTATAATTCACAATATTAATCGACAGTATGTCGTTCGAGGAAAGAGGGCTTTCGATAAGGATTTTCCATATATTATTGGCGCGCATGATTGGGTGACCAAACCTCTCCTCGATGTAGAACTTACAGACATCGTTAATATTACAAATAATAATATTAATAACTTTTGTAAATCGAATTATTGATTTTAACAATATATAAAATATCGACAATAATTGAATCAAATAACGTGAGATCTTATGCAACAATTACTATAGCAATAATTGAACAAAAGAATGAATGACTTCTCACGTAAGCATCGATAATCAATCCGGTGTCTTCTTATGCAAACCAGCGTATTCTTGTACTTTTTACTACAAGTAGTTCAGCGGTATCAGCGGTAAAACTTCCGCCATTATTTTTATAAAAATATTTTTGTCGTTTTCTCAATCAAAGCAATAATTACATTGTAGGGTCCACCAATGATTATGACCGTAAATACGGATATTCACGAAAAAGAATATTTCCCGACCAATCGAATATAATATGACAACTTGCATACTTTGCAAAATTTATAAATATTACTCACAACTATAACATTATATCAATTTCACTCCATAATATTCAAAAATAATATTTATAGAAAATTCATCTTTATTCAAAAAGTTGGGGTTTTACACAAACTGCTCGGACTCGATTTGAGATCGTGCTTGACTCGGTAGCTAAATGAGCCTCAATCAAACCTTATTTTATACTCGACAAATTTTGTGAACCAAATCTGAACAACTCAATCCTCATAAATAGTAAATGGGTCCCACACTTATGTGAGAAATCTTATAAAAATATCAATTTTTACTCATGAAAATAACAATTCTATAAAAGACTCCGCGTGTGACCCTACCGTTGGTTTTGCGTCGGCAAAAATCAGAAATGGCCCAAAATATTGCCAGCGTCATATACTGATTTGTACTCGTCCGGCAGCCACAATTGATGGTGGCACAAAGAAGCTGAATGTAGAATTAATACTTGGCATTAAGCAAAATATGGTGAATCTAAAAATAGGCAAAACGAAATGTCTGTTTTCTGTACATGAAAGAAACTAGACGTCCAAATATATTTGTTAATGCTTATATCATGTAGGTCCATTAATATTTAATACTCATGTTCTTTGCTTTAGGGACTGAATTGACTTGACCATTAAAGCCACCAAATTGAGAATTTCTGAAGAAATAGAAACAATTAAAGAACCCTAAAGCCATTTGCATTAAAAATAACTTTAGACGAGATAAAATGGCCAATGAATACAAATTATCCATGCTTATAATGTTGTTGCCTCTATTTATCAAACACAATATTTCACCTACGACATTTGGTGATCATTGATAGCTCTTATTAACTGCAGAATCAAAGCTTAGACATGCCTTGCTTCTGTGACTTCTTCCAGCTAATGTCTAGACTATTTTTATCTAAAAAAATGGCTACAAGGGTAAGGGGTGTGTGTGTGTGGGGGGGCAGCATTATCACAAAAGAGCTAACCAAAAACTGCTTAACAAGAAGCAATCATCTATTCCACGCGATCTGCTATATGGAGCATGAATGGGTGTCATGTTGTCCATGATAAATTAGCTTATTACTCCTGATACTCCTTTTGCCAAAATGCACAAAGTATTGAGAGTTCTAACTAACCTCACACCTTTTTGATAATTTGCACAACATCTTCGTCTTCAAGTTCATGCTCCTGGTGTAAAGAAAGCATAGGCATGAATTATTAACGCTTCATGCAAAATGCACATATATGCAAGCAAATTAAACATCAAAGGAGAAATAAGAATATTAGCACAAACTAAATAAATCGTGAGTATTTATTTACCTTGCCCACTCTTTGGGGCTTATGCTTTGCACTCGATCCCCGAACCAAAGCACTGCCTCATTTTATTAGATTGCAAGTTAGTTTTCAGGAAAGTAAATTATCAAAGGTGAAGAGCTATTTTTTAAAAGAAAAGATGTCATATAACATCACATTCAGACTCCCAACCATTTCACAGATGGGTGACTCTTTTGAGAAGGGACCCAGACTATAAAATCAGCATTTTTGAAGTATTATATAATCAACGTTTTTCAAATTGAAATTCCCCAAACACTAGCATTTAAAGTTTTTTAATGCAGTTAGTCGAGATGAATACCTCCAACCTTTATACCAGTAAAACATGACTGTAACACAATGTAATCCATATAATTTAAAAGGCGGACTGGAATAATTAGCACACTAAGTATGGGATCAAATTCATCCACATGAAACAAAGGCAATTCCTCCAAGTCAGATCATTGTTTGAAAAGAAATGGACCACTGATGTGTTGATATGCGACTGCATATAGCTAATTATCCAACACGAAACAAGACTGCAAGAGTCTTACTTCCTAATTACTTGGTTTTGTTTATTTTTCAGTAAATATTCAACTAAGCATGCTACTGCGACCACCTCGGCACCCATAGCAACATGAAAAACATGAAGCCAGAGCAATTAACTAACCAAAACCTGGACGTGTTTTTCTCAAGTAGCACTCAAAGCCAACTGCTGACTTCATATAACCAAAGTTAGTTCAAGAATGATGGTTACTATAGAAGCTAGCTACCAGTGATTGGCGCCTATGTATATTGGAGGATGATGGATGAGAATGGGTAATTTGCTTATTTAAAGTTTCCAGGTGATGTGAACCACATTGCAATCTACTTCTTTCTGTTATAGAATTATATATTTTGAGTTTCATTGTGAATAATATCTTAATGGAAACCTAGCAACCCTTTTTTAATGTTTGTTCAAGGATTTCTGATTTTTCATTTTTTATCTGGAACGTATGTTCATCCCCAAGTGGGGAGTGGAAACAGCGTATCTTGGCCTCTTTTCCATTTCACCAACCCTTAGGATTTGGGATTTCACAATCTACCAGAAGCAACTTTCAGTATTTTCCAGAAGTTCAAAAGCTTAAAATAAAATTTAGGAGTGTACTCACCATATCCTTGTGTATTCGAGTGCAGAAGTCCCCAACAGTTCTCCTCTTTGATGACAGGATTACTGGGTCTTCATAGTCCGGATTCATCCCCTTGGGCTTTGTGTATATGCGAGTTAAACATAGATATTCCCATATCTTCTCCAAAAGACCATCAAGATTCCATTCCAAGTGAGCACTGCAGTAAGTGACAAGAATTAATAGAAATATAAATGTCATACCACTAATAATTAGTAGGTAAAAACAAATCAAAGGGAAAATTAGCCTACATTGAACCTTTCTGGACAATCCACTCAAATTCTATCTCACTTGGTGTTATAGTGAAACAAGGCATTAAACTACGGAGCAGTTCTTTTATTAAAAACTGTTAATGTACCCATAATCTGAAAATGGTGATAAACTAGGATAAGGAAAATAAAGATTTTAGAGAAGTTTTCATATCTTCAATAGTAAAATGCAGTTGACCTCCTGGGCTTACCCAAAATCCAAACTGACTCCCTGTGATCCTAAAACCTATACGACACGTTTTGAGATTAAGTGGAACAGGCCAATAAATCTCGACTCCTTTCAACATAGTAAGAAATGACTGTAATACCTTTTCCTCTTTTCTTGAGGCCAAGACCTTCTTACTTTTGAATTGTCAGTTTTACTAACATAGTCACAAACATAGTAGTACTAGCAGTTGACATTACAAACATGGAATCAAGAAACATGTCCCAGTCAAAGAAACCTATAAACTCTCCAGGTGGAAAATTTATTTTTGTCCTCATGAGTAACACGACATATAATCACTGACACAAGCTCTAATCCAGTTAAAACTCTACCCCACAATGATAAGGAAATCAGCCTAAGCTTAATTGAATCTCTTATTCCATAAAAAAAAATCCTTAACAAGCTATAATTCTACTATAAATCAACAATGAAAGACAAAGCCAAAGTTAGAACTCCTATCAGATTAATTAACATATTAGATAGCAATAACTCTTGATTGATTTTCAGGGCTTAATTCATTCTCAGTTTTCATGCTTTTTTGTCTGTCACTACATTTTTAAAGACATTATTGCATTTGAAAACCAAAATAAACCCAACAAAAGTGCTCGTTAATACTTTCATTACCTGACTGGACAGTAATGGGGAAGTTTATCCAGAATCTCCAGCTCTTCAAGTGTTATCTGATCTATCTTGTTGACAGCATAGATGCAAGGCATATACACACGGCTGCCCTCAATGACATCTATGAGATCGTCAGCTGTTGCGTCATACCTAAGGGTAACATCGGCATTGTGTATTCTGTATTCACTACATATAGCTTTCACAGTTTCAAGGTCCAGATGCGTGTTGGCCACCCTTTTCTTTCTTCCTGAATGTCAGATTAGGGGGTTCCTTGTTTAACCTAATTTTATTTAATAATACTCTATTCCTTTTTACTGTGAATTCAAACCAATATAAAGAATATGACAAGATAAAAAGGGGAAAGATCGGGGAAAACAAAGGTCAACCAGTTAATGCATGAATAAAGATACTTTTTTCCTTCTATAAGTAGAGGACAAATGATAGTACCTGGATTTTAGCCCCTCGATACCTGATCACGCCCGGAATACAAGTCAAGGTAGTAAACTCATACGACGCCACCTGTAAACCATAGGAGAAAGAAAAACAACCTATAGGAAAACCATAATGAAGGCTCTGATAATATGCAGGATATTATCACTTTTAGTTATCATTGTTATCAATTGTAGTCTTCAATGACGAGGCAAGGTTTCTGAAAGAAGACAAGTGCAAGGTTTTCTGGTGAACACATTCAATGACTGGAAATGATGCAGTCCATAAAAAGCTAAATGAAAAGAATATGTGTTTCTGGCGTTCAGTCTAGGTAATGTTATATTGGTACAGTTTTAATTACATTTTAGAAGGAACAATGGTAATTTTAAGATTGTAAAAAAGAAATGTAGGAAGGAGCAAAGTAAGCATACAATGTTGTTTACTCAGTAGGGTAAAACATCAAATACTGCATATTCAAATAACTTTTAAAACTAGTCTTGACTAAAGAACGAGCATGTGAACACAGTTTGACATACTTAACAAATTCAATTTTTATTTGATAAGGATATGAGTTTGTGTCCTTAGCAAGATCAATCAAAGCACATTTTTTTCCTTGTGGTTTTTCTGATAAATACAGTTTTTTCGTTGATCAAACAAAGTACTTCGCGAAGGACCATTTACATTTTACTTCATCCTAAGAGACTCCATTAATGTCTTTATATACTTGCAGTAGTATTTGTATGATATTGTTTCATGTCATT
The DNA here is from genome assembly GCA_020205605.1 of Panax ginseng. Classification (NCBI taxonomy): domain Eukaryota; kingdom Viridiplantae; phylum Streptophyta; class Magnoliopsida; order Apiales; family Araliaceae; genus Panax; species Panax ginseng. Next base: position 27,205,148 of record CM035148.1, on the reverse strand, counting down.
GTTTCCCAGTATTACACACCTCAGAGAAAGTGCCAGATAACTTATTTAATAGTGTTGATTTCCCAACTGAAGGAAATCCCACTAACCCAACTCTTGCATCTCCACTTTTTGTAACATCGAAACCTTCTCCAGCACCACCACCACCACCACCACCTTTTGATGAAGGCTCAAGAAGATCCCTTCGTAGCTTTGCAAACTTAGCCTATCATCACATGAGGAATCAAACAAACATTATTCTTCAATATATCCAGCAAATAAATTTATTTCGTGTAAACAAGCAAACAATTATAATGAAGATATATTAATACATCTAAATGATGGGGTTCATAGAGAAATGGCCAGTGGGTAATGTAGAAAATAATATAACTGAATCAACCAACTAGCGAACCCAGTGTTCTAAAAATCCCTGCCTTGGTCCAATTAATCCTTGCCTAGATGCTAGGCAGTCCTCTAACGCCTTGATTTGGCTAAGCGCCTAGACAGAATCACACCTGTACTTTGAAACTCTACAATACTTAAATGAAATTGTTAAACCTTAAGTTTTTTTGTGGTAATGTTTCATGTAGAATTTCAAAAAAATACATATATTATATGTTTTGTATAATATAATAAATTTATACAATAGAAAATTAAATAAATGAGATCGCTCAAGAAAATGACTCGTTAGCCTAGGAAAATGCCTAGGTACCACCTATGCAGCCTAGGTGCTAGGCACCTCCTCCGCTGTCTAGGTTTGTCTAACGATTTTTAGAACACTGGACGAATCAGATAACGAAAAAGACCCGGGCAAAAACAAACATTCCCATTACGAATATATATTTAAATAAATATAAGGATAAGGATATTGACCTTTAGCCTAGGTGATGGGCAGTAGCTTTGTTCTTTTGGGTCCTTGCCGAACAAATAAGAAGGTATTGTCACACTAACAATCAACCAAAGACAACACAAGTAGCATAAATCCAAAGTATACTAGGCAATAAAAAACACTATTCAGTTAAATCACATTTTAATCCAATTAACATAATGCTGCTTAAATACTTGGTATTTCATTTTACTTCGCTTAAGTCAGCTCAATCAAATGTTAGCACAATTCTTAGACTTTTTACTCAAACATGAAAAGAGTCCACATTTTTTATCCCGAATTTCCCTTGAATTTTTATAAAACAAAAAGTTTCCAAAATTTCCCAAATAAGTTCCTCTTCTCTAAGGCTTATTGAGTATCGGTTTAAAACTAAAAAAATCAAAGCTGAAGTAGCGAGGAAATGAGCTTTAGTTTTACCAAATTTAGAGAACTGATTCCTGTTCAACAACAACTTATAAGTTGGTCAAATCAACTTATAAGTTATTTTTTACTGTTGAATTGTTTGGGGGTCACTTATTTTTTGACTTACTTTTTAACTTACAAGTCATTTTTGATAAGTAAAAAATTCTGACTTAATTATTAAAAATTTACTTATAAGTCATTTTAAAATAAGTAAGTTTGAACAAATTTAAAAACTGTTTTGCCCTTTTTAATTATAAGTCATTTTAGCCAAACACCTTCACATTTTATTTTAATTTAATGTCTTACTTATAAGTCAAAATGTGTCAAATACTGTACTATAGGTCGACTTACAAATGGGTCACTGAACTTTTTTTCTTACAGTCAACTCACTGAACTTTAGTTTACTAACAAAACGTTACAAATCTTGACTTAACGGAAGTGATGATGTGGCAGCTGACTTGTCTAAAAAAAAGTCTATGTGGCAGTTAGCATGCGACGTGGCAGTAATGATGTGGATTTGGGAGAAAATTTTGATTAAAAAATGAAAAAAATATTTTAAAGAATAATATAAATTATAAAAATTAGCCAAAAAAACAAGAAAATAAATAAAATAATTATTTTTAATAAAAATTAAAAACGCAGTTTTTTTTTTTTTTTATTAAAAAAATTAAAACACATTTTTTAAAAAATAAATATTTTTAATAGAAATAAAAAAATGCAGTTTTTTTTAATAATAAAATGTAGTTTTTTTAATAATAAAATGCAGTTTTTAAAAACAGCGTTTTTTAATAAAAGAAAAAATTATTATTTTTTTATAAAATGCAGTTATTTTAAAATGCACTTTTTTAATCTCTTAAACAGTTTTTTTTAATTAAAAAATTAATGATTAATTTTAAAATATTTTAATTTTAAAAGCATTAAAATTATTAAAATCTCTTAATTAAAAATATGTTAAAATTAATCTGTTAAATTTTTTATTAAAAAATAATTATTTTTACTAAAAAACTGTATTTTTTATTTTTATTAAAAAAGCGCATTATAAAAAAAGCGCATTTTATATAAAAACAAAATTCTTTTATTAAAAACGCTGTTTTGTTAAAAAACTACATTATTTTTATTAAAAAGCAAACTTTTTTTTTTATTTAAAAAAATATGCGTTTTAATTTTTTTTAATAAAAATAAAAAACCAAATATTTTTATTTAAAAAATGCGTTTTAATTTTTTTAATAAAAAATAAAAAAAATGCTTTTTTAATTTTTATTAAAAATAATTATTTTTATTTATTTATTTTCTTGTTTTTTTGGTAATTTTTTATAATTTATATTTTACTTTAAAATATTTTTTTCCATTTTTTCATCAAAAATTTCCTCCAAATCCACATCATCACTTCTGTTAAGTCAACTTTGACTTAACGGTTTTTGTAATTTTTTGTTACTAAACTAAAGTTCAATGAGTTGACCGTAAGAAAAAAAAAGTTTAGTGACCCATTTCAGAAAGTCTAATTTATAAGATGGTGTTGGATGGCGCCCCCAAAATAGGTATACAACACTCATTACGAAAGTCGTCAAATACATGGTACAAAAACATTTACAACTTTATTAATACAACTGTCGTGCAAAAAATCGACAACACTTAAAGCTGTGAGTTTAAATACAAATATTGTCATCTGTATAATATTCACACTCAAATAAGTCCTCATTACAATTATTGATACACTATTTTACAAAATAGTGAGGGACTACTAAAATAACTTCTAGAACCATCATTCCACACCCGACTAGATTTCATTAACTTCTCGCCTCCTAAGAAAAAAAATAGAACAAAAAGGAAAATGGTGAGCTCAACTAGCCCAGTAAAGAACATTATGACTAAGATAATATAGAACAAATTATCATTAGTCCTCAACAGGGAAAAATCTAATAGAATACAATAAACAACAAGTTTTAAATCAATATTCGCAGCGGAAATAATAATTCATTAGAAGAGTTAAATAGAGAATAAAATCTACTATCTTCTATAGATGAATTTAAAAGTCCATCGTCAATTTTTTATCCCTGTAACATCAATCAACATATATCTGGAATCAAATATTCATCTTTGCACTACAGGCCAAAGATATTCATCAGTTGGTCATGTTCATCTAAACACCTGTTCATCTTTGCACTACGAGCCAAAGATATTCATCAGAAATCATTCATCTTTGCAATATCGGCCAAAGATATTCAATAATATCATCATTTAGGACTGAGGATGATGAAAAATATTTTTAAGAAAACGAATCCAGTGAAACAAAAGAATAAATATTAAGGATTCGTATTTCAGCTATTCTATGTCCAAAAATACCTCATAAATAATCATAGTGGAGTAAAATTCAAGAATGATCAAAACATGGATACAATCAAAGCTAGTATCCATAATAGATATTTTGGACGAAAAATGAAAATTTAATTTTTCTGTGAATAGTGTTGTATTCGTGAATAGTGCCGTATACGTAAATAGTGTCGTATACGTGAATAGTAATCCTGACACAAAAAATTCCAAATTTGATAAAAAGTTCAAACCAATATTTTGGCATAATGATGTTGAAGAAAATAATATCATTTAAGAAGAAAATAACATCCCTTACCCGTAAAAGACAAGACTTTTAATTTGGAATAATTGGATATAGTCTTTGAAGGAACTTTGCACCAGATAAGCAACACTCAAAGTATCAAAATACTCACAAGAATACGCCGATAATATAGAGAGAAAACTTTAGTTTCGGTGTGATTTTCAATTCTAACCCAAGACCCTATTTATAGGAAATTGCTTAACACCAAAGTAAAAATTTAATATATATATATATATATATATATATATATATATATCAATTTCCTACGCCCACTTTTTTAGTCAAAGATCAGCCACTCAATTAGCCTACATCACAAAAAACGTTTTTGTGAATTAAAATATTTTAAACTTAAAAAATTAATTATTCCGGAAGTTCAGAACTTCCATAATTCATAATAAATAGCCCTTTTATCAGAAAAATTTGAGTCTTACGACTCTTTATAAGAAATTCAATTCTCTACAATTTTGTAAGTTTAAGTTTTTCCAAATTCCAAACAGAAGTTGATCGAAATCCACAAACGGGTGATTTTACAGACTATAATCAAATTTCAGTCCAGAAACGGGCCCACAAACATGTTTAACATGTTTTAAACAGTTTTTGTAACAAAAATACTCTTCCTCCTCATTTATTCATATATCCCACATTCATTGTAAAATATCACCATTATTATATTAATAAAAAATAATAATATAATTAAATGAATTATTTTATCAGAAAAGATAAAATATCAATTTTTAACAATTGTCACATTAAAAAAAATTTCTCCATCTATATCCACATAAAATGAATATTTTCCTTATCATATAAATTAATAATTAATTATTCACAAATAATATTACAGAATCACAAGATCTTGGCAAACCAGCCGATTCTCAGAAAGAGGGCTTTCAATAAGGATCTCTCTCATCTTGCGCAATGAATTAGGTGACAAAACCTCTCCCTAGATGTAACTTTCTAGACATTGCCAATAATGTTATCTAATAATATTATTCAGATAATATGAATTATTGCTTCGATAATGGAAAATACTGTGTAATGACAATTATTGAAACAACAGTAATATAAAATATCAACATAGCAATTATTGAATCAATAAAATAAAATATTGAGCAAGAATTACTATAACAATTATCGAGTAAAGTGCCTTCACGTAAGAATCAATAATTGGTGCAATACCGTATGTCTTCTTATGCAACAACGGCAGACATCGTGTTTTAACCAGGTATTCCAACAAGATTATTGGTGAATAACCACGCCATTATTAATAAACAACTTATACTTGTCGTTCTCTTCATCCAATCGCTTTCTGTTATGGAGCCCAGAAAAGATTGCGTCGTCGTACGATTATTCCCCGACAGGAAGAATATTCAACGACCAAATGAATATTCTTCTATAAAAATGAATATTTTATAAGCACTTGCTTATTTGAAATATTTGCGCATTTTACCCATAACTAACCACATTAATCAATTCAACCCTTACTATTTCAAAATAATAAATAGAGAAATTCAATTTCATTTATAATAAGTTGGGGTCTTACAACCTCCACTCCTTATGAAATTTCGTCCTCGAAATTGACGTATATACCTGGTGTTTCGAAAAGGTGAGGATACCTCGCTTTTATTTCCGTTTCCAACTCCCAAGTCATTTCTTCTATAGCATGGTTCCTCCACAAAACTTTGACTTGTTGTATAACCTTTGTGCGTAGGACATGCTCTTTCCTATCCAAGATCTTGACAGGTACGTTAAGTCTTCGGCTATCTCATCCGGTTCTAACTCAATAACGTGGTTTGGGTCTTTCACATATTTATATAGCACAGATATATGAAAAATATTATGAACACGAGACATACTTGGAGGTAATGCGAGTCTATAGGCCACATTCCCTACTCGGTCAAGAATCTGAAATGCACCAATAAATCGTGGATTGAGCTTTCCTCTCTTCCTAAATCTTGTAACTCCCTTCCATGGAGAAATACGTAACAATACATGATCCCCAATGTCAAATTCCACGTCCTTTCGATGAAGATCCGCATAACTCTTTTGTTGATCCTGTGCCATTTGTATACGTTGTTGAATCATTTGGATCTTCTCTGTAGTCATTCGTACCAACTTTGGTCCCAACAACGTTGCTTCTCCCACCTCATCCCAACATACTGGAGAGCGACACTTTCTTCCATACAATGCTTCAAATGGATCCACACCTATACTTGCCTGATAACTATTGTTGTAGGAGAATTCCACCAATGGTAGGTACTTATCCCAACTCCCTTTGAAATCTAGGACACAAAGTCTTAATAGATCTTCAAGAGTTTGAATAGTCCTCTCTGATTGCCCGTCGTTTGAGGATGGTATGTCGAATCAATCAGAAATCGTGCCCATAGCTTTTTGCAAGCTAATCCAAAATCGTGAAGTGAATCTTGGGTCACGATCCGAAACTATGGATACTGGCATGCCATGCAATCTCACAATCTTATTTACGTACATACGAGCAAGACGTTCAAGGGAATAAGTCTCCCGTATCGGTAAGAAATGAGCAGACTTGGTTAATCTATCAACAATAACCCAAATCGCATTTATGCCTTGAGAAACCGTGGGAAGACCCGTAACAAAATCCATGGTAATGTGTTCCCACTTCCATTTCAGAATCTCAAGTGGTTGCAATGGACCCTTTGGCACTTGATTCTCCCCCTTTACACGTTTAAACACCTCGAGATAAACTTCGCGATCTCTCTCTTTATATTGTTCCACCAAAATATATGTCGAAGATCATGATACATTTTGGTACTCCCAGGATGGATTGCAAACGGTGTGTTATGTGCCTCCATCATGATTCTATGCTTCAAGTCAGAATCGTTAGAAACACAAAGTCTGGAGTTGACTCGAAGTATTCCTTCTTCATCGATTCTTGCTTCTGGAATAACACCTTCTTGCACTTTCTTCTTCATACGCATCAGCTCCATGTCTATAGCTTGAGCAGCTTTAACTTTATCAATTAAAGTCGATTCTACTCGTATGCTGGATATCATCACGTGGGTACTTGGAGCCTTTATCTCTATCTCCATCCTATGCAAGTCATACAAAATGGGCCTTTGTGTTAACAACATTGCATTTGTACCCGCATATGATCTTCTACTCAATGCGTCAGCTACCACGTTTGTTTTTCCAGGATGGTATTGGATGGTATGGTCGTAATCTTTCAATAACTCGAGCTAACGTCGTTGCCGCATGTTGAGTTCCTTTTGGGTAAAGAAATATTTGAGACTTTTATGATCTGTATAGATCTCCACTTTCTCCCCATACAGGTAGTGTCTCCAGATCTTCAAATTAAAACGATCGGGCCGCCAACTCTAGATCATGAGTAGGATAATTCTTCTCATATTCTTTGAGTTGTCACGAGGCATAGGCTATGACCTTCCCATGTTGAATGAGAACACATCCTAACCCTTTGCCCGAAGCATCGCTGTAGATAACAAATTCATCCGAACCAGACGGTATTGTCAGAATAGGTGCCGAAATGAGTCTCCTCTTGAGTTCTTAGAAACTCTTCTCGTATTCCTTGCTCCATACGAATTCTGTATCTTTACGAGTCAGCTGAGTTAATGGAGTAGCGATTCGAGAAAATCCTTCCATGAATCTTCGATAATAACCAAATAAGCCCGTAAAGCTACGTGACTTGATCCACCGATTTGGTTGCTTCTAACTTTGTATTGCTTCAATCTTCACGTCAACAAATACTCCATGTTTTGACACCACGTGCCCAAGGAATGCTACTTCCTCAAGCGAACTTCGCATTTTTTCAAACTTGGCATATAGCTTGTTATCACGAAGCCTTTGCGATTACCGACAAATGGTGCTCATGATCTTCACGACTTTTTGAATATATGAGGATGTCATCAATAAAGACGACAACAAACTGATCCAAATAATCTTTGAATACTCGGTTCATCATATCCATGAAAGCAGCAGAAGCATTAGTCAATCCAAATGACATGACTAAGAATTCATAATGCCCGTACCGAGTTCTGAAAGCAGTCTTTGGAATATCCTCAGTTCTAACCTTCAGTTGATGATATCCAGAACGAAGATCGATCCTTGAGAAGAATTGTGCTCCTTGCAACTGGTCAGATATGTCATCAATACGAGGTAGCGGATACCTATTCTTGATGGTGACATGGTTCAATTCTCGATAGTCAATACAAAGTCGCATACTCCCCGTCTTTCTTCTTTACAAATAAAGCAGAGAGCACCCCAAGGAGATGTCTTAGATCGAATGAAATCGATGTCCAACAACTCGTAGTTGGACCTTTAACTCCGAAGTTCAATAGAGCCATTCGATATGGAGTTTTAGAAATGGGCTTTGTATCAGTTCAAGGTCAATAAAGAATTCAACTTCACGTTCTGGGGGTAGACCAGGAAGTTCTTCAGGAAATACATCAGGAAATTCACTAACAATAGAAATATTATTCACATCTGATGTGTTTTTGTTCAAGTCCGTGACATGGGCTAAGAAAGCTTGACATCCGTTTTTCAATAAACGAATAGCTTTATGGCTTGATATGACAGTGATTGACTTTAGAGGTTTTGTTGTTTAACAGGTTGGTTAGGAATATGAAAACTAACAACCTTACGAAAATAATCAATTTTAGCATAATGAGTGGTTAACCAATCAATCCCTAAAGTCACATCAAATGCAAGTATTTTCAAAGAAATAAGATCAACAGGTAATGTGATGGTACCAACTTGGATTAAACAAGATTTATAAACAGTGGATGCAATGAAACTTTCTCCTAATGGAGTCTCCACAGATAAGTCAAGGTCTAATTTCTCCGGAGTAAAGTTTAAACGTTGAGCACAAGCATGAGAGATAAAAGAATGGGTAGAACCGGTATCTAATAAGGTATAAACTTCGCAAGAGTTTATGATTAGCTTACCCGTAATCACCTCGTTTGGATTCCTTGCACTTTGACCACGATGTTGAGGAAATGACTTGGGAATTAGAATCTAAAATGAAATCAAGGTATCCTTACCTCTTCGACATATCAGTCACGTAATTCTAATTTCGAGGGCTTAAATTTTATAAGAAGGGAGATTGTAAAACCCCAACTTTTGAATAAAGATGAATTTTCTATAAATATTATTTTTGAATATTATGGAGTGAAATTGATATAATAGTTGTGGGTAATATTTATAAATTTTTCAAAGTACACAAGTTGTTATATAATATTCGATTGGTCGGAGAATATTCATTTTAACAGGGAATATTAGTACAACGACACAATCATTGGTGGACCCCACAACGGAATTATTTTCGGATTGAGAAAACGACAAAAATACTTTATGAAAATAACGACGAAAGTTTTACTGTTAATCGTTGAAACACACCTTTGTTAAAGAAATAATGAATACTGGCATTGGTTGCGTAGAAAGTACACGCAGTATTGATTATTGATGCTTACGTGATAAGTCACTCGGTTTTGTTGGTATTATTAATGTAATAATACAAAAATCTTTTTATATAAAATGTATACTTTTATAAAGTTATTCTATAAATAGAATATATTATATTATATTATGCATAGTGTTGTATAAAGGTATCTGATAGTATTTTGCATAGTAAAATCTTTTTATATAAAACATAATACTTTTATAAAGCTATCATTTTATTAGACAATAATTAGAATATATTATATTTTATTATACATAGTGTTTGCAGATAGTGCTCAGATAGTATTTGCATAGTAAAATCTTTTATAAAGTTATTCGTTTTATTAGATTATAAATAGAATATATTATATTTTATTTAAAAGATTTTGCTTTAAATATGGACCGTCGATTAAAATAAATCAATCTGGACCATTCATGAGTTAATTCTTATGTAGTTCATTTTCTATAAATAGAAGCTCATTTCTTCATTATTTTCTTATTTAATTCTTTGAAACTCTGTAGAGAGAAAATTATAGAGAAAGAAGAAAAGATTTCGCTTACTTAACTACTCTTATATTCAGGTTCTTTTACGGTAAGGGTGTTATTCTTTCTTATTCATGAAGAGAACTGTTGTTATTCCATTGCTTATTATTACATTGCTGTTCATACATGGTCTACCCTATACTTGGTGACATTCTTCATTATTTCGTCTTTACTATTCATTTGAATATATCACATGCATGCGCTTTTACGGACCGATTCTGTCTTTATTATTACATTGGAATATCACATGCATGCGTTTTCTGGCGGACCGATTCCGTCTTTATTATTCTCGTTGGAATAACACATACATGCGCAATCTACCGCATGCATGGTGATTTCGTTGTTATTCCATTCTTTATTATTCTGTTGGAACATCCCGTCGTGCAATTGTAATTTCACCGACACGGTTCTCGTTATTTAGTATTCTATTGGAATAACCTATCTATGCGAAGTACTTTATGCATGGTCATTTCTTTTGTTATTCCATTCTTTATTATACTTAGTTGGTTAAAGTTTTGACTTCTATACTCCATGAAATTAGTAGAATATCCTTGATATTTGCACTTCATCCATATCTTTTCATGGAAATATTCTTCCGATCATTCTTGAATTTTACTCTACAAAGCCAAGATCATGTTGACAATTTGGACATTAGTAGTTCTTGGACAAATTAATTCTTGAACTTGTTTTATTGAATTCTTATATCATTTTCATCATCCTCATGTTTATATTATGTTGAAAGTCATTTGTGGCCTGTAGTACATAGATGGACTTGGTATGATTATGACCAGGGATTATTCGGTGTAATCATGACCGTAATTTTACAAATGATGTGGTAAAAGTCCTCATTGGCCCGTAGTGCATTGATGGACAGTTTTTGGTATGATCATGACCATTAATGAATACACAAATATTCTTGACCCGTAGTGCATGGATAATTGTGGTCGTGATACTAAAGAATATCCTTGGCCGTAGTGCGAGGGTGATTCGATGATGTGGAATATTTATTGTCGAGTCTCGCCGATATGATGATGAAAAACCCTTTTTAATCATAAAAGATAGTAGATTTTATTTTTTACTTGACTCTTTTAATGGATTGCTTGTTCCGCTGCAATTAAACTTAATGTCTATTATATTTTATCAGTTTAACATTGTTGGAGACTAATGATAATTTATTTTGCATTATCTTATTCATAATATTTCTTATTGGGCTAGTTGAGCTCACCCTTTCTTTCACCGTTCTCTTGTGAAATGAGAATATAATTTGGGACGAGTCGGGGAAGCGGAGTGATGGTCTAGAGGATAACATTAGTAGTCCTCACTATTCTGTGAAATAGTGTGATAATAATTGTATTGAGGACTCCTTTTGAGTTTGTATAATCTCTAGTAGATAATATTTGTATTCAAACTCGCAGTTTATGTTTTGTCGTATTGTACACGACAGTTGTATTAGTAAGTTGTATTTGAATTCTGTACCATGTATCTGGCGACCCAAGATGGGTGATGTATACCTAATTTTGGGGGCGTCACAATTTCAATTTCATTTATAATAAGTTGGGGTCTTTTAGTGACCTAGAAAGCATTTAACTCGACTTATAAGTCTTTTTAAATTTAAACTTATAAATTATTTTAAAATAAGTCATCCCCAGAGCCGAGCAGTCCTGTACAAGATATGTATATTTATGATTTGAGTCCTTTGTCATTGTTCAATTGTTTATAATGACTTATTTTTTGACTTATAAGTTGATTTATAAGTCAAAAAAAAGAAGCAACTATTTGTAACTTATTTAAAAATAATTTATAAGTCATTCTTAATAAGTTACTTTGAACAAATGTAATATCTATTTTTTCTTTCTTCTATCTTGGTAAATTACCTCTATACCCCCTTTAACCTAAAAAACCTGATCTCTTTTTCTATTCCGACGTAATGTATTTTTTAGTAATATTTACATTTGATTTTAACTTATAAGTCATTATCAGACGAACACCTTCATAATTTGTTTCGACTTATAAGTCAAATTGATGTCGAACACTTTTATTTATAAGTCAAATTGATGCCAAACACTTTTACTTATAAGTCACAACTTAAGGTGGGTGTATTCAATTAAGATTTTTAAAAACTTTTTTTAAGTGACAAACTTTTGTAGAATTTGTGGATTTTAATGACTTTTAAATACTTTAAAGACTTTTTTAAAAATGACTTTTATAGACTCCATGAATTAAGTAACAGACTTTTAAAAACTTTTTATCAAGACTGTGATAGACTTTTGTATACTTCTAATATATAAAATTGAAAGATTATTAGATTTAAGATTAAAATTTTGTTACACAGTTAAATTATTTATTATATTTTTTAGTGCATATATTATAAATAATAATCCACTGCTTATGATAACAACTTTCAGAAAACATATTATACAAAAATTTTAAGTTCTGACAATATTATTTTATCTAAGCATTAGAATACATATATATTATAATATATTTATTACATGGCTTCTGATCATTCAATTATTGGCTCTATGATTTTATTTTTTTTTCCTTCGCAGAAAACGAAACTCACACTTGTGTGAGCGTGTGATTCAATACCATATTGATTGTTTCTAATATATATATATATATATATATATATATATATATATATATATATATATATATATATATGAGACAATGTTTATATTGATTGCTTTTACTACTATCCATAATAACATATTATTGTTTTACTATATATATATATATATAATCCCTCCTTTTACCACAAGAATAAATTTTGGATATGGGTTGATAGTTATAATTTTTTTTCTAAAGTCTGTCAAACTCTACCATTTGATAGAAATCTAAAAAATCTATGACTTTTTGAATACCAAAATACTTTTATAGACTTTGTAAAAATCATAATTCAATACCACTTAACCTTTAAAGACATTAAAAAAAGTTGTAATTGAATACCATTAAACTTCTATAAACTCTTTAAATGTCTTATTTGAATATAACCAAACTTTTAAAATCTTTAAAAGTGTTTAAAAATCTTAATCGAATACACCCCCTAAAATAACTTATAAATCAATTTACTTATAAGTCATTCTCGAACAGGTTAATACAAATATATATTCGCCAATATAAATATGTATATGTTATGTATATCTAAAATAGAGAAACAAAGAATACCTCATCTTAGATATCTTTGATTTTCTGCATGACAGTCGCCATTGTTGCTGATGTACAGAAAGTCGATCAGAGGAATTAGTATGCAGACCCTGGGACTGTGGGTGAAAGAAGAAGAGCTTTGTACAGGAAAGTGAACTGGCGATTTGTATACAGAAACTTTTGGGTCGTAATCTTTTGGGTTTTATATACAGTTTTGGGCCGTAATCTATTGGGCAGCCCAACAAGTTCTTCGTAATCAAAAATGGGTCATTTACATTAGTATACAACAAATAAAAAGTAATTACAAGAATAGTGCATCATTCAAATAATTATAATAATAGTGCAATAATGTATAATAATATCAATAGTAGTGAAATACACGTCATACTACCGAATCCAACTGAAATACAAACCCTTAATTCAAGGAGAAAACTACTCCACTTTGTACGGCAGTTACCAACCTTCCCAAAATTTCAAAAATCGAGACCAAAATATGAAGAATCCATAGAAGAACAGATAGAAAACTCCATAGTTCAGTAAAATCTGTAACAAAGGAGCAATCGAGAAGAAACGTAAGCGTTAATACAAGAGAAGCCAAATACGAAAGCACAAAGAAGCCAAAACAGAGCAGCCGAAAATCCACATGCACAAACCGAACAAAGGATTCTGAAATAATAGCAAAAAATTGGTCCAGAAACTTCAAACTTGATCTGGAAATTGACCACAAAGGTAGGAAGCAATTAGTCTGTATGCAAAAACAGAGCATCCGAAAACTGACATGCACAAACCGAACAAAAGGATTCCGAAATAGTAGCAAAAAATTGATTCTGGAACTGCATACTGGAACTGGAGAGTGACTACAAAGGTACGAATCAATTAATTTGTATAATGAATTCTAACTTTAACTTTGTATCCACCTAAGATTGTGAGATTTGTTACGTATTTTTTACAAATTTAAAGTTTGGGTACATTAATAAAAAGGTTTGGTTACCTTGATTTAGGTGTTCATTATTTAACATTTATATTCACTACATCTCTATTTGTGATTTTTTTATAAACGGAATGAAAACAGTTTGTAGCAAAAGCATTGATACTAATAACTTATAATTTTGTAACTGTATGATGTTGAGTTGGTTACCATTTATATAGAAATATTAACTTCAGTTCTGATACATTATTTGTAACACATATATCTTTTGGAATCATTAATATAACAGTTTGGCAACAATCATATAAAGACTTGGTTACCTTGGTTTAGTGCTCATTATTTAGTATTTCACCTTCATAACATCATTCTTTATGATTTGATCATAAAATAGTTTGGTAACATTAATATAAATGTTTGATTACTTTGATTTAACTTTAATTATTTAGTATTCCAACTTCACGACAACATAATAAGTGATTTGTTTATAAATTGGATAAAAACAGCATATTACATAAACATGGATACTAGTTTCAAGCATTTTGGCCACTGTATAATGTTGCTTTGGTCACCAATTAAAGAATATTAATTATTTTAATAACCACAGGGTATTTGTTGCACATTCATATTTTGGCAGCATGCATAGAATAGTTTGGTTACCTTCATTTATTTGTGCGTTCTTTAATTTGAAAATGCAAACACTGTTCTGACTATTTATGGTTGTTTGTGATTTGTTTATAAACGGAATGAAAACATTTTGTAACAAAAGCAGTGATACTAATAACTTATGTTTTGGTTACTGTATGATGTTGAGTTGGTTACCATTTATATAGAAATATTAACTTCAGTTCCGATACATTATTTGTAACACATTCATCTTTTGGAATCATTAATATAACAGTTTGACAACAATCATATAAAGTCTTTGTTACCTTGGTTTAGTGCTCATTATTTAGTATTTCACCTTCATAACATCATTATTTATGATTTGATCATAAAATAGTTTGGTAACATTAATATAAATGTTTGGTTACCTTGATTTAACGTTTAATTATTTAGTACTCCAACTTCACGACAACATAATAAGTGATTTGTTTATAAATTGGATAAAAACAGCATATTACATACACATGGATACTAGTTTCAAGCATTTTGGCCACTGTATAATGTTGCTTTGGTCACCAATTAAAGAATATTAATTATTTTAATAACCAAATAATATTTTTTGCAAATTCATATTTTGGCAGCATGAATAGAATAGTTTGGTTACCTTCATTTATTTGTGCGTTCTTTAATTTGAAAATGCAAACACTGTTCTGACTATTTATGGTTGCTAAATATATGAATTTTGAGTATTGTGTAAATTTGATTTGGTCACTAATTACATTATTGTGTGAATGTTTCTATTTCAGCTTTCGGACAATGGATATGATTCCAATTGTAATTTACTTCTAACTAAGACGTGGTCCCGATTAAAGATGCCAATATCAAAATTTCGAGTTTCTGCAGATTAGTCCATTCAAATTGTTCCTTCAAAGAAATGCACAGCTTGATATGCACTGCATTAAGTTTAGACTGCAACACAACGGAATTGTCTATCAAATTTCAGATTAAAAGCAACATTCCTCCGATCAAGGTGACAAATGAAGAAACCTTAAGATTCTATATGGAAGTCAGTAGGAAATCAGATGAACATTGCAAGTTTCCACTAATTATAGATTCTGAATACAGCATTGGAGGAACTACAAGCACACACAACGTGATAAATGAAGAAGAAAATTTAATGGAAAGTGAAACGCCAATGAGATTGACACAATAGAATTCTGAACTTGTATCGTTGGCAACACAAGAAGAACAAATTGGATCACAATATGTTGAGCTGCTAGCCATCGAAGCTATTGATAAAGAATAAGACAGAAGACATGACATAGCAAACACTGGAGAACAATGTGATGAGGTCATTTCAGATCCGACTAAGTTTGAAGTCAAAAGACATCAAACTTACAAAGACAAGAAAATTCTTACAAAAGCAATAAGGCTACATTCCATAAGGCAAAACAGACAGCACAAGGTTGAAAGAACTAGTGGTAGAGACTTTGTTCTCGTATGCATAGACAATGAAAATTGCAAATGGAAATTAATAGCATCAAAGTTTCGGAAAACAACTATGTTCAAGGTAAGAGAATTTAATGATTTACACACTTGTTCGTCTGATATACTGCTTGGAGATCACAGACAAGCAAATAGTCAGATGGTTAGTGAGTGCATAATGCATAGATTAACGAACTTCAAGAAAATTTACACACCAACCGACATTGTTGAAGACATGATGACGGATTATAGTGTTTCAATCTCCTACCAAAAAGCATGGAGATCAAAGGAAAAAGCAATGGAAAAAGTTAGAGGAAATCCACACGACTACACCATGATCCCTTCATGGTTGCACATGTTGCAAAAAACAAATCCAGGTAACAATTTGGAAGTGTTTATTTAAGTTTTCAAATATTTTGGTTACTCAAATTAAATACTTTGGTTACCTACTAATACATGTTTGGCTACTAACTGAACTAATGGAATATAAATAATAATTGTTTTTTCAGCAGACCTATATCTACTTGAAATGTAACTATTAAATAGCATTTTAGACACCATCTGAACAATATGGAAAACATTAAATTGCAAATTTGGACAATATTTATTACATATATTTACATTAACCTTACTGAAAATTCATTTCAGGATCCATCACATCCTTGGATTTGGAAAAAAATGGGAGCTTCAAATATCTCTTCTTTGCAATAGGAGCATCCATTGAAGCATGGCATCATTGTTTCCCAATCATTGTAATTGATGGCACATTCATACAATCAACATACGGGGGTACACTGCTTATAGCTAGCACACAAGATGCAAACAGGAACATTATACCCATTGTTTTTGCAGTCGTGGACAGTGAAAATGAATTATCCTGGAGATGGTTTTTCATCAATTTGAGAAAAGCTTGTGGTGTTAGACAAGGATAATGCATTGTTTCAGATAGACGTGAAGCAATTATCAAGGGACTTAACTATGTGTTCCCTGATGTCATGCACGGTTCATGCACATACCATATTTTGAAAAATATTAAAAATAGATTCAAAAAGAAAGGAGAAGAAGTCAAAAAAGCATACAACGCAGCTTGTAGGGCTTACACTATTGAAGAATTCAACATACACATGGCTGAACTTGATGCAATTGATGCTCGAATAAGGACATATTTGGAGCAAGAAGTTAAGCTAGAAAAATGCACAAGACTACATGGAACTGTAAGCAGATACTCAACAATGACTTCAAACACCGCTGAATCTATTAACAATGCAATCAAGGGAATCAGAGATCTTCCAGTTGCGTCGATGATTGAATGCCTGCGTTGTATGGTTCAAAGGTGGTATTTCAAAAACAAACAATCAGCAATAGCAACTTTCACAACCCTTTCCACAACAGCTGAGAGAAGATTTCAATCTAATATCATTGAGTCAAAGAAACTTGAGGTCAGTCATACATATTTTTTAACTTTTTAACTGCATACCTAGAAACATTTGTATTTTGCTTTTATAGGAAACCACATTATGCATTTTTTGTTACCAGTGTAAACTATAAAAGTTACCAACAGTACATATGACTTTCATTATTCCAAATTACATTAAAAAATTATTATAAATACTAACTACACCATTAAATTGTGTTGTAGGTTGAGACATCCAACCTAGTGATTTTTACTGTTTAAGATGTCACCAAACAAATTATCGTGGACATGGAACAAAAGACATGCACATGCCGAAAATTTCAATACCATGAGATGCATTGCTCACACGCTGCTGCTCTTATTAGCAAAAGGAATTCAAGCTGTTATGATTTTTGCTCAAAATACTATTCAAAAACAACTTTGGTAGACACATATTCAAATTCCATCATGCCGTTAGATAACAAAGAGAATTGGGATGTTCCAGACGAGATTAAAAACATATGTGTCAAACAACCAAATACAAGGAGACCAGCTGGAAGGCCAAAGGTAGGAAGGTACAAGCATGTATCTGAAAATACATCGCAGAATAAATGCAGCCGATGCCAAGAAAAGGGACACAACAAGAAAACATGCAGAAATCCTCCAATTTTGAAACCAAGAAAGTTATAATATAATACAACATCAAAAAAAAAAAAACTTTAACAGACTCTTTGATGTTTACTGAGATTGCTCAATAGCCATACATATTGTAATCATTTTATTGCTGAAATAAAATAAAATTTATCTTGCACAATATTGAAATATGATTATTTGCATTAATTTCCTTTTTACAACAATTAATTATTTCTTCAAATAACAGTATACATAAAATACATGTCATGATTCGTTAACTAATTTGGTTTTTTTTTATTTATGAATATATGGTTACCAACTAAACCTAAAATGGTTACCTATAAATGAAGTTTTGACTACCTACTGAACCATTTAAAAACATATCATTTAACATTTAACATTCACTACATCTCCATTTGTGATTTGTTTATAAACGGAATGAAAACAGTTTGTAGCAAAAGCAGTGATATTTATAACTTATATTTTGGTTACTGTATGATGTTGAGTTGGTTACCATTTATATTGAAATATTAACTTCAGTTCCGATACATTATTTGTAACACATACATCTTTTGGAATCATTAATATAACATTTTGGCAACAATCATATAAAGTCTTGGTTACCTTGGTTTAGTGCTCATTATTTAGTATTTCACCTTCATAATATCATTATTTATTATTTGATCATAAAATAGTTTGGTAACATTAATATAAATGTTTGGTTACCTAGATTTAACTTAAAATGTGTACATTCCTTTGAATGCATGGACACACTCTGAACCTTCAAAAACACATAGAATCGAAAATTGTTTAATTGATTTTAAAATTACTATAACTATTTGGTAACCCACAAATACTAATGATTATAACCATTATATATCTGTTTGGGAACCAATGAACCATGAAAAACAAAATATGAGCGTGTTATAATTTAATGTTATGGATGTTTTAGTTACCGCTAGTTAACAAATATAGTACCTTTATATGCAAATTTGACAACCAAATGCACTTGATTTTTAAATTACTATAACTGTTTAATTGATTTTTAAATTAAATATAATCGAGAATTGTTGAATTGTTTTTTTAAAATTACTATAACTATTTGTTAACCCATTTATACAGATTATTATCACTTCTGTATGGCTGTTTTGAAAACAACTGAACCATAAAAAACAAATGCATGATAGAAATTATAAACATTTTCATTATTTACTATTATGGCTCTTTGGTTACCAACAACAACTAAACTAATTACCTTTAAATGCAAATTTGGCAACCAATTGTTCCATAAAAAATATATTTACAATATAAATTGTAAATATAAAAATAGTAGGCAAAAAAAAAATAATGATAACCAACAAAAATATATCATACATCTACTAGAAAAAATTAATACATCATTCAATCATCAGAATATTTTACAAAATAATTCACAGTCAATAACCATAACAATTGGTATCAAAGTTCCAAAAAAAAATCAATGTGCATAACCAAACTAGTCTTCACTGACGAATCTGTCGGGGTTTTCTGAATTAGAATCATATCCGCCTACTTGTTTGTTCCTCACATGAATGAACAAGTTTACGCATAGTTTCTTGCGGTCTTGAATGATTGGAAATGGAATTGGCATTTCAGAAATCATTTGGTGAAGAAAATGTTCCGCAAAAGAAATAGTAAACATCCCACAATCACTGAAAAAAAAATCAAGATATAAAACAAATCAAAACAAACACCATAATATATGGAATACTAAAAACAATATAAAAAAATATAAACTTACCTCAATAACTTGTTCGGGTAAACCCTCAGCAAATTCAAGTTCAATTAGGTCATGTTCTTCTTTGTTGCGATATGGTTCACTATTGAAATCAATATCAGTCCTATTCTTCCAAAAACCGCACATAGACAATATTTTGGGTAGAATGAAAATATATGGCTCACACACATCCATAATATTTGTTCGCATGATATTCCTGTTCTGTTGTAGAGAATTGTAAACTACTAAAACTCTACGAAGCACATCAAATACCAGCAAAAACCAATGACCAGAACTTACCATGTGAACGGGAAACATGACATAGTCAACATCAACCCACGGTGTGTTTACATCCATAAAAAAACCATGAATATACTCTGTAACATCACCATTTCCCAACAGAATATTCTTGTCAGAATTCTTCTGACTATATTCCCCAAATAAAGTTGTCAACTTCACATGGAACCAACAATCTGTTGTAGTTACCTTTATTTGAATATTATTTGAGTGCCTAGCCAACTTACGAAGGTAATACAAACAGATGTTGATATGCTGAACCAAAAATAAAATCAGAAAAAAAATCAGAGTTAAACAAATAAAAGAAGAAAAATATTACTTTAAATAAAAGTATCCGAACATATACAAATTGGTAAACGAGTAATAAAATAAGGTAACCAAATCTAACAAACATAATTTCAAAGAATGAGATAAACTCACATCATCATCAAGCCAATCGAATTCGGTCTTCAACTTGTAAAACCACATTTTTGACGATATTGGCACAGACCCAAATCTCAAAGCAGGCTCGATTTTGTCATGGTTTCCCGCAAATTTTTTAATCCTTCAAAACAATAACATATTGATAAGACAAAAAAAATAATTTTATTTACTAGCAAAAAACAAACTATAAAAATCTTAAACTCCAACAAACATACCTTTTTCTGTTATTTAATCCAATTTTAAACCACTGATCAAACATGACATCTTCGAATTTTGAAGGCATACCCATACAGACATTTGGAAATGCAGACATTCCTTTGCGTAATGGTCTTTTATCAACAACAGAAGAGGATGAATCAGCTGAACCGAACTTCGACGTATAAGGACTCTTCAAAACAGCACTTTTCGCCGACTTACGAACAGGCCTACCAAATGGTTTACATGCAGATTTCTCAACTTCAACACAATAGAGTAAATCATGTGTCATTAATACAATATCATCAAGTAGCGACCTGTTTGATTCTTCAATTTTACTCCCCTTTAATGATTTTCAATCAATGACACAAGAAACAAGTACAATAACAAGTTAAAAATCCAAACATATTAATAGTAACATAAACACTATGACAAGGTAACTAACATAGAATGTACAGGTAACTAATTCTGAAAAAAAACAAACCTCAATGGGGGTAAAAACAATAATTTCTTTTCCACTAGACTGACTTAGAATATCAAAACTTGGCATGTCAGTGTTCTTTTCAGTCTGTACAGCAGAAAGCACATCTAATTGATCAATATAACACGTAAAAAATAACATAAAATAAACAAAAAAAAATGCCTAACCTTTTCATTCTCCGCATCAATTTGAACACCTTTAGGGGTAAAAACAACAATCTCTTTCCCATAAGAAATTGAATTGCCAATCTTGTTATCAATCTGTAAACAAAATAAAAATAAAAATAAGCATTGACTTAAAAAACATGAAACACAAATGAAAATACTACATATATGTAAACCTTTGTATCGTCTTCTTCAACTTGAATCCCACCAACCCCACCAACATCGGCATCAACACTTTCATGAAACTATTTTTTGCATTTTGCCTTCTTCGACTACAACATCATCCACAACATTCATAACATCATCAACTACAACGTTAACATTGCCATCATCGACATTCTCATCCAACTCAACATCCTCCTCCTCATCATCATCATCATCATCATTTTCATTTCCCCGTTTGAAAGAACTAGACTGTCCATATAACTGCTTTCTCAACAACTTCTTTATGTCCCTACAAATCCTAAAAATTATGTCCCAGATTTTCAATTTCTTTCTTCACCTCCATCACCTTCCCTTCCAATGGCTTCACCCGTGCATCAATAATTTTTTTAAACATCGGAAAGAGAAAACCTGATGTCTTTATTCTTCCTGGATGTTTCAACTTTAAAATCAGCAATTTTAGGACCGCTATCACTTCCACTGAAAAAATGAAATCCACTTAAATCCAACCTAACCTTCTTATCCTCCGTAGGAATGATATTTTGAATAAGCAACTGAAACATATTAAAATCAACAAAAACATAATGTCAGAAACATTGAACATAAAACATAACCAAGACATTAAACATAAAAAAAATCAGTTGTTTAATGCAGTAACCAATAACATATGTAAAGGTAACCAAACATAATATAAATAGTAACGAACATACGACTGGATCCAAAACCAAATCATTCAACTTCTCATTCTTAGGAGCCTTTCCTAACTCTCTCCATCTAAATAATCTGAATTCTGAAACTTGGTCATCAATACAAAAGCCCCTAACTTTCAGTGTAGGAATTGTTTCAAACAAAAAAACTTGAAACACATAAGGTAATCCACTGAGCTTATAAGATTTACAATAACTTTACCTGTAAAAATTGTATATCACCCCACTATGCTTATCCTTCTTTACATGTCCCTTAACAGCAAGGGATAATGAATTCTTTGTCTATTCAAAAGTAATTTTTCCCCATGGATAACTTTCAATATCCCCGCAAGACAAAAAGTTAAACAAAGCTTCATCAATATAATTGTCAGAAACAGTAGCTAATATGAAATTAAATACCAAAAAAATGATGGACATCCTAACTGCCTCATCATCATCATCAAATATAACACTCCTATATACCCTCCCGATACTAGAACGGGTTACGACCTCATTACCAAAAAATTTCTCCACCAACATATTTTCAATCCCCTTAAAACTATTAATGTCTTCATCTCCTTGCCAATTCAAACCGGAAATTAAACAAAATTCTGGCATTCCAAACCTTACCCTTCTCTCACCAAATAGAAACCACATCTCCCCATTATCCCTTTGATAAATTTCCCTAACCAAAGCATGGTGGATTACCTGGGAAAACATCAGTGGCTGCCCCCACAATCTAAAAATTTACCAAAACAAGACAACTTAAACTTATTCAACTATACTTTAGACAATTTATTCTTAATAACAGTTGGCACTTCAAGATCACACCAATAAATGATTTTTGCTGTAAAGTTTCGATGGTGCTCTTCATAGAATAAGTCCCAAATCTGAAAATACAATAAATTACATTACAAACACATGAACCAAATCAAAATAAAACATCAATAAAACTTTAAAACCAGTACTATTAAATCAACATTATCCAAACATACTATCGTTATATACCAAACTAATATCAACAAGTAACCAAAACCCAAACTAATAATACTAACAATACATCAACTCGGAATCAACATAAAAGTTTTACCACATACAGTATAAACATTCATCATTCACCAACTCTAGTGTAATAAAATACTTTTTAATAACTATATAATCATCAGTTTCCAAAAATAACAAACTAAGTAGCCAAAACTCACTCAGTAAGTTACCAACACAACATAATCAACCTCTATACTGACAAAAATGTAACATATTGAATAAACTGTTATATGCTAGTATCTGACACTTCAATCGGAATGAAAACAGTCATTTTACAACTACAATTTGAACAGTAATGACTCTACTCAGAAAACAAAATAAACATCACCATAAACCAAAACATCACCATAAACAAAAACAAAAATAAGTAACCAATAACAACTAAAAATTCCATATTTTAAAAAAAATTAAAAATAAGAAACCTTCAAATATTTTTGAAGGGGAACATACTCCAACGCTAATGTAATAAAATACATTTTAACAACTATATATCGAGTCAGTTTCCAAACATAAACATGTTGGTAACCAAAACTCAATCAGAAAGTTACCAACACTACTAGAAAATCGACCTATAGCTACTTGGTCACGATCGTCGCTATAAAGCCAAAAGACCGTCATTATAGTTATAGCGACGATCGTAACCGTCGTCGTCAGAGTAAGCCGTCGCTAAAACCTATAATGACGGTCTTTTTGGCTATAGCGACGATCGACGACCGTCATTATAGCTCATGCCAAAAATCGTGTTTAGATGTCTATAGCGACGCAATTCGAATGACCATCGCTATAGACACATGCTTTATAGAACACTATAGCTACGATCGACGATGTGCATCATTATAGCCTTTTTATATTTAAAAAAAAATTAATTAATAATACAAATTTATTTAACAAACACAAATACAATATAAAATAAAATATAAAAAATATTATATACATCATTTAAAATCATTCACATTACAACATTACAATTAGTACAAAAGATATCGATTACATTAATTATACCCTCTCTAACTCGGTTTTGTGCTTTTCCAATTGGTCCTGTAATTCCTTCCTCCATCCTTCGATCGCCTTTTTCCGCTTTTGATAAGTTCAGTCTTTGTCTTCCCATCACAGCAATATCCTATGAAGATATCATGTACAAGGCCAATGAAACATACTTGAAACTGCTACATTCATAAAATACAATCACAATTTAAGAAAAAAAGTAAATTTTGTCCTCTCGCACTCCAGCCTGCACCACACTCCTAGTGAAATAAATGAAAATAAACCACATTTGAAACTTCTGTTCTATTTTCTTTATACTTACACTGACTTACAGTCCAATAACTAGAATATCAAGCGAACAAACTAATTAAAAACAAATGGATTATCAAAACAGTGAAACTAGAAGCTTTGACTAAATAATAAGAATAATTTTCAGCGAATATAAAAACCACAAGACACAAACTTATCTGCCTTCTGAGCAAACTTAGTAGTACCACAGGACACAAACTTATCCTTGTCAACCACAGGACACCAGACTGGGTAATCATACCATTCTGTCAAACAGACCTGTATCAAGCACCACAGGACACAAACTTATCCTTGACAAGGAGTTGGCTCTATTCTCATTAGCATACTAAGCTGCCTAACATGGGACAAAACTTGGAAGTTATGTTGTTGATCATTTACAACTAGCTCTTATAGACATAATGTACAAGAGTCAATGGAAATGTTAACTAGTGTACAAATATAGTGTACAAGAGTTGTGGCCACAACTGGATAATAAGATAGTGTACAAGAGGACATAATTTTACAACTAGCTCTTATAAACATAGTGTACAAGAGTTTGTGGCAAACGTAAGAATAAGCAAGCCCACCAAGAAGTTGAAAAACCGGATAATATATAGTCAGATAATCAATGAGAATCAAGGAAAATTGCAGCCTCAATCAAGTTTTGTCTCTTTATTGTAATTAAGTAGCACTATTCTCAGGCAGGAAGAAAGTTTGACCTGCAAAACAAGTAAAATATTAAGAGAAACCCAATACTAAGGCTAATACCGGCATTTCCTTGATGTTGTTCTTCACTCACAGTGTTAACATCAATGGCCAGGAAAATGTTCTGAAACATAATAGTTGTGAGCTACCCATGGTCCAATCTCCACAGTTTTTTCAGCTGTGCAAAAAACAAGATGGACATTGCTTACTTTATTCTCAAACGATACAAATCTAGAATTAAGATTATAGTCAATCACCTAAAAGAAAAGAAAGCTACAATTATACATCTTTTGCGATGATGAATCAATTCTTGAGCTCACCAAATGGAGATGTACATTTATAGACCAAACCATCTCAAGAATTAAGATTATACGCCTCAAGCAAGCATATGAAATACGTTTTTCCTCAAAATGTATGAAAAGGCAATGTAACACACATAACATTGGTATTAGTATAAGAATAGTGGAACATTGAGTATATGAAAGAAAACTAAGAAAACCAAATAAGTGGATAGTAATGCAAACCATTTTCATCCTGCGATGAAGAATAAGTTAACACAAACCTCATCTGAAATATGAACCAAAATTCAAATAACCTAATTTCGAATGAAAATTATTTCTTGGTTGTCAAACTATGATGTCATGAGCACCTATTAAGGGTACTTAAAATTTACTCACCAGATTAAACTCGATAAGACAAGCCGTAATATTCGAATTTAATTTCGTGGACAACACAGGATCATATGGTTGTGGCACATATCACGCAGATTCATGTGTCAAACAAATATGGAAGGCAAGCTATGTTACATGGACTCAAGTGTGAAGAGTGTTTTACAAGAAGAGAAGAAAGTAAAGAATTTATATTGGACTCGTAATGAGGAGACAACCACTACGAATTCAAGTATTAAAAATACTACCTCCGTTTTGCATGTGAAAATTCAAAACATAAGGTTATAGTTGAATAGAATTAACACTATACGAGATTTAGTGAAGAACACATAGTGTAGCGTAGCAATGTAAAGTATATGGGCAAAGAGGAACGATATTTGCATTTGCATCTGGAGGATAAATCTCATAATACTAATTGAAAATCTATTTAAATTTTATGGCAATCAGAAGAACCTTTGGAGAGTTTTGAAAACAATTGTCACTCACAGTCATTGCACTAAAATTACCCAGAGGATAATATATGTCAAAATAACTTTATAACCATACAAGAACTGGCAAATGCTAATAAACTGGCTCATTGGAGTAGTCTCCATACTTTAACTTCTTTAGAAATAGAAAGTTCCAGTAAAATAAAATACACCTCATATCTAATAAACCCTTCTTCCTCTGTTCCTCAAGAACCAAATACACAACAAATACTTTTTCCTAACAGAAAATATAGAAGCCCAATTCAGATATAATAAGGATTATGACAGAAAATAATACTTTCAATGTTCTACAACAATTTCTCAAGAATTTGACTCCAAAACTGCAATAATGGAAACCTTTGGAAACGAAATGAGTATATGCTTAAGAAATGGAAACCTCAAAGAAATCCAATCCTTTAAAAACTGTATTTGTAAAACCTAAAGCCACAAAAGCACAAGTAATCAGAAAAATGCAGAATATAAATTTGGTTGTCAGAAAAATGGAAACTTTAAATAACGGAAGCATAAAATCATATTTTTCAAACATAATACAACAATTGGATCAAGATATTGATACCTCGATGGTCCAAATGAAGAAATCAAGGGGCTTAGGTGGGTGTTGTTTGTTCATCTCCTGAATCATCACTCCAAAAACAAACACACGCCAATCCTTATATCGGATCTTACGATGCCTAGGGTTTTGCGATTCAAAAGTGTGCCCAATCCGAGTAGAAGATGACGAGTGGTTGATCGAATAACGAGCGACATATACTGAAATGAGTTGGGTTAGAGAGAACAAGCTGTAGAGGAATAGTAAAGAGAGAGAAAGTGGTAGAAAGGAGGGAGACGACGAGGATGAAGATAATTTGGGGGAAAATTGGACTGAAGATATTTGGGGGAAAGTGGGAGATTTGTTTCTAAAAAACCCTCTACCGATTGAAGCGGTTCGTCTTCATCGTCGCTATAGATAACCTATAGCGATGGTTCCGTGCCGACCGTCGCTATAGTTCATCGCTATATGTCGAGTTTCTAGTAGTGCAATGCAAAAAAATCAACCTGTATAATGACATTAAGAATATACTAGTAACCAAAACAGAATAAACTAGTAACTGAAACTCCAATCGGAATTAAAACAATAATTTTATCAACAACTTGTACATTAACGACACTACTAATAAACACAATTAAACAACACCATACACCAAATCAACATACACAGAAACAAAAACACAAGTAACCAAAACACAACTAAAAAGTCTATATTCTTAAAAAAAATAAAAAATAACAAACCTTCAGATTTTTTTGCCGGGGAACTATTTTCTGGTTATGAGCCACAACTTCAACTTCTTTCTCAACTATTTTTAGAGAACCTTCAAAATCAGAATCGATATATACCAATGCTTTAGCCTTCTTGTCCATATGTCTCCCCAATTTCTTATCTTGAACATCTGATTTCACCATTAAATTCTTCCCCTGTTTTGAAGACTTTAACATACTATCCTTCGCCTTTACATATTTCTTCAAATCCTTCACATAATAATCATCTGTAACTCGTTTCCTCTTCCTATCACTATTCTTATCCCCCATTCCCTCAATACTCTTCCTCGTAGACACCATCACGAACAAAACAAGAAGAAATCAAAAAATTTAGTACCGATAAATGAGAACAAACCTAACACCTTACGAACAATCACGAACAGATGCCGAATACGAAAACGACGAACTAAAAAGCAAACGCCGACGACAAATATCAACCAGAAAGAACAATTGACTCAACTCAGAGAAGAAAATAGGGTTGCTTAGACAGTTCCCAAAACGAAGAATAAGGGTTTCTCAAAGAAAAGAGATGGCAAAAGTATAAAGAATGAGGGTTTCTAAAAAAAAAGAGACGACAAAAGTATAAAGACCAAATTTAAATTGAAACACGATCCCATAAAAAATGCAAAAAAAGTGTGAACAATTTATTTTTAAAAAAAAACTGATTTGCCATGTCATCATCACATCACAAAATTAACGAAAACATAAATATGTACTAATAATGAAAATAAAATTTTAAAAGCATTAGTTGCGTAAATAATTTATGAATGCACTTTTGTTGTAATTATTTTGTAGAATGTACTATAAAATGTTCTATCAAAAATTAACCCAATCCGCTATTTATTCTAGCGGAAGGCAAGAGACAGCAATCAAAATGTGATTTCCCAAAGAAGCTGCTGCTGCTGCTGCAATTTCATGAACAACCCTATATCGCAATTCAAGGCAGATCGGCAATAAGTTGTGCAAATTTGATATGTACCGGCTCTGCATTTATGTGAATTGTGAAGAAAGAGGGAGGAAGATGAATTCGAAGGTATGGAGTAGCATAGTGAAGGAAGCATTTGACGCTGGCTTGTTCGTCGGCAAATTTTTCTGTGCCCTTCATGTCACAAACACCTACCTTTTAACCATTGGTCTTGTAATTTTCTCAAATCTTTCAGAATTTTCTTTTTATTTTTTGTGTAAGATGTAATCCTTCCTCTTCAAAAGAAAATAAGTAAGTAATTGGGGCTTTGCAGGTTTATGGTCCTAGCATGCTCCCGACCTTCGATATCACCGGCCATCTTGTCTTGGCCGAGAGAATATCGACCCGGTTCGAGAAATTGAGTCGAGGCGACGTTGTTTTGGTTCGTTCACCTGAAAATCCCAGAAAGGTTGTCACCAATCGACTTACAGGCATCGGAGGTGATAGTATTACATACACCGTGGATCCCAAGAGTGATAAATACGAGACTGTTGTTGTATGATCATTTTCAACAAAGATTTTTGCTTCATTTTAACCCATTTTTATTGGTTTATTTTGTTTTTTTGGGGTTTTAGTCATAATTCATTTAATTTTTGTAGGTTCCTAACGGGCATGTTTGGATTGAGGGAGATAACAAGCATGCGTCCAATGATTCGAGGAAGTTTGGCCCTGTTCCTTATGGACTTGTACAAGGCAGAATATTTTGGAAAGTGAGTGTTTTCAACTTCGTATATTTGTCTTCTAAATAATGGCATTTTATATATATGTTTAAAGAATAGTACTAGTTCATTTTTAGATATATGTTTGTATAAAAATTAAGCAGTAATTGGATAACACACTTGTTGGCAGATTTTTTTGGCTATATTCATTAAATGTTAAAAGAAATGATTCCCCCCAATTTCATTATTTCATGTGTTGGCTTGTTGCTTGTTTTTCAATTTGTTGGATTCAATGAAATCTTGTCATTAGGATCTTTGTGAGTTAGCTATTATGTTAATGTACTAATGTATGTGAAATTTGGAAAATATTTCTGATTAAGTTTGTCAACATATTCGTATCTTCTTGTCTCTGTGTTAATGCCTCTACTACATTGTTGGGGAGAGTCATTCGACGAGTAACTCGAATATAGTTCACTTTTAATTCCACATCCCTAACCTTACTAAGATGAGATATACTTTGTGATACCAAAGTGCAAGTAATTGGTTCCTGCTAAATAGACTTTATCTTTATTTTGGTCATAAAAGATAATAGTTTTACAATGAAGAGCCCTAACTATTTGATCATAAACAAACATTGTGGCAATCAAACCAAGAATTTCATAGCCTAACTCAAAACAATTAATATGATAAAGTTGAGTGCATGTCTGAAAATGTTTTGGCTGTAAGACTTCACTCGACGCTAATGGATGATTACCGGACATTATACTTATTGTAACTTTAAATTTTGAATTTTTTGATCTTACCTAGCTGTAGTTTTAGAGATTCAGCTATTTTGTTTATATTTGCGCATGTTCTGCAATATCTTGCTGAAAACACCTTCATTTTTTCTATTAACTTTGAATTCTAAACTCAGTATTCATTGTATAGATATGGCCTTTTGAAGCTTTTGGATTAGTGGCAAAGAAAACAGAGTAGAGTGATGCTTTCTTTCAAGGTACACTCTTGGCATTTCATAGGGTTATGTTTCTACTTTGAGTACTGATCAGTTTCTTTACTTTTGAACTTTTAATATCCATGATAGGAGACAGGATATTGGTTGGGGGGTGGCCAGGGGGTTAAAGTGAACGTTTTAATGTTGAGGCCTTGATATATGTCCCAAAAAAAGGGTTTGGAAAGGTAATCTAAATTGAGGAGGATCATGCTCCAGTTACACGAAGAAATATTTAGGTCCTATGCCCATTTGGATCAGCGAATCAAATGATATATATGTTCCAATTATATAAAGGGAGAAGAATTTCCACTGAAAATTCAAGGGCTTGTCACAAAATCATTGAAATAATCCTAATTAAGTATGGTAGCAGATTGAAAATCGACCAAGATTCCCCTTTGCAATGTAATTGAAGATACATCAGTTAGCTTTAAGTAACAGTAAGCTTCCTATATTACTGGTGAATGACAAGTTGACAACTTATAATGAGCATACTTTTTTCAGTTATGTTCACATGCTACACTACACTTAACTGTGCTCCAAAATGATCAAATAATTGTTGTTTGATTTGAATTAGAGTTTTTTGGTCAAAACAAGTGTAGTTGTTATACCAAAGTATTCTCTCCTGCTTGATCTAACCAACCGAATACCACCATTATATGCTTGAGAAATTCTTGGTTCACCTGATATAACATTGGTTTGTGTGGTTTAGTTGTACATTTTATTGCTTCCTATGTACCTTGAGATTTTCTTCTTGGTGGAACAGGAATAAGTATGTGGGAGCAAACAAATAGATCGAGATGAAAAGAGTGAAAGGAATAGCTCATTCAAGAAATTCGGAAGAGGAGATAAAGCAAGGATGAAATTATTTCCAGTTCAGTCGTGTCTGGTTTTATGTCGTAGGCATAATCTTGTAACGAAGTTACTCCTTGGTGCTGACTGCTGAGCCCATTATTAAAAAACTGAGACATTCAGTCTAACTTTTTTTTCGTTTTTTTTATTAAAAAAATGCTTATAATTTTTGTTGACATTTAACTTCACTGTGTTACATTCTCCTAAAGGTGCTAAATGGAGCGCGATCCTTGGGTAGTTGTTATGATTTGCACATTTTAATTAAATGGTTACTCTTTCGTATTTGATATAATGGAAGTACTTTTGTAAGCTTTTTCCTGGGTTGGCCTACTCACTGAGTTATGGTAACTCCAAAATTGATGCACTCACTGATTGATTAGCAAAATGCTTAGCATGGAATTGGTAACATTTGGGAATCGAATGATCCAAACTCCTCTAATGAACCACCTACGTGGATCAACTTGCTGCTATTTTATTTTTATTTTTCCTTTTGTACGTTTTTATTTTCAGCTTTTTTTTTAAATCCATCAGGTTTGGTTTTTCGTGTAATTGTTTCATGAATATGGCTCATATGAGACCATGCTTTTAGCAATTAACGAAAAAGGAGATGACATAGTAGCTATTTTATTTGCCTGAGTACTGAAAAAGCAGTTGATATGGGAATTCATCTGAACAAACCATAATACGGCAATGTATTAGCCAGCAGCATAAAGGTAAGTACTCAGAATGACAGACTTGTTCTTCAAGGTGGGTAAATAATGAAGTGAGACTAACATGAGAAGCTCTTCTACGTGTACATGAAATTAGTTGAACATAAAAATTGGACATTAGCATATTTGAATTTCACTTATTTATATTTTTACCCTCCATTGGGGGTCAAAATACAAATAGGTGAAATTTAAATACACTCATGTCCACAGAGTTTTTGAACATGAGAATGTATGGAGACGAACAGATTTATAGCAAGGAAATGTGGCTGGCCGGTGGAATCCTTATCTCCTAGGGCTGAGATTGTAGTCGGCCTGCCTTTGTGCTTTCCTTTCCTCAGGCATGACACTGTATGCTAAGTACTGCACATGTTTTAAGGTTATACAGGTTTTCTGAGATACCTAAACTTATCACAAATCGTTTAATAAAGATGAGAAATTTTATTTAAAGGTTCATATAGTTTTATGCATCTCCTGTTCTACATACTTTTACCTCCATTTTGGTCTTAATTCTACTTCTATTTCTTTTATATCCAGGACCATTCTGCAGTTAATTTGTTATCCTGAATAGTAATCCAAAGTATACAACCTTTATAAAGTGCATATCATGTTTTAGCGTAATTAAGCAATCAAATGATAGTTCCCATGTAAGAAATTCCAGATCACCATAGAAATTCTAGATCAAGGTAAAAGAATTTGAATAATAAAATACTCCATATATTTAAGCATTGGAACCTGGCAGCTGTCCAACGCCGAGGTTGATTCTTGTATACTCACCATAGATGCCGGTGGCCATTTCTCTCATTACCGATAATACAAATGCCGTCAGGGTACTGAGGAACCTGGAAAAAACAAATCCATCAAAAGGTTTACAGTTTTATAGATATATCACTTATCTCATTAATACAGCGGTGACAGCACAATAAGAAGAAGAAGCAACGTTCGATTACATTATAAAACTATCTAGATACTATGTCTCCCCTTCCCCTGTTGGCCGGGCTGATTACATGGGAAGGAATTCTTAAGACACTTGTGTTGGAATTTGAGCCTATCATATAATGCTCAAAGATGTATTTAGAGTTTTTTTTGGGTCCCTTGTAATGCAAATGCATGTTTTATATTGAGAATAAATCTGGTAATGATTACTTATTTTATGAAGACAGTAAAATGATTGATTGGTTTCATTTATCAAAATATAATAATTATCTTTTTTTAAAATCATTATTCTACCCAGGCCCAATGACACTTCTACCCCTTCAACTTGTCATCCACGTTAAAGTCGTCTTTAAAGTTCATTTTTCATTAATACCCAATTTGATAGTAACCCGTCCAAATTTTGACTCAACCTGACCTATTTGTTTTTACCCGATTTGACATTTTTTGCATTATGTTCCTCTAAATTACTAGATTTGTCTTTACCATTATTATGTGTTCTTAATATTAGAAAGGTTGAATGACACTTCTGTCCTTCCAAGTTGTCATTCATTTCTAAAATCGTCCCTAAAGTTCATTTTTTGTCAATTAGGTCCTTAAAGTGACATTTTTTTGCGCTTTTGTTCCTTCTAACCGATTTGACTCAACTTGATCTATTTTGACCCAACCCGACCCTAATTTTAATATTTTAAAATAAAATATTATTTTTAAAATAATTGTTATTTTTAATATTTGAAAATAAAATTATTTTTAATATTTTAATATAAAATAATATTTTAAAAATAATAGATATTATTTTATTTAAAATAAAATATTATTTTTAAAAAGTAATAAAAATAATTATTATTTTAATGAAAAAATATTAGAAATTTATTTTTTCAAAAGTGAGTAAAGTTTCATAAAATATAGATTCAAATAATTAAATAAGAAAATAAAACTTTATTTTAAAAAGAAAGTACTTTTTTCATTTTTATGTAAAAATTTATTTTTTAAAAAAGAGTTAATATCTTAATCATTATTATATGTATTCTTAATATTAGAATTTTTAAAAATAAAAACTAAAAATAGAAATTAAAATACACTAAACAGTATAAGATAAATAAAAAATTGATTCAATTTTTTTAAAAAAATAAATTAAAAAGTTTTAAAAATAAATATTATTTTCAGGAAAAAATTTGGAAAATTTTCATTTTATAAAAAATGAGTAAATTTTTATAAAATATATATTCAAAAAATAAAACAAAACTAATTTTTTAAAGATCCGTAAATTTTCAAAAAAATAATTACGATTTAAAAACAAATTAACTTTACTTTTTAAAATCTATATTTTATGAAACTTTACTACTTTTTGAAAAAATAAAAGTTTTAATATTTTTTTCTTAAAATAATAATTATTTTAAAAAGAATCTTTTATTTTAAAAATTAAAAAATTATTATTATTTTCAAATTATTTTATGAAAATGTTTTATTCTAAAATATTAAATTACTTTTTTTAAAATAATATTATATTTGAAAATATTAAATATAATTGTTAAATTTTAAAAATATTTATTTTAAAATATTAAAACTATTTAATTTATTTTAAAATATTAAAATTTTGGGTTGGGTTGAGGTCAAATTAGATAAAAGGAACAGAAACACAAAAAAAATGTCACTTGAAGGGTCTAACTGACAAACAATAAACTTTAGGGACGACTTTAAAAGTGGGTGGCAATTTGAAGGGATAGAAGTGTCATTCAACCTATTAGAATTTTAAAAACAAAAACTAAAAATAGAAATTAAAATACAAAAATCAGTAAAAGATAAAAAAAAAATTGATTCAATTTATAAAAAAATTAAAAGGTTTTAAAAATAATTATTATTTTCAGGAAAAAAATGAGAATAATTTTTCATTTTTAAAAAAAAATGAGTAAGTTTTATAAAATATAGATTGAAAAAATAAAACTTTATTTTTTAGAAAAACAGGAATTTTTATTTTTTAAAAATGAGCAAAGTTTCATAAATAAAAAATTTCTTTTCATAAAACAAAATTAGAAACTTTTTATTTTTTAAAAGATGTAAATTTTTCAGTAAAAATAATTAAAAATTTTAAACTTTAATTTTTTTTGAATTTATATGTTATAAAACTATATACATTTAAAAAAAAAAATAAAAGTTTCTATATATTTTTCATGAAAATAATAATTATTTTTAAAACTTTTAATTTCTTTTTTTAAAAATTGAATTGGTTTTTTTTATTTATCATTTACTATTTTTTGTATTTTAATTTCTATTTTTAGTTTTTATTTTGAAAATTTCTAATATTAAAAATACATATAATAATGATAAATACAAATTGGCTAACTTGAAGGGACAAGTGTGCAAAAAATGTAAAATCGGGTAAATATAATTGGGTCGGGTCAGATCAAAATTTGGACACGTTACAATCAAATCCGATAAAAGTAACGAAAAATATGTCAAAGTTAATTGGCAAAATAATATAATTTAGAGACAACTTTAAAAATGGATGACAAATTAAAAGGATAGAAATGTCATTCAACAATTCTACTAATGTTCATTAAATTAAATATTAGCGGCCATCAAATGCCAAATTTTAATGCAGCCGGAAATTTAAAATTTTAATCCGTAGAGGCAAGCATTTTAATAGGATTCAAACTTATTGTGGGTTTTAATAATTTTGAAAATTTTAACCTTTAAAATAAATATGAAGTTTGATTTTAATTAATAAATCAAACTATCTTGCCGTTTACCCGGGAAGAAGGTTTTCCTTTGAGTGAGGCAAGACCAACAAAAATTTAAATCCACTTCAAAATTTTGGAATTTGGTTTCTCTTCATCCTATGCCTCCTCCATGTCATTATTCCGATCCTCATATACACTAGGATTGGTTGAGTTGGGTTAGTAAGTAAGAATGACAAGTGGGATCAAATCAGTACTATACACAACCTCATTATTGGCTTTAATCAAGCAGTGCACAACAGCTCGAGACCTAAAAACCATCCAAGCTCATATGGTCCGAACTGGTCTAGCCCAAGACACCGTCCTAACCGGCGGTTTAATTGAATCCGCCGCGGTCAAGCTCCGGCACCACGTGGCTTATGCTCATTCTATCTTCTCTTGGACCCACCAACCTAACCTTTTCATGTGGAACACAGTCATTAGAGGCTATTCACTGAGTGATTCACCCATCAAAGCCGTGACACTGTACAAAGACATGCTTCTAAGCGGCATTTCATCAAACACTTTCACACTTACGTTTGTTCTCAAGGCGTACTGTAAATTAGCACGAGCTCAAGAGGGAAGAATGGTGCATTGCCAGATTTTGAAGATGGGTTTCTGTTTTGAGACAACAGCTCTCAATGGTTTGATGAGATTGTATGTTATTTGTGGTTGTACTAATTTTGCACGCAATCTGTTTGATGAAATACGTTGTCGTGACGCCGCATCATGGAGCATAATTATTTCGGGGTATGCGCAAAATGGAATGGAGTCAGAAGCATTGGCATTGTTTAGAGAAAGGCAATCAGAGATTGCGAACATGGATGTGTTCACTTTGGCTAGTGTAGTTGGGATTTGTGGCCGTTTGGGTGATTTGGATTTGGGCAAATGGGTTCACTCTAATATTGATCAAGAGAATATGAAAGTGGATGTTGTTTTGGGTACCACTTTAGTGGACATGTACTCAAAATGTGGTAGTTTAGATGATGCCTTCGAGGTATTTCATGGAATGTTGGAGAGGGATGTAATGGCATGGTCTGCTATGATTGGAGGGTGTGCCATAAATGGGTATGGTCAGAAAGCTTTAGAATTGTTTGACAACATGAAAAGAGTTCATGTGAGGCCTAATTGTGTTACTTTTACTAGTGTCTTGTTTGCATGTAGCCACTCAGGTTTGGTTGCTGAGGGATGTCGATATTTTGATAGCATGCAGTTGGAGTATGGAATTCTTCCACAGTTTGAGCATTATGGTTGCATGGTTGATTTATTTTGTCGTGCAGGGCTTGTGACTAGAGCACATGATTTCATTAGAAAAATGCCTGTCAAGGCTAATGCAGTTCTTTGGCAAACCTTGCTCACTGCATGCAAGGCTCACGGATACAAAGAGGAGTTGGGGGAAGATATAATTAGAGAAATACTCGAGTTAGAGCCACATGGTGGTAATAATTATGTTCTTGCTTCGAATATGTATGCTTCGCTTGGTCGATGGTCAAGTGTTAGCGATCTTAGGAGCCAAATGAAAGATAAAAAAGTGAAGAAAGAACACGGTTGGAGTTCTATAGAGGTGGATTTCGTGGTGCACCAATTTGTGATGGGGGATGAATCACATCCAGAGACTGATGAAATTTATCGAATGCTTAATGAAATGGCTAGAAAGTTGAGACAAGAGGGGCACTCAGCGACTACAACTGATGTTTTGCATGATATAGATGATGAAGAAAAAGAAATGCGTTAGGCCTTCATAGTGAGAGGCTCGCTATAGCTTATGGACTGCTACAACTGCCACAGGAGTCGCCGATTAGAATTGTGAAGAACCTGCGAGTATGCAGAGATTGTCATTCAGCTATAAAGCTGATATCCGCTATTTACAAGAGAGTGATAATTGTGAGGGACCGAGTTCGGTTTCATCATTTCAGGGAAGGAAAGTGTTCTTGCAATGATTATTGGTAATATATGCACGAGGCATTACTACTGGAATGAGCAATGTTGTATTGGAAGCCGATTCTCAGTTTTTTGGTAAAGGCAGTTCATTCTTGGTTCCCAGGAACGCCCATCAAATGGGTATGCAAACGAAATCTGGTATGAGGAATTCTACTTGTGGTAAAATACACAAGGTCTCTTAGTTCTCATATTACGTTTCACAGAACGTTGGTAAATAAGAGTTCCCTGTTAACCTGGTTCAGACCAACTAATCCAGGTAGAATTGGGAGCCGAGAGAAAGTGAATTCCGAACAATTTCTTTTATCAGAAGCTAGATTCAGAAAGTCAAGCAGCTAAAGGTAATGCAAGTTTTGATTATTGGATCCCAGACCAAAGAAACCCCGACTACATTGTCACAAAAACTGGATCAGAATAAAGAATTCAAGTCCAAATAGGTGATTGTATTTTAAAGGGGACAAACAAAAAAGGGTTAAAGATCATTCAATAAATGAAATAAATTGCTTAAAGTTTTGATTTTCTTTTGAGTTATTTGAGAATTATCAACTTGAATTATGAGTACAAATGATTTTTTTCCTAGGAAGAATGAAAAAAGAGAACGAAATCTTAGTCTAATTGATTTTATCAACTCTTTTGTCATTTATTAGAATTCTATACACAGGAAACCTCGAATCATTTTTTTTGAGCCGTACGAGGAGAAAACTTCTTATACGTTTTTGGGGGGTTTTGTTCATTTACTTGCCATCTATCCCAATGAGCCTAATCATTGCAATTGATGTTCGATGTAACCCCCCAGTTTCATATTGAAAGTTATGGAAAAAATTTGTTTGTACTTGAGGAATTAAGTTTCTACCAATAATACATTAAGTTTCTACCAATAAAACATTCAAGTCATTATCTTTTGGGTGAGTCTGTAGTGGGCTAAGATGACCCAAGAATATACTATTGAGTCAGTGGTTTAAGGCCTTATTTAGATGAATTTGATTTGATTCAGACTTGTGATTTGACCTGAGATTTGTTTCGAACTCGGGATTTGACCCTCGACTCTCAAAAGCTCCGGTCAGGTCATCTGATCGGGTTGTCAAAGGTGGGGACACAAAGGCTGATAGTATTATCCCACAATGGAGAGAAGAAGGTTCGGAGGTGGGGACACGAAGTCAATCGGTATTATCCTACAATGGTTAAAGAGACAAAAATCTGTGAACCCATAATGGCTAGAGAGGCAAAGATCTGTGAACCGTGTGTGTGATCGGTTTTGACGGTGACTTCAGAAATTTAAGTGGGAGAGTTTGTAACACCTCAGTTCCACATAGAAAGATATGAGAAAATTTTGTTTATACTTAAGGAATTAAATTATTACCAATAATACATTTAAGTCATGACCTTTTGGGTGAGCTTGTGGTGGGCTAAGATGACTCAAGAATATACTATTGAGCCAATGGTTTAAACCCTTATTTTGATGAATTTGATTCGATTCAGACTTGGGATGTAACACCCCCTTCCCGTTAAAGGCAACACTCTCATCACACTAACCCTGAATCACCCCTGCAAACTTGTCAGAAGAAAAACACAACATGAGCCAATTGCAAATGCACGGATCTGGAGACAGATATAAAATATATACAATCGATATATGTAAATCAACTGAGGCAAAATACTGAACAAAACCCCAAGTATAAATACTGACGAAAATATAATTTCCAAAGATCTGAATGGAATATATTTGAATCAACAGAATTGACGAAACTAATAGAAGAATAAAGAAATAACGAACTGAAGTAACTAACTCAATGAACTGAACTGAACAGAAACAAACAAAACTAATACAATGAAATAATAGGTTGAATCAAATGGTTGGGTGTTATTTCATACCGAGTGAGCTCAGAAATATACATTGCCACACAGACAAGTCAAAACAATGCAACATAGGCAAGCCAAAATAATGCCACACAGGCAAGTCAAATGATGCCACACATATAACCAAAATAATGCCACACAGACAAATCACTCATTGGACCGCGAATCCAAATGTATGCAAATCGGATAGGTGTGTTTGGCACAACATCATAAATCCGCAGAACAGAAAACTAGGGTTAACCCATACGCCTCCCACAACAAAACACCAAATGGCCCACTTCCTCCGGAGCCCAAAACGAAGACGCCGTGGACTAATCACACCGCCACGGAAAGTGTCATGCCTCTCGTGCCAAGACGACATGTGTAAGACCCCGAATTTTATGAAATAAAAGTATTCAAATTTTCTATTTAGTAAATGGTTAAATTGATAACAAGTTAAAGTTAAGGGTAATATATGAAATTTTTCAAAATATGCAAGTGGTTATAAAATATTCATTTATCGGGGTATTCGTTTGGTTGTAAAATATTCTTTACCAATTGGGAATATTAAATTACGACGCCAGTAGTAGTTATTTTGTGGGTCCTATAACGGATAACTGTCGGATTAAAAAAACGATAAATTTTGAGTTTTTATAAATAACGGCGTAGTTGTTACCGTTAAGACTGTTGGAATACCCGGTGGTTAAAATACGATGTCGCATTGTTCCACAAAGAAGATTTGTATTGCACAATATTGTTGAATTATTGATCCTTACGTAAGAAGGCCTTTGCTCAATAATTGTCACAGTGAATTATTATTCAATATTTTATTTTATTGATTCAATAATTCTTTGTGTTGATATTTTATATTATTGTTGTTTCAATAATTGTCATCGCATAAAGATTTTCCATTATCAAATCAATAATTCATATTATTTCAATAATATTATTAGATAGCATTATTGGCAATGTCTAGAAAGTTCATCAAGGAGAAGTTTGGTCACCTAATTGCGGCGCAAGAAGGAAAAATTCTTATTGAAAGCCCTCTCTTCCGAGAACCACACCGTCATTCATAATTGTGATTCTGTAATATTATTTGTGAATAATTATTTATTGATTTATATGATAATGAAATATTTATTTGATGTGGATATAGATGATGGATTTATTTATGTGGTTATAAATGAAAGAATTAATGTTGAGCTGTTTTATCAGTATTTTGTCGGATTGGAGGTATTAAAAACTCAAATTGGTGTTCTTAAAGTTTTACTGCGTGAGTTATAATTTTAATCCGATCGTTGGATCGTTATGATTTTTGGATATGTTATACATATATAAGTTAAGTATATGTCCACAAATTTTGAACCGTTAAAAATTAACGCATGATTTGTTTTGAATTTTAAAAGGTGTTGAAACGGTGTTTAAAATCATCCGTTTGTGGATTTCGGATATTTTCGGTCTGGAATTTGAAAAAACTTTCTTCTGAAAAGTTGTAGAGAATTCGATTTCAGGCAGAATAGACATAAAATTCATATTTTTTTGATAAACGGGCTATTTTCTATGAATTGTTAAAGTTTCAGAAAATAAAATAATTTTTATTAAATTTATGGGTGGGACCCACTTTGGTTGGTGTCAATAACATGTGGGCTGCTGAAATTTTCAGAATTGAGGGGCTTATGGCTTTCAAAGCACGCGTAGAAAGAATGAGAATAAATAATAATATTTTATTATTTTAGTCTCCTTTGGCGTTCTAGTATTTTTCCTATAAATAGGTGCTTATGTTAGAATTGAGAATCACACCAGAAACATAAGTTTTCTCTCTCTATATTATCAAACATATTTTTGAGAGTATTTAGATACTTTGAGAGTTGCTATTCGATGCAAGATTTCTTGACTTTTCATCCAGATATTCGGGAAATCTCGCTTTCTTTTCGAGGTAAGGGATTTTAAGGGTTATTATGTTTTTCAGTTCGTACTTCTTTCGACCTTCAGAAAATTTTGGAAAAAATTGAAATGATATTTTGATGAGTTTTATTGATTGTGTCCAAAAATGGTGATTTTTGGATGTATAGATTAAGAGTTATGAATTTTATGAGAAAAGACTATTTTAAAAGTAACCGCTTATAACTCCTTGTGGTTAACTCCAAAATTGATAAAAATTTTATTGGAAGTATATCAATATAATATCAGTGTACTCTGTGAATTTCGAAATTTTTGGATAAAAGTACAATTTATGATAAATGTCTAAATATTCGGCGGTTTTGGCCATATGAAAAATAGTAAATGAATTTTAAAAATTCTGAGAAAAATATATGTTCAATATAGGACTATATTCTGCTAAATTACAGAAAAGAAATATTTTTGGAACTGATTTAGTATTTTTCATGAAAATGGACTAGTTATGAGTAAATGAATTAAATATGTTATGTGAAGTAAGAAAATTGGAAAATAGGATTTTATGGCTTGAGAATACTATATGAGGTATATGCAGATTTTTGATGAGGGTTTTGGTTATTTGGTTATTAAATCTTATGAGTTTGGCATTTTAAGATGATTAAATGCATTATTTAGTAAAGTGTAAACAATTAAAATAAATTTATTTATAAGTTTAAGAAATGTTATAATTGAATATCTTTAGCTTAAGTGCAAAGGTGAAATGATCAACATGGTTATAATTGTTTATATAAATTCTGAAATGATTATATATTTCTTTGAGATATTAATATATTTGACCTGTAGTGCAAATATGAACTGTTGATGAATATATTTGGCCTGTAGTGCAAATATGAACTGTTGATGAATATCTTTGGCCTGTAGTGCAAAGATGATTGTTTATGAATATCTTTGGGCCCGTAGTGCAAAGATGCCTGTTGTTGAATATCTTTGGCCTGTAGTGCAAAGATGGTGCATTGATGAATATCTTTGGCCCGTAGTAGTAAAAGATGAAATTGTTAGTATAATTATAAGCAGGGCGTGATTTGGTATAACCATGATCTTTGATGTTTCAGGGAAAAGACATGTGATGAAAATTATCTTAAATCCCGGATGCGAAGAGAAATTTAGAATCACAATTATGATTATGAATTATTCATATGATTGTGGACCGTAAGCTGTTAATTGATGTTACTGAGGGGATAAAACATTGTTGGTGGATTTTAACATAGAGAAGATAATAGACTTTTTATGGTCTATTTGACTCTTCTAATGGATTGCTTCGTTCCGCAACTATGGTTGAAATTTTTATCATCTACCATATGTTCTAAATCTACGATTTATTATTGATGAAGGCTATTGATAATTTAATTATCTTTAGTCATGATATTCTTTCTTTGGGCTAGTTGTGCTCACCTCTACATTTCACAATTCCTTTCTGTGTAATAAAAGTGTAGTTGGATCGAGCGGGGTAATAGGGAATAGAATGGTGGTCATCATTTAGTAGTTATATTTGGTGAATCAACTAGGGGGTGGCGAACCCAACGTTGGAAGGGTGTTTTGCCACTTTATCATACAAGATGTCTAATGACATACAACCTCGTGTCATCATAAGATGTGGTTGTGCTCATCCACTTCTTTGAGTATATTTCTGAGCACTACTATATAATCTTGGAGTTTGGTTGAAGTATAATTCTCAATTAGAGACAGTGGAGATAATGATATGTCAAGAGAACACACACCTTGGGAAGAATATGATAGTAATCTTCATGCTTCGTGTATAGTACTCGTGAATAGTAACTCATGAATAGTAACCACGACATGAAAAAGTTCCAAATTTGATAAAAAGTTCAAACCAATATTTCGGCATAATGATAT
Source organism: Panax ginseng (assembly GCA_020205605.1). Classification (NCBI taxonomy): domain Eukaryota; kingdom Viridiplantae; phylum Streptophyta; class Magnoliopsida; order Apiales; family Araliaceae; genus Panax; species Panax ginseng. The sequence continues at coordinate 27,162,073 of CM035148.1, read as the reverse complement.
TGAAGAAATAATATCATTTATTAAGAAAATAACCTCCCTTACCTCAGAAAGAATAGTACTTCTGACTGGAATACTGGATATAGTGCTAAAAGAACTTGCACCGTATAGCAATACTCGAAGTAATAAAATACTCACAAAAATACGCTCGATATCTAGAGAGAGAAATCTTTAGTTTCTGGTGTGATTTTCAATTCTAACCTAAACACCTATTTATAGGAAATTACTTAGAACATCAAAGCAAAAAATTTAATATAATATTAATATATATAATCAAATTTCTTACGCCCACTTTCTTAGATCTGAAATCAGCCATTTACATCACATGCAAGACCCACAATAATGACCAAAAACGTTTTTCATATTAAAAATAATTAAAACTTCCAAAAATTAATTATTTCGGAACTTTAGAACTTCAATAATTCATAATAAATAGCCCTTTTATCAGAAAATTCGAATCTCAAGTTTTTTTAAAAGAAAATTCAATTCTCTACAACTTTGCAGAAGAAAGTTTTTCCAAATTCCAAACAGAAATTAACCGAAATCCACATACGGACGATTTTACAGGCTATAATCAAATTTCAGTCAAGAAATGGGTCCACCAACATGTTTAACATGTTTTAAACAACTTTTGCAACAAAAATACACTTCCTCCTCATATACTCATATATGCCACATTTATTGTAAAAATATCACCATTATTATATTATAATAATATAATAAAATATTATTTTATCAGAAAAAATAAAATATCGATTTTCAACAATTGTCACTTTAAAAATTTTCTCCATCTATATCCACATAAAATTAATATTTTCCTCGTCATATAAATCAATAATTAATTATTCACAAAAAATATTACAGAATCTGATAATGATGATAGATGCAGTTTCGGGAAAGAGGGCTTTTCACTAAGGATTTCTCCTTCTTGGTAGCGCAATTAGGTGACCAAACCTCTCCTTAGATGAACTTTCTAGACATTGCCAATAATGTTATCTAATAATATTATTCAGATAATATGAATTATTGCTTCGATAATGGAAAATCTTGTGTAGTGACAATTATTAAAATAATAAATAATATAAAATTTCAACGCAGCAATTATTGAATCAATAAAATCTTTGAGCGATAATTCTTTGTAACAATTATTGAGTAGTGTCTTCTTCACGTAAGAATCAATAATTGGTGCAATACCTGGTGTCTTCTTTGTGCAACAATGGCAGTATTCGTATTTTAACCACCGGGTATTCCAACAGCGATGTTAATTGGTAACAACTACGCCCGTTATTTATAAAAATCCCCTATTGTCGTTTTCTTCATCAAGCAGTTATTACATTATGGGGCTCACAAAGAATTTGCGCCATCGTCATGCGAATATTCCCGCAGGAAAAGAATATTCCACGACCAAACGAATATTCCAGATAGAAATGAGTATTTTATAACCACTTGCATATTTTGAAAAAAAAATCATATATCACCCTTAACTTTAACTTTTATCAATTTAACCATTTCTTGAATAGTAATTATAAGAAAATTTGAATACTTTTATTTCATAAAATTCGGGGTCTTACAATCTCCCCTCCTTATGAAATTTCGTCCCCGAAATTTACGTACCTGGTATTTCGAAAAGTTGAGAATACCTTCCTTCAATTTTAGATTCTATCTCTCCTGTCATCATGATTTCTCTATTGCTCATCTCCTGTATTTCAGATATCATTCTACAATACAGCTTCAAAACAAGGGTTAATTGAACAAATTAACATATCACATAATATCCCGATATTATGACTGACCAATAAATAAGCTTAGGTAGGACACACTAGCGAAGGATTTACTCATCTCTCCCTTTCTAGTTCTATTCCCCGATATCCGCCAGAGACCATATCCCTAAGCTCTGATACCAACTGTGACGCCCCCCAAAATAGGTCCATTCCATCCAACTCATTCTGAGTCGCCAAATACATGGTACAGAAAATAACTACAACTTTATTACAACAATTGTTGTGCAAAATACAATAACACATATGTTGTGAGTTTTAATACCAATTATGACTCATGTCCCAACTATGGACAACACCTCACAGTGATACCTTACATAAAGGTACAATCTAGAACTGTTTTAGAAATTAAAATCTTTGGAAAGTGCTCAAAGAAACCTTCGTACATGGGAGGCCATGCGTCAAGGTTATGATAGATATCATATGACCACAAAATTATCCTTGGTTGACCCAATAGACCCCAAAGAAAAACGAGAAGATTACTATCATATTCTTCCCAATAGTGTGTCTTCTCTTGACATATCATTATCTCCACTGTCTCTAATTGAGAATTATACTTCAACCAAACTCCAAGATTATATAGGTAGTGCTCATATATATACTCAGCAAGTGGATGAGCACAACCCTGTCTTATGATGACACGAGGTGATATGTCATTTGACATCTTGTATAATAGTGGCAAAACACCCTTCCAACGTTGGGTTCGCCTCACCTATTTAGAGAGAGAACCTCAGCAATATATGAACCACCGCTCTATTCATTCTCTGTTATTCCGCTCTTTCGACCCGGCTACACTCTTATTACACGAAAGAATTGTGAAGCAAAAAGGGTGAAACCTGGCTCTTCGATAAAGAATATCATGACTAAAGATAAATAAATTATCAATAGCCTTCAACAGTAATAAATCAGAGATTTAGAACATATGGTAGATGATAAAACTTTTTAACCATAGTTGCAGCGGAACGAGCAATCCATTAGAAGAGTCAAATAGACCATAAAATCTATTATCTTCTCCATGTTAAAAGTCCATCAACAATGTTTTATCCCTGTAACATTAATCAACAATTCCTGTCCATAATCACGTGTATAACTCATTATCGTAATTGTAGTTCTAAATTCCTTTCCTCATCTAGGACAAAGTTAATTTTTATCACTTGAAACATCAAAGATCATGGTTATACCAAATCACGGTTCATGTTCATAATCCTCTTAATAAATTCATCTTTGCACTACTACGGCCAAAGATATTCATCAACAAGTCATCTTTGCACTACGGGCCAAAGATATTCATCAACAAGTCATCTTTGCACTACATGCCAAAGATATTCAACAACAAGTCATCATCTTTTCACTCTGAGCCAAAGATATTCAACAACGGTCATCTTTGCATTCTGAGCCAAAGATATTCATCGAAATCATTCATCTTTTTGCACTACTGGGCCAAAGATATTCAGTTATATCATCATCGATGATGATGCAAAATATTTTAAAGAAAAGCGAATCCGGTGAAACAAAAGAACAAATATTAAGGATTCGTACTTTAAACAATCCAAGTTCAAAAATACTTCATAAATAACTAGAGTGGAGTAAAATTGAAGAATAAAAACCAAAACATAGATCCAATCAAAGATAGGAATCATAACAGACAATCTTGGACACAGAGAAGAAAACTTAATTTTTCTGTGAATAATGTTGTATTTGTGAATAATGACATATACGTGAATAGTAACTCCGACACCAAAAGATAGAAATTTTACAAAAAATATCATCATGCTTCGTGAATAGTACTCGTGAATAGTAACTCATGAATAGTAATCATGAATAGTAACTCGTGAATAGTAACTCATGAATAGTAACCCCAACATGAAAAAATTCCAAATTTGATAAAAAGTTCAAACTAATATTTCGGCATAATGATATTGAAGAAATAATATCATTTATGAAGAAAATAATCTCCCTTACCTCGAGAAAGAATAATCTTATTTGGAATCATTGGATATAGTCTTTAAAAGAACTTGCTTTAGTATAGCAATACTCGAATTACTAAAATACTCACAAAAATACGCTCGATATATAGAGAGAGAAAGAGAGAGAAATCTTTAGTTTCTGCTGTGATTTTTAATTCTAACCTAAACACCTATTTATAAGAAATTGCTTAGAATACCAAAGCAGAAAATTTAATATAATATTAATATATATAATCAAATTTCTTACGCCCACTTTCTTAGATCTGAAATCATCCATTTACATCACATGTAAGACCCACAATAATGACCAAAAACGTTTTTCATATTAAAAATAATTAAAACTTCCAAAAATTAATTATTTCGGAACATCAAAACTTCAATAATTCATAATAAGTAGCCCTTTTATCAGACAATTCGAATCTCGCGACTTTTTATAGGAAATTCAATTCTCTACAACTTTATAGAAGAAAGGCTTTCCAAATTCCAAACAGAAATTAACCGAAATCCACATACGGACGATTTTACAAGCTATAATCAAATTTCAGTCAAGAAATGGGTCCACCAACATGTTTAACATGTTTTAAACAACTTTTGCAACAAAAATACGATTCCTCCTCATATACTCATATATCCACATTCATTGTAAAAATATCACCATTATTATATTATAATAATATAATAAAATATTATTTTATCAGAAAAGATAAAATATCGATTTTCAACAATTGTCACTTTAAAAATTTTCTCGATCTATATCCACATAAAATGAATATTTTCCTCATCATATAAATCAATAATTAATTATTCATAAATAATATTACAGAATAACAATAATGACAACCAGTCAGTTCTCAGGAAAAAGGGGGCTTTCCAATAAGGATTTGTCCTTACTGGCGCGCAATTAGTTGACCAAACCTCTCCTTAGACAGAACTTTCTAGACATTGCCAATAATTTTATTTAATAATATTATTCAAATAATATAAATTATTGCTTCGATAATGGAAAATACTGTGTAGTGACAATTATTAAAACAACAGTAATATAAAATTTCAACGCAACAATTATTAAATCAATAAAATCTTGAGCAATAATTCTTGTAACAATTATTGAGTAGTGTCTTCTTTACGTAAGAATCAATAATTGGTGCAATATCGTGTCTTCCTCGCAACAAACGCAGCGTATTCGTATTTAAACCAGGGTATTCAGCGGTGTTAACGATAAAAACTACGCCGTTATTTATTAAAATTTCCTTTTGTTGTTTTCTTCATCCGACAGTTATTCTGTTATGGGCCCACAAAAGGCTGCGCCGTCGTACGAATATTCCCCGACAGAAAGAATATTCCACTACCAAACGAATATTCCCCGATAGAAATGAGTATTTTATAACCACTTGCATATTTTGAAAATAAAAAATCATATATCACCCTTAACTTTAACTTTTATCAATTTAACCATTTACTAAAGAGTAATTATAAGAAAAATTGAATATTTTATTTCATAAAATTCGGGGTCTTACAATCTCCCCTCCTTATGAAATTTCGTCCCCGAAATTTACGTACTTGGTATTTCGAAAAGTTGAGAATACCTTGCTTCAATTTCAGATTCTATCTCTCCTGTCATCATGATTTCTCTATTGCTCATCTCCTGTATTTCAGATATCATTCTACAATCTGACTTCAAAACAAGGGTTAATTGAACAAATTAACATATCACATAATATCCCGATATTATGGTGACCAATAAATAAGCTTAGGTAGGACACTTAGCGAAGGATTTACTCATCTCTCCCTTTCTAGTTCTATTCTCGATATCCGCATGGAGACCATATCCTAAGCTCGATACCATTGTGACGCCCCCCAAAATAAGTCCATTCCATCCAACCCATTTCGAAGTCGCCAAATACATACATGTGCAGTAAAATAACTACAACTTTATTACAATAATTGTCGTGCAAAATACAACAACACATATGTTATGAGTTTTAATACCAACTATGACTCATGTCCCAACTATGGACAACACCTCACAGTGATACCTTACATAAAAGTACAATCTAGAACTGTTTTAGAAATTAAAATCTTTGGAAAGTGCTCAAGGAAACCTTCGTACATGGGAGGCCATGCGTCAAGGTTATGATAAATATCATATGCCCACAAAATTATCCTTTGTTGACCCAATAGACCCCAAAGAAAAATGAGAAGATTACTATCATATTCTTCCCAATGGTGTGTCTTCTCTTGACATATCATTATCTCCACTGTCTCTAATTGAGAATTATACTTCAACCAAACTCCAAGATTATATAGATAATGCTCATATATATAGTCAGCAAGTGGATGAGCACAACCCTGTCTTATGATGACACGAGGTGGTATGTCATTTGACATCTTGTATGATAGTGGCAAAACACCCTTCCAACGTTGGGTTCGCCTCACCTATTTGAACCTCAACAGCTATAGACCACCGTTCTATTCCCCTATTATTCCCGCTCGACCCAACTACACTCTTATTACCTGAAAGGAATTGTGAATCAAAAGGGTGAGCACAACTAGCTCAGTAAAGAATATCATGACTAAAGATAAATAAATTATCAATAGCCTTTAACAGTAATAAATCAGAGATTTAGAACATATGGTAGACGATAAAACTTTTTAACCATAGTTGCGGTGAATGAAGCAATCCATTAGAAGAGTCAAATAGACCATAAAATCTATTATCTTCTCCATGTTAAAAGTCCATCAACAATGTTTTATCCCTGTAACATTAATCAACAATTCCTGTCCATAATCACGTGTATAACTCATTATCGTAATTGTAGTTCTAAATTCCTTTCCTCATCTAGGACAAAGTTAATTTTTATCACTTGAAACATCAAAGATCATGGTTATACCAAATCACAGTTCATGTTCATAATCCTACTAATAAATTCATCTTTGCACTACAGGCCAAAGATATTCATCAACAAGTCATCTTTGCACTACAGGCCAAAGATATTCATCAACAAGTCATCTTTGCACTACATGCCAAAGAAATTCAACAACGGGTCATCTTTGCATTACGAGCCAAAGATATTCAACAATAGGTCATCTTTGCATTACGAGCCAAAGATATTCATCAGAAATTATTTATCTTTGCACTACAGGCCAAAGATATTCAGTTATATCATCGGCGAGGATGATGCAAAATATTTTAAAGAAAAGCGAATCCGGTGAAACAAAAGAACAAATATTAAGGATTCGATCCTTTAAACAACTCAAGTTCAAAATACTTCATAAATAACGAGTGTGGAGTAAAATTCAAGAATGAAAACCAAAACATAGATCCAATCAAAGATAGGAATCATAACAGACAATCTTGGACACAGAGAAGAAAACTTAATTTTTCTGTGAATAATGTTGTATTTATGAATAGTGCCATATACGTGAATAGTAACTCCGACATCAAAAGATAGAAATTTCACAAAAAATATCATCATGCTTCGTGAATAGTACTCGTGAATAGTAAATCGTGAATAGTAATTTATGAATAGTAACTCGTGAATAGTAACCCAAACATGAAAAAGTTCTAAATTTGATAAAAAGTTCAAACCAATATTTCGGCATAATGATATTGAAGAAATAATATCATTTATGAAGAAAATAATCTCCCTTACCTCAGAAAGAATAGTACTTCTGACTGGAATACTGGATATAGTGCTTAAAAGAACTTGCATGTAGTAAAGCAATACTCGAAGTACTAAAATACTCACAAAAATACGCTCGATATCTAGAGAGAGAAAGAGAGAGAAATCTTTAGTTTCTGGTGTGATTTTCAAATCTAACCTAAGCACCTATTTATAAGAAATTGCTTAGAACACCAAAGCAGAAAATTTAATATAATATTAATATATATAATCAAATTTCTTACGCCCACTTTCTTAGATCTGAAATCAGCCATTTACATCACATGCAAGACCCACAATAATGACCAAAAACGTTTCTCATATTAAAAATAATTAAAACTTCCAAAAATTAATTATTTCGGAACTTCAGAACTTCAATAATTCATAATAAATAGCTCTTTTATCAGAAAATTTGAATCTCAAGAATTTTTATAGGAAATTCAATTCTCTACAACTTTGCAGAAGAAAGTTTTTCCAAATTCCAAACAGAAATTAACCGAAATCCACATACGGACGATTTTACAAGCTATAATCAAATTTCAGTCAAGAAATGGGTCCACCAACATGTTTAACATGTTTTAAACAACTTTTGCCACAAAATACGCTTCCTCCTCATATATTCATATATTCCACATTTATTGTAAAAATATCACCATTATTATATTATAATAATATAATAAAATATTATTTTATCAGAAAAAATAAAATATCGATTTTCAACAATTGTCACTTTAAAAATTTTCTCCATCTATATCCATATAAAATTAATATTTTCCTCATCATATAAATCAATAATTAATTATTCACAAAAAATATTACAGAATCACAATAATGACAACGAGGCAGTTCCCAGGAAAAAGAGGGCTTTCCAATAAGGATTTCTCCTTACTGGCGCGCAATTAGGTGATCACCAAACCTCTCCTTAGACAGAACTTTCTAGACATTGCCAATAATGTTATCTAATAATATTATTCAGATAATATGAATTATTGCTTTGATAATGGAAAATACTGTGTAGTGACAATTATTAAAACAACAGTAATATATAATATCAACGCAGCAATTATTGAATCAATAAAATATTGAGCGATAATTCTTCGTAACAATTATTGAGTAGTGGCTTACGTAAGAATCAATAATTGGTGCAATACTGCAGTGTCTTCTTGCGGCAACACGCGCGTATTCTTGTATTTTAACCACCAGGGTATTCTAACATTGTTAATTCAGTAATAACTACGCCGTTATTTATATAAAAATTCCTTTTATCGTTTTCTTCATCCGAAGCTTATTATTACATTATGGGGCCCACAAAGGTGCTTGGCACGTGCATTACGAATATTCCCTACGTAGAAAGAATATTCCACAACCAAACGAATATTCCCCGATAGAAATGAGTATTTTATAACCACTTGCATATTTTGAAAAAAAAATCATATATCATCCTTAACTTTAACTTTTATCAATTTAACCATTTACTGAATAGTAATTATAAGAAAAATTGAATACTTTTATTTCATAAAATTTGGGGTCTTACAATCTTCCTCCTTATGAAATTTCGTCCCCAAAATTTTACGCATTCGGTATTTCAAAAGTTGAGAATACTTGCTTCAATTTCAGATTCTATCTCTCTCTGTCATCATGATTTCTCTATTGCTCATCTCTCCGTATTTTGGATATCATTCTAGAATACGACTTCAAAACAAGGGTTAATTGAACAAATTAACATATCACATAATATCCCGATATTATGGTGACACCAACAAATAAGCTTAGGTAGGACACACTTTGTGAAGGATTTACTCATCTCTCCCCTCCTAGTTCTATTCCCCGATCTCCGCCAGAGACCATATCCCTAAGCTCTGATACCAACTGTGACGCCCCCCAAAATTGGTCCATTCCATCTAACCCATTCTGAGTCGCCAAATACATGGTACAGAAAATAACTACAACTTTATTACAACAATTGTCGTGCAAAATACAACAACACATATGTTGTGAGTTTTAATACCAACTATGACTCATGTCCCAACTATGGACAAGACCTCACAAATGATACCTTACATAAAGGTATAATCTAGAATCGCTTTTAGAAATTAAAATCTTTGGGAAGTGCTCAAGAAAACCTTCGATACATGGGAGGCCATGCGTACAGGTTATGATAGATATCATGCACACAAAATTATCCTTGGTTGACCTAATAGACCCCAAAGAAAAACGAGAAGATTACTATCATATTCTTCCCAATGGTGTGTCTTCTCTTGACATATCATTATCTCCACTGTCTCTAATTGAGAATTATACTTCAACCAAACTCCAAGATTGTATAGGTAGTGCTCGTATATATACTCAGCAAGTGAATGAGCACAACCCTGTCTTATGATGACACGAGGTGGTATGTCATTAGACATCTTGTATGATAGTGGCAAAACACCCTTCCAACGTTGGGTTCGCCTCACCTATTTAGGGAAAACCTCAACAGCTATAGACCACCGTTCTATTCCCCTGTTATTCCCTCTCGCCTCACCTATTGAGTAGTGTCTTCTTACGTAAGAATCAATAATTGGTGCAATACAGGTGTGCCATTTTGTGCAACAACGTATTATTATATTTTAACCACCGGGTATTCCAACAAGTGTTAATTCAGAATAACTACTGTAGATTATTTATAAAAATTCCCATTTGTCGTTTTCTTCATCCGACAGTTATTCTGTTATTGGGCCCATAAAAGGCTGCGCCGTTGTACGAATATTCCCCGACAGAAAAAATATTCCACGACCAAACGAATATTCTCCAATAGAAATGAGTATTTTATAACCACTTGCATATTTTGAAAAAAAAATTCATATATCACCCTTAACTTTAACTTTTATCAATTTAACCATTTACTGAATAGTAATTATAAGAAAAATTGAATGCTTTTATTTCATAAAATTCGGGGTCTTACAATCTCCCCTCCTTATAAAATTTCGTCCCCGAAATTTACGTACCTGGTATTTCGAAAAGTTGAGAATACCTTGCTTCAATTTCAGATTCTATCTCTCTTGTCATCATGATTTCTCTATTGCTCATCTCCTGTATTTCAGATATCATTCTACAATACAGCTTCAAAACAAGGGTTAATTGAACAAATTAACTTATCACATAATATCCCGATATTATGACTGACCAATAAATAAACTTAGGTAGGACACACTAGCGAAGGATTTACTCATCTCTCCCTTTCTAGTTCTATTCCCCGATCTCGCAGGGAGACCATATCCCTAAGCTACGATACCAATTGTGGCGCCCCCAAAATAGGTCCATTCCATCCAACCCATTACGAGTCGCCAAATACACATGCAGTACAGAAAACAACTACAACTTTATTACAACAATTATCGTGCAAAATACAACAACACATATGTTGTGAGTTTTAATACAAACTATGACTCATGTCCCAACTATGGACAACACCTCACAGTGATACCTTACATAAAGGTACAATCTAGAACTGTTTTAGAAATTAAAATCTTTGGGAAGTGCTCAAGGAAACCTTCGTATATGGGAAGCCATGCGTCTAGGTTATGATAGATATCATATGCCCAAAAAATTATCCTTGGTTAACCCTATAGACCCCAAAGAAAAACGAGAAGATTATTATCATATTATTCCCAATGGTGTGTCTTCTCTTGACATATCATTATCTCCACTTTCTCTAATTGAGAATTATACTTCAACCAAACTCCAAGATTATATAGGTAGTGCTCGTATATATACTCAGCAAGAGGATGAGCACTAATTAGACATCTTGTATGATAGTGGCAAAACACCCTTCCAACGTTGGGTTACTCACCTTTATTTAGGGAGAACTCTCAGCATTTATAGACCAGATTCTATTCCTGTTATTCTCGCTCGACCCAAATACACTCTTATTACGAAAGGAATTGTGAAGCAAAAGGGTGAAAGCACAACTAACTTCGATAAAGAATATCATGACTAAAGATAAATAAATTATCAATAGCCTTCAACAGTAATAAATAAGAGATTTAGAACATATGGTAGATGATAAAACTTTTTAACCATAGTTGCAGCGGAACGAGAAATCCATTAGAAGATTCAAATAGACCATAAATTCTATTATCTTCTCCATGTTAAAAGTCCATCAACAATGTTTTATCCCTGTAACATTAATCAACAATTCCTGTCCACAATCACGTGTATAACTCATAATCGTAATTTTCGTTCTAAATTCCTTTTCTCATCCAGGACAAAGTTAATTTTCATCACCTGAAACATCAAATATCATGGTTATACCAAATCACAGTTCATGTTCATAATCCTACTAATAAATTCATCTTTGCACTACGGGCCAAAGATATTCATCAACAAGTCATATTTGCACTACAGGCCAAAGATATTCATCAACAAGTCATCTTTGCACTACATGCCAAAGAAATTCAACAACAGGTCATCTTTGCATTACGAGCCAAAGATATTCAATAACAGGTCATCTTTGCATTACGAGCCAAAGATATTCATCAGAAATTATTTATCTTTGCACTACAGGCCAAAGATATTCAGTTATATCACTGAGGATGATGCAAAATATTTTAAAGAAAACGAATCCAGTGAAACAAAAGAACAAATATTAAGGATTCGTCCATTAAACAACTCAAGTTCAAAAATACTTCATAAATAACCAGAGTGGAGTAAAATTCAAGAATGAAAACCAAAACATAGATCCAATCAAAGATAGGAATCATAACAGACAATCTTGGACACAAAGAAGAAAACTTAATTTTTCTGTGAATAATGTTGTATTTGTGAATAGTGCCATATACGTGAATAGTAACTCCGACACCAAAAGATAGAAATTTCACAAAAATTATCATCATGCTTCGTGAATAGTACTCGTGAATAGTAATTTATGAATAGTAACTCGTGAATAGTAACCCAAACATGAAAAAGTTCTAAATTTGATAAAAAGTTCAAACCAATATTTCGGCATAATGATATTGAAGAAATAATATCATTTATGAAGAAAATAATCTCCCTTACCTCGGAAAGAATAATACTTACATTTGGAATAATTGGATATAGTGCTTTAAAAGAACTTGCACCATAGTATAGCAATACTCAAGTACTAAAATACTCACAAAATACGCTCGATATCTAGAGAGAGAAAGAGAGAGAAATCTTTAGTTTCTGGTGTGATTTTCAAATCTAACCTAAGCACCTATTTATAAGAAATTGCTTAGAACACAAAAGCAGAAAATTTAATATAATATTAATATATATAATCAAATTTCTTACGCCCACTTTCTTAGATCTGAAATCAGCCATTTACATCACATGCAAGACCCACAATAATGACCAAAAACGTTTCTCATATTAAAAATAATTAAAACTTCCAAAAATTAATTATTTCGGAACTTCAGAACTTCAATAATTCATAATAAATAGCTCTTTTATCAGAAAATTTGAATCTCAAGAATTTTTATAGGAAATTCAATTCTCTACAACTTTGCAGAAGATAGTTTTTCCAAATTCCAAACAGAAATTGACCGAAATCCACATACGGACGATTTTACAGGCTATAATCAAATTTCAGTCAAGAAATGGGTCCACCAACATGTTTAATATGTTTTAAACAACTTTTGCAACAAAAATACACTTCCTCCTCATATACTCATATATCCCACATTCATTATAAAAATATCACCATTATTATATTATAATAATATAATAAAATATTATTTTATCGAGAAAAGATAAAATATCGATTTTCAACAATTGTCACTTTAAAAATTTTCTCCATCTATATCCACATATAATGAATATTTTTCTCATCATATAAATCAATAATTAATTATTCACAAATAATATTACAGAATCACAATAATGACAACCAGGCAGTTCCCAGGAAAGAGGGCTTTCAATAAGGATTTCTCTTCTTGAGTGCTAATGTGATTAGGTGACCAAACCTCTCCTTGAGGCGAACTTTCTAGACATTGCCAATAATGTTATCTAATAATATTATTAGGATAATATGAATTATTGCTTCGATAATGGAAAATCTTTGTGTAGTGACAATTATAAAAACAACGATAATATAAAATATCAACGCATCAATTATTGAATCAATAAAATCTTGAACAAGTAATTACTTGTAACAATTATTGAGTAGTGCCTTCCTACGTAAGAATCAATAATTGATGCAATACCGTGTGCTACTGTGCAACAACGTGTATTACTGTATTTTAACCACCGGTTATTCCAACAGTGTTAACGGTAACAACTACGTCGTTACTTATAAAAATTTCCTTTTGTCGTTTTCTTCATCCAAGCGGTTATTACATTATGGGGCCCAAAGGTTTTTGCGCTACCGTCATACTGAATATTCCCAACGGAAAGAATATTCCACGACCAAACGAATATTCCCCGATAGAAATTAGTATTTTATAACCACTTGAATATTTTGAAAAAAACAATTCATATATCACCCTTAACTTTAACTTTTATCAATTTAACCATTTATTGAATAGTAATTATAAGAAAAATTGAATACTTTTATTTCATAAAATTTGGGGTCTTATATATATTAATTCACAAAATAAAGTATACTGATTCACAAAGTAATAATATTATCTTTCTGAAAGAATCTTCTTCCGTTTTGTTTTGTTCTTCCACAGCCACTTTTCTCCCTTCTTCTCCTTCAGTTGCATATAAAGCGTATGAAAGTCTAATTAGGTTTTACTTATTTATTTATATATCTTATTGTGTCTTCTAATTTTAATAGGATTTTAATATTACCCAAATACAAAATAGACCCAATTAGTATAAAAGCCCAAATTAAAAATGTGACGCCCCCAAAATTAGGTATACATCACCCATCTTGAGTCGCCAAATATATGGTACGGAATTCAAATACAACTTAATTATACAACAGTCGTGTAAAATACGACAAAACATAGGCTGTGAGTTTGAATACAAATATTGTCTACTAGAGAGTATACAAACTCAAAAGGAGTCCTCATTACAAATATTATCACACTATTTTACAGAATAGTGAGGACTACTAATGCACCATCTAAGACCATCACTGCTTCCCATCAAATTTAGCCAAAATTACGTTCTCATTTCCTGAAGAGAATAGTGAAAGAAAGGGTGAGTTCAACTAGCCCAGTAAAAAATATTATGACTAAGATAATGCAGAATAATTTATCGTTAGCATTCAACAGTGTTAAACTGATAAAATATAATAACTATCAAGTTTAACTGCAGCGGAACAAGCAATCCATTAAAAGAGTCAAGTAGAGAATAAAATATACTATCTTCTATGATTTAAAAGGTTTTTCATGACTTTTATATTTGAGACTCAAACTTAATAAATAATCCACATCATTAAATCATCCGCCTCTCTGAGGCCGAGGATATTCTTTAGTATCACGACCACGAATTATTCATGCACTACGGGCCAAAGATAATCATGTTTTCATCAACGGTCCTGATCATGCCATAAAACAATTCATCTTTGCACTATGGCCAAAGAGAATCCATAGCCATAATCATACCAAAAACTGTCCATCAATGCACTACGGGCCAATAAGGACTTTTTTCACATCATTTGTAACATTACAGTTATGATTATACCGAATAATCTTTGGTCATAATCATACTAAGTCAATCTATGCAGTATAGGCCACAGATGACTTTCAAAAAAATAAACATGAGGATGATGACAATGATATAAGAATTCAATAAAACAAGTTCAATAATTAATTTATCTAGGAACTGATAACGTCCATATTGTCAACATGATACTGCTTTGTAGAGTAAAATTCAAGAATGCTCAGAAGAATATTTTCATGGAAAGATATTGGATGAAGCGCAAATATCAAGGATATTCCACTAATTTCATGGAGTATAGAAGTCAAAAATTTAACCAACTGAGTATAATAAAGAATGGAATAACAAAAGAAATCACCATACATGCGATATTTACGCATAGGCGAGTTATTCAGCGAATAATAATAACGGAACCGGTCAAAGGTGAAATTGGCGCGAAGCAGGATATTCCAACAGAATAATAAATAACGGAACTAGGTCCGGCATAAAGAACATTATGACTAAGATAATATAAAACAAATTATCGTTAGTCTTCAACAGGGAAAAATCTAATAGAATACAATAGACAACAAGTTTTAAATTAATATTCGCAATGAAATAATAATTCATTAGAAGAGTTAAGTAGAGAATGCAAAACTACTATCTTCTATATATGAATTTAAAAGTTCATCGTCTATCTTTTATCCCCGTAACATCAATCAATATATATCTGGAATCAAATATTCATCTTTTTGCACTACAGCCAAAGATATTCATCGATTAGTCATGTATTCATTTAAACACATGTTCATCTCTTTGCACTACGGCCAAAGATATTCATCGAAATCATTCATCTTTGCACTGCTAGGGCAAAGATATTCAAATATATCATCATTTTAGACTCGAGGATGATGAAACATATTTAAAGAAAAGCGAATCCAATTGAAACAAAAGAATAAATATTAAGGATTCGTACTTTAAACAATCCAAGTTCAAAAATACTTCATAAATAACCAGTAGTGGAGTAAGATTCAAGAATGATCAAAACATGGATACAATCAAAACTAGTATCCATAATAGATATCTTAGACGAAAATGAAAATTTAATTTTTAAAAGTGAATAAGGTCGTATTCGTGAATGAATAGTCTTTATATCGTGAATAGTAACTCAGACACCAAAAGATAGAAATTTCACAAAAAAACATCATCATGCTTCGTGAATAGTACTCATGAATAGTAACTTCGTGAATAGTAACTCATGAATAGTAACTCGTGAATAGTAACTCATGAATAGTAACTTCCGATACATGAAAAAGTTCCAAATTTGATAAAAGTTCCAACCAATATTTCAAAGATAATGATATTGAAGAAATAATATCATTTGAGAAGAAAATAACATCCCTTACCTAAAAAAGGATAAGATTACATTTGGTATCTTTGGATATAGTCTTTGAAAGAACTTGCAATCAGTATAGCAATACTCAAAGTACTAAAATACTCACAAGAATACGCTCAATATATCGAGAAAGAAAGAGAAATCATAGTTTACGGTGTGATTTTAATTTAACCTAAGCACCCTATTTATAGGAAAATGCTTAGAACACCAAAGTAGAAAATTTAATATAATATTAATATATTATAAAAATTTTCCTACGCCCACTAAGACTCCTGAATTCAGCATATTTACAACACATGGGGGGCCAACCAAAACAATAAAAACGTTTTTCTTAATAAAAATAATTAAAACTTCTAAAAATCAATTATTTTAGAACTTCGGAACTTCAATAATTCATAATAAATAGCCCTTTTATTAGAAAATTCGAATCTCGCGACTTTTTATAGGAAATTCAATTCTCTACAACTTTGCAGAAGAAAGTGTTTCCAAATTCCTAACAAAAATTGACCGAAATCCATAAACTGACGATTTTACAGTCTATAATCAAATTTCAATCAAGAAATGGGGTCCACCAACACACAAAATATGTGTTAATCATTTAATGCAACAAAAATACTATTCCTCCTCATATACTCATATATCCCACATTCATTATAAAACTATCACCATTATTATATTATTTTAAATTATTTTATCAGAAAAGATAAAATATCATTTTTCAACAATTATCACTTTAAAAAAAATTCCATCTATATCCACATAAAATCAATATTTTTCTCATCATATAAATCAATAATTAATTATTCACAAATAATATTACAGAATCACGATCTTGTAACTAGGCGGTTCAGGAAAGAGGGGCTTTCCAATAAGAATTCTCTCACTTCTTGGTAGCTTGATTAGGTGACCAAACCTCTCCTTAGAGCAGAACTTTCTAGACATTGCCAATAATATTTTCTAATAATATTATTAGGATAATATGAATTATTGCTTCGATAATGGAAAATACTTGTGTAGTGACAATTATTGAAACAACGGTAATATAAAATATCAACGCAACAATTATTGAATCAATAAAATAAAATCTTGAACAAGAATTCTTCGTAATAATTATTGAGTAGTGCCTTGCTACGTAAGAATCAATAATTAGTGCAATCTGAGTGTCTTCATTGTGCAATAATGGCGTATTCTCGTGTTTTAACCACCGGGTATTCCAACGGTAGATAACTCAGTAACAAATCAAGGCAGATTATTTATAAATAACTTATACTTGTCGCGTTTTCTTCATCCAATCGCTTTCAAGTTATGGAGCCCACAAAAGAAGCTGGTAAAGTCGTACGAATATTCCCAAACAAAGCAAGAATATTCAACGACCAAACGAATATTCCCAACAACAATGAATATTTTATAACCACACCTTTATTTAAAATATGTGCGCATTTTACCCATAACTAACCACATTAATCAAATCAACCCTTACTATTTCAAAATAATAAATAGAGGAAAATAAATTTCATTTATTAATAATTTGGGGTCTTACATTCGACCCCGAAGAGAAGGAAGAGTTCTTCTGAGAGTGGGTTTATATGATCCGATAAAGAATTAAAATTGTTTAAATGTTCCCGATGTTCTATATTTCTTTGAAAAAATCACTCATCCTACATGAACTATTCGGGATATTTTAAAGAAGGTGGAGGTTTTTAAGTAACTTTACCCTAATCAAAATCAAATGAAATTCAATTAAAGAAATAAATAGGGGCAGTGATTTGTATGTTTTTTGCACTTTGTTATTTATTTCCCTTCTTTTTGTGCTTTATTTGTATCTATTGGAAGTGGTTAGCATGAAGTTCATTTTTGGGTAAGTTGGTGATTGCCCGATAAGTCTTGATTACGCAGCGAGACTACATGTGTGTCAAAGATTCTCTTTCGACAATTGACCAACTTACCCAAAAATAAACTTCATGCTAACCGGATCCGTATCTATTTATCATTACTTTTATAGAATCTAATAGTGTATAACGACAAAATTCAAATTAGTTGATCCTAGAAATATAAATTTTGGCATTTCTTTCGATTTGGCGGTTTTCGTTGGAACTTTACAAGCATGTAATAACAAGGAATAATTTCTTTATATTCTATTTTTTGTGCTCCATTCGTATCTATTTATCATTGCTTCTATAGAATCTAATATTTATAACGACAAAATCCTAGTTGGTTGATCCTAGAAATGTAAAATTTTGGCATTTACTTCAATTGGACGATTTGCGTTGGAACTTTACTATCATGTAATAAATAATGAATAATTTTTTTCATTCAACTTATTATTGATTGAATAAATCTAAATTCGAGATTTTTTCTACTTCTTCCTTATTTATTTTCCTATCTAAACTTTTTTGCATCTATATATTGCCAATACAATACATATCAATAAAATTATAAAATATTAAAAAAATCTTATTGGTAAATAACTTAAAAAAATAAAAGAACTCCATTCATCATCATACTGTATGATTTTTTTAATACAAAAAAAAATAGTACTTTGATGACAAAATAATCTTTAAAAAATTACTTACAAAATGATGTGATTGGTTGTTATCACTAGGCCCACCCTAAGAGAGAGTTAAGGAACTACATTTATAATCGTAACCGTATAAAACCGCACAATTTGTGGATGCAGTTCGATTTTTATTTTTTAATAACCACACATTGTAGTTACGATTGCGAATACACCACTAAAATCGCACCTGCACCTCACTTTATAATAAACTATATATATTATATATAATAATAATAATAATAATAATAATAATAATAATAATAATAATAATAATAATAATAATAAAGTTACAGTGCATATAATAAAGTTGCAAGTAAATTAGGTAGTATAATTTGTTTCTTATTAGTTTTAGTCACTTGTACGTATAATATTACATTTAGTGTATATCTTCCTAAAAATTCATTAGTTCCCTTCAATTTTATGCAAACCAATATAAAAAACAAGACAATCCATGATAATCACTACCAGTATAAAAAATATAAATGACGTGTTGGAATTTTATTTGTGGTGAGTTATTAAAATCTCTTTAATTAATATACTTAATTTCACGATATTATTTATTTTAGTTTAAAATATGTAATAATAGTTTCTCACATATTATTAATGTATAATTACAATTTGTAAATTGAACTTTTTATTATTATTGCTACACATAAAATTTTTAAATAAGTACATGTTGAAGTGAAAATAATTTTCATAATGTGAATTAGTAGTATATAAAAATTATAAATTATAATATTTTTAAATATATATGAAAGTGGTTACGCAACCGCAAGTAACCGCAACCGTAAATAACCGCACATTGTTGTTGCGGTTGGTGCTTCTAACCTAACCGCACCATACTGCGCTATCCAGGTCCACCCATATATAATGGATCATTCACTAATTAATTTGACTTTTTCCATTTTCACATTATACTTTTTTGAATCTTTCTCGCTAATTGTTTTGTGTAGTATACAACTTTTTATTGTTTGAATTAAGTTGTTTAAGTACTAAATTAAGCAAAATCATCTACCTAGACATTGGTAGCATCAAATTATCAACAAGTGGAATGTGCATTTACAACTTGATAACTGAAAAAGTTGGTAATAATTTATTAATCAGCTTAATTAGCAGATGAAGACGGTTGGTAGCATCAAATTATTCCTAATTATTTAAATGTATATTTGCAACTTGATAACTTTATGGAACATTCCGATTCATGGAAGGAACTAGGAACCTCCCTCCTTCCTTCCCAGTTCTCACTCGGTTAATTATATGAAGTGTGGCATTGCTGCATGTGAATAAATAAGGAGTGGTTAGTTGAAGTTAATTTTAGTTAATTGATTAATACAGCGTCGATATACAGATCGAGAGATAATATTTTTTTGCGTGTCAGCATTGTATTAGTCAATTGGCCATCTTATCATAAAGTTAATTTTATGGTAATCGGATCCAAATAAATATATGACAAAATTAGATTACAAATCAATATAAAAATCGCTGCGATAAAATAGAATAAATTAAATAAAATTATTCTTAATTTTTACATATTTCATATATATATGGAAAAAAATGTATATACTAATGATTGTGTATTACATACGATCGGTTATGGCGACGGTTTTTTGAAATTTATAACAGCGGTTTCAATCCGTCGTCATATAATTTATTCGGACTATGGCGATAGTTTACCGTCGTCATAGCTCAAAAAATCCGTCGTCATAAATTTCTCAGATATAATACAATCTGATATATACATATAACTTTCTCTATATATATATACGTCGTAATTATAATTATAATTCGATTAAAAACTTTCTAAATACATATCCAGTCATTTTTAAATAAACACTGTTCCGTAGAGTTCCTTTGACCGTATTAAAATTGCATAAAACAGAAGATATTCAATTGGTAATTTACCTGGGACATCGAGTCTGCGTTCTAACGTATATACTATATATATAATGTATAAAGTACAAGAATATTGGTAAAAAGAACAGTAATTAGGTACATGTGTGGACTTTAAGTTTATATAAATTGACTTACTTTATGTGTATAAAAAAATATAGGGTAATATTTAATTACTTTATTGTTATATTATATTTATATTTTGTAATATAACCGTCTTTCATAAATATTTTTACAATTCGTTAATTGTTGTTATGATTGAAACTCTCTTTCTAATTAATTTGACATTTGTTATTTGTTTAAAAAGATTATCACTTTAAATTTTTTCCCCTTAAAATTGTTTCATCATTTTTAATATATTTTAATCATTTGAATTGGGTTTTTTTCTTTTTTATTAAAAATACTTTGTGCATCACTATTATATTTTGAGTTCTAATATGACTTAATAAGAATAAATTATATACGGATGACTCGTAAAATTATAGTTTTACACCTTCCGATAACAGAATGACATGTAATGAATTTAAGAGAAAATTTAAAAATTAGAATTGTATAGATACATTTTGTATTTTATTAGTTATTGATAAAATTATTTAACTAAACACATTGGATTCCAAATTAAATCCCTTCATTTTTTTTGAATTTCCTGTGTGACATATTATTATTAGGTATAAAATTCTAATTTTACTGATCATCCGTATATTATTTTATGAGTATATTATTTATTCTCATAAGTAATATGCATGAAGTACTAAATTTTTGAACAAGAAAGGCAGTAATAGAGTTAATTTCGCTTGACTAGTAAAATTATATTGAAATATTTAACATTTTAAAAAAAACATGTACAAAGTATGTATATGGTTTGTCTGTGGGATTTTTTTTATTAACCCTAGATATTGTTGGAGTATATGATTATCAATAAGAGCGTTTTATTGCGTTGTAGAATATTCTTATTCAAAACAGAAAACACCACTTCTTGTCTGACTTGCACGTGCTAAGCATGCCAGCGTTCATTCTGAACTAGAATCGAACTATCCAGAACTTTCCATGCATGAGATTCATAGTTGCATCACTTTTAGATTCGTTGTTCGATCGTAGACAAAGCGTATTCAAAATAACAACATGCATTGTAGAATATTCTTATCCAAGATTGGAATTAAACACCCCTTTTTGTCTGACTTGTATGTGCTAAGCATGGCGCCGCCAGCGTTCATTAAGTATCAGAATCGAACTCTCTATTAGATTCATAGTTGTGTCACTTATAATTTCGTTATTCGTAGTCAAAACAAATTCAAAATTCTTGAACGATAAAGAGAATCTCAGACCATCTTATACGTCAATCAAAATTAAATATCTCTCCGAACGATTTTAAGAGCGCATCTCCATTCCATACTAAAATTAAAAATTAAAAAAATTAAAAAATGAAAAGAAAAAGAAAAAGAAAATTTCTTTAACCACTGCCAACAACCCTATGATGAGGTAAGTAAGACTGTTACTTGTGGACATGAGAAGCATTAACACTGGATTTGAGAATCTTTTTTATTTATTTTTCTCTCTCCCCGAGATATTGAAACCGTCGCAGCTCTCAATGCGTTACTTGAACAGCAAGCGTTACTCGAGACTTCCACATCACTCCCCTCGCTTTCACACTCCTTTTTCTCTCTCTCTCTCTTCAATATTCACAATTATACTATTCCGCTCGACGTTTTAACGCTCACAAACTGTGTTCTACTGCCCTTGTCCCTCTCCACCATTAATTAATCCTCTGATCAGATGATCTTAGCTTGGCCTTAATCCTTTTGCGGTTCATGCATAAGTTCAATAATTAATACTCCCACCCTCTTCACAATTAGTAATACAAAATTATCATTAAATTATTTATGAAAACAACACTAAAATTCACATCCCACATGTTAAACCCCTTCTCTCCTATCTATATATTGGTACTGCAAGCTTATTACATCATTTATACATGTATATATGTACTCCACTAACCCTTTACCATGCATCCCCTATTTATACCCTTCCTAACCCCCTTTTCTCATTGTACCTTCATTAACAGTCTCTCTCTCATATCTTCTCTACTCTTCCTACTCTCTAGCTCTTACAAAAACACATACAAGCTCACAAAGCTAAGGAACCAAATAATCTTAACCGGGTATGGATTTGAGTATGGTTTCAAAGGATACAAACTGGTGGATTTTCACTCTACCAGCATTTCTCGGATCTAATAACCTTCTAGATGCTTACGTTTTATTTTCTCTCCTCATCACCTTCATTTCCCTCACACTTCTCGCATGGGCCTTTTCCACCGGCGGCGGCGTTGCGTGGAAAAACGGTCGCAACCATAACGGCATCGTTCCTATCCCTGGACCTCGAGGCCTCCCTATATTCGGAAGCCTCTTCACTCTCAGCCGCGGCTTGGCTCATCGCTCTCTCGCTTCCATGGCTTGGTCCCGCGCAGGAGCCGCCACCCAGCTCATGGCCCTCAGCCTCTGCTCAACCCCACTCGTTGTAGCTTCCGATCCCCACATAGCCAGGGAGATTCTCACTTCCCCTCACTTCGCTAACCGCCCAATCAAACAGTCAGCTAAAACCCTCATGTTCAGCCGAGCCATCGGCTTCGCTCCGAACGGCGCATACTGGCGCCAACTCCGAAGAATCGCATCATCTCATCTCTTCGCACCCCGGCGCATCGCAGCCCACGAAGCTGGCCGGCAGCTAGACTCCGCCACCATGCTGCGCAACATAGCGACCGAACAATCCCGTCACGGGGTGGTCACGTTAAGGAAACACTTGCAAGCTGCGGCGCTGAATAACATAATGGGTAGTGTTTTTGGGAAACGATACGACCCTGCGCACGATAGCGAGGAGGTGAAAGAGCTAAGAGAAATGGTGACGGAAGGGTTTGAGCTATTGGGCGCATTTAATTGGTCTGATTATTTGCCTTTGCTCAATTATCTATACGACCCTTTTCGTATTGTTCAACGCTGTGAGGCTCTTGTCCCCCGAGTTAGAAAACTCGTCCGAGCCATTATTCGAGAACATAAATTCAGTGAGTCGAGTAAGGACTCTGATAATGCTGATTTTGTCCATGTTTTATTGTCACTCGAGGGCGATGAGAAGTTACATGAAGATGACATGGTAGCTGTCTTGTGGGTACGTATATAGTATTGTAATTTTTTGTCTACTAATTTATTAAACTGTGTTAATTCGATGAGTGTGATTTTGTATTTTGGCCATGCAGGAAATGATATTTAGAGGAACAGACACGACTGCTTTGTTAACTGAGTGGGTCATGGCCGAGTTAGTGTTGCACCAAGACATTCAAGCCAAGCTACAAGAGGAACTAGACGGAGCTGTGAGCAACAGGACCGTGACAGACGCTGACGTGGCCAAACTACCCTACTTGCAGGCCGTGGTCAAGGAGAGTCTCCGTGTCCACCCACCCGGTCCGCTTCTCTCCTGGGCAAGGCTATCCACGTCAGACGTTCAGCTCAGCAACGGCATGGTGATTCCTGCCAACACAACGGCCATGGTGAACATGTGGGCCATCACGCACGACTGCCACGTGTGGGCGGACCCACTTGAGTTCAAGCCCGAGAGGTTTCTCGGGGAGGGTGCTGACGTGGACGTGAGAGGTGGGGACCTAAGGCTGGCACCTTTTGGTGCTGGGCGTAGGGTTTGCCCGGGCAAGAACCTAGGGCTGGTGACCGTGACACTTTGGGTGGCTAAATTGGTGCACCATTTCAAGTGGGTCCAGGACATGGCTAACCCAGTTGACCTGGGCGAGGTGCTAAAATTGTCTTGTGAAATGAAGCGTCCACTTTCTGCCATGCCCATAACAAGGAATGTTCCATCTTAGCTATTTGTGGTTCACACAATTTTGTGTAGTATGGGTTTAAGAAATGTAGTAGTAGTAGTAGTATTTTGGTGGTAGGGTTTAGGGGTGTTATGGTAATGGTATGAAAGTTGTACCTAATAGGTCGTTGGTGTACTGCTTTTGTATTAATTTCCTATATATGGACTAGTGTTTAATTATTATTATTATTATTATTTACTATATTTAGTGTGCTCTTTTTGATTGGTCATAGGTTTATAGTTTGTGACTTGTGACCAAAAGAATATAGAATTATTGTGAGGTTTAGAAAGGTTGGGATGGTTTTATTTTGTAGTATTATTATATTTTGTGCTGGTTGGAAGGATTCATGGTTTTGTAATGTTTCAAAAGAATAGGTTTTTAATTTCTCTCCTCTTAAAGAATGGTTTATTCTCTTCTCTATTAAGATGTATGGTTATATCTATTTGAGTTGACTAATTTACACTGACTTGTTTTTATCTGGTTTAATAACTCTAAGCCAACAAAATAAATTTATTTAGCGAACAAATGAATTGTACTGTCCCATTATTTACTACAACAAATTTATTTTATTTTTTTGATCAAATTTTTTTGTCCAAAATCCTTGTCCGCGTAAAAACACTCTTTTCTCACTAGTATAATAATGTCATCTCATAGTGTATACTAATAGTCAAAATTAATTGGTAAAATTTCAAATTCCTCCCAAAAAGTAAGGATACAGTTCCTCTGAAGGTCTTAAGAATTTTTTAATTTTGGGTCCCTAAATTAAAGTTCTCGACTATCCAAATAAAATCAGTGATTAACAAAATAACACATAATATTATTTAAAATAGTATTTTGTTAGATTTTGTTCACCCCACCTCACATCACTTGGTCTCTCCCCTCTATTTGTTTCCTTAATTTCCTAACTCTCTTATTTCCTAGATATAGGGGTTGTTTATTTTCTATTTGAATGAGCAATGGAATTGATTATTTAGTGTATTTGTTTTTTTTTTTAAAATAAATGCGAATTGCTAAATAAATTGACCATTTAGATGATTTGGGTTGAATAGTTTAGTCCCATTTTTTTGGCTGAATGAGTGGTTGAATGATTTTTATTTTTTTTACAATATTAACTATTATATTAAGTAATATTAAATAAATTAACAACAATTTTTTGAATTTTTTAGAGGGGGTAAAATAATAAAATTTGTTTTTATTATTTTTCAGATATGTCAATTATCAAACAATTTTTTTTTATTCAGATTCATTAAGTTTTTATCAAACATCTCCTACTTAGGGATTGTTTGATTAACAATTATTGAGTTTGAATGACTTCAAATCTGAATCGCTAAGTCGTTCAAATTGTTTAATTTGAATACAACAAGGTCTCAAGTTAGAGATCTGAATGAACTTTTACTATATCTATGTATAATCTTAAAAATCAAAGTAAATTTGGTGTCAGATTAAACCCAAAAAACTCTCAAATTTCATCAGAAATCTATTTTTTAGCCAACAAACTCCATCAATCTTAGTTTGAAATTCACTGGTGGAAAGACATCCAAATCCCCACATGAAAAACCAGTCACGACAGAAATTTTCGGTGCCGGATCTGATCTCAAGGACCGTATCAATCGGCTTTATATCAATTTTTGGATAATGGAATCAAGTACTTGTTGGTTGGTGAGAATGTATTGTCCCCTGCTTTTGTATATCAATATTCAGTTCCTCCCCTTTGTTGGTTTCATTTAAACTTCTCGGCCAATAACAAATTGCAGTTCTATTTTTCTATCTTATCACCCCTCTTTCTCTATTCAAACCTGCATAAAACCTTCGAAGAGAGAAAGGAGGGAGGATTGAAGGAATACAAGGAAAGCGATGTGTCAAATGATAATGGTTATGTACGTAAACATCATGTCCGAATCGAATTGAATCAAATTCATTTAAATAAGGCCTTAAATCACTGACTCAATAGTATCTTCATTATTGAATTTACTAATATTAGTAACTTATTAATTCCTTATATACAAACAAATTTTTTCTATATTTTTCGGTGTGAGACTAAGTATGTGTTACATCTAAACTATATTTTCAATAATACTAGGGTAACTAAATAATTGTTACAGAAATAAGACATATACACTCGATCATCCATGTATAGTCAATTATCCACTAATTAAATTTTGACACATCATTTTGTAAACTAATTTTTGTAAGAGTTCTTTGTAAATGTAGCGAAACTCCTACATTTAACATACCATTATGAATCCATTTCATCTTTCACACTGATTTGAACATAATTTTTGTAAGAAAAACTGATAAATCTATAACAGAAAATAATATTTTCACATGAAAATCGTCACTAAAGTCGCTATATATCTATAGCGACACTTTTCATGTGGAAATATCAAAGTGTTGTGATCAATTTTCCTTTTTGTAATTATCCCAAGATGGAAAGAGGGAGGTCCGGAGGTCGAAAGAAATGAGTTGATTCGATTCAGACTTAGAATTTAACCCAAATTACTGGACTCAAGATTTGTGCCGGGTTGTTTCATTAGTGTTTATGCTTTTGATTAAACAAAACCTTTTTGATTTGAAGAAGTCATTAAGTTGGAAGTTGGGGGTTGGGAGTTAGGACCATGCTTCCCTTCAATTCCTTTGCATATATGGTTTGTTTATATATATATATAAGATCAGTCATAGTCAGTTAACACCTCTTGAGTTCAATTAGATGAGATAATATCTAATAGATAGAGGTATTTAATTTGTGTTTTCAATTATTAATAAGTGTTTATGTTTTTCACACTTGTAAAATGATACGATTGTACGTAATTGTTATATAAATGAAATGCATGGCCAGCGTGTTAGCTATGCCTTCAAAACAACTTTCGTTTCGAACTCTTCATGCTTAATTGTGGTCCTCATTTCGACTCAAATCGAGAGTTTTGGTGCTTTTCTTTTTCTATTCTGAATAGAAATGAGATTGATATATATCAATGACTTTGTCCTCTGAATCAAGATCGAGATTC
This sequence comes from Panax ginseng, assembly GCA_020205605.1. NCBI lineage: Eukaryota > Viridiplantae > Streptophyta > Magnoliopsida > Apiales > Araliaceae > Panax > Panax ginseng. Next base: position 27,134,372 of record CM035148.1, on the reverse strand, counting down.
GCTTTCTAACATTAATTAAACAAATTAATGTTGTTAGACTTGGACCTACATCCATTAAACAAGTAGTAAGTCGGAGTAAATAAAACGAGTCGAGCCGAGTATATATTGAATTGTTCAGATTTAGTTCACAAAATTTATCAAGTATAAAACAAGATTTTATTGATGCTCGTTCAACTACCGAGTCGAGTACGATCTTAAATCAAGCATGAACAGTTTGAATTAACTTTTCGAACGAATATGATCCTAGTATCAATAGAAAATTACAATTTGAGTAGGTTCGAGTAATTTATCGAATTTTAAAATTTGCTCATATTTAAATTATTTATATTTCGAGTCAAGCTCGAATCGAACTTTTTGTCAAGCGACTACTAATTGAGCGATAACCGTTTTCTCATTTTACAGAATTACACACATGGCTGAATTTAGATCACATTTTCTATTTACTAATTCCACTATATATTAAGCGGGGAATTTTTATATATTTATTGAAATAAGCATTTGTGGGAGTGTATAATTATTATCTCTCTTTTGTGAAATCCTTTTTTCTCTCTCTCCCACTCTCGTTTGTGAGAACTAATTTTCATTGCAATGATTGAAGAAAACAAATCTTTTTAGATTTGGAAAAAGATTTGAGTGTAGAACACAAATACTAGTTATTCCTGTTTAATACATGATTTAAAATTTTGTTATTTGTTTAAAAGAATTCATTTACTGCATTTAAATAATTATTAAAAATATAAAGAAATCCTAGAATCATTATTCATGCACACTAGTAGAATAAAAAGTGTTGCTCTATTATTATCACCGACATTAATGGAGGAAGTCGTGTAGTTGGAGCTGGACCTGAGACCTGGCTGGTTAGATGGAATCAGACGACAGAATGTACCCAACCCCAACCCCAACCCAACCAAACATAACTATCAGAAACCTTTTCAGTTTTGGCTCGTTTCCCAATGAAGGAGGGGGAGGCTTCTGCTTGAAAGGGAAAACCCTAACCCTAGCTATGCAGAGCATAAATATTGTACTTTGTCTGCAGTGTATATTTGTCAAAAAGCCAGGCTAGCTCTCGCTTTCTATAATAGCCGTACGATATTGTAGAATATCATCATCATTTCTTTTCTGGCTTTTTGCCTGTGCTGCTGTGCACAACACAAAAAGATCACAAACTTGATCTTCTGCCAATTATCATACCCATAGATAGTACCATCGGTCGGTAAAACTACTGTACTAGTATAAATTAATCTACCAGCTTATCCTTATGAGCAGTGAGCTTGTTAATTTGATATAATTAAATTATTATTTTCAGTCTAACCCTAAATAAATACCGTCTTTCATTTCAAAATTAAAGATACAATTTTATTTTTAAAATATATTAAATTTCAAATTAATGTGAATATATTAATTAATTTTAGTTGATACAATTATTATATATAATTGTATAGTATATAACAAAATTTATCAATCACAAAATTTATTTCATGTTAAACTTTTATGAGTCATACCAATATTTTCATAAAATCTATCACATAAGTGTGAGATTCATTAAATATTTATATGAGAAGGATGTTTATATGTTAAACTTTGAAGGGGGAAAGTACTTATACACGAGATTATGAAAGGGAATGGTATCGGATGAGTCGTAAATTCGGAGATTCTGAGTTCGAATTGAATTCCACTCACAGAGACGGCAGATTTCGGTCTGTTTCAAAAATCTAGTTCGGAGAGAAAACAGAGATTCAATTAATATGAAGTTATTTTTTTAGTAAATTGATCAATTGATCAACTTATATCAAAATAAATTTCATATTAATCACTTTCAGAAAACAGGTCATGAGACCGAAAAATTCCTCTTAACTAATAATAATAATAATAATAATAAAAGATGGGATGTAACAAGTGATTTGTAGGCTTTGGAGAGAGGGGAGCACAAAAGTCGAAAAGGAAACAACAGCACGTGAAAAAGTCCAATTATTAACTGCTATCTGCATGCATGCATGCTTAAATCCCTTCGTCACCAGTTACGTCTCCGTCCTTTGTATTTCTCCTGCTGTGCTAAATGAACCAAGACAAAATAAAACCATCTTAATGCATAAAACTGGTGCTATATTAATGGATAGAGTAATAAATAATATATATATATATATATATATATATAATATTTCATTCATTTCATAATAATTGGTTTTTTAATTTCATATAAACGGATTAAAAAAATTATTTAATAATTAAAATTTGAATAAATAGATAAGAGTAAATTTTTTGGGACAATGAGAGAAGTTAGGGATAATATAGAATATTAAATAATTTATTATCCTAAAAAATATAAATGATAAATAAATTTAAAATTTTATTAATTTTTTTAATTATTATGAAATAAAGAGAGTACATAATGTAAACACACATATATATAACTAACTAGTTAAGTTATGTTAATAATATCTGTAAATTTGATAGTTAAAAAAATTATTAAAAAATTACATTTCATTGAAAGTTTTAAGAAAAAAGAAAAAGTGTACCGGATCAAATTAATATTAAAAATATAGTACAGTTCAGTTATGGAAGATGATTGTTGGTGTAAAGCAGTGTGCATGGTAGACTATTAAGGCTCATGGGGATGGGCGGGGGTGTATAGCTGAAACGTAGGTAGCAGCTTTTTCCAGTGCCAACTCAAATGGGTCAGTGAGGTAACCTAGCAAACCTTAGGCATGAAACCATTTGGATGGATGTTATTGTTGCCTAACAGCCTGTTCGCCAACTCTTATTTTAATTGACTTATAAATTAAAATATAATTTAATTTATAAATTAATTTAATTTGTGACTTAGAAATAAAAATATTTGGCATCAATTTAATTTATAAATTAAAAATTAAGTTAAAACAAGGTATTCGTTTTAAATGACTTATATAGAAGTTAAAATAATATAAAGATTACTAAAAATGATATTAATAAAAAAAGGGAAAAATAGATATTATATTTGATCAAACTAACTTATTTTAAAATGACTTATAAATTATTTTAAAATAAATCACTGATAGTTACTTATTTTTTTAACTTTAAAACTAATTTACAAGTTAAAAAATAAGTAGCATACACTCATACAGTAACAAATAATTTATAAATTAGTTTGACCAACTTACAAGTTATTGTCGAACGCCCCCTTATACTCCCTCTCTCTCTCATTCAAAACTGATTTAGCTTGAATTTTTTAAAATAATATTTTAAAAATAATTAATTTAACTTAAAAAGTCAAATTAAATTAGTTTTATAAGATGAAAAGATTAGTACTTCAAATTTACAACATATATAATTTTTTTTTATTTTAACACGTGTATATTATGTAATATAAATACTATAACTTTAAATTGCATCATACATTATGCATAGGTGAGAATTTTTGAGTTAAAAATATATGCTTTTTTATTTTGAGGAAGAATATATGCACGTGCATATTTAGTGTCACATCTAAAGACACATACAAAAATAAAATAGTAATAAAAGATGAAGCGATAAATATTTTTACTAGTAGTGCTTTTGAATGTGATATTGAATATGTACATAAACGGTCTGGATCTTAAGTTTATCCCTTATCTAGCATACCTTGCATATATTTTTTTTAATGACGGTTTGATTAAAGTCATTATATATATTGTTAAATCGTTATATTTTGTTCGTCGCTAAAAATTAAAATAGCGGTTACATATATTTGAATGACCGAGCTTTAAATCGATCAAATGTCGCTAAAGAGGGGTATGTAAGGTATGTCAGATAAGAGATAAATTTAAGATCCGGACCGTGTACATAAATATAATGTTTATTTGTCTATTATCAGTGTTTAAAATTTTTAAATATAATTAAGAATCTTATTCGTTTATAATTAATTTATTTCAAACATAATTTATTTAACTAATAAATATTATATTTGAAGTTCAAACACAATATTCTAAATATAATATAATATATTTAGATTTCTAAGTGCACTAAACTTTAGCTAAGTTTACAAACTTTCTAAATGTGAATCAACGAGTATATCTCCGGGGGTGACAAATTTAAAATTGCACATGAAATCGTTTGTGATTGGTGCGGTGTGATTTTATTTGGTGCGATTTCGGTTCCAAAACCAATTGAAATAATAAATCCAAAAATTTGGTTACAAGCTACATACCAACTCTTGTGGCCACAATTTAATTTGGGCAATAAGTTTGGAAGCTTTTTAATGTTTCCTTAAATCTCACAATAACCTCTGGGCTTTAAACCACCAATTTTTTATGCAAAATCTATTTAATGTGCTGGCCACAACTCATGGACCTTTGATGAACTAAGAATCTGGAAACGTATTATGCTGTGAACACAATCATAGAGCCAACTTAGCAAAATTAAATAGTTTCAGGCATCAACAATTATATGGTTGATTAATACAATGTTATCACATTTGATTTAGGAAATAGTAAGTCACTCTTGAATTGCAAACATAATTGATACTGATAATTTTTTATTCAACCTTGCAATATCTGTATTCTAGAATAAAATGAGGAGAATACGTTACAATAGATAAATTATATATACTCGTAGCAAAATTGAGAAAACATGACAATTATTTGATGCGATTTTGGTTTTACGCATGCAGTTTTGGCTAGTAATCAAACCGAAACTGTAAATTTAATATTTCAACCCATTTAAAATCACCACATATGCCGGAACCATTGGTGCGATTTGTACAATTTTTTATGCGATTTCAATTTTAATTTGGTTCTTTACTCAACCCTATATATCTCCACTCTTTAAAGAAAGTGATAAAACAGCCCCATTGCCCCCCCAACCCCACCCCCAACCCCAACCCCAACCCCAAACACAAATAGCAATCAAATTTCGCCAATTGGTGTGTATAAATACATATATATATATATATATATATATGGAAATGATCAAATGGAATCGTTAATTTATTAACCCTTTATCATTACTTATTTCATTCAACCAATCAAAATTGAAGTTAATGGCCCGGATGAGAGCCCGGTATTTAGAGAGTGTAGTGGCCATCAATAAATTTTAAAATTTTGTCTTCTGGCCGCAAAAGGAGTAGGCGGCCAGGTAAAACGTTGTTGTTTTGCTTGGTAGTTACTCTCTACAGTGGCCGATCTGATGGATTTTAAAATTTTGGGCATTAAGGAATTTACGCCCGCCATTCTTTGGGAGTAAGCGGAAGCAGCTAACTAGTGGAAATTCACCTTATCTTGAACCATAGATCTAATATTTTACTCCATTTCCATCCAAATGCTTAACATCTGCAAAAATATAAGTTCGAAAAAAGAATCTGCTAGTTCTAAAATCACTTGTTTGTGCGATAAATTTTTGGTAAGTCTTCATCAATGACTTTCATGGCTGTGAGCTATGAGAAATGCTATTGGTAGGGTACTCCCATCCACTCATCATCACGTCTTTTTTTTAAATGAAAGCCATTGATGAAGATTTATGTGACGCCCCCAAAATAGGTATACATCACCTATTCTGAGTCGCCAAATACATGGTACAGAATACAAATACAATCTTTAATATACAACAAGAGAGCTGTGAGTTTTAATACAAATACTATCTTCTAGACAATATCTATTCTCAGAATAAGTTCTCATTACATTTATTGTCACACTATTTAATAGAATAGTGAGGACTACTAATACTATCATCTGGTCCATCACTCCGTTCCCAGGCTCGTCCCCACTATATTCTCATTTCACGAAGATAATGGTGAAAGAAAGGGTGAGCTCAACTAGCCAGAAGAAATATTATGACTAAGATAATGCATGCAGAATAAATTATCATTAGCCTTCAACAGTGTTAAACTGATAAAATATAACAAACATCAAGTTTAACTGCAACGGAACAAGCAATCCATTAGAAGAGTCGAGTTGAGAATAAAATATACTATCTTCTATGATTTAAAAGGTTTTTCATGACTTTTTATTTGGGACTCAAACAATAAATAATTCACATCATCGAATCACCCCGCACTACGGCCGAGGATATTCTTTAGTATCACGACCACAAATTATCTGTGACTCCCCCAAAATTAGGTATACATCACCCATCTTGAGTCGCCGGATACATGGTATGTAATTCAAATACAACTTAATAATACAACCGTCGTGGTACAATACGACAAAACATAAAGCTGTGAGTTTGAATACAAATATTGTCTCTTAGAGAGTATACAAACTCAAAAGGAGTCCTCATTACAATTATTATCACACTATTTCCGCGGAATAGTGAGGACTACTAATGCACCATCTAGGACCATCACTCTGTTTCCCGATTAGTCCCATTACGTTCTCATTTTCTCAAGAGAACAATAAAAAAAAAGGGTGAGCTCAACTAGCCCGAAGAAGAAACATTATGACTAAGATAATGCGAATAAATTATCACTAGCCTTAAGCGATTGTTAAAGCGATACCATATAACAAACATCAAGTTTAACTACTGGTGAACAAGCGATCCATTAAAAAGAGTCAGTAGAGAATAAAATCTACCATCTTTTATGATTTAAATGATTTTTCATCACTTTTATCATTTGAGACTCGACAATAAATAATCTACATCATCGAATCACCCCCTGACTGCACTCTGACAAGGATATTCTTTAATATCACGACCACAATTATCCATACCTTTCTACGGGCCAAGAATATTTGTGTATTCATTAATGGTCATGATCGTGCCATAAAATAATTCATCTTTGCACACTTGGGTCAAGAGAATCCATAGCCATAATCATACCAAAAACTGTCCATCAATGCACTACAGGCCAATGAGGACTTTTTCCACATCATTTGTAACATTACGGTCATGATTATACCAAATAATCCATGGTCATAATCATACCAAGTCCATCCCATACTTACAAAGCCACAAATGACTTTCAACATAATATAAACATGAGGATGATGACAATGATATAAGAATTCAATAAAAACAAGTTCAAGAATTAATTTATTCAGGAACTAATAACGTCCAAATTGTCAACATGATACTTCTTTGTAGAGTAAAATTCAAGAATGCTCAGAAGAATATTTTCATGAAAAGATCTTTGGATGAAGCGCAAATATCGAGGATATTCCACTAATTTCATGGAGTATAGAAGTCAAAACTTTAACTAATTGAGTATAATAGAATATTTGAAGCTGCAAATGGATTTTTGCGCCATGCGGTAATCCGCGTAAACATGATCATTTCCACAATTTAATAAGGAATGAATCGAAGGATCATTCACCATACGTGTGATAATCCACATAGATAGGTTATTCAATGAGAATAATAAAGAATGAAATAACGAGGAGGATTCACCGTGCGATGCGATAAATTGCGTAGGCGAGTTATTTCAAAGAATAATAAATAATGGAACCGGTCCGGCGTAAGCGCGCAGACGGGATATTAAAGCGAATAATAAATAATGGAACCGGTTAAAAGCATAAGCGCGCACATCTGAGGATATTACGACGAATAATAAATAATGGAACGGTCCGGCGTAAGCGTAAGCGCGCAGACGGGATATTAAACGAGAATAATAAAGAAGCGGAATATTAGAAGAATTTCACCAAGTATAGGGTAGTCCGCGTATACAAGTTATTCCAACAGAATGATAAAGAATGGAATAACAGGAGTTCTCTTCATGAATACAAAAAAATTATACCCCCTACGAGTACAACAAATAATATTTCCTACCTTAAGAAGAAAGTCTTTGGATATATAAGTAGTGAAGTAGCGAATACTTTCTTCTTTCTCTCTATAGTTTATCTCTACAGAGTTAAATTGAATTCGTAAGAAATAATGAATGAATGAGCTTTTATTTATAGAAAAATGAATTGCGTATAGTAATTAACTCATGAATGGTCCAGATTGATTTACTTTAATCGACGGTCCATATTTAAAGCAAAATCTTTTAAATAAAATATAATATATTCTATTTATAATATAATAAAACGAATAACTTTATAAAAGATTTTACTATACAAAACTTATCACAGAACCTTTATGCAAATACTATGCATAATAAAATATAATATATTCTAATTATTGTCTAATAAAACAAATAACTTTATAAAAGTATTACATTTTATATAAAAGATTTTCTATATTATTACATTAAAAATACCAACAAAAGCGAGTGACTAATCACGTAAGCATCAATAATCAATCTGGTATTACTCTTATGCGACCACGCGTATTCATACTTTACTTCTAAAGAGTAGTTCAACAAGATTAACAGTAAAACTTCCGTGAATTATTTTCATAAAAAATATTTTTTGTCGTTTTCTCATTAAATGCAATAATTCCGTTATAGGGTCCACCAATGATTGTCTTAGTTACGAATATTCCCTGATAAAACAAATATTCCCCGATCAATCGAATATAATATGACAACTTGCATACTTTGTAAAATTTATAAATACTACCCACAACTATAACATTATATCAAATCCACACCATAATATTCAAAAAAAATTATTTCAAGAAATTTTAATCTTTATTCATAAAATCTGGGGTCTCACATTATCCATGCACTACGAACCAAGGATATTTGTGTATTCATTAATGGTTATGATCATGCCAACAACTATCCATCAATGCACTACGGGCCAATGAGGACTTTTTTCACATCATTTGTAATATTACGGTCATGATTACACCGAATAATCCCTGGTCATAATCATACCAAGTCCATCTATGCACTACAGGCCACAGATGACTTTCAACATAATATAAACATGAGGACGATGATATAAGACTTCAATAAAACAAGTTCAAGAATTAATTTATCCATGAACCAATAACGTCCAAATTGTTAACATGATACTGCTTTGTGGAGTAAAATTCAAGAATGCTCGGAAGAATATTTCCATGAAAAGATATGGATGAAGCCTTGAAATATCGAGGATATTTTACTAATTTCATGGAGTATAGAAGTCAAAACTTTAACCAATTTGAGTATAATAACGAATGGAATAATAAAAGAAATCACTATGCATACGGTACTTGCATGACGAGGTTATTCAACAGATTAATAAATAAGCGGAACGGTCGGCGAAATTCGCATGCCAAGCGGGATGTTCAACGCAGAATAATAAAGATGGAACCGGGTCCTGCGTAAGCGCATGACATGATATTCCAAGAATAATAATAAAGATGGAACCGGTCCGGCGTAAGCGCCTTGCAGACGAGAATATTCCAGCGAATAATAATAAATACGGAACTAGGTTAAAGGCGTAAACACTGTATGACGGGATGTTCCAACGAGAATAATAAAGGCGGAATATTAGAAGAATGTCACCAAGTATATAGGGTAGATCCGCGTATCTTTGGTTATTCCAGTGAGAATAATAAAGAATGGAATAATGAAGTTCTCTTCATGAATACAAAAGAAATAATACCCCTTACGAGTATAACAAATAATATCCCTTACTAGTAAAAGAAGCTGAATATAAGAGTAGGAAGGAGCAGAATACTTTTCTATAACCTCTCTATAATTTCTTTCTACAGAGTTTTAGTGAATTAAGTAAGTAATAATGAAGGAATGAGCTTTATTTATAGAAAAATGGATTTGCATAAGTAACTAACTCATGAGCAGTCGAGATTGATTTACTTTAATCGTGCGGTCCATATTTAAAGCAAAATCTTTTAAATAAAATCTTTTTATATTCTATTTATAATCTAATAAAAGCGAATAACTTTATAAAAGATTTTACTATGCAAACACTATGCATAATAAAATATAATATATTCTAATTATTATACAATAAAATATATAACTTTATAAAAGTATTACATTTTATATAAAAGATTTTACTATTAGCCTAATAAAATGAATAACTTTATAAAAGTATTACATTTTTATATAAAAAGCTTTTTCTGTTTTATTACATTAATAATACCAATAAAACAAAAGCGAGTGACTTATTACATAAGCATCGATAATCAATCTTGGTGTGCTTTCTTATGCGATATCACACGCGTATTCTTATACTTTTAACAGGGTGTTTCAACGATTAACAGTAAAACTTCCGTAGATTATTTTCATAAAGTATTTTTGTCGTTTTCTCAATCCGACAATAATTCCGTTGTGGGTTCTACCAATGATTGTGCCGTTGTACGAATATTTCCTGTTAAAACGAATATTCTCCAACCAATCGAATATTATCTAACAACTTGCGTACTTTGTAAAATTTATAAATATTATCCACAACTATAACATTATATCAAATTCATTTCATAATATTCAAAAATGATATTTATAGAAAATTCATCTTTATTCACAAAAGTTGGGGTCTTACAACTTACCAAAAATTTATCGCACAAACAAGTGATTTCAGAACTAGCAGATTCTTTTTTCGAAGCTATATTTCTGCAGATGTTAAGCATTTGGATGGAAATGAAGTAAAATGTTAGATCTATGGTTCAAGATAAGGTGAATTTCACTACAAGGCTGGGCTTAGCTACTCCAAAGTAGTGGTACCGGATTAAATCTCTTAATCCTCGAAATTTTAAAATCCTTTGTCTTTGGCCATTAGAGGAGTAGAGGCGGGAAAAAGCGACAACGTTTTTACGGCCATTACTCCCTCAATGGGGCCATAGACAAGGATTTTAAATTTATATTCATTACTCCCTCTGGTGGCGAGGCTCTCATCTGGGCCATTAACTTCAATTTTGGAATAATTTGGATGGCGTTAGGCGATAAAGGGTTAACAATTAGCGTATTCACGAATCATTTCCTATATATATATATATATATATATATATATATATATATATATATATATATATAGGTATCCATCCACTGATAGCAGGTTGTTGGGAAGCAACCCATTTTGACCCAATTGCTTCAACTGTAGCGGTTTATAAAAATTTTTTTAACAATAAGAGTGCAGTTGAAGGTTGGGCCAAATGGGTTGCCCCAACAACCGATTCTTGTCAGATGGAATCATATATATATATATATATATATATATATATATATATATATATATATATATATATATATAGGGTAATCATTAAGTGCAAGCGTTTACTACGGACCAGCATTAAATGAACAATTTCTCATCCAGTTGATCTAGACATTTAATGGCTTAGATTGATCAAAAATTCCACTAAGCTATAAACATGGCAATGATCCCTTTTCTTTTTTTATCTTTAGGCTTTTTACATTCTCGCCCTACCCATTTAATACATACTGGCTAGCAATTACATGCGGCGATGTGGTAATGTAAAGATGAGTTTATTTTTAGGTCTACATAATATAAAAATAAAAGATAATATAAAGATACATAATGTAAAAATAAAAGATAATGATAAGATAAGTCTAAATAAAAGATAAATTTATTTTTATAAATACATAATGTAAAAATAAGATAAGTTTGAATAAAAGATAAATTTATCTTTTATTGGGACTTATCTTATCATTATCTTTATTTTACATTATGTATCTTTACATTATCTTTTATTTTTACATTATGTATTTATAAAAATAAATTTATCTTTTATTAGACTTATCTTATCATTATCTTTTATTTTTACATTACGTATCTTTACATTATTTTTTATTTTTACATTATGTATACCTAAAAATAAACTCATCTTTACATTAAAGCCATATAATTTGAGACCCACAATTATCGCTACTGATGCATAGCAGTAGGAATGTATTAAATGGTAGAGGCGATAATGTAAAAATTTAAAGATAAAAGGAAAAGGGGGCTTCTATGTTCGTGAGAAAAGCGATTGAAATTTGATCAATCTAAGCCATTAAATATCTAGATTAACGGATGAAAATTTATTCATTTAAGCAGTCTGTAGTAAACGTTTGCAGATATATTACCTATATATATATATATATATATATATATATATATATATATATATATATATATACAGCCCTGAAAATGAGTCAACGAAAGGCGCTTTAAAAATGAGTCAACGAAAGGCGCATCTGCATGTAGTGATTGGTGAATGTAAGGCCAAATCACATCTGGTTTAGCCTACTACTTAATTGCTAGTGATACAGCTGCTAGGGGTAGTAGTAGAAGAGTAGTAGTAGCTCTCTAGCCTCTAGCTGTAGAATTAATTAATACTCCATATATTACCACATACCAGAGAATCTCATATGGAAGAGTGCACGCCTGATATCTATCTCCCCTGGGTTGTCCCTGAAAGCCACATGCACCCACCCTCTCTCTATTACTTGAAAAAAGAAATTAAATACTTGCGATTTGAATTTCTGTTGGTAAATTGTTGTAACTGCATGTGGAATTTCATTCTTTTTGTTTACCTACCTACCTAGTCTTTTTGTTTTAATGGGGTTATTTTTTTTTTTTGGTGTTATGAATTTGTAGTTTAAAAGTCGTATTTATAAATTAAAAAAAAAAAAAAACGTTTTGAACAAGTTGTGTTTAAATAGATAAACTCTAAACCAAACATATATAATATAATCCAATTATTTTTATTGATTTAAAGATTAGTGCTTGCAGATCTTAGATGCGTTTGAATTGGAAAAAATGATCATTTAAATGAAATTAAACTGGAATGATTTATTTCAATCTCAGTATTTATTGTACTGATTTAAACGAGAACTAGCCGTAAACTCAAACGTTCTGGAATCGAATCTCATTAGCTGCAAGTGTCAAGCCCGAAAAGGTCATAGGATCACGGAAGCGCATACACAAACTTGTATGAAAAACTTGATCTGAAAAGATTAGTCCGACTGCGATCAAAAAACTCCACATTATTAAAAAGAAATTAAAATAACTTAAAAATACGTGTTTTATTATTAATGAAATTTCGATTTCAAATTTCAGTCGGACCCTCAATTCTTTTAGTGAAATCGATGAATTTGACAATCATACGCTTTTAAAACATCAATTAGATTATTTCACTACTACCACCACCACCACTAGTCGCCGTCACTATCACTCACGGTTGTTATGACCATCCACTACCCACCATTGTATAGATTAATTGCCACCATCCACCACATGCAGTAGCCATTATCACCACAACCACCGCCACCGCCGCCGCCACCATTCGCAATCACGAATATCTAACATTCGCCACCAATCCACTCGCTAAAGACACTGTCACCACTCGATCTCACTGACACCTAACACTTATCAATTAATTTAATCCTTGATTTGAAATATATATGATCTATATAACTTGGAATGCTAAAAAAAACCACTCAATTTCCTTGGACATTCTATTTTTAATTTATCCATTCATTCGATCTAAATGCAGAATTATAAAAACCATATTTTTACGTATATTTTATTTCAAAACATTTTGATTACTATTAATCATGTGTTCTGCCTAAAAATAGGAAATAACATATTACTAATAAGAATCTAAGTAAATGATTTAAATCTCATGATTTTAGTAATATATTAAGTTAAGACCAGTTAACGATTGACTTTCTCGTCTAACTTCATTATTTAACAAATAACTTGTGCTAAATAAATAATTTATTTTTATTTTTAGATGTCGTGAATTAATCATGTTCAAACATAATAAAGAATTTCCATTGACCCAAAACAAATGCACTTTTACTAGAACCACAAATTAATTTAGTAATCTAGTCTCTCGGTTGCATATTCTTCTTTTTTATTCAATATATATATGGGTTATATGTATATCTGGTTGTATATCTAATACATATCGTTTATAAGAACGATTTTTTTGGATTATGGCGACAATTGAATTATCGTCATAGAATATAATAAATTATAATGACGGTGAGCAATCGCTATAATTTAAAATGTATCGATCATAAATGATCGCGTGTGTCTTCTGTATATATATATTTTTTCCTATATATACATGTTATAAATTTTCAAAATTCAAATGGATACAAGCTTATTTAATACTACTACTAACGAATATACTTATTGTATACAAGTTAAAAAGTATTACTTATTATCATGTGTTCCTTTTAAATTTAAATAAAATTATATCTATCTAACAAAATACAATCGATTGTCCTTTACACTAATATACAACATTTAGAAAGTAATTACAAAAATAAAACATAAACAACATAATTTACAAAAATAAAACATAAGCAATATAACGCCTAAAATCAAGGTCATTATCAAATGGGCTTATCCAATTTCATATTTGAAATTAACCGTCCCTAAAATCATGCAACTTTGAATCAATAAAGATCAACGACGGAGAAGACAAAATATTTAAACCGAAGCCTCCCCGTCGTCGATTAAACTCAGAATCTCGAGATCAACGACGATCTCTAAGATCAACGATTTTGAGAAGACGGCCAAACATCGCAGATCAACGACGTAGGAAGAAGTTTATTGTCGCGACGCATCTCTAAGATCGAAAATAAGATACAAAATCAACAACGCCTTCAAGATCGTAAACCAACATCGCAGTTGATTGTTGAATACAAATCAACATCAATTTCGATCAAAAAATACCGAGGTACGTGAGTTTAAAATTTATAATCATATAGTTACATATCGTTGTTACTACTTAATTACTATATGGTCACCTTTCTTAAGTTTTTTGCACTTAAAATGGTCACACTAAGAAGAATAATGAATGTTTTGATTGCAATATGAATATTTTGATTGCAATCGCATGTAAAAATGCACTTGTTACCGCTAACATTACATCGTTACCGCCTAACTATGTCTATGTTGTTGCTTAACGTCGGATCGTTAATGCATAATGGTACTAACTAATGTCGCATGGTTGTCGATTAATAATGATTTCGTTATCGTGTCCATTACATTGGTTATCGACTAATAATGAATCGATATCAGGTACCGCTGTTTTCGTTATCGATTAATAACGACTTTTGTTATCGTGGTAACATTATAATGGTTACCGATTATTACTTGATTATCGACTAATGCCGATTTGGTTATTACTTAACATTACATTCGTTATCGCTAACATTACATCGTTATCGTCCGACTATGTCTATGTTATCGCTTAACGTCGGATCGTTAATGCATAATGGTACTAACTAATGTCGCATCGTTATCGACTAATAATGATTTGGTTATCGTGGTACCATTACATTGATTATCGATTAATAATGATTTGGTTATCGATTAATAATGACTTTGTTAATGTGTAACATTATAATGGTTACTAATGAAGACTTGGTTATCGACTAATGTCGATTTAATTACTACTTAACATTACATCGCTTAACGTCCGACTACGCCTATGTTATCGACTAATACCGATTTGGTTATCGTACCACCGCATTGTTTATCGACTAATAATGACTTTGTTATCGCGGTAACATTATAATGTTTATCGATGAAGACTGGTTATCGACTAATAATGACTTGGTTATCGCTTAACATTATATTGGTTACAAAGCAACATAGGTTATCGATTAATAATTAATTGGCTATCGTGGTACCATCGCATGGTTATCGATTAATAATGACTTTTGTTATCGCGGTAACATTATAATGGTTACTAATGAAGACTTGGTTATCGACTAATGTCGATTTAATTATCGCTTAACATTACATTGGTTATCGCTCCGACTACGTATATGTTATCGTGTTCCATCAGCATTGGTTACTAACTAAAATTACTTTGTTATATCGGTAACATTATAATGGTTATCGATGAAGACTTGTTATCGATTAATGCCGACTTGTTATCGCTTAACATTATATTGGTTACCGGATAACATTGATTTTGTTACTTACCATTACTTATTCTCGCTGATGATAATGGAGATGATTCCAATTGTATTTTATTTCAACTCAAGACATGTATCGATAAGAATCAAGACACCAAATTTGAAGTTATCGCATATTAGTTCCATCAACAATTTCGCTCAAAGAAATGCTAACTAAAATATGCAAAGGCATTACTGGGCCAGACACAAACGCAACAACATTGTCAATCAAATTTCAGATTAGAAACGACATTCCACCGATCAAGATATCGATGAAGAACCTTACAATTTTTTTCTCGAAATGAGTAGAAAATCAATTAACAAGGTAAATTCCCACCGATCAGGATATTGAACACGTAATGGGACGACAACGATCTTCAGATAACTTGACAAATGTAGAAGAATCTACAATTCAATATGTAATGCCAATCGATCTACAAGTGGAATTCAAAGATTAGTTCCACTAAAGAAGCCAATCACGCCAATTTGGAACGCAATATGTCGATCAAATTTTGCAATGGAAATTATCGAACAACAACGAGATGTATAAACATGACAAATCATACGCAGTAAGAACGATATGATGATGTAATATCTGATCCAAATGAACGTGAAGTAAAATTACATCAAACCTACATGCATAAAAAAAAATCCTCTCACAAGCTATGAGGTCAGATTCAATCAAAAAACAGATAAACACAAAGTCCAACTAACAAGTTATAGTAGACTTTGTGCTATGTGTGATATGCGATGAAGATTGCAAATGGAAGATGAGAGCATCAAGTTTCAGAAAAACCAAAGATGTTCAAGGTTAGAGAATTCAATGATATCCACACTTGTTCGGTGAATGTATTGTCGGGAGACCACGCATGTGCAAATAAAGTGAAATGGTCGTTGAATGCATAATGCAAAAAAAATAACAAATTTAAAGAAAATATACACACCAACCGATATTGTGGAAGACATGATGTCGTAATATAATGTGTCTATCTCTTACCAAAAAGCATGGAGATCAAGGAGAAAGCGCTGAAAAGGTGAGAGAGAAATCCACACGACTACTCACTCATCCCATCATGGTGGTTACACATGTCAAGAAAACAAATCCAGTAACACCTTAAAAACATTTATCGCTTTTTATATCATTACGCAAAGAACTAATACGATGTTCCACAAGAATCAAGATATGATTACACGATAGATTGTTTACCAATGTAAATTGTTTATCGATTAATATCAGATTGTTACCTTCATGCAAATGTGAAGTTATCAGATAATGCATCGTTACCAAACATGTGGTTACCAAGCATTAGTCAAGAATATTATTCAAGAACCAAAAATATCATTAACAAGAACTCAATTAAGCATTATACAAGAAACAATAAACTATTACACAAAGAACTCAATACACCTTTTGATAAAGATGCATGTTTAGTTATTATTAGTATTGACCATTCAGATGCGGTTATTATATATGTTTGGTTACCTTAATACGCATGTTTAGTTACTAAATGTAATATACAATTTGTATACCATTAACCACATGAATCTGCTACATCGATTACTAGTGATTCGATACAAAGATACTTTGTAATTCTAATGATAAGGTTGATGTTTTATATCGTGTTCCACACAAATTTTTCGAGTTGGAAACAAATGGTCGTTTCAAGTATCTATTCTTCGCCATCGAGCATCCATTCAAGCATGGCACCATTGTTTTCCAATCATTGTAATCGATGGCACATTCATACAATCAACTTACGGGGACATTATCGACAAGAAAGACACAAGATGCAAAACCAAACATTATTCCGATTGCTTTTTTTCGGGCTTGTCGACAAATAAAATGAATTGTCTTGGAAATGGTTTTTCAGAATTTGAGAAATGCTTCATGGAGTTAGGGAAGGTCAATGTATTGTTTCGTATGTATATGAAGCCATTATACAAGGGATCGAATTGGTGTTTCCTGACATCATGCATGGTTCCCGCATATATCATATAATCGAAAAAAATAAAAAACAGATTCAAAAAGAAAGGAGAAGAAGTTAAACAGCTTACAACGGGTTTCAGAGCTTACAATCGCTGAACAATTCAACAAACACATGGGTCAAACTTGATGTCATCGATCCTAATAATGACATATCCGGAGGAAGAGGTCAAGTTCGATAGTGCACCAGCTCCATGGACCGTAGTTAGTACTCAACAATGACTTCAAACACCGCCAATCTATTAACAATGCAATCAAGTTTATCGTGGATCTTCCAATATGATAATGATTGAATGCCCACGCTGTTCGGGTTCAAAGATGGTATTTCACAAACAAACAAGTTAAACCATATCAACATTCACAACACTTTCCACAACAAATGAGAGAAAGTTGCAATCTAATATCTTTAAATCAAAGATACTTAAGGTAATTAATACTTGATTTAAATTATTACATCCTAATTTGCATTTGCAATCTCATCGACTATTACTAACTTGGTTACTTACTAATGCTAACTTAGTTATCAGGCAACATTAAATGGTTATCGACTATTGCCGAAGTCAAGTTATCAGATAACCATATAATGGTTGTTGTTATCACGAAGTCAAGTTATCGCAGAATATTATATCGACTAACAAAGAATTTGGTTACTAGATAAAATTATAATCTTTATCGTTACAGATTAATGCTAACTTACTTAATGTGCAACATTATATCAAGTTATCGATTACTATCAATTGCATCGTGGTACTTATATATACCGTTACTATATAATGCTTATTTCGTTATCGTAATATTATATGGTTATCGATCAATACCGATTTAGTTACTATATAACATTATAATGTTACCGAGATTTATAATTGTTTCTTTTATATATGGTGGTTACTTATCGACTAATATATGTGTACTAGTTAATCGTTATCGATATTTGGGATGCAAATCGTTAACTGATCAGATACATTGGGTGTCAGAGGTCGAGACATCAAACTTAGTGATTTTTCACCGCTTATTTATGTCTCTAAACAAAGATATTGTGGACATCGAACAAAAAGACACGCACACGCCAGAAATTTCAAGATTATGAGATGCCTCGCTCAAGACGTCACGTCAATAAGTATGAAAGAAGAGAAATTTGAGTCGTTATGATTTTTGCTCAAGAAATTACACTAAAGCAACTTTCGTCAAGACATATTCAAATTTCCATCATGCCATTAGATGACAAAAAAAACTGGATGTATCAAGAAGTAAAAAACATATGTATAAAACCACCCAACACAAGAAGGCCAAATAGAAGACCAAAAAAAAAGAGAGGTACAAACACACGGATCCAAATCAAAATTCAAAACAAATGCAAAGAAAAGCAAGAAAAAAGGACACAATGTAAAAAAACATGCAAGAATCCCCTGCTTTAAAGACCACTAAAAAAGGGTCCGATATAAGGCGCTTAAATTAAGAGCAGTAGATATAATGAATGTATTATTGTTTACTTTGAAAGTAACCATTAAACGATCGGGTTTGTAAAATTTTGATCAGGTATAGAAACAAAATTGTTATTCATTTATATATTGATTTTCGATTTCAATGAAACATCGACAATAATAAAGAATCAAATAAATACATAACAAGAACTATAATAGCTTTTAATGGTAACAACATATTTACATAATAAAGAACTATAATAGCTACCAAACTAATAACATAACAAAGAACTCATACCAGCTTTTAACAAAATAATTACATAACAAAGAACTATAACAATGTTTAATGATTTCCAAATAATTACATAACAAAGAACCATCACAAGAATCCACCTAATTTCATAATAAAGAATAATACCATTTTATAATGGTAACCACAACATAAACAACTCAGATATCCAAAGAACATATAATTAAAAGGGTATCAAGTTTATGAAACCCATGATATACTCACACACGTCCACTTAACATATTATATATGTCCCGATACAATATCAGAACTCTCTCGTTACTATCAAATCATTATCCGTTACCTATTTATACATGATTGGTTACTAAATCAGATATTATCAAATTATAATTAGTTACCATTTTATATACGATAAAGAACTATAATAAAGAACTATGCCAGCTTTTAATGTAAACCAAATAATTACATAATAAAGAACTATAATAATGTTTAATGGTACCAAAATAATCTCTCCGTTACTATCAAATCATTATCCGTTACCTATTTATACCGATTGGTTACTAAATCAGATATTATAAAATTATAATTGGTTACCATTTTATATACGACAAGAACTATAATAAAGAATTATGCCAGCTTTTTAATGTAAACCAAATAATTACATAACAAAGAACTATAATAATGTTTAATGGTACCCAAATAATTACATAACAAAGAATCATCACAATAACCACCTAATTTCATATACAAGAATCAAACCATTTTATAATGGTAACCACAACATAAACAACTCAGATATTCAAAGAACTCGTAATTAAAAGGGTATCAAGTTTATGAAACCCATGTATACATAACACATGTACACTTCACATATGATATATGTCCCGACATAATTCAGAACTCGTTACTATCAAATCATTATCCGATTACCCTTTATACATGATTGGTTACCAAATCAGATATTTCAAAAAAATTCAACAAACACAACTTAAAAAGAAACAAAATACCAACCAACAAACAATATCTCTTTCATTAATGCTAATATAATCAAATATATAATCCCATCTACATAAGATCCAAAGGAACATCAAAAATCATAAACTATACACAAATGTGTGTATAACACCAAAACTTAAAAAAAAAATACACAACAAAATTAATAAAAACAAAACAATAAAATCCGAACTAATCAAAATCGAACAAATCTTCCCGAAATTTCTATCAAGATTATAGCCCTCCAATCGCTTGTTCCTAAAGATGCATAAATAAGTTCAGGTATAACTTTTTCCGATACTTCAGAATGGGGAAAGGAATAGAATCGATCAAACTTCGATGAATGACATGCTCAAAGAAACAAATTGTGAACATCCCACAATCATCAGAATAAAAAACAACATATAACAAAAATCAAAAATAAAATCAACCTATATGTAATAATTAAAAAATGTACACAATTTAACCCTTACCTCTACTTGTTCAGAACCGCCTCAAAGAAATTCCAACTCAATTATATCGCCTTCGTCCCCTCGTCATGACACGGGTCATCGTCAAGTCAATGTCGACCTATCCTTCCAAAAACCAGATCACAAGCAGAAGAAGATGGGAAGAATGAAGATGTACTACCACAAACATCAAAGAATTTTAGTTTGCATGGATTTCTTTTCGTCAGAGAATTGTAAAATGCTAGACACCCACGATGCACATCAAAAGACAACAACAACCAATGGTCCCAAATGATGACATATGAATTGGGAACAACACATAGTCAACGTTTCTTCCATGGTGTGTCGACATCCATAAACAAATTTCACGATGTATTCAAAGAACATCACCTCCCTGCATGTAACAATTTTGTCACAATTTTTTTTTGTATACCTCTAAAAGAAGCGGTGATCTTATTGTGAAACCAACAATCCGTGGTCGTTACTCCTTATAGAACACTTTCTAATGTCTTGCCAATTTATTTAAAATAATACAAGGCAATATTGATGCGCCGAGCCACAAAAAATTAATAGATATTAACAATTGTTTGAAAATGCAAGATGTGATTAATGTAACTAAATAATGTAAACATAACTATAAAAACATAATTTTAAAACAAATACTCACATCGTCGTTTCAACCACCGCCCAGCGCTTTTTAATTTATAACCACATCTTCGGCGATATCAGAATGGATCCAAATACAAAAGAAGGTATGATAATATCGTTCTTTTCCAGAAATTTATCCGCCCTTCAATATAAAAACATAATATTAGTATACACACTAACATTAACAATTACCGAGATATACACACTACTACAAATCAAACTCAGACGCTCTATAATTAACATACTAATTAACCAACTTACTTTTTAAACAAAGACTCGCTAACCAACAAATATTAAAATCATAACCATAATCAAATAAGAATTAATACATAACTAATAGGTAACCAAAACATAAACTAATATTAACCGTAATATAAAGTAATAAGAACCATAACATTTATTTAATAAGAATTCACACCATTTATTTAATATTAACATTTATTAAATATTTAATATTACGCAAAGAACTAAAAACAAAGATTAACAAGAATTAATTAAGTATTATACAAGAATCAATGTAATGTTACACATTAACCAATACAACATTCGACAAAGAACTCAATACATCATTAGACAAAGAAGAAAAAACAAAGATACAAAAAATCAAGAACTAATCAACAACTTAATTTTAAACATTAATGTAACCAAACCATAATCACATAAGAATCAAACATAACTACTAGGTAACCAAAACATGATCTAATAAGAACTGTAATATAAAATAATAAGAACTATAACATTTATTTAATATTAACCATATGTTACTACAATAATACAAACTTATTTGTTTTCATAAAAACTATAAGATTGTTAACAAACAAAAACAAACCTTTTTCTCGTTGTTTATTCCAATTTTGAACCATTCTTCAAACAATGCCTCTTCAAAATTTGAGGGCATCTCCATGCATGATTTGGGGAATGACTTAAACGTGTAAAAGTGTTCGACTAAAGAAAGACCCACTACAAGAGAGATGATGAACCCGCCGATCCGAAAAGTCGTCAGATATGGAGACATCAGAAATGGCACTCTTTTGTGTTCACGATAGTCTACCACCGCCTTTTGTGGACACTCTTCTCCAAATCATCACACTTAGTTATGTCCCAAGTGGTGAGAACTATAAAATCAAGAGATACCGCATGTCGTCTTCACCTTTCTTTCCCTTTTTCAACTTGACATAAAAAGGTAATATATACGATTAGAAATCTAAATAAAATAAACTAATAACCAACCGATCGCATAACAAACCAACAAACTAAAAATGAACATGTTATATTAAGAATCAATAACATAAACTAAGAACCAAAACATAATATAATAAGAGCTAAAACACAATATTATGGTAACAAAACACAATATCATAAGAACCAATTCACTATATAATGGTAACCAAAACATAAATAACATTTAAATAAATGATGGCCCATAATTATAACACTAACCTTATCGTAATCATACACAACAATCTCTTTCCCAAAGACATCGGGCTTAATATGTCAAAAGATGGCATGTCATTATTATTGTCAATCTACACAAAATAAAGAACCATTTAATAATTAAAACAAAAGACATATATCACATAACAAAACAAACAAATATGTCTAACCTCGACATCTTCTTCATAATCATTATTTTTTTTTTCATCTAAGTTCTTCAACCATAACAAAGACGCTCAACTTCATTAGCAATCTCAATTACATTCACATCATTCTTCTCCACTTAATATCGACACATCATCACCAACTTCATTAACCAATTCAATTTCATTCCCACCCTTCTTCTCAACTTCATCCAACACATCATCACCATCATTATTCTTATTCACTTTTGAACCATGATCAACATCCTCATCAACACGGACCTCCTCCACCACGACATCAAGATTTCATCATCAAGAACGCCATCAAGAAAGATCACCATCACCTTCACCACCTTCATCACCTTCACCACCTTCACCACCATCACCGCTTCATAACCTTCATCATCTTCATCATCATCATCATCATCATCATCATCATCATCATCATCATCATCACCAAAGATTGTCGTAATCGCCATCATCGTAATCACCATCAAGCTTTTTGTCCCCCACGCCTTTGATAAAGACGAACTCATCTCTAATAATGGACCTAAGGTCCCCAGATAATCGGACATGTAAAAGTCGCGATTTCATCTTTAATATCGCTTTCAACTTTCCAAATTCTTTCTTCAATTCGTAAACTTCTTTCTTCAATTCACACTTTTTTCTCCAACGGCCAGACTGCACATCAATCGCTTCTTTCACAACAGATACATCAACACCAATGTTGTTTTACCTTCACTTTTTGTCTACTTTCTTGTCACCATCCTTCCCATTAAAAAAGTGAAAACCGCCCAAATCAAGCTTCGATCCTTCTCCCTACCGTGGGAATCAAACTGCTTATCCTCAAATTAAAAAATAATAAGTATACTTTTTAGTATATCATCTAACAAACAATGTACAATTACATTGAAATAAATGTAAAATAAGGAATCATAAAACATAATCAAGAATCAAATACATATATACAAAGAACCAAATGTATAATAAGTAAGAACCAACTAAATGTATAAATGTAACCAAATGTGTATATGATTGGTAACCAACAACAATGTCATTAAGAATCGAATGTAATCTAATCAAGAATCAGATTTGAATATTCAAGTAACCAAAAACATTGTTATTATTAATATGCATATAAAATAATCAAGAATCAAACGTATATAAAGGTAACTAACTACTTTGTTGATAAGAAACTTCACATAATATTTTCATTTATCAAGTATATAACTAAAGGTAAAAAACAACATACCGTCTCTAACAAAAAACTAATTCATTCAACTTCATTAGAAAAATGGCTTCATTAACTCCTTCCATCTCAATAACTGGACATCCGATTTGATGCTCATTATTATCATATACCCCGACTTTTGAATGTCTAATAGTTTCAAACATAAAAAACTTGAATACATACTAAGCCCATTCAACTTCTCACAGCTTTGGTGTAATGATCCATGTAAAATTGTATGTTGAAACACCATTCTTTCCTTTCCTATAACGCCTCTTCAAAGCATTAGACAAAGAGTACTTTGTCATCTCAAAAGCAACTTTCCCCAAGGAAAAACTACTAACATCGCCAGAATACAAAAAATTAACCATCGCACCATCAACGTAATTTTCGTAAAATGTGCACATAATGAAATTAAAGACCAAAAATATCATGTACATCTTAATAGCCTCGCCATCATCATCAAAAACCGCTTCCTATATATCCTACCTATACTACTACGTGTCACAGCCTTCTTCACACCAAAAAACTTACTAATAAACATATTCTCCATACCTTTATATGGAGTTATATCATCCTCACCTTTCCATCTCAACCCAGATATCATACAAAACTCGTGCAAACCGAACTCGAACCCTTTTCTCTCCGAACAAAAACCACATTTCACCATCATCCTCCGTGAACCTCCTCACAAGAATAAGTGGTGAATAATCTGGGAATACATTCGTGCTCACCAAACTCAAGAAAATTCCCAAAACATGTCATTTTAAATTTATCCAAATTGACTATTATTCAATTTTTTTGCAATGATATCTGGGACTTCCATGTCGCATCAATATATCACTTTTTCTATGAATTTTCTGCTCCATTCCTCGTAATAAAGATCCCATAACCGCAAGTAAACAAAATCGATTTATAAAGTTAACCAACCAATCATACGATAAGAACCAAAAACAAAATAGACAAGAACCAATATAGCTTTTAGTCATTAAACAAAACATCGTTAATCAATAACCAATCCAAAGATTAGACAAAGAATCAAAACAAAGATTACACAATATAATAGTTAGACAACAACCAATAAATCATTAGACAAAGAATCAAGACAAAGATTATACAAAGAAACAACATGTTGCAAAGAAGGTAACTAATGTGAACGGGTTATCGATTAATGTTGTTTTGGTCATTTCATGCAACATGTCGGTTATCGCCTAATACATTGGTTACCAACCATGTGCTTACCAATCATTAGTCGTAAATATTATAAATACCAAAACAAAGATTAACAAGAACTAATTCAAAGATTATACAAGAACTCAATACAATGTTTCACAAGAACTAATATAGCTTTAGACAATATATCGTTAGACAAAGAACCAAGGCATCATTAGACTCAGAATCAAAGACACACATATATAAAGAACCAAGACAAAGATTACACAATATAATAGTTAGACAACAACCAATAAATCATTAGACAAAGAACTCAAGACAACATTATACAAGAAACAACATGTTGTAAAGAAGGTAACCAATGTAAATACAAAGAACCAAGACATCATTAGACAAAGAACCAAGACACACATAATACAAAGAACCAAGACATCATTAGACAAGAACCAAAATATCATAAGACAAAGAACAAGACATCATAAGACAAAGAACCAAGACATCATTAGACAAAGAGCAAGACATCATAAGACAAAGAATCAAAACATCATAAAACAAAGAATCAAGACATAATTAGAGACAAGAATCAAGACACCTATAAGACAAAGACTCCAAGGGCTTTTGGTTACCTTCACGCAACACGGTGGTTATTGTTTAACGATTGTTACTAATCATGTGGTTACCAAGCATTAATCATTAATATTATGCAAAGAACCAATTAATCATTATACAAAGAACCAATTAAGCATTATACAAAGAAACAATAACAATATTTAAATTAACACACCTTTAAAATTCGCTGAGTTGGAATTATCTTCCGGATAAGCACTGAGCTTCATTCTCGACAGGACATCAAAATCGTAATCTAATCAGACTTCTAATGTTTGATATCACTACGTATCACCAAACCGCTTCTCATTCTTACTCAATTATTACCTACATCCTTCCCCCTTCCCTTCCCTCGCGCTCTCCACAACAAACTTCTTCAAGTTCTTAATGTAATCACCTCCACGCATCCTTTTCCTCTTCCATCCTTCTTCCTCAGATCAACCATTCTATACAAAACATAAAAAACAACACAAACCAAAACAATGAATACTCCATTCTATTAGTAAACTACTTTAATATATAATACATTAAACTATTAAGAAAATACTCACTCAAGCAATAATAAACACCACCAATCAATGGAGAAGAACAACGACAATGATTTAACAACTAACAAAACGCATACAATGACAAACAACTAACAAATATGGCGTAATAACTAACGAAGATTTATAACGAGATCAATGAACTAACAAATGAGATGAAGAATCTAACAAATTAAATCACCGTAAACAATCGACAGAGATGAAGAACTAACAACAAAA
This sequence comes from Panax ginseng, assembly GCA_020205605.1. Lineage (NCBI taxonomy): Eukaryota > Viridiplantae > Streptophyta > Magnoliopsida > Apiales > Araliaceae > Panax > Panax ginseng. Next base: position 27,107,582 of record CM035148.1, on the reverse strand, counting down.
GAGAGAGAGAGAAACAATGGTTTCAAAGATGCGTAATGGTTTGGTAATCAAGAGTCCCCAGATAAATGATAAAGTATTATCATTTATTAATTAAAAAAAAAAAAAAAGTTTTTGCCATGTCACCAAATAATATTAACTCCTTAAATTAAGGACTCCTAATATAATTAGTATTGTAAATATATATGGTAAATTGTCATATTTTTGTAATTATTTTATAACCTGTATGATTTTTGTAATTATTTTTATAAATGTACTATAATATGTAATTGTTCCCTATAAATAAGTTTAAATAGAACACAAGGCACAGATACACATGTTTGGAACCCAATTTGACCCAAAAGTTTAAGCCTTTTGCCATCTTGGGCCCATTCATGTATGATTAGTCCTTCGCTTTTTCATTATTTTTCCGATGTGGGACTCCAACTCACTTGTGAATTGTGATATCCTAACGATCTCCCCACCACAAGTGAGTTCATCACATCAAGAGCTCCCCCTCACTTTATCACATTTCTCTTCAATCACCGCGGCACCAATTCTTGGCTAATCACTCCCAACTTTCTTCATTGAGAGTCAACTTCCATTAAGAATTGAAAATCTTCTCTTTAATCACACCGTTGATCATCAATTCTCGACTATAACCACCTCTTGGAACCAATTTTTAGCTAAACCCATCAAGAATTCAGCATCACTCTCGAGAGCTCTTTGGAGAAGCATAAACCCTTCATCGAGAATTCAACATCATTGCGTGTCTTTTGAAGAGGTTGTTCGGGATCAATTTTCGAACCACCATCGTGTCTTTTGAAGAGGCTCACCAACCCGAGATCAATCTTCTGTAGCTCTGATGCCAGCTGTTGGGAGAGAATCAGGGAGCTTGCACGTTGTATGCAACGCAAGACACTAACACACATGTTTGGAATCCAACATGACCCAAAAGCTTAAGACATTAGGTCTTGGACCCATTCATGTATTATTAGTTCTTCACTCTTTTATTATTTATCACATCCAACTTACTTGTGATAACCTAACAACAATATGGCATGAGAATTACACTAAACTACTTTTCTTCAATTGAGTAGAAGACCGTAACTAGTAATCCAGTATCAAACCATTGTCAAATGTCGTAAATCTTCCTGAGTTCTTAGAAAATCAAATTATGCCTATTTGTTGCAGTTTATGCAATTATTGCTAATATAGCTCTCCATTTTGTGCAGAAAGATAGTGATGCAGTGAGAGAAGCACTTGATCAGCTGAGGGAAGTTGGTTGGGCCAAGCAGTGGGGTTCTCAACCATATGTCTCCCGCCGTATGGTCAGTCTCCATTACAAATGTGACATTTTGGGCAAGTGCCACTCAATCATTAGCCACATCTACAAACCTATGCATACATGTACATTAATAATGTATATCTGTTTCCTATTTTAGCTACTTACATATCAGTTTTAGTGGATTGGAGAAAAATGATCTTATAACTACTTGAATTTTTGTGTGACAGACATCTCTACGTGAGCTGACAACTCTTGGAATTAAAAATGCAGAGAACCTTGCAATTCCAAGTGTTAGAAATGATGTAAGTTCTGGTTCGCTCTCTCATTTGTTGTGTCTGTCATAGTAGATACCTTTTATAGCATGATGTAGTCTTCACTGTGTACTCCGTAGTTCTTTGTGTTGGTTGTTACACCTACAGAAATTATACAGCAGAGGCAGCAGTGGTCTAGGATAACTAAGTGAAAAATTAGGGCTTTTTACGTTCGGCATCACAAACAGGCCTCGTGAAGACTTGCATCTGTGATATTCTTGAGTCCTATTTTACTTTCACAAGACTATGGTTGTGGGTTCATCTAGTAATTTGAATTCTCTTATAGCTGCAACTGGAAATTTGACTGCAACTTTGGATTAATGTGGTTTTTTCTTGTTCTAGTTGGGATTTGGGAATTGTTTTTTGTAATATTTTTATGAAATTGATTTCTTACAGTGATGCAGGCTGCTTTTCTTGCCACAGTGGTGGGAACAACGGGGTTTTTGGGTGTTCTTGCTGGCCAGCTTCCTGGGGTAACTTCACATTTTTTTTGTAATTATATTTAATCATCTGTATAGCATGCTTCAGGTACAAGATGGTAAAGCATTTGGGAACATATTGCCATGAGTTTTGGTAATTTGATCATGTCAATGAATTTGTTATGCAATATTCACCATATCAATAGGATGCATTTCGTGCTTATAAACACTAGTTTTCCTCCATCACATTTTATTTTTGGCTAAAAATGAAGCCCTTCTCTTTCTTTCTTTGTATGTAGCACTTTTAACAGCACCTTATTGTGAATCCTTTCATTTACATTGGCTTTTCTGTGATGTGCTAATGTCATTGCCCAAAACAAGGTTCTGTAGTCTAATTACACATCAGATGAACAAAAATATCAAAAACGGTTTATTCTAGCACCTTTGGTTGGTTTCTGGAAAATTTGTTCCAAGAATCGCCTAGAATACACTTCTAGGATGTTAAAACTTCATCCGGGTAGGACCAACCACCTTAACCAGAGTTGGGAATTTATAAAATATAGTACCCTCCTTTTCTAGTGCATGTGATGGAGTGTTATGTTGATGAAACCGGTATGACTTTCTACTTCTTCAAAGTATAACTGGCTTCCACTTTAAGCTGGTCGAATTTGAGAAGCTCTTTTTGAAACACTTCTTATAAATCAAAGGCATATCCAAAACAATGTATGATTGAAATCCCCCTGATTTGTTCGAATATAAGGGGACCCTTTCTGATTTGATAATTGTTAATTATGGTACTATCCTGCGTACCATGTAAGAATTCATCAGCAGCTGTTTATCACATCTGCAAAAGCTTCATCTCATATGCCCTCAACATCAGTTGGTTCTTTGCATTTGCTCCAGACTACACTCAGGGTGATGTATTTTCCACTACCCTACATCATCAATAAATATGATTTTCTTAGTTATTTATGTATCTGCTCGTAACTCAATACAATTCCATGAATAAAACCATAAACAGATATATGCAATCTAAATAAGATGAGGAATGCCCCACACATTTTATATATGTTTTTAGTTCTTTTCATCTAGAATGTAATTACCACCAACTAATTTTTCATGACTTGAACATACTTTTCTTTTTGTGCACCATTTTTTCCGTTTAGATTGTAATGCTGATACAATTGTGCAAGTAAACTAAATGAAATTAGACCCTCTTGGCCTCCATTGACATATTAAATCTATGCTGTCAATATAGGATTGGGGATTCTTTGTGCCATATTTGATTGGGAGCATCTCATTAATAGTTTTGGCAGTTGGAAGCATCTCCCCTGGGTAAGTCATGGCAAATACATAGTATATACTGCATCACCCATCTGCCATATTAGTATATGTTCTAGCACTTTATTTATCATATGATATTCAGAGATTTTACTATTGAAGACTCTATGAAGTCCTTTTGAGATTGAATGATGAATAGGTAATAAATATGAATTAAGGTTAACATAGCATCTGATGAATGCTTTATTAATGCTAATTCCCTTGTTTATTTTGTAGGCTTCTTCAGGCTGCCATTGGTGGATTTTCAACATTTTTTCCTGATTATCAGGACAGGATTGCTAGACATGAAGCTGCTCATTTTTTAGGTACTCTCTTTGTGGGCTGAATTTACCAAATTTAAGAAACTACTTATAAGATCATGAAAACTTAATAACCTTTCATTCACATAATTACATTCTTCTGTAGTAGAGGCCATAGATGCTATTTTACAAAAAAATATAATAGAGGGGTGTTCGCATGCAGGAAATGAAAGGATACTTTTGTGTATGTGTGAGTGTCTAGTTTAAGTGTTGGCAAGTTTAGGCTCACATGCTTGTGCATAAATAGAAGCTTGTTTGAGGACAAAACTCTATGCTATGCAAGTGTCAGAAGTCAAAGGAGGATTCCAATATATAGACTCTTCTCTAATGTTTGAGGCTTGGTGGTCCCCAATAGTGATGCACAACAGGCCGGCCTAGCCTGGTCCGGCCCTAAGCCTGCCAGGCCTTAGCCGTTGACCAGGCCAGGTCAGGCCTTGACTTTTTAACTGCAGGCCAGGCCAGGTTTTGAACAAAAAAATGTGACCTGTTGAGGCCTACGGGCCAGGCTGAGCCAGGCCTCATTAGTCCCACGTAAGCCCATTGCTCTTTGCTTAAAATTTTAACTCAGCTTTTCTCCTCCATTTATTAAAGAAAGGCGGGGCAAAAAACCTTGTACTAGACTATGTGGGACTAGCCAGGCTTAGCCAAACCTCCATTTATAGAAAGGCAGGCACAAAAAACATTTTATTAGACTAAGTGGGACAATGCTATGCTTAGCCAAACCCAACAAGCTCAAGTGCATTGTAATTAAAAATTTTGTACTTGACCTCTCCTCTATTTATAGAAGACAAGTAGGGACAAGAGATGTTAACTAGACTATGTGGGACTTTGAAACAAATGCAATTGAACTAAATGCCTCTCATTCTTATAGTTTGATATTAAACTATGTGGGACTTTTTACTAATCTTTACATCCTTGCTTTGAGTTACACTTCATCAATGCAACCTTGCATAATTGTTAGAGCTGCACAACTGTGATGTTAATAACGCGCGCATTATGAATGGGATATATAGAATTAACTCTCATTATTTCAAATAACTCTCATAAAAAAGTAGCAAAAGATTTCTCTGCGGCGAGGAGGAGGAGTTGTACGTGTATTTGAATTGGTTTTGGTTTTACAAGGGAATTAAACTGCCGATCCGATTAGAAAAGTCAGAGCCAAAAAACAACAATTATCTATATAATATAATATAATATATATATATAGAGAGAGAGAGAATGAAAGGTTGAGCAAACACATCTTATGAAAACTCATAGGGTTGACTTGGGATATATTTATTTGTCATCTTATAAATTTCAACTGCACAAAGGAAAAGACTAGTAGCCTTACAAGTCCATTATGCTGTCCCAATTAACGTTGTAATCATGGTATCAACTCTGAAATTTAACAGAATTGATCACCTGGTAAAATATATATATTCTTCCATTATCATCATCTTTGTTCTCAAGCCATCCTAGTATTGGGATACACAAAATAGTACAACTGGTAAATATTATCACTCTATAATAGCAATCCTAATGGAAGAGCTAGCCCCATTGTGCAGCTTAACTTAAAAGAAAAGAAGAAAATCACGGATCAATGACCAACGAAAGTGATATTAACTAGCAGATGGCATGTACTGTGTATTGTAAAGAGAACTTGTGGAGTTTGAAATTTTATGTTATGCGTAGTGTATGGAGGATATAATTTGAGCAAGACAATCCAAGCTAGCTACAAAAATTTGAGAAAGACAATCCAAGCAAGTCCATGTTTTAACATTTGACAAAAAGATGAACTTCATTAAAAATCAAATAACCAACTAAACCAAGTAATAATGGCTTTTGGAAAGTCCACATCACCTATCCACCAAATTTATGCTAGGCCTTTGCAGTATAATAAGACATGCATATTCTTTATAACAAAAATTACCTTGTTGGGGCTTTGATTAAGCAGGCCAGGCCTGTCACATCTGGCTAGGTCGAGCTCAGGCCGAGCTATAGCTGCAGGCCATGCCAGGCCGGACTTTTGGCTGGGCCAGGCCAGGCCAGATTTTGTCCATAAATTGAAGGCCTTTTTGCAACCTATCAGGCCAGGCCTGTCAGGCCCAGGCTTTGACCAGGCCTACATTTGACCAGGCCGGGTCTAGGCCGGGTCAAGGCCGGGCTGCAGGCCTCGGGCCGTTTGTGCATGTCTAGTCCCCAATAACGCAGAAAGTTCTTACTCGAGCTGTTTAAGTTACGTTATGAGGAAACCTAATAGTCATAGTCTGGCCTTTCGCTAACTTAGGGGGTCATTATTTCAAACGATAATTTGTAATTGTTGGGTCATCACCTTTCCTTTCCTCATTTCATTCATACTCCTAAGCATGTCTTCCAAATTAAAGGACCTTGTTCATTTTATAGTTTGTATGCATCTGATTACTGGTAATTTTCTGTTAATTTGGCTGCTAACTACTGTCATTTGACACAAGTACTCTTTCAACTTTAGTTGCCTATTTACTGGGCCTTCCTATACTCGGGTATTCTTTGGATATTGGAAAGGAAAATGTAAATCTCATTGACAAAAGGATTGAAAAGCTGATATACAGTGGACAGCTTGATGCAAAGGAGCTAGACAGGTATTTACTGTAAAAGCCGTCAATTAAAGTTCTAAGTATAGTTTGTCTTGTGTTTACCCTACATCTTAAGTTGATAATTTGTTCATTGCTTTTCATCTCTGGGTTCTATCACAACTTCAGATGGTGTGAATGTTGTTGGTTGGGTATTAGGCTTCATGCTATTTCGGCAATGTGACTCCCTAGGTGCTTTCTAACTCCATCATTCCCCTACTCTTTTAGTTTGTTAATCATTCTGTAAAAGGACAAGGCTGACACTTTTTTCTTAGCAAAAAAAAAAAAATTGAGAAGAAAGGGTGCCACTAGTGTATTCAAGGCATCAAGTACAAGTAAGGCCAAAAGATGTTGGTGTGGCTGTGAGAATAAAAATGAGATCCTGTAATGGAAAAAAAATAAGCGGTGACCCAAATTGGAAATTTATGTAGAAGTTGGTCAAAAGTGAATCATGCAGCAGAAATTTGGGGTGGGGAACAGGACTACAGGAGCATGGAACTTGTTAAAAGGTTCACTAGTCATGATAGTTCTTAATTAGTTGTCATATAGTAGAATTCGAATCTTGAATTGTTATGGTAACTTGTGTGTCTCTTTTGTTTGATGAGAATGGGAAGGGTAATAATACCCGATTGTTCCCTAATAAATCTTCTATATATACTTCCTCTTAAGGCCCTAACTGCAATAAACTAGTAAATCTTACAGTCATTTAAGAATATATTTGTTGTGTTTGACTCTTGCTTGTTCTAAAGAAAAGAAGGAAAAGTCTTTCCCGCTTCTAATAAAATTATTTCTAAGAAGAGCATCGACACAATTTCCTTTCTCAGGTTGGCAGTTGTAGCTATGGCTGGATTAGCAGCAGAAGGTCTAAAATACGATAAAGTGGTTGGCCAGTCTGCTGATCTTTTCACTCTTCAGGTTTGTTTTGTAGACACCATTCGCCTAAAGTCCAGCTTTCTACAAATTTGACTATAAACTTGAGTGGTTTGTTTTCATCTTCTCAGTGATTTATAAACAGGAGTAAGCCACCAATTAGCAAAGATCAACAACAAAATCTTACAAGATGGGCAGTATGTTAATCTCTTCTGGTTGCTTTTTGCTTGAGAAACATCATTTGATGATCTTTCTTGCATCCGCTTTTGTATATTAGCGGCGGTGTCAGGATATTAATGAAGAATCACACTGATGTGCTCTCAATTGCAGGTTCTGCTTGCTGCATCACTCTTAAAGACCAACAGTGCACTGCATGAAGCCCTGATGGCAGCAATGTTGAATAAAGCAACTGTACTGGAGTGCATTGAAGCAATTGAGAACGCTGCATAGCTGCGCATTATACAGTTTCAAGGAGCACATAGTAATCAAATGATAAGTAACTTTTTTGGTCCTACTGAATAATACATTTGTAAGGTCAAAAATGGAGATGACTTTATCATTAAACTATCGAATTTGGTTTTTTACTAATATAACTTCAAATTCGTATTTAAATAGTTTTGTAGGAAACTTAATTTGGAAGTATAGCAACTCCTTTGAACTTTTAGATCATTATTTGGTGCCATACTACTAAGAAGTTCAAAATAGTTAGAATAGTGACAAGAGCTCAAAGCCCAACAATCTAATGAGAGCTATCCGATTCTTGTTTTCCCATGAACAATATATATAGGAAATTGTTATTTTGTGCAATCGTAAAGTTTATTTGAAGATCGCAGAGTCATGAGTCGGTCTATCGTAGAGCATTCGGTTTAAGATCACACAATTTGCAAGAAAATCGTAAAATTAAATCAAGATCGCAGAGTTTGCAGAAGAATCGTCAAGTCTGCCAAATGATCGTAAAGCTTATTGAAAATCGTAAGACAAATATCAAGAATCGTAGAGTCACTTTAGTCAAACACTCTACGATCACCATTGAAGTCCACGATCTGACAAATCGTAGAGTATGTCAGGTCTGATATTGGACTGACATTAAGAAGACTTGCAAAGTGAAGATTTCAAGATGGTTGCTTTTTATAGATACATTGTTTTTTTGTTTTTCAACTGAAATTTTTATAAAATTTAGTGATTTTGGTGTAATTTGGATACATATAAAAAACAGTATTATACAGTCCGTGTAACACTGTTTTTTATATATATTTAAATTACACCTAAATTATTGGATTCTATAAAAATTTCAATTCAAAAAAATATTATATATTTTTTGGGAATCAAAGCCAAGATAATAAAAAAAATTGGACCAATCGCTAGACCGGTCGAAATTCACTGTCAGTGCAGTGATAAGATTGGGTTTTAAATGAAGTCAGCCATATATGTCTCTTGCCATGTGTAAATGAGTCCTTCTAGGGAGACATTTTTTTGTTGACATTCTAGCGATATTTTTTTTTTATTTTATTTTTGTAGTATCTCTCAAAAAATGTATAATATTTATTCCAACTGAAATTTTTGTAAAAAACAGTGTTTTAAGTGTAATTTGAATACATACAAGAAACAGGGTTTGTACAGTTTGTACAACTCTGTTTCTTGTATATACTAGAATGTCGCTAGAATGTCAGCAAAAGAATGTCCCCTAAAATTATTCTGTGTAAATTAATGTAAAACTGGACAAGTTGGAGTTAGAGGTTTTGTTAACCTAAAATTGTTCTTTGATCGGCTAATTAATCATGTTTCAATTTTTTTTATTCTTTTGTAAATTTATATATTATTTCCAAGAAAATTGTAGATAAGCCAACTTAAACAAAAACATGAATTTTCATTAGAAACTTACTCCCCACGTAATTCTAAATTAAAAATACATTTATAAATCGACCATTTTTTAAAAATATTTATTTTTAAATACATCTGTAATGTGTGTTGAAAATTTACTTCTGGTGACATGATTATAATCAATACCTAAATATAAATAATACTCCATCGATTCCAAAATTAGATAGAGATTTTAAATTTTTAGAGTCAATTTCTGAATTCTAAAATTCAAAATTAATATGAAGTTATTTCGTTTTAATACAAATAAATATAACAATTGTAAACAAAGTATAAAGTACTACTAATTATCATCTTTGTTGTTTTCAAAAATTAAACGAAATTATATCAATTTTGAATTTTAGGATTTCGTAAATTGACTTTGTGGGCAAAGAAATCGCACATTGCTTGTTTAGAATTTCGTGTTGGCTGAGAAGGAGAGAAATCCACGAAGAGCACGGAATTGATTGATTGATTGAAGAGGAGAGAACGACAGGTGGGCAATTACTCCAACGACGCGTGGCAGAACTCCTAGAATTCGGAAACCGGGTTAGGGTTATTGGGATTCCAAGAGCCTTCTTGTTGAGTCCTTTGAGTTGAGAGCGAGTATCCAAACCCTTTTTAGTGTTTTTAGGTGGAATCTCCAAGCCTTTAAGTCATCAAAAGGGTTTATTTGATCTTTTCAAGAGTTCAAGTCTTGAGTCTGAAGAGAAGTCCCCTTCCCAATGGAATGGAAGGGGTATTTATAGAATTTTCTGGAAAGTAGTTGTGACGCCCCCAAAATAGGTCCATTCCATCCAACCCATTCTGAGTCGCCAAATACATGGTACAGAAATAACTACAACTTTATTATTACAACATATAAAGCTGTGAGTTTAAATACGATATATTAAGTCAAACATAATATCCACACGCAAATAAATCTCCATCAAAATTATTGATACATTATTTTATAAAAATGGTGAGGACTACTAATCAACTCTCTCTAGAACCTTCATTCCATACCCCGACTAGTACTCGCCACATTCTCGCCTCCTGAGAAAAAAAATGGAACAAAAAAGAAAAGGGTGAGCTCAACTAGCCCAATAAAGAATATTATGACTAAGATAATATACAACAAATTATCGTTAGTCTCCAACAGAAAAAATCTAATAGAATACAATAGACAATCGGTTTTAAATCAATCTTCATGAGTGAAATAATAATTCATTAGAAGAGTTAAGTAGAGAATGGAAACTACTATCTTCTATATATGAATTTAAAAGTTCATCGTCGATATTTTATCCTGTAACATCAATCAATATATATCGGAATCAAATATTCATCTTTGCACTACAGGCCAAAGATATTCATCGATTGGTCATGTTCATCTAAACACTGTTCATCTTTGCACTACTGGGCCAAAGATATTAATCGATCGATTCATATTTCATCTCAACACTGCTCATTTGCACTACGGCCAAAGATATTCATCAAAAAATCATTCATCTTTTGCTACTGGTGCCAAAGATATTTAGTAATATCATCATTTAGGGTGAGGATGATGAAAAATATTTTAAAGGAAAGCGAATCCGATTGAAATAAAAGAACAAATATTAAGGATTCGTATTTTAAACAATCCAAGTTCAAAAATACTTCATAAGTAATCGTAGTAGAGTAAAATTCAAGAATGATCAAAACATGGATACAATCAAAACTAGTATCCATAATAGATATCTTTGAATTAAAACGAAAATTTAATTTTTTACGTGAATAGTGTCGTATTCGTGAATAGTCCAGTATACGTGAATAGCCGTACACGTGAATAGTAACTCTACATCAAAAGATAAAAATTTCACAAAAAAATATCTTCACGCTTCGTGAATAAGTACTCGTGAATGAATAATAAGCTAGTGAATAAGAACTCATGAATAAGAACTCATGAATAGTAACTCGTGAATAGTAACTCATGAATAGTAACCACGACATGAAAAAATTTTAAATTTGATAAAATTTCCAACCAATATTTCGGCATAATGATATTGAAGAAATAATATCATTTTCGAATAAAATAATATCCCTTACCTCGAAAGACAAAGATTTCTAGTGAAAAACAGGATAAAGGCTATGACTTGAACTTGCATCAGTATAGCAATACTCAAAGTATACTCAAAATACTCACAAGAATCGTTCGATAATATAGAGAGAAAACTTGAGTTTCGGTGTGATTTTCAATTCTAACCCAAGCACCTATTTATAGGAAATTGCTTAGAACACCAAAGTAGAAAATTTAATATAATAATATTATATATATTACAAATTCTCTACGCACATTTTGACAACTGATTTCAGCTTATCTTGCACATGCTTGGGCTGCCCACAAAACAAAAAAAAACGTTTTTCCTATTTTAAATATTTTAAACTTCCAAGAATCAATTATTTCGGAGCTTCGGAATTTCAATAATTCATGATAAATAGCTCTTTTATTAGAAAATTCGAATCTCGCACTTTTTTTTATAGGAAATTCAATTCTCTACAACTTTGCAGAAGAAAGTTTTTCCAAATTCCAAATAAAAATTGACCGAAATCCACAAACGGGCGATTTTACAGGCTATAATCAAATTTCGGTTAATAATTGTGTCCACCAACACACAAAATATGTGTTAAACATTTAATGCCACAAAAATACTCTTCCTCCTCATATACTCATATATCCCACATTCATTATAAAAATATGACCGTTAATATATTATTAAAATAATATAATTAAATGAATTATTTTATCAGAAAAAGATAAAATATTAATTTTCAACAATTGTCACATTAAAAATTTTCTCCATCTATATCCACATAAAATCAATATTTTTCTCATCATATAAATTAATAATTAATTATTCACAAATAATATTACAGAATCACAGATCTTGCAAACCGGTAGCCTTCAGAGAAAGAGGGGGCTTTCCAATAAGGATCTCTCCTTACTGGCGCGCAATTAGGTGACCAAACCTCTCCTTAGACAGAACTTTCTAGACATTGCCAATAATGTTATCCAATAATATTATTGGATAATATGAATTATTGTCTCAGATAATAGAAAATACGTGTAATGACAATTTATTGAAACAATGATAATATAAAATATCAATGCAAAGAATTATTGAATCAATAAAATAAAATATGAGCGATAAGAATTACAGTAAATTATTGAGTAGTGCCTTCTTACGTAAGAATCAATAATTGGTGCAATACTGCAAATGTCTTCTTGTTCAACAACGCAGATTAGTGTGTTTTAAGCACGGGTATTCCAACAAGATAATACTTGAATAACTACGCCTGTTATTTATAAACAACTTATATTTGTCGTTTCTTCATCCAATCGCTTTCAGTTATGGGAACCACAAAAGATCGCTACCGTCGCATTTAATATTCCCCGATAATAATGAATATTTTATAACCACTTGCTTATTGAAATATTTGCGTATTTTACCCATAACTATCCACATTAATCAAATCAACCCTTACTATTTCAAAATAATAAATAGAGAAAATAAATTTTATTTATTAATAATTTGGGGTCTTATAAAGAGTCATGTAAAGGCACATACTTTCGAGAAAATTCGAAATACCCTTTAGTCATTAGAATAATGTCCATATTGCCTCGTTTCTTCAACCACCAATCCAATCCTCAATTAATTCCCAAAACGAAGCCGCCTCCACGAGTCTTACGCCTCGGGACGGCGTGGAGGCTTCTCTCTGGTCTAGCACATTTATTTACGACTTTTTTCGTCTTTATTCCATTAGGTTATGCGAACCCTAATTTGCACATTTAATGAGGTCGTGAAACCCTAATTGTGCATTTAATTCAATTAGGTCATGTGAACCCTAATTTTGCACTTGGGCCCACATTTGCCCCCTGCGCGGGAGTCGCATTCCCAAATAGACGATCGCGCAAGAATACTTCAAGCCTTTGAACGATTTTGCAGGACTTCACTTTACAAGTCTTGAAGATAATGGTCCTAGTAGAGGGAACCCCTAGGGAGCCAAACCCTTGGGGTTAAACCCTAGGGAAGCAAAACCTAGCAGGGCTCTACCTTGGACCTATTGGAAATTCCTCCAAAAATATATCCATAGCTTGCCCAAGATTTATTTCTTTACTTTTTTCCTGGAACAAGAGAAATGATCAAATAAAATTAAATTTAATAAAATCTTTCTTTTGGTAAATCAAATCTTTCCCTTTTTACCAAATCAGATCTTAATTAATTTTATTTTTTGAAAATCAAATCAAATCTTAATCTTATTTTGGAAATAAAATCAAAGCTTTCTTTGTTTTGGAAATAAATCAAATCTTTCTTTAATTGAAAGCAAAAGATTTTATTTATTTATTTATTTATATATATATATATATATATATATATATATATATTATCAAGGAAATCTTTCTTTTGGTAAATCAAATCTTTCTCTTTTTACCAAATCAGATCTTAATTAATTTTATTTTTCGAAAATCAAATCAAATCTTAATCTTATTTTGGAAATAAAATCAAAGCTTTCTTTGTTTTGGAAATAAATCAAATCTTTCTTTAATTGAAAGCAAAAGATTTTATATATATATATATATATATATATATATATATATATAATCCATTTTTGAAAATTACCCCCTGTTGGGAATAAAATTAAATCTTCTTTTATATTTAGCAAATAATATCTTTAATATATTTCTATTTAAAAGTAAGATTAGATCTACTTATCTTTTGGAAACTCGATCAATTATCACGCTACGAAGGTTCATCGTGTAAGGTATCTTTCAGCTTCTCATATGAATAATCTTCTTGTTTTGCAATTTTGACGCATCATGCCAATAACTTTGCCAATGAACGGAATTAGGCATATGATTCCATCTTCCCGAACCCCCATGCTGTTTTTCGTAGTAGGCCTTGCTTCCTGTTATGTTTTTGCTATGTGTTTGAATTCTTCTTGATTACTTCATCTATTTGTCTTTTCAGTTAATTGTAGCCTTTATTCTGTTTTTCGAGCCCCATCACCTTGATTATATCTTGGTTTTTTCCCTCGAAATTTATCAGAAAAAGGCTATAATCTTCACGGCGAAGGAGCATTCATTCCTAGCAGTTGATTGGTAGAGTAACAGAACTTCAAAGGAATGAAAAGAGGGAACATCCCCTAGGGGGCCGAACCCTAGGGGCCCTAGGCCAACATGGTCGAACCCAATGGAGGAATTTGAAGTTTAAATGAAAAAAATGAAGTTTTTGGAAGAGCAGTTACTATTTTGATCGTAACTTTTGACTCGTTTAGAGTTTCGGGGCCCATAATATATCAAAACGAAGCTAGCGAGGAGCCCTACGAAGCCAACATGGCCGAACCCTAGGTGGCCTAAGGCAACATGGCCGAACCATATGGGAAAAATGAAGTTTAAATGAAAAAAATAAAGTTTTTGGAGGAACAACTACTATTTTGATCATAACTTTTGACTCGTTTGGAGTTTCGGAGTGTAAAATCCCAACTTTTTGAATAAAGATGAATTTTCTATAAATATTATTTTTGAATATTATGGAGTGAAATTGATATAGTAGTTGTTGGTAATATTTATAAATTTTGCAAAGTACGTAAGTTGTTATATAATATTCGATTGGTCGGGGAATATTCGTTTTAACAGGGAATATTAGTACAACGACACAATCATTGGTGGACTCCACAATGTAATTATTTGCATTCGGATTGAGAAAAGCGACAAAAATACTTTATGAAAATAACGACGGAAGTTTTACAGATTAGCTGTTGAAACACACGGTGTTAAAAAATACGAATCTGGCGTGGTTGCATAGTAACACACGGTATTAATTATTGATGCTTAAGTGATAAGTCACTCAGTTTTGTTGGTATTATTAATGTAATAATACGTAAAATCTTTTATATAAAGCAGAATACTTTTATAAAGTTATTCTATAAATAGAATATATTATATTCTATTATGCATAGTGTTGATATATTGTCTCATATAGTATTTTGCATAGTAAAATCTTTTTATATAAAATAAAATACTTTTATAAAGCTATCTATTTTATTAGACAATAATTAGAATATATTATATTTTATTATGCATAGTGTTTGCATAGTGCCTGCATAGTGTTTGCATAGTAAAATCTTTTATAAAGTTATTCATTTTATTAGATTACAAATAGAATATATTATATTTTATTTTGCTTTAAATATGGACCGTCAGATTAAAGTAAATCAATCTTGACCGTTCATGAGTTAGTTACTATGCATTCCATTTTTCTATAAATAGAAGCTCATTCATTCATTATTTTCTTACGAATTCACTGAAACTCTAGAGAGATAAACTTTAGAGAGAAAGACGAAAGTATTCTGCTACTTCACTACTTATATATCCAGTACTCTTCTTCTTAAGATAGGGAATATTATTTGTTGTACTCGTAAGGGGTGTTATTCTTTCTTATTCATGAAGAGAACTGTTGTTATTCCAATTCTTATTATTACATTGGAATAACTTTGTATACGTGATCTACCCTATACTTGGTGACATTCTTCTATTATACATTGGAACATCTTGTGCGTGTGTTTTACAGGACTGGTTCCATCTTTATTATTATTCCGTTGGAACATCCATGTCGTGTGTTTTACACAGGACCGGTTAAAATCTTATTATTATTACATTGGAACATCATATTCGTGTGTTTTACACCGGACTGGTTAAAATCTTTATTATTCATTGGAACATCCTATCGGTTGCAAATTTTTGCGACGACTGGTTTTTATTATTATTATTATTACATTGGAATAACTTGTACATCGCAATACCGCATGCATGGTGATTTCTTTTGTTATTCCATTCTTTATTATACTCGGTTGGTTAAAGTTTTGACTTCTATACTCCATGAAATTAGTAGAATATCCTTGATATTTTTGCGCTTCATCCGATATCTTTTCATGGAAATATTCTTACGATCATTCTTGAATTTTACTCTACAAAGCGGTATCATGTTGACAATTTGGACGTTAATAATTCACGGATAAAATAATTCTTGAACTTGTTTTATTGAATTCTTATATCATTGTCATCATCCTCATGTTTATATTTTGTTGAAAGTCATCGTGGCTGTAGTGCATTGATGGACAATTTGTTGGCATGATCATGACTATTAATGAATACACAAATATTCTTGGGCGTAGTGCATGGATAATTGTGGTCGTGATACTAAAGAATATCCTTGGTAGTAGTGGGGGTGATTCGATGATGTGGAATATTTATTAAAGTCGAGTCTCGCCGATAATGATGATGAAAACCTTTTAAATCATAAAAGATAGTAGATTTTATTTTCTACTTGACTCTTTTAATGGATTGCTTGTTCCGCTGTAGTTAAACTTGATGTCTATTATATTTTATTAGTTTAACATTGTTGGAGACTAATGATAATTTATTCTGCATTATCTTAGTCATAATATTTCTTACTGGGCTAGTTGAGCTCACCCTTTCTTTCACTGTTCTCTTCAGAAAATTAGAATATAACTGGGATGAGTCGGGGAATGGAGTGATGGTCCAGAGGATAGCATTAGTAGTCCTCACTATTCTGTGAAATAGTGTGATAATAATTGTAATGAGGACTCTTTTTGAGTTTGTATAATCTCTAGTAGATAATATTTGTATTCAAACTCAAAGTTTATGTTTGTCGTATTGTACACGACAGTTGTATTAGTAAGTTGTATTTGAATTCTGTACCATGTATCTGACGACCCAAGATGGGTGATGTATCAAAATGAAGCTAGCAAGGAGCCCTACAAAGCCAACATGGCCGAACCCTAGGTGGCCTAAGGCAACATGGCCGAACCCTATGGGAAAAATGAAGTTTAAATGAAAAAAATAAAGTTTTTGAAGGAGCAACTACTATTTTGATCATAACTTTTGACTCGTTTGGAGTTTCAGAGCCCATAATATATCAAAACGAAGCTAGCGAGGAGCCCTACAAAGCCAACATGGTCGAACCCTAGGGGGGCCGAACCCTACAAAAATTTTTTTCCAGGACTCCCCAATCTTTCTTTTGTCTTCCGAGCCCCATTACCTTGATTACATCTTGGTTTTTTCCCTCGGATAATAAAGAAAGACTTGACATTTCGTCCACGAAGAACACGAAGGAAGAAAAATGCTCTACATGCAAAGTGAAACCGCTCGGATGGGCCAAACCCCTAGAGGGCGAACCCTGGGGGTCGAACCTAGAAATTTGAACCCTAGGAAGGAACCCTAACTCTTTCTAACATTGTTTCATCTTTTTTTCAGGTGTTTTGAAGCTTTACTCTCGGATATTCTTCTTTGGCATGGTGAGCACTTCGAGCTCAAGCTCTTTATTTGACGTCCCCTTCCTTGCTTCTTTAGATCCTTTATCTTTGAACTCTTTTTTTTTTTGCGGCCCTCCTCGTTGAACATTCTGCAGACTTGGGAACAACCAAGGAGGCCCCATTTTTCAATGATTGGGAAAGGGTTCCCTCCTTTTGGTCTTTTTCGTGCGTCTTTTGGAAGCAAGTCAAACTTATGCCCGTCTGACTTTTCCTCCACCATAAAAGGAAGGCTTGTTTCTATATCCAAGCGGCTTGTGAAAGTTGGGATGACTTCTTGTCTGATTCATCTAACCACCTTCAAGAATAGCAACATTGGATCGACTAGCTATTTAGGAATGTTGATTATGTGGATAGCTTTGCATCCAGCTATGTAGGAACATTCGTATCCAATAGGACCATGGTGTTCTTCTATCTACATATTCATCATTGCTTGGGGTGAATGCACCTTTACTCTGGAGGATGCCTATGCCCTCTTTCGGTAAGTATTTGCCCCCTGCGCGTGAGTCACGCCTTTGGTGAGATGATCGCGCAAAATATTGTAAGTGTTGAAGTCTTGATTCCAGTGTCTGAACACTTCGCGGGGCTTGATGTTTTGCAATCCTCGAAAACGAAAGTCCTAGGAGAGGGAACCTACAGGAGCAAACCCTAGAAGGAGAGCCTTAGAGGAGCTCTCTGGGATATTTTGAAAATCTTGATCTAATCTTTCTTACCATCTCTTAAAATTTCTCTTTCTTTTGGAATCAAGAAGTCATTGAGAACCCAACATTTTGTGAAGGCCTGAAAGCCTTGAAGGCCTGATAGCTTCGAAGGCCTGATAGCCTCGAAGTCCTGCTGATAGTGTTGAAAGACTGGCGATAGCCGAAGGCACGATAGCATCGAAGACACGATAATAGCGTTGAAGATCTGCGATGGCCTCGAAGACTGGCGATGGCCTCGAAGACCAAGCTTTAGGTATTCCTCTATCTTCAATTCGACAGGTCATGACCTTTGGATCATGAACTATCGTAGTTCTTTTCATTTCCTGTATCAGAAAATCATGTACATTTATTTCATACAAACTAACACTTGAATCTATACTTTTCTTCTTTTTTTTTTTTAAGAAATTTAAAAAAACGTTCAAGTATAAGTGAAAGTTTGTCAATTTATTTCTAAAAAAATTGGTTTTAACGAAAAACATAACGTTTCATATAATAAATCTTGCTTTTGTCGGTGAAAGCATAACGTTCACCACTTTTAGAGATAAAGTGTAACTTTTTCGGGTTTGAGGGATTATACTCAGGGGCCTCAATTACTTTTATTAAAGTTGAAAGTATTTTCGGGTTTGAGGGCTTATAGTCAGGTGCCTCATTCACTTTTGATGATAAAGTGTAACACTCGGGTGCCTCGTCACATGGGTCGTCCAATTTCTTGGTAAGTGTAGTCTACGAGGACTTAAAAATGGGTGCCTCGTCACTTGGGTCGTCCAATATCGTCCAATTTCTTGGCAAGTACAGTCTACGAGGACTTGACCACTGTTTAGAGTGGACCACCATCTTGGGTGGTTTTTTTTTTTTAGTCGTCAATTCTTGTGCCTCCTCCCTTGGTCATCCAATTTACTTGGCAAGGGATATTCCTGAGGACTTAAACCACCATTTTTGGTGGACCACCATCTTGGGTGGATTTTTAATTCATCTGTAGTTCAGAGTTTGTTCGATGGTACGTAGAGCCAATATTTGAGTTCTTGACTTAGGGATTTGCACCATGGGTGATGGTGTTGCACGTTTCTTCTCCTAGTTCAATCTCCCCGGCCGCCAGTTTCTCATGGTATATCCTCCGTAGACTGTAACAGTCCATAGTGGAATGCCCTGCATATTGGTGGTATACACAGAAGTCTGATCTTCTTTTTCATTTCTTCAGTTACAACCGACCGGGCCTTGGAGGTTTCACCACTTTGTGCTCGACCCATTGTTCGTACAGGCTCCTGAACGCCTTCTCGCTGCATATGATAGCCTCCGGAACTTGTATTGTGGTATACTTGTCCCCATGTTTTTCTCTGCTTCGTTCAAATTTCTCATTCTTCTCCCTCTTGCCCCCCTGTGGTTTTGACTGAGAATCCACCAGAGCCACAGTTGTTGTTCTCTTGCTCTTCCATGTATTCATCGCATGGCTGGTGGGAAATGTCATGATTCCCCCCAAGTCTTGTGCAAAAGATGAGAGGGTCGCAAATGAATCGCACGCCTTGGTAATGAGGTAGGGCTTGAAGGCGTCTAAAAACACCATTGTTGCATATGCTAACCAAGTTCTTTTCTTTGATTGGTTCTACACACTTACGTGCTTGGGCCCTGAACTTTGTCAGCGTAATCGTGACTCCTCATTCAAATTTTCGCTTAAACCGCATGAGCCCTACAATGGTTACCTGTTTCTGCACATAGAAAAACTTCTTAAAAAATTGTAATTTTAGGTCATCCCAATCATGGGTGACCCTTTCTCCAAATTATAGTACCAATGAAGGCCTTTATCCAGTCAAAGTCTTGTTGAATTCCGCATCAACAAGTTGTGGTTATTCACTTCATCATATCCTAGCCACGGAGACATCGACTCTACAAACCTGGCAATATGTTCCCTGATATTTCCTTTCTCTCCGTTGTATTTTGGAAATTGTGGGGGATGTTCAATATACCCTGTCGGGTAAGGTTTCCTCCGAATGTGTGCCGGGTAAGGTGGAGTAAAGTCTAACTCTGAGGGTCGGGATGTCTGCCTGCGAAGTTGATTGCTCACATCGATCATATCATCCTTCGTCACGTACTGACTCGTGGCATGAACTCTCTATGGTACAGAAATTGGCTGATGTACACTGACATCATGTAAATTACATGTATCGGTTGTCTTTAATGGTAGGTTTCGTTGAGCGAGGTTTGGGATGGTTGGCATCTGCGCACTTGTGAAAATATGGGATAACAGTTGGAATGATGTTTGTCTTAGGGTGGTGACTTTTCAATCTGGGTTGTGGCAGCGTCACCACTTTTGAGAGTTCAAGTGGATGATTGGGACGGATGATTCTCCATCGATGGAGGTCTTGTCGATTCTCCTTATTGTTCTATCGTTGTTGTTGTCTCCACTCTCGCCCGGATTCTCTCCTTGTGAATTGTGCGGGAACATAGCCTTGAAAGCGGAAATCTGCATTAAGCTTTGGCGGAAATTTCCATTTCTCTTGCTTTCTCTGCATCTCTCAGCATCATAGCCATCATCATCCCTTGTTCTTCCGTCTTCCTTCAACGCCTTGAGCATCTCCGGTTACCTGACATTTTGTCCTTCTCTCTTCTTTCTTCCTCGATTTGCCTTCCCGCGCTGTCGCACGACATTCTACGGTTGTTGCTTTCGGCCATGTATGGTGATGTTGAACTTCCTTCCGATCGTCTTGAGGATGGGTTGATTGAGATTTAGATTCATGCCTTGAAAAGCTTGACTTGCTTGCCTTGGAACTGGACGGTGAGGTAATGTTGTTTGTTGGTGAAGCTCTTCTGTTGTTCTCCCACTTCGAGTTGTGGGCATACCCTTCACTTAATTCTACACCTCCCAGTGAGTCGCTTAAATAAATGTAGGCGAGGATATCGCACCTTGCTTGTTTAGGGTTTCGTGTTGGCTGAGGAGGAGAGAAATCCACGAAGAGCACGAAATTGATTGATTGATTGAAAAGGGGAGAACGACAGGTGGGCGATTACTCCAACGACGCGTGGTAGAACTCTTAGAATCCGAAAACCGGGTTAGGGTTATTGGGATTCCAAGAGCCTTCTTGTTGAGTCCTTTGAGTTGAGAGCGAGTATCCAAACCCTTTTTAGTGCTTTTAGGTGGAATCTCCAAGCCATTAAGTCACCAAAAGGGTCTATTTGATCTTTTCAAGAGTCCAAGTCTTGAGTCTGAAGAGAAGTCCCCTTCCCAATGGAATGGAAGGGGTATTTATAGGGTTTTCTGGAAAGTAGTCACGTGCAAGGCACATGTTTTTAGGAAAATTTCAGAAATACCCTTTAGTCATTAGAATAATGCCCATATTGCCCTGTCCTTCTACCCACCAATCCAATCCCTCAATCAATTCCCAAAACGAGCCGCCTCCACGAGTCTTCTGCCTTGGGACGCGTGGAGGCTTCTCTCGGGTCTAGCACATTTATTTCTGATTTTTTCGCCTTTATTCCATTAAGTTATGCGAACCCTAATTTGCACATTTAATGAGGTCGTGGAACCCTAATTGTGCATTTAATTCAATTAGGTCAAGCGAACCCTAATTTTACACTTGGGCCCACAAACTTTAAAATGTCAAAATATATCTCTAATTTTAGAACAGATGTAATATATAATAACAACTTAATTTATATGATTTTATAGTTTTAATTTAACTGATTAAAATAGAAAATATATCTAATGCAGGATGTTTTTAAACTTCAAGTTGAGGTTTTAAAAAAATAGCTAGTGGGTGAAAATTTGATGGAAAATTGTTAAATTCACAATAAAAATTGTTATTTTTATAACAAAAGTGTCGTTATAAATCTTATAGCGACGATTTTCATCCCCGCTATATTTTTATTATAAAAATAATAAAAAATATTATGGATTTAACCCTTCTAAATTTGATGCAACACTTCCCTGTTCACACTGATCAACTAGTTGAATCTCCTTGAGGATAAAAACGACAATTTCGATCGGAATGGACCAGCGACTAAGCAACGCGTTACACTTTTTTATACTTATGTGGTTGCATCTTTTTGACCAAAGACTACTAACATATATGATTCCATGCCATGCCATGCAAACCTACTCCATGCATTTTCAATTACCGAACTGCCCTTTAGATACATTATGAAATTAAACCTTGAGTTAACTGCAAAAGTGTCTCTAAGAGTTTTATAAAATTCTATTTTTAGTCCCAAAGTATTAATTTTTTCAATTGTATTCTTTCAAATTATTTTTTTTTTTTGCAAAGTTGTTCCCTTTCTAGCATATTGATAGATTATAGGTCGAAATTCTTCACATACAAATCCGAAAATCGTTGGTAATTATGTTTTTTGTCGGAAAAAAAGAAATTTCATTAACACCCAAAAAATTACATGATTGGTGCATAAGATTTGGATAAGACCATTATTAATACATAATTACAAAATCATCAAATAAAGAAAACCTTATATAACTAATTAAATCCTTGAACAAATTTATTTGCTCAACACCTAAGAGTTTCACCAAGAAAATTGACAGAAATTCAGATATCTCAATGGGAGGAAGAACAATCCTAACCGAATGTATATTCATAAGTTTGAAATGGGTCAAATGTATATTCAACTATATAAAACGTGAGTTTTAACCTATAATTTCGTCAATATGTTAAAAGAGAACAGTTTTGCTATATATAAAAAAAAACTTGAAAGAACATTATTGAGAAAATTGATACCTTGGAGCTATAAGTGGAATTTTATAGAACTTTGAAGGATAGTTTTGAAGTTTACCCTTAAACTTTTGACCGGGATTAAATATTGAATATAGAATTCAAAATTTTGAACTTTGACCAGTTGGATACAAAATAATTCAAGCCTCTTCAATTCCTGTGGATGGAGGGAGTTGGTTTACTATATATAGTTGAATGCACACATACTATTTTTTTTATCAAATTAGTTACTTACTAACAAAATTAAGAGGAATTAATTAGTGAAGATGGATAATTACAGTAGTCTGGCCATGGTGATGATGAGAAAGTGGAGGGAAATAGTAGGCAGTTTATATTCAAAAGTTGTCACCACCACCACCAAGCTACCTTTGCTTAGGTATTACATGGGTCGTTTCAGCTCCATCCAAACTCCTCCTTCTGAACCAACTAATTCGTCACAAGGCTTGATGGTGGTTTCAAGAGCAACACCTCAGAAGCCAAAGCCAACCACTGGGAAAGGTCCTAAAGGCAACTAATCAACAGACTAAACTTTCAGATAATCATATATATATATATATATATATATATATATGAATTATGAACAATTATATTCTATGTAGCTAGGCTAACCGTTGTGCACTGATTGGGTAGAAAGAAAGAGTATGTGCATGCATGTACTGTTTTTTTTCCTATTAGTATACAGCGGCGGAATCAGAAGTTTTTTTATAGGGGGGTCAAAATATATCACTAAATTTTTTTTATTTATTGACGCTTGAAGTGTTTCTTTCGGTTTATTTACTAAGAAGAGAATAAGAATGTCGTCTGCAATCTGCATAGTTTGAAAATGTTTCAAAATTTGCTCGCTATCAATTGTTGGAAAAATATAATAATTCAATGTGTAAAAATTGTGGGAATATAGAAATGAGCATATTTGATTGAATCTCTTCATAAAGATTTCTTGATTACATATTAACTAAAGGTTAATTTGGAGTTTTTCCGGAGAAGAATGCATTTAAAAATTGAGATGCTTATTATATCACCCATTAATTAAATTAAAAGCTAATTTGAAGTTTCTAATGCATCAAATAAGAAAGAAATTGTGTTTTCCTATGACTTTTAATTGATTTTGACTATTGAGAGCATGTGCCTCAGAATTTTTAAAATTAAAAAAATTATATTAATTTAGAGTTTAAAAATATCTTAATTTGATTTTAAAAAGTTCATAATAATTTTATATTGAACAAAACAAAATCGCCTCTTTATGATTTTTATTTGCAAACATTTTGTCATTATTTAGACAATTCAAATTTACGTTTCTCACTCGCATTGAGATGTAGGACCTATAAAAAAATTACGAGAAAAATATAAAATATATGTAAATTGAATGAAATATGCAAGTCTTCCACGAGAATTGAATGTTCGGAGAACAACTAAAGGCTTTGATTTTCTAAGAAATAGAGACTTTACAAATTGCTAAAGGTTATGGTTTGCAATTTATATGGAAAAAGGCAACTAATCAATATTGACGACTTGACTTGCGGTTTGGTAAGTTTCCTTTTTTTTTTTTTTTTTTTTGTTGAAGCAATTTTCATTGCATCCGAGAGAGTCTTCTTCTTCATTGGTACCAAATTTATCAGGTGAGTGCCCCCAGCCCCCCCTCCTTGGTTCCGCCTCTGTTAGTATACTTGTAATTTATTGAGAAGTGGTTAACATGAAGTTCATTTTTGGGTAAGTTGGTTAATTGGTAGATAAGTGTTGACATGCACGCGATGTTCTATGTGTATCAGCATTCTATTGGTTAATTGACCAATTTATTTATAAATGAACTTTATGCTAACAAAATCTAATTTATTGGTTGATGGACCTGGTGCCAGCCGGAGAGAGTAAACACCTAGCTAAATTAGTCAATATATATATATATATATATATATATATATATATATATATATATATATATATAGGGGTTCCATTCACAAAGAACCGGTTCTTTGTGGGCAACCCCTTTTTGGGCTGTGAAATTTATTTGGAGCAAAAAAAAAAAAAAAAATTCATAAGTCAAAAAGGGTTGCCCACAAAGAATCGGTTGATGATGATGGATAACCCCATATATATATATTTATTTTTATTTGGAGATGATGTATTTATGTATGGCCATTGATAGGGAGTTTATTAAATAACTTTTGCGGATGTAACTTGTGAAATTTGTCTCTATATAACACGTCTTAATTAATAATCAAAGGAATGATAATAATTTTCTTCACACTCCCATATATATAGATCAATCAGCCATTAATTTAAATTACTGCTAAAGTTAGGTTATAGCCGATTAGAAGGATTTTGAAAATTATTAATATGAAAATGAAGTACTGTACTATTTTATATTGTTATTACATTATATTATATAAAAAAAAATTTAATTCCGACAAAATTATTTTTGTCGAAATTAATATATATCCGATAAAATATTTTATCGATAATAATTCCTTCAAAAATATACTAATGTCGACGAAAATAGTCGTTTTCCTTGTAAATTGAGACTCAAATGCACTTGGATTACTTTTTCCCTCTTTCGGCATGCCTGAAACCTCCATCTCCCTTGTAATTATAAAGTGGCGAAAAAGAATAGTCTTTCATTTTTATAACCAGTTCATAATCCCATATCAGTCCGAATTTTTAAAATAAAAGTATTGTATTATTTATATTTTTTTGTATAATAATTATACGAATAATATTGTGTAGGATAATTTTTATATAACAAAAAAATATTGATACGTCAATTAGAAACCTTCAAACCTGGCCGGAAAATCTGTAAAAAATCCACTAGAGTTGGGGGCTCCGGAAGTAATTTCGATATTTAAGTTAGAACACTGATATGGAGGGAGTCTTGAATGTGCTGGAACATTCCTTATTTTTAGTATGAGAGTCCTCTCATTTAAGAGTTAGGAATTAGAATCCTAATTGGTCAGGTTGTCAATCATTAGTTCGTTAAATTTCATGGGAATTCTATCATTTTTTTGAATAAGGATCAACAAATAACACGTGAAAACTCGCCATTGGTGGATTATTATTTTTTCATGCGCTAATTTTTTGGCGCCCATGGTGCTAATTCTTGACCTCGATAGCCTTTAATTTGGGCTCCATGACCTTAATTCTTGGCGCACATGACCCGATCATTCTTAGTTTTCATGACGCTATATAATTTTGGGCTCTACGGTCTTAATTCTAGGCTACCAAGGGATTAATTTTGGTCTCCATGGACTTAATTTTGGGCCTCTGTAGCCTTGGTTTTGGGCCTCTATAGCCTTGATTCTGGACCTCCATGGCCTTAATTATGGGCTCCATGCATGGCTTTGACTCTGGACTTTCATGACCTTGATCCTCGCCTCAATGATTTTAATTCTAGTCTCAATGACCTTAATTTTGGACTTCTATGGCCTTGGTTTTGGTCTACATAGCCTTAATTTTGGGCCTCCATGACCTTAATTTTTTGATGCAAAACTTCTCTTCTTTTGTATTATGGGTCTCCTTTTCGAGTTTACATCTTTTAATAAAATTGGAACTAGTTCTTGTGCAGATTTTTTTTATTTGCCTTTTATTCTCCTCCCTCACATATAAAGAATCAATAGGAAAAATTTGCCCCCCTCCCCAACTTCTAGCTACTTTCTGATCACCCTTGACTTCCTTTATTCCACTTGTTGTTGGGAACTTTAATTTCATATCATGATATGTAGAGGGGATAACTTTTAAATTTATTCAGTCATATCCTACTAAGGATTATTTTCACAACTAAAAAAGTGATCATAGTGGTGGATATATTTTGGTGTTGAAGCACGAGTATTTTGAATTGTGAGAAAGAGAACATGACTTTTGTTCGTTTTCCACAGACGGAGTCAATCTGATACGTCAACAGCAACATTCGAATTAGGGTTTTCGTCAACCCACGAATTTTTTTTTGGTCGTCGCATTGCCGCCTTGACCTCGCAAAAACCTTGCAAAAATGTCTACCGAAGTTGGGGGGGATCAAGGAGGACTCTCCGATGCTTAAGTCAGAACATTGCTATGGAGGGAAAGAAAATACCGTACTTTGAATGTGTTGGAACATCCCTTATTTATAGCATGAGTTTGACGCCCCCAAAATAGGTATACATCACTTATTCTGTATCGTCAAATACATGGTACAGAATAAAAATACAACTTAATTATACAACTGTCGTGTAAAGTACGACAAAACATAAGCTGTGAGTTTTAATACAAATATTGTCGTCTAGAAAATATACAAACTAAAATTTAATATTATTATATTTATTTTCCACTATTTCCTTTGAATAGTGACGACTACTAATCTTTATCATTCGTCCGGTACTCCGGTTCCCCGACTAGTCCTACTACTACGTTCTCATTTCACGAAGAGAACAATAAAAGTAAAAGGGTGAGCTCAACTAGCCCGAAGAGAAATATTATGACTAAGATAATGCAAAATATATTATCGTTAGCCTTCCATGATGTTAAACCGATACAATATAACAACCATCAAGTTTAAGCTGCGGTATGAACAAGCAATCTATTAAAAGAGTCAGTAGAGAATAAAATCTACTATCTTTTATGATTTAGAAGGTTTTCCATCACTTTTATCGCTAGAACTCAGCTTAATAAATAATCCACATCATCGAATCACCCATGCACTACGGCCAAGGATATTCTTTAGTATCACGACCACAATTATCCATGCACAACGGGCCAAGAATATTTGTGTATTCATTAATGGTCATGATCATGCTAACAACTGTCCATCAATGCACTACGGTCCAATGAGGACTTTTTCACATTATTTGTAATATTACGGTCATGATTACACCGAATAATCCCTGGTCATAATCATACCAAGTCCATCTATGCACTATAGGCCACAGATGACTTTCAACAAAATATAAACATGAAAATGATGACAATGATATACGAATTCAATAAAACAAGTTCAAGAATTAATTTATCCAGGAACTAATAACGTCCAAATTGTCAACATGATACTGCTTTGTAGAGTAAAATTCAAGAATGCTCAGAGGAATATTTCCATGAAAATATACTGGATGAAGCGCAAATATCAATGATATTCCACTAATTTTATGGAGTATAGAAGTCAAAACTTTAACCAACTGAGTATAATAAGGAATGGAATAACAAAAGAAATCACAAGGCATGCGATAGATCGCACTTGTGGTAGGTTATTCCAATGAATAATAAATAACGGAATCAGTCCATGTAAAACGCATGCATGTGATATTCCAACAGAATAATAAAGAGCGGAACCAGTCGGCAGTAGAAACGCATGACATGGATGTTCCTAATGTAATTATAAATAATGGAATCGTGTAAAGGCGTAAATGCAGACAGGATGTTCCAATGAGAATGATAAAGAATGGAATCATGGAAGAATTTCACCAAGTATAGGGTAGCAGCGTATCTGAGTTATTCCAATGTAATAATAAAGAATGGAATAACATAAGTTTCTCTTCATAGATAAGAAAGAAATAATACTCCCTACCTTAGAAAAACTGGATCTT
Organism: Panax ginseng; assembly: GCA_020205605.1. Lineage (NCBI taxonomy): Eukaryota > Viridiplantae > Streptophyta > Magnoliopsida > Apiales > Araliaceae > Panax > Panax ginseng. Next base: position 27,079,331 of record CM035148.1, on the reverse strand, counting down.
TGGAATAGTGAGGTAAAGAGATTTCTTCTTCTTTTTCTATAATTTCTCTCTATAATAATCGCTTCTAAAGCTTTTGTGAATTGGTGAGAAATGAAGGAAGAATGAGCTTCTATTTATAGGAAAATATAGTTTCGATAATCAGACGTTTTGGGGCTCAAAAAATTACAAGACAATACCTCCAACTTTTCTTTCATTTTTAATTTAGTCCTGCAAGTATTATCAAACTTTCACCACCTCCCTAATAGTAAATAATGTGAATCAATAGTTCAATCATGTGAATCAATAGTATAATCATGTGAAAATATTAATTACTGTTATAGTACTCCATCTATACCTCCATTTTAACTTAGTCATGCAAGTATTATCAATTTTGCACCAACTCCCCTAATAGTATAAGAATGTGAAACAATAGTATACACATGTGAACAAATAGTTATAATCATGTGAAATAATAGCAATCAATTGCTCATTTATCCAGTTAAATACCCGATTGGTCAAAATAACCTCCAAATATCAATTTTTATCCAAATAAATGTCGATTTTTACTAACATAAATAATTCCAACATAATGAAACTATTTTTATCAACTGTTGACTTTTTGACCAAATAGTAAAAATCGGCAAATTTTGTGTTTATAGTCTATTTTTACTAATTTCATCGTTTCGGACTGAAATATCACGTTTGCGTCTCCAAATTCAACTCTGAGCACAACTTCAATATTAATAACATTCATCTTTAATATTATAAATTACAATATTTATTAACCAGGTCGTTCCCAGGAAAGAGGGGGCTTTCCAATAAGGATTTCTCCCTATTGGCGCGCAATTAGGTGACCAAACCTCTCATTGACAGAACTTCTAGACATTATAAATATTGTAATTTAATAATATGAATAACTTTGTCATCTCAATTATTGACTTAATAATATAAAATATTATGCAAATGATACTGCGACAATAATTGAATCAATAATATGAGAGATATGATGCAGCAATTACTGTAGCAATAATTGAGTATAACTGAGTGAATTCTCACGTAAGCATCAATAATCAATACCGTGTGCTACTATAACAACCACATATTTATCGCATTTTTTAACACCGGGTGTTTCAACGATTAACAGTAAAACTTCCGTCGTTATTTTCATAAAGTATTTTTGTCGTTTTTCTCAATCCGAAAATAATTCCGTTGTGGGGGTCCACCAATGATTGTCTTGGTTGTATTTAATATTTCTCGTTAAAATGAATATTCCCGACCAATCGAATATTATATAACAACTCATGTGACTTTTGCAAAATTTATAAATATTACCCACAACTATAACATTATATCAAAACCACACCATAATATTCAAAAATATATTTCGAGAAAATTATTCTATATTCATAAAAGTTGGGGTCTTACAACCTCCCCTTCTTATGAAATTTTGTCCTCGAAATTAGGGTACGTACCTGGTATATCGAAGAGGTAAGGATATCTTGATTTCATCTCAGATTCTAACTCCCAGGTCATTTCTTCCACATCGTGGTTTCTCCACAAAACTTTGACTTGAGGTATAACTTGGAGCGTAGAATATGTTCCTTCTTATCCAAGATTTTAACCAGGAACCTCTTCATACGTTAAATATTCCTCTATCTCGTCTGGTTCTAATTCAATAATGTGGTTCGGGTCTTTCACATATTTACGTAACATAGATATGTGAAAAACGTTATGAACACGAGACATATTTGGCCGTAACGCAAGTCTATAGGCCACAGTTTCTACTCGATCGAGGATTAAAAATGGGCCAGTGAACCGAGGGTTGAGCTTTCCTCTCTTTCCAAATCTCGTAACTCCCTTCCATGGAGCAACACGTAACAACACATGATCTCCAATATCGAATTCCACGTCCTTTCGATGAAGATCAGCATAACTCTTTTGTCGATCTTGTGAGGTTTTTATACGTTGTCGGATCGTTTGAATCTTTTCCGTAGTCATACGCATACCAACTCGGTCCCAACAACGTTGCTTCACCCACCTCATCCCAAAGATCTTTGGAGAACGACACTTTCTTCCATATAACGCCTCAAATGGAGCCATGCCAATACTTGTTTGATAAGCTGTTGTTGTAGGAAAACTCCACCAATGGTAAGAACTTGTCCCAACTTCCTTGAAGTCAAGGGACATGTAGTCTTAATAGATCTTCAAGAGTTTGAATGGTCCTCTCCATCGCCCGTCCATTCGAGGATGATATGCCGAAAGCTAAATCAGAATCTGTGCCCATAGCTTTTTTGCAAACTAACCCAAAATCTTGAAGTGAATCTTGGGTCTCGATCAAAAACTATGGATACTGGCATACCATGCAGTCTTACAATCTCGTTATGTACATACGAGCAAGACGTTCAAGTGTATAAGTTTCTCGTATAGGTAGAAAATGAGCAGACTTGGTCAATCTATCAACAATGACCTAAATTGCATCTATGCCTTGAGAAACCTTGGGAAGACCAGTAACGAAATCCATGGTAATGTGTTCCCACTTCCATTCTGGAATTTCAAGTGATTGTAATGGACCTTTTGGTACTTGATGCTCCGCCTTGACTCGTTGACAAGTTAAACACCTTGAGATAAACTCTGGTATATCTCTCTTCATATTGCTTCCACCAAAATGTATGTCAAGATCACGATACATTTTGGTACTCCCAGGATGGATTGCAAACGGTGTGTTGTGCGCTTCCATCATGATTTTATACTTTAAATCAGGGTTGTTAGGAACACGAAGTCTGGAGTTGACTCAAAGTATTCCTTCTTCATCGATTCTTGCTTCCTAAGATAGCACCTTCTTGTACTTTCTTCCTCATACGCATCGCCTCCGTGTCCTCAGTAGCGTGGAAAGCAATTTTTAACTTTATCGATTAAAGCCTGGTTCTACTCAGATATTATTCGCCATCATCACATGGGTCCCTGAGTCTTTATCTCTAACTCCATTCTTTGCAAGTCGTACAAAATGGGCCTGCGTTGACAATATTGTACGTGACCAAGATATGATCTTCTACTCAAGGCCAACTACCACGCTCGCTTTTCCGGGATGGTATTAGATGGTATGATCATAATCTTTCAATAGTTCAAGCCAACGTCGTTGTCGCGTATTGTCGAGTTCCTTTTGGGTGAAGAAATATTTGAGGCTTTTATGATACGTGTAAATCTCCACCTTCTCTCCATACAGGTAATGCCTCCAAATCTTAAGCGCAAAAACGACAGTTGCCAACTCTAGATCATGAGTATGACTTTCCCATGTTGCATGAGAACACATCCTAACCCTTTGCCCGAAGCATCACTGTAGATGACAAATCCCTCCGAGCCGATGGTATTGTCGTAGCAGTCTTTGAAATGAGTCTTCTCTTGAGTTCTTGAAAACTCTTCTCACATTCCTCGCTCCAACCGAACTTTGTATCTTTTCGAGTCAGCTGAGTTAATGGAGTAGCGATTCGAGAAAACCCTTCTACGAATCTCAGATAATAACCAGCTAAGCCGAGAATGCTACGTACTTCTGTCACTGATTTAGGTTGCTCCCAGCTTTGAATAGCTTCAATCTTTGCCGGGTTAACATATATTCCATGACTTGATACTACTTGCCCAAGGAATGCTACTTCTTCAAGCCAGAACTCACATTTCTTCAACTTGGCATAAAGCTTGTTTTCACGAAGCTTTTGGAGTATCAACCTTAAGTGTTGCTCATGATCTTCACGGCTTTTGGAATATATGAGGATGTCATCAATAAAGACGACCACAAAATGATCCAAATATTCTTGAATACTTGGTTCATCATATCCATAAAGGCAAGTAGGAGCATTAGTCAATCCAAAAGACATGACTAAGAATTCATAATGTCCGCATCGAAGTTCGAAGGCGTTTTTTGAATATCCTCGCTTTTAACCTTCAAATTGATGATATCCGAACAAAGATCGATATTGAAAAAAAAATTGTGCTCCATGTAACCGATCAAACAGTCATCAATACGTGGCAATAGGTACTTATTTTTGATGGTGACATGATTCAACTCTCGATAATCAATACAAAAAGTCGCATACTCCCATCTTTCTTCTTCACGAATAGTAACAGAGCACCCCAAGGAGACGATTTAGGATGAATGAAACCAATGTCTAATAATTCCTGTGATTGGGTTTTAACTCCTCGAAGTTCAATAGAGCCATTCGATATGGGGCTTTGGAAATGGGTTTTGTACCGGGTTCAAGGTCGATACAAAATTCAACTTCACGCTCTGGGGGTAGGCCAGGAAGTTCTTCAGGGAATACGTCAGGAAATTTATTAACAATAGAAATATCATTCAAATCTGACGTATTTTTGTTTAAATCTGTGACATGAGCTAAGAAAGCTTGACATCCGTTTTTCAATAAACGAATAGCTTTATGGCTTGAGATGACCGTGATTGATTTTAATGGTTTGGTTTCTTGAATTCGCATAATAGGTTTATTAGGAATATGAAAGCTAACAACCTTACGAAAAAAAACAATTTTAGCATGATGAGTAGTTAACCAATCAATCCCTAGAATCACGTCAAATGCAAGTATTTTTAAGGAGATAAGATCGACAGGTAACGTGCGGTTACCGATTTGAATCAAACAAGACTTATAAACAGTGGATGTAATGAAGGTTTCTCCTAATGGAGTTTCAACAGATAAGTCAAAGTCTAATTTCTCCGGAGTCAAATTTTAACGTTGAGCGCAAGTAGGAGAAATAAAAGAATGGGTAGAATCCCAGATCAAATAAGGTATAGACTTCACTAGAGTTTATGATAAGCTTACCCGTGATAACCTCGTTCGGATTCCTTTCTTTCTGGGAGGTCACAACAAACGCTCTCCCTTGCACTACCGGCTTTGACTTTTCTGGGACGGCCTTTGGTGCCTCCATCCTAGCTGAACTTGTCTTCGGTGAACGACAAAATCGAGCTAAGTGACCTTCCTTCCACAATTATAACATGCTTTGGATGGCATCGCAGCGGTTTGATCGATGTGTCCTCCCTCCATATTTGAAGCATATGATAGGTGGTCGTTCTCCTTCCTTAACAATGGGTGTTGGTGCTGACGTCTTTCCATCATTGTTGAATCTCCTTTTCTTGAAATGTCCATTTTTATTGTCTTGGCTATGATTACCACCAAAGTGGTTACCATTTCTGGCATGTTGATTCCCTTCACGCTTGTTGTCACCGTTTTGATGACTGTTACCACTTGTATTTTCATTCTGCCGGCTGCTTTCTCTTGGTTGCGTTGACTCGTTATCGCGCTCCAACAACTGATCCCTATTTACTACATCTGAATACAAACACAGTTTATGAGAAATAAGATATTGACGTATCTCCGATTTCAATCCTCTTAAAAACATTCGCGTCATTCGTTCCTCATTATCGACCAAATGGGATGCAAACCGGGATAACTCCGCAAATTTAGTCTCGTATTGCGACACGGTCATATTGTTTTGCTTCAACTTGATAAACTCCACCTCTTTCATGTGACGAATACTTTCGGGAAAGTACTTGTCGTTGAATAGCTCTTGGAACTTCTCCCAAGACATCTTGAAGGCCAGTCGGGTACGCTTTTACTGATTCCCACCAAGAATCGCCTCTTCACGCAACATGAAGGTGGCGAAGGAACCTTTTGCTCTCTGGAGCATCCCAAGACATCAAATATCTTGGTGATCCGCTTTATCCATGCTTCAAATTTTAAGTGGTTTTGGCTCTCCAATAAACTCCGGTGGTCCCAGCTCCTTGAACTGCTTAATGTGAATCATGTCGAGAGTTTCAGTGTTTCCACCTACATTTTGGACAGAGCCGTTCTCACCGATGTTGCATGAATTGCATAAAGCCTCTGAACACTCCATCGTTCATCATTTCGTCAGTGTTGTTGTTTGCATGAGGATTGTCGCCTTCCTGATGCACATTATTCTGATTGTTGATCTGTGGAGACTCAACGGTGTCTTGTGCTCCATTGCTATTCTCAATATTCTCGGATGCCATTTTCAAATACTGCCACAAAACAAGGGTTAATTGAAATGCAACATATTATCCATATACTCTAACCAACCAATTAAATACCAAATAAACTTAGGTAGATCATACTAGCGAAGGAATTCTCCGTCTCTCCCCTCCTAGTTGTAGTCTCACATCTTAGCCAGGGATCATATCCCTAAGCTTTGATACCAACTGTGACCCCCCCAAAATAGGTATACATCACCTATTCTGTATTGTCAAATACATGGTACAGAATACAAATACAACTTAATTATACAACTGTCATGTAAAGTACGACAAAACATAAGCTGTGAGTTTTAATACAAATATTGTCGTCTAGACAATATACAAACTCAAATTTAATATTATTATATTTATTTTCCACTATTTCACTGAATAGTGAGGACTACTAATGTTATCATCTGGTCCGTCACTCCGTTCCCCGACTAGTCCCTACTACGTTCTCATTTCCTGAAGAGAACAATAAAAGTAAAAGGGTGAGCTCAACTAGCCCAGTAGGAAATATTATGACTAAGATAATGCAAAATATATTATCGTTAGCCTTCCACAGTGTTAAACTGATACAATATAACAACCATCAAGTTTAACTGCGGCGGAACAAGCAATTTATTAAAAGAGTCAAGTAGAGAATAAAATCTACTATCTTTTATGATTTAGAAGGTTTTCCATCACTTTTATCGCTAGAACTCAGCTTAATAAATAATCCACATCATCGAATCACCCATGCACTACGGCCAAGGATATTCTTTAGTATCACGACCACAATTATCCATGCACAACGGGCCAAGAATATTTGTGTATTCATTAATGGTCATGATCATGCTAACAACTATCCATCAATGCACTACGGTCCAATGAGGACTTTTTCACATTATTTATAATATTACGGCCATGATTACAATCAATAATCCTCGGTCATAATCATACCAAGTCCATCTATGCATTATAGGCCATGATGACTTTCAACAAAATATAAACATGAAAATGATGACAATGATATACTAATTCAATAAAACAAGTTCAAGAATTAATTTATCCAGAACTAATAACGCCCAAATTGTCAACATGATATCGCTTTCAGAGAGTAAAATTCAAGAATGCTCGTAAGAATATTTCCATGAAAAGATATCTTGGATGAAGCACAAATATCAATGATATTCCACTAATTTCATGGAGTATAGAAGTCAAAACTTTAACCAACCGAGTATAATAAGGAATGGAATAACAAAAGAAATCACAAGGCACGCGATAGATCGCGCACGGTGTAAGTTATTCCAATGTAATAATAAATAATAACGCATATCGATATCAAAATAATAAAGTCCAGTCCCACAGAAACGCATGTAGATGTGATATTCCAACAGAATAATAAAGATTTTAACCAGTCCGACGAGAACGCATGCATGTGATGTTCCTAACAGAATGATAAATAATGGAATTCAGTCCCATGCGAAACGCACGCATGTGATGTTCCAAATGTAATGATAAAGAATGGAATCACAAAAGAATTTCACCAAGTATATAGGTAGCTCACAGATACAAAAGTTATTCCAAATGTAATAATAAAGAATGGAATAACATAAGTTCTCTTCATAGATAAGAAAGAAATAATACTCCCTACCTTAGAAAAACTCGGATATGGAATAGTGAGGTAAAGCAGACTTCTTCTTCTTCTTTCTATAATTTCTCTCTATAATAATCGCTTCTAAAGCTTTTGTGAATTGGTGAGAAATGAAGAAGAATGAGCTTCTATTTATAGAAAAATATAGTTTCGATAATCAGACGCGTTTTGGGGCTCAAAAATTACAAAGACAATACCTCCAACTTTTCTTTCATTTTTAATTTAGTCCCGCAAGCATTATCAAACTTTCACCACCTCCCCTAATAGTAAATAATGTGAATCAATAGTTCAATCATGTGAATCAATAGTATAATCATGTGAAAATATTAATTACAAAGATAAGACCTCCATCTATACCTCCATTTTTAACTTAGTCACGCAAGTATTATCAATTTTGTACAACTCCCCTAATAGTACAAGAATGTGAAACAATAGTATACACATGTGAATAAATAGTTATAATCATGTGAAATAATAGCAATTAATTGCTCATTTATCCAGGTTAAATAATTCGATTGGTCAAAATAACCTCCAGACATCAATTTTTATCGAAATAAATGTCGATTTTCACTAACACAAATAATTCCAACATAATGAAACTATTTTTATCAAAATATAAATTTTGAAATTTTAAAGTTTGATTTTTCCAAAAAAGTCAACTATTGACTTTTTTTCACCAAATAGTAAAAATCGCAAATTTTGTGTTTATAGTCTATTTTACTAATTTCATCGTTTAGGACTCAAATATCACGTCGCGTCTCTAAATTCAACTCCGAAAGCACAACTTCAATATTAATAACATTCATCATTATTATATTATAACTCACAATATTTATCAACCCGTGTCGCTCCTCAGAAGAGGGCTTTCCAATAAGGATTTCTCCTTATCATGCGCCGCAATTAAAGTGACCAAACCTCTCCTCGATGTAACTTATAGACATTATAAATATTGTAATTTAATAATATGAATAACTTTGTCATCTCAATTATTGACTTAATAATATAAAATATTATACAAATGATACTGCGACAATAATTGAATCAATAATACGAGAGATATGATGTAGCAATAATTGAGTATAACTGAGTGACTTCTCACGTAAGCATCAATAATCAATACCGTGTGCTACTATGCAACCACGCGTATTACTGTACTTTTAACACCGGGTGTTTCAACAATTAACGGTAAAACTTCCACCGTTATTTTCAGAAAGTATTTTTGTCATTTTCTCAATCCGACAATAATTCCGTTGTGGGGGTCCACCAATGATTGTACCGTTGTACGAATATTCCCTGTTAAAACGAATATTCCATGACCAATCGAATATTATATAACAACTTGCGTACTTTGCAAAATTTATAAATATTACCCACAACTATAACATTATATTAAAACCACACCATAATATTCAAAAATATATTTCGAAAAAATTATTCTATATTCATAAAAGTTGAGGTCTTACAAAGAGAGTCCATGCACTCCTTCATGAGTTAGCTAGGAATATATTATAATCTTAACTAGCTTTAGAGACCTTTCAAGTTGTCAATCTTTAGCTGATTAAACTTCATGGGAATTCTATATATCATTTATTGGATTTAATATACTTCTAGAATACTTCACCAACAAAATTATTATATTGCCTTCATTAATAAGGATTTACAAATAACACGTGGCAACTCGCTATTAATGAGTTATTTTTACCCACATCAATTATTTCCTTCTAAAATATATTATCTAACTGATAATGTATATAACTAATTATTAATGAAAGATTAAATAAATTTAGAAATCTAAAATAGTAGCTCATTTGTTTATGTAATATAGATGATAGTATTCATCTTAAAATTAATGATTTATTTGTTTATATATTTATATATTCATCCATTTATGTAATATGTAAAATCTTATTTAAACTCAAATAATTATACTTATATAGTTTTATAATAAAAATTATTATATAATTAAATACTATTATTGTCATGCAAGAATATGAATTTTAAAGAAAACTAACTAAACTAAAAAAGGTATGACAATAACGGATACTGGTAAATCGATACTTATGATGGTAAGAATGTAGATGAAATTTTATTTAAATCAAATAAAAGTTAAAAAAGATAGTTTTTTCCCTAAATTTTAGGTTTCAATCTCTAAATTTTAGGGTTGAAGGACTATTCCTAAATTTTAGTGTTGAGAGACCATTTTTTGCTATTAATCTTAATAATTTGTTAGTAATTATTAAAATGTGTTAATAGCTAGTTGATAATATGAAGATCAATTCTACCAAAAATTAGAATCATAAAAATATTTACCGCTAAAAGTTAAAAAAATAAAATCATCCATCGAAAATTTGATAAAAAAAATCCACATGTTCATTAAATGGTGAAATATGGTCAAATTATTTTCATTTTTAGAACAATTATGGTATTCAATATATATAATAAATTAATTGACCGGTATCGATTTCAATTATACTATCCATAATTAAAAATATGATGTATTAAATAAAATTAGAGGGAAAGTGTAATGAAGGAGATCCAAATCCGTGTTAATGGAATTAATCATTATTGAATGTCAAGTCTTTAATAAATTTAAACAATTTTGGACAATATGATCCTCAAAAGGGGAAGAGGTTAGTATAAAATTTATTTTTGGGTAAGTTGGTCAATTAGTCAATAAAGTGTTGACACGTATGTGAGACTCTATATATGTCAGTATTCTATTAGTTAATTGACTAATTTACTAAAAAATAAATTTCATGCTAACTAGATCAATCAAAAGGACAAGATTATATTGAGACTAGTTGAGGCTATTTGCCAAATATTCCCTTTGACATGAATACAAACATTGGGGATAGCCAGGGCATCTATCACATTATTTGTATAGCCATTCCTTTCTTTTCTACTTGAGCAATAAAAGATGGAAGAACAAACTCAAAAGTTTCCAAATTTTTAGTCGAAAGTAACTTACCAAGTTATATCAACCACAAATGAGAACCAACATAGTTATTGAAACAATATATATATATATATATATATATATATATATATATATATAATCCGGATCTTAAATTCACCCCTTATCCAACTCTCACTGAAGCTCACCCACTTTTAGCGGACGGACTTTGACGATTTGTTTTTCATATACAATCATCATCTATACTTTTAGCGACGAACAACATATAACGTTGCTAAAAGTATAAAACGATTATATATTTAATCGAACTGTCCATACCGTGTCCGTCGCTAAATGGGGTGAGTTTCAGTGAGTTAGATAAGAGATGAGCTTATATATATATATATATATATATATATATATATATATATATATAGAATCGATCGATCAGGGTCGGAGTCTGGTCCCGATTAGGACTTGCCCAAAATCTGCTTGAGACATGTTTTGTTATAATCACACTCAAAACATCGTATTATATAAAAATTCCAGCCCATAAAATATTAAATATTTTTTAGTTGTTTTAAAAAAAACCGTATTTTTTATAAAGATGGATCTCTCTCTCTCTCTCTCTCTCTCTCTCTCTCTCTCTCTCTCTCTCTCTCTCTCTCTCTCTCTCTCTCTCTCTCTCTCTCTCTATATATATATATATATATATATATATATATATATATATATATATATATACTTGATGGCCCAATGGCCCCAATCAAGCACCAGCTTTCCCCAAAATTATTCAAGTTGATTCTCAGAGTTCTTAAGAATAATGAATACCAACGAGTCTCTAATGTCTTTAATACAAACATTTCTAGATATTTTTCTTTAATTACTTCAATTCTTAATTAGTGACAACTTTGATGAATGAATCCTGTTTTTCTTGAAAAGAAACGAAACGAATTAAGAAAATATAAGCATACCATCCAACAACATTAGGACTTGGATACGTTTATATATATATATTTATATAGAAACTGATGTTTTCACATGAAAATCGTCGTTATAGATTCTATAACGACGGTTTTTACCGTCCGTCGCTATACATTAAATTAACTTCTCTCTCGGGGCGTGCGCCATCAAAACTCAAAACTCCTGTGATGGATAAACGCGGATTGAACAAATCTATGATCTCCGGAGCTAATCAAATTTACTGGACTAGGAATGAGGTTGCTTACTATCCCTTTTCCAGAATCACTATATATGTAATGGACTAATTATATTATGACTTCTTCAAAATATACAAATCCGGCTCCTTTAGAGTTCCTAGCTAGGGTACTCTAAAATTTGACGTACTAGTGCATAACCTTCGTCCATTAAACAATTTTAACAAACTGTTAGTACAAAATACAGTCTTTCAATACTTTACCAAAAGTATTGAATCCAACTAACTTTAATAATATTGAATCTTTTTCTATCTATTTAAGAGAGAGAATGAGCATATAGAACAATTATAGTACTAACAAAACGTTTTGATGTATATAGAAAATAGTGAAGTACTACTTTCTTGACTAAATTTCTATCATTATTACTCATAGATGAGGTTTGGTTCACCAAATAGAATTTTGATGTAATGTAATGGTATTAGGTTATTACGAGTAGTTCTTGATTTGTGAAGTAATTGTAATATTATTACATTACGTTTAAAATTATATTTAGTTCACTAAATTATGATCGTATGTAATGAATAAATTAAATTGTAAATCAAAATGTCAAAAATGATCAGTTGTATTTTATCTTTTTTAAACTATTGCATTACATGATGAGTTAATTAATATATCCATTGTAATCGTATTACGGACTAATGCATGCATGTAATAGGTGAACCAAACCAAAAAAACATAGAATTCAAACCTCTTCCTGTAGATGGAGGGAGTTGGCATACTATATATATAGTTCAATGCACACACTGTATTTTCATATCAAATTAATTGGTTACTAACAAAATTAAAAGGAAGAGCTAATTAGTGAAGATTAGTGAAGAAGAAAAGCAATGGATAGTAGTTTGGTGATGATGAGAAAGTAGAGGAAATTGTATGCAGTTTATTTTCAAAAGTACGTTTTTACCAACAAAAACTACTCCCTTTGCTAAGGTCTTACATGGAAAACTCCTCCTCGTCAAAATTGATCAAGAACGAGCTAGTTCAGCAGAAGAATTACAAGGCTTGATGGTGGTTTCAAGAGCAACACCTCAGAAGCCAAAGCCAACCTCTGGCAAAGATACTAAAGGCAACTAATCAACTACTAAACTTTCAATATATATATATATAGAGAGAGAGAGAGGGAGAGATAGGCCGGATCCTATCCGGGAGCTCGGACAGGTTTAAATTCCGGACTTTTTTTTGCTCTTTTTTTTGCTTTTTTTTTAAAACAATTAAAAAAAAGTTTAATATTTTATGGAACATGAAATTTTTACATAATACAGTGTTTTGGGTGTGATTTGGATACATATAACAAAACATGTCTGTAAAGTTTAATATTTTATGGAATTGGAATTTTTACATAATACAGTGTTTTGGGTGTGATTTGGATACATATAACAAAACATGTCTGTACAGGTACAGACATGTTTTGTTATATGTATCCAAATCACACCCAAAATACTGTATTATGTAAAAATTTCATGTTCCATAAAATATTAAACTTTTTTTAGTTGTTTTAAAAAAAAAGAAAAAATGGGGTCCGGGAGTCCGGACCTGATTCATTCATTCTATATATATATTAATAATGATCTATATCATATATTTGCTATGGAATGGATCCTTATAGGGTATACATGCACCATTTATATATACTATTGAATACAAGAAGAAACAGTCATGATTAGAAATTAATGAAAATCGAAGTCCGTTGTCGTTACTAATTAATAGTAGTGGACACTGTGTTATCTGCTACTAATAGTAACGGACGACTCGTCATCCACTACTATTAATAGTAAACGTAACACGTCGTCCGTTATTAATAGTAACGATATAAATTAATCTCAGTCGTTGGATCTTATTCAGCCTAACGCGTTCGCAACTTAATTAATATTAATTCCTGTCACTCTGAAACGAATTTTACTTTGAAAATGTGTGTAAACTGTGGATGTCCATGTTCATGAAGCACCTCCACTATGCAATGGAAAGAGAGAGAGAGAGATGTTGCGCGTCAGTTAAACCCTGAGATTTTTATCAATTAAGCTCGATATTCATGATGATGCATGAGCGTATCAATGAAGAACATGCACCTCAAGGCATGTGAATACTGTATTGTGCTCAGCAATTCACCCAGTGACAGGAGCTACTCATAGCTGGAGGGTGCCACGGCATCCCAAGATTTGAAAATTTTGTACTGTCCACTTGTTCATTTATCAAGTTGTTCATGAAGTCATGTTGTGATTACAAATTAATTTTATTATTAAATTTATTATAATTGCATGTTTATATAATTGGAGCATAATATTGTATATGTATTATTCCAATTGAATAATACATTTGTATTCGGATAACCAACTAAATCTCTTATTTTATTTTATTTTAATCTTTTTTTATTTTATGAAACTTGATATTTTAATCTTTTAAAATTTAATGAGTGATCATAATATTGTATATGTTAATTCCAATTGCATATTCAATTTATTTTTCGGTAACCAACTAAAATACTTACTTATTTAATTGCAAATTTATGAAAAATTTATTATTAAAAAGTTCAATGAGTGGTCCAATAATATTGATTAACTCATTTTTGTAGTGTAGTTGATTGAATTTTTTATTTTTTGTTTTAGAATCATGGGAAATCACACACTATTGATGTTGATACGTCTCTGTTTATGTAAGACCCCAAATTATTAATAAATGAAATTTATTTTTCTCTATTTATTATTTTAAAATAGTAAGGGTTGATTTGATTAATGTGGATAATTATGGGTAAAATACGCAAATATTTCGAATAAGCAAGTGGTTATAAAATATTCATTATTATTTGGGAATATTCGTTTGGTCGTGGAATATTAAATCTTTGTCGGGGAATATTCGTGACGATGACGGGCCAGTATGATCTTTTTGTGGGCCCCATAACTGAAAAAGCGATTGGATGAAGAAAACGACAAATATAAGTTGTTTATAAATAACTACAGAAGTTACTGCTAATTATCTTTGTTGGAATAATTGTGTTTAAAACACACTAATACGCGTTGTTGAACAAGAAGACACCAGTATTGCACCAATTATTGATTCTTACGTAAAGAAAGCACTACTCAATAATTGTTACGTAATTATTGTTCAAAGATTTTATTTTATTGATTCAATAATTGTTTGTATTGATATTTTATATTATCGTTGTTTCAATAAATTGTCATTACACAAGATTTTCTATTATCTGAGCAATAATTCATATTATCTGAATAATATTATTGGATAACATTATTGGCAATGTCCAGAAAGTTCATCTAAGGAGAGGTTTGGTCACCTAACAGGCGCCAAGAAGTGGAGAGATCCTTATTGGAAAGCCTCCTCTTTCCTAGAACTACCGTTGCCGCCAATACATGTGATTACGTAATATTATTTGTGAATAATTAATTATTAATTTATATGATGAGGAAAATATTGATTTTATGTGGATATAGATGGAGAAAATTTTAATATGACAATTGTTGAAAATTAATATTTTATCTTTTTACGATAAAATAATTCATTTAAATATATTATTTTAATAATATATTAACGGTGATATTTTTATAATGAATGTGGGATATATGAGTATATGAGAAGGAAGAGTATTTTTGTGGCATTAAATGTTTAACACATATTTTGTGTGTTGGTGGACATAATTATTGACCGAAATTTGATTATAGCCTGTAAAATCGCCCGTTTGTGGATTTCGGTCAATTTATGTTTCGAATTTGGAAAAACTTTCTTCTGGAAAGTTGTAGAGAATTGAATTTCCTATGAGAATTCGCTAAATTCGAATTTTCTGATAAAAGGGCTATTTATTATAAATTATTGAAGTTCCGAAGCTCCGAAATAATTGATTTTTGGAAGTTTAAAATATTTAAAATAGGAAAAATGTTTTTTTTTTTTTTGTGGGCAAATTTAAACATGTGCAAGATAAGTTGAAATCAATTGTCAAATGTGCGTAGAGAATTTGTAATATATATAATATTATTATATTAAATTTTCTACTTTGTGTTTAAGCATTTTCTATAAATAGGTGCTTAGGTTAGAATTGAAAATTACACGTAAATCAAGTTTTCTCTCTATATTATCGAGTGTATTCTTGTGAGTATTTTGAGTATACTTTGAGTATTGTTATACGGTGCAAGTTCAAATCATAGCCTATATCGGTGTTTCAACTGTAAGTATTGTCTTTCGAGGTAAGGGATGTTATTTTATTCGAAAATGATATTATTTCTTCAATATCATTACGCCGAAATATTGGTTGGAAATTTTATCAAATTTAGAAATTTTTTTTCATGTTGGGAGTTACTTATTCATGAGTTACTATTCATGAAAGTTACTATTCATGAGTTACTTATTCACGAGTTACTATTTATTCACGAGTTCTTATTCACGAGTTACTATTCACGTAAGCGTGAAGATATTTTTTGTGAAATTTCTATCTTTGGTGTGTGAGTTACTATTCACGATACTGCAAGACTATTCACGATACAAGACTATTCACGAACATTTACACTATTCACGTAAAAATTAATTTTTCGTTTTTCGTCTAAGATATCTATAATGGATACTAGTTTTGATTGTATCCATGTTTTGATCATTCTTGAATTTTACTCCACTCTGCTTACTTATGAAGTATTTTTGAACTTGGATTGTTTAAAATATGAATCCTTAATATTTGTTCTTTTGTTTCTTTGGATTCGTTTCTTTAAAATATTTTTCATCATCCTCACCCTAAATGATGATATTACTAAATATCTTTGGCTCGTAGTGCAAAGATGAATGATTTTTGATGAATATCTTTGCCCGTAGTCAAAAGATGAACAGTGTTGAGAGATGAACATACGACCGATCGATTAATATCTTTGGCCCGTAGTAAAAGATAAACAGTGTTTAGATGAACATGATTAATCGATGAATATCTTTGGCTGCAGTTGCAAAGATGAATATTTGATTCCGAGATATATATTGATTGATGTTACAGGATAAAATATCGACGATGAACTTTTAAATTCATATATAGAAGATAGTAGTTTGCATTCTCTACTTAACTCTTCTAATGAATTATTATTTTCATTGCCAAGATTGATTTAAAACCGGTTGTCTATTGTATTCTATTAGATTTTTTCCTGTTGGAGACTAACGATAATTTGTTGTATATTATCTTAGTCATAATATTCTTTTATGGGCTAGTTGAGCTCACCCTTTTCCTTTTTGTTCTATTTTTTTTCTCGGGAGGCGAGAATGTAGCGAGTACTTAGTGGGGGTATGGAATGAAAGTTCTAGAGAGAGTTGTTTAGTAGTCCTCACCATTTTTATAAAATAATGTATCAATAATTATGATGGGGATTTATTTGCGTGTGGATATTGTCTCAGGCGGCAATATCGTATTTAAACTCACAGTTTATATGTTGTAGTAATAAAGTTGTAGTTATTTTTGTACCATATATTTGGCGACTCAGAATGGGTTGGATGGAATGGACCTATTTTGGGGGCGTCACAGTTGGTATCAGAGCTTAAGGATATGATCTCTGGCGGAGATCGGGGAATAGAACTAGGAGGGGAGAGACGAGTAAATCCTTCGCTAGTGTGTCCTACCTAAGCTTATTTGTTAGTTGGTCAGTATATAGGGATATTATGTGATATATTGATTTCCTTAATTAACCCTTGTTTTATTATGATGATTTGAGAATGTCGATCGAGAATATTAATGATGGAGTAAATGAGACCGTGGAGATGCCTGTCTTTACCAACGAGGGAGAACGTGCTAATAGTCGACAATGTACCTCCTGTGAACAACACCACAATTTGGCGAGATGATGAACGAGGGATGTTTGAAGCTTTTTACGATTCATGCAAAATCGCACGAGGGAGACTCGTGTTCAAAATACTGAGGAGAAATGATAGCAATTCACACGGGTGGTCACAAAAAGCAAGTTCAAAGAGTTGGGACCACTGCAGTGCGGGAAAGCCGGATCCGATTAAAGGCGAGACGTGGGTCAAACAAATTACCAAGATATTCGATGTCTTGGGATGCACGGAGGAACAGAAAGTTCTATTCGCTACTTTTATGTTCCGTAACGAGGCAGACATGGTGGGAAATCGTGAAGCACTACTATCCAAATTGCACTCAAGATGTCATGGGAGACGTTTGAAGCAATTCAATGACAAGTACTTCCCTGAAAGTATTCGTCATATGAAGGAGGTAGAGTTATTAGACTAGAACAAAATAACATGACGGTGTCCCAGTACGAGGCAAAGTTTGCAGAGTTATCCAGGTTTGCATCTCATTTGGTGGAGAATGAGGAACGTATGACGCGGATGTTTCTGAGAGGTTTGAAACCCGACATACGTCGAAGATTTCATTTCTCATAAATTTTCTCTATTCGGATGTTGTCAGCAGGCTCGATTGTTAGAGTGAGATAATGAGTACGCTCAACCGAGGGACCATAACCAGGATCATACCGAAGATAGCAGTCATCAGAATAACGATAACCAACAGAGAAAGAAGAATACGGACAAAGGCGGTAACCACTCTGGTGGTAATCATGGCCATGAAAATAGAAGAAGCGAGTCGGGAGGAGATTTTAAAAGAGGAGATTCAACAACAACCATGTGAAGACGTCGCCAAGAGAAGAATCGGTTTCAAGGAGGAGAAAGACCACCGGTCAGTATGTTACAAATGCGGAAAAGAGGACATATCATCACCAAACCGCCCACAACAATTTAAGGTATGCTATAATTGTGGAAAAGAAGGACATATCGCCGAGATTATGCACGCAGATCGAAACCCGATCCAATGGGAATGGTGACTCAAAAGGATGTCCCAGAAAAGTCAAAGTCAACGGTTCTCGAAGAAGGCGTTTGCAGAATCCATCAAAATGCGAGGAACCCGAATGAAGTTAAGACAGGTTAGTTAATTATAAATTCTTGCTAAGTTTATACCTTACTAAATAACCGGTTCTACCCATTCTTTTATCTCTCTTGCTTGCGCTTAACGTTTGAACTTGACTACGGAGAAATTAGACTTTGACCTATTTATGGAGACTCCGTTAGGAGAAACTTTCATTACATCCGTTGTTTAGAAATCTTGCTTGATTCAGGTTGGCACTATCACATTACCTGTTAACCTTATTTCTATAGAGATATTTGCTTTTGATGTGACTTTAAGGTTAACTACTCATCATGCCGAAATTGATTACTTTCGTAAGGTTGTTAGTTTTCATATTCCTAAAGACCTCGTTATTCAAATTCAAGCAATCAAACCATTGTAGTCAAACATTTTCATATCAAGCCATGAAGTCATTCGTTTATTACGGATGTCAAGTTTTCTTAGTCCATGTTATGGATTTGAATAAAGACACGCCGATTTGAATAATATTCCCGTTGTTATTGATTTTCCCGACGTATTTCAAGAATTTCTCGCTTACTCCCAAAGCTCGATATTAAATTTTGTATCGACTTTGAACCCAGTACAAAACTCATTTCTAAAATCTCATATTGAATGGCTCCTATTGAACTTGAGTTAAAAATCAACTATAGAATTTGGTACCGAGCCTTTATCCGGTGACTTCCTTTGTGGAATGCACCGAAGCCGATTCTCGTAGGGACACCATATTCGTATGCGATAGTAAACCGATAGGTGTCATTGTAACGTGTTATCCAAGGTTGGGATATGAGTCACGATTGAGAACAAACCCGGAGTCAGAATCGAAATACGTAGCTTTATAAGCTTAGTTGGTTATTATCGGAGATTCATCAAGGATATTCTCGAATCGCTATTCCATTAACGCGGTGACTCGTAGAGATACAAAATTCGAATGGAGCAAGGAATGTGGGAAGAGCTTCAAGAACTCAAGAGGAGACTCATTTCAAAGACATGTTCGACCATGCCATCCGGAAAAGCGAACGTGGTAGGTGACGTGTTGAGTAGAAGATCGATACAAGACGAAGTACGATATTATCAAAGACTCATTTCAGATAATTTACAAATAATAGAGATGGAGATGAAAACTCTAAGTACCCACGTGATGATATACGAGTATAATCAACTTTAATCGATAAAGTTAAAGTCATTCAAGCTACACACCGAGTGATGAATTTGAAGAAGGAGGCAAGAAGTTGTTATTTCAAAAGCGAGAATCGATGAGGTGAGAAAGCTCAAACCTTCGATTTATTAATTCATTTGAAATTCTCGATCGAATAGAACCGTGGGCCTATAGACTCGTTTTACCGCCAAGTATGACGCGTGTTCATAACGTTTTTCACGTATCGATGTTACGTAAATATGTGGACGACCCGAACCACATCATTGAGTTAGAACCGGACGAGATAGCCGAAGACTTAACGTACGAGGAGGTACCTGTCAAGATCTTGGATAGGAAAGAACATGTCCTATGTACCGAGGTTATACCACAAGTTAAAGTTTTATGGAGAAACCATGCTATTGAGGAAATGACATGGGAGTTGGAAACGGAAATGAAAGCGAGGTATTCTCATCTTTTCGAAACACCAGGTACGTACGTCAATTTTGAGGATTTAAATTTCATAAGGAGGGAGGTCAGAAGACCCCAAATTATTAATAAATGAAATTTATTTTCCTCTATTTATTATTTTGAAATAGTAAGGGTTGATTTGATTAATGTGGATAGTTATGGGTAAAATACATAAATATTTTGAATAAGTTAAAGTGGTTATAAAAT
This sequence comes from Panax ginseng, assembly GCA_020205605.1. NCBI lineage: Eukaryota > Viridiplantae > Streptophyta > Magnoliopsida > Apiales > Araliaceae > Panax > Panax ginseng. The sequence continues at coordinate 27,058,882 of CM035148.1, read as the reverse complement.
ATTCATTATTATTTTGGGAATATTCGTTTGGTCGTGGAATATTCAGATCGCTTGTGGGAATATTTTGTACGACTGCCAAGATCTTTTGTGGGCCCATAAACGAGAGAGCGATTGGATGAAGAAACGACAAATATAAGTTGTTTATAAATAACTGGCGTAGTTGTTACCAATTAATCTCGTTGGAATACCCTTGGGTTAAAACACACTATACGCATTGTTGAACAAAGAAGACACGGTGATTGCACCAATTATTGATTCTTACGTAAAGAAGGCACTACTCAATAATTGTTACAAAGAATTATCGCTCAAGATATTTTATTTTATTGATTCAATAATTGTTGCATTGATATTTTATATATACCGTTGTTTCAATAAATTATCATTACACAAGATTTTTCTATTTATTATCGAGCAATAATTCATATTATCCGAATAATATTATTGGATAACATTATTGGCAATGTCTAGAAAGTTTCATCTAAGGAGAGGTTTGGTCACCTAATCAAGGCGCCAAGTAAGGAGAGATCCTTATTCGAAAACCCCTCTTTCCTGCAAGAATGACTGGTTGCAGAGATCGTGATTCGTAATATTATTTGTGAATAATTAATTATTGATTTATATGATGAGGAAAATATTGATTTTATGTGGATATAGATGGAGAAAATTTTTAATGTGACAATTATTGAAAATTAATATTTTATCATTTTCCGATAAAATAATTCATTTAAATATATTATTTTAATAATATATTAACGGCCATATTTTTTATAATGAATGTGGGATATATGAGTATATGAGGAGGGAGAGTATTTTGTGGCATTAAATGTTTAACACATATTTTGTGTGTTGGTGGACACAATTATCGGTAGAAATTTGATTATAAACTGTAAAATCGCCTCGCTTGTAGATTTTGGTCAATTTCATTTGGAATTTGGAAAAACTTTCTTCTGCAAAGTTGTAGAGAATTGAATTTCCTATAAAAATTCGTGAGATTCGAATTTTCTGATAAAAGGGCTATTTATTATGAATTATTGAAGTTCCGAAGCTCCGAAATAATTGATTTTTGGAAGTTTAAAATATTTAAAATAGGAAAAACGTTTTTTTTGTTTTGTGGGCAGCCCTAGCATGTGCAAGATAAGCTGAAATCAGTTGTCAAAATGTGCGTAGAGAATTTGTAATATATATAATATTATTATATTAAATTTTCTACTTTGGTGTTCTAAGCATTTTCTATATAAATAGGTGCTTAGGTTAGAATTGAAAATTACACGTAAACTCAAGTTTTCTCTCTATATTATCGAAGCGTATTCTTGTGAGTATTTTGAGTATACTTTGAGTATTGCTATACTGGTGCAAGTTCAAATCATAGCCTATATCCGGTGTTTCAACTGTAAGATCTGTCTTTTGAGGTAAGGGATGTTATTTTATTAGAAAATGATATTATTTCTTCAATATCATTATGCCAAATATTGGTTAGAAATTTTATCAAATTTAGAATTTTTTCATGTGGGGGGTTACTTATTCATGAGTTCTTATTCACGAGTTACTATTCATGAGTTAATATTCACGAAAGTTCTTATTCATGAGATTATTATTCACGAGTACTATTCACGAAGCGTGAAGATGTTTTTTTGTGAAATTTTTATCTTTTGGTGTTTGAGTTATTATTCACGATACGTAAGACTATTCACGATACTGTGACTATTCACGAATACGACTTTATTATGAAAAAATTAAATTAAATTTTTTCGTCTAAGATATCTCATTATGGATACTAGTTTTGATTGTATCCATGTTTTGATCATTCTTGAATTTTACTCCACCGATTACTTATGAAGTATTTTTGAACTTGGATTGTTTAAAATACTAATCCTTAATATTTGTTCTTTTGTTTCTTTGGATTCGCTTTTCTTTAAAATATTTTTCATCATCCTTTACCCTAAATGATGATATTACTAAATATCTTTGGCCAGTAGTAAAAAGATGAATGATTTCTTGATGAATATCTTTGGGTCAGAAGGCAAAGATGAGCAGTGTTGAGATAAACATGACCGATCGATTAATATCTTTGGCCGTAGTGCAAAGATGAGCAGTGTTTAGATGAACATGACTAATCGATGAATATCTTTGGCTCAGTAGTGCAAAGATGAATATTTGATTCGAGATATATATTGATTGATGTTACAGGATAAAATATCGACGATGAACTTTTAAATTCATATATAGAAGATAGTAGTTTGCATTCTCTACTTAACTCTTCTAATGAATTATTATTTCATTCGCTAAGATTGATTTAAAACTGTTGTCTATTGTATTCTATTAGATTTTTCCTGTTGGAGACTAACGATAATTTGTTGTATATTATCTTAGTCATAATATTCTTTTATCGGGCTAGTTGAGCTCACCCTTTTCTTTTTGTTCCATTTTTCTTCTCAGAGGCTAGAATGTAATGTAGCGAGTACTTAGTCTGGGGTATGGAATGAAAGTTCTAGAGAGTTGTTTAGTAGTCCTCGCCATTTTTATAAAATAATGTATCAATAATTATGATGGAGATTTATTTATGTGTGGATATTGTCTAAACGGCAATATCTCGTATTTAAACTCACAGTTTATATGTTGTAATAATAAAGTTGTAGTTATTTCTGTACCATGTATTTGGCGACTCAGAATGGGTTGGATGGAATGGACCTATTTTGGGGCGTCACAGTTTACCCCTGAGCCTAATGTTCAAACATCTTTGTCTATCTCTGAACAAAAATAATGTTCTCTAAAATCACCAAGAATTGAAGGTAAAGAATGGGATGTTAATTATTTGAAGCGTGATCCTGAAAAACGTATAAAATATGAAATTGTCGTGGTGTGATGAAGTTCGAAGAGCTTACATTAATTACAGTGCATATCAATGCATTCTTTTCGAATACCCTTTTTTTGAATATATATTATTTTGTTAAAAAAAATTAACCCCACCCTCAAATCAAATCCCGATTTCGTACGTGAATTCACCTTCTTATGCATGTTGAATGTGAGATGCATACCTTCCTATGCACATTCCAAGACTAAAATTATACGCTCTCCTCACAAAAAGTCTCATCTAAAAAAATTCCTAATTCTAAGGACATTTTTATTCTATGTATCCCTAAATATAATAAGATGTTAATCTCCTAATGTAGTATGCCTGGCATAAAATTAACATCAAATTGAGGATATTGCCTCATTTATACTATCACAAAAATATGAACTCGTTTCGTGGAACAAAAGAATATTACAAATAAAATTCTTTTTGTGGAACATAGATAGAGTATTTAGTGATTATATATATTCACCCCACCACCATTACCACCCAAAAAAAATAATATTTACTAATTATGTATACAAATTCATCCCACACCCCACACCCCACCCCCCACCTCCCACACCCCACCCCCACCCCCACGCCCAAAAAATAATATTTACTTATTAGGTATACATCCACCCACCCCCGCCCAACCCCTAGCCCCCACCCCTCCGCCCTTTCCAAAAAAAATAATATTCACTTTTTTTTTTTTATCAACGCAAATTGAGCCCCTTTCTAATGACGCCTACGTGACACACGTGGCAGATTTGACGACGAACTGACGTGGCAATTTTTTGAATTTTATCCAAAAAAATGTCACTATACAAATTCAAACTAATTGAGACCTCCAATTTGAAACTTTAGTCCAATGACCACTTGAGCACCATGGGCTTAGTTGTTATTATTTTTAATCTTTATAACTAAACAATTCATTAATACTTTTATGATAAAAACCATAGAAACTGGATCACAAAATTATTTTCTCTTTACTGTTATAAGTGAAGATATATTATTGTTTTATGTTTTTTAGTTTTAAACTTTTATATCTTCTAATTTAATTCATCAAAATTTATAAAAAATTTATTTTATTCGCCATACTATTTACAATACTATTTACATACGAAACACTTGGTGTCAGGTGTTACTTTCTATAGGAAATCCATACACATACAGACAAGATCCTAGATGTTACCTTGGTGATGAACCCTAACTTTTTGCCTCAATTTACCGAACCCTCATTTGTGGGTATCTAAATTTCTCAACTTTAGATGAGAGAGGGAGACGAAGATGAAGAACGAAAGTACGAAATGAGAGTTGAAGACTTATCATATCTAATTTGGGAATCTGTTCTTTTAATTTGGGTGAAATGAATTGTTTAGTTATAAAGATTAATCCATACAAAATAATAACATCTAGACCCATGGTGCTCGGGTGGTCATTAGACCAAAGTTCCAAACTAGAGGCCTTGAGTTCAAGTTTGTGCCATTACGTAAAAGGAAAAATAGAAAATGGACCCGTCCCAAGATAAAAGTCATGGTGGACTTTTCACGCATATTAAGAAGATGAATAAAATGACAAAATTGTCCATAATAATGTCATTAAATTTAGAGAGAGAATTAAAATAAGAAAAGTATGAGATATTTAATGTTATGGGTATAATAGGAAAAATGTGTTAAAATTTGGTTATTAAAGTAAAATGGACATTTAACATGGGACTACCTAAAATAGTAATAAGGACTTTTATTCTGGGACGGAGGAAGTAATATTTAGTCTTTGTACTAGTAAGTTTTAAGTTGCCAGTAATAATAATAGAAATTGTAGAATATTATAGTCATTTTAGAAAAAAGTTGAGGTTAATTATACAATATGAAAATTAGGAAGAATAAATATAAATTCCTAGTTCTCTTGACCTATTTTTGGAGGTCACTAATAACTCAGCCAAAACATGGCAAAAAGGGAGGCATATCTAATGCTACTCTCACCATAAGGCTGTGCTTAGGACCTAAACCTTAGCACGTGACTTCAAATAGTCGAGAGCCATCCTAGAAAATTTGGTGAGGGTGAAAAACATTTGCAGGACAGCACGGCCTTTTACAATGCCCTCTTTTATGCCCCTGGTCCTGCTGCCTTGGTTTCTATTGGGAAATCCTCCTGCATTGATACTAATCAAGTAAAGGTGAAGTAAACTTCATCGTCTTATTACCATTTTGGAGAGTCAAACTGAAGCAGAAAATGCTACAGATTATATTATTAACCTGATGGAGACATGTTCGTCAACCGTCGCAATCTTTCCTCTGCCACACGAACAGCTCGAGTAGAGCTTTTAACACCTTGAGTTATCTCTTGACTGCACAACAAATCAAATGAGCAATGTTCCATAAACTAATTCGAGGTAAATGTACAAACATAAGGATTCAAATTTTCATGCTAACCTCAAATCACTGAGCTCCATTGTTAGATCACTGATCTCCATTCCAGATAATCGAACTGCCGCCATTGTGTCAGGGAGCTCTTCTCTTGTGACATTGAGTAGCTTCTCCAGTGACTCTGCTGCTCTTTTAAATGCCTCCAGTATATTAAAATATGCAAAATATATAAATGAACAAATGATTACCATGGATGGTTCAAATTAAGAAATTTATTCCCATTCATCTTTTGGTTCTCAAGCCAAGAAAATATCTCCATTATCACAGGAATTTTCAATTTCCATTCATATTCAGCAACTTAATTCATCCTAATATTGCTTACAAGAACTTCCCAATTTGAAGCTTAACTACCTTGTTGTAGTTGGGGTAGGCAAACTTCATATGAACTTTTTGCAAAGAATGGTTAGGATAGAACAGAAACTTACAAGCTCAATAAAGACTAAAGTATGGTTGAAAGGGTAGATAGGTATTCAAGATAACAAACCAGAAGAGTTGGAATTGCAGAGCAAAAAAGCCAAGTTGCAGAGACTGCCGCCTACAAAAGAGAAATACAATGAAAACAGATCACTAATAAAATCAAGGGGTATGACAAACCCAAAATTGGAAAGAAAAATATTTAGATTCTCTCCAGTTAAGCTTAATTTATAACACAAAAACAAGACAAAAAGCATTATACTTGGACAGAAAAAAACAGTAAAATGTAAGAAGCTAACATCAATCCTAACACGAATCACAAAAAGGAACTTAAAATGCTTCAGCTCCCCACAATTCAACTCTAACTTAGTATATTGGTCGAAGAGAAACCTAGATAAAAAAATTAGTCTAATTTTCCATTGGGTACGTATTTATTGGGAAAACTTCTGTTCAGCTAAGTAGTTAAACTGTAGAACTTAATAGAGACCAATTTCTGTTTTTAGCAATTTTTGTATACATTTGATAAATTTAAGAGTTCTACTTGAAAGTTGAAGCTTAGAAAAAATAATTGAAAATGAAAGGAAATGAAAAGAACTGAAAAAATGTAACTTTTTCAACGATTCATTCTTTCCAAATTCCAAAACAGCATCAAATTTTATGCCTAACCAAGCAGAATTTAAGAATTAAATTCATAGTAAATAAAAAATGACAAATTTGTGCACGAGAGGAAGAGGAAGTACTGCGCAAGCGATAAAATTGAGGGTTAGGATATGGCGTTGATTGAGGTTCCACTGTGACAGCTGAAGCGAAGGGGACGATGATCCGACGGCTGCAGTAAATTGAGAAGAAGTTGAAGGTTCAGATGAAGAAGCATTGTTCGTTTGTTGAGAGAGAGACGCAAACCGGCGATTAGGTAACCGGAGATTCAACGGACGTCGACCAGCGAGTTTACAGGTGCTTAAATGATTGCAATTGGATTCCGGCGCAGGGTTCGAAAACCGCAGTTGCACAACGCTACACATTTGCTAAGCGCCTCTCTCCCCAGTCTCGTATGTTTCTAATTCTCTTGGTAATATTCGGCAGGGGAAGAATGGTAGTTTTGTCATTACATGTTTCATGACAGGTGCTGCACGTGATAGTATTATGCAGAAATTCAAGGTGAATGAATAAAATGAGAAAATGCATTTTCCTTTTCCTTTTATTTTTATTTTTATTTTGAGAGACACATTGACATTCACCAATATATTCTATTCGTTTTAAAATATAAAATTATTATTAATTTTATAAAATTAATTTAAGATAAATTGATATAAATTTGACTAATTTTAATAAATACAATGATGACTTTTATAAAATATAAAAAATTATTACTCAGATTTATTATTTCATAATTTTTAATAAATTGACTCAATCTTGATTTTAAAAAATATTTCAAATTAACTTTCAAAAATCAATAATAATAAATAACTACAAATGACGAAAAACATAATTTAAATAACATAAATCTAAATTTTAAAAGTTTATCTAAAATAATAAAAAGTAGAAATAAGACCAGATAAAATTCCATCATTATGAATAAATCCAAAACCTTTGTAGACAAATAATTAGTTCTCAACTATGATGCAAATAAAATCCTATACATGAATCAGTTGATAAAAAAATATAAAAACTTTTATTGTGTTACTTAAAGTTATATAAAAAATAGACCCTTTGATTTATTTATCACTTTTGCTCTACTGTGCCAAGTGAGTTGTAGTAAGGTAGGTGGTGTGTGATAGAGTAAAAAAGAAAATTTTCTTTTCCATTTTCATCTAGTAGTATTTACAAAATAATGCCCCTGAGCTTTCCCTACAAAATATTGACCATCCCACCTCCATTTTACTCCATCAGCCCCAACATTTTTCAACTTGTAAGTCCATATTCACACCAATATAATCCTAACTTTGTTTTTGATACCTAATAAATACCTATGCCTATAACTTTCTTCTTCAACTACTTATTCTACTGACTATCCCTCACAGAGATTCCTGGCTGCTGCAATTAAGCCGTCTTCTTGTCATTTTGAACAACAACTTGGACCACTGTTGCATTGCAAAAGAAACATCTCTGGCAATTTAGAAGATGCCTTGATATGCAGCCATAGCAAGATACATGAGAGCACGGTACAAAATAAGTATCTGCTTCACTCGCATAACAGATGCAACATGTGCTATCATCAACCTCTATTCCCCCGCATCCTATCCTCTCATATTCCTGTGATGAGGTTCGACATATAAGGAGGGTCGAAATTTCCTCTAGCTGCTTCAGTTGTGCAAAATGAACATCCCCTCTGAAGGATACAGCCTGGAAAATTAAAGGAAAAAGTGGACAAGATAAGTTAATGTAGGACAAGCTACATCAGTTACAAAATGAAATTGCATCATTGAAACCCATCCACCTAAACTTGTAAATTGAAAATTTTAAAATTCCAGACGAGCTAAAACCTAGATTTCCAGGAAAAGTTGGGAGAAGGAAAATCCACAATATACTTTTGAACATACCCTAAATTCAATGAATAGTATCAATAATGTATCAAACAACAAATATGGGGATAAACCCTTGGTATAAAAGGGGTATTATAATAATGTCAGTAACCCAACTTATCCAAAAAAAAACATTATATTATATCAGAACAAAATTTGTACACACTAGTATGTATACATTATACACAAATATCTAATGCCCCGCTACATTTGTACTCCCTCCATTCCAAATTATAAGATCATTATTCACTAAAAATTATGTAACAATAATCTTACAATGAGTAGTTCTTTTTATACATTTTACAATAGTCATCGTTGTATCGAGTAAAATTAAAGGAATTCATGCTAATTTTGAGTTTGAAAATATCTTTAAGTAGACTTCAAAAAATCAATAATGATATTATATTTTTGGAAAGGAGGAAGTATAATATTTCTTGCTATCATTTTGTGAAAACATTTATTTATGTTTCTCTCCCATCAATATCACTTCTGTGCTTGCTGAAAGAAAGTCTATCTGAACAAACAAGGTGTTTTTCTTACAAGTTGGTGCACTTAGAAGTGTATTTTTTGTCTGGAAAAGACACCAACCAAACATCAATTTAATGACACTATTAATTAATGAAGGCAGAAGCCCTCCACCACAAATTCTGAGCATTAGTTAAAAGTAAAAAGAGGAGCAGCTTCGGATGATTTGGGTTGAGCTGCCAAGAGTTGGATAAGGCTTCTGCTCAAGATCTCATCCAGTGTTCTAAAAAGCACATCAGGCACCCACCTAGGCGTTGAAGACCACTTCATCGCTGCACCAGTACTCAAATTGGATGACTCGTCTGAGTCACATGACTCAGACTCGACTCAACATCAACAGTTTCAAAAAGAAAAGGTAGTCGCCTTCTCAAAAATATGCAAGATCTACCACCATAGAATCACCTAGATGACCAATAAAGGGGTTTGATGAAGAAGAGAGGTTCTTTCAGGGACCGACTCACGAGTGCGACTCTCCATTGTGGAACCCTAGCTGCTATCACCGGCTCTACTATTCTCTCCTATATCAAATTTTTTTGGATTTTCTTGAGAAATATAATAGTACTTAATAATTATAATCAGGTTGAGTATTTAATTATGTTGAAATAACCGCAAAGTTTCTTCATAATTTTTACTCGCAGTCCTAAAGCTTGTTACGTTTTAAAACCACCCCACGGTGAAATAAAAAAAAAAACATAACTCCCTAAAGCGCCATCTAGGACCCGACTAGGCCTACAAGGCCTAGGCGCTAGAAGCTCCCTATATTGCCCAGGTCTATATTACGCTTTTTAGAACATTGTCTCATCCAAACATAATCTAACAAATTTAACCAAGTTCAGTGTTATAAAAGGCAGAGTCGCCTAGGCCCCGCATAGCCGCTAGCCCCCCCTAGCGCCTTGCCTAGGCCAGAAAATCCTTCCAGGAACTTAGGCGGGGCATAGGCGGGCAAGCCAGGCAGGGCCTAGACGGAGAAGTTTTTTTTTAAAAATTTAATAACTACCCAAACCAGATCTTAATATATTTATTTTTCTAATGATTTACCATATTCATAATGCAGGTTGTAGTATATCAAATCACAACAAGAAGTGAACAAGATCAAGTCAAAATAGATAATTTTATTATAGTTGTAATTTTTTAAACTTGTACCGACTTTAAATTATATAAATGACTATACATTTGTAATATTTAGTTTAATTCAATATAATTGTTAAATTTATATTTAGTTTCTTAAGTTTTAATATTGAATTGAATTCTTGAAAGTTTAAATTTTATTATTTAATAGCAATCTTATTTATGAATAAAACTAATACATTAAAGATATGCGTTTGAACTTTAAGCAAAAGTCTTTATTATCTTTATTATAGATTGTTTTGCTTTATATTATTGTTTTGTTTGGATAAATGTAAGATAAAATATTAAAATTGACTTAAAATCAAAAATCCCGCCTAGGCCACCTACCCCGGCCGCCCGCCTAGCGCCTTTTTGAACATTGACCAAGTTTGATCAATATGTGCTCCTACTTGTAAAGCATCAATGCATCATACAGGAACAGCCTTACGAGTGTCACTTCAAGTTGCTACCAAATCAAATGGAAATTTTGGAAAATCAAATTTTGGGTGTTACGTGCTCCAAATTTTAATTTTGATTACAAAAGTATTTGATAATATGCCACATCTGTGTAAATAAGTAATTATGAAGAGACCAGCTAAGGCAGATGAGCACTTACCCAATTGTATTCTAAGAGATACTGAAATCCACAAAGAACAGTATCGGGGCAGTCCATACTTGCAAATATCCCAACAATATCATTATGTTTTGTGTTCATACTAGCATCAAACAAATTTAAGATGATGCCAGCAAGAGGTGCTAGTATCATGCCTCGGTTTACTTTCTCTGGAGACTGACCAGGTCGTCTAAGTGTCCTGCAGTAATAATATGCAATAGGTAAGTAATGCTAAAAATGTCCTCCAAAAGTCCCAAATTATGCTCCAAGGTACAACTGATACTTTTCATAAACGAATATGCAAATTAGTAAACCTGATGCAGGACTCAAAACCCAAAGACTTCAAGATGTTCAAGTATAAAAAACAATTGCACATGTTAAATTGAAGTTGTCCATTTGTTCCTAAATTCTTGTGCAAAATTCAATAGAGTAAAGATTAATGAGGAAAATAACTAGGATCATAATATTCTTCTCCATGGGTAAGTAACTTGAGCATTCTTAGATTTGTTTCCCACAAAGATATTAAGAATATTTTCCATATTCATTTTTTCTTTTACTCTTCTTTTCTTTTTGAAAATGCATGACATATACAGAGAGTTAGTGGACATAGATGACTGAAAATTCTATAAACAAAAACTTACAATTCAATAAACTCAGGATCAGCCACTGAAGTCAAGTGGTTTAGAATAAAGACGATCAATTCAATTAGTCTACGCAGGTTCATATCTGAACCTGACAGGAATGCTTGAGGGATTTCACGGGTGCAGAACTCTAGCACTCTTGCAAGATTGCAAGAGAGGTCAAATATGACGCTGCATTTCCTCTGCTGCAAGTCCATGATCTGCAAAGATGTTTCAAAACAACTGTAAACAAGATATGAAAGGGGAACAATAGGCAACTCTGAAAGGAATGTGAAAATAAACCTACCTGCATGCCAATCAATTGAGCATAAACCAAACCATCAAGGGACTAAAAGTTACCTATGTTCTCTAACAATATAACCTAATAAGGATTCTAATTTCAAAGACTGCTCAAAGATCATCCTGTAATTTTATAAGCTCATTTGAATGGGATAAAGATTACACTGGGAAGCACCATTTCCCTTCCCTGACTCCTTACTAGTGATTACCAACTACTGACTGTTAAGCTGCCAAATTCAGTTGACAGTACCACTAAAGACTGCATTTACAGATCACAAATAGGACAGAAGCCTAATGAATCAAGTTAGCGAACTAACAATTAAGTTCCACATAAATGTAACACCAACACAGAACCTATGGTTCTGAAAATCGCAATTAAAAAGTCATATCAAGTCTTAAGACAGACCTGGACCATAGAAGTTAACTAGATAGATTTGTATAGATCAACGATAGCAATTAAAAATAACAAGAGACTTTCTACAGAGAAACCTACAAATATATAACACAGCATCACCTGTAATAGCAGTAACTTTGGCCACATACTGATGGTTTAAGTACACTACCTTGTATTTCTCTTGAATTTCTCGAATTGAAATAGACAATTCAGTCATTGCCCAGCTCAGGGTGTTAAATAGCCGATTGAGAAAAACTGATAATAATTCTTCATCCTGGATGCAAGCCTCCCGCAACAATTTCTTTCAAAATCAAAACCCAAAAGCATAAATATTAAGCATCAGAATCACTAGAGGAATAACTTGGATCAAGAAAAGAAGAAAGGTAAGAAGCGACAACGAGGATCATCAATTCACCTGAAAAATAACTGATGACGTTGAAGATTCTCCATGATTAGAAGAACCAAAGCCAGAACCCTTGCACAGTCGGAGAAGTATATTTGTTACAGGGATCCAGGATCTGTTATCAAATTCTGACAGCAATGCTCTAGGCATACTTTGGGTAGCTGCTGCATTTCTCTCAAAGGCAGCCAAAAATTCCTTATACTGTACCAATACAGAAATAGATTGGAGAAGAAGATCTCTCAGTTCTGCACTTGATATCCTTGGGTCATTGAAGTGGGTAACAACAAAAGTCACCTGAACAAAACATACCAAAACTCACTCACTTGGAAATCCACGTCACTTAGAAGACAAAATGCATTAATACAGGTATTACAAGATAATTTTGACTAAACAAGTCTTAAAAGGAGAGGTGCTCCAGACATTCAATGTTTAGAAGGAGCATTGAATTATTGATGAGAAAATGAGGGAGGGGTAGAGAAGAAAAAGAAAAAAGGGACATTAGAATAGATCAGGGTAATTAAACATGAAAAGCTCAACACAGAAGTTGCATATATACCATATAGTCAGCATTTATACAACCAACTTATCCCAAAAAAAAAAACAGAAGTCATAATTCCACCATAACAAATTCCAAACAGTGAATTTATAGTTATTCTTGTTTCCTACACAATATTTTATCAAAACATAGCCGCTAAAGGAAAGCTATTTGTATCTAAAGCTACAACCACACCTATAAGTGGCCATGTTCAATTTCAGCCTAAATTGTCTCCGGAAATTAATGAGTTATTCTCAAGGTCAAACAACTTCACTACACTCGTCAAAAAAATAAAATAAAAAAGAAACAAGTATAAATTTATTTTCTCCTTCTCCCTTTACCAACTCTTGAACCCTTGATCATTGCATTAAGGACTTCCGAATTTAACCACTAGGAACAACGAGAGCCAGAAATTTCTTAACTGCTAATTTTATATTATCATCATAAACATGCAACCAATTAAGCATGAGAACAGTTACTCCTTCCTCTCCACCAACATGATTAGTTTCATCAAGATGTATTTTAAAGTAGAATGTGAGATATGCAACTTGACCGGCTAGAATTGAAAGCTTTCATTATGACATGTATTATACTTGTTAAATATAATAATCAGCATAAAATTAAGATAACTGAAATGATTTTCTTGAAAAATAGTATACAAGTTGGTGCAACAACAGCCCTCATAGCAGGAAAGTGCATGGCCAGTAGAGCACAAATTACAAAGAGGGTCCAGGTAACTTTATTGAATAACCATGCAGGCAACAATATTATCCCAGATCTCAAATTATCTTAGTTACCACATTTGCTTTCCTAATCATGTGCTAATCACTTTTACATCCTCTTACTCCAGATCCACAACACATCAACTGCTTCCTTATGACCTAGTCAAGCAGTTGTTGTATGTGGACCGGGCTTCAAACTCTTGAAGAAGCTCGACGTGAATTGGCCATTCAAAAATTAATTGGCAAGCAAAGGGCTACATAAAATACCAAAACAATGAAATCATTTCTTTTTTCTCATCCTTCTGCTTAGTGACCAACACTCCAACTCTCCACTGTATTCTTGATTCAAGTTCCTAATTTCTCCTCCCCCTTCCAACCCGTGAATGAACTCCCATATTTGACCGCTCCCGTACAAGAGTTGTGTAACAATCCGGATCAAAACCCAACTCCAAATCAAATCAGGCTCAATCCACTGACTCAAGAGCATAAACTTGGGTCATCTTGGCGCACAAACCCGCCCAAAAGGTTATGACTATTGGCACTATTTATAGTGAAGTTAACCCACATTTTCCGATATGGGATTGGGTATTACAATCTCTCATCATGCCAAATCAAATTACTCATACCCCAGAACTTCATATTTAGCTATTATGGGATAACACCGGCAGTTTTCGTGTCCCCACCTTCGACAACACGATCAAATGACCTTTCTGATCTTTCGAGAGTCGGCTCTCTAATACCATTTCTAGCGATCCAGACCTGATACCCAAGTCCAAATCAAATCAATGCTCAATCCACCGTCCCAAGAGTATTGACTGGGTCATCTTGGCCCAACACAAGTACACCCATAACCATAAGGTCATTATTGTTGGTGCTATTGGTAGTACGCACTAATCAAACCCATACACGCACTAATCAAACCACAATGTTCCGTTGTGTGGGACTGGGGTATTACAACCCAAGAAAAATATATTGTAGTTTGTTATAAGTTCTATGATGGAGGGAGTGTACGTAAAAATATAGTAATACTATCAAAGTAAAATTGAAAACAATTAAACCAAAAACAGTAGAAGTATATATTTGAATAATATATGCACATTCTGTTGTGCCCGTTTTGGCGTTTTCAAGTTTCAACTGCCTATATTAAGAACTTCTCCGTTCATGAATATCCTTTTTATTTAATAAGCCTCCATTCGTGTATACCTACCTTATTGTGATATGAACTCATTCTTCTGTCCATGTATGTGATTTTTACATAATAGCACATTAGCACCAAGAATATTCTAGTTGCTACATTAATATTTCACAAGTGATAATCTAGCAATGGATAACAGTAGAAAATAAAAGCATACGTCCATATATTCAGTTTGGTACTTCGTAGCATGTGATAAACAAAAAATTTCAGTCTTGACATACAAAAGAGGCAAGCCCTTGCTTGATAAATATTGCAGTAGGCACATACGGAGGATCACTCTTACGCAAGACATGGAAGCAGTCGACCTGCAAGTAGCACAAAACAGAACCCAAAGAATACTCAGGAAAAAAGTATATAACATATATTAAAATTAGTATGAAGCACTAAATAGTAATCTAACTGTACTAAGAACACGCATATATGAAGTGAAAAAAAAAAAAAAAAAGAAGGTTCCAAGAAAGTTTACAAATTTTATTTCCACCACTTCCAAACATGAGAATACTTATAACATACCTCCGGTAGAAGTCACCTATGCTCAATTTACCAATTACCGTAAAACAATGGGAATTATATGCAGGAAGCAGAAACTAAACAAAGAAAAGGGAAGGATGCATGTACAAAGAAAAAGGATCACATGTACAATAAATCTGTAACCAAGTACACAAAGGCTAAGCATATGTTGTAGCATTATAAATCCAGCAAATAAGCATAATTATTAAAACCGGACTGGACCGGCCGGTTCAACCAGTTGAACCGTACTGGAGCCTAAGTCGTCACGGTTCTAATAATATACCGGATATGCATTTGTGCCGTTTTGAACCATTCAAACCAGCCGGTTTTATAATAAATCGGTGAACTGGTGGGTTATAAAAGAACCGGTTCGGTTCAACAAAGCTTTGCAAACATAAAGTTTTTCCATAGAAGAAGCTAGAGGTTGCAACGTGTGGTTCGTCCTCGTGTACTGACCGGATCAAAGAAAAGATGTTTGAATTGCATAAAAAAAAATATGTATGCAAATGGTAAAAAAGATAATCATATTTGCGTAATCAAAAAAATATATTGAAATCAACAATAAAAAAATAAGTACGTAAATGTTAAAAAAAGTGAACCATCCCTATTGGCATATACAAAGAGGGCCTTGGATTGAGTTTAGTATAATCTCCTGTATTACTTGGAAGAATTGGATGTTTATAATTTGGGAGGAGAGTTAGAAGACAAAAATGAGGATACGAAAATTACAAGTATACCTAGATGAAGAGAGAAGGTCGAAGAAGGGGATATGGGAGAGATGATAAGGGATGTGGAATATGCCCCGAGTCATTCATGTGGCATGTATGTGGGGCTAATTCTTGCATTAATTATGACATATTCACATGTTTTACATAAAGTATTTTACAAAAAGTGTCCTTATTTAGCAAAAAAAATATTCTTTTATGTATTAATCTATTCTATTCCTTGATACTACCTTTCTTTTACAAAAAGTGTTAAATTTAAATTTAATTTTAATCAATTTGTGAAATTTAACATTTAATTTTTGATGTAAATTTATTTTAATTTTTAAGAATAATAATTTTTAGTTACTACATTAACTATTGTTTTAATTAAAATTAAGTATTGAACATAATAACTTTTTACTTACTAAACCTTATTAAGTACTCATTCGTCCTAGGATAACAGTTTTTCATTGACTTTTATAGTCAAATTGGCTATTTTTCAAATCACTAGGTCATATTATTCTTTTATATATGACCAAAAAATACATAAACACAACAAACTATATATAATTATGGACTAATTGCAATGTTTGTCTTTTTGAAAATTTTTATATATGTGTTTAATTATTAAGTTAAAAATTGTGAATTTGAAAATAAAAAGTTAATTGAGGATTTTTATATTGGGATGGAAGTAGTAGTTTACAACATTAATTATTGTGTTTTTTACCTATGATTTAATACTTCATATTATTATTTATCATATAATATATATATAAATAAATATTCGGCTCAACCGGTTCAACCACCGTTTCAACCGGTTGATCCTTTAAACCGTTGACCCAGTGTCTTGGCCGCTTCAATGTCCGGTTCAATTCTGATAACCATGCAAGTAAGAGCTACTCTTTAATCTGGATGATACCTTACAAGTCTCAACCTAAAGCCAAGAATTCTCCACATCCAAAACGTGCAGGTAAAATTCACAAGAATTGTTTATCTTTATGCATTAATAAACTAATATAAACTGCTCTTTCAAAATCTGAGGAACTGATAATATGAGGAAGAGTTGAACTTCAAGAATACATATCCAGAGGATAAACAAGTTTAGCACTGCAGAAGAAAGAAAGATATCAATCACATTAAAAGAGACAAAAAGGAAAAAGGAAAACTCTACCTACCAGAGTTTCAAGATAAAATTCAGGAACATAGAGGAAGACTGAATCCATTTTGCTAAGAACCAAAAGTAATTGAACAATCCACATGCATGCCGCATACATTCCCCGTTGCTTCCAACGAGTAAACAGAGAGATACGGTACCTATAATACACGACGAAGAAAAAGGATATAAATAATGCAAAACAATTAACTACTAAAACTCAGTTTGTTGAATTTAATAATGAGTAGTCCAATATATAGAATAGATGACAAATAAACAGCAAGCTCAACTGCACTAGTATCTAAGAGGTAGCTGTAATTTCTCCAAAGGAATGAAAATTCATGATGCTCATTTTTCAATGCCAAGTACCTCTGTAATGGCAACTCATCACCATAGATTTAATTGTAGACTCTCGGGCTATACAAGGTAGTTTGACTCGCTATACTTTCAATAGAATAAGTTTACTATACCAAGAAACACTTGTTGATGCAGAATATGGTTGCAGCACTAAGTTACAAAATGGAGTGTACAAATACATTAACGGTGCGGAACAAATGGAAGTTTCAGCACATACAGAGAGTTTAGGAATACCACTTTCATAAAGCGTGATGAAACTCTATTTCTTGAAATTTCAATTTTGGCAATCTAGCAATGGTATCTTGGCTTTAGTTATGCTCTAATCTGATAAGTGCATATGAAGTTTAGATCCAAGTGGTTCCTTTTCTTGTCAGAGTTATTCCTCTCTTTTGACTCTATCTGTTGTACCTACTCGATTCCCAATGACATAGTAGCCATGGTACCTTTTAAAGTCGAGACTTTTGTATGATCTTTGGTTCAAAAAGATTTAATATTAAAGATCTCTATCAGTATCGCGAAACCAATAAGGTCCTATAGTCAACATTTGTTTTGTGAGAAAGCATAGTAATGATACTCATGGTCATTTAATTTTTTTTGCTTTTTTTTTTCATTTTCTTCCTAAATTGGATTTGTATTAAAAGGCGAACAATTACAGTAGCATGACAAGGGGTATTCCCCAGTATAGATATCATAAGCATCACACGGACAGACCCAATGATGTTGCTGTAAACAAAATAATTACCATATAGAACAAATCTAGAACATCATTAGAACCTAGATAAACTAATAAGAAAGATAATGATGCAGAAATGCCTTGCGAAAAAAATTAGAATTGGAATTGGAATCTGCATTGAACAAGGTTGAGAACCTCATTAGCTAAAGCTCCAAGTGGAAGAAGAGTGATTCAGATAAAAAATTCTAGTATTTCTTTCAATCTAAGTCTTATAGACTGTAGTAACAATAGAATAAGGCCTTTGATGACAACACCCTTATATCTAGTGACCTTAAATAGCATAACATTCCACTCAGATGGTAACCGACACCAATGGCATTGTCCAAAAGATTTTGTTAGAACCCCAAATGTGTATGTGCATTCAAAGAAAAGATGACTAAGATTTTCAAGATGATTGTTACATAGAAAGCAAATAGGATCCACTTGTCGACCATAACCAATTGAAACTTTTACATTAAAGTTTCTCCCGAGGATGAACCAGCTATAGTATAAAAGATAATCTAAGGACATAAAGCTTATACCAAACAATATTCCTCCATTCAACTTCAGGGCCTGGTTGTATGATAGAATGCCAAATGGTTTCACCTTTCACTTTAAAGCTATTTAACTGATTCCAAAGAACCGTGTCTTCAGAATTTACATCAAAAGTAAGGATATTATCAAAGCACTGCTTGAGCCTATGCACAAATGACGATTAGATGTAGGCATGGTTCAGGAATTATTAACAATCAGGGAACTTACCTTAGCATGAACCCTAATCCTGAGTAAGATAAAAAACAGAAGACCGAGTAAAGAGTCATAACCTAGCCATGAGTCAAACCACATACTAATATGGGAGCTATCACCATTCTTATAATTGAGATACTTTTTAGCTAAATCTCTGAATTGCAAAACCTTTCTCCAAATCCAAAAACAGTCTTGAGGAAATTAAGGAGAAAATAACGAGAAAGATTCGGGTTTCCATATATTTTAATATTTATGGAACTTTAATTTATTTGATGTATTTTTATTTATTAGTTAGGAGAATTCAGTAGTTTAATTTATATTTGGCCCGTTTATGTTTTGGGCTTTAGCTTTTCTAATTTTATTTAGTTTGTGATTTAATTATTTTCCTTTTACAATTAGTCGTACGAAAGTAGTTTAGCATTATAAATATATTACCTTAGGCTTTTATGAGATACAATTTTGACAATTATATGAATTTCTCCTTGAGAGTTTTATCTTACTTTTGAATTACAAGTGTTTATCTTACGTTCTTATTGGTACGTTAACCATTCAAATCACGTTTGTGTTAGAACGTTACAGTCTAACCATATTCCGCCGCATCAATTGGCATCAGAGCCTGAATAGGTTACCGCTTATTGACACGTGTTATCCCGAGAATTTTCTGAATACTAGAATTGAAGATTGTGTAACTCCTATACCAAGGGCGCGGGTAATTTTTGTTTTTATCAACAACAAAAAAAGGTGTGCTGATTTTCATCTCGTCGACAGCCTATTTTTTTTAAGAATCATAACTTCTGCAAAGCCTTCATGCCACTGTCGTCTTCAATTTTATGGTGATTAGCCAACGAAATAAAGATACACGATCTGAACTAGATACACAATTAGAGCTGCAAACGATCCGATCCGATTCGAACTTTGTCGAACTAAACGAACACAATAAGTCGAACTCGAACATGTTCAAGTAACACGATCGAACCAACACACATGTGCAAGTTCGGATCATTAGTTGTTCACGAACATGCTCAAGTTCGCGAACATGCTCAAGTTCGCAAACAGTTCACGAACATAGTCCATCAGATTCGCGAACATCATCAACACACTGAAACAAAAATTAGGCCAAATATTAAATACACGAGCATCTCACGAGCTACTCGCAAATCACTCGAACCGAACTGCTCGCGAACAAGTCGAACCGAACCACATAGTTCGCGAACATGTTCAATCAAGCAATCGAATGTGATACACATGTGCAAACTCGACTCGACAAGGCAATCCAATCGAACTTGAACCGAACCGAACTATTCGTGAACAGTTCGGTTCATTTGCAGGCCTATACATAATCTGATATTGAATTAATTTTGGCAAACTACAACTTGAACCTACTAGTTAGTTACCTCTTGTATTGGTATCCCAAAAGTTCTGGTCAAATGTTTATTGACCCATGGAACTTAATAAAGTTTCTGAAATTGCCCCATACTTTAACCAAACTTACAATTCAGCCCTAATTTTCTATAAGAATAGATTGTTCTGTGAATTTTAATACTCTTGCCATGGTGGAAAACTTTTTATTCCTAAAGTGCTTCGATAGAATGACTTGAGACCCGAATCTACTTTTCACACTTATGTTCATTGCAAGTGTGTGTAAACTTGTTCTTAATAAATATAGTGACTTTAATATAGTTTTTTTTTTGGATAAAAGAAGAAATTTTATTGATAGAGAAGAAAGGATACAATAAATGGGGAACAAGAAGTCCACCATCAGCAAACTAAAATATCAAAAACAAGAAAGCACTTAAAAAGTGCAGTCCTCCAATTTCTACATAAATCGGCAACAGAAATACCTATAAAAGTCCCCATAGCAGAAGCTCAAGAGACGCAAGAAAAATAATCCTATCATTCAACAACTTCAAGGATAAGTAACTTTCTCTAAACAACTTAGCATTACTTTCGGGGGACTCGTGCCACGTGGCAGAATATTTCAGTCAGGAGACTTACATTCTAAGGAATCTACAATCCTAATTGACTTGTGACTTCCTTATCCTATTTGACTTCCTACTTTTAAAGAAACCCAATCTAATTCCATTATGGAAGTAGTGCAGTCCGTATTAATTTCAATTTCTCATTCTTATGGAGATTGACTTCTCTAAGTACAGTAATTGTTGTGATAAGGAGTCATATTTCTACTCGGGGACGGGCGCATTAACGCGGTGTGATCAAGCTATAAATACACGGCCATAACTCGGGTTTCAGGAACAACTTACACAACTTTATGCACTATAACAATTACGTACCTTCATTGTTAACGTTTTTGGCATGTACTTATTCACACACCGGAGCTATCCCCCGACGGCCCTGATTGTCCTCAGTGTGGTTGTTTGTTCAATGTACAGGTTTTACGTTCGTTGTTTGGTAATTTGGCGAGCGTACAAATTTTGGCGTTAACATTGGCGCTAGAAAAGGGATCTATTCTAGTGTTAAATTAAAATCACTAACAAAATTATCAATTGACATCATCGCTTGTATGACGTAGTGTATCATATCAGTTATCGTATAAGGCTCTTATTAATATTAGGGCAGTATGTATTCTGAAATTGACGATTCACAACGATGGCTTTAGCTTATTGGAGTTGATTTTCTCTGACAGGAAAGTAAAACCTACTTAAAGAAAGTTGCATTCTTTATTAAGTCAAAGATATACGTGTATATATATGCAACATAAGCATGTGATTATTATTCTGCCAATAGAAATTGAAACATGATTGTAATCGAGTATTGATACTACTTTACATGTTATATATCTCTTATATTATGCATGTAGTGGTAGTATTCATGTGATACATATAAAATCAAAGCATTATTCACTTTGATTACTGGTCCAGGTGAGTAAAAGATGCACGGCTGGCTGCTAACTTTCTAAAACTAAAAGGGTCACCACATAAGCCATACTAATTCGTGTGGGCCCATTGTCACAAGCCACCAGCAGCACTAATACATTTTCTATATGCTTCCCGAAGCCAACAGAAGCAATCCAAGCCCATCGGCGGCAATATCAAACTTAGTTATGTCACCTATCAAAATGACACCATGTCATATACTAATCTAAAGAGGCAAATTCACAAACAGATACCGGGATTACATACAGGGGGAGAAAAATTAAAGCTTTGAGAAGGAGTCATACGGGCAGCTACAGGTGCAGGGTTGGTGGTGCCGGCGAACATAGCTTTAGATCTTGTACGAATCCTGATGAAACATGATGAGTTAATCCTGGAGGGAATCAAGCATTTTTTTTTTGTAGTAGAAAGAGGGGATTGGAAGTTCAATACATTATTCTCATCAATGCTTGGAGACATGCATCAAAAGGAGCGAGATGCAATAATGTTGGAGTTTCGGGCTGGGCACAACTCGGGTTCTTATCACAACAGATGTTTGGGCTAGGGCGTTGGATGTTCAACAAAATTTTGACAGATTTCAATGGATCAGAAGTTTCAATCAAGGACCTATTCCGCCACTTGGTCAGCCCACTCAACCCCAACGGTTTCCTCCATAGCTTCGGACTACAACATTTCGATTAGGTCAAGCTTTAGTAGTTTGGCTTACAGTTGGAATTATGAATTTACCAAGGTGCACAAGGAGCCACTTTGGCTAAAGTAAAATCAAAGCAAAAAGCTACGGCTATAATGGTGTTTATTCACTTCAGTCATCTTCGGGCAAAAAACTTATATTTTTGTTGTCTTCTCTCTCTCTCTCTTCAGACTTCAGTTGTCGCCCATCGCCTCTCTTCGGCACGACAACAAATTTGGCGAAGGAGAAAATATTCTTGGGCAAGATATAAGGTTGGTATTTGTTCGGCACTATATTAAATTCGAGCTAAATTGGCTGGGGGCAGGATATACAAGCTTGATATGAGCTTTGAACTTCGGATAATATCAGCTCACTTCGGACTGTATCACATCGACCATTTTCATTATGCCATCAACTATTTCCAATTGTCGCCTTCACAATTTAATTTCGCCAAACATAGAACTTCAACCTCGGACAACAAACTCTAATAGTGCTACCATCCACACCAATTCGTACTTCGGCGGTTATAAGGTCAATCATCCACCTTCGGCGATTATAAGGTCGATCATCCACCTTCGACGGTTATAAGGTCGGTCATCCACCTTCGACAGTAATAAGGTTGGTTATCCACCTTCGGCGGTAAATAAGGTCGGACGGTTCTCCGAAACCTCTATTTAAAGCCTCCCTAGGGGTTCGGGAGCGTTGTTATAGGGATATAAGGTTAGACGGTTCTTTGAAACCTCTATTTAAAACCTCCCTAAGGGATCCGAAGCGCTGTTATGGCAACACAAGGACCGGAATCTCTATTTAAAGCCTCCCTAGGGGATCGGGAGCGTTACGGTGATATAAGGTCGGACGGTTCTCTAGAACCTCTATTTAAAGCCTCCCTAGGGGATCAGGAGCACTATTATGGCGATATAAGGTCAGACGATTCTCCGGAACCACTACATAAAGCCTTTTTAAGGGTTCGATTGCGAAGATATAAGGTCGAACGATTCTTTAGAACCTAAATCAAAAGTCTCTTCGAGGTCAGGTGCAATATTACGGAGATATAAGGTCGGACAATTCTTCAGAACTTAGATCAAAAGTCTCTCCAGAGGTCAGGAGCCTCATATAAAGCCTCCCCAGAGGTCGAGAGTCATATAATGGTGATATGAGGTGGGTTAAGTCTCTGGACCATGATTGGGATTTTAGCGAAACAAGACGAGTGGATAATTTTCTGGCATTACTCTCTTATTATAAATTCTTTATAACAGAAGAGTGGGGGGCAATGTTGGAGTGGTTTAATGGGTCCGCAAGGGTTCGGGGGACCCGTGCCACGTGGCAAAATATTCCAGTTGAGGCTTGACATTCTAAGGAACTTATAGTCCTAATTGACTTGTGACTTCATTATCCTATTTGACTTCCTACCTAAAGGAAACTCAATCTAATTCAATTATGGAAATAGTGCATTCCGGATTAATTTCGACTTCTCATTCTTATGGAGATCGACTTCTATATAAGTATGGTAATTGTTGTGATAAGAAGTCCTATTCCTACTCGGGGACGAGCGCATTGAGGTGTTGTGATCAAGTTATAAACAGTGTTCTAAAAATCCCCGCCTAGGCGCTAGGCCCCCTTTGGTGCCCCACCTAGACGTTTGGCCCCCCTTGGTGCCTCGCCTAGGTGCTAGGCCTCACCTAGGCCCAAGGCGGCAAAAAAATTCATCCAGGAAATGAGTCGGGGCCTAGGCGGGGTCTAGACAGAGAGGTTTTTTTATTTTAATAACTACCCAAACCAGATCTTAATATATTTATTTTTCTAATGATTTATCATATTCATAATACAGGTTGTAGCATATCAAATCACAACAAGAAGTGAACAATATCAAGTGAAAATGGATAATTTTATTATAGTTGTAATTTTTTGAACTTTTAACAACTTCAAATTATATAAATGATGATACATTTGTAATATTTAGTTTAATTCAATATAATTCTTAAATTTATGTTTAGTTTCTTAAGTTATAATATTGAATTAAATTCTTGAAATTTTAAATTTTATTATTTAATAGCAATTTTGTTTATGAATAAAACTAATACGTTAAAAATATGTTTGAACTTTGAATAATTGCATATTTGTGTTTGAACTTTGACATTAGCAATATGGTTGTGTTTGAACTTTAAGCAAAGACCTTTATTATCTTTATTATAGATTATTTTGCTTTATATTATTGTTTTGTTTGTATAAATGTAAGATAAAATATTAAAATTAGCTTACAATAAAAAATTCCGCCCAGGCCCCCCGGCCACCCGCCCCCACCTAGCGCCTTTTAGACATTGGCTATAAATACACGGTCATATTTCAAGTTTCAGGAACAACTTACTTTATGCACTAGAACAATTACATACCTCCATTGTTGACGTTTTTGGCCTGTACTTATTCTCAAACCGAAGTTATCCCCCGAAAGTCATGGCCGTCAGGCTCCTCAGTGTGGTTGTTTGTTCATTGTGCATGTTTTACGTTCATTGTTTGGTGATTTGGCGAGCGGACAAACTTTAGCGTTAACAACGTTCATTTCAAATTTCCTACAAGATAGAAAAGAACGCACATTTTCATAAAATTTTGGCATCCCTCTTGCTTCCAAATCCTCTAAAACAAAATAATAACATATGTTTCACCGTAGCAAGATACGCTCACTCCTCTCTTAGCACTCCAAAAAGAGAGTTCCACAATCCCCAAGCAACAGGACAATGCAGAAATAAATGAGCATTTGTCTCATTACTCTGCCTGCACATAAAACAAATGTCCAATACAGAACTTTGTAAGACGTGCGACCATGATAAAAATCATTAGTATTTAATCTTTGTAAAACTATAAACCACACAAAAGCCTTGATTTTGAAAGGGACCTTGGCTTTCCAAATGTACGAAACCAATAGAAATAGATGAGGAACAATAGACCGAGTTAAAAAAGAGAAGTAACTCTTACAAGAAAATGAATCAATTGAATCTAAAGTCCATATACGCTTATCATAAGAGGTACATAAATGAACCGAATCAAGCAATGTTAGCAAAGATTCCATCTCATTAGGTTCCAAATCAGTGAGATTCCTGAAGAAATGAAAATCCCAAGAAAGTGAGTTCCCATCACGCTTTATGAAGTTAGAAATGGGAGCATCATGAATTGAAAAAATACGATTAAAAACAAGAGAAAAATGGTTATCTCCCAACCAACAATCCTCCCAGAATCAAATTTGATGACCATCCCCAACTTCATATCTCAAATGTCAAATAAAGCAAGAATATAACCTTAGGAGATGAATTTCCGAGGACTTGCATGAGTAACATAAATCTCGGGTCTAGAATCCCACCCATTCAAATGCATGTCGAATTTGCTCTTAATAACCTTGTGTCAAAGAGAATGAAGTTTCAAAGGAAATCTCCACAACCATTTACCAACCAGAGCAACATTCTTGAGAACCAAATTACCCAGGCCCAAACTCTCCTCCTGCTTAGAAAGACGCACTGTTTTTCACCCAACCAAATGATCCTTCCTCTCGTCACCAGCTTCTGATAAAAGAAAATCTCTCATTAACTTTTCCAATGTGTTAGCTATACTAACTGGGATCCTAAAAAGAGAAAGATAATATAGGGATATACTAGACAAACAAGCATAAATCAAAGTAATCCTACCCCCAATATGCACCTTTCCACCTATCTAAACGTTGACTCATTCTATCAACTACTGGATCCCAAAACGATAAAGCGAGACCCTAATGTAAGTAAGCGGAAATTCCCCAATTCTACAACCAACTAGAGACGAATACATTAAAATATTCCCCATACCTATGTTGATCCCAGCTACACTACATTCACATAAATTAACCCTCATTCCAGAAATAGCATCAAAAACTTGAAGAATAGTTAACACATTTTAAAACATTGGAGCCCCTCTAAAAGTAAGAGAATAGTATCATTAGCAAATTGGAGGTGCCTCCTCATTCCCAACTCACAACCTGCGAGGATACCACATTTCTCTCCCTGGTCGAGCATCCTGCTTAAAACATCAACAACTAAAGTAAACAAGAAAGGTGATAAAAGGTCTCTTTGCCTCAAAGACTTAAACCAAGACTTGGGATCCCCATTCACAATCACAGAAGAATAAAAATGAGAAGAGACAAACACCCTTTGCGTCACCTAACTCTGAATTATTTCCTCTCCAACACCAAGAAGCCCCCAACTAACCCTATCATAAGCTTTTTCAAAATCCAGTTTAAGAATGAGACCCTTTCTCCCTCTCCTATGTACATCCTCTACAACTTCATTAGCTACTAATGTTGCATCAATAATCTGTCTGCCACCCACAAGCACTCTGAGAACTCAAAATTGTACCCCCAACAACATTACTCAACTAAAAGAACTTTAGTAAGAATTTTATACACACTAGTCACAAGACTAATCGGTATAAAATCCGTCACCTTAACATATCAATCCTTCTTAGGCACTAGGGTAATGAATATAGAATTAATATTTTTTCCAATAATACTTGTTGAAAGAACTCCTGAAAAATTCTAATGAGGCCATCTTTCACCACATCACAATTTGTATGATAGTAAGTCATTGTAAACTCATCAGGATGGGAGCTCTCTCTGTTCAAAAACAACCCTCTTGATTTCCTCTACCGTAAACGGCTCTTCCTACCAAAAACTCTTATCCCTCAAAATAGGACACCAATCTAAACCCTCTACCATAGATCTTTTCCTCAACCTCCTCCTCAAAGAGTTTTATATAAAAATCAGTAGTTCCATTAACAATCAAATCAGAATTTCTCACCATCTCACTTATTCAAGCTCTAACTCCCTAATAAAATTTCTAGGATTTCTACCGCTCGCAACCTTGTGAAATAGTCTTGAATAATATAGTTTCACCCAAGCTTGTGAAAGAATTAAACCTCTAGCCCGAACCAATTCTTTATCCTTTTGAGATTTCTTAGCTCAATACCTCGATCACAGTCTCGCAATGGTGTATTGTTCCAATTAAATTTAAAAGGTATACAATTGAGGTGGTATGTCTTGTTTTGCCTATGAATATAGCACATATATTGCTTGCTTGGTTTTGGTTACATGATTTTCATTGTGAATATTTTGAGTCTAAAGATGTTTATAGCTTTTATTGTCGAAAGAAAAGAATTTGTTTGCTCCCTCACCAATCAAACATATGCTAGGTAGACTTCTTTTAAGCTAAAATTTGAATTGGATAAGTACAAGACAATGTTCTTGAACAGGTAAAGTACTTGGTTACAAACTGTGAGTTTCAAAAGTCTATTGGTACACCACAGATTGAAGAAGCGTCACGTTTGGAAGCTCACAAGGGTATTGTTTTGGAGGAAAGACAACATTTGAAACTAGTACAGTTGAAGAATTACAAATCCTTGGTGAGTCACCTATTATCGAGGAGTATTAAAAAAATTGTTACGTTAAGGATGAGTATACTACGACAGACACCATTGGTTCAAATATGCAGTTGTTCGAGGATATTACGATTGTTGATTTTGTTATTCCCGGAAATTTATCTCTCATGCAATTAAATTGGAAGATGTTGGTATTCTCTAAGGAATATACTTTGAGAAGAAGTCATGAAGTTTTGATCCCTTGAAGATTGAAGATTCATCATTGGTGCTTGATACTCGCTTGTTTTAAAATTCGATGACGAATTTTTTCTAAGAAGGGGAGATAGATACGGTGCAAAATAACGAGAAAGATTCGGATTTCTATATATTTTAATATTTATGGAACTTTAATTTATTTGATGTATTTTTATTTATTAATTAGGAAAATTTAGTAGTTTAATTTATATTTGGCCCGTTTATAGCTTTTCTAATTTTATTTAGTTTAGGATTTAATTATTTTACTTTTCTAATTAGTCGTAGGAAAGTAGTTTAGCATTATAAATATTTTATCTTAGGATTTTATGGTTTTATGAGATACAATTTTGACAATTATATGAATTTCTCTTTGAGAGTTTTATCTTCCTTGTAGATTCAAGAGCTTATCTTACGTTCTTGTTGGTACATTAAACCTTCAAATTATGTTTGTGTTAGAGCGTTACAGTCTAACCATATTTTGTTGCTCCATTAAGGAACATTAAAATTGTTTTATTGCTTTGAACTTGTGAAACTCTATCATTGGACTGAGGAGTGGTTGTGTTGTACTTCGGTGAAAGATATGTTGTTAATTCACTTTCAGAAGTTGGGTAATAAAGAAAAAAAAATCTATAGTGTTTTTTTCCCAATTTTATAGAAAATTTGGGATGAGCTTAATGATAGGCTTTTAAACAGCGCTATTTATCTTTTAATTAGTTGAGGGATGGGTTAATTTTCTTTTATACCTTTAACCTTCTGCCATTGCAAATTTAAGGGAATTTGCGTACAAGGTTGCATTTTTTATGTGCTCTTTTTCTTAATTTTCACTAGTTAAGTGGTGAAGGTTGATTCTTGTCTTGTATCATCTCTTTTCATTTGATAATTTTTATTTATCAGAAAAAATATATGCTAAATATAAAGAAACAAACCAACATATGACTTAAAACCTACAAAATAAACCTAATAACAATAAGTCATCATGAATACGTAGCATAGCCCATGGGTAAATAAAGGGATGTGATAAAAACTGAATGAATCTGAATCCGAGTGAACTCAATCTGAATATGAATGAAAAATATTGTTTGATAATTGGCATGTCTGAAACATCTGAATAATAGTCTTTTACTATTTTACCCCTTTAAACTATACTAAATAACATTCTTTTCCCATTTTGGAAGTTTAGCAGTTAGTTCCTTCACCTACAATATACATTTGTGCTCATAAATTTATGCACAATTATTTGTTTACATTTGTGCTTATAAAATTACTTAAAAAAAAATAAAATTGTCCATAAAAAATCCATACGGAAAAAAAGGCCCAACATCTCTCTTCCCATTTTGGAAGTTTAGCAGTTAGTTCCTTCACCTACAATATACATTTGTGCTCATAAATTTATGCACAATTATTTGTTTACATTTGTGCTTATAAAATTACTTAAAAAAAAATAAAATTGTCCATAAAAAATCCATACAGAAAAAAGGCCCAACATCTCTCTTCCCATTTTGGAAGTTTAGCAGTTAGTTCCTTCACCTACAATATACATTTGTGCTCATAAATTTATGCACAATTATTTTTTTACATTTGTGCTTATAAAATTACTTAAAAAAAAATAAAATTGTCCATAAAAAATCCATACAGAAAAAAGGCCCAACATCTCTCTTCCCCTTCTCTTTTGAAATCACTCCCCCACCCAACTCTGCAAACAGCAAAATCATTACTCTCATTTTCTCTCTCTAAAATTAAACCACAATGTGAGTCTGCATCAAATCCTTCAATCTGGGCATCAATGAACCGCAACACCCCAAGCTTGCTAGATCACCTTATGTTCTTCAACGCCTCAAACCCAATCAATCTCTATAATTTCATATCCATAAAATCACATACGAGTACTCTTCTCAACAAGTCAATCAAGTACAACAAACCATAGAATCACAAACTCATTATATTTTTGAAGAAACCCATCAACATGAAATCATAATAACTGATACCAGTTCGATTTTGAACAAATTCATGAAAAGCTCGATTTTCCGCGATGGCAAAACACTCCGGAGAAAAACAATCAGTGATTGGATAAATGTAGAAGAAGGGCAACATGCGTAAAAATCCATTCAGTGGGTTTTGGGAATGATTCAGCCTAAAAATTAAGATCACTTTTATTCGAAACAAACGGACTGAATGGCTGACCGATTCAGACCACAAGCCATTCAGATCCATTAAGTCCTAAACAAACAGCCCCTAAGTACCATAAATTACAGCCATAAACAATAAGCACAACTGCACTTGGTAAAATTAATAAATCAGCACAAATTAACATATATGCATATACTTGTCAAGAATCTATGCACCAAGGAATGCATGTCAAAAACATATTGAAGTTCAATAGAAAAAAATATGGTCTCCAGACAATCAACTTACCAGGCACATTTTCTAACACAATCCATGACTTCTTCCCGATAAACACTACGAGCTTCCTTCAACCGCTTTAATTGCTCTCCTGTAGCTCTATCTCGTATTTGCTTATCAGTTTCTTCCAGGAGCGATATTGATTGGGACTGATGAGATATGTACGATGATGCCTACAATGTCAAGGAATTCTATCAGATATTTTTGTCCAATACTTTCCACAATAGATGAAGGATCATATAACATCGCAGCATGTCTTTAATGGTACACAGTTGCTCAAGTTGGAGGCAATTTGTGTTGCTATGTACAACTGCAAGGCACTTGAAACCTACTATTGATAAAACTATTGTTTTTGAGCAAGTAGATAGAATGTTGTATTAACAGAATTACAGAACAGGACAACACATTTTGCAACTTCATTGCCGATTATGTGCAAAGACTTGAGTAACCTAATACATCACCTTAGAGTTATGGGCTATTAATCACTATCATGACAAATAACCCTTCTTGATATATATTTTACCGCTGCGCTCCCCACAGCATCACAGGATCACTTAAACGAGGGCCATTTCTTTATTACTAAATAAAAAACATCACATTTAGTGCTTTTCTTCATTATATTGAATAGTTTTATCTTATATCTTATGCAGTATATTGTTATGTTAGCACGTCAATTAATTCGATAAAAAAGATGTTAAGGCTACCACTTCAAAGGTCATTCACAATTGAAACACAATAGAAATAATTTCAAATGAGATCAAGGGAAGACATGGGGTGGAATGTTTGTTTAAAGATTTTAACCTGCTTATAGTTTGGTGCAAGACCTAAATTGTACAATAAAAGCATTGCATCTAGAAGTTCCTCTTCTTTTAGTATTGCTGAAGATGAATCGCTCTCCCTTGGCACAATCCTTACCCGTTGCACCGGCCGATAACCAAACTCAGATTCAGACTGATCGCTTGTGCTGGGTTTATCAGCTATCTCATCATTCAAATTTCCAGTACTGCATTCTGCAGCACCGTGAGCAGATCTCTCTGGAAGAGAGCTGCAAGGGCTCCGAGAACCTATGGTTGTATATCTGATTATATTCTTTGAAGTTCTTGTAAAATCATCATAACTTGAACAACAACATGGCTTCTTTCTACCAAAGTGAGTTACTCTAGTTTCTTTGTCATCCATACACCCTTCCTCCCATCGAATAACTTCATCTTCCTGGTCATAACTTACAGGATGACATTTTTCTAGATGACTGTATGAGCCTCCAACCCTAGAGATGTCAACTCGATGAGGATCACTTTTAAGAAACAAGCCAATGGGAAAACTTTGTTGGCCACCCCTGTGAAGAAAACCAACATCAGGTCCCGCATCAATTCCACAACCCGTCATCCAGCCACTGATGCCGCACATAGAAAAACCTTCTGATAAAAAATGAAGTATAACAGTGAATAAAGAAACAATAACCGAGTTGCTTGATACTCCAGGAGGTGGCATATTATGGTCTGCTCCCCTGTTTTTGAAAAGAATATTTTGTAGAAATGTTCTAAACACTGAACCAGGTAACTGACGAGGTGTTACAGGTGGAATAAACTCCATGACTAACTGACAGAGGTCCCTATGCTTCTCCTCAATCTGCAAAAGGAATGAGCCATTATTTGATGGAAACAGAAGATCTTGTTAGACAAAATCATAATGTAAAATAAGAGACAAGCAAGAATGTTAAGTAATCTTACTAGTGGCTCCAAATGAAATACTACCTCTGTCCCAAATAAATGTCCTCTATTGACTTTTATGGTCAAGTTGACCATATCAAAATTAAAAATTGAGTATATATATTTAGCTTTTCAAGATTGCAAATCTTGAGATTCGTAGCAAAGTATATGTTGTTTATCATCATCATAGTCTCCTAGCACGTATCCAAAAAAATAGTACGACTTATAAATTTTTAAAATAGTCGATTTGACCATAAAAACAGTGGAGGACATGTACCATGTGGCAAGGGTAGTATGTATTTTTGGATAGGCTCCTATTGTAATATTGTCGGGGCCCAAACTAAAAATATTGGTTCATGCAAATCACGGCTTTATTTACCTGTTTCTTTGACAATTTCATACAAGAATACATAAGATTGATTTATCAAATACATGTACACACATGAGAGAGAGACATTGATCATTAATATTTGATTGGTGGTTACTTCTTAAAGTGGTCGACTGGTAGGAGGAGTTCACCTTGACATGCAAGTGTGTATGTTTTGGTTAAAGCAATTTTCCATTTTGATACAAAGACCAGACATAAATGCCCTGACGCACCCATACCTGAGGCCCAAAGAAAAGTAAGAAAATTTGAACCTATCTCACAGCAAAACGAAATAGCCTTATCTCTCTCTCTCTCTCTATCTCTCTCTTTTCATTTTCTCTTCCACTTGAGTTTGGCATGAAAATGTTGTGGGTGTCATTTTGTAGCTTGTGCCAGAATACTGATGTTCTAAAAATTGAGTGATGAACTACTCCAAATAAGGGCATACCTTACTGACTGCTTCAGACAAGGCCGTACAGGTCAGCATCATGCTACTTTCATAGGATATGTCCTCAGATGAACCAGGCCACCAAACAGAAGGCATCGTGCATTGAAGATCCTGCTTGTTGGGAATCTTTTGTGCTAGAAACCCTTCAAACAAGAATTCGAAATCTGATGACTTCCACCAAAGTATCATCAATTCTTCTCGTCTCAACATGTGACACACCAATGCAAGATAGGGGTATGATCCAGAATAAGGGCACTCAGTTAGAACGAGCGATGCAGTTTTACAGAAAAATGCAAGGGCATTTAAGATGTACTCAAATATCAATCTTGATCCTTGAAGTTCTAACAAGATATCAAGTACTCTATCCAAAGTCTTATAGTCATGAGGTGCATGCACTCTGAAAACTCCCATTATGAAAGATAAAAATGGGCCTCCCGCTATATATTCTGCACCCACAGCTTCTGCATCGAGTGCAGAAAATAACTCCTTAGATATTGCCCGAGAAACAGGGTGAAAAAGGTCTTCTGGAACAAACCTCTTCAATCTTCTCATTTTCTCAACGGAGTTGAAATCTGCCCTCTCCATGCATTGAATCTCCAACAGTCTAGAAAAGCAATTCAGCAAATGAATAGCAAGAGAATTTGTTGATGGTGGTGCCTGAATCGGAAGGAATCCTTCAATAGGATATCTAAAGGGGCGGACCCCAAAATTTAAGTCACACCTTTCACCCTGAGAAAGAGAAATTGCAGGATAATACCCCAGCCCAGGAACCATCTTGCGAATCCCATCAAATGCCACCCCAAGGGAAATACCATTTCTATAAAATGATATCTCATCACAATCCAAGTCCACGCAACATCCAATTACATCACCAACAACCCACGACTGACCATAAGCTTCAGCTTCCTTATTCCATTTACTGACCCTTTTGCCATCATATGCATAAGAATCATCAGCATCCCCTACACCTTCATGATCGGTGAAAGGGCACGAAAGAGTCGCCCATCCAAGCTGTTGTATACCAGAAGTTTCAAGAATCACTTCATACATCCATTTTCCTTTCCAAACACAAGCATTAGCCCTTACACTACTAAAGATGGCATGGCTCTCCACAAGCAAAGATGGCTTGACAATTCGAATATCACCACAAATACTCGATTCTTCAATGGTAACTATGTGAGGTCCATATCCATCACCGATTGTGGACACCCCGTCTCTATGTCTTGCAACATTATTTAAATTTTCATGATACTTCAAGATGTCATTCTTTACTATAGAACAAACTGCACAAGTATCAATAGGAGAAGTCAATGGACTAATTGTTTTGTAAGGGATATCAAATATGTGTTCAAGAGTTCTCTCCACAGACTGGTCACCAAAATCATCACAGTACGAGACAAGACGGTTTTTTTGAGAGCTCTCTTTCCTATCTTCGACATTTAATACAACAGCCAACCCAGAAGAAATACCACCAATCCGCAGGCTGTCTTCAGCCATACGTGCAGCCGTTACTACCCAAGCTGCACAACAATCCTGAAAACTACAAACCTAATGTCCTCAATTATATCAAACTCCAAGAAAACCCATACTAATATTCATCAATTCAACCTCCAGATGCCTAGCAATCAAAA
The DNA here is from genome assembly GCA_020205605.1 of Panax ginseng. Taxonomy (NCBI): domain Eukaryota; kingdom Viridiplantae; phylum Streptophyta; class Magnoliopsida; order Apiales; family Araliaceae; genus Panax; species Panax ginseng. The sequence continues at coordinate 27,024,349 of CM035148.1, read as the reverse complement.
CATCATTTTAGCACCTAAACAAATAAACAATGTCAAATTTGCAACACTTATTAGTTCTTAGAAACAAAAAGATAAACTAACAAAGTTGAACAAAATGCATTAAATCCAACTATTCCTAGTTGAGACTAAATCTTTCTAGTTTTAGGAAACCAAATAATTCAAAAATCTCAGATTCCTTATCTATTCCTCAGTTTTCTGTACAACCAAACAAATTATCAAATATAAAATATAAAATACAGATTAAACATAGGTCCTTCCTACAAAAAAAAAAGTGCCAATTTCAAATTCATATATGATGCAGTGATATATATTAAAGTACTTACAGGTACGTGGGCTGTATGCGGAGAAATAAATTAAAGGTGCGGAATTTACGCTTTTCTTCCTCGGACGAATAAAGGCTGCAAAATCAAATTAAGGTTTCCAGACGCCATTGACGAATTAAAAATTGAAGAGAGAAATGAAATTTTTTGATTTGTATTCTTTGTTTGTTTTGATTTCCAGAAGTCTCAGGAGTCATGAAGTGAAAGGAAAACGAACTCACGGAGACAAAGCAGCTCCGTTCGGGCGCTGACCGAAGCCCTAAATAGATGGACTGACACGTGTACGCGAATTAACCGATTATGACGTGGTCGCTAAGCTAACGTACGCCTCCCATCCTTCGGCTAACCAATTGGCCCGTGAAGTCACGGAACGTATCGGACTAGTAACTCGGTCAATGACATGATATTTGATTTGAGAATTGTGTTTTTTATATATAAATATTTATTATATTCTTATAATTATAGTGATATGATAGATATCTTACTAATTTATTTAATATTCATTCCAAAAGTAGTGTTGTTGACTCAACCATCATAACTTTTTAATTAAACTACTAATTTAGTATTTTCAAATTTTATTAATGACTCTTTTGTGTGTGGAAAAGAGCGAATATAAATATAATTAATAATGTAATTATATACTTAGAATTAATATTTTTGCAAGCATATTTTAAATATTTTTATAAGTCATAATTATGCGAGTGTACTTTTATTTAAAATCAAAATCATCTTAATAGAAACCTTTCACATAAATATCTTAATAATCACATTAACAACATTTGAGATAACCAGACAACTATATTAAATAAAAAGAATGTTTGGAACGATTGTAGTTGTAATATATTATGAATAAAATTTTTGAGACAAAAATATCCTTAGTCAACTCTCGTGTAATAAAATTATTTTTAAAAGTAGTAATATTTTGATGGAATAAAATAAGGGCAACAATTTTTGACACGACGCGAACACAATTTATAAACGGGTTCGTATTATAAACACACGATAACTTAACGAGTTCAATTTTCGACACTATAAATTTACTTAACGACTTAACGCGACACGATAGAGACTCTTGTGAAACATGTGCAAGTATTCTGAAAAATGAGTTTCTTGGTGATAATAATTAAATGCTGAAAACGTAAGTTTTTTAATATAAACATAAATTAATAGTTTATATTAAAAAAAAACTATAGCCAAATTATGAAATATTAAAATTTCAAATTATGTGACTTTATTTCATCTAATTAATGCAATGATTAATATCATTTATACATTTTATTTCATTTAATTAACGCAGTGACTTATAAATTAAAGATATATTTATAAAATAATGACTTTTAAGAATGATTTTTATTGATAGTTAATGTTTAAATAATAATTATTATGTCAGAGCAATATATATATTTATTCTTACAGTATAATTATTATTTTGACATTATCAATAGTCATCAAATATAGCATTAACAACAATTAAAAATTCAGTTGTAATTATTTGATATTTAAAATAATAATTAAAAGTAATATCAAATTAAAAATATTATATCACTTTATAATGTTAAAATATAAATATATCTCTAATTTTAAAAATAATACTTTATCCCGAAATAATTGACCGTTATCGGATTTCACAGGCTAAACATAAAATACAGTCTTTTCTTTCCTCCTCTCTTTGATGATTGATTTTTCAGCTTCTACCCAGATTACCCTTCCCCTACCTGTAAAATTGCCATGGATTCCCCCCCTCCGTGTCTGCAACCCCTCCGCTCTCCGAACGACGCCGTACTCTCTACCGCCTCCGGCGATTGCAATCCGACGGCTGAAGTTCATCTGGAACCAAATGGTGGAAATTCCACAAACCCAATTAAGAAAAAGAAGGCCAAGAATAAAAAGAAAAAAAACCTAATTATTGATGTATCCGATGAACAATCATCATCATCAACATGTTATACGACGTCACATAGAGGTGGCTTTCAGGTTTCAGGCAAAAATCGAAACCCTAGAAGAGCTGTGATTGGTTCCTTCCGGCAAAAGGAAAGTGATGTCGTTGATGCCCTCGCACTTCCTCTCGGAATGTCACTTGCCGCCGTTCTCTCTCAGGTTTTTTGCTTTCATGTACTTTTTTTGATATAAATATATAGCATTATACTAATATGCAATTGCATTGAGCTGTATAATTGTTCAATTTTGGTGATTTTGTTAGTTTCTGTTTGTTTTTACTGTAAAGTTTTGATTTTTATCCACATTTACGTGGGTTTTGGGTATAAAGAAATCTTTTTTTTTTTGGGTTTGTCAATTATAAGATTATGCTAGTACAGTAGTACTAGCTATAGAAATAACCACCGGTTAAGACGTTAAATAATTAGATTTTTTACTGTACTTTTTTTTTGAAATATTTGACAATTTGAAACTTATCGCCTCATTCATCCATGACACTGAAATGCATTGGCTGGAGAAGGTGAAAATGTTGGAGTAGGGTTACAAATGATCTTAGTCAATGTCAATGCAAAGTCACGGTTCTGGCTCTGGTTCTCGTTCTGATTCATTCTTTGTGAAACCAAATTGAAAAATTTAAAAGATTTTTGGCATAGTTTAGTTTTGATCTAGATATCTCTTTTGAAGGAATTCAATACACTTCGTTAAAAAATGTTTAATGAATTTCCCAAAATCTCTCATGATGATTTGGCGACACCTTGTGGACTATCTGATAATGTGGTATCTCGTGGATGTTGATATTAGGTCGTGGAAAGAAAAGATGCCACTGGGGATTGGATGTCTGTGGATAATCTTTCCAAGGTAATTTTCATACTGTCCTTCGTATATCCATCTGCTATGAAAATTTGCATCTTATAAATGAATCCGTGCATCTCAGTCCATGATGCTTCATTGATGTATCCGTGGTCCTTCATCAATGTATCTGTTGGTGTGGTATGCCCATTAGCACAATATGATTTTTCTATATTTGTTTGGGTGTTGCACATTTACTTCATCAATGTATCTGTTGGTGTGGTATGCCCATTAGCACAATATGATTTTTCTATATTTGTTTGGGTGTTGCACATTTACTTCATATGTAGACTACTGAGCGATAAAGATGTTTGAGATCACTCAGCTGGTAACCTATTCAGCAGTGGATTGGGATTTTGATGAAACATTCGACGCATAGAGAGCTGAAGCCCACCATCAATGGTGGGTTCACAGCCGCTGTATATTTCTTGTACAAATACTTTTCATTTGATTTTATTTGTCCAAGTAGAAATCTTATTGTTTGGATTATCTTCTTGCAGATCTGCACATTAGCCGTCAGAGAGTCTTTAGCCAATGTAAGTAAGATAAAAAATATGGCCCGTTTGCTTTTAGTATGGTTATTGATACAATCAACATTTCCAAGTATTTTTCAATATCTGACAAATTTCCTCTCTTTTTTTTCTTTTTTTTTATTGCTTGTGTGGAAACAGGTTTTTGGGGACAAATTTGATTGCTTTGTCAATAACTTTGAGAAATCATTTCGGAGCACCTTGATGACACTCAGATTAGTCAATGAATCTTCCCATAACAACAGAGGAGAATATTTTAGAAATTTAAATAAAGAAATTTATTGTTCAAATCTGACTTCAACCATGCCTCTCAACAGAGAAGGGGATTCTACATGCCATTCAGGTGTGAATATTTGCCATTCAGAAGAAATTCTGCACACCATCAGCAATCAGGAACGGCCGAGTACTTTTGAAGAGAATGAAATGAACATGCAGCCGGATATAATGAACCGTGAACCCAGCCTGAATGGTGAACAAATAAACCAGCAGTTAGCTCATGTTCCTCCAAATACACTGCCTTCTATAATGAATGGATCAATGTTTAACACCCTTGAAAGGTCTGTCATGGAGCACACTCGTTCTAACGATCTCAAGACATTTGAGATTGGTCTTACTATGCGAAAGATGCAACTGAAAGAAGCACAACTGGCTCTTAGTTCTGATTCAAATCTATTGGAGAGGTTTAAATTATCCATGGGTTTATCCAAAGCGTCTTTTAAAGCTGAAAAATTCAAAAATGAATTAGAAGACACCAGACATGCTGAGCTGCTAAAAAAGTGCATCGATTGTCTTGTTGCTGGTTTGCTAATAATGTTGGCCTCCCTTGCTTATGGAACTTATATTTATTCTCACCAGAGGATTACTGAAGCTACTGCATCTTGTATACCTACCGAGGTAAAACCTGTCTTTTGGCATTGATTTATTTATTATTTTCAAAGGTTGCTAAAATACAAATAGATAATGACTTCTTTAAAACTGATTGACTTAACTATAGTTATGCTACAAAAGTATATATGGAACTTGGATTGACAACCCCCTAATACCCGTCAAAGTCAAATGCAACCAAACAAAATGTTTAATTTAGAGAAAAAAATATTTAGTTTGGAATCAACATGTTAGGTAGCAATTGACCTAAAAGATCTAGAATTTACAGGTGTATGTATCATGCCTTATTATGTCCAGTTGCATATGAAGTCCAATTGCATGTAGAGTACAGCTTATCTGCCATTTTCCTTCATTAATTTCAAATTATTAGTTAACCATTTTCTTTTTGTTTGCGCTATGTGATTGTGTATTTGTCTTGTTGCTTGAGAATGTTTTTGACACACTGGTTTCAGGATTCAAAATCTTGGTGGATCCCAAAGCCAATGACATCTATCAGTTCAGGATTGCAAATTTTGAGGTGTCAGGTTCAAGTTGTAACCCGTATGTTATTTGGTGTGTTAATGATCCTTTCAATCACCTATTTGCTTCTGCAGCGTTCGACAACTTCAAAGCAGGCAATGCCAGTTACATTCATACTTCTACTGTTAGGAGTCGCATGTGGTTTTGCAGGAAAATTTTGCATTGATACATTAGGAGGCAGCGGATATCACTGGCTCTTTTATTGGGAGACTCTGTGCTTGTTGCATTTCTTCTCTAATATTTGTACCCCAGCTTTGTTTATTATACTCAATGGGCCCATCACCGTGACTGAAAGGTCAAAAAGCAGTAGAATATTTCCATTTTGGATCAGGCAGTTTCTGTTCTATGCTACCGTGCTTCTATTTCTGCCTCTGTTATGTGGTTTCATGCCATTTGCCGGCCCCAGTGAATGGAGAGACCACTTCTCTTTGCTGATCTTGGATCGTCTGCCTATGAAAGTTGAATAATACCAGAGATGGGTTTTGGGGATTTCTGCATCAATCAGATAAGTAATTTATTATCTTTGTTTTGAGTTGTCTTGTTGTAAATTAGTCTTTATCTTGAGCCAAGCTGAGCAAGTTCTACATGGTCAGCCCATTGTATTTGTTTTATATATGTTCTTAGTATTTTGCTTTGTTGTCCATAAAGGTTCTTATGATCTTATGAACAAGTTTAGGATTTGATCATACTATGAACCGTGAAAAATAATACCCGTCCTCGGTATCATATAAAAACTTGTGATTTATTTATAAAAACATTTGTAAAATCAGATTTATTTATTTTTCAAATTTATACCCCTAACATCGACTTAAATGAAGTAGTTGTGGCATAATATCAACCATAAATGGTTGTTACTTATATTAACAACTACAATTTTGCGGAGAGTAAAATAAAGTGACACCCCCTCTAGATAATCATAATAACATTCACCTCCCCTCTAGTTTCTTAAGTAACAGTTAGTACCCCTGCAAGTTTTTAGGGTTGACTAAATAGATAAAATTACATATTTACCTTTGTATTTTATCAAATTTTAATTACTAAATAATATATATATATATATATGTGTGTGTGTGTGTGTGTTTAATTATCCTTTTTTTTAATACAATACATTTTAATTAAAGTTTTATTTTTAATTAAAACTATCTCATTTAAATTGTTGGCAACTTATAAAAAATTAATTTAGTTTAATTAACACATATATTTGAATAAGTGATACAAATATTAAAATTTTTTAAATTAAATTATTAATGAAGCTATTCTAATTAGAGTGATTGAGTATATTGATAGTTTAGTTTTTGGTGCTTAACAACAAAAAATATTATTTGAATTTTAGTTTCATATTATAATTTTTATATGTTAACTTTTATTGAGTATATATAAAAATTGGGATGTTTATGATTTTGATTACATTTTTTTAGTATATCTGATTGACGTTGTTTTTATGCAATGTTAAATAAAAAAATATAATTATATTTATTACTACCTCTATCTTGTAAAAAAATTCTTTTAATGTATTTTTTTCTTTTTTTGAGTAACAACATTTGTCATTTTCTTTGTAAATAATTATGTTTAAGTGTGACTTATCTTTAGTTTAATATATGAGAAAAATAATTAATATGATTTTTAATACTTTTTATATGAGTAATAAGATTCGTTTAAATTGTAATAATAAGTTTGTTTTACGTAAATTTTAATATTTGAAAAAATTATTATTATTTTATTGCGTTAATTTGTAATTTTATGGGTATTAACATTATACTTTTTAATTACAAAAAAATATATTTGAATATATATCACGTAAATTTTAATATTTGAGAAATTTAATTAGTAAAAATTGTATGACTTTATTTTTCTGATAAAATGAATATTTATTATTTTTTGACTTTTATGTTATTTATTGCACAATTTCATAATTTAATTAATTAGATCAAGCCAAGTAAAAATTATGATATACAAATTTGTATTTAGTGGAGAAGTTAAACATTATAACTAGAAGGGTGTATTAGATATTATATTAAAAATATTTTTAAATATTAGTTGGTCAACCACACTAGGGGTAGTGAATGTTATATATTGTAGACTAGAGGGGTACTAACTGTTACTTGAAAAACTAGAAGGGTGGTGAGTGTTATTATGATTATTTTCAGGGGATGTCAGTGTATTTTACTCTTTTGCGGATATGCCAATGAAAATTATTTTCACTTCAACACATACCTATTAAAAAAATCTTATATATAACACAAATAATAAAAAGTTCAATTTACAAATTACAACTATACATGAATAATATGTAACTACTATTACATATATTGAAAAAAAAAAATAAATAAAGTCAAGAGACTTAATTACATTAATTAAAGTTATTTTAATAACTCATCATAAATAAAGTTTTAACACATCATTTATGTTTCTAGTAGTGATTATTATGGATTATCTTGTCTTTCATATTAATTTGTATTAATTTGAAGAGAACTAATGATTTTTTGAAAAAATATACACTAAATGAAATATTACACATACAAGTGTCTAAATTCATAAGAAATAAATTAAATTACATTATTCACTTACAACTTATTATATTCTCTCTTAAATAGCACTCTTTTATTAAAATTACATCATTTTGGATATTCTTTTAAAAAATAAGTGGGGTTGTGGGTGACATTTTTATAAATAAAAGAAAAGCAAGTGGGATCACTCTATTTTAATACTCCCTCCGTCCCAAGATAAATGTCCTGATGAATTTTTCACGCATATTAAAAATCGGAATAAAATGACAATTATCCATAATAATATGTCATTAATCATTTTCAATGTAGATGAGAAAGTGACTTTCTAGCTTTTCAATTTAAAATATTTTTCAACACATAACTAATTATACTTATTGAATATGAAAGAGACTTGGAATAAGAAAAATATGAAATATTTAATGTTAAGAGTATAATAGAAAAAATTAGGGTTAAATGCTTTCTAAGTCATTATACTATATGTCAATTTACAACTGGGTCACTGAACTTTTTTTTCTTATAGTCAACTCACTGAACTCGATTTTTCTAACAAAAAGTTAAAAAAATCGTTAAACTGTTAAAGGAAAACGGCTAAATTGTCAAAAAAAGTTTATGTGGCAGTTAGTATGCGATGTGGCAGTGATGATGTGGATTTGTAGGAAAAAAATTATGAAAAAAAATATATTTTAAACTATAATATAAACTAAAAAAACTAGCCAAAAAAAATTAAAAAAAAATGCAGTTTATTTTTAAGAAAATGAAAACACATTTTTTAATAAAAAAAATGTGCTTTTTTATTTTTAATAAAAACTGCTTATTTATTTTTTAAGAAAAATAAACTGTATTTTTTTAAAAAGCAAAAATAATTGCTTTATTTTTCTTTTAAATTATTTTTTTAACAAAAATAAAAGCATTTTTTAGAAAATCAAAATAATTGCTTTATTTTTCTAAAAAAAGCAGTTTTTTATTTTTTAACAAAAATAAAAGCATTTTTAAAAAAATAATAATTGCTTTATTTTTCTTTTTAAAAAAACTGTTTTTAAAATTCTTTTAAAAAAAAAAATAACTGCGCTTTTTTAAGGAAAAATTGCATTTTTTATGTTTTTAATAAAATCTAGTTTTTTAAAGAAAAATAAACTGTTTTTTAAAAAATTTTATTAAAAAGAACTGCGGTTTTTTATTTAAAAAAAAGCGTTTTCATTTTCTTAAAAAAATTGTGTTTTAAAAAAAATTGCTTTTTTTTTAATTAAAAATAATTATTAATAAATTTTAAAACTAAATTTCGCTTTTTTATTAATAATTTTTTTGATAAACTAGTTTGACGATTTTTAACTTTCTCGTTAGAAAAATTATTTGGTATTAATAAAAAATTAATTAAATGTATTTTTCAATTATATTTGTTATTAATTATATTAAAAATAACTAAATAATTAGCAAACTTTAGTTTTTATATTTTATAAATGACTTAATTATAAATAAAATTTATTTGATATTAATTACAAAAATAATTAAATATATTTTTTATTTATTTTCTTTTTTTTTGCTAATTTTTTAAATTTATATTATACTTTAAAATATATTTTTTTCATTTTTTCATAAACTTTTTCCTACAAATCCACATCATCACTGTCACGTCGCATACTAACTGTCAAATAGGTTTTTTTTGGCAACTCAGCCGTTTTCCGTTAACAGTCAAACGAGTTTAACGGTTTTTTTTAACTTTTTGTTAGAAAAATCGAGTTCAGTGAGTTGACTGTAAGAAAAAAAAGTTCAGTGACCCAGTTGTAAATTGACATATAGTACAATGACTTAGAAAGCATTTAACGCGAAAAATTGTGTAAAAATTTAGTTATTAAAGGAAAGTGGACATTTAACACAGGACTACCCAAAATAATAATAAGGACTTTTATTCTGGGACGGAGGGAGTATTACTTTGTATTTTAAAAAAATCTCCAAAACGACGTAGTTTTAATAAATGAGTACTATTTAAGAGAGAGTGCTATTTAAGATGAGTGTTCTAGATCCGTTCTGAGGAAAATGATATGTATGTTGGCAAATGTTTAACGATGTTGGATTGTAACCAACGTAAAAGTGTATGTGATATAATAAAATAAATTAAAGGTAATTGTTAAATTCATAACATTTTTTGTTATTTTTACAACAAAAATGTTATTGTAGATATATAGCGATGGTAAAAATTATCGTTATAGGATCTATATCAACACTTTTGTTATAAAAATAACAATTTCTGTTGTGAATTTAATAATTTTCTAATTTAAAGTGAGACCCTTTTCAATTAATACTTATCATATGTATACACATACGTCGCAATCATAATTTGGTTGAAAACTTTCACAATATACAACAGAACTCTTTAGTACTCCCTCTGTCCTATAGTTATAGGCTGATTTTCTATTTTGAGATATCCCAATATATAGGCTACTTACTATTTATAAATTTTAGTTGGTTCATTGTTTTACTTTTATGCCCTTATAATAAATATTCAACCATTACTTTTTTTTTGAAGAAACAACATTCAATGTCATTATTTTTATCACCGCATTTAATGTTGTTGTATTCTCTTTGGTTAAAGTTGTATGGTTATGGACTTTAATGGCCAGTACACACGTCAATCAATGAAGTTGAGAGTTCCAATATGATAAGTAAGGAGTAATTAACTTATTCATTAATTTCATATTAAGGAACTGATTTTCTTAAACTATGTGCCAAAAGAAATCAGTCTATAACTATGGGACAGAGGGAATATATATAAAACATATATAGTTTATTATAAAGTGCGATGCGATGCAATTTGTGGTGCGGTTTTATGGGTGTATCCGTAATTACATCCATAATGTGTAGTTAATAAAAAATAAAAATTACATCGCATCCACAAATTGTACAATTTTATACAACTACAATACAATTATAATTATAAATACGTTTTCTTGCTCTGCGTTAGAATGACAGAGAACTTCAAGTTCAAACCGAAGGAGTGTAAATTGCCAGCCTCTGTAACTCACTAACAAGTAACAACCATTTTCAATACTTTTTGATCGGCAATTGTCTACATCGTTATTGACAACAAGAGCAGCTTTTAATTGATAATGACAAATTAATGATTTAGTTATTGTAATTCGCAAGTTTTATTTAATGCATCGTTGAATTTTTAATTTTTCAAATTATCTTATTGAACTAATTATTATTTTAAAATTGAGTCATTCTGTTAACTCTTGATTTACAGATGTTAAATTCTTTCAGCTATTATCCAACGTGGACATTAAAAATAAAAGAAAAAAAATTAAATGACATTGTTTACAAACTACAGAGCAAATGTACAACCCCATATACTCAAACAAGAGGCCTTCCTCAACAAGAACGTGAATCAATCGAAAATCCACATCTGAATTTACATAAATACAATCTAAATCTCAAAAAAAATATAGAAGGAAGAAACACAATCAAAACATTTCTCCAAGCCTGCGTAATCAAAGTCCTTGTTTTGATCTTTGTCCCAATCCATATGGGTCGTTCTTTGATTTAGCAGCCATTGATTAAACCAAGAAAATTAACAAAAGCTCGCCGCTCGCTCTCTCGGGGTTCTACAAACAGAGGATTTGAGATAGGTCACAAAATCAAAGAAAAAATAAGAATTGAATTCAAGTTTTTTTATTAAAAAAAATATGATAAAAGTTCAAAACCATAACTCAATTTAATTTTTTTTTAAAAAGACCCAATTAAAAATTATGGGAATGATTTTAACTGCTAAAATAATTAAATTAAAACTGAGAGAAACACAAAAAAATCTTGAATTGTAGAGTAGTAACCCATCTCAAATCTGTGAAGATTAGAATGTAATTGTTGGGGAGAGAGAAAGCGAGCGGCTTTGAAAGAAAAAAAAAAGAGAATCCAAATGACTTGGTGATTGATTGTTGTTTTCTTGGTGTTGTGTCATGTGTGAATCTGAAGAGGTGGAGCAAAATCAAAAGCTCAAAAAGCAGAGAACTCTGTTGTGTATGTATGTGGCATGTGGGAGAGAGATGAGAAGAGGTGGCTTTATAAGAGGCTACCTAAAGATTTGAAGGAGATTTTTCTTTTTTGTAGAGAAAGAAAAAAACAGATTCAATCTTAACAGATTTCTTTTTTCTTTACAAAGAAAAAAAGACAAAAATAGAAGGGAGAAACACAATCAAAACCTTTCTTTTTTCTGCCAAATTTCTACCCAAAAACAGATTCAATCTTAACAAATTTTGTCTGCCAAATTTTGCACAATATCTTGACACAGCTTCATTTGAAAAAAATTTGAAAATACAAATACATTTGAACCCATAAACAGTTGCAACCATCGGTACTACTAAGCCCACCACCACAATCACAATCACCACCACCACCACCACTCAACACCCATTCCCCAGTCACCCCCACCACAAATAAATCAACTATCACCCACCTCAAATCTCTAATTAAAAATTCAAACATAAAACAACACCATAAATACACAGATTTGGAGAAAGATTTAAAAAAAGAAAAGAAAAGTAGATCGGGAAGAAATAGATAAATATTTGAAATAAAAAAATAATCAATCAATTCAGATCAAATATGAAAAAACTACCATCAATGACGACACCAACACCACGCGAAGAGAATGTCTCCGCCTCCATCACTGAATCCGACAAATTCTCCATAAAGGATCATTTCGTCGATCGAACAAAAGGAGAAGTCTCGCGGCAACGCCGATCACGTGGCGACGATCAAAGAGTATAAAGAGAAGACGTCTGTTTAATTTTTTAACAGAGTAACCCAATTTTAAAAATATTAATTAATTTAATGAAGTAATTTGAAAAATTAAAAATTCAATAGTGTATCAAATAAAACTTGTCAACTAAAATGACTAAATCATTAATTTTGCCAATTGATAATGTATCATTTGTTACTCCTTTTTTTTTCTTCACTAAATAAAATTTAAATCATTATAAGCTATCTTAAATATGATTATTTACAAAATTTACATAAATCAACATCAATTTTAAATTTTAAATTCTATAAATTAATTTTGAAGCTGAAACCAAAACAAAACTTTTTCTTTAAGACGAGTTGACTATTTACTTGTACCAGCCAGTCTAAAATGTATCAGAGATGGAAAATGAAATGACACTAGACATTCAAATGTTTGATAGATGAACTGTTTATTACAAAATATAGGTATCATAGGCAAAAGAGTACAGAACAGAAGCCTAGTAAATCATTTTCAAAATTAGAAAACTCAGCATTGTTTCCGATGGATACATCCGATTTTATAAAAAAAAAACATTTTTTCTCCTCTTTCTGCTTACCCTCCTCTCTAAGAATCCTACAACTACTAGTTTACTTTCCAAAAAGGCTATCCAAAGAGCCTGTTGTCCAATTTCTTGGCTAAACCAGATCTTGAACTCAAGCTACAATATTCAGGCAGCCCAAGTCAGTAACTGAGGCTCTCTTTTGATAAGAGCAGCAATTGAGTATTTCCTCAAGCATAGGATGTTGTTTCCATATAACCATGGTCCTTAGCTTCTGAGTCACAGAACTTTGTGAGCCTTGCCGTAATACCTGTTTATAAATGGAGACTGCAAGACAAAATATTCACAGTAAATGAAAGGTGATCAATGTTTCATGTTTGATAGCACCAACTTAATTATTCATCCAAAACTCGTTCAAAATAGCTATATATATACTTTAGAGTGAACGGCGTGGAAGCTTGAAAGAAAGACAGTAAGAAAAACTTGCATTTGAATACAGAATAGAAAAACATAGAACAAATACCAAAGCGAAAGCCTTTCATACAGCACGTTCAGCAAACATCACCACTTAATTTCATATAAAAAGGGAAGAATGAGAATTGAGATTAACATCTTACTTTGACATCGGAAACATCAGGAGTATCAGGGGATGCCACAGGATAAAATTTGTAAAACTTCATATTCTCAAATGCAGCTTTCGTCTCCTGGCTCATTTCTTCTATAGCTTTTTTCCGGGCTTCCCTTGCCTATGATGAGAAGGAAAAAACAAATTTAGCACCACTAACCAAATACCATGAATAAAATTCGAAACCACTTATTTCAACCAAAGTCCATAACAAAGTACCTCCCGATTTGCTCTTTTTGCTTCTCGTACCTTCTCCTTCAGAAAATCCTGGAAAAGAAACAAAAGAATCAATTTCAGGGTCGCTTGTTAAAGCCTGGAAACATAAGCTGATTGCCCTTTTCAGTAAAGTTTACCTTGAATGCGTCCTTCTGATCAACAGACAATTCCTCCTCCTCAATAAGTTTGTCAGTGAACTCCTACACAATTGCAACTTATAGACATGAAGGATCGATCTTTATACATCTATTTAACAATTCAAAACTTCAATAACATGCCAAAAAATTACTTGCCCTTAACAAGTATATTATCAAATGGAGTGGAAACCTAATTCTTGAATATGATCAAGTTACAATCATTTGACTATGGTCATTAAATAATAAACATAAAATTTTTAGACAAGTCATTTAAAATTTCATGACCAAGACAATATGAACTGAAATAAATAATATAGGAATCTTGGACCAACCTCAACTTCATCAAATTCCCAATCAAACTCGGTAAAAACCTGAAGAAAGTACACAAGTAATATCAGTTTAAACAAATTAAACCCAAAATAAAATAACTTATGTAAGCCTATTCAAGGAGTTAATCTAATTAGAATATAGTATATACCAGCTATAATTTGTGGTACTACCAACCAAATAATACTTATATATCTTCAATTTTAGCATTGACTATAAAATATGAAAGAAAAATACTTTATTGGAAAATAGAAAAATATACTGGTTTTGGTTCAGCCGGAAATATGATTGGCACAACGGTGCTCTGTTCCAGTTCATCTTCCTTGAAGGGTTGATAGAAATCTGCACAGAAAAATATATCATATTGTTACAATTTATTCTGCATATAGCGGACACTACATCATATCCATGTTTTTGGCAACACTAAACACCTGCTGGAGATGGAGGGGAAAAGGCTCCCATACTAGAGATCCAAAAACACAGAAGGAAATATATCCATATTCTTAGAACAAAGATTCAAGAATACTAGATCGGATTACTTGCGAAATCCAAAACCATATTTCTCAAAATAATAAAGCAGTAATAACAGATAAACACATATTATCATATGTTAAGCAGAAAGCGTCAAATGCTGTAGAACAAGGAATCTAAAGTACTCAAAAATGAACAAAAAACAGTAAACAGTACTCAAATTTCTATTTTCGAAGTACTAAAAAATCCAGGAACAAAAAACCAAAATGTAAATGAACTCACATGGTAAACAGTACTCAAATTTCTTCACACGATCTATCTTCATGTGTTTTAAACCAGCCCTGAAGCAAACTCAAACCGGTTAACCAAAGAACTCAAACCAAAGCTCACTATAAGATCATCTAAAGACTAGTCATTAAGAGTAATGTGAAAAAAAAAATAACTACCACAAAATCATGGGAGGAATGAAATCTAATAAACCAAATGCCTTGTAATGAATGATAAAATATTTCTGGATATCATACTTAATCTTAAACAAATGATGCAGGAAAAAAGTTATAAATACAGGACGGTACAGCCCTGTAAGCACCTGTTTAGAGGACCTAGAGGCAAAATGTTACAGGTATGTTAATGTCCTCCCTTGAACATGTAAGCTAGTATTATGTGTCCGGGCCAAAATGTAACTAGCTTAACTCTTAATATGACATAAAACCCACGTCTGGAACAAAGGTAAAATACCTTCTCTGCGTGCAGCTCAAAATAAATATTTGGGAATTCAACCGTTCAACTTGAGAGCCCCTGCCAAAAGAAATTACAAAATTTATGACAAGTAAAAGAGCTGATCAGTGTAGTATGCACCCAAAAAAAGAGAAAAAAAGGAAGAAAGAAAAAAAAAATTGCATATCATGTTAAAATAACAAGCAAGGAAAATGGGAATTAAGACCTGTTTTCCAATGGAATGTATGGAACCCAATCCATTTTCATCTGCTTCATTGGCAGAATTTCTTCAACCTCCCTCTGTACTGAGTTGATACCAATCTTATCAGAAGGTGGAAAAGGAGATTCAACCTGAAGAACAAAAAGAATAAAAAAAAAGATAGTATGAATCCAATTAACAATACTGTGAATTCAAGACATGAAAAAGTGGACATCAGTGTCAAAACAAGTTGAAGTGGGATGACTGTGAAATTCAGAACACACTGCAAAGACATAAAATCCCAAATTGATTTTCAAAAAAGTCTAGATGCGGTGAAATATATCACATACGGTAAACATGTCATTTTGTCAACTACCTTCTTACCATGATAGTTATCACTTTTTCTAGCATGGCCATAGTTGTCAAATTGTGAATTGTATCGTATATCGAAGACACTCATATCGTGGTTTATGTATCCTATCGTGAATCATATCGTATGACGAAAACAAAATGAAAAATGTGGTAAAATATATTTAAACATACAAGACACAATTTATTGGACATTCAATAATATTAGCTTGACTATCTATAAAAGTAGTCAAATAAATATTATTATAGACTAACAATAAATTTTAAAGTTAGATAGTAACGTAAATACTCTAAATTGATTTATTAGATATTATTTTAGCAATCGTTATAGAGTAACAAGAGAAAACGAAAATTCAGATTCACCTTTTATTTATAAAAGAAAAGAGAATAATTCAAACTAAGTGGAGATTTATGTATTTGCTTATACAAAGTAACGTGAGAAAAATAGAGCGGCATTCTTAAAAAATTCTCTAAAAAGTGATTAAAGGCTCATCAAGCAATATAGAATATGTTTATACTAAAAAAACCTCTTCATTCGAAATGCTAGAAAGTTTAAAAGTTTTGATTTAACACTTTTAGTTCTACATAAACACTTTTTCAAGTTGGTTGCTAACTTTTTATCGTTTCATAAGAATAGTATCGAATTGTAGGATACGGTGTCATTTTCAATTCACCCTACAATACATATCAAATAGTTTGCATATCGTATCGTATCACACGATACGTATCGCGTGTGTATCGTACGATACATATCTCGTGCATATTGACAACTATGAGTATGGCATGAATTTCAAAACATGCTTTGGCGTGTTACAAGAGTGGGTATTGCCCGTTGCTTGCTCAGTCCAAAGGAGTTTGAGGGAAAGATAATTACATGCTTGTAATTTACATCGTTCGCAGTTCTTTAGGACATTTAGAACAAGCCAAATTCTCGGAGTTATCTATTGTTTGCCTTGTCGCAAGATAGAATCTTTTTTCTTGCTTTCTTTGAGCCTCTATCATGGGATCCTTTAGCCTTTCTGTGTATGATATTTTGTAGAGATTGGAGAGTTGCTTCGTTGTTGAGTTTTTTCTATTTATTTCCAGTTGTTATAAGACTCCTTGTCCCCTCTGCATGCATTGTCTCTATTCTTCTAATAATATTTCTTTTTTTAATCCAGAAATAAAATATTATACATTATAAATTAAATTTGTATTAGTTGAAAATAAAAGTTAATATGTATGAGAAAATCTTAAATACTTTGGTACTATATAAATGTGCAATTCAGCACCACAACATTATAAATTATATATTTTCCAGAAGCCAATAGTTTAACAACTTACAGCAACCACCACAGGTATGACTGTCACTTTTCCTTGACCCTGAAAAAATACCAATTGAGCTGCAAGAACAAAAAAAAAGATGTAATTATTTAATTGATCTGACGTAAAGGAAGTGAAGCAATCTAGGAAGCATAATCATATCCATTATACTAAGAACAGATGTTCCAAATTGCATTTTCAACTCACGCTCAGTACAGCCAAAAAGGTAAACTTTTTTCCCATGTAATTCTCCACCTTCTTCAAATGCATCCTGCACACAGTTAAACAAGCATTTACAAATAAGAAAACAAAGAATCATGGTTTATCTCTTAATTTTCCCTTATGACTATGAATGCACATTTCAAATAGGCAAGAGGAATAGAAAAGAGTAAATAAACCATTAGTGTTATAATAATAGGGCTACAAGTGCTTTGGAACTCACTTCGAGATTTGAGAAGTTCCACTTGTACTGATAAACAAGGTCCAGTTGATCCCACTGGTGTTAAAAATAAAAAAATAAAGCTTATGAGAACAATAGCTATGCTATACAACAAAAATAAAGGAAAATTACCAATAGCATAGCTATACAAAAAAATTAAAGGAAAAATTAAGGGTCAGATCAGACCTCAGTTCCAACAGGAAAAACCTGTTGCCATAGATCTTCCTGAAAAACATTGCACAGCTCGTAATTAGCAACAACAATTATGCAAAATTTGTTTAATATACAAACCAGTCCAATCTTTAGGAGCAAAAAATAATTACAAGGCCCTAGGCAAGCCACCATAAACAAAAGAAATTACAACTACTAACAAGTATATTAAAAGATCAGGCCTTTGGAATAAAGTTGCACTAGCTGCCTGATGCGAAAGTGACAGCAGGAAGAAATTTTGAATCCAAACAAAAAATGTAAGGCTCCATTCTTACGATTTTAAGATAAATGCACAACTAAATGGATAAGGCAAAATTCAGGATTGGAAGCAACATTATAAGAAAAACATAAGCCATATCCAGTCAAAGGATATGGAAACTTCTACTTAACTTCTCACAAGGTATTCATTTAAATGCTGGAAAGAATGAGATAACAAATCAGCTCATTGTGTAAAACATGTATGTTGATAAGAGGGATCAATCCAAAATAAACATACTAAGAACATGCTTTTTGACACAAATATGAATAATAAGGAAACCTCTGCAAACTGTTGAAGATAGAGGACATTTCTTCCTTTTTTCTCTTTTTTTCTCTTAAGTATCGTCATCCCCTGTTTGGGATTGGTTAAAAAAAATCAAGAAATGGTATAATCTGATGAACATGTGTCCCATTTTTATGTTCTTTTAAAAAAATCAGAAGATAAGTAATTCACTGATTTATCCAACTTTTCTTTTTTGGTGCTTGATTTACCTAGCCTACTAATATAACAAGGGTAGTGTTCTAAAAATCCCTGCCTAGGCAGTCTTCTACCACCTTTATTTGGCTAGGCGTCTAAGCCCCCGCCTAGGCAGAATCAAACCTCTACTTTGAAGCTCTACAATAAGTAAATAAATTTTTTAAGCCTTAAAGGTCTTTTTTTAGCAATGTTTCATTTCATGTAAAATTTAAACAAATTACATATACTATATGTTTTGTATAATATAACAAGTATATGCAGTAGAAAAATAAATAAATGAGATCGCTTAAAAAACGCCTAGTTCACCTAAGAAAACGCCTAGGCACCCTCCTCCGCCGCCCAAGTCTGCCTAACAATTTTTAGAACATTGAACAAGGGACATCATTTTTTTTTCTTTTTTATTCTCATCACATGATGATGAGAGAGATAAACACATTGTTCGACAGTTGCACTACAACAAGTACATGTGTACAGGAATGTCACCTTCTTTACTTCTACTTTCTTATCTCTTCTTTAAAAACATCCTTACTTTATCTTTTATCTTTTCTCTACTTTTTTGAAGCATGTACAATACACATTTTTAATACCTGTCGAAGCCACATTCATATAATAAAGTTTTGAGATATTTATAAGTTTATCAATATACACACACACACATATATATATATATATATATATAAATTTCCTCAGTACGTGAAAGGAGTTCTATTTTCAATAAAATTACATAGGAAATAGGAACTATCTCCTCCGGACAGAGTGAGTATTACATTTTGAGGTGTATTAATAGTATATGAAAAACATTTTGTGATAGAGTTCTCTCAGGTCGTGATCGAGAAATTGGGAACAACTAATTTGAGAAGAAAGAAGTATCACCTGTATTTGCATAGTGCCCTTATGAATCACTCTACTTTATATGACCATTAAGAAAGTTAATCCAAATACATTGACTTAGTTAAGGTTCCTTTCAACCAACTATTTGTGTTGATAAATGAGCCGAGTAAAAGGATGCTGCTATTAAAAATGCAATGATAGCCTTCACTTCACTAACTATTTGCTTGGATAAATCAAATAAACACACAACAAGATTAATGTTGTTAAATTAAGCACAATGGAAAATATCAACATTCTTCTGAGTAATTCATCTTATTCATGAAATCGTTTAGTGAGAAATACTGGGTATAACTATTTGACTTCTGCTCATCTGCAGCACGTAGTTCGGTAGTTAACATAACCCAATGTTGTCATTAACCAAAATACCTAAATCCATGTCTTGCAAAACCAATGTAATATCAATCAACAAAAACATACATACGTACATACACACATACACGGCATTAAAGAGAAGGGAATACCAAATTACGCTTCTCATCGAAGTAAACAGGAGGCCCGGAGTCAGGTTTAGGAACCCTGGTTCGTTTAGCTCTGGTAGCGGCTTTGTCGTTGATTTTTTCTGCGGCTTCCTCCTTCTGGCTCGCCTTCCTCTTTGTACCCTTTCTCATTTTTATCGAACAAATTGTACTAATAAATATGAAAATCGAAAGAAAGAGAGAGAAATATAGGGTTTGGTCTGGTCGAATTTGACGAAATTTGGGTATGGCGTAATATAAACGCGCGTTAATATAACGCAGGCTTGAGGGAATGGAGAGAGATGAAGACGAATGAAGTTGGGACCGACTTGGGTAGGGTTTTAGAGGCGCGGGACAACAAAATGTATGGGAGGATGAGATTGAAATTTATTTGAAATTTTGGGAAAATAAATAAATAATGATAAGAATTTGTGTGCCATTTTCATGTTTGAAATTTCGATTTGGCGAGGGGAGTTTGAAAAGCTGTGTACGGACAAAATATAAAGAAAGAAAGGTGTTGTTCCGCTACATGTAGCTCCACGGGAATCGCAAGTTCTTAACATCTTGGGCCGTTCTTTTTACGATAAACGTGTGGAGTAGTAGGATGTATTTTTTCAAGGAAAGTCATAGAAAAGGGGACAGTATAAGTAAGATGTATTTTTTATTTATGTTTGTTTACAATAATTATAATTTTAGGATTATAATTTTAGGATTATAATTTTAATATTATTAATTTTAATATTTTGGGATTATAATTATAATCTCAAGATTATTAAGTCATTTTATAATTTTTAGACTAATAATTTCAAGTATAAATTTGAAAACAAATAAGACACTTGAACTATGTTCGTTTGTAATAATTATATTTGGGATAAGACTATTAATCCAAATTATTTTGTTTGTTTTCAAATTTAGAATTGGAACTATTAGTCTCGGGATTATAAAATGACTTAATAATCTTAACATTATAATTATAATCTTATGATTAATAGTCTTGAAATTATAATATTATAAATTATAATTCCGAAATTATAATATTTACAAACAAATATATCTTTGGGTTATGCTTGTTTGCAATGATTATATGACTATTAATGTCAATGTTATGCTATATTTGTTTATAAGGTTTATACTTGAAATATGACTATTAATCTCAAGTGCCTTATTTGTTATCAAATTTAAATTTGAGATTATTAATCCATAGATTATAAAATAACTTAATAGTATTGGGATTATAATTATAATATCCGGATTATAATATTAGGATTAATAGTTTTGGAATTATAATATTTGCAAACAAACATAACATAAGTGTTGTTTATTTTTAAATTTAGACTTTCAACTATTAATCTATATATTATAAAATGACTTAATAATATTGGAAATCATAGATTTAAGATTAATAGTTATATCTCAAATATAATATTTGAAAATAAACATAGTCTAAAAGAACGAAAGAGAAAATTAAAAAGTATGTATATTTGATTTTATTTATTTAATGAGTTTATAAGGAAAATAAATTAACCTTTACTCTCTTGAGAATAAATTTGCTTTTTTTTTGTTCTTTTCATTATTTTCAATTATGATCAATTTTTTTTTTTAAAGGAGACTTTACCTTGAAATTGCAATTCTTGAATTTCCATATTGATGATAATAATGACACAGTACAGTCTTTTATTTTTTGAATTTTTCAAACTAATGAAACAGAAAAGCAAGACATGAGGGGGTGATTCAGGGAAGAGGATGATATTGCTGCATTTTCTTAGATTTTTAAAGATGGATTTTGCATAGTATATTTTATGGTGGTGTTTGATAAAATTGAGTAATTAAGATCTGAATATTTAATATATCTTAATAAATTAGATTATCTGAGTCAAATAACATTTGAACTTAAAAAGTTATTTTATAAGACCCCAACTTTTATGAATAAAGAATAATTTTCTCGAATTATATTTTTGAATATTATGGTGTTGATTTGATATAATGTTATAGTTGTGAGTAATATTTACAAATTTTGCAAAGTAAGCAAATGGTTATATAATATTCGATTGGTCGGAGAATATTCTTTTTGTCATGGAATATTCGTACGACGGTACAATCATTGGTGGACCCCACAACGGAAGTATTGTCGTAGTTAGAAAACGACAAAATTATCTTTCTATAAAAATAACGACGGAGGTGTTATCGTTAAAACTGTTGAACTACCCTTAGAAAAAAAAGATGATGTCTGGCGTTGTTAGCATAGTAGTAATACCAGTATTGATTATTGATTCTTACGTGATAAGTCACTCAGTTATACTCAATTATTGCTACAGTAATTGATGCAACATATCTCTTATATTATTGATTCAATTATTGTCACAGTATCATCTGAATAATATGTTATATTATTAAATCAATAATTGAGACGACAAGTTATAATATTAATGATTAATAATTGTTGAAAGATTAAATATGTGTTGATTAAAAATAAATGATTTGTGGTAATATTTATTCAATCCTTGATGTATATAAATAGTCTATTATGAGACGTTTGTGGTAAATTTGGTTATTTTATGGGGGCCCATATGTCATCATCTAAAGAGTCTCTTTCGCCAATAGTAATTACATTTACCAGACGTCAAACCACTTGCCGTTTCATATTACAGGCGTCGAACCAATTGTCGTTTCACATTACAGGCGTCAAACCACTTGGTGTTTCACATTATAGGCGTCAAACCACTTGGTGTTTCACATTACAGGCGTCAAACCACTTGGTGTTTCACATTACAGGAGTCAAACCACTTTTCTTTTCACATCACCAGTCGTCAAGCCGCTTGCCTTTTCACATTGCAAGTGCTAAGCTAGAAATCTTCTATAAATAGAGGCATAGTTCTTCATTATTTTTCACGAATTCATTCAAGCTATAGAGAGAGAAAGTATAGAGAAGAAAGAGAAAGAAGAAGAGTATTTTGTTACTTACACTACTGCGCAGATTCAATCTCCTACTAATGTAAGGGTGTTATTTCTTTTGTATTCATGAAGAGAACTTACATTATTCCGTTATTTATTATTACATTGGAATAACTTGTATCGTGGGCTACCCTATACTTGGTGAAATTCTTACGTTATTCCATCTTTATTATTACGTTGGAATATCCACGTGCATGCGTTTTCTGGCGGACCGGTTCCATTCTTTATTATTCTCATTGGAATATCCTCGTCTGCATGCGTTTTACGTGGGACTGGTTCCGATTATTTATTATCTCATTGGAATAACTTTTCGTGTGGTCTATCGCACGTGCGTGGTGATTTCTTTTGTTATTCCATTCCTTATTATACTCAGTTGGTTAAAACTTTGACTTCTCTACTCCATAAAATTAGTGGAATATCCTTGATATTTACGCTTCATTCAGTATTTTTACATGAAAATATTCTTCTGAGCATTCTTGAATTTTACTCTACAAATTAGTATCATGTTGACAGTTTGGACGTTATTAGTTCCTGGATAAATTAATTCTTGAACTTGTTTTATTGAATTCTTATATCATTGTCATCATCCTCATGTTTATATTTTATTGAAAGTCATTTGTGGCATGTAGTGCATAGATGGACTTGGTATGATTATGACCAGGGATTATTCGGTGTAATCATGACCGTAATGTTACAAATGATGTGGTAAAAGTCCTCATTGGCCCGTAGTGCATTGATGAACAGTTGTTGGCATGATCATGACCATTAATGAATACACAAATATTCTTGGCCCGTAGTGCATGGATAATTGTGGTCGTGATACTAAAGAATATCCTTGGTCAGTAGTGCATGGGTGATTCAATGATGTGGATTATTTATTAAGTCGAGTCCCGTTGATAAAAGTGATGAAAAACCTTTTAAATCATAAAAGATAGTAGATTTTATTCTCTCTTGACTCTTTTAATGGATTACTTGTTCTACCGCAGTTAAATTTTATGTTTGTTATATTGTATCGGTTTAAACTTTGTTTAAGGCTAATGATAATTTATTCGCATTATCTTAGTCATAATATTTCTTACTGGGCTAGTTGAGCTCACCCTTTCTTTCACTGTTCTCTTCAGGAAAAGAGAACATAGCAGGGACTAGTCGGGGAACGGAGTGACGGTCCAGATGATAGCATTAGTAGTCCTCACTATTCTATGAAATAGTGTAATAATAATTGTAATGAGGACTCCTTTTGAGTTTGTATACTCTCTAGTAGACAATATTTGTATTCAAACTCACAGTTTATGTTTTGTCGTAATGTATACGATAGTTGTATTATTAAGTTGTATTTGAATTTTGTACCATGTATCTGGCGACTCAAGATGGGTGATGTATACCTATTTTGGGGGAGTCACAGTTGGTATCAAAGCTTAGGGATACGATCCCTGGCTAAGATGTGAGACTAGAACTAAGAGGGGAGAGACGGGGAATTCCTTCACTAGTATGACCTACCTAAGTTTATTTGGTATTTAATTGGTCGGTCAGAGTATATGGATAATATGTTACATGTCAATTAACTTTTGTTTTGTGGCAGTATCTGAAAATGACATCCGAGAATGTTGAGAATAGCAATGGAGCACAGGCGACCGTTGATTCACCACATATCAATAATCCGGATAATGTGCATCAGGAAGGCGACAATCCCTCACAAAACAACAACACTGACCAAATGATGAATGATCAAATGTTCAGAGGCTTTATGCAATTCATGCAACAACAGACGAGAACGGCTCCTGTCCAAAATATAGGTGGAAACACTGAAAACTCTCGGACGGTCACCGCTAAACAGTTCAAGGAGTTGAGACCACCAGAGTTTATTGGAGAGCTAAAACCACTTAAGGCGAAAGCATGGATAAAGCAGATCACCAAGATATTTGATGTCTTGGGATGCTCCGAGGAGCAAAAGGTTCCCTTTGCCGCCTTTATGTTGCGAGGAGAGGCAGATTACTTGTGGGAATCGGTAAAGCATACTCAACCTGCCGCACTGAAAATGTCTTGGGAGAAGTTCCAAGAACTATTCAACGACAAGTACTTTCCTGAAAGTATTCGTCACATGAAGGAGGTGAAGTTCATCAAGTTGGAATAGAATAATATGACCGTGTCGCAGTACGAAGAAAAGTTTGTCGAGTTGTCCCGGTTTGCGTCCCACTTGGTGGATAATGAAGAAAGAATGACACGGATGTTTTTAAGAGGTTTGAAGCCGGAGATACGTCAACATCTTATTTCTCATAATATTATATGTGTGAGTGGAGAGTGGTGGGAGAAAAGAAAGAGTGAAAGTGATAGGTGTGAGTGGAAAATGGTGGGGGAAATGATGTTGTTTTATTCTTATTGGTTGGTAGATTGACAAATTGTGTATGTGGGTTATATATATATATGTATTATAATGTTGCTTTATTCTTATTGGTTGGTTGATTGACAAATTGAGTGTGTGTGAGTTATAAGAAATTTTCATCCGATTGCATAACAGTTGCATTACACAGTGCCTTTCCATTCTCCTATAAATAGAAGCTCATTCCTTCATTATTTCTTACGAATTCACTGAAACTCTAGAGAGAGAAATTATAGAGAGACTATAGAAAAGTATTCTGCTACTTTCCTACTCTTATATTCAGTTTCTTTTACGGTAAGGGGTATTATTTCTTTTGTATTCACGAAGAGAACTTCTGTTATTTTATTCTTTATTATTCTCTTTGGAATAACCAAAGATTATCTGCGGACTACCCTATACTTGGTGACATTCTTCTATTATTAAAAGTATTTATTATTATTCATTTGGAATATCCACATGCATGCGTTTCTGTGGGACTGGTTAAAATCTTTATTATTTTTACATTGAAATATCCATGCATCGTGGCGCTTTTACTTGGGACCTCGTTCCGTCAGATTATTCTTTGGAACATCACAGCCGGTCTTAATTTCACCGACTTTGGTTAATTACTTATTATTATGTTGGAATAACTTGTCATCACGAAATATCGCATGCGTGGTGATTTCTTTTGTTATTCCATTCGTTATTATATTCGGTTGGTTAAAGTTTTGACTTCTATACTCCATGAAATTAGTGGAATATCCTTGATATTTTTGCGCTTCATCTAGTATCTTTTCATGAAAATATTCTTTTGAGCATTCTTGAATTTTACTCTACAAAGCAGTATCATGTTGACAATTTGGACGTTATTAGTCCTAAATAACTTAATTCTTGAACTTGTTTTATTGAATTCTTATATCATTGCCATCATCCTCATGTTTATATTTTTTTGAAAGTCATCTATGGCCTGTAGTGCATAGATGGACTTGGTATGATTATGACCAGGGATTATTCGGTGTAATCATGATCGTAATTTTACAAATGATGTGGTAAAAGTCCTCATTGGCCCGTAGTGCATTGATGAATAGTTGTTGGCATGATAATGACCATTAATGAATACACAAATATTCTTGGCCCGTAGTGCATGGATAATTGTGGTCGTGATACTAAAGAATATCCTTGGTCGTAGTGCAGGGGTGATTCGATGATGTGGATTATTTATTAAGCTGAGTCCCAGCGATAAATGAGAACATAGCAGGGACTGAGAACATAGCAGGGACTAATCGGGGAACGGAGTGACGGTCCAGATGATAGCATTAGTAGTCCTCACTATTCTATGAAATAGTGTAATAATAATTGTAATGAGGACTCCTTTTGAGTTTATATACTCTCTAGTAGACAATATTTGTATTCAAACTCACAGTTTATGTTTTGTCGTAATGTATACGATAGTTGTATTATTAAGTTGTATTTGAATTTTGTACCATGTATCTGGCGACTCAAGATGGGTGATGTATACCTATTTTGGGGAGTCACGGTTTAAGTATCAAAGCTTAGGATCTGATCCCTGGCTAAGATGTGAGACTAGAACTAAGAGGGGAGAGATGGGGAATTCCTTCGCTAGTATGACCTACCTAAGTTTATTTGGTATTTAATTGGTCGGTCAGAGTATATGGATAATATGTTACATGTCAATTAACTTTTGTTTTGTGGCAGTATCTGAAAATGACATCCGAGAATGTTGAGAATAGCAATGGAGCAGCAAAGCACCGTTGATTCACCACATATCAATAATCGGGATAATGCATCAGAAGGCGACAATCCTCATGCAAACAACAACAACCGACCAAATGATGAATGATCAAATGTTCGGAGGCTTTATGCAATTCATGCAACAATGAGGCGAAACGGCCTCTGTCCAAAATATAGGTGGAAACATCGAAAACTCTCGGGACGGTCATCATCGCTAAAAGCGATTCAAGGAGCTGGGACCACCGAGTTTATTGGAAAGCTAAAACCACTTAAGGCGAAAGCATGGATAAAGCAGATCACCAAGATTTTGATGTCTTGGGATGCTCGAGGAGCAAAAGGTTCCCTTCACGCCTTTATGTCATGAGGAGAGCGGATTACTTGTGGGAATCGGTAAAAGCGTACTCAACCTTCCGACTTGAAAATGTCTTGGGAGAAGTTCCAAGAACTATTCAACGACACGCATTCTTTCCCGAAAGTATTCGTCACATTAAGGAGGTGGAGTCCATCAAGTTGGAGCGAATAATATGGCGTCGCGCAGATGAAGCAAAGTTTGTCGAGTTATCCCGGTTTGCGTCCCACTTGGTGGATAATGAAGAAAGAATGACGCGGATGTTTTTAAGAGGTTTGAAAGTGGAGATACGTCAACATCTTATTTCTCATAAACCGTATGTTTGTATTGGATGTTGTAAATAAGGCTCGATTAGTGGAGCGTGATAATGAGTCAACGCAACCAACCAAAGAGAGAAGAAATTGACAAAATGATAATACCAATGAGAGCGATCGTTGAGGCGGTGACTTCTGGCGTGGAGAAATCAACGGGCGAAGTGGTAACCACGCCGGTGGTAATCGGCCAAAACAATAAGAATGGGCATTTCAAGAAGAGGAGATTCAACAATGATGGAAAGACGTCAAGACTCAAAGACTGTCGTTAAGGAAGGAGAAGCGACCACCCATCATATGCTTCAAATGCGGAGGGAGGGCACATTAGTCCAAACTACGCGATGTCAGTCAAAGCATGTTATAATTGTGGAAGAGAAGGTCACTTAGCCCGATTTTGTCGTTCAAGAAGACAAGTTGAATTTAGGATGGAGGCACCAAAGGTCGTCCCGGAAAAGTCAAAGCCCCAGTAGTGCAAAGGAGGCGTTTGTTGTGACCTCCCGAAAGTAGAAAGGAACCCGAATGAGGTCATCAGGTAAAACTTATCATAAACTCTGGGAAGTCTATACTTTATTTGATACCTGGGTTCTACTCATTCTTTTATTTCTCCTACTTGCGCTCAACGATTAAATTTGACTCCAGAGAAATTAGACTTTGACTTATCTGTGGAAACTCCGTTGGGAGAAACCTTCATTGCATCCACTATTTATAAGTCTTGTTCGGTTCAAATGGGTACCCTCATATTACCAGTCGATCTTATTTCATTGAAAATACTTGCATTTGACGTGATTCTAGGGATTGATTGGTTAATTACTCATCATGCAAAAATTGATTGTTTTCGTAAGGTTGTTAGCTTTCATATTCCTAACCAACCTATTATGCGAATTCAAGCGACCAAACTATTAAAATCAATCACGGTCATTTCAAGCCATAAAGCTATTCGTTTATTAAAAAATGGATGTCAAGCTTTCTTAGCTCATGTCACAGATTTAAACAAAAATACATCAGTTTTGAACGATATTTCTATTGTTAATAAATTTCCTGACGTATTCCCTAAAGAACTTTCTGGCCTAACCCCAGAGCGTGAAATTGAATTTTTTATCAACCTTGAACCTGGTACAAAACCCATTTCCAAAGCCCCATATCGAATGGCTCCTATTGAACTCCAGGAGTTAAAGACCCAATTGCAGGAATTGTTAGAAATTGGTTTCATTCGTCCTAGTACGTCTCCTTGGGGAGCTCCTGTTCTATTCGTGAAGAAGAAAGATGGGAGTATGCGACTTTGTATTGATTACCAGGAGTTGAATCATGTCACCATCAAAAATAGGTACCCATTGCCACATATTGATGATCTGTTTGACCAATTGCAAGGAGCCAAATTCTTTTCAAAGATTGATCTTCGTTCCGGATATCACCAATTGAAGATTAGAACCGATGACATTATGAATTCCTAGTCATGTCCTTTGGATTGACTAATGCTCCTGCTGCCTTCATGGATATGATGAACCGAGTATTCAAAGAATATTTGGATCACTTTTGGTCGTCTTTATTGATGACATCCTTATTTATTCCAAAACCGTGAAATCATCGAAGAACACTTGAGGTCGACACTCCAAAAGCTTCGTGAATACAAGCTTTATGCCAAGTTAAAGAAATGCGAGTTCTGGCTTGAGGAAGTAGCATTCCTTGAGCACGTAGTATCAAGTCATGGAATATCTGTTGACCCGGCAATGATTGAAGTTACTCAAAGTTTCTCGGTTTAGCTGGTTATTATCGGAGATTCGTGGAAGGATTTTCTCGAATCGCTACACCATTAACTCAGCGAAGTCGGAAAGATACAAAGTTCGGTTGGAGCGAAGAATGTGAGAAGTGTTTTCAAGAACTCAAGAGGAGACTCATTTCAAAGACTGTTCGACAATACCATCTGGCTCGGAGGGATTTGTCATCTATAGTGATCTTGGGCAAAGGATTGGGATGTGTTCTCACGCAACATGGGAAAGTCATAGCTTTATGCCTCGCGACAACTCAAAGACTATAAGAGGAATTATCCTACTCATGATCTAGAGTTGGCATTTGTTGTCTTCTTTGACTTAAAATTTGGAGGCATTACTTGTATGGGGAGAAAGTGGAGATCTTTACGGATCATAAAAGCCTAAAATATTTCTTCACTCAAAGGAACTCAACACGCGACAACAACGTTGGCTTGAAGCATTGAATGATTATGATTATACCATCCAATACCATCCCGAAAAGCGAGCGTGGTAGGCGACGCATTGAGTAAAAGATCATATGCAAAGACGAAGTGCGATATTGTCAACGCGAAAAGCCCATTTTATGTGACTTGCAGAAAGGATGGAGATAGAGTTAATGACTTGAGGGACCCATGTGATGATGGCGAATATCTGAGTAGAACCAACTTTAATTGATAAAGTTAAAGTCGCCAAGCTACAAGACTGGACTGGAGGTGATGCATATGAGGAAGAAAGTGCGAGAGGGTGCTACAGGAAGCAAGAATCGATGAAGAAGGAATACTTCGAGTCAACTCCAGACTTTTTGTTCCTAACGACCCTAATTTAAAGTATAAAATCATGATGGAGGCGCACAACACACCGTTTGCAATCCATCCTGGGAGTACCAAAATGTATCATGATCTTCGTCATACATTTTGGTGGAGCAATATGAAGAGAGAGATAACGTTGTTTATCTCAAGGTGTCTAACTTGTCAACGAGTTAAAGCAGAGCATCAAGTACCAAAAGATCCATTGCAACCACTTGGAATTCCAGAATGAAAGTGGGAGCATATTACCATGGATTTCATTATCGGTCTTCCTAAGGTTTCTCAAGGCATAGATGCGATTTGGGTCATTGTTGATAGATTGACCAAGTCTGCTCATTTCTTACCGATACGAGAAACTTATACACTTGAACGTCTTGCTCGTATGTACATAAATGAGATTCTAAGACTGTATGGTATACCGGTATCCATAGTTTCTGATCGAGACCCAAGATTATTTGCAAAAAGCTATGGGCACAGACTTATAATTTAGCTCGGTATATCATCCTCAGACGGACGGACAGTCGGAAAGGACTATTCAAACTCTTGAATATCTATTAAGACTCTGTGTCCTTGATTTCAAGGGAAATTGGGACAAGTTATTATCATTGGTGGAGTTTTCCTACAACAACAGTTATCAAACAAGTATTGGCATGGCTCCATTCGAAGCGTTGTATGGAAGAAAGTGTCGTTCTCAAGTATGCTGGGATGAGGTGGGTAAAGCAACGTTGTTGGGACCAGAGTTGGTACGTATGACTATGGAAAAGATTCAAATGATCCGACAACGTATAAAAACCTCACAAGATCGACAAAAGAGTTATGCTGATCTTCATCGAAAGGACGTAGAATTTGATATTCTAGATCATGTGTTGTTACGTGTTGCTCCATGGAAAGGAGTTATAAGATTTGGAAAGAGAGGAAAGCTCAATCTTCGATTCATCGGCCCATTTTTAATCCTTGATCGAAGTAGAAGCGTGGCTATATAGACTTCGCCTTACCGCCAAGTATGTCTCGTGTTCATAATGTTTTTCACATATCTATGTTGCGTAAATATGTGAAAGACCCGAACCACATTATTGAGTTAGAACCAGACGAGATAGAGGAAGATTTAACGTATGAAGAGTTACCTGTTAAAATCTTGGATAAGAAGGATCATGTTCTATGCTCCAAGGTTATACCTCAAGTCAAAGTTTTGTGGAGAAACCACGATGTGGAGGAAATGACTTGGGAGTTAGAATGTGACGTCCCCAAAATTAGGTATACATCACCCATCTTGAGTCGCCAGATACATGGTACAAATTTTAAATACAAATTAATAATACAACTGTCGTGTACAATACGACAAAACATAAACTGTGAGTTTGAAAACAAATATTGTCTACTAGAGATTATACAAACTCAAAAGGAGTCCTCATTACAATTATTATCATACTATTTCACGTAATTGTGAGGACTACTAATGCACCATCTAGGACCATCACTCGTTCCCGATTAGTCCCAACTACGTTCTCATTTCTCAAGAAAACGGTGAAAGAAAAGGTGAGCTCAACTAGCCCAAGAAGAAATATTATGACTAAAATAATGCGAGAATAATTTATCGTTAGCCTTCAATAGTGTTAAACCGATAAAATATAATAACTATCAAGTTTAAGCTGCAATGAACAAGCAATCCATTAGAAGAGTCAAGTAGGGAATAAAATCTACTATCTTCTATGATTTAAAAGGTTTTTCATCACTTTTATCATTTGGGACTCAAATTTATTAAATAATCCACATCATCGAATCACCACCGCAGACTACGACCAAGTATATTCTTTAGTATCACGACCACAAATTATCGATGCACTACTACGGCCAAGGACATTCGTGTATTCATTAATGGTTATGATCATGCCAACAATCGTCCCATCAATGCACTACGGGTCAATGAGGACTTTTATCACATCATTTGTAACATTACGGCCATGATTATAATAGAATAATCCTCGGTCATAATCATGCCAAGTCCATCTATGCACTACTGAGCCCGAGATGACTTTCAACAAAATATAAACATGAGGATGATGACAATGATATAAGAATTCAATAAAACAAGTTCTAGAATTAATTTATTTAGGAACTGATAACGTCCAAATTGTCAACATGATACTGCTTTGTAGAGTAAAATTCAAGAATTCTCGGAAGAATATTTCCATGAAAAGATCTTTGGATGAAGCGCAAATATCAAAGATATTCCACTAATTTCATGGGTATAGAACTCAAAGTTTTAACCAACTGAGTATAATAAAGAATGGAATAACAAAAGAAATCACCACGCATGCGATAATCGCATGGCGAGTTATTCAATGAGAATAATAAAGGATGAAACCCAGTCCAGTAATAAACGCACGCATGTGATATTTCGATAGAATAATAAATAATGGAATCAGTAAAGGCGTAAACGCACGCATGTGATATATCGGCGAATAATAAATAATGGAACCAGGTCCGGTGTAAACGCACGCATGAGGATATTCGGCGTAATAATAAATAATGGAACTCAGTCCGCGCGAACGCACGCAAGATATTCCGGCAGTAATAATAAAGAACGGAATATTAGAAGAATGTCACCATGTATAGGGTAGCTCACAGCGTATAAAAGTTATTCAACAGAATAATAAATAATGGAATAATGTAAGTTCTCTTCATGAAGTACAATAAATAACATTCCTTCCCGTAAAAGAAAATGAATATAAGAGTATGGAAGTAGCGAGAATACTTTTCTATAGGTTCTCTTATAATTCTCTCTCTAGAGTTTCAATTGAATTCGTAAGAAATAATGAAGGAATGAGCTTCTATTTATAGGAAAATGGAATGAATAAGAACTAATTCATGAACGGTCCAGATTGATTTACTTATTAAATGGATGATCGTATTGGTTTACTATTAAAACTTAAAACAACGGTCCATACCGATTTACTATTAAAACTTTAACCAAATGATCCATATTGATTTACTTATTATAACTCCACCAATGGTCCATATTGACTTACTATCATATCTTCAACTAACTGATTCGAAAAATTAGACATCTCCTCATGGAATAATATTGTACCCAAATACCCGAACGCCTGATACTAGAGTGAATAGTAATCGGGTGAATAAGACTCATGAATAAAAGAACTCATGAATAGTAACTCTGAATAGTAACTCATGAATAAGAACTCATAAATAGTACTCAGAGCATGAAAAGTGTCCCGAATACCCGATCAACAATATATCATATTATGCGGATGATCTTGTAACAATAATTGAATCAATAATATGATAGATATGATGCGACAATTCTTTGTAACAATAATTGAGTGACTGACTCACGTAAGCATCAATAATCAATCACTGAGTGTCTTCTTTGTCTTGACTGACGCAGCGTATTCTTGTACTTTTTAACAGGGTGTTTCAGCAGTTAGCAGTAAAACTTCCGCCGTTATTTTCATAAAAAGTATTTTTGTCGTTTTTCTCATCAAATGATAATTACATTATTAAGGTCCACCAATGATTGTATAAGTAAATACGGATATTCCTCGATAAAAGAATATTCTCAACCAATCGAATAATATCTGACCAACATTTTACTTTTGCAAAATTTATAAATATTACCTAACTATAACATTACATCAAATCAACACCATAATAAAAAAAAAATTATTTTTAGAAAATTAAATCTTTATTCATAAAATCTGGGGTCTCTCATAGAATCTCGGATGAAGTCAAGTATCCTCATCTCTTCGACATACCGGTATGTATTCTAATTTCAGGACGAAATTTCATAAGAAGGAGAGGTTGAAGACCCCAACTTTTATGAATAAAGAATAATTTTCTTGAATTATATTTTGAATATTATGGTGTTGATTTGATATAATGTTATAGTCAGGTAATATTTACAAATTCAAAAGTAAGTTAAATGGTTATATAATATTCGATTGGTGGGAATATTCTTTTGTCAAGAAATATTCAGACGATCAAGACAATCATTAAGTGACCCTACAAATGGAAGTATCATCGTAGTAGAAAAATGACAAAATTATCTTCTATAAAAATAAATGCGGAGGTGTTACCTTTAAAACCATTGAACTACCCAGTAGTAAAAAGTATAAAAGAATACGCTGCGGTCGCATAAGAAGACACGATATTGATTATTGATTCTACGTGATAAGTCACTTCGCTTATACTCAATTATTACTACAAAGAATTCACGCATCATATCTCTTATATTATTGATTCAATTATTGTCACAGTATCATATGAATAATATGTTATATTATTAAATCAATAATGACGACGACAAGTTATAATATTAATGATTAATAATTGTTGAAATATTAAATATGTGTTAATTAAAAATAAATGATTTGTGGTAATATTTATTCAATCCTTGATGTATATAAAGAGTCTATTATGAGACGTTTATGGTAAATTTGGTTATTCTATGGGGGCCCATATGTCATCATCTAAAGAGTCTCTTTCGCCAATAGTAATTACCTTTACCAGACTTCAAACCAATTGTCGTTTTACATTACAGGCGTCAAACCAATTGTCGTTTTACATTACAGGCGTCAAACCAATTGTCGTTTTACATTACAGGCGTCAAACCACTTGGTGTTTCACATTACAAGCGTCAAACCACTTAGTGTTTCACATTACAGGAGTCAAACCACTTTTCTTTTCACATCACTAGTGTAACGACCCCAAAATAGGTCCATTCAATCCAACCCATTCTGAGTCGCCAAATACATGGTACAGAATACAACTACAACTTTATTACAACAATTGTCGTGCAAAATACAACAACACATATACTGTGAGTTTGGATACAAATATATACCAAATGTGACACATGTCCCAACCGTGGACAACACCTCACAGTGACACCTTACATAAAGGTATAGTCAAAGACCATTTTAGAAACTAAAATCTTTGGGAAGTGCTCAAGGTAACAAGCCATACATGGGAGGCCATGCGTACAGGTTATGATAGATATCATATGTCCGGAGAATTATCCTTGGTTGACCTAATAGACCCCCAAAGAAAAACGAGAAGATTACTATCATATTCTTCCCAATGGTGAGTCTTCTCTTGATTTATCATTATCTCCACTATCTCAAATTGAGAATTATACTTCAAACAAACACAAGATTATATAGGTAGTGCTCAGATATATATACTCGCAAGTGGATGAGCACATCCCCTGTCTTTATGATGATACGTGGTTGTATGTCATTAGACATCTTGTATGATAGTGACAAAACACCCTTCCAACGTTGGGTTCTTTCACCCTATTAGATTCACCAAATATAACTACTAAACGATGACTCTTGTTCTATTCCCCTATTACCCCCCGCAATTCCAAATGACTACACTCTTATTACCACGAAAGGAATTGTAAAGCAAAAGGGTGAAAGACAACTATTTCAAGAAAGAATATCATGACTAAAGATAATTAAATTATCAATAGCTTCCATCAATAATAAATCGTAGATTTAGAACATATGATAGATGATAATAATTTCAACCATAGTTGCAGTGAACGAAAGAATCCATTAGAAGAGTCAAATAGACTATAAAGTCTATTATCTTCTCCATGTTAAAAATCCACCCACAATGTTTTATCCCCGTAACATCAATCAACAATTACGGTCCACAATCATATGAATAACTCATAATCATAATTGTAGTTCTAAATTCTCTTCTCATCCGGACGAAGATAATTTTCATCACCTATCTTTTTACGAAACATCAAAGAACATGGTTACACCAAATCACATTTCTTGTTCATAATCATACTTAATAATTTCATCTTGCACTACGACCAAAGATATTCATTTGTATCACCGGTTGGTCAGTGTTCATCTCAACACATGTTCATCTTTGCACTTCTTGGCCAAAGATATTCAACAACATGTCATCTTTGACTACTACCAAAGATATTCATCAATAATTCATCTTTGCACTCTACAGCCAAAGATTATTCATCAATAATTCATCTTTGCACCACGTGCCAAAGATATTCCTCAACGATTCATATTTGCCTTTATAGGCCAAAATATATTATTATCTCAAAGAAATATATAATCATTTCGAATTTATATAAACAATAATTATAACCATGTTGATCATTTCACCTTTGCACTTAAGCTAAAAATATTGATTTATATATTCAATGGTCATGATCATACCAACCAACGATTCAACTTTTGTACTCATTTGGTCAAAGAGAACCCTAATCACGATCATACCAATAATTTACCCATCTTTATACTCAAGTCAAAGAGAAATTTCAACACTAGAATTATAAAAATGTTATATATGATAATAAAATAATATTATCAAAACATGGATTCAATCAAAGATAGTAACCATAATTGTCATCTTTAACAAAAAGGAAATTTTTATTTTTTTAATTGAATAGTGTCGTATTCGTGAATAGTAACCCCACATAAAAGAGATAAAATTTCACAATAAAATCCATTTCAATATTTATAACACCTTAATCAAAATGTTATAAATCACTTAATAATATTAAAATCTTAATATTCTTAACATTACAATAATATTTAATAATTTCTTAAACTTATAAACAATTTATTTAAATTGTTTACACTTTACTAATTAATGCATTTAATCATCATAAAATGCCAAACACATAAGATTTCATCACCAATAACAAAAATCCTCATTAAAAATCTGCATATACCTCATATATGATTCTCAAGCCATAAAATCATATTTTCCAATTTTCTTCATTCATATAACATATTTAATTCATTTACTCATAACTAGAATTTTTCATGAAAATACCAAATCAGTTTCAAAAATATTTCTTTTCTGGGATTTAGCACAATATAATCCCATGTTGAATATATATTTTTCGGAATTTTTAAAAGTCATTTACTATTTTTCATATGACCAAAACCACCGAATATTTAAACATTTATCATAAATTGTACTTTTATCCAAAAATTCTGAAATTTACAGAATATACTCATGTTATATACATGTATTCCCAATAAAAATTTTACTAATTTTGGAGTTAACCACAAGGAGTTATAAGGGTTTTCTTTTAAAATAGTCTTTTCCCATAAAATTCATAACTTATAATCTATACATCCAAAAAAATCGCCATTTTGGACACAATCAATAAAACTCATCAAATTATCATTCTAAATTTTTCCAGAATTTTTAAATGTCTGAAAATTTACGAAACATGAAAAACATCACAACCCTTAAAATCCCTTACCTCAAAAAGAAGCGAAAGATTTACATTTGGAATAACTTATTTGAACTAACTTGCACCGTAGATAGCAACACTCAAGATACAAGAATACACTTGATAATATAGAGAGAGAAATAGAGAGAAAACTTCAGTTTCTGGTGTGATTTTCAATTCTAACTTAAGCTTCTATTTATAGGAAAATCTTTAGAAACGCCAAAGGAGACTAAATTAATAAAATATTATTTTTCTTTTCTACACACCAACCATCCAAGACCAGCCATCCAAGCATGTCAATTCTGAAAAATATAGCAGCCCACATGTTATTAACACCAACCAAAGTGGGTCCCACCATATAATTTAATAAAAATCATTTTATTTTCTGAAACTTCAATAATTCATAGAAAATAGCCCGTTTATCAGAAAAATTCGAAACTCGCGACTTTCCATGGGAAATTCCATTCTCTACAACTTTGCAGAAGAAAATTTTTCCAAATTCCAAACAGAAATTGACCGAAATCAACAAACGAGCGATTTTACAGTCTATAATCAATTTTCGGTCAAGAATTGTGTCCACAGACATCCAAAACATATGTTAAATATTTAATGCCATAAAAATAATCTTCCTCCTCATATACTCATATATCTCACATTCATTGTAAAATATTACTGAATTAATATATTATTAAAATAATATATTTAAATGAATTATTTATCGAAAAAGATAAAATATTAATTTTCAATAGTTGTCACATTAAAAATTTTCTCCATCTATATCCACACTAAATATTTTCTTTATCATAATAATCAATAATTAATTATTCACAAATAATATTACAGACTCACAAGATCTTAACAAACAGCAGGTTCAGGATAGAGAGGAGCTTTCCAATAAGGATTTCTCCTTACCTTGGCAAGTAATTAGGTGACCAAACCTCTCCTTGATGTAACTTTCTAGACATTGCCAATAATGTTATCTCGATAATATTATTCAAATAATTTGAATTATTGATCCGATAATAGAAAAATTGTGCAAATGACAATTATTGAAACAATAATAATATATAATATCAACGCAAAGAATTATTGAATCAATAAAATAAAATATTGAGCGGTAAGAATTACCGTAACAATTATTGAGTAAAGGCCTTCTTACGTAAGAATCAATAATTCAAAAAAATACTGTAATACCGTCTGGTATCTTCTTGCAACAACGCGTATTATTGTATTTTAACCACCGTATTCCAACAAAGTGTTAATTCGGTGAAAACTCAAACTTGTCGTTTTCTTCATCCAAGACAGATTATATTCCATTATGGGGCCCATAAATGACTGCAAGGTCGTCAGACGGATATTCAACAAAAAGAATATTCCACGACCAAACGAATATTCTCCAAACAACAATGAATATTTTATACCACTGTGTGTGTTTTGTAAAATTTGCATATTTCACCCATAACTTTAAACTTTTATCAATTTTAACATTTCTTGAATAATAATTATAAGAAAAATTGAATAATTTTATTCATAAAATTTGGGGTCTTACAACTAGTCGTCAAGCGTTTTGCTTTTCACATCGCAAGTGCTAAGTTTGGTAGAAATCTTCTATAAATAGAGGCCTAGTTCTTCATTATTTTTCATTTAATTCATTCAAGCTATATAGAGAAAGTATAGAGAATAAGAGAAAGAAGAAGAGTATTTTGTTACTACACTTCTTTGGTATTCAATCTCCTCTTAATGTAAGGGTGTTATTTCTTTTCAGTATTCATGAAGAGAACTTCATTATTTCGTTATTTATTATTACATTGGAATAACTTTTTTACGTGGGCTACCCTATACTTGGTGAAATTCTTACATTATTCCAATCTTTATTATTACATTGGAATATTCTCATCATGCATGCTTTTCTGTGGGACCTGGTTCCATTCTCTATTATTTTGTTGGAATATTCTGTCATGCATGCGTTTTACATTGAGACTCTAGTTCCGTTATTTATTATTCTGTTGGAATAACCTGCCTGTGTGGTCTATCGCATGCATGGTGATTTCTTTTGTTATTCCATTCTTTATTATACTCAGTTGGTTAAAACTTTGACTTTTATTCTCCATGAAATTAGTGGAATATCCTCGATATTTCTTGGCTTCATCCAAAGATCTTTTCATGGAAATATTCTTCCGAGCATTCTTGAATTTTACTCTACAAATCAGTATCATGTTGACAATTTGGACATTATTGGTTCCTGGATAAATTAATTCTTGAACTTGTTTTATTGAATTCTTATATCATTGTCATCATCCTCATGTTTATATTTTATTGAAAGTCATTTGTGGCATGTAGTGCATAGATGGACTTGGTATGATTATGACCAAGGATTATTCGGTGTAATCATGACCGTAATGTTACAAATGATGTGGTAAAAGTCCTCATTGGCCCGTAGTGCATTGATGGATAGTTGTTGGCATGATCATGACCATTAATGAATACATAAATATTCTTGGCCAGTGATGTATGGATAATTGTGGTCGTGATACTAAAGAATATCCTTGGTAGTAGTGCACGTGGGTGATTCGATGATGTGGATTATTTATTAAGCTGAGTCCTAGTGATAAAAGTGATGAAAAACCTTTTAAATCATAAAAGATAGTAGATTTTATTCTCTACTTGACTCTTTTAATGGATTGCTTGTTCACTGTAGTTAAACTTGATGTTTGTTATATTGTATCGGTTTAACCTTTGTTTAAGGCTAATGATAATTTATTCGCATTATCTTAGTCATAATATTTCTTCTTTGGGCTAGTTGAGCTCACACTTTCTTTTTTATTTCTCTTCAGGAAATGAGAATATATTTGGGACGAGTCGGGGAGCGAGTGATGGTCCTAGATGGTGCATTAATAGTCCTCATTATTCTGTGATATAGTGTGATAATAATTATAATGAGGACTCCTTTTGAGTTTGTATACTCTCTATTAGACAATATTTGTATTCAAACTCACAGTTTATGTTTTGTCGTATTGTACACGACAATTGTATTATTAAGTTGTATTTGAATTCTGTACCATGTATCTGGCGACTCAAGATAGGTGATGTATACCTAATTTTTGGGGCGTCACATGTTTGGTAACTAAAAAGTATTCATCTCCTTTTCATAATAAATGTCCTAATTCTTTTTTAGGATGTTCTAAAATAAATATAATATTTCTATATTAGTAACTATATTTATCTTATTCTTCCTCTTATACGCTCATAATCTATTTAATATACTTATTGGGAATGTGATAGTTACAAAAAAATGTATCTAAATAATTAAATGACATAATAAAGAGTAATTATTAGGGTCATAGAAAAATAAAAAAGTAATTATTGGGCTCATAAAAAAGTGAAAAAACAATCATTGGGTCATATAAAAGTGAAGGAATACTATGCAAAATCCATCTTTCAAATATACTATTTTTGGGATCCGATTACTATGAAATTAACTTAATGGTAAGATAATCAATTGATCAATATAACGCTGACACGTAGAGAGAGATCATCTCCCGATTTACGTGTTGACTTTGTATTAATCAATTGACTAAAGTTAAATTCATGTTAACAATGTGACGCCCCCAAAACAGGTATACAACACCCATCCTGAGTCGCCAAATACATGGTACAGAAATAACTACAACTTTATTATTACAACATATAAACTGTGAGTTTAAATACAGATATTGTCGTCTAAACAATATCCACACGCAAATAAATCCCCATCATAATTATTGATACATTATTTTACA
This sequence comes from Panax ginseng, assembly GCA_020205605.1. Lineage (NCBI taxonomy): Eukaryota > Viridiplantae > Streptophyta > Magnoliopsida > Apiales > Araliaceae > Panax > Panax ginseng. Next base: position 26,983,141 of record CM035148.1, on the reverse strand, counting down.
AAAATGGTGAGGACTACTAAACAACTCTCTCTAGAACCTTCATTCCATACCCGACTAAGTACTCATTACATTCTCGCCTCCTGAGAAGAAAAATGGAACAACAAGGAAAAGAGTGAGCTCAACTAGCCCAGTAAAGAATATTATGACTAAGATAATATACAACAAATTATCGTTAGTCTTCAACAGGGAAAAATCTGATAAAATATAATAGACAACAAGTTTTAGATCAACAAATGCAGCGGAAACAACAATCCATTAGAAGAGTCACGTAGAGAATGAATTTTACTGTCTTCTAAGATTTAAAAGTCCATCATCAATATTTCATCCCTGTAACAACAATTAATATAAATCTTTAATCATCTTTGCACTACAGGCCAAAGATATTCATTTATATCACCAGTTGGTCATGTTCATCTCAACACCTGTTCATTTTTGCACTACGGGCCAAAGAGATTCATCGATTTAATCATTCATCTTTGCACCTAAAGCCAAAGATATTCATCAAATATCATCATTAAGGATCTGAGGATGATGAAAACATTTTAGAAACGAATCCGGTAAAGATGAAGGACAAATATTAGGGATTCATTTAACAGTTTATCCAAGATCGATAATACTTCAAAATAAACGATTTTGAAGCAGAACTCAAAAATAACGATCAAATTATGGATACAATCAAAGATAGTAGCCAAAATAGATATTTTGGACAAAAAGAAAAAATTTCATTTTTCTATTGAATAGTGCGTATCGTGAATAAGAACCCTTGACACAACAAGTTCCAAATTTGATAAAAAGTTCAACTAATATTTTGGCATAATGATATTGAAGAAAATAATATCATTTGCGAAAAGAAATAACATCCCTTACCTCAAAATAACAAGTAATTTTGATGAATTTTAGGTATAGTCTTGTGAAACTCGCATGGTAGTATAACAACACTCAAAGTATACTCACAAGAATACGCTCGATAATATAGAGAGATTAAGAGAGAAAACTTTGTTTTCGGTGTGATTTTCAATTCTAACTTAGCCTCTATTTATAGGAAAATCTTTAGAACGCCAAAAAGAGACTAAAATAATAAAATATCATTTTCTTTTTCTTATTCCACACCAACCTTCACCAACCAATTTTGAAAGCCATCACCATCTTTGAACAAAATAGCATTTCACATGTGTATTCCACACCAACCAAAAAGTGGGTCCCACCCATAAATTAATAAAAATCATTTTATTCTAAAACTTCAACAATTCATAAAAAATAGCTCGGTTATCGGAAAATTGAAACTCGCAACTTTCCATAGGAAATTCCATTATCTACAACTTTACTGAAGGAAGTTTTCCCAAATTCTAAATGAAATTGACCAAAATCCACAAACTACCGATTTTACGATACTATAATAAATTTTCTAATCAAAAATTGTGTCCAACCGACACACAAAACATGTGTTAAACATTTAATCCAATAAAAATACTCTTCCTCCTCATTTATTCATATATCCCACATTCATTATAAAAATATCACCATTAATATATTATTAAAATTATATATTTAAATAAATTATTTTATCGGAAAAAATAAAATATTAATTTTAACAATTGTCACATTAAAAATTTTCTTTATTTATATCCACATAAAAATCAATATTTTCCTCATCATATAAATTAATAATTAATTATTCACAAATAATATTATGAGAATCACATTATTGATAAACGTGCGGTTCAAGGAGATGAGAGGGCTTTCCAATAAGGATTTCTCCTCACTATGGCGCGCAATTAGGTGACCAAACCTCTCCTCGATGAACTTTCTAGACATTGCCAATAATGTTATCTAATAATATTATTCAAATAATATGAATTATTGATCCGGTAATGGAGATCTTTATGCGTTGATAATTATTGAACAACAATAATATAAAATATCAATGCAAAGAATTATTGAATCAATAAAATAAAATATTGAGCAAGAATTCTTTCGTGACAATTATTGAGTAGTGCCTTCTTACGTAAGGATCAATAATTCAACAATATCATCAGGTAATACCGTGTCTTCTTGTGCTGACCACATATATTATCGTATTTTAACCACCAGGTAACCCAACAGTGTTAACGGTAACAATTTACGCCGTTATTTATAAAACTCAATCTTTGTCGTTTTCTTTCATCCATCTGTTTTTCGTTATGGGGCCCACAAATGACTGCGCCGTCGTACGGAGATTCCCGACAAAAGAATATTCCACGACCAAACGAATATTCCCCGACAATAATGAATATTTTATAACCACTTGCTTATTTTGTAAACTTTGCACATTTCACCCATAACCAAAGCATTATATCAAATTACCACCTTATTAATCAAGAATAATAATTAGAGGAAATTCGATTTTATTTATAAAAAGTTGGGGTCTTACAACCTCCCCTCCTTATGAAATTTCGTCCTCGAAATTGGCGTGACGACAGTGTTTCAAAAGATGAATATACCTCGCTTTCATTTCCGTTTCCAACTCCCGGTCATTTCCTCAATAAAGCATGGTTTCTCCACAAAACCTTAAACTTGTGGTATAACCACGGTGACATGGGACATGTTCTTTCCTATCCAAGATCTTGACAGTACTTCCTCGTACGTTAAGTCTTCTATTATCTCGTCGGTTCTAACTTCAATGACGTGGTTCGGGTCAGTCCACATATTTACGTAACATCGATATATGAAAAGCGTTATGAACACGCGTCATACTTGGCGGTGAAACGAGTCTATAGACCACAGTTCTATTCGATCGAGAATTTCAAATGAATTAATAAATCGAAGGTTTTAGCTTTCCTCACCTCACCGATTCTCGCTTTTTAAATAACAACTTCTTGACCTCCTTCTTCAAATTCATCGACTCCCGGTGTGAAGCTTGAACAACTTTAACTTTATCGATTAAAGTCGATTATACTCGTATATCATCACGTGGGTACCTTGAGTTTTCATCTCCATCTCTATTATTTGTAAATTATACGAAATTAGTCTTTTGACAATATCGTGCATCAGATTCAGATATCGATCTTCTACTCAACACGTCACTACCACGTTCGCTTTTCAGGATGGCATGGTCGTAACATGTCTTTGAAATGAGTCTCTCTTGAGTTCTTGAAGCTCTTCCCACATTCCTTGCTCCATTCAAATTTTGTATCTCTACGAGTCAATTGCATTAATGGAATAGCGATTCGAGAATATCCTTCAACGAATCTCCGATAATAACCAACTAAGCCTGAAAAAGCTACATATTTCGATTCTGAACTTAGGTTGTTCTCAATCGTGATTCATATCCCAACCTTGGATAAGACGTTACAATGACACCTATCGGGTTTACTATCGCATCGAATATGGTGTCCCCTACAGAGAGTTTGGCGGTGCATTCCACAAAGAGGAAGTCACCGGATAAAAGGCTCAGTACCAAATTCTATAGTTGAATTTTTAACTCTCGAAGTTCAATAGAGCCATTCGATATGAGTTTTAGAAATGAGTTTTGTACTGGGTTCAAAGTCGATACAAAATTTAATATCAGGCTTTGGGAGTAAGCCAAGAAATTCTCCAAGAAATACGTCAGGAAATTCACTAATAATAGAAATATCATTCAAATTTAACGTATTTTTGTCCAAGTCCATAACATGGTCTAAGAAAGATTGACATTCGTTTTTCAATAAATAAATGGCTTTATAATTTAATATGAAAGAGTTTGACTTCAATGGTTTGGTTGCTTGAATTCGAATAACAGGTTGTTTAGGAATATGAAAACTAACAACCTTACGTAAGCAATCAATTTTGGCATAATGAGTAGTTAACCAATCAATCTCTAAAATCACATCAAAAACAAGTATCTTCAAAGAGATAAGATCAACAGGTAAGGTGATGGTGCCAACTTGAATCAAACAAGATTTATAAGCGATGGATGTGATGAAAGTTTCTCTAGCGGAGTTTCCACAGATTGGTCAAAGTCTAATTTCTCCGAGTCAAGTTCAAACGTTGAAGTATAAGCAAAGAGATAAAGAATGGGTAGAATCAGAAGATTCTAGTAAGGTATAAACTTCGCAAGAATTTATAATTAACTAACTAACAGTGCTAACTTCGTTCGGGTTCTCACATTCGACCGATCACGAAAAATGCTCTTTCGAGAACAGATTGACTTTGACTTTTCTCGGGGATGACCTTTTGAGTCACCATCCCATTGGACTTGGTTTATTTCTGAGACAATCTCGGCGATATGTCCTTCCTTCATTCGTTATAACATACCTTAAATTTGTTGTGGGCGTTTGAGGTGATATGTCCCTCTTTCCCGCATTTGTAACATACTACCGGTGGTCTTTCTCATCCCTTGGAAGCAATTACTACTGGCGCTGACATCTTCACATGGTCGTTGTTGAATCTCCTCTTTTGAAATCTCCTCCCACTCGCTTCTTCTATTTTCATGGCCACGATTACACACGAGTGGTTACCGCCTTTGTTCAGATTCTTTCCTCCTCGATGGTTATCATCGATTCGATGGATTCACGCCACCGATATGACCACGGTTGTGGTCCCTCGATTGAGTATACTCACTATCTCTCATTCTAATAATTGAGCCTCATTTTACAACATCTGAATACTGAGAGAAAATTTATGAGATATAAGGTATTGACGAATCTCGGGTTTTAGACCTCTCAGAAACATCCGCGTCATACGTTCCTCATTCTCCACCAAATGAGGTGCAAAGCTGGATAACTCTGCGAACTTTGCCTCGTACTGAGACACCGTCATGTTGTTCTCGCTCGGTCTAATAAACTCTACCTTTTTCATATGACGAATACTTTCAGGAAAGTACTTGTCATTGAAAAGTTTCAAATCTTTCCCAAGACATGTTGAGTGCATCTACTGGTACGCTTCACGTGATTCCCACCGGTAATCTCCTTCACCACGAAACATAAAGGTGGCGAATGGAACCTTACATTCCTCGCGTGCATCCTAAGACATCAAATATCTTGATAATTTGCTTGACCCACGTTTACGCCTTGATCGGATCAGGGTTTCCATGGAAATCTGGTGGTCCCAACTCTTTGAATTGTTTTGCGCGTGACAAACCGCTAAGCATTCTTATCATTTCCACCGTATTTTGTACACGAGTCTCCCTCGTGCGATTTTGCATGTCTCGCAAAAAGCTTCTAAACATCCCGTCATTCATCATCGCTTTCGATTGGCGTTGTTCATGGGGAGGAATATTGCCACCGACTGTTGACGTTCTCCTCGTTGTTGAAAGACTGGCGTCTCCACGGTCTCATTTACTCCATCATTAATATTCTCATTCGACATTCTCAAATCATGTCATCATAAAACAAGGGTTAATTAAACAAATTAACATGTCACATAATATCCCTATATTATGACTGACGACCAACAAATAAGCTTAGGTAGGACACACTAGCGAAGGATTTACTCGTCTCTCCCTCCTAGTTCTATTCCCGATCTCCGCTGGAGATCATATCCCTAAGCTCTAATACCGGTTGTGGCGCCCCAAAAGCAGGTATACAACACCCATCCCGAGTCGCCAAATACATGGTATACAGAAATAACTACAACTTTATTATTACAACATATAAAGCGTGAGTTTAAATACGAGATATTGCCATCTAAACAATATCCACACGCAAATAAATCCCCATCATAATTATTGATACATTATTTTACAAAATGGTGAGGACTACTAAACAACTCTCTCTGTAACCTTCATTCCATACCCCGACTAAGTACTTTCGCTACATTCTCGCCTCCTGAGAAGAAAAATGGAACAACAAGGAAAAGGGTGAGCTCAACTAGCCCAATAAAGAATATTATGACTAAGATAATATACAACAAATTATCGTTAGTCTTCAACAGGGAAAAATCTGATAAAATATAATAGACAACAAGTTTTAGATCAACAAATGCAATGGAAACAACAATCCATTAGAAGAGTCACGTGAGAGAATGAATTCTACTTGTCTTCTAAGATTTAAAAGTCCATCATCAATATTTCATCCTCAGTAACAACAATCAATATAAATCTTTAATCATCTTTGCACTACTGTGCCAAAGATATTCATTTCATATCACCAGGTTTGGTCATGTTCATCTCAACACTGTTCATTTTTGCACTACGGCCAAAGAGATTCATCGGTTTAATCATTCATCTTTGCACTACAGGCCAAAGATATTCATCAAGTATCACCATTAAGGACTGAGGATGATGAAAAACATTTTAGAGAACGAATCTAGTAAGACAGAAGGACAAATATTAGGGATTCATTTAACAGTTTATCCAAGATCGATAATACTTCAAAATAAACGATTTTGAAGCAGAACTCAAAAATAACGATCAAAACATGGATACAATCAAAGATAGTAGCCAAAATAGATATTTTGGACAAAAAGAAGAAATTTCATTTTTCGGTGAATAGTGCCGTATACGTGAATAGTAACCCCGACACAACAAGTTCCAAATTTGATAAAAAGTTCAACTAATATTTTGGCATAATGATATTGAAGAAAATAATATCATTTGCAAAAGAAATAACATCCCTTACCTCAAAATAACCGTAATTTTGACTGAATTTCGGTATAGTGCTGACAGAAACTCGCACCGTATAACAACACTCAAAGTATACTCACAAGAATACGCTCGATAATATAGAGAGATTAAGAGAGAAAACTTTGTTTCTGGTGTGATTTTCAATTCTAACCTAGCCCTCTATTTATAGGAAAATGCTAGAACGCCAAAGGAGACTAAAATAATAAAATATCATTTTCTTTTTCTTATTCCACACCAACCTTCACCAACCAATTTTGAAAGCCATCACCATCTTTGAACAAAATAGCGACCCACATATGTATTCCACACCAACCAAAAAGTAGGTCCCACCCATAAATTAATAAAAATCATTTTATTCTAAAACTTCAACAATTCATAAAAAATAGCTCGGTTATCAGAAAATTCGAAACTCGCGACTTTCCATAAGAAATTCCATTATCTACAACTTTACAGAAGGAAGTTTTCCCAAATTCCAAACAGAAATTGACCAAAATCCACAAACGGCCGATTTTACAGTCTATAATAAATTTTCATTCAAAAATTGTGTCAATTTAACACACAAAAACATGTGTTAAACATTTAATTCAACAAAAATACTCTTCCTCCTCATTTATTCATATATCCCACATTCATTGTAAAAAATATCACCATTAATATATTATTAAAATAATATATTTAAATAAATTATTTTGTCAGAAAAAGATAAAATATTAATTTTTAACAATTATCACATTAAAAATTTTCTTTATTTATATCCACATAAAAATAAATATTTTCCTCATCATATAAATCAATAATTAATTATTCACAAATAATATTACAGAATTACATTATTGACAACCAGCAGGTTCCCAGATGAGGAGAACTTCAATAAGGATTTCTCACTACTTTGCCGCAAGCAATTAGGTGACCAAACCTCTCCTCGATGTAACTTTCTAGACATTGCCAATAATGTTATCTAATAATATTATTCAAATAATATGAATTATTGATGCAGTAATGGAGATATCGTGCGTTGATAATTATTGAACAACAATAATATAAAATATCAACGCAAGCAATTATTGAATCAATAAAATAAAATATCGAACAAAGAATTCACCGTGACAATTATTGAGTAAAGTGCTTCTTTTACGTAAGGATCAATAATTCAACAATAATCATGCAATACCGTAATGCCATCTTGTGCAAACCACGCATATTCTTGTATTTTAACCACCGGGTAACCCAACAAAGAGTTAATAGCGGTAACAATTTACTGTAGATTATTTATAAAACTCAATCTTTGTCGTTTTCTTTCATCCATCTGTTTTTTCGTTATGGGGCCCACAAATGACTGCGTCGTCGTACGGAGATTCCCGACAAAAGAATATTCCATGACCAAATGAATATTCCCCGACAATAATGACTATTTTATAACCACTTGCTTATTTTGTAAACTTTGCACATTTCACCCATAACCAAAGCATTATATCAAATTACCACCTTATTAATCAAGAATAATAATTCGATTTTATTTATAAAAAGTTGGGGTCTTACAAACAACTCCCTTCTTTTTGTATGTATGTTATGTTTAGGGGGTGTTTGATAAAATTGAATGAAATAGTTTTGAATCTTTAAGTAATCTGAATGAGCTGAATGAAAAAAGTTGTTTGATAATTGACATGTCTAAAATATCTGAATAACAGATTCTTATTATTTTACCCCTCTGAAAAAATTTAAAATTATTATAAATTTATTTAACATTACTTGATATAATAGTTAATATTATAAAAAAATTATATATAAAATACTTCATTCAGCAAAAAAATTATAATTTGCCATTTAGCCAAAATAATTGATCGATGCAACTATTCAGACAATTATTATTCAAAACAAACGCACTGAATGGTTGACCGATTCAACCATTCAGCTCTAAACAAACATCGCTCAGCCCAATGGCACTTCTTTACTCAACAACTATATAATTGTCCAATATTGTACTTCTGATTTGATTACTAGGTACTTTTTGACAATATAAAAGCTGATTAAATTGGTTTTGGAAACCTGCTGATTATGTTTTGGTTACTAGTGCTTATATAGTTGGATACAGTTGATTAGTCTTTGATTATATTACAAGTAGTTTGACATTGTTTGGACTTTTTCCTTTAGAGGTAACCAAATACGTATTAACGAGTGACAGAACTTCATCGTGTTGGTTACTTATAAATAACATTTTAAAAATAAAATTATTTTGAATATGGTGCAGTTGGTAGCCAAATCTTCATGCACAGATAACCATTTTAGTTTTTGTGGGTAACCAAAAAATCATAAAAAAACTTCAGAACAGTTACCAAGTGTTACATGTATTTGTTTTCTTTATCTTGTTAAACCATGACAGAATCAGAGAGTAGTAGTGTGGTTTTTCTTAATGAATGTACGAAAAAAATTATAAAATATTATTCAATATTGTGTAACATAATTTCGGTTACCTTACATCAATAAAAATGTTATTATATGTCTGGTTATTGGTTACTCATAGTAAACATCCAGATATTTTTGTAGTTACACTTTTTTTGTTGATGTACTATATCAAACATTTTTTTTATCGTAAAATAAAGTACAAATGAAGCATTAAAAATAATACAATATTATGAATGGTGACTAAAAACACATTATACAGTAACCAAAATATATCTAATTAGTAACCATAAATCTGAAATACATTTTTTGCATTCAGTTTATAATCAAATCATTGAGTATCATGACGTGATGACCAATTAAAGACAAAACAATTAAACCTAAGTAACCAAACACTTATACGAAGGTAACCAATTTATGAATGTGTAGTAACTATGGGTCAGTACCTGAATTGAAGGTAACCAATTTGTATTGCACTATTTTTGCAATTATTCTGTGGATAAACTAATTTTATAATTACTTTTTAATTGTTGTATAATAGTTTACTTATTTATTTTCATGTTTTGGCAGGTTGTGCATTGTAATAGAATTCAATTATCTAGTAGTTTATGTCAAGCCAACAAGAGAGACTCATATGAAAATATCACATTATAAATTTACATGATCTCTCACAAGATTAGTAAGTGGGTCTTATCTCCGTATAAAAGAGACTTATATAAAAATATTATTTTAATATGTAGAAATATCAGTTTCATTGATATATTATATAGTGAAGGGGATTTGACTATATATAAAAATTGCAGGAAACACGGTGGGCCAAAAAATATGGTTGTTTACTCACTTATTTTGCATGTTTTGGCACGTTGTGAATAGTAATGGAATCGAATTATCCAGCAGTTTATGTCAAGCCGACAAAAGAGATAAAATATTATTAGGGTTAATAAAACTCGTCGATAAATCATTATTTTTAAGTTATATATATATATATATATATATTATATAGAGCACTTATTAGTAATTCCGAAAATGTTATCATATGTCTGGTTATTGGTTACTCATAGTAAACATCCAGATATTTTTGTAGTTACATTTTTTTTGCTGATGTACTATATCAGACATTTTTTTATCGTAAAATAAAGTACAATTGAAGCATTAAAAATAATACAATACTGTGAATAGTGACTGTAAGACCCCAACTTATTATTAATGAAATTTAATTTTCTCTATTTATTATTTTGAAATAGTAAGGGTTGATTTGATTAATGTGGATAGTTATGGGTAAAATACGCAAATATTTCAAAATAAGCAAGTGGTTATAAAATATTCATTGTCATTCGGAGAATATTCGTTTGGTCGTGGAATATTAAATCTTTGGGAATATTCGACGATATTAAATGACCCATGTGTGAGCCCCATAACTAAAAAAAGCGATTGGATGAAGAAAACGACAAATATAAGTTGTTTAAAAATAAATCACAGTAGTTATTTGCAGATTAATCTTGTTAAAATACTTGGTGGTTAAAACACAAGAAGATACTACGGTATTGCACCAATTATTGATTCTTACGTAAAGAAGGCACTACTCAATAATGGTTACTGTGAATTTCGCTCAAAGATTTTATTTTATTGATTTAATAATTCTTTGCGTTGATATTGTATATCTTTGTTGTTTCAATAATTGTCATTACACAAAGATTTTTCATTATCAAAGCAATAATTCATATTATCTGAATAATATTATTAGATAACATTATTGACAATGTCTAGAAAGTTCTGTCTAAGGAAATGTTTGGTCACCTAATTGCGCGACAGGAAGGAGAAATTCTTATTGGAAAGCCCCATCTTTCCTGCGAACTGCCTGGTTGTCAATATTGTGATTCTGTAATATTATTTATGAATAATTAATTATTGATTCATATGATGAGGAAAATATTGATTTTATGTGGATATAAATGGAGAAAACTTTTAATGTGACAATTGTTGAAAATTGAAATTTTATCTTTTTCTGATAAAATAATTCATTTAAATATATTATTATATTTTAATAATATAATAATGATGATATTTTTACGATAAATGTGGGATATATGAGTATATGTGGAGGAGGAGTATTTTTGTTACCAAAAATATTTAAAGCATGTTTTATGTGTTGGTGGACCCCATTTCTCGATTGAAATTTGATTATAACTTTGTAAAATCGCCTGGCTTATGGATTTCATTCAATTTCTATTTGAAATTTGGAAAAATTTCTTTCGCAAAGTTGTAGAGAATTGAATTTCCTATAAAAAAAACGCGAGATTGAATTTTCCGATAAAAGAGCTATTTATTATGAATTATTGAAGTTCAAGTCTCAAATAATTGATTTTTGAAAGTTTAAAATAATTTAAATAATAAAAGCGTTTTTTTTGTGCAAGTCTTGTGAGGTGGGTCTGTTTGGTGGTTTGAGGTTTTGAAGCAAAATAAGTGTGCGTTGGAATAAAAATTTTATATATTAATATTTTATTAAATTTTACGCTTTGGTGTTCTACGATTTTCCTATAAATAGGTGCTTGGTTAGAATTGAAAATCACACTTTAAATCAAGTTTTCTCTCTATATTATTATCGGCGTATTCTTGTGAGTATTTTGAGTATACTTTAGTATAATGTTGCTATACTATGGTAAGAGTTCAAGTCATACTTATATCCAGATTTCAACTAGAAATCTTGCTCTTTCGAGGTAAGGGATATTTTTTTTCAGTAATGATATTATTTCTTCAATATCATTATCTTGAAATATTGATCCGAAATTTTTATCAAATTTGGAACTTTTGGTGCTCTGAGTTACTTATTCACGATATACAAGACTATTCACGATATACTACATATTATTCACGAATCACGACTTTATTCATCGAAAAATGAAAATTTTCCTTTTTGTCTAAAATATCTATTGTGGATACTAGCTTTGATTGTATCCATGTTTTGATCATTCTTGAATTTTACACCACTATGATTATTTTTGAGGTATTTTTGGACATGGATAAAACAAAGTACTGAATCCTTAATCCTTAATCCTTGTCATTTTGTTTCCTTTGGATTCGTTTCTTTAAAAATATTTTCATCATTCTCGGTCTTAAATGATGATATTATTGAATATCTTTGGCCTATAGTAAAGATGAATGATTTCGATGAATATCTTTGGCTAGTAGTGCAAAGATGAACAAGTGTTTAGATGAACATGATTAATCGATGAATATCTTTGGCCCAGTAGTGCAAAAGATAAATATTTGATTCGGATATATATTAATTGATGTTACAAGGATAAAAGATAGCGATGAACTTTTAAATTCATTCATAGAAGATAGTAGTTTGCATTCTCTACTTAACTCTTCTAATGAATTATTATTTCATTGCATGAATATTGATTTAAAACTTGTTGTCTATTGTATTCTATTAGATTTTTTTCCCGTTGAAGACTAATGATAATTTGTTGTATATTATCTTAGTCATAATATTCTTTATGGGCTAGTTGAGTTCACCCTTTTCCTTTTTGTTCCATTTTTCTTCTTAGAGGCGAGAATATAATGAAGATGCAGTCTGGGAAAATGGAATGAAGGTTCTAGAGAGAGTTGTTTAGTAGTCCTCACCATTTTTGTAAAATAATGTATCAATAAATGTGATGAAGATTTATTTGAGTATAGATATTATGCAGAAGATAATATTTGTATTCAAACTCACAGCTTTTCTTGTTGTAATAATAAAGTTGTAGTTATTTCTCATACTATGTATTCGACAACTCGAATGGGTGATGTATACCTATTTTGGGGGCGTCACAGTGACCAAATCAACATTATACAGTAACCAAAATATATATAATTAGTAACCATAAATCTGAAACACATTTTTTGCATTCAGTTTATAATAAAATCATTGAGTATCATGGCGTGATGACCAATTAAAGACTGAACAATTAAACCTAAGTAACCAAACACTTATACGAAGGTAACCAATTTATGAATGTGTAGTAATTATGGGTCAGTACCTGAATTGAAGGTAACCAATTTGTATTACACTATTTTTGTAATTATTATGTGGATGAACTAATCTTATAATTACTTTTTAATTGTTGTATAATAGTTTAAAGAACCTATTATATATAAGTAATATGATTTTGATTTCAAAATCAATCCAAAAAATAACAAGAAAAACTCGTACAATAGTCAATATATTGGTTAATGTTATACACAAGATTCCCTCCTGAGTCCTGAGGAAGGAACCTGAGTACTCTTCCTTCTCCTCTACTTTTCATTCCCCTTGACTTCATCCTTACCTATATAAAAGAGTGCTACTGAATGAAAAAAATGAAGAATTCTATCTGAAGAATTTATTTCTCTTTATCTCTTACTTATTCTCTCTAAATTTATGCAGTAATTATAAGAGTATATTTTTATACTTTGCTAAAGTTTTATAACACGTTATCTGCACGAAGTTCTAACCAACTGAGACGGTAAAATTAAATTTTTGCAATTTATTATTATATTACCGGTTTGGCTATGCCACCAATAATATAATTTTATTCTTATAATTACCATTAAATTATGTTATTTATAATGGTACCATCTATCCTTGTTGATCTTACAAGACTTGGTGGGAACCTTTTTACCGCTTATTAATTTGTGGGAATAACTTTGTATATACTGATCTACCATGACATACCGGTGAAATCCTTACATTATTCCATTCTTTATTATTTTGTTGGAACATCATGTACGTGCGTTTATGCATGACACGGTTCCATTATTTATTATTTCGTTGGAATATCACATGCATGCGTTACGCATGACCGGTTAGATTATTTATTATTCTGCTGTTATTTCATTCTTTATTATTCTGTTGGAATAATCTGTCTATGCGAACTACCGCATGTCGTGTGAAGATTCATTTGCATTTTTGTATATATTTATTGTTGATATATAATACGTGTATATACATTAACGATTGCATATTCTTTTTACTAAAATAATATGCTAATAACATAAATATAAGAATATTTATATTATTTATATTTGTATTTTATCACCACTTGAGGTTGTGACTTAGTTAAATTTTCTATATCATACATGCAATTATTTATTGTTTTAATAAATAATAAAATTGTGTTTTAATCCAGTATAGATGGCAAACTTGGTAAAAATAGATTTTTCTATTTTGAAAATCTCTGGAGACAACTATTTGGCTTAGGCACTTGATGCAGAATTGCAACTTAGTGCAAATGAGTTAGAAAAAACCATTGAATCAGGAAATACAGCTACTTCGGCACAAAATGCAAAAGCCATAATTTTTCTTCATCACCATATTGATGAAGGATTAAAGACTGAGTATTTAACAGTCAAAGATCCTTTGTCTTTATGGACACAATGAAGGAAAGATTTGACCACCAAAAATTGGTTGTTCTCCCTAATGCCAAATTTGAGTGCATTTGAATTTGAGGCTACAAGATTACAAATCAATTACGGAATATAGTTCAATGTTTATAGAATAACCTCTACTTTGGCTTTGTCAAAGGAGATCCAGTTTCGAATCCCAAATGTTAGAGAAAACGCCTCAACTTTTCATCCCACCAATATGATTCTCGTCACAACAATATAGCGAGTAAGTTCACAAAATTCGATGACTTGTTGTCATCCTCCTTGTTGTAGAAAAAATAATGAATTGTTGTTGAAAAAATCAAATCACGGCCAAAACGGTGCTTTACCCCATTGTCAATATTAATGAAGACGTCATTCCAAAGCAGAATAAGCGTGATAAGAGATGTGACGCCCCAAAATAGGTCCATTCCATCCAACCCATTTTGAGTCGCCAAATACATGGTACAAAATAAATACAACTTCGAAGAATACAATTGTCGTGCAAATTACGATAACACATATCTTCGTGAGTTTGAATACAACTATTGTCTAATAGGATGTATAAAAACTCAAAAGGGTCCTCATTACAATTATTGATACGCTTATTTCACGGAATAGTGAGGACTACTAATGCAACCATCCGGACCGTCAATCCATTCCCCATTAGTCCCCATTTATATTCTCATTTTCTGAATAGAACAGTGAAAGAAAGGGTGAGCTCAACTAGCCCAGTAAGAAATATTATGACTAAGATAATATAAAACAAATTACCGTTAGTCTTCAACAGGGAAAAATCTGATATATCAGACAACAAGTTTTAGATCAACAACTGTAGCGGAAACAACAATCCATTAGAAGAGTCAAGTAGAGAAATAATTCTACTATCTTCTAAGATTTAAAAGTTCATCATCAATATTTTATCCCTGTAACATCAATCAATACACATCTTTAATCAAATATTCATCTTTGCACTACAGGCCAAAGATATTCATTTGTATCACCAGTTGGTCATGTTCATCTCAACACCTGTTCATCTTTGCACTACGGGCCAAAGATATTCATCAGGTAATCATTCATCTTTGCACTACGGGCCAAAGATATTCATCAAGTAATCATTCATCTTTGCACTACGGGCCAAAGATATTCATCAAGTAATCATTCATCTTTGCACTACGGGCCAAAGATATTCATCAAGTATCATCATTAAGGACTGGGGATGATGAAAAATATTTTAGAGAACGAATCCAATAAGATAAAAGAATAAATATTAGGGATTCGTATTACAGTTTATCCAAGATCAATAATACTCCATAATAACCAATTTCGAAGTAAAATTCAAGAATAAAGATCAAAACATGGATACAATCAAAGATAGTAACCATAATAGACATCTTGGACAAAAAGAAGAAAATTTTATTTTTCGGTGAATAGTGCCGTATACGTGAATAGTAACTCCGACACCTAAAGATAGAAATTCCAAAAGAAAAATCATCATGTTTCGTGAATAGTAACTCATGAATAGTAACCCCAACATGAAAAGTTCTAAATTTGATAAAAATTTCAGATCAATATTTCAGCATAATGATATTGAAAGAAAATATCATTTGCGAAGAAAATAACACCCCTTACGAAAATAATATTCCTTTTGAATATTGAACGAAATAATATTAAATGAAAATAAATATTAAACAAAATAATATTTAATATTCCTTATGAATATTAAATGAAAATAATATTTCTTGCGAATATTGAAGCGAAATAATATTCATAATACGAATCTTAAAAATAATATCTCTTGTAATATGAAATAAATAATACCCTTTACCTCAAAAAAGACAAGACTTACATTTGGAATCTTTGGATATAGTCTGTCAAGGAACTTGCACCGTATAGTAACACTCAAAGTATCAAAATACTCACAAGAATACGCTCGATAATATAGAGAGAGAAAGAGAGAAAGCTTATATTTCTGGTGTAATTTTCAATTCTAACTTAGCCCTCTATTTATAGGAAAATGGTAGCACGCCGAAGCAGACTTGACCTGCTACCTGATGGCTTTACCTGCTACTATTGCCACCCACCACATTTGAAATTCAATTTGAGCACATTTCTCACCAACTAAAAGTGGGGCTCACCAATTCTAGAATTTTCTACCAAAATGATAAATTCGGATACTTCAACAATTTTTGAACCAGTCACCTCTTAAAATTCATAAAAAATCATACGTTCATTTTTAACGGTTCAAAATTTGTGGACATATACTCAACTTATATATGTATAACATATCCAAAAATCACAACGATCCAACGGTCGGATTAAAAATTATAAGTCACGCAATAGAGCTTTAAGAACATCGATTTGATCTTTTAATACCTCCAATCCGACAAAATACTGATAAAACACCTCAAAATTTATTCCTTCAATTATAACCACATAAATAAATCCATCATTTATATCCACATAAAATAAATATTTCCTTATCATATGAATCAATAATTAATTATTCACAAATAATATTACATAATCATAATTATGACAACCATGCCAATGGTTCAGGAAAGAGGGGCTTTCGATAAAGGATTTCTCCTCATCTTGGGCAAGCAATTAGGTGACCAAACCTCTCCTTGATGTAACTTTCTAGACATTGTCAATAATGCTATCTCTAATATTATTCAAATAATATGAATTATTGATCCGATAATGGAGATATCTTGTGCGATGACAATTATTGAACAACAATAATATAAAATATCAACGCAGCAATTATTGAATCAATAAAATAAAATATTGAGCGAAGAATTCATCGTGACAATTATTGAGTAAAGGCTTTTACGTAAGGATCAATAATTCAATAATACATGCAATCTGGTAGTGCTTCTTGCATGCGACCACGCCAGACATCGTATTTTAACCACCGGGTATTTCAATGATCTTACTCAGAATAACTACGCCATTATATATAACAACCCAAACTTTGTCATTTTTTTCATCCGACAGTTATCCGTTATGGGGCCCAGAAATGGCTGCGCCATCGTACGAATATTCTCCGACAGAAAGAATATTCCACGACCAAACGAATATTCCCCGACAACAATGGATATTATATAACAACTTGCATTCTTTGCAAAATTTATAAATACTACCCACAACTAGAACATTATCTCAAATCCACACTATAATATTCAAAAAAATTATTTCGAGAAAATTAAATATTTATTCATAAAATCTGGGGTCTCACAAGAGATGGTAATATAATAAGAAGCCTTGGGGACGAAAGAATAAACGAGGCTATCATAACAACAAATTTCAGAACCGCGACAATTCAGGTCACCAAAAGTGGAAAGTGTTTGGGTTGGGTAAAAATAAAGAAAATGTAACACAGATAAAGAACAAACCAGATGTTTGTTTTAGGTGTGGGATGAATGGGCATTCGTGGCAGTGCACGTCGACGCCTTAGAGGCATCTGGCTAATTTATTCCAGGAGTCTCAAAAGAACAAAGTAATGGAGGCAGAAACAAACTTTGTTAATCATCAATTGAATATTGTTGATGATCCACCAATGACCAACATTGAGGAAAAGGTTGTTGATATTACTGAACCTTCTGAAAGTATCTTTTGGGATATCGTTTAATTTCTTATTTTAATTAAACATCCTGCATGTATAATATTATTAGTTTTCATTCTATATGTGGTATGTGTTTCTCATGAATAAAATTATATTTGAAATATAACTTTTCTTATTTATGTTTTATATGTGTGGACCATTTTTAATGGATATGGAGGATATATGTTTAGCAGATGCGATTGTAACAACTCATACAATCCTTCAAAGTGAGAAATATTTTCATAAGCGATCAAAGCTAAAAGAAATGTAGAGAACCGTCTACAGCACATCAAATTTAATCGAGGATTTGGAAAAGCTAGTTTCATGCTACCAAATGAGACACAAGTTTTTATCAAAATGCTCTATATTCTAGTAAATCAAGAAGAAATTTGCTTAGTTTTAAAGATATTCGACTAATTGGTTTTCACATTGAAACAACCAATGAGAATGATAATGAATATCTTCTCATCACTTCTACTATTTCTGGAAAGAAGAATATCCTAGAAAAACTTCATTCAATTTCTTCTGGATTATATACTATGAAAATTATAGTAATTGAGTCTCATAATGTTATGATTCCAAAAATCATAGATCCCAAATCCTTTATGCTTTGACATGAAAGACTCGGTCATCCAGGTACTTCTATGATGCGTCGTATTATTGAAAATTCTACTGGTCATCCTCTCGAAAATAAAAAGGTTTTTCCTAGTAGTGAATTTCCTTGTGTTGCGTGTTCTCGAGGAAAATTAATTGTTCGACCATCACTAGTAAAAATTTATAAAGAAGCCCCAAAATTCTTAGAGAGAATTCAAGGAGACATTTGTGGACCTATTCAACCATTTTCTGGCCATTTAGATATTTTATGGTTTTAATAGATGCTTCAACTAGATGGTCTCATGTTTGTCTTCTCTCTTCTCGAAATTTTGCCTTTTCAAAACTTCTTGCTTAAATAATTAAGTTACGGGCTCAGTTCTCAGATCATCCAATCAAGTCAATTCGACTTGATAACGCAGCTGAATTTTCCTCAATGACTTTTAATGATTTTTGTATGACTATTATAATTTCCATTGAGCATTCTGTTCCTCATATTCATACACAAAATGGTTTAGCTGAATCTTTAATAAAAAGACTTCAACTAATTGCACGACCATTAATGTTAAGGGCTAACTTACCTACTTTAGTTTGGGGTCATGCAATTCTTCATGCTGCAGCCATCATTCGAGTAAGACCAACGGGTCTTTATAAATTTTCTCCTCTGCAGTTATTTCTTGGACAGACACCCAACATATCACACTTTCGAGTTTTTGGAAGTGTAGTATATGTTCCAATTGCACCTCCACAAATAACTAAGATGGGAGCCTAACGAAGAATAGGTATTTATGTTGGTTTTGATTCTCCTTCTATTATCAGATATCTTGAACCTTTAACTGGAGATGTTTTTTCTTTGACGTTATGTAGATTGTCATTTTGATGAATCGTATTTTCACCATTAGGAGGAGGAAAGTTTTAAATAAAAACCCTAAAATATCATGGAATGCATCGATTTAAATTCACTTGATCCTCATATGGATGATGTGAAATTGAAGTTCAAAGAATTATTCATTTATAAAATATTGCAAATCAAATGCCAGATGCATTTAATGATGCTAAAAAAGTGATAAAGTCACATACACCTGCAGTGAATACTCCAGCAAGGATAAAAATACCTATTGAAAAATCAAATCTTGGAGAATTGACGAATAAGGTAATAGAAGAATCTAAACCACGCCAGAAGCGTGGAAGACCAATTGGTGCAAAAGACACTGTACCACGAAAATCCAAAACAAATAAGGGAATCCTTGAAGGAATACCCGCTCCAGAAGTAGCACTTATTTCAAGAGTGAAAATAGCCCCAGAAGAGGTACAAACCGCTCCAGAAGCAGCACATATTTCAAGAGTGGGAATAGCCCCAGAAGAGGTTCAAAATCTCAGTGAAGGGATACGAGATGAACACCGAGAGATCTCAATAAATTATGTACATGATGATAAAATATGGGATCGAAGCAAAGTCATAATTGATGATATATTTGATTTCTCTATAGATCGGATATTACTTTGATTCCCGACCTGAATCTTGAACCACAAAAGCGTGGAAGAATGTCGGAAAAGAAAAGATTGGCCAAAATAGAAAGATGCTATTCAAACTGAGATACAATCTTTATTGAAAAGAGAAGTATTTGGACCAGTAGTCCAAACACCGCTGGGTGTAATCCCGGTTGGAAACAAATGGGTATTTGTACGAAAGCGAAATGAGAAAAATGAAATTGTGAGATACAAAGCCCGACTTGTATCTCAAGGGTTTTCACAAAAACCTGGTATTGATTATCATGATACATACTCTCCAGTAATGGATGGAGTCACTTTTCGCTTTCTGATAGGTATGGCAACCATGGAAGGTTTGGAAACACGTTTAATGGATGTTGTAAAGATATACTATATGGCTCACAGCAATTGAGATTTACATGAGAATCCTGAAGGATTGAAAATGCATTTGAATCACAAAAAATAAAATCACATATATTCAATCAAGTTACAACGCTCATTGTATGGGTTGAAAGCGATCAGTCAGTATGTGGTATAATCAACTTAGTGATTATTTAATAAAAGATGGATATATAAATGATCAAGTATGTCCATGTGTTTTATTAAGAAATCACAAAGTGGATTTTCCATCATTCTTGTCAGATATGTGGATGATTTGAATCTTGTAGGTACTCTGAAGAACTCACAAGAAGCTGCTACTTATTTAAAAGATGAATTTGAAATGAAAGATCTTGGAAAGACAAAATTACATTTGAGAATACAAGTGGAGCATTTAGCATCCGGAATTTTTGTTCATCAATCCACATATCTTTGAAAAAGATTCTCGATCGTTTTTATATGGATAAAGCTCATCCTTTAACTACCCCGATGGTTGTTCGATATTTAGAAGTTGATAAAGATCCATTTGACCTCTGAAAGTGGGAAGAAGTTCTTGGACACAAGTTCCATACCTAAGTGCAATAGGTTTCTTATGATATCTTCTGGTAAACCGTCTACGACCGGATATTACTTTTCTTTGTCAACTTGTTAGAAGATACGCTTCTTCTCCTACTAAGAGACATTGGGATGGGATCAAACACATTTTTAGATACCTCCGTAGAAGTATAGATCTTGGGTTATTTTATCCAAGAAATTCAACGTCACAATTGGTTGGATATGCCGATGCTGGATATTTATCAGATCCACATAATGGAAGATCACAAACATGTTATGTATTTACATATTGTGACACGGCTATATCCTGAAAATCCACAAAGCAAACCATGACAGCTACATCTTCAAATCACTCAGAGATTTTCGCTATACATGAAGTAAGCAGAGAATGTGTTTCGTTGAGATCAATTATTCAGCATATTCAAATATCATGCGGATTACCATCAATCAAAGACATTCCTCTGATTCAGTATGAGGATAACTTATTTGCGTCATTGCTTAACAGAGGAGGTACATCGAGGAGATAGAACAAAACACATTTCACCTAAATTCTTCTTCACACATGAGCTACAGAAGAAGGGTGATATAGATGTGCATCAAATTCGATCATGTGATAATCTAGCCGACTTATTCACAAAGTCGCTACCAAATGCAACGTTTAAAAAACTTTGGAAAAGGATCGGAATGTGTCGACTGAAAGACTTATGACAACATTTTATCAAGGAGTAATGAATTCCTTTTGAGGGAAAGACTGTACTCTTTTTTCTTAGTCACGATTTTTATCCCAATGGGTTTTTTCTGACAAGGTTTTAACGAGGCAGTCAATTAAATGATATTTATGTAAAAGATATGTACTCTTTTTCCCTTCGTTAAGTTTTTTCCACTGTGTTTTCTTAACAAGATTTTTAATGACACATAATCTTCTATCGTAGGGAATCATGGGAAGTGTTATACACAAGATTCCCTTTTGAGTCCTGAGGAAGGAACCTGAGTACTCTTCCTTCTCCTCTACTTTTCCTTCTCCTTGACTTCATCTTTACCTATATAAAGGAGTGCTACTGAATGAAAAAAATGAAGAATTCTATCTGAAGAATTTCTCTCTTTATCTCTTATTTATTCTCTTTAAATTTATACAGTAATTATAAGAATATATTTTTATACTTTGTTAAAATTTTATAACAGTTAACTTGAATTGACACGACAGTCTAAATAAATACACAGTCCAAATAATTTCATCACCCAAAAAATAAATAAATAAAATTATTCGTGTTTTTTTTGTGCGGCATACGTCGATACGACAAACAGGTTTGAGGCTGCAAACAAATCCCCAGCAATCTAACAAAATTAACAGCCAATCAGAACCCAAATAAATACTCATCCCATTGGCTACATGGCATTCCCTTCTCCACACCCTCTCATTTTCCCTCTTCTTCAACTCCTCTTCACCAGTTTTTATTTTTCTGTCTCATCTTTCTACTCTACGACCGATCAATTCTCTAAAACAATGGCGAATTAGGGTTAGGTTTTGATGATTCAGTAGTATAAACAATGGCGACAGCTTCTCTCTGTACCTCAAGGTCACTCCCCGTGCTCACTTTTCTCCGCCCATGTACTACTGGAACACTCCGATTCTCTACATCTATCACTAAACTCAATCAATCTAAACCTAGTTTCTCTCTTGGAGCGCGAGTTAAAGCATCTAAAACTGAAAGAAGTGCAGTTGAAGCGAGGGAAATTGATGGAATTGAATTGAATGGTAATGGTAGTTATGGTAAGTATAACGGTTCAGTTGAGAAGTACAAGAATGGCGGTGTTGTTCCGGTGATTGAGGGTGGGAATGAGAATGGAGTTGCTGGTAATGGGAGCTTAGTGAAGTATGTTAATGGGAGTGACAATGGGGCTGCCGCGAAATTTGGTGGAGAAGTTGTGGGGAAAAAAGAGGGAGAAGGTGAGAAGAAGAAAAAGAAGAAGAGTGTGGAGGAAATTGGACAAGAGGATGCGTGGTTTAAGCAAAAAGGTCAAGGTCAGGTTGAGGTATAATCTTACTCTACTCTGCAGTTTTAGGATTTGATTGCCTGTCGATAAAAATGTGTGGGAAGGTGGGAAATTTTGAGCCATTGTTATTTAAATTGAGCTGCTGCGAGTTCACTTTTTAATTATATTAGGAAAAGCAATAATATACTTCTGTTTAGTTGTCTTGTCAGGTTATCACTGGAAAGCTTCAGGTTTTGTAGAGTAGGGTTAATTGTGCTGGTGTTGTGTCACTTACAGGGTGAAAAAATTATGAGTAGTAAACTTATACAAATTTAGCATATTTCCATCTTTTTCAGATGGCAAGCGGTAAATGGTAATATCTGATTAATTTCAAAATAACCAAGATTAGCCGATTGTTCATTAGTTTAATTAACTTCTTTAATATTATGTTCAAGATATTTTGATGGCTCATCTTATCTAATGAGTTTGTAGTAGATAAAAGACTTGATGAAGTATTGTTGCAAACGAGAATAATGTCTCGAATGACTTACAAGGTTAAGTTAGTTCAGGAGAAACCAAGAAATTTAAACTGTTGTGGGTTTGAACAAGGGGATATGGATAGGATTGTTGATGTTAAAAAGAAATTGATGACAGTAGTTGAGAGAGAAATAATAAAGAAATTTTTTGTTTTAGTGGATCTAGATGCTATTACGAAATTTATTGATTAGTATTGGTAATGATAACGTTCCATGTCCTTTGTCATATGTCTTTAGTATATGCGTGTATGTGTGTTTATTACCGTTGAATGGTAAATTACCTTTATTCACCATTAAAAAAAATGGTTATGCAGGTTTCTGTTGCTCCTGGGGGTCGTTGGAATAGATTCAAAACCTATTCAACTATACAAAGAACTTTGGAAATATGGGGATTCGTTTTCACTTTTATCTTCAGAGCTTGGTTGGATAATCAGAAGTTCTCTTATCGTGGTTAGTCACTTGTATGAAACTGAAATTTCTCATGTAGTCAAACAAAAAAATAGTTGGTTTTGTCAATATGATTTAAAATTTTAAATTGATATGCTTACATGTTTGTTAGTGTTAAACTGTTAATTTATTAAATACAGCCAAGTAAATCTTATAAAATCTCTTCAATCTTCTCCCTCCTCCTCCCACACCAAAGTGGACAAAGAAAAACAGAAGAGCACAACATTCTTATTGATCTTTTCGATTCCGGTGTCAAGGTCACTTCTTCTTGATGGAGCCATAAAAATCCACCAAAGGAATTCTGTAGTAGCTGAGCCGCGTTCTAACTTCTAATTCTATTAGAAGTGGAGGAAGGTTTTGCACATATCAGTTTATCAATTTAAACTTCATGCACTATGTCAAGGGGGAAGATTAAAGAAGTTTAGCTCTTTATTCTGGGCTGAAGAAATTTTTGCCTTGTATAACTATGAAAAGGTTGTATTATCTCAAAGCTTGTAAATTTGCAGCGAGATATACTTCCCAAGTAAAACTACCTAATGTGCTCCAGAATCCAGAGAAGCTTCTTTTGTAGGGGAATTATCTCCATTATCTTGGGTTCAGCATCTCACAAAACCATCTGGAATTGATTTGTTCTCTCGTCGTAGCATCTGTTATTAGATTACTTCGAAATATTTGTACTCAGTTTCTTGTCTGTATTGACCTGCCATGATTTGTCTTTGGATCCTTGCACTGTCCCTTTAATATTATTATACTTCATGAACACACTGTGATTCAAAAAGTAAAAAAACAAAAAAAAGTAAGTTTAAACCAGTTCCGAAGTTGTGATTTAGAGAAATTAGGAGTGATGTATTTTCTTTTATCACATTACACCAAAGAGAATACAAAAGAAAAAAAGAAATAAGAGAATGGGAGAGAGTGTCGATAAGATATTAGAGGTGACGAGGAATAATAAGGGATGAGAGAGGGCGGGAGAGAAAAACATGGATGAAAGTGAGAGGGTGAGAGACTGATAGATCGAACCTCCTGCTCACTCTATATTTGAGACAAGATTTTCTTTCCAAGTAAAATATCTAAAGTTCTCTAGAATCCATTCAAACTTCTTTTGCAGGGGAATTGTCTCCATTATCTTGGGTTCAGCTGTTCTGCATCTCACAAAACCATTTGGAATTGATTGGTTCTCTTATATATAGTATAATTATTAGATTGCTTCCAATATTTGAACTCAGTTTCTTGTCTCTATTGACCTGTCATGATTTGTCTTTGGATCCTTGCACTGTCTCTTAAATGCTATTATTGCTACTAGACTTCAGATGCACACTATGCGATTCAAAGAAATAAATTGGTCATGTTCAAATTGATATCTGAATTTCATTTGTGCAGGTGGAATAACCGAGGCGAAGAAAGTTCAAAGGCGGAAAGCCCTTGCCAAGTGGTTGAAAGAAAGTATTTTGAGATTAGGTCCTACTTTCATTAAAATTGGTCAGCAGTTCTCTACAAGGGTGGACATACTTGCTCAAGAATATGTGGATCAGTTGTCAGAACTTCAGGTATCAAATAAGTTTTAGATTCCTAGAACCATTACATGCTTCTTTGCGCCGTCTGTTATTATGTGCTCTACCTTCTTTTTTCATCAATATATAATTTAGTTAGAAATGCATCATTTACAGGTATGTATTATTTTGAAAGCTGATCTTCTTGTCAGCTTTGGGTCTTTCAGCTGTTTAGTTTTATTGCATCGTTGGCAATGGCATTTGGAAGATTCATTTACTTTCTTCATTGTTTTACCCCACTTGATATGCTAGTTATATTCTTTTAACAATCAAATCACAATTGGAATATCTAGTAGTTCTTTTTTGAAGCTTGGATATTTTCAAATCTTTAAAATTAATACTAATATTTTCTTGATACATTTATGCTTTGACAAACATGATGTCAGATGGCTGTTATTTTAGGCGTGTTGCTTCATGGGTGTGTTTTAGGCTATAGGATCCTTGCAGTGTCTGAAGATTCGTTGCTGGAAAATATCATAAACAGACGTGAAAACTTTCTAATTTTCTTCCTTTTACTTTTCTATATATCTAAAAGTTCTTTCTTATGTGATCCTCATTTGGCAGGAAGTAAAGAAATAGGGATATAAAAATAATATTTCCCTTGTTTGGTAGATTGTAAAGCTAGAGGGGAAGTGAGAGGAGAGAGGTCTCCTATGGTCCTCCCCCTTCAAGCTCATAAATCTCACCCCTCCCAAAAGTGGGAGAAAAAGAGCAAGGAAATGGGTGAACTTTATGGGTTATGATATTAATATGTTGGGTAGTATTATAAATTCCAAAATTGTGCCTTTTTCCACCCCACATCCCCATCCCCATCCCCACTACTCAACGAAACAATGTAAGGTCTCCCCTTCCCTTCCTTGTAGTTGTACAGAAATACGAGGTAAAAGAGGTTACGCTCCATTGGAGGTACCCTTCCCCTTGTAAATGCTCCCCCTCATCTTTTTTCTTCATTATTTGTATTTCTAAAAGTTGACTTTCTTCATAGTAGAGCATGTTTCTATTTGTCTGTCCTTCTCCTCAAGCATTAGAGTGAGAATTACAAGTAAGTTTTGGGTTGTTTATAACAGTGTTCTAAAAATCCTTGCCTAGGTCCGATTAATCCTTGCCTAGGCGCTAGGCGATCTACCTCCTCGATTTGGCTGGGTGCCTATGCCCTCGCCTAAGCAGAATCAGACCTCTACTTTGAATCTCTACAATACTCAAAATGAATTTGTTAAGCATTAAACAATTGTTTTTTGATAATGTTTCTTGTAAAATTTTAAAAAATTACATTTACTATATGCTTTATATAGTATAACAAGTATGTACACTAGGAAAATAAATAAATGAGACTGCCTAAGAAAACACTTAGTTTGCCCAGGAAAACGTTTAGTCCGCTTAGGGAAACGCCTAGGCACTATCTAGGCGCTAGGCGCCCCATCCGCCACCTAGGTCTGCCTAACGATTTTTAGAGCATTGGTTTATAACTACAAATACCTTCACATCTTTGTTGCTATTAAATGATTTTGCAAGAGTAACCTTTTTTCTCCAGTTTTTTGTTATATAGTTCAGTATGTTATGAGTGTTATCTATATTTCTCCGTCAAAAGGATTAATCGTATTTTCATTTCATGAAGGATCAAGTTCCTCCTTTTCCATCAGAAACTGCAGTCTCTATAGTTGAAGAAGAGCTTGGAGGCCCAGTGGATGATATATTTGACCACTTTGAGTATGAGCCAATAGCCGCTGCTAGTCTAGGTAATCTTAAATCTTAACTTTTCTTAAAAACTCAATGTGATACTTCATATCAAGCATCCTACAGTTTGTAAGTGGCAAAAATGAAATGTGAGAAGTTGATCCCCCCCACTAAATCTTTGCGCAGGTCAGGTTCATCGTGCAAGACTGAAGGGACAGGAAGTTGTTTGTAAAGTGCAAAGGCCCGGTCTCAAGGATCTATTTGATATTGATTTAAAAAACCTGAGGGTAATATCTGGAGTTCCTTCATATTTACTGAAAGCTTAATGTTCTGATTTGGTTTCTAGGTCACTAAGCCAATATGTTCTTCTCTGAAAAAGAAACAAATGGTCAGTATATCAAGTCTTCTTGTCTCCAACTTTGTATAATGTCCTCAAATTCTGAGTCATCCTGACTAATTATATTAATTCTGTGTACATTCTATGACTATGCCGTC
Organism: Panax ginseng; assembly: GCA_020205605.1. NCBI lineage: Eukaryota > Viridiplantae > Streptophyta > Magnoliopsida > Apiales > Araliaceae > Panax > Panax ginseng. Next base: position 26,955,478 of record CM035148.1, on the reverse strand, counting down.
AGTGTGGAAAGAATCTCTTAGAAGCTTCCATTCATCACTGTTATCCCACATGTGTCATTATCTTTTGCTATTTATATTTTAAAGGTTTTGTTACCGCGTGATAGACTAGTAGGTTCCAATGAGCATTGGTTCTTCAATTTGTTTTTCTCAGGTGATAGCAGAATATCTTCAAAAGATTGACCCGAAGTCCGATGGGGCAAAAAGGGATTGGGTTGCTATCTATGACGAGTGCGCAAGTGTCTTATATCAGGTAATTTTTTTCTTTGGATTAGATTTGTTACTATTTGAGATTGCCTTATGTAAGCTTTTCTCTCATTCTGATGAATTGTTTTTTAATTGTAATAAAAAAATTCAAAGAAACTTCAGAGATCAATCCAAGAAGACAGTTGAATGTGTCTTGGCTTCCCTTATTCAACAATTAGGTTTCTGATGAATCTCCTTCTATTATTCAAATATTGAGGCACATAGTGGTCTTTGATAAAAGTTTGGTCGCAAGATGTTGAGTGTTGGTGTATTAAGGGTATTGAGATTGATTAATGTGAAGACAAGTACACACAAATTAAGAGCATTTGAGGCGAGAGCAGCATAAATTGAAGGAAAGGTTAGAAAAATTAAATGAGATAAATTTGGTTAGGCGACGAAGAGGGAAGGATCAAACAGCAGGATTTTGTGAGACAAAAAGAGTATTGACTAGTTGAATATTTTTTGCTAAAATGGATAGCGTAGAAAACAAAAAGAATTTGTTAATTCACGACTACTGTTGTAACTTTTTCATTTTTGTTTTTTTCACTCTTTGATCATCAACCAAGACCTTCATTAGATATGCAAAGTACACCTTAATGTACTGATGTGCTCTATCATAGCACAAGAAGCATTTCCCTTGCTTCAACCCTTGGTTTAGTACAAGGGAGTTTTAAGTCTAACTACATATATACATACATATACATGTATATCATTGGAATGTGCTATAATTTTATGTGAAGAAAATCTGAACTAGAATCTGGATGATATGAGCTATTGGTTCTAAGAGTTGTAAAGGTAGCACAGGCCATTGGACCTTCATAAAAAAAAATTCAATCAATGTATATTGACTAGTTTAGTGAAGCTTGTTTGGTATAATTATCGAAACTATAGGATCATGATCCTCTGTCTGATTCCGAATTTGATTATTATTATTATTCTGATATTTTTTTTATCATGTTTCAAATATATGATCTCAGTGTTTTCCCCCTAGTTTAAAGTTAATGAAAGCTGATTGTATTCATTATATTTCAGGAGATTGATTACACAAAGGAAGCAGCTAATGCAGAACTATTTGCAAGTAACTTCAGAGAGTTGAATTATGTAAAAGTACCAACAATATATTGGGAATACACCACTCCACAGGTTTAAAAACTTTTGCTAATCTTGAATGTTTGACTTCTAAATTTCAGATTTTCTTGTAATCTCCTTTATTGAATAGTTTCTCTTTTGGTGTAGGTTCTGACAATGGAATACGTACCTGGGATCAAAATAAACAGGATACAAGCTTTAGATCAATTGGGTGTTGATCGCCAAAGGTAAATAGTTTGTGATGTGGATTCTTATGCTTCTTAATTTGAAATAGAGACCATTGTCTTATTATCCAAATGGATTTGATGTTGGCATATTATTCTCCAGGTTGGGACGCTATGCTGTTGAATCATACCTGGAACAAATTTTGTCTCATGGCTTCTTCCACGCTGACCCTGTGAGTTTATCAATGACCTTTTGTTTAACTCAGGTGGCTTAAATGCTTACATCTTCGGTAATTTGGGAGGACAGCTGATTTTTGAATGAAGAAGTTACTCCAGGCTGAGAGTTATAATCAATGTCTGTACTTATGAGCATGTAGCCAGACAAAACAACTAATTTTTGTTAGGTTTACTTTTAAAATTAACTTTCAAATTGGTTGCCTGTTAGGGTTCCAATTGGGGTGTGATCTCTGTCAGTTGTGCATTATACCCGTTTATTGTCAATAACTGGTTTCATCCTTCTACCTATTCTTAACCTCTTGAAACAGGTTATTGGCGATGTTGGTATAAATATTTTTTGAAGACCACATTTTAATACAGCTCATGCATTCTGATCAGAATTTGATCTTTTTCTGTAGCATCCTGGAAATATTGCTGTGGATGATGTTAATGGTGGAAGGCTGATATTTTATGATTTTGGAATGATGGGGAGGTATACAAGTGATTCTTTGCACTGTAGACTTCTGTCAACTTGAAAATCTTTTATCGAATTACCACCATATATATATATATATATATATTTCTGTTGGAACTTGGAACATTTAGCCTTGGCTTCTTGCAGTATAAGTCAAAACATTAGAGAAGGCTTGCTGGAGGTGTTTTATGGAGTTTATGAAAAGGATCCGAATAAGGTAATTGCTTTTCTCAGATTTCTTTTCTTTTGCAATGATCAAGTGTAGTCTTAGTGTGCAATCCAATAGTCCACATGTAAAGCATAACTCCCAAGTAGATGTTGTTTGTGTCATAAATGAGGGAAGCTGGAAGTGCTTGACCACTATCGTTAGACTACCCGCCAATTAATCTGGCAAGTCCAGAACCAGAAGAGGCAGTTGGTGTATTATGGTCTGATCAGGCATATGAAGGTTATTGTCTTGTTGATGATTATCAATGTTAGTTCTGGTAGCTTACGTGTAAAATTTATTCTTTATCTATAGGTCCTTGATGCAATGGTTCAAATGGGTGTTCTTGTGCCAACCGGAGACATGACTGCTGTCAGACGAACTGCAAAGTTCTTCCTTGATAGGTACTTCTCAGATTTAGATTCTTCTTGGACCTTTTTTTGGATAGTTTTTGCATTCCTCTCTGACGCCAGCAGTGCATGAGCTATGACGATCGGTAGAATCATTTGGTCAAGATGGAACTTTTCTTGGACCTTCTTTAGTTTCCAAAGATGAAAATTGGCCAAAACTAGTATATGCTTTGAGTGTTCAATTAGAAAGTAATGCTTCAACATCCATTTAGAACATTTAATACAATGTTTTGGTAGTTCAAATTGTTCTTCTGATGCTACGAATATTTGTGCTGATAATATGTAGATAGAGAAAGCTACCCCTCTCTTAGTGTCAACTTTCATATTCACCTCATTTTTTCTTCTCACACTGCAGTCTAAACATGAGCATCCGCAACATGTAATTCCTAAGCAAATGTTTCATCTAAAAAATATTACTACCACTCATTCTGAAACCAAGCGGGCTTCCAAATCTATTAAAGAAAAAGGACCTATCTAAAATTCCATGTATTATATGAATCAAATCTAAGTGGTTAAGTGTTTTGCCAGATGATTCACTAGATATTTTAAAGAATTTTTTATGGTGGTAAACTAGTTTTTTCCTTACTTCAAGGAATTGAGATGCAGATTTACAGTAACATATACTGGGTATCCATCCAGCCACCTGCCAATTTGTTATTCTTGGAATTTTGGTTTGTTGTCCGCTTTCAGAAGCCCATGCTTTTGTAACTGAGATATGTTGTTTTAGGAATCTAGATGATGCAGTGCAGCAAGGAGCAGGATTAACTGCAATGAATTGATAATTTAGCAGAATAATTGAAGTTGGAACTTCAAATTTGTGTATTTAGGTCAAAGACCAAAGAGTAGAACCTTTGGTCTAAATACATTCAAAGTATAATCAAAAGGTGCTGCCTAAATACTGTCATAAACCTATTTATACGACTCTGAAAGTAACTCTAGAATCTTATCCCTTGGTTTGACATCTCTCTTTTAATCCTAGCCTTGCAAGTTTATTAAAAGTCATATGTTAATCTCATGACTTTCAAATAAAACTAAAGAAAAAACAACCTTCAATATAAATTGATACCTGGTTTGTGTAGACTGTAGACTTGGGGCCATCTGGATGATAACTAATTGATGGAAGCTTATTCGTCAATAGATCTTTTACAAAATCTATTGATCAAGGAAGCATTAAACAAGGGTGAGAATGACATAGTATTTCTGTGTCGAACGCATACTTAAGATCATGAATTAATTTGCAGCTTTGAGGAGCGCCTTGCAGCCCAAAGAAGAGAGAGAGAGATGGCAACAACAGAACTTGGATTTAAGAAGCCATTGAGCAAGGAAGAAAGGATAGAGAAGAAGAAGCAACGACTAGCTGCAATAGGTAATGCATTTGTACCTTCTATTCCTGTGATAAAAGGAAGGTCATGCTTGGCACTATGGTCAAGTGATCACTTGTTGATTGCTTGGTCACGGTTTCAAGTCCCGGAAACAACCTCTTTGTAAATAGAGGTAAGGTTGCTTACATCTAACCCTCCCAGACCTTGCTATTTGCGAGAGCTTTGAGCACTAGGTATGATGACATATTTCTGTAATAAAAGCTTCTTCATTGCTTAAGTTGATTTGGTTCATGTAATGTTGCCTTCATCTGAGAAAAGAATTTCTAGAAAACTTCATGCATTTAACTCAAATATAAAGTTTGTTACTTTTGCATATCAAGGACCAGTTATTGTAATTTTGATATAATCATGAGCAGAAGTAGGAGACTTTTGGGGTTTAGATGGAAATATATTTCTGCTTGTTTCATATTTATATAGGTAACTATAATTTAACTGCTATCTTTTCATGACCTTAAAACGTTTTGAGAGGCTGAATCCTTACTTAGGTATGGAAATTTGTAACCTTTCCAAGTTTCCTGGTGGTTTGATTTTTTTCAATTTCTGGTTTCTAACATTTAATTTGTATATTATGAGGCTTTCTCACCCTGGGATTTTTTTCCATGCAAATAATATCATTCTAAATTAAATTTGGTCTTTCCGGTCCAGATTATTTGGTGTTATTTGGCAATTTAACTAATAGCTCTTTTAGCACCTATAAAAAATTGCTCTTATAACTATTACATTACAATGATGCTATATCAATTTGTCAAATAAAAATTAATAATAAAATGCTACAGTTAAATGAACCATGAAAAGCCATGTTTGGTCCCACCAGCTTTAAATGGTACTGATACAACAATTTATGAGCCACTTTTCTCATTTTCTGACTAGTATTATTGTATTTTTTTGTAGAAAGATACTAGTTTCTCAATAGCTGTCAGTTTCTCTTGGCAGGGGAGGATCTATTAGCAATTGCAGCCGATCAACCCTTCCGATTCCCTGCAACATTTACTTTTGTTGTTAGAGCATTTTCAGGTATTTAATTTCGTATTTTTCACAAAATATCTATTCCTGTCGCTGTCATTTTTGGCTACTGTATAGTAACAAATTATTTCCCCAGTTTTGGATGGGATTGGCAAGGGTCTCGACCCTAGATTTGACATCACTGAAATAGCTAAACCGTGAGTACAGTTTTAGCCTAAACTATCCTTGTGAAGCATCTCGCATCTTCCTGAATATGGGGCTAGCTATCTATTGTATCTCTGACATGTTTATTGCTTAACCATGCAGCTATGCACTGGAGCTACTTAAATTTCGTGAAGCTGGTGTAGAAGTCATCTTTAAGGCAAAATGTTCTTACTATTCTTTAATGTACTTGAGCTTTGTATCATTGTATGCCTAAAAATCCAGTATCTTTCTAACTGTTAGTCCTGCAAGTGTTACAGGACTTCCGAAAGAGATGGGACAGACAAGCGCAATCATTCTATAACTTATTTAGACAGGCTGATAGGGTCGAAAGGCTTGCTCAAATAATCCAGCGTTTGGTAGAGATCATGCTTTAACTTGACATTGTTCTGACTATTTTTTAGTCATGGTTATGCTTCATAATGTTCGTCATTATGCAAATTTTAATTGTACTCTATTTGCAGGAGCAAGGTGATTTGAAGCTTCGAGTTCGAGCTTTGGAGTCTGAGAGGGCTTTCCAACGCGTTGCTACTGTTCAAAAAACAATTGGCAGTGTGAGTTTTAGTTGTATATTCTTGCTACCTTCTGTAATATTATTTCAAAAAAATAATTATTTTTCGTTATATATTAGATATGTTATTGTAATCATTAGCCGAAATCTTTATAATAAGACGAAAGCTAGATATGCTAATTGATTTAGTACAATATTTTTTTAGAACATGAGAAATGTTTAAAGCAAAACTACTACATTTTCTTGTCTTTAATTTATGGTATATTTTATGTAGTATATGATTTCTTTACTGAAACAAGATTTTCACTATTTATTTGAAATATTTGGTAGCGCCACAAGATTACCAACACCTTATTCATTTTTAAAAATATTGTTCCAATTGTACTATAGGTATTATGCATCATAACATGTTAGCTGGAAAAAATAGTTGAAAGGGAGGAAATCGTGTTCTACATTCGCTCCAATTTATGAGGGAATATATAATCCCAAGTAGGAAGGTGGGATTGAATAATGCCCCCTTTTGAGATATCAAATGGCCTTGGGAGTAGAAATATTCCATGAGATTGTCATCCTAGGACTAGTTCAAAGATAAAAAGGTGCTTATACCGTAACACTCCCTTCCCGAATAGGAAAGGGAGATCACATGCAAATCACAACAAACCTCAAAATAATTAAATAGAGCACTAATGACTTCAAAATATTTAATAATGATATCCATTAATGAAGTACTAAATACAATTCTCCAAACAGAGTCAAAATAATCAAAACCTAAAATCGAATCAACCTAGATGGTCAAAGACAACTCTCTTTATCTCACTAGCCCTGTATCACCCCTGCAAACCCGCCAGAAGAAAAACACAGCATGAGCCAATTGCCCAGTACGTATATAAAGATGCACAAATATAAAACAATTTATATATGTACCAAAAGAACTGAATGAACGAACAAATACAAACTACGAACTAAATATGAATATATCGAAATTGGTGAGGCAAGGTACAAATGATTAATGTTGTCAAACTGAAAACTATAGTCAAAAGAATTCGAAACAAAATAAGGCTGAATCAAATGGTTATAAGGTAACAATTTCATACTGAGCTCAAATACAAATAGCCAAAGGCCAACAAAATACATCGGTACCATGATGTATGCAAATCAAAATAAATAGTACGCACGACACATACGTTACTAATCTGCCAAACGAATCAAATCAAATCAAATACTGTGTCGACCCATACATATCATGAACAAATATATCAAATGGCCAAAGCTCATACCAGATCATACAAAAGGATACGTCGTGGACTGATCACACCACTACGGAAGGTGTCATGGCCTTATGTCAAAAGGACATGCCTGTGGTACCCCCACATGTGGTTAGCTCAAGTATACCCTAAGGAATATAAGCCAAAAGGGGTTCAAATCACAAGGCTTACATAACCATCTCCAAATGACCGAATTATCAAATACGAACATACTTCATTATCACAAGATATCAATGATCAAAACAACTCTCAAATGTGAACGAAAATATATGAAGAATGATAGAAATGAATAAAGTCTCCAAAACATATTGACATGATTAACTAATTCAAAGAGTTCAAAGAGTACAAATAAGAGTTCTAATATCAACGCCAAACGAAACTATCACAATAAATTTAACAAGGAATAATCATGGGAGGCTATACCAAATTTCTAAACGAGTAGCAAAACGAACGAATTAAAATTAAAAGAGCCACTGAAAAAGTATGGAATCCGTACCTGGATTAAGCAATGTAATACCCAAAATTTTTTATTCCAATTTCGACTCGTTAAATTCCTTTCGTCCGAGCTAATTACACAAAGTAATAACAATAAATAAATTATATAAATAGTCCAATCCCATGCAACATAATTGCAAACAAACATTGCCTTGATGTTATAATTTAGCCTGGGTAAGAAGTTAATTATTAGGTATAACAAGGTGATGAAATGTTGACAGTTATGAATATTTTCACAAGCTGATTGTATATCAGTAGAGAATTCAGTTTTATGGTTATTTGGTAATTTCAAGCTAAGAATTTCTCGATTACTTTTTTCTGCTAAAAAACTTTTCGTATCATCGATTTATTTTTCTCTTTGGACTAATTACAGGCAGTAGCTGCTGGAAGTTTAATAAACCTTGCCACAATTTTGTATATCAACTCGATCAGGGTAATATTACCTTTCTGTTTATGTTTTAGTGATTATTTTTCTCTGATAATTATGTTCTGGTGACTTTTGTTTGTCCATGATATATATTAATAAACAAATTTCCAATACCAGGGGCCTGCAACGACTGCATATTTCTTCTGTGCTTATTTTTTCCTACAAGTTCTCATTGGCATTCTGAAGGTTAAGAAATTTGATCAACAGGAGAAATTGATAACTGGAACTGCTTAAAAATAGTAAGTATATTTTATCCATTACTTGTTTGAATCTTTCAATTGCAGACCTAGGAGTTGTGGGAATGGGGATGTTCTTATGAAAGCTTAAAGGTATCGACCTTCTTTGTTAGAGAGCTGCTAGAGTACAATAAGTTTACAAGAAACTTCTGTTGCTTTGAATATATATACAAATTCAACGGATCATTCCGTTGACAGATCGACTTCTGAGCTATAGCAACGGTATGAACCGTTGCTATAGCCGGTCCATGCTATGGCGACGGTTCATACCGTCGCTATATCTCAGAAAACCGTCGCCATAATCGGTCCGTTGAAGAACCGGCCTATATATATATATTATTAAAAATATTTTTATATGTTATACTTTCAAGGTTCAACACAAATAATATTTTAATTTTATCCACTACTTGTTTGAATCTTTCAATTGTAGACCTAGGGTGTGTGGGAATGGGGATGTTCTTATTAAAGCTTAAAGGTATCGACATTCTTTGTTAGAGAGCTGCTAGAGTATAATAAGTTTACAAGAAACTTTTGCTGCTTTGAATATATATATATATATATATATATATATATATATATATATATATTATCATTTAGATATTTATATGTTATACTTTCAAGGTTCAACACAAATAATATTTTAAAATCTATATTATATAAATGGGATTTTGGTGTTCCTTAAATCCATGTAACAATATAAATGGTTGAACAACTATGTAAGCGCTATTCCAAGAATGCCATGACGTCCAAACACCTGGTCGGTTCTTGCTGTTCTGACTGCAATTTTTGTCAGCAGTTGTTGAAACTTTACTTGAACTGGTGTGTTGATATGCATCTTTACGGAATCTGTTTACTATATTTCATCCTAAATCATGATTGTATCAAGTTAAATAATGCAAAACATCTTACAGGTAGTCATGCTGTTGTATAATCTCTAAATTCCCTAGCATACTTGATTTCCTAATCCTCATGGAATTCATATGTTAATCCACCCTATCAGGTTTTTCTACAGATTGATAGTCGAAGATTTTTCATGGGAGCTTGTTGATGCAAGTCAGCCTTTTAACATCTGAAAGAAAGCAGAACTGCTACTGAAATATTATGTCAAATTCTTTCGTAATCTGTGTGGCTGAGAAGTTGCATTGCTAGGAATTGTTGTGAAGGTATGTGAAGACTGAATATCCGGTGCAGACAGTAAGTTCTGACAGTTTTGGATTCAAAGTATCTATTAGGTTAGTCAAAATCATTATTTGAACCTTTGAGTCCAACAAGCGCATGAGTTGGCCTATCGTGGTTCTTATTTTTATGGCAGGCTAATCACGATTGGCTGTTCCAAGCCCTGATGTAGATAAGCTATTGTACAAATTCTTTGTTTATTTTGGCATTGATGTACCCTCCAATCTTCCCCAAGGTCGAATTTTCACAGAATGTGTATAATATAATATAATGGGATCTTGTAATTTTATCAACAAAAGAATTCAAGACATTCCAACTATTTTAGTTAGTATATGTAGTCACTCCCATTTGTCTTGTCTGGTTTGCATCTTACTCATTAAGTTGTGTGTTTATCCAATTCAGTAAAAATAGTTGTCAATGTTTATGTTTGGTTACTCAGTTTGATGCATGTACTTATTATTTCAATTTTACTTATTATTGAGTCCTGCTGAGTTTACAACATTAAATGATAAAATCCCAATCCTTGTGTACTCCTGTTGAAAATCATGCAGCTGGGAAAGTGGTAGTTTCACTTTAACCTGTAAACTCGTTTTACTTCATTTTTCAGGGTTTTTATTCCTTTTTTTTTTGGATTGTAAACCGAATGTTTTTTATCCGCACAGAGAGACAATATACATGTATCGATTTCCTAACTTTAAATTCAAGTATCTATTAGGTTAGTCAAAATCATTATCTGGCGACGAACCAAGGTGGGTGATGTATACCTAATTTTGGGGCGTCACAAAGTAAGCATTAATTGCTTAGTAGCAGATACATGGTACAGAATTCAAATGCAACTTACTAATATAACTGTCGTGTGCAATACGACAAAACATAAACTGTAAGTTTGAATACAATTATTGTCTACTAGAGATTATACAAACTCAAAAGGAGTCCTCATTACAATTATTATCACACTATTTCTGTAATAGTGAGGATTACTAATGCTATCCCTCGGACCATTACTCCGTTCCCACTAAATCACGCCTATATTCTCATTTCCTAAAGAGAGCAGTGAAAAGAAAGGGTGAGCTCAATTAAGCCCAAAGAAGAAATATTATGACTAAGATAATGCGAGAATAAATTATCATTAGCCTTCAACAAATGTTAAAGCGATAAAATATAATAAACATCAAGTTTAAGCTCTTGGTGAACCAACAATCCATTAAAAGAGTCAAGTAGAAAATAAAATCTACTATCTTTTATGATTTAAAAGGTTTTTCATCATTTGTTATAGTTGAGACTCAAATTTTAATAAATATTCCACATCATCGAATCACCCCTACACTACTACCAAGGATATTTTTAAGTATCACGACCACAATTATCCATGCACTACGGACCAAGAATATTTGTGTATTCATTAATGGTCATGATCATGCAACAACAACTCGTCCATCAATGCACTACGGGCCAATGAGGACTTTTACCACATCATTTGTAACATTACGGTCATGATTACACCGAATAATCTCTCGGTCATAATCGGATCAAGTCCATCTATGTCTTTACATGCCATGATGACTTTCAAAAAATATAAATATGAGGATGATGACAATGATATAAGAATTCAATAAAACAAGTTCAAGAATTAATTTATCCAAAAACTAATAATGTCCAAATTGTCAACATGATACTTCTTTGTAGAGTAAAATTTAAGAATGCTCAGAAGAATATTTCAATGAAAAGATACTAGATGAAGCGCAAATATCAAGGATATTCCACTAATTTCATGGAGTATAGTAGTCAAAGTTTTAACCAACTGAGTATAATAAAGAATGGAATAACAAAAGAAATCACCATGCATGCGATGAAGCCACAGACATGAGGTTATTCCAACGAGAATAATAAATAACGGAACCGGTAAATGCCAGTAAAAACGCATGCATGGATATTTCAACATAATAATAAAGAATGGAACCGAGTTGGCAGAAACACATGTGATGAGGATGTTCCAAATGAATAATAATAATAAAGAGCGGAACCAAGTCGATTGTAAAAACACATGATGAGGATGTTCCAACGAGAATAATAATAAAAGGCGGAACGGTGGGTGTAAAAACACACGACAGGATGTTCCAATGAGAATAATAGAAGAATATCACCAAGTATAGGTAAATGGCAGATATACTGAGTTATTCCAACATAATAATAAGAAATGGAATAACAACAGTTTCTCTTCATTGAATAAGAAAGAATAACACCCTTACCTTAGTAGGAGATTGAATCTGCGGTAGTGTAGTAAGAATACTCTTCTTCTTTCTCTCTTATTCTCTATACTTTCTCTCTATAGCTTGAATGAATTCGTGAAAAATAATGAAACACTAGGCCTCTATTTAAAGAAGATTTCTAGCTTAGCACTTGCCATGTGAAAAGGCAAGTGGCTTGACGACTGGTGATGTGAAAAGAAAAGTGGTTTGACGCCTGTAATGTGAAACGACAATTGGTTCGACGCGTGTAATGTGAAACGACAAGTGGTTCGACGCCTGTAATATGAAACGGCAAGTGGTTTGACGACTGGTAAAGGTAATTACTATTGACGAAGGTAATTACTATTAACGAAGAGACTCTTAGATGATGACATATGGGCCCCCCATAAAATAACCAAACTTACCACAAACGTCTCATAACAGACTCTTTATATACATCAAGGATTGAATAAATATTACCATAAATCATTTTATTTTTAATCAACACATATTTAATCTTTCAACAATTATTAATCATTTATAACTTGTCGTCTCAATTATTGATTTAATAATATAACATATTACACGGATGATCTTTGTGACAATAATTGAATCAATAATATAAGAGATATGATGCAAAGAATTATCGTAGTAATAATTGAGTATAGTTGAGTGACTTATCACGTAAAGATCAATAATCAATACCGAGTGCTTACTATGCAACCACACATATTCATCGTATTTTTACTACCTAGGGTAGTTCAACGCTTTTAACGGTAATACCTCCATAGTTATTTTTTATAAAAGATAATTTTGTGCTTTTTAACTACGACAATACTTTTCGTTAATGAGGGTCCATTAATGATTGGTAGTCATACGAATATTCTAAACAAAAAGAATATTCCCTAACCAAAACTAATATTTTATAACAACTTGCTTACTTTGCAAAATTTATAAATATTACCCACAACTATAACATTATATCAAATTTATTCCATAATATTCAAAAATAATATTTATAGAAAATTCATCTTTATTTATAAAAGTTGGGGTCTTACATACTTGGAATTCTAAAACGTCATATATTAGGGGACACAAAAAATTCTCTAAAACATCTTATATTAAATGACTGAAACGTCTTATATTAAGTGAGGGAGAGAGTATTTTTTAAGAGTCTTTTGTAGATTTTAAGTAGTCGTTAGTTAATGACTTAATTTTTTTGTAATATCTTTAAATATTAATTTGTTTATTTTTTATCTTTTCAATAAATTATAAAAATTATATTAAATTTTTTTATCCATTTTAATCAAACAAACAAACAAAACATTAATTACATTTCATATATTTTCTTCTAATAGTCAATTAATTAATAAAAAGAATAGAGGGAGTAGTTGTTGTTAAAATTATACTACCTCCGTCCTATAATAAATATTTTTTTAGCTTAAATCACACATATCAATATACAAGTTAAAATGACAAAAATATCTTTAATATATTTTCTTTGAAGTTGAAGAGTTAATGAGTATCATTTAATTGTAGTGATAGTAAGATGCAATAAATACCATTGAATGCATAAGGGTATATATGAGAAAATATTATAAAAATTGTATTGGAGTTCTAACACATCATTTATTTTGAAAAAAAATATTAAGCCTAAAAAAACACTTATTGTGGGACGAAGGTAATAGTAGTGTTTTTTCTTTCTGTCGGCTACAAGCCTACAAATACAAGAGGAGAAAAAAAGAAAGAAAAAGTTGCCTTTCTATTTTTCTCTCCTCTTCTATCCCTTCCAAGTACTAAGACAGAGTGTAGAACCCTAATTAAACCCTGTGCAAGAGACAATGGGAGAAATGCCCTGCAAACGAATAATCACTCTCTTATCTGGTTCTTCTATCTCTCTTCCTCCTCATTTCCTCACTATTCACCACAAATCCTCCATACCCTTCTTCTCTTTCCACTCATATCTCACTTCTCTCACTCAAATCATCCATACTTCAGCTCCAAATTCCAACCCAGAAACGTTAGAAAACCCTGTGCTTTCCAATTACTTAGCTGAGTACTTTGATTTCCCCATATCAAAAGCTCTCTCGGTATCCAAACGTTTTCCTCGGATCACCAACCTCCAAACACCACAATCCGTGGTCCAATTCTTAAGAAATCTCGGATTCTCCCATACCCAAGTTCGATATACTGTATTTTTCCACCCAAAAGTCCTGTTTTCTGATATTGACAACACCCTCAAACCAAAGCTGCAGTTTTTTCAGGATTTGGGTCTCTCTGGTTCTGATCTGGGTAAGTTCTTTTCCAATAATTCTTCAATTTTAGCTCGTACTTTGGACAAATGGATAGTACCCCGTATTAAGTTTCTGAAGAAAATTCTGGTAAATGATCATAATAATCAAGAGTTGATTCGGGCACTAGTGCGATCCAAATGGATTTTCACTGCCCCTGAGGCAAGATTAAATTCTAATTTGTCTTATTTGGTGGATTGTGGGATTGTTGGGTCCCAGCTGTCAATGCTCTTGATGAAGCAGCCTTGGATTTTTGTTATGGCTGGGTCTGATCTTAGAGACCTTGTCTCCAAGGTTTTAGATATGGGTTTTTCTGTTGATTCGAGGATGTTAGTTCATGCCCTTTTTACGGTTAATTGCATGAAAAATGATACATTAACTAGAAAGTTTGAATTGTTTAAAAGTTTTGGGTTTTCTGAAGCTGAATACATGGAGATGTTTAGGAGGTTACCATCAGTTTTTAGGACATCAGAGGAAACATTGAAGCTTAAGCTTGAGTTCTTTATGAACACTATTAAAATTGATAAGACTTCAATAAGTCGATACCCTGTTAATTTGATGCTTAACATGGAGGAGAGAGTGATTCCCCGCTACAGAGTTTTACAGATAATTAAGTCAAAGAAGCTGGTAGACACGCAACCAAGATTCTTTCACGTATTGCGTTTGCGTGAGGATAAGTTCTTGGAGAAGTTCATATCAAGGTTTACAGCTAATACCGAGGAACTGTTGGTGGCTTACAAGGGACATAATTTGGAACCTGTAGAAGAAGAATTTGAACGCAATTCTTAATTCAATTTTGCTAGTTGGCTAGACCACCTTTGAGCTGCGGTTTATATTTCAGTGTACATGTTGATCTGAACTATTGGGCCATTCTTCGATGGTTCATGTTACTTGTTATTGTTTAAAAAGTAGGGGAAACATGGGAATAAGAGTAGTTAAAGTTTTGTTAAGAGCTAGACTTTCTGAAATCCCCATACTTGGTGCTCAATTTTCCTATTAAAAAACCCTCTGACATCGGATTGTAGAACTCGACTATAGTGGTACACCTTTAGTGTTGTGTCTTTTAATCATCTGGATTATCATGACAGCTATGGGCCTTGGTTGCGTTAGAGTGGAAGGAGGAACGGAAGCTAGAGTATTACTTGGTGCCATCACATGTCCTGGCCTGCTAATCATTTGCTGGAGTTCCCGACTCCTGTTCTTAAGTGGGTTGAGAAAAAGTTGAGCTAGGTTGGGCTTTGCATCATCATACAGTATACGAGTGCATGTATTTTGATTCTGCAAATGATTGAGATAACCAAGGCAATGTTCAGTGTAGTTCTTTGGAGACAAATTTCACCATGAAATTTGTTAAGTAATTGATCTTTGAAAATTTACAGGAATTGTATGGTATCCCAGTTTTGGAGGAATGATGTGTACCTTTCAATAATGCTATATCATGCGGAACAGTTAATAAAGTTGCTTATAATATAACCCCTCTCTCCCCCCACCCCCCAAAATAAAGAAGAAAAAAAAATACTTCTTAGATTTTTAGATTGATTTTCAGCAAATGACATGAATACTAGGACTTCTTGGATCTTAGTAACTATCTAATGCTTATGGTTTTGAATTTCTAAACTAGCTCAAACGGGAATAAAGGTTACTCTGTACGCTATGCACTTTAAAGTGCTGGTTATATTTGTATTACCCATCACAGTAATATCAATTCACCCTCATATCTTTTCCCCTCTTTTTTACTCTTGTTATTATCATTTGGCTTAAAAATGTGCTTCCTTTATGCTACATTTGGATTGAGAGAACGGAATAGAGGAAGGAATGAAATAAAAATAGTGTATTTGATGATCATTTTGGAGGATAAATCATTCCAATGGAATGTAAATTCATTTCATCCCTTTGTTTTTTTATTCCATGTGGAGAAAGTGGAATAAAATTTATTCTAATGGAATGGATGTTTGTAATAATTTTGTTATTATATAATAACACCCACCACCAAATAACAACCAAACATACATTTACCTTAAAATCATTTTATTTTGTCCTCCATTCCATTCCTTCAATTTAAACGCAGCATTAGTGTGAAGTTGATTATACCGTCTCATTAGTGTGAAGTTGATTATACCGTCTCAGTTAGTTATTTGCATCTCGGAACTCCCAAAATGTGTTATGACGTTCCAAAACCATCTGGTTATACATTTTATGCAACAGGACATGGTAGTTTACCCTTCTTTTGGAGTATTGGTAGGTAGGTTTATAGACATAATATCTTAGTAAAATTTACTTTGAAATGTGTACTCCTTTTCAAGGATTGAGAGTGTGTTGCAGTACCAATGATCCTTCTGCTGTAACTATGGTTGGAGTCTAAGCATGTTTTTAGTTTGAATTTTTATGTACAGACCATTTGATTGAATACTATCAATGATCCGTTCTCTTGCAGAATCTTTTGAAGATGGAGAATGCAATTCAACCTCAGAGATATCATATAATGCTGATGACTGATTTGCAGATGCATACTAGAGATTCTAACTTGCATCAACCCGACTAAAATTCCTACAACACACTAATAATGTTACAGTAAATGCATTTAACATTGGAGCTGGTCACAGAGGATTCTGAGCTCGGCCTCAATATATATAAGGTTCGTGGGGTTCTTTTACGCATGATTATTACACACACACACACACACACACACACACACATATATATATATATATATATATATATATATATATATATCACAAACTTTAAATTAATATAATCATACGGGAATGGGTGAGAGTAGTCTTTTGAGTCTCTTGTTTTTAATTTAAGTTTTTAGTCTTTGAACATGAGGGAGACTTGAGAGAGTAGTCAATAGGTTGAAAAATATAAGAGAACTTCAATTCATAAGAATACATGAAAACTTAACTACATATGTTAAAATGGAACCTGAACTAGAAAAAAACATTACTTCCACTACCTTTGTTGCAACTCCTGCATCCTACTTGTTAAGGAAAAATGTAGAACAAATGTGATAATCAAAAACACTTCCCAATTAAGGCTCGATTTCCCCCATCCATTAGGGCTCGATTTTGAGCAAAACTGGTCGCACTCTGGTTTGCTGCAGGGGAATGGTGTCCGAGATGATTGTTCGTCCTTGCATATCAATGTCAGTTTGCAACTTTCACCTGTGTGATCATGGCATATATCAATGGAAAAAGAAAAAATAGCAGTGATACTGAATGTACAAAATATCATACATAGTTGCAATTCAAAATAAAAAAATAAAAAAATCCAGAGTTATAAAAATACAAGATAGTATTGGTAACCGGAATGCCATATTTATGTTTGATGAAGGGATGCTTCATAATGTTTCTTAAAAGAAAACATTTTCTTTTTTACCATGGAATGAGATGAGAACCATGAGGACTACAAAGACAGCAGATGTCTTCTTCATCTTCAACAAATATGGAATATATATTAAGGCTATGTTTTATGTTTGGGATAAATAAACAAAGAGTGTCTATATGTATAGTTTGTAAGATGTGGCAATATAAGCTTGAAAACTGTGAAATTTTGTTACTTGCAAATTTAAATGCTTTTATTGTGAGAAAAGAAGCTGAAAACACCATAAGTAAATGATTCACTAAATGTGTTTAAAAATTAATACCACTCTTTATTGTACAAAGATGGATTGTCTAAACATTAACTGAACCGTTGGAAATGTAGCTATAACTAGCATCCCATTAACAGCTTTTAGTAATAACATTATGTAGTAGGAGTAGTATATAACAACCAAAATGCATTTCTTTTTTATTTCTTTTTTCTTTTTCTTGACAAGTAAAGAAATACTAATAGAACAGTACGTTGTATTAGTATATTTCTTAATGTTAACGATTGAACATAATAAAACACAAAAAGAAAGATTAGTATAGGCTGCACTTCATTTCTTGTGAAGGCGGCATGAAGGAATAGCCATTAGATGCTTTGCCCTATTAATAACAAGCCCAAACTCCTCAGTCATGTCCAATTCTTCAGGCTGCATTCCATTAGGAAGCTTCCAATCGAAACAATGCACCAACTGTGCAACCATTAGGCGAACCAGGGTGACCCCCAACTGTATCCCAGGGCACCCTCTCCTCCCAGCACCAAAAGGGATAAGTTCAAAATCACGTCCCTGAAGGTCTATAGTACTCCCAACAAATCTTTCTGGGAAAAACTTTTCTGCATCACTCCATATCTTGGGGTCTCGCTCAATCGCCCACAAATTAACAACTATTCGAGACTTTTTAGGTATAAAAAATCCGTCAATGGTGCAGTCTTCTATGGACTCATGGAGTAGTAGTGGCACCACAGGGTGCAGCCTGAAGGATTCTTTTATAACCATATCCAAGTATTCCAAACTCGTCAAATCGGACTCTTCCACCACCCTGTCAAGCCCTACTACTTGTTCTAACTCGTATTGAACTTTCTTCATGACTTGCGGATGTTTTAGGAGTTCAGAGAGTATCCATTCAATTATAGTTACAGTAGTGTCAGTTGCTGCAGTAATCAAGTCCTGAAATTAAAAGAACACACACACACACACACACACACACACACACACACACACACACATATATATATATATATATATATATATTCAGAAACATTCAAATATTTATATATATCTGAGGGATTTGATCATTAATTAATGACTGACCACAATAGCTCAAACCCAAGATCATATAGTTATCTGGTTTCTGTTCTTGATTCAAGTCTAAACTTATTAGTTCTATATGTAAGCAGTTGAGCAAAAATTAAAGCAGGTGGAAAATCTGGTTTCTACAAGGAATCACCATCATGCAACTTACGTCTCTAACATATAAACATCCTAGCTAGGTACAAATTACTCTTTTTTGAGAGAGTGTAGCTCTGTTTTCTCATAATGATATATCAATAGCAATGGACTAACAATAGTAGTATAATGTATGAGAGCAACTAGCAACAAACAGCTAGGTCTAGCCTACTTGAATAGAAAGTCAATGAACTAGTTACTTACCAATAAAACAGCTTTGACATGAGAACGATCAAAGTCAAACTCTCTTCCTCCAGATTTCATAATCTCCAGCATGGTATCCACAAAATCCTTATTAATTTCCCCCTCGCGCTCTTCCTTAGATTTTCCTTCATGCTCGTCAATAATCCTCTCGAAAAAATCATCCCACAATTTGGCAATATCCTTCATTTTCCTAGTCAATCCCTGCAGATCAAGCGCGCCAAGATAAGGAAATAATCGCCAAGATTAAACGCCGCCGCTATTTGTATCCCCTGTTGCATAACCTCTTTCAACCCTCCTCTTTCATCCACCCCCTTGTCCTCGTACTTATTCCCAAACACCATCCTGCAACTCATATCCGCCGTGGTGGACGAGGCCTTGGCCGTTAGATCCACAGCAACGCCATTTTTAGCTGCCTTCTCGATAGAATCTACCAGTTGCTTAACTTCTTGTTTTCTCATGTCTTGGAATGAGTTGATTTTAAGGTTACTTAGTAACTCCGTGGTGCACAATTTTCGCATGTTGCGCCAATAAGGACCGTATGATGCAAATGTCAAGTTTTTCTGCTCATAGGAAATGTACTTGGCTGCCTCAAGAGGCGGCCTGCCTGCAAAATTAACGTCATTGGTTTTGAGAAACTGCCGGGCTGCTTGTGGGGACGAGACAATGATATTGGGAACTAACCAAAGCGCAAGTACATTATGGGGCCATGAGTTTTGGCTAGTTTTTGGAAATCTTGGTGAGGGTTTTTGCCCAACATATGAAGGTGTCCCAAAATAGGTATCCCTTTTGGACCTGGTGGTAGTTTTTTGGGTGTAGTTGTTGGCTTATTTTTCAGCCATGATTGGAGAAGGTTATATGCAAGTATAAGTAATGGAAGTACTGTTAATATCCAACTAGTCCAAGCCATGATAGAATGGTTGGATTAGATTGCTCAAATTGTTGCAACTACTTTACTTATATATAAGAGTAAAGATTTCTTCTTCTTCTTCAAAGAGGACATATACGTTATAAACATAGGATTCGGTTAGCATAAAGTTATTTTTTTAGTAAGTTGGTCAATTGGCCAATAGAATACTGACACACATAGAACCTCGCCTACGTGTCAGTATTCTATTGACCAACTTACTCCAAAATAAACTTTATACTAACCACTTCCATAAACATAACATAGTGGAAATCAATTGTAATATTGATATGATATTATATTACAATACCTACCTAGCTACCTAGGATACCGTTCAATGTGAATTTTGATTAAAAAATTACAAGCAAGTTGTGATTGCAATGCAAATAATATGGAGGCATAACTTGGTTTCATCGATGGACTCACTTTGAAACTAAAAACAATAATTGAGGTGATGTTTGTTTGGTGGATTATATCGAGGGCTTTAATTGTTGTTGGTTGCCATCAAGTATTGTATTGAATAATTTATACCATGTATTATTTTTGCAGCTACAAATTCTGTGATGGAGACAGATTATTTATTTGTTTTTTTAAAAAAAGAAACTGGAATTCTGGTCACAGCTTGTAAGTACTTGTGAGTGCCCTATGCGGGTTGGGTTGGATTAATGGTTTATAGAAGAACAAGAAAAAAGAATAAAGGACCTGTTTAGGTAATACTGCAAACAATAAACTTGAAGAAATTTTAAATTCTTATTACCTCCGTTCTAAATATATATATATATATATATATATATATATATATATATATATATATATATATATATATATTGATTTTTAAAATCAATTTACAAAATCCTAAAACTCAAAATTAATATAATTTCATTCAAATTTTGGAAACAACAAAGATGATAATTAGTAGTGATTTATAGTTAGTTTATAATTGTTATATTTGTTTGTATTAAAACTAAATAACTTCATATCAATTGTAAATTTTAAGATTTCACAAATTGACAAGAAAGTCAAAATATATCTCTAATTTTAAAACGGAGGGAGGGAGTATTTGAATTAGTGAGAACTATACGATACATTTAGAGTGTGAGCACGTAAAAAAATTGTTCAAACTGACAATATATCATGCCTATTATTTATAGAAAAATAATAATATCTTACAACTATATGTCATATTTTTTTTTGTTACGAGTTATGTGAACAACTATAGTTAATAATATTAATAATATATTTGATATAATGATCAATCTTATAAATTTATTTAATAATATATTGATATACGTGGCAATCAAAAAAAAAAGTTTACTGAGACTTTTAGTTATAAGCCACCAAAGGTGCAGATGCTTTTCGTGAAAATACTGAGAATTTTAAACTCATAAATAAGTAAAATCAAGTGCACAAACAAAAACAAAAGATAAATTTTTATTATTATTATGAAACGAAATCACATGTTCTAATTATCCCTTTTTCATCTCCTTAATTAATTCCAAATGAAACAGCAGATGATCGATCTGAATTCAAATACGATCGAGCAACATATATGCATGCATTGCATGGGTGAAGTCCAGCAGAGCAGCATTTTCCGACAGTTAAGAGTGAACGTCCGGCGGGAAAAAGGGTGAAATGGGGGATGAAGAAGAGGGCGGGGAATTAAGTTTTATTGACGCTGACAGTAAGCTTTTGGCCTAGGGAACAATAGTTCAAAATGCTGCAAATAAAATACAAGACACCGTTCTCCACTAAAGGTACAACCGCTGGAGCGTCTTCGTACACCTTGTAAGGCTGATTTGCTGTGCAACTATCGTACTCCCGTCGTGACACTTGGTACAAGTTGTGAAGATCTGGATCAAACTCAAATACTGCATTCATGCCATGTTCTATTAATAATTAATAAGTATATATAATTAATATTCTCAAGAATTTTAATTATTATCATCTCGTCACTATACTATTAATTTGCAAATTTTAAAATAAATATATAACGACTTATATGTAGACTTTTGTTGTCAATTAATTATTCATATACTTGCTTTTTCGTATAAATCACGTCATTGTATATAAATCGAACATATATTTTCCCCCGTAAGATATAATAGGACTCCGATTATAGTACTCCCTCCATCAAGGAGTACTACTGTTCCGTTTGACAATTTGATCTAACCAGCAAATAACTTAATAACAAATTAAATTTATATATGAGTCTTAAAACTAAGTATTATAGATATATATATCGTACCGAGAGTGTCGCCGACGAAGAAGGAATGAGAGGAGGACCAGTTAGTGTAGAAATAATTGTTCAAAGGGATTGACCAACCATAATCCTCTCCTCCCACTGTGTATTGATCAGCACCTGCAGATGGGTGATGATCAGTTAATAGTATTGCAACCATTGCTACTACCACTACTAGTAGTGGGGATATATAAAAGCAGTATAAATGGCCAAATTCCACACCCATCATTTTTACATAATTCAGAGAAATAGCAGTTAGTTATGATGATAAAACGAAGAGAGTGGCGACCATTCAAATCTTAAAAATAGTAACTGATTACAATTAAATATATTCAATACTTAATCCGTTGATAATGTTTTACCAAGTGGATCCGTGGCGCAATGGTAGCGCGTCTGACTCCAGATCAGAAGGTTGCGTGTTCGATTCACGTCGGGTTCAATTCCAATTTTCCTTTTTTCTCCCTCTTGTATTTTTTTTCATCTGTTTCCTCCCCCCATTCTCCCAAGTTCCTTCTTTAACTTCAGTACTTATATTAAATTCACCTGATTAGATTATGGTCACCAAACCTCAAACAAATACAGAACCCCTAGTCTCAACAAACTTCACATGTTCTGCTTTTGGGTGAAGTTATAAATTTTTACTGGGTGGAGTTATATCAACTGTTATCCACTTATCAAGAAAATTAAAAAATGTGAAACAGAGAAGCTCCAAAGTTGGCTTCTTATGGAACTCTTTACATTGATGATTGTAGCAAGTATGTTGCACTTGAATATAAGCAAAATGAAATTAACTTGCAATTAGTGATACAATAAAGAAAACTACATTTTAATCTGCTTCAAGTTGGCTAGCTAGTACAGAAATTTGTAGACACCAAGGTGGGGCAGGAGGGCAGCAGGTAGCCATTTAACCTTCTTCTGCTTCTGCGACACAGTAAAACCATCACAAGGAAACTAAGATAATGATAATCACATATTCTAATACTCGTGTCTTCAAGAACATGATTTACAAGTATTTTGTTTGCAAAAAGTCAAACGGCGGAACAGGTAATAATAAGCATGCTGTGGAATTTAATAACTGAAAATTACTTCCATCTTTTATATAATGCTGACATTGTGAAATGGAAGCATTTCATATTGCTCACTGAAAGTAAAGCATACCATGTATTGCGTCCATGTTCTCTTCCTTGTAGACACCAAGGGGTGAACCGTGAACAGATAGAAGCATCTCACCATGCTTTGGAACCCTCAAGGTTTTTGGTGTCATCCCAACGGACAACCTTTGGTCGCACGCCTGCAATGATGGTTATTGGTTAATATTTGAAGTGTCAATAGTTAAGGTGATTTAGAATTGGTTTTCTCTATCTGGTTAAGCAGATGAAACATGACTATGGATTCTTTCTAATGATCATAAAGAAAGAAAAAACAATCTGGTTTTACAATAAAAAAAATATATACATAATCATCTCCAGAATGAATGTGATAATGGCAAACTGTAGCTAGGAGGACACATCAATGGTTCTCATTTGAAGCATGGGACATTCAGTTAACTGTTTCTATTTACAAACTCCCTTCGTACCACAAAAGAGTCCCATTTGCAAAATTTGAGAATATCAAGGATATTTCTTGTTCCATACATACCCCTAAAAAGAATAAGAACTTAGTTTAGTAATGCGGTATGATAATAAATTATGATACCAAAGTTGAGGACATTGCATCATTTAATACTATTATCCTTAAAAAGTGGACTCTTTATTGTGGATTTTTTTTTTTGGACAAGCGGGACTCTCTTTGTGGAACGGAGGGAGTACTCAAATGTAGATATGCAACAAGAAGCAAGCGCAGCAGCTAAAAGAAGCCAGAATTGGTCAACAAAGCACATACCCCAGGAGTCTGGAGAAAATCATGCAATCCATGCATCTGAGTTTCAGATGGCTCCTCCAAAATCTACACAAGAAATTCATGACATAATATGAGAGGAAGAAGCAGCAACCGTTAGTTTCACTGCATATTAGTCTTGAAATTGCATTAAAACGAAAGAGCAGGGTTTTGTTTTTTTTTTTTTTTTTTTTTTTGGGGGGGTGGGGTGTTCACCGATATATACTAGTAAAACATAATTCATATCTTCAACTAAACAGCATTTTATAAGAAGCATCAGTAACAATTACAGAACTGCCTTAAAATAAGAAGAAAGAAATGTAAAGTAAAAGAGTGTGAAGCAACACTTGTGGTGTTGCTCCTATGAGAGGAATGCTTAAAAACATACAAAATCCCTGATCTTCAGATTATCACCACCAAGAAGGCTTGATTTCACTGCACCAATCAAATACATGTGAAAGATAAACCAAAAGAAGAAAGCACGTATCAAGTGCATCAAAAGAGACTTAATTGATAAATCTAGGGAAAGGGGAAGAGAGAGAGAGAGACTTATTGATACCTGCATTACTCGAAAATCCACAGCCACCTAAAGATGGCATCGTGGCAGAGCAGTTGGGGAAAGCCATGGACATCTGATGTAGAAGGGAAGCATGTATGTTTCCTCCATCAGCCTGATTCATGGATAAGTTACCGTCTTTCTCCTTCCATTGCACTTCATACTTCCCGTCTTTTACATTTCTAACAACTGCCAGATTTGGAAGGTTATCTTTGAAAAATTGCTGTACAGGAATCTGAAGCTGGTCTTTGCTGAAATACGAGCGCAGCAAACGCAATCCAGTCAGTAAACGTTCAATCTCGACATCACGAATGGTTCTGATTGCAGTAATTTGACGTTCAACTGAAAAAGACAAAAGCAAAAAATAAGTTGCCCTTTTCAAAAAAAGTTATGATAGAATAATATGCTTTTTTTTCTTTACAAGTCTTAATCCTGGGAAAATAATAGGGGTGGTTGTGTGAAGAAGTGCATCTAAAACACTTCGTAGAATATTTGGGGACTTTACAAATCTTAATCCTGGGAAAATAATGGTTAAGCAGCGAAATCTAAAATGAAGGGCACTGTATTCGTAGCAGAGCAGTTTTATGAATATTTCAAGCCATTGATAAAAGTGCATTAAGAACTAGGATTGATAACATGCATCAACTTAAAGAGTCAAAATTCCCAGAAAAACATTATGTCCATTCCAGCGAGGTTGTGCTCGACATTCTCCACTAGGTCAGGGTTTCAAATCCCAACAAACTGTTAGTCCTGGGACACACAAAAGCAATTACTCTTAGGCACAGCTTTCCACAACCCTACACTTAGTAAAATGCATACCTTCCTGGTCCTTGAAAGCATCTTCTTTTTTCCCTACTTGGGAATCCTTTGGTTCATTGCCACATACATCGCTTGCGGGTGATGCGGCAGTCTTTTTTGTATTTTTCTTAACTCTTCGTTTCGCCATTGAGAGTGCTGACCTTCTCACATTACTTTCTTCATATATGCTACCCTCAGCAGGAACTCTCTTTATGTACAAGTGAAAATGATAGGACAGTAGGTGAATATACTCAACAGTCTTGCTATACAGCCTGACTTGTGTAACATATATACAATGATAAGAGTGACAATAAGATAGATGTAAAAACACTTTTGCATATCATGGCACGCCTAATTAGTTAATCACTATCCTCTGCATGGTTCAGATTTTAGCTTAACAATTCTGCCCTTATCTTAAAATAACAGATCAATCAAATAATATGGAAAAAAAAAGTGTAAAAGCGCAGATAAAACCTTTTTCCTTCATCATTCCAGTACTTAAACCAAATATGAAAGTCATAATCAAGATAAACATGTCTTTGAGACAAAACAAAACCAAACAAACAACCAAACAAAAAACAACTAAAGCTAGGAAAGGATTCCCATGAAAACCTCTTTGAAATATTATTTTTTCACGCTGCTATGGTATATATGTAACTAATGTAGCATAAGACAGCATGAGTGAATTAGAAATATGTCAACTCAAGCATACCAACCACAGACTCATAGTGCAACAGTGCAGGTGTTATTATTGTAATGATTTATTTAGTGACTCGCAATTATTTATGGAATTGGTCTTTCATGTGGACTGATCCTAAAAAGATCACCATTAGGTGGGAAAAGAATTAAGGTGTTAAGTACTTACCCTTGAAATTCAGTGCCCCTTTATATTTTTCAGGTAAAAACATTTTTCATAATTAAACTGGAGTCCAAATCATCACTAAACAATTTTTTCCATTGTCAACTCATTGAAGCTTCTTTTTCTAACAAAAAATTAAGATAACTGCCAATCAAGTTAAGTTACTAATGACAGAATGAAAAGGCAGCAAAAATACACGCAAAATGAATATGTGGATCTGTCCCAATATAAGTTCTAATATTTAATTGTTGACTTTCCCATCTTCTTTCTAATAACTAAAAAAATTCAATTTCTTCCAACACATATCTGCCCTGAGTACCACTATTACCGTAGATTTTCTTCTTCTTCAATTAAAACCCAAAAATACACCCTCTTTACGGATCTATGATTATCAATAACTAAATTAAAAAAACTTATAAGAACACAGATCTCATCATCCTAAATAAAAGAATCAAACAGAACCAAATAACTTCCAATTAATATAGGGAATAGTTGAACTGAAACACCACAGTATCTGAGTTTGAACCAGTTGAAAAGTTGGCCAGATTAAATTTTTTCCGTAGTTTCTTGCCGCTGCTTTCTCAATTCCAAACTCCAATTTTATACTCTGGAGAGACGATAGAAAAACTAGCCCACATTCATTTGGGAGTCAAAATTAATAGAATACCTCATGGAGGCTGGTTTACAGAAGATAAATGCCAATAGAGTCCTAGCAACAATTTTAGGTGTGGAAGAAATTCAAAATCTCAAAGAGAGTATGCTGAAGGTTTTGAAACCTTTGCATCTCAATCCTCTCTTTCTTAAGGAATCTTATAGTAGAGACACCTTGAGCAGTTAACCTTTTAGGAATAGTACCGGAACAGTCCATGTTTTGCAGTCCATAAAGTACGATGGTATACTTTCAGTAACCAAATTCCCCCACAAGAAGGCATCTTCGCAAGAAATTCAAAACCCCAACTTTCCAAACACTAAAGACACAAAACATTTTAGCCAGGCAATTTTACATAAAATGAAAGCAATACTCTCGAGTGCATAAGAACAGTTTACTGAATTAACTACAAGACGCATAATTGCCATTTGGCTTCTGTGATTCTGCGAAAAGCCACTCCATGTCTGATGTTTTGAAAGAAAAATGAGTCCAATAAGTAAAAAGGGAGAAAAAAGTCGTTCAGTGAAGCATATCTAATTTGGACCCAATTCAGTGACGGAATAATGATAACCCATAATTTTCATGCCTAGTAATGACAAGGGTGAAGCAGCTTGGTCTCTGTGGCTCTTAAACTTTGGAAAAAACAAACAAACCAGTGTTAAATTTAGTAAAGATGGTATAAACATAAATTTGCCCCCAAATAGTTTTAAACCATTTAACCTGAATATCAAACTTTGCCCCTTTCAGGAGACGTCCTCACTGAATCACACTTCCACCATTCCAAAATGTATGAATAATTGATCAAATAGGTTATCATTTAAATAGTTCATAAATGTAATACTTTAATTGTACATATAGTGTATGAGGCACAATCATAAAAAAATAAATTAAACAAAAGATTCATACCCAAAAAAATTGTTTATAATTATTCAATCAGAGGGCACAATATGTTGAAGAGAGAGAAAAGGATGAGCGAAAGCATGCGAATTGGGGAATAATTAAATTAGGCGCGAATCTTACCGAAATATGAGAATATCCGACCGGAAGGCTACCGTACAGTGAAGATGAGAGATCTGGCTGCCAGAGTTCGGCAGAGAAATCTAGCTTAGCGTGAAGTTGAATTGAACCGAAGAGGAAAGTGGAGGAGAGAGAGTTGTGTTGTGATTGTTGCTGTAATTTTTTTTTTGGAAATTAATATTTTCAATCAATTTTTTTTATATATTTTCACACTAGGGTCCCTATAATTGATATTTTCACAAGACACCATTTCAACCATTTCAAAAATTAAAGATAGAAAATTAATATTTCTACATATTTTTTTGATATTTTTATATGAAAAATATTGTTATAGATGTATAGCGACAGTAAAAATCGTTGATATAAAATTTACAGCGACGATTTTTTTGTGAAAATATCAAAAAATCATATGAAAATATCAGTTTCTTAAAGATATCCTACTCTTTTTCTCTTTTTATTTTTTATTTTTTTTTTCTAAATTAAAGGTATACTTCTTTTCTAAATTTAAAATATAAGATCGAACTTTTCAAAAATTAACTTCAAATATTTTTTAATTTTAAATTGAAATTTTGTAATTATTGACTTTTTGAAAAAATAATATTAATCTTATATTCCAGAGCATAGAAAGTATATATTACATCCAAGTAAAATTACATTCACAATGCCATTTTTCTTGTACCCAGAGTTAAACAAGTCGTTATTACAGCTGGGGCAGGCCTTCTGGTATTACATTCACTGTTTGTTTTTGCCTCTGCAATGTCCCAGCATCCCTTTTCAGCTAGCTTCTTTAATGAGCTGCAATTGGATAACGACTTGAATAGAGATCGTCTGAAACCAGTAAGGGTACAAGCAGGTGATGAAACATGGAACAGAACATAACTTAAAGATAAATATAAGACATCAAAGTTCACCTTTCTTTACCCTTATGATACATAACAGTCTTGTCCGGAAATATACTACGCAGTAGATTATACCTGAAAAAAATACATAAGAAATATGATATACTTATCCTCTAACTTAAACTGTCACCAATGCCAAAATCACCCATAGCTGGAATACATGTACAAAAATATACTCTTGGTGATAAATAGACACAATTCAAAATTAAACACTTCAAAAATGTATCATACTACTACTACATGATCAGCCAAAAAAAACAAAAAAACTAGTGATTTCATCCAATCGAACTACATCACTAGGTTATATGCAAAATGAAGAGTCTGCAATATCATAGCACTAGGTTATATGCAAGCATGTACAAAATAAAAAACAAAAATACCTGGTCAATCGCTTAAGGGTTTTCACAATTTGAAAACTAGAATTGCACGAAAAAAGAGAGAGGCTCGCAATCGGTCAGAAATCGCAATAGGGTCAGATTTTCACAGATTTTAAAGTTACACGGTCTACGATCGTAGAGTAGTCCCTCTACGATTTGTGAATTCACTCTACTATCTGGGGACTACTCTACGATCGTAGAGTGAAATCACTCTACGATCGTAGATAAGCGTATAACTTTAAAAGTTACACTACCATGTACCTCTCTATTCCCTTATATATATATATATATATATATATATATATATATATATATATATATATATATATATAAAACCCCTAAATTTTATGAAATAAAAGTATTCAAATTTTCTTATAATTATAATTGGTAAATGATTAAATTGATAAAGGTTAAAGTTAAGGGTGAGATATGAATTTTTTTTTCAAAATACATGCAAGTGGTTATAAAATATTCAATTGTCGGGAATATTCGTTTGGTCGTGGAATATTCTTTTCATTTTAGGAGAATATTAAATACGACGCAGCCCATTTATGGACCCCATAATTGAATAAGCGTTCGGATGAAGAAAAAACGACAAAAATTGAGTTTTCATAAATAATTCTACAGTAGTTATTACAATTAACAACTTTGTTGGAATACCCGGTGGTTAAAATCTGAATACGCGTGTTTTCGCAAAGAGACACACGCTTTTTCTTACGATATTTTTAAAATTATTGATCCTTACGTGAAGACATTACTCAATAATTGTTACGAAGAATTCTTTATTTAATATTTTATTTTATTGATTCAATAGTTCTTTGCGTTGATATTTTATATTATTGTTGTTTCAATAATTGTGTCACTGCTAAATATTCCATTATCGATCAATAATTCATATTATTTGAATAATATTATTAGATAGCATTATTGGCAATGTCTAGAAAGTTACATCAAGGAGAGGTTTGGTCACCTAATTGCGTGCCAAGAAGGAGAAATCCTTATCGGAAAGCCCCTCTTCCTCGAACCGCCTATGGTTGTTATTATTGTGATTCTGTAATATTATTTGTAAATAATTAATTATTGATTTATATGATAAGAACATATTTATTTTATGTGGATATAAATGACGGATATATTTATTTTTATGTGGATAAAAATGAAAGAATTAATGCTGAGGTGTTTTATCAGTATTTTGTCGGTGTGGAGGTATTAAAAATCATCCGTTTGTGGATTTCGGATATTTTTGGTTTGGAATTTGGAAAAACTCAAAGCTACAAAGTTGTAGAGAATTTGATTTCAGGCAGAATGGACATAAAATTCGTATTTTTCTGATAAACGGTCTATTTTCTATGAATTGTTGAAGTTTCGTAAAATAAAATGATTTTTATTAATTTATGAGTGGGACCCACTTGGTTATCAACACATGGGCTGCTATCTTTTGGTTCAAAGATGGCTGGTGGCTGGCTTGACAAATTGAGGTGGTGTGAAAGAAGAAAAAGAAATAATATATTTTATTATTTTAGTCTCCTATATGCGTTTCTAAAGATTTTCCTATAAATAGGTGCTTATGTTAGAATTGAAAATCACACCAGAAACATAAGTTTTCTCATTCTATATTATCAAGCATATTTTTGTTAGTATTTAGATATCTTGAGTGTTTCTATACGACGCAAGTTCGTTCAGCGTTATATCCGATATTCAAGTCAGAAATACTGCTCTTTTGAGGTAAAGGATTTTAAGGGTTATTATGTTTTTCAGTTCTTACTTCTTCCGTCCTTCAGAAAATTCTGAAAAAATTTGAAATGATATTTTGATGAGTTTTATTGATTGTGTCCAAAAATGGCAATTTTTGGATGTATAGATTAAGAGTTATGAATTTTACGGGAAAAGACTATTTTAAAAGTAACCGCTTATAACTCATTGTGGTTAACTCCAAAATTGATGAAATTTTTATTGGGAGTATATCTATATAATATCAGTGTACTCTATGAATTTTGAAATTTTTGGATAAAAGTACAATTTATGATAAATGTCTAAATATTCGGCGGTTTTGGCCATATGAAAAATAGTAAATGAATTTTAAAAATTTTGAGAAAAATATATGTTCAATATGGGACTATATTCTGCTAAATCCCAGAAAAGAAATATTTTTGGAACTGATTTGGTATTTTTCATGAAAATGGACTAGTTATAAGTAAATGAATTAAATATGTTATGTGAAGGAAAAAAATTGGAAAATAGGATTTTATGGCTTGAGAATCCTATATGAGGTATATACAGATTTTTTATGAGAGTTTTGGTTATTGGTGATGAAAACTTATGAGTTTGGCATTTTAGGATGATTAAATGCATTATTTAGTAAAGTGTAAACAATTAAAATAAATTATTTATAAGCTTAAGAAATATTATTCTTTCAATATCATTATACCGAAATATTGGTATGGATTTTATTGTGAAATTTCTACCTTTTTCATGTCGGGATTACTATTCATGAATTACTATTCACGGGTACTATTCACGATAAAATTGGTTTCTTTTCTGACCAAATTATAGTTGATTTATGAATATTACTCTTGAGATTAAAACTATATGTTGATCATATTATTTTTATTATCATATATAACATTTTTATAACCCTAATGATGATATTTCTCTTTGACTTGAGTGTAAAGATGGGTAAATTTTTGGTATGATCATGACTATGGGTTCTCTTGGGCCAGTAGTGCAAAGTTGAATTATTGACTGATATGATCATGACAATTGAATTTATAATTGAATATCTTTAGCTTAAGTGCAAAGGTGAATTAATCAACATGGTTATAATTATTGTTTATATAAATTCTGAAATAATTATATATTTCTTTGAGATATTAATATATTTGGCCTGTAGTACAAATATAAACTGTTGATGAATATCTTTGGCCTGTAGTGCAAAGATTAATTGTTAATGAATATCTTTGGCCCGTAGTGCAAAGATGACATATTGTTGAATATCTTTGGCCAGTAGTGCAAAGATGAATTGTTGATGAATATTTTTGGCCGTAGTGCAAAGATGAATTTATTAGTATGATTATGAACAAGAAGCGTGATTTGGTATAACCATGATCTTTGATGTTTGAGGTAAAGACATGTGATAAAATTATCTTAAATCACGGATGCGAAGAGAAATTTAGAATCACAATTATGATTATGAAGTTATTCATATGATTGTGGACCGTAAGCTGTTGATTGATGTTCTGAGGATAAAACATTATTGGTGGATTTTAACATAGAAGATAATAGACTTTATGGTCTATTTGACTCTTCTAATGGATTGCTCGTTCATTGCTGCAATTATGGTTGAAATTTTTATCATCTATCATATGTTCTAAATCTTTGATTTATTATTGATGAAGGCTATTGATAATTTAATTATCTTTAGTCATGATATTCTTTATTGAGCTAGTTGTGCTCACCCTTTTGCTTCACAATTCCTTTCAGGTAATAAGAGTGTAGCTGGGTCGAGCGGGGGTAACAGAGGAATAGAACGGTGGTCATCATTTAGTAGTTATATTTGATGAATCAACTAGGGTGAGGCGAACCCAACATTGGAAGGGTGTTTTGCCACTATCATACAAGATGTCTAATGACATACAACCTCGTGTCATCATAAGACAAGGTTGTGCATATCCACTTGCTGAGTATATCTACGAGCACTACCTATATAATCTTGGTGTTTGTTTGAAGTATAATTCTCAATTAGAGACAGTGGAGATAATGATATGTCAAGAGAAGACTCATCATTGGGAAGAATATAATAGTAATCTTCTCGCTTTTCTTTGGGGTCTATTAATTCAACCAAGGATAATTTCGTGGCCATATGATATCTATCATAACCTAGAAGCATGGCCTCCCATGTATACGAAAGTTTCTTGAAGACTTCCCAAATATTCTAATTTCTAAAACAGGTTTTTGACTATACCTTTATGTAAGGTGTCATTGTGACGTGCTATCCAAGGTTGGGATGAGAGTCACAGTTGGTATATATTTGTATCCAAACTCATAGCATATGTGTTGTTGTATTTTGCACGACAATTGTTGTAATAAGATCAGTAGTTTTTTACGTGTACCATGTATTTGGCGACTCAGAATAGGTTAGATAGAATGGACCTATTTTGGGGTTGTCACACACACACACACACACACACACACACACACACACACACACACACACACACACACACACACACACACACACACATATATATATATATATATATATATATATATAAGTTGGATCACAATAGGCAAAATAATTTACTTGAAAAATATGAGATCTAGCATAAAATTTGATTTTTTTTTATTTTTTTGTAGCCGGTATTTCTTAAGGACCTAAGAATAGACAATTGATGAAGATGAAGATCATTCTCTATTGCAGAAAAATGAATACAAAAGTGTTTTTTTTTTAAATTCTATGTCTCGCTTAGATCTAAAGCTAGCTATTACAATATATATATATATATATATATATATATATATATATATATGAAAATTTTCTCCAACGAACCAAAAAAAAATTCAAAGACGAACTGGAATATAACTACAATTTTTTGGAGATATAGCGACAGTTCGAACTCAATCACCTAGATATATATATGCTATATATATATATAATGATTTAAAAAATCGTTGTTATATCATATTTGTTTTTGGTCCGCTTTTTTTGGTTCACTCTAAAAGCGTACTATATATATATATATATATATATATATATATATATATATATATATATATACACACACACACACACACACACATTATGTATATCTCAATATTTATCACTATCAATTGAACTAAAATTGGGAGAAGGTTCAAAAATGCCCCTGACGTTTACCGTGATGTCTACCGAGCACTTTATACTTTTTTTTTGTCCAAAAGTACCCTTAACGTTACACTTTTTGGGTCACCCGTGCTCCTGCCGTTAACAGAAGACAAACGTGATTAAAATTTCGCTGACGTGACAGACACATGAAAGCTTAAAGGAAGAAGGTTCAAAAATGCCCATGATTTTAACATATCAACTAATATCTAGTGTTGGAATACTAATTTTAACGTTATCAAAATATTAACGTATTTTAACATATCAACTAATATTAAAAATATTAATATTTTTGATATTAAAAAATATTAATATTTTTTAAATAAAAAATTTTAATTTTTTTAAAACCTTAATTTTTGATATTAAAAATATTAAAAAACGTTAATATTTTTTATATTAAAAAAATGTTAATATGTTATTAATATTAAAAAACATTAATATTTTTAATATTAGTTGATATGTTAAAAAATGTTAATATTTTTTGATGATGTAATTAGTTGAATTTTAAAAATATTATTTAGTTGAATTTTAAAATATTCAAAATTCAACTAATTCAAAATAATTAACGTTATTTAGTAAAAAAATATTAACGTTAAGTATTTTTTGATGATTTTAGTTGAATTAACGTTAATTATTTTGAAATTTTGAATTAGTTGAATTTTTAAAATTTGAATTTTAAAAATATTAACGTTAATCATCAAAATACTAAAAATATTAGTTGAATTTTCAAAATACTAAAAATATTAACTTTAATTTTGTAATATTCAATGTTAATTTCGATAATGTTATTTAGTAATATTAAAAATATTAGCGTTAAAAAATTGATAACATTATTTAGTATTTTGAATATTAACGTTAAAAATATTATATCAATTAGTTGTATAACATTATTTAGTAGTTTGAATTTTAAAAATATTATTCAAAGATTATGATTTTAGTAATTTAAAAATTTTATATCAATTAGTATTTAGTATTATGATTTTAGTATTTTAATGATGTAATTTAAATTTTTGTTGTTTTGATTAATTAACAAAATAATTTGAATTTTAGTATTTATTATATTTTAATTTGATTTTTTAGTATTTTTGGATTTTTTAAAATAGTATTTTAGCTTTTATTTAATTAGTATTTGATGTAAATATGTTATGTTTTGAATTTTAGTAATTTGATTAAATGATGTAAATATGTTATACAACTTGTTTTATTTAATTAGTTGTTTTGATTAGTTAACAAAATAATTTGAATTTTAGTATTTTGATTAAATGATGTAAATATGTTATGCTTTTTTTATTTTGAATTTTAGTATTTTTTTTGTTTTGATTAAATGACATATTTACATGTGTCAGGAGCATTTTTGAACATTCTCCCTTTAAGCCTTCATGTGTCTGTCACGTCAGCCAATTTTAACACCGTTTGTCTTCTGTTAATGGCAGGGACACGGGTGACCCAAAAAGTGTAACGTTAAAGGTACTTTTGGACAAAAAAAAAGTATAAAATATTCGGTAGACATCGCGATAAACGTCAGGTGCATTTTTAAACCTTCTCCCAACTAAAATTATTACTCCAATATTTGTAAAAGTAAATTTGATAGTTACTTGTCCTCTCACACATGACATGAGGATGTGGACCCTACTTACTATTCAAACTTGGGAATTGTACATATACACACGTGTATATGTACAATTCCCAAGTGAAGCCTTAATTGTTTGAGTAGGTTTAGTTGAGTGAAATGTATGCAGCTGCTGCTGCACTTGTGGTTGTGATTGTGACAGTCCTTGTGTGTTTATGTCTGCATTAGTTTCAATACACCCCCCACAAGCTGAAGGTGACTTAGGTGAGCAAGGACTGAATAAAGGTAGGAGAAATGATGACCTTTTCTCGAATGAAATGACAATGGAGATCAATCAATGTGCTTGGTTCGACCAGGATTAAACAGTTAATCGAGAAACAAGACCAAGTAAAAGACAATAACCACTGATGGATCGACCACAAGATTAGAAAAGCAAGGACAGGCCAAATAATATCAAGAAAAAGGTGCATAATAATATGCATTTCATCAAAAACTCTGTTTTTGTTATTTTTTTAGTTTCTTCTTAATCTTACGCGCATTTATAAATATTTTTCTGTACTATGTGCATTACACTCATTATAATATGACACCATGAATGACAGTTTCCATGCATTTAGGGAAAAAATGTAATATATGAGCTTTTAATTTAAATCAATTCAGCTGCAAGCTTCTTGATAATAGCTAAAAGCATATTTACACGTGAGGAGGCCGATGCAAAATTGCCCGCTTCGACTATGTTAGATTCTGCATGCATTTTGAATCTTTGATATTGAGCAAGCGGCAAGCACAAACAGCTTATGAAACAGGCGGCAATAGAATCATTCCATCATTGGAGAGGGTAAAAACTCTACTGCTGCATCATTAATAGGCAGACTCACGAGGAGGAGGACGAGTAGTCCATAGCGAACTCAGAGCCCGAAGGCGTTGGAAATACTCTCCTAAGGCAACCAAACCTTGAGCTGCTTGGCGGGTAGTTAGGATGCGATGCATCTGTTGCAGAGTTTCCTGGCGAATATGATCGGCCTGTTTTCATAAGAAACCCATGAAATTAATATGATACTATATTTCATTCAGAATGTTGAGTTACAACTCCCTACTTTACAGTAAAGAAATATTTGTACAACTATATATTTGGCTCTAGAATCCAAACAACCACGACAATTTCAGGAAGTAGTAATAATACAACAGAACACATTTATTACATATAGGATGAACTACCACCAGAAAATATATATCTGATATAGACATCAAGGGAGAATATGATTTTCTTAGTCACAAAATTGAAGGAAATTACTCTTCTTTTTTGAAAGAAGTATTTGTAAAATAACCAAACTCACAGCAAGCAACTGGCTATATGATTTCAATAAGACCATGAAATCGTGACTGACTTTTATGTTGCTCTTGCGAGTAATCCAAAACATCGTATCCTAACTCAATGACCAACCCATCAGTGAAGTATGCAATAAGCCAAGTCCATTTCAACAATAAAGGGAATGGGAGAACCCTAGAAAATTCCAACATATATAAAACACTGCATCTAATTATTCAAGTTTAAATTTCTACTATGGAATGCTGAATATGTTTCATCACTTCAAACATTTTTCAAATATAAAACTGAAAAGAGGACAAATTTTAAGATTGAAATCACAACTGGAACTAAAATTTTACACACCCAACTTAGAACTTACTTTTGAGGAAACAAAAATCACAGCTTACTAGGGAATATTTTGATGCGACTTATGAAAAAAATTGACACCAAGTTCCCACCATCAAAATGATTAATGGTTCCATGATTATGTGGAAGTTTCCTAGAAATCTCTCACACACACACGCACACACATGCACACATACTTATACACGCAGGAAATACAATGATAGAATTTATTTAATGTCAAGCATATGAAGAATCCAACAAAAGTCGAGAGGAAATAAATTCAAAACCGAGTGAAAAGAATTAACTAAAAAAGGCATGCAAGCATGATGTACTTACCTGATTTATAAAGCTCACAAGAGGTTCCAGCTGCTCCACTGCATTAGCAATCTGTGGGATGTAAAATCCTCCACCCAATTGCCCAGCTGCCACCGCATCAACAAGAGTTTGCTGAAGCTTATCCATTCCTTGTGAGAGTGCATCTTCCGCTTGTTGGCATGATTGTCTAAGGTTATTAACTTCCAAAAGTTGTTTCTCCCAGAGGTCAAGGTGGGGCAAAAGAACCTGTGTAGCCATAAAATTGTCTCTCAAATAGATTGGACTAAACACCATTAGGGTATTGTGAGGGTAGACATAAGCCAGACCTAACCTTTGGCATTATTTGAGCGAAGTATTTCTTAAGAAGCATCTATATAATAGAGTTAACACTAGGGTTTTTTACAGATCAAGCTTGGTCCCCCTGGCGAGGAAGATTTGCATAAAAAATATAGGTACGCACCATCTCATTTAAGAGTTAATAACAATAA
Source organism: Panax ginseng (assembly GCA_020205605.1). NCBI lineage: Eukaryota > Viridiplantae > Streptophyta > Magnoliopsida > Apiales > Araliaceae > Panax > Panax ginseng. The sequence goes on along the minus strand of CM035148.1, from coordinate 26,917,426 downwards.
TACACTGATAAGATATAGTATAATGTAGTGCTTTTGTATATGGAGGCATCCATTATCAGGATTGAGCTAGCAAACATGTACATACAACAGTAATGTAGGTGAACACCTGATAAGATGTGAAAGAATATAGTCGATAGATCTAAAGATATGTGCCTATGTAATGCTGTAGAACAGTAACTTCATTGAAATAAGAATTTGTTATGGAGTGCTCAAAGTCAAACTCAGATACCAAAAAGGCTGCAAAGGAAAAAGAAGCAACTTAAATGGCAATATAAAAATTGTATTACCTTTAGAAGCTCTGAAGGGCGAAACCCTCCAATCCAAAGGAAAAAACGTTCCGCTGATGTTTTCCACATGCCTGACATGATATAGAAGACATCAGCCTTTGCAGCAGTTGCTTTCATACGGAAAAGATCAAAATAATGTTTCATGCCACCATCAACAAGTATGCGTAGCTCTACATCAGCTAAATGAGAATTCATAGCAGTCCTCAAGTCACAAATTTGTCTATCTTGTTCTTCCACCCAGTTTCCATACTTCAACTCAAATGCAGCAATACCTACAAATTCCAATATAAGCAAGATAGGTTAGTTGCATGATATGAATTTAATAATACAAAAGGCAGATATAATATCAACAGAGAAAAAGATGCTGCAGAACAAGGCATAAATGTAATGTAGAGTAGTACATCAGAGAATCATGTATAAGGCTTAAAGCATATGAATTCTCCATAAACCTTCTGGATCACATTTAAAAGTTCATACATAGAAAATGAGTTTGAAATGTCTGAAGGATTCAAAATTTTGTTGGGAATGATCATAAAAATTGCACAGTAGTTAATAGCTGTAGAAAACTAAGGGTGTGACAGTAAACAAACCTTCAATTCAATTACCCACAGAACTGAAATGTGTGAGCATTCTACTTCAATCATTTCAGGAGAAAAATATTTCTGAAAATCAGCTATATATTTTGAAATTGGCTACACATCATGTATTTGAACAACACCCATGCTAACATAGAGTTCAAAATAAAGCCAAATTAGCATGCATAAAGTGTGTCATTATGTCTAGCTAATTGTCTTGCTAAAATGACTATGTTCTCTTGCAAAATCCAACAGGTCTGCTTAAAGAAAGAAAATATGAGACACTCAAAGTCTAGAGAAATTAAAAACTGAAGTTCTGCTAACAAATGGAAGATGATGAATTTCTTTTGGATGATGTAAATGCAACTGACACATAATTTCTGTTCCGTTTACATTTAATCATCAAATCAATTTCAGTATGAAAAGATCGTTCATATAAGCATAAAAAAGCACTGAAATTTGTTATCTGTTACTCTCGCGTGAATTTCGTACAAGCTCTTTGCAAAAGACACTCAAAATGAGAGTCAACTATGAAGAAACCAGGTGAGTTGAAATATGACAGCAAAAAACTCTTCATAATTCCATTATATGATATCAAATGCATCAACTAGAAACAAACCATCGAGTGTTCACAACCGATTCAAAATTAACTGTTCATATTAATTTGAGTGTTATAATTGGAAGTAATTGTTAGAACATCATATTAGAGAGAGAATATTGAATTGAGAGAATAGATGATTGCATAGATAATAACTTGATAATTATCTCTCTCGTTTACATTGAGAAGATAGGAGATATTTATACTAATACAAGATAAGATGGGTGACTAACATATTACCTAACTCAAGGAGATAATTATGGAGATAACCATTACATAATTATTGGAGATAATCATGGAAGAGTGAATGATGGAAACTATAAGTCTATTCTAACAATATAATAATATCTAAAATATTATATTCTAAAATATCGCCTATCACGCCTCACAAGTTTAAACGTAGGGAAACGAAGCTTGAGCTTGCACTTGGTTGAACATCCATGTAAGTGAAGAGTTAACAGAATAACAACTCCTCGAATTAGAGAAAGCACGGACAACTTCCATGAGAGATTGAACAAAGATGTAGCATGCATGATAATAACATCCAACCAAAGAAAGGTAGGTGGCATATGTTGAATAGGTGGTGGCATGTCGTCTTGGACTGTGAAAGCATGATGTCTGAAGTATCCATGGTTGCAGATCGTGACTGCCCAAATTTTGATGAGAAAGCAGCAGAGGTAGGAATATGAGAACCATAGAGAAGGAAATGCATTAGAGATCCATCAGTTGCAAGTCTTGCAGATTGCATAGATATAGAGGAAACGAGAGCAATATTGCTCTTGGTTCCTGACGGTGGAGAAGTGGCAAGTGAAAAAGGATAAGCAATTGGAGAAAATTGGGGGAATGCAGATGGGTCAGGGTGTCTGATTACATCTACTTTTACTTCTGATGCAGACGGATCATCCTGTCTGGATTGATACACAGATTGTCTGGATTGGGCAGAAGCAGACAAGTGCTCATCAGAATATCTTGTTGGTGGAGAGTGATCATGTGAGATATCACACCGTGGAGAAAGAGAAGGAATATCTTGTAATTTTTCATGAGAGCAAATCTAAAGATAAAGAAGGATTTATCTCATAATAGTACTTGCAGAAGTCACTAAAGAGAATCATCAAGCCCATCAATAATGCAATCAATGAGTTCAATTTCATCGATCGGTTCACCGGCGCGAGTAAGAGCATAGGCGAGAGATTTTGCCTCGGAGATATAATTTTTCACGGATTGAGAAGGAAGTTTCTGAAGAGAGTACACTTGATCTAAAAGATCATCAACATACCAATTCTGGGAAAACTCACAAGCATCATTTGTGGAGGCACTATCATTATCGACTTGAGAGGTGGGAAATTGTGGAGAAAGATCACAAAAGTTGTCTTGTGATTCATTAGAACAATCATAAGAGGGAGGATCAAGCCACCATTTGGGATCGTATGGAGAAGAGTGAAAATCTGAGTATGGAGAGAATTGATTTTCCACCATGGAATCGTATGGAGAATACTAAACAAAGATACAACGAAGGGAATTTAGAAAATATGCAACGGTAGATAGAAGAAAGGAAAGGGAGGATCAAAGGTTGCTAGCCTTATGACTTTGATACCATGTTAGAACATCATATTAGAGAGAGAATATTGAATTGAGAGAATAGATGATTGCATAGATAATAACTTGATAATTATCTCTCTCGTTTACATTGAGAAGATAGGAGATATTTATACTAATACAAGATAAGATGGGTGACTAACATATTATCTAACTCAAGGAGATAATCATGGAGATAACCATTACATAATTATTGGAGATAATCATGGAAGAGTGAATGATAGAAACTATAAGTCTATTCTAACAATATAATAATATCTAAAATATTATATTCCTAAAATATTATATTGTTAGAATAGACTTATAGTAATGATCATTGTACCAACTCATCCACCTACAAACCTGAGTTTACTGCTCCAGAGCACCCAAGAGGACTAGCATCTAGTCCACCACCAATATATGCCCCCTGAAGCAGAGAATTTCTGAATTCATTAGATTTTCTCCCTCAAGGAAAAGGTGAAAAAAATAGAGAAAGGAAGGGAAGTACTTCCCTTAATCGCAACAGAATTATTTTAAAATTAAGTGTAGAAAAAAAAAGGGAGGAGAAATGACTCGATTTTCCTCTTACCTTTTGCCTAGTTCGTTCAAGCTCTTGCTCCAGTTGAAGCAGCTTCAAACGGCTAGTTTCTAACTGCTGAACATAGACCTACAATCATAATCAGATATCTTAGTAATTGAAAAGAATATTGACAACTGCAGTAATGATGATCCATGATTTATGTTAGAAGATTATTCTAGAGTTCTAACAATTTATAAATAGGGAACTATTGAAATTGAATGCCCCTGCTGCGGTACCTTTTTACGTAAACGACTTTTACGAGCAGCCTCACGGTTTTGTGCAAGACGTCTAAGTACCTGTATACAAGTCTAACGTTTTAACAACCCTTGTTGAATAGAACTTCAGAACTTAATTGACAGATATTAATGTTGAAAAAGTTATACGTGAAATTTCAAAGATAATGAATGAAACTGTTAACGTAGTACTTAATGACATCCTTGTTTACTGTTGGCACAAAAATGTATGACAATCTACGAGCACAATTGTTTGATCTTGGAAACTATATATATTCTCACCATCTCTCTTAAATTCTCACTTTCTCTCTCTTAAATTTTACTTTCTCACTTTCTCTCACTGAAATCCTTGTTTTGTCCCTCTGAAATCCTCGATTTCTTCTCTAAAATTTTCCCTAAATCTAATCTTGCCTTATATGTGAACTTTTTACATCCCATGAATTTGTAAGAAAAAGGGATATATTTGTTATATTTCATAGAGTATGACTATTTTCCCAAATGAAGGGATCATAATACCTTACTCGGGTTGCTATTACCTTATACCCCATTTAGGGTATTATATTATCTTAAGACTAACAGTCCATAGTATAAATTTGGAAACAAACATGAGACTAAATTCACTAAAGGACTAATTACTTTTATTGATTCTATAATCCTTCCAAACAAAATAGAGAATTGATACTCCATACAAACAAAATCTAACAAACATTCAATCAGTAATAAATTTAACAGTGAACATCAGGAGAAATCAACACATAGAACAATGTTATCTTTTTTACCTTGTCAACAGGTTTATTTGCTTCTTGGTCGTACTGGCTAGAATGTCCAATTGTTTCGCGTGAAGTATCCTCGGACTAGAAAAGTTTAAATATAAATGCATTTTCACTTACCAAATTAGTGAAGCATAAAGGCAGGGCAAGAAGAAAAGATTATTAGAGGAAAATTCCAAAATGCACCTGGTTGTCTAATTTTGCATCCACCTCTATAAGCATGGATGCAGATGCGTTCGGGTAGCCATTAACTTTGAAATCGTCCCACATGCTAATCTGGTGGATAGGCTCATATATACCCATCCTCCTTGACGTGATATAATGCGTGGATGGAGAACTCATGCTCATTGCGCTGTTGATCAATGCAACTCAGTGGACCACCAACATCACTATATAGACAAAGGCGCAGAGAGTACCTATATGAACACAAATGTAAATAAAAACGAAGAGAAATCTCAACATGAAAACTTTCAATGAAGAGTAAAAAACATATTCGAATCATGAAGAAGCAGAAAACATAAAACAATGTGGTTTGAAACAGTTCTTGCCTCCTCTTGGGCAACTATTTACAAGCTGAAATAATTCTGGCCCTTTTTACGCTATTGCTACTTCAACTCAACAACACAACTCTTGATTAAAAAAATTGGGCTTTGAAACTATTTTTTCTTACTCTTCTTCCCTATAGGATGTTTATAAATGAAAAGATCAACTCATAAAGACTTCTATAGTAGAACTGACATTTGAGCAATGCAAACCTCCAATAACACTAATTTTAATATATCTATGTATTGCAGTATTTTTATATAAACAAATATATAACCAGAAGACCACCTAATAGTGACTAATGAATTATAGTTTACTTTTTCCACTAAATCTTGGTTTGATTTTTTCTTGAAAGGATAATATAATTTCAGAAAGGGTTGAACACGCGATTGCAATTAAAACCAAATGGTTACAGAACTGAGTTCTTAGGAAAGAAACAGAAATGAAAAAGGATACAATTAATCCTACCACAAAAATTTCCAAGGTAATATTTTTCTGGTGGAGAAATATTACTTGAATTGATTATGAATGTTCAAATCTCCCAGTCAGAGGGTGAATGGTTCATTAGCTCAACAAACATCGAAAGCTTTCTTTGGAAGATTTTATCTCCACAATCAAAGAGCTCCCTGTCTCAACAACATTAGCCATCCTTCACCCTATGAATGTGAAAATAACCCACCTATAATACTCCCGGTTGAATAAATGCTCCCAAATCCAGTTACACCACTTTGGAAAGCTTTATGAACTCGTACTTGAGAATTAGCCTTCTGATCCTCCTCCATTAACTTAATATAGAATAGTCACACAAAATGCTTTCATGTAAAGCATCTTCTCACGAAAGATTCGATGAGACTAAAGATTTAGGCACAATATAGCCAGTTTTGATCTCATTTTCTTCTACTTCAATAGAGGCCAAGAACTGCAAAGCATTTCTATAATAGAGTATTCATCCATTACTTTTAAGGTTACCAACTTCCTAAGTACACCTGAAGGGCCTCTTTCCACCAGTTTCTCTGGTGCCTTTGGCATTGGCGTGATGATGTTAAAGATTCTCCGTTGAAAGTTAATCCAAACACATTAATCGTCATAAATGCAATCTATAGAAAGCTGCAAGCCCTCTCCACAGCCTCCATAATTTTCTATTATCTTGTATTCTATATTGGGCAACTGAAAGAAAACAGCAGATACAAAAACAAAGGGCTGCAAGTGGTATATTGGGTTATAAATGAAGACCCCCTCCTTTAAGTTCCTTAGAAGTGTATTACCTCTCCAAAATAAGTTTTGGTACTAGAAGATAATGAAAACACAAAATTCAGAAAAATCGCATTTCACACACAAAACAGACAAACAAAATAAGTTTGTATTCTAATGTCACTAAAATAATAGCAATAAAGCAAATTTCCCAAACTAAAAACAGCAAACAGAAGCCATAAAGCCAAATACCATTAATGCAGAACACATAATTTCATTAATTTTAAATAAAAAAATTACACTAAAGAAGCAGTAATCAGTTCTCATCTATGTAATGTTCTTAAAAGTGTCAAAAATTGTTAACCAGCAGCAGACCAACTCAAATGAGATTGGTAATGAATAATGATCAACACCTAAAAACAAAATCCATACAAAACGACTTGCCGTCTTAGCTCAGCTGGTAGAGCGCATGGCTTTTAACCATGTGGTCGTGGGTTTGATATTTCTCATTCAATCAAATACAGAGTATATAAATAAGGAAGAAACTTACTCGAATTCTTCAATATTTGCTATTCTTCAATATTTGCTAGGCTCCAGTAATTGATTACGGATGAAAGAAGAATCGAATGCCAATTCCAACTTCTTTTGAAAAGAAATTAACCTTTTAAAAGATACTAAATATTTCTTTATTCATATGCATATGAATATGAATATAAACATATCTGTATATTAGATACGAAATATTTCTTTAATTCATATGTATATGAACATATCTGCATATATACAGCTATATATATTGTATATATTATGTAAAGAGATACGAGTATGTTTATCCGGAGCTACAGTTAAAAATATTTGGCATCGTCGGATTTCCACTACCAAACAAAATCTCACTCTCACATTACACGTGTTTCTGAATTTTAAAATGGACATAAAAAAAAAGAAATGAACCGAAAATTTAAGATTTTTTTTTAATTTCTATGTTTTTTGAGTTTTTTAATAAATAGAAAAGAAAAAAATGAATAGAAAACTTGATTACTTTTCTTACTAAATTTTTCCTCCAAAATTTACCTCATTTGGACGGAAAAAAAATAAAATAAATAATATTTTTATAATTTTCATATTATCGTCAATTTTTAATATAATAAATTTTAAATTACAACTCATATCTACGAATTGAAGCTATTCCATCAGGTCTTCTAATCAAAAATGTGAAGTTAAGGTGGATACCGTTGCTTTGCTAATAGTATCAGAATGAAATAGTTGTCATCTTATATATTGTTGATTGGATGGATTCATTTTCATTTACATGTTTATATTTTATTACACATTTAACTTCTTTTTTATATGGCATCAATGAAATTAACTATTTTTAGTTTAATTATTTTGTTTTTGTTTATGGGTACTGAAGTTTGTCTCTCTCTTTAATTATTATCGCATACGTTAAGTAAGGTGAAAAAATTGACAATTTATTGGTTTAAAATACTGTTTAGTATTAATAATAAAGATTATGTTTGATGACTTTTGGGTATGGTATGACAATGATTTTGTAGAAGTAGTTTTTGTTTAATATTTATTTGGATATTTATATTTGATTATGAAATTTTTTGTTTGATTAAATTTATCTTGCATATTTTTATTCATGATTCAATAGTTATAAATGATAGAAGGGTAAATTTGTAAATGTGAGTTTTCTTTTCTTTTCATTGGAACTCAAAAAAAAAAATTTAAATTTTCTATTCTTTTCTATTAAAAACTCAGAAATAACACAAAGAAAACTTTAAATTTTCTATTTATTTTGTTTGTTCTTCTATTATTATTTTTTCGTCCAAAACTCAAAAACAATGTACCTTTCTTATCCTACGCATCCCTCTCTACATCCAACCATTAACCTACACCCACACTCTATGTGGCGTTTTCAGTGACGTCATTTATCAGCGGTACGGCGGGCGGCGGAGACGCGATGATCCGCGGGGTTTGGGGGAAGGTGAGTGGGGAATTAAGAATTGTATGGTGACGGAGTGTGATGGTCACGTGTCGAGAGATGCGTGCGTGCGTGTGTTGGTTTAAATGGCTCTTATTAAGGTCGCGGGAAGAGAAGTGATCTTTTAGTGAAGTGAATAGTTTTCGCCGGATCCAAACATTTTATTGGAAATTTTGACCAAACCCCCTTCTCTATCTTCTTTTAAACAATAAAAACTCTATACAAACATGATAATTAAATATGAGTGCTTTATAATTTTAATTATTTCTATTTTGACCCTTAATAAGAGATAAAAATATAAATAAATAAAATTATAATCTAATTTTCATGTTCAATTATTATATATGCATAGAAGAGTTATTTAAACAAAAACCCTTCATTGTAAATTTTAATTTTTAATTTTATTTAAATTTGAGGAAGTGACCACAAAGGGACTAGATTGGTAAATTTATTTTTTCAATAAATCTACTATCACATAAAAATTGTTAACATATTGTTCACAAACACTCACATGTATATTAGTATGGCCCACGTGCAGAGCAAGTTATGTGAGTCATATTAATATGTATATGAGTTATATGTCAATAATTTTATGTGACAGTAGCATTACTCCTGATGTATAACTTTAACCCCTATTGGGAGAGAAATTTGCACACAAAGTTTATTTCTAGGTAAGTTGATCAATTGACCAATAGAATATTTACACACGTTAAGTCTCGCTTGCGTGCCAGCACTTTAGTAGTCAATTGACCAACTTATTAAAAAATAAATTTCATGCTAACCACTTCCCAATAAAATAAAAGAGTAAGTTAATTTTAACTCCTATCGAAGAAAAGAGAGGCTAACTAACGCACTTATCATCTTTAGTAATACTTTCGCTATGCTTCGAAAAAAACGTTTTCTTTATAGAAGCTTATAAACTTTAAAATATATATTATTTCGATTTTAAATTATAAGATCACTATTAATTTTTAAAAATAAATTTAAGATATCTTTAAATTTAAAATTAAAATAATTTATTAAAAATATAAAACAATAAACAAATATAACTTTTAAGATAATTTTAAATGTTTATTATTGTATTAGTTAATACTAAAAAAATTATGTAAATTTTAAATGTAAAAATATTTTTAAGTACTTGAGTTTAAAAGTTTAGTAATAATTATATTTTAGAAATGGAATGAGTATTATTTTTGAAAGAGAAAAAGAGGAATAGGGGGAGGAGAGGGGCCGGGAGGGGGGGAGGGGGAGAGTACTTAACAGTTGTCAACTATGAAACTATATCAGTCACTTATTATATATTTTTTAGTTTCATTAAATTTTATATATCTAGGCTCTAGCTAACCCTAATTCTTACTAAGATACAATAATCAATAAGCAACTTGGCATGAAGTGCACTACAAATTACAGTGTGTAGCTCTTTAATATAATATACACAATTTGTTCAAAACAAATAATTGTAGGAGTATATAAAAATATGTAATCCCACAAACCCTATCCACTAAAAGCTTCCATTCCAACCCTAATTTGTTTTTTATTGCAAGTAGGTACCGAATAGGACCAATTAAGCTTGTTTACTATATCATCTTGGTGACCTTTAATTAATTTAACTAAACTGTTCCTACTTAATTAATTAACAAAAACCTTACACCTTTCCATTATTGGCCCTTCAAACCCTACAGGGAAGACATGCATGGATGTCCTCTCAACCATATCAACAATGGCCAAATATTTGTCTTATTTTATGTATCTTCTACATTAAAATAATATTAGCATTGATCACAAGTTGAATATGTTACTCCCTCCGTTCCTAAATAAGTGTCGTTTAAGGTTTTTGCATATGAATTAAAAAAGTCATTTAATAATTAAAATCTGTGTGAAATTCCATCGCTATCCCTTTATGGAAAGTTGAAAATTATTAATACATACTAAATGTGAGAATTTTTTGGGACAATGAGAGAAGGTATGAGTGATATAAGAAAATAAATAATTTATTCTCCTAGAAGTTGTAAACGACAAATAAATTGGAACAAATTTTTTCTTCTAAAACGTCATTTATTTAGGAACGGAGGGAGTAGTAAAATGCATATTTGGATTTGATGATGATATAAATTATAATGTATATTTGTAACTAGTAGTTTTTGTAAAGTCCTTATAATAAAATGGTGTAAAAAAAATTAGATTAATAGATCAAACTTGTTAGGTTGATCTATTTCGTTGAGTGATGAATCTAATATATAGATCTTAAGTCAATAGACGACCATAAAATTAACAAGTAACTGAAGATCGTAGAGTATATCGGTCGTAAAGCTGAAAATCGTAAAGTATACTGGACATTGTAAAGCATATCGATCGTAAAGTACATTGAAGATCGCAAAATCTACTAGTGATCATAGAGCATACTAGTTGAAGATCGTAGATTCTGCTAAAGATCGTAAAGTTTACTGAGGATCGTAGAGACACAACTTCTAGTGTTCTAAGTCTGCAAAATCATCAAGTCATTTTTCAAGACTTTAAGAGTACAAGCAATGATCAAGTGATTAGAGCAAAATAGAAGATCGTTTAAAAAGACGAAAATTAAGAGAAACATCGCAGAGTACACTGAAGTTTCGTAGAGTCCGTCTAGCCAGATACCATACGACCATCATTAAACTCTACAAATTAGGAAAATCGTAGAGTACATCAGTTCTGATAATGGACTAACAATGATAGATTTGTAGAATGAATATCCCATGGAAGTTTGCTGAATATCTTAAGACTGAGAAGGTCAGATTAAAATGTGTCTAACAACTCTATTGGTGAAAAGACATCATAGCCAAAAGATGACACATCCTCTTGATCAAAAGTCAACGATCAGAGATCCTTAAAGATATATATGAGAAACGACAACTTTCCAACGGGAAAATGTTGAGAAATATCTATAATTAAAGGCAATCAGATTTAATCAAATAGTAACAATCGAACATTAAAAAGTTGAATTACTGGTAAAATAAAAAGAACTATACTCAACGAACTTGAACAACTTATTCTGCTGTTAAGTCTTTCAATATTACTGAGCTTCAAGCAACTTAACAACACCCTAAAAATCACACTCTCTTAGTGATCTTTCAAGTTTTAGTGACTCATTGTAAACAACTCTTAGTGACTTAAAGAGATCTTAGTGATCTGTTGTATCCAAATCTTTGTGACTTAAAAGAATTTTTGTGATTCGTTTGGCGTTATTGTTTTGTGTGAACAGAATTTCGTGATCATCTATCCTTAGTGAATTATACGTACTCAAAGAGTAGAAGAGTGGAGTACTAGAAGATCTTTGTGATCCGAATCACTTAAAAATTAATTGTCTCTTTTAAATTATGCATACTTTTCTGCCAAGATATTTAATTACTTTGTGACTTAATTCCACTGAGGTTGCTAAATTCAGAACTATATTTTTTAAAATTTTTGAAGGAATTTTTCAAATTATTATTCTGCTATGCAAAACTATAAAATTAATCTGCTTAAATTATAAGTAATAATTCTTTAAAAATAATTTTTTCTCAACTCCCTTTTTAGATCTCTCAATGACTTTGGGATATAACAAAGTCTTGTCTAATAATTCCTTAAGTTACACTGTTTTTTGGTTTTCTAAAATTATGTACGGGGCATTTTGATACTTTATTAAATATTTATAAGGTGTAATAATAAAAAAATATAGATTAAGATTTTTCTATTATATTTATTCTCTCATTTCTCTTAATACACATTTAATAATATAAATATTGTATTTAGCGACGTAATAAAATGCATTTGTATCATCACACGAAACTATCGTTAAAAGTAATTTTTTTGTTGCTAAATGTGTATTAAAAGAAATTAGAGGGTAGGTAGATGTCAAAGGAATCTTAATTCAAAGAATGTAAATGAGAGCTCTTTAGTTTTTGGTCATGAATTATACTAAAATCAAACTTTTTATACGAATGAAACCCATATTTTGGTGTGATCGAATTTTTATTATAGGTCCACATGTGAAGCCATATATATATATAATTTACATTTTTCATTTAATTTTTTCAATTAACATTTAATGTCAAAAGAATAAATTTAATGATAATACATTAATTGTGGCTAATAATTGTGCACTAATATCGCTGCTAAGAGTATTATTTTTGTTGCTATTGTAGTAATTAAAGTGTATGAAAAGTATGATGGAATGTGAAAAGAACACATTTCATATGAATTAAGAAAATCAAAACTAAATAAAATTAAGAAAAATTTATGACTGTAAACTAAATAAAATATATATTACTCCCATATAAACCTACTTGCTATTCTTTTATTTGGTTTTATGGGAGTATAAAATAAGTTTCAATTATACAAATAGTAGATCCCATTTAAATATAAAAACAAAATGGTGTCCTTACAAAACTAGTTAACCCAATCTAAATATAGTTTTGTGTGTAATTAGTCTTTTGTACTTTATGCGGCTTTTGGTGAATAATTTTGTTTAAAAAATATCGACATATATACGTCAAAGTAAAATAATTAAAGAAAAAATGGTTAAGATAAAATATATAGAGAGAGAGAGTCCGGTTCCAGTCCGGACTTCCGGATTTTCTTAAAATACGGATTTATTTTTATTTTATTTTTTTGTTTTTTTTAAAAAATAACTATAAAAAAATTTAATATTTTATGGAACTAGAATTTTTTTCATAATACAGTATTTTTGGTGTGATTTGGATATATATAACAAAACATGGATGTACAGTCCTGTTTTGTTATATGTATCCAAAGCACACTAAAAACACTATATTTTAGAAAAATTTCAGTTCCATAAAATATTAAACATTTTTTTAGTTGTTTAAAAAAAAAAAGAGTCCGTATTTTAAAAAAATCGGCATCCCGGACTGGATCCTGGTTGTATATATATTAGACCTGACAAACGGGCGGCCCAGGCCAAAAAGGCCCTAAGTTTTGGTGGTTTGAAACATGAGGCTGTGGGTCGATGGGCCATCTTTACCTATCATGTGGCTTCTCTTTAATTATTATTTTTTGGCAAACTCTTTGCTACACCAGAAATAGTAATAATAATAAATATTAAAAATAATAAAATAATTAATAATAAACAATAATACAAACAAACACGATTAATTAATTCCTACATTAACTATATATCTTAATTATAGTTTTCTATTATAGTTAAAATATATTGAAGATTGCAATAAAAATAAATAGTTGTTGTAGCTTAGTTGGTTTGAACTCTTATTTATTTACTTACAAGTCTTGTGTTCAAGCCTCACAACCTACAAGTAGTAACATTTTATTTATAAAAAAAGTTCATGGTTACGCAAGCCAAAAAGGCCCGAAGTTTTGTGAAATTTGAAAAAAATGCGACTAAAGTTCGATTTTTAATGCGAATGGGACTGTCTTTTGGTTTACTCATGGGCCTTTGGGGCTCGTTTGTTGTCTAACATATATATATATATATATATATATATATATATATATATATATATACATGGAGAACACTATTTTTCTATATTTTTGATATTTTTATATGATTTCTCATCGAGCTCTTTTTTACGGACATGATAATTGGACATAAGTATTTTACAATTTTACCCCAATTGGGAATAAAAATACAAATATGTGAAATTGTAAAGCATGTCCAATTTTCATGTCTCAGATTAGAATTATTATGAAGATGGAACTCATTTGTATACTCATATGGAAAAAAAATGTAAAAATATCAAAAATACATTTAAAATATCAATTACTTATATATATATATATATATATATATATATATATATATATATATATATATATAGGGTTCCATCCACAAAGAAGGTTGTTGGGAGCAACCCATTTTGGCCATTCTGCCACACTGCACTTTACTTATGCAATTTTTTTTTTTTTTATAAGTCGCTACAACTGTATCGGTGGCCAAAAATGGGTTGCTTCCCAACAACTAGGGTTCTGTGTGGATGGAATCTATATATATATATATATATATATATATATATATATATATATATATATATGAAATGATTCATAACATCTATTTGCTATGGATCAAAAAGTGACATATATCATCTTAACCATCCGTTTGTTAAATGAATGACTGAGATATAATTTAGCAACACGTTGTCCGCTAAACTTACTAGCGAACGTAGTAATTGAAATTTCGGACGCTTATACCCCACTTTCCCCACTTAGCATCTGCACGAGCAATTTGAAAAATTACAGTTTGGGGGATGGCTGCTTGCAGGTTGAAGGCCATCTCTTGGCATAAAGGCACTTTCAGAAGTGATCATCTCATGCTATGTCTCGCCACTGCTTATAAACCTCCATACAAGAAGCAAGGTCGAGTTTTCAGAAGTGGAAATAAACTACCGCTGGTCATAGGCCAAACAATCAGAACCAGGAAGAGGAAGGGATGGCGAGCCGAAGGGAGGAGGAGGAGGGAGGAAGGAGGAGGTGGGTGGGCCGGAAGAAAAACAGAGGTAGGAATGAAAATGGGTAGAACCTCCACAGATCACCCAACAAAAACATCCATCTCTTCACAACAAACCCAAACCAACCAGATCAGATCCGAAGCTCCATACAGAGAACGGGGATTGCTCCGGGGAGTTTCACAGAGGAGAAGGCAAGAAAGCTTCGGATGATGACTAAGGACACGGCGTTTCATGACTCTATGTATCACTCAATTTATCGCTTTCTCGGCTTAGCTTTCGATTACTCCATTGGTCCGATCTATGAGTCTCTCGACGACCTTAGTACTTTTTACCTATGTTTTCTGATCGATCAAACTTTTTATTTACTTTTAATTTCAATTTTGGTTCCTTAAAAGTAAAATCAATCAATGTGGGCAAAATTGGCTGAACAATTCAATTACTACGTCCGCTAGTAAGTCTAGCGGACAGCGTGTTCCTAAATCAAATCTCAGCCATTCTTTTAACAAACGGATGGTTAAGATGTTATATGCCACTTTTTGATCCATAACAAATAGATGTTATAGATCATTTTCTTATATATGTGACCTGAAAGTATTAAAAAAAAATGGTTCAGATACACTGTTCCCGAACCCCCACTAAATTTTTATAGCTCAGTAATAATTTTGACCCTATTAAAAAATGTTTTTGGCTTTACCACTATTTACATGAATAGTAAATGAGCTTCATTTAATACACAAAAGGATATCGTGAAACTATTAAATTTAGTTGTGAAAATATCAAATTCTCAAATTATAGGCATAAGAAATAATTACTTCTATTTACATAGCTGACTACCCATAAATATCTAAAAACAATTTTCCCAAAAAAAATATGTAGAAGAATGTTTTTAATTATTCCTTTTTTTCATTAAAATTTGTTACTATTTGATAAATAATGTCAATAGTTCGGAATTCCATATAAACCAAGCACATGGCATGCCTACAAACAGAATTACACAACCCAAAAGTTTGATTAGAAAAGGTACAAAACTTTCATGGGGGTGTTAAGTTTGGATTAAGGGAATAAAATGAAAAATAATCTATTTAATGATCAATTTGAAGGATAAATTATTTCAACGAAATAAAAATTTATTTTATCTCCTTAATTTTTATTTCACGTGAGAGATGGTGGAATAAAATTCATTCTAATATAATAAATATATGTGATAATTTTATCATTCTATTACACCATCCATCACGGATCCGGCTATCATGAAGTTAACTTCATGGTAAGTTGGTCAATTGACCAATATAGTGCTGACATACAGAGAAAAAGATTATGTATCGCATGTGTATCGACAATGTATTGGTCAATTGACTAAAATTAACTTCATGGTAGCCACTCCCATCCATCACCACCAACAACCAAATTTACACTTTAAATATCTTAAAATTATTTTATTTCATTCATTCGATCCAAATGTAGCATTAAAATTAAATTCCTCCCATGTCTCTTATTATTATAAAGCGATGGCTAACGTAGTGACATTGTTGGTGTAATCATGTAATATTATTTATTTATTTCATTCTTATAAATTTAATTATATTAAGCCTAAATATAGATTAATATTCTGAATTTTTTTTTTTATTTTAGGGATTGTCTTCTTAATTTTTTTAATTAGGGAATTAAACTCTTAAAAAAAATTCACTTTGAAGATTGTCTTCTCAATTTTCTAAATCAAGAGATTAAACTTTTAATTTTTTTCTGATTATATTTAATTGATAGGAGCACATCATAAATTGATGACATTACAACGACATGTGGCTAAAAAATGCTTATGTGTAATCTTGAGTCTCATTTTAGCATTTATTTCATTAATGTTTTAATACAAAAAAGGGTAAATATAAGACCATTATTAATTTTTTTAAAATAAATTTAATACATTACAAACTCATCTTAAAAAAATAATCAATATAATGATAAATATTTTAAAATATATAAATGTACTACTAATTAAAATCTTATTATTTCATAATCATCAATAATTAATATAATAATAATTTTACCCTTTTAGTATAAAAAATTAAAGCCTAAATATAGATTAATACCCTAAACTTTAAGTTTATTTCATAATCATCAATAATTAATATAATTAAATTTTTATACCAAGGAAAAAATTGTCATTAAATTACTTTAAAAAAAATTAATAATGGTATTATATTACCTTTTTTGGTACACAAAATTAATTGAATAATTATTAAAATGAGACTCAAAATTACACATAAATATATTTTTAGTCACGTGTCGCTGCAATGTCATCAATTTTTTGACGTGACATTATCAATTATACGTAACAAAATTTTTTTAACCCTGATTAAAAAATAGATAAGACAACCATCAAAGTGAATTTTTTTAAAAGTCTAGCATATTAATTCATATTTAGGCCATTATATTATTATTTTATATATTTTATATTAATTTTTTTATTTTACTTCACATATTTATATACACAACATATATATATAAATATGTGTGTGTGTGTGTGTTGAATTTGTGATGCATGCTGCATTAGCCGCTCTTAGTGGCAATCCACCGGACAAAGTGCGACGTGTGAAAAGCACCACAAATTAATACTTAATTGGGAAGAAAAGAGGAGGAAAAAAGCAAACGTATCTTTCTTCATTTTTTCTTCTTTTCAAATTAACATCATACCTAGTAAGAATACTCCACAATAAAATAAATAAAAAAATAAAAAGAGAGAGAATATATCCAACCCAACCCATCAAAGAGTTCCACATTTAATGCACAATCATTCTCTATCTTTAGCCTTTACACGTAAAACCTCATCCCACCACATTACGTACCTAGCTAAATAACTACCTAGTCGCTTAATTAATTATACTATATATATATATATATATATATATATATATATAGGCGAGCGATCCATAACATCTATATATTATGGGATAAAAAGTGACATATGCGCTTCTAATCAGATTCGTTTTATTGATAAAAGGGTGAGATTAGATTTGAGCTTACATAATCGTCTGGCTAGTATTACTAGCGGATTTAATTAGTATAAATTCGGACACTTAAGACCCTCCGGTTTACCCTCCAATGGACCAAAATAGACCCAATATTAATGAGTCCTCTAGTAATACTAGCGGACGAAAAAGACCACGACTTCTTCCTATTTATTAAACTTGAAATGCAATAATTACAACACGTATATAACAATCAACACGCATACGCATTTAATTATACGGAAGGCACAACATGTATGGATAGCATGTTTTTTAATGCATGATTTAAAAGCAATCTGTTAATGCATTGGACCACTTGATGTATGAAAACAACCTTCAAATATGATTACCTTCAACAAATTTTTTACGAATAAATTGCACACGCTTAATTTAATGTAAGGAAAATGCCCATGCTTTTGTTTGTAAATTTTGTTAAAAATTTCTTATAATAGTTCGACAGCTTTCTAGTTCACTTCAAGATATATGAGTGGAGTTAATAAGAACTAAAATTGTAAGAAATTAACTTACTCTGCTTTCAATGACAATGTCTCGCAACATAAACGCCACAATGATGAGAGAAGATATCAAATTATGCATTCAGAATCGCCGAGGTATGATTTATGATCCGAAAAAATATTAAGAATAATTTCCCAACTTGTCAATATTTCTTGTTGAAAAAAAATACCTCCAACCATTCTCGAGCTCCTCGCAGCTCTATGCCGATAAGCCACCATTTTTGCTCACGAAAATCATCATTTTATTAATAAAGTTAGAACTTACCGATTGATGTTGATATCAAATCGTTGATCTAGCGATTCTAAGAGCCAAAGTTGGACAAAAAATGATTTTTTTCACCATGCATGGATGTTCTAAAATATTTAAGTATACAACTTTAGTGTTTCAAGCATTCGTGTGTGTTCTTGTAAATATATATGTATTAGGTCACCTTTCATACAAAATTTTAAGTCCGCTTAGTATTACTAGCGGAACTTGTACTACACATCTATTGGAGGGTAAACCGGAGGGTCTTAAGTGTCCGAATTTATATTGATTGTGTCCATTAAGAATACTAATGGACGACGATTGTAAGCTCAAATCGATCGCAGCAAATTTTTCATCAATAAAACGGATTTAATTAGAGCCTATATGCCATTTTTTATCCCATAGCATATAGATGCTATGGATCGCTCCCCATATATATATATATATATAGGGATTCCATCCATAGCAATCGATTGGTGGGAGCAACCTATTTAATTGCCGGCCGCCACAGCTGGGTTGTAGCCACTTATAAAAAAAAATTGCATAAGGGTATTTGCAGACAGTCATGTGAATGGTGGTGGCCAAAATGGGTTGCTCCCAACAACTGGTTGCGGTGGATGGAACCCCATATATATATATATATATATTTCAGAGTAGATCAAGAGTAGAACTATTAAATAATAAAAACCCCTTAAAGAGTAGAACCATTTAAAGCTAGCGTGTTTTACTCTTTTTACCTTCTCTCTACTCACTAAAATAAAAACACCGTAGACTTCTCCAAATTTCCATTCGAACGAAGGAATCATCACTAAAACAAAAACACGACAGACTTTTCCAAATTTCCATTCGAACGAAGGAAGACCTAGAAAGAAACCAAATCTTCACAAAACCTTCACCAAATCGGAATCGAACGAAGAACGAAGCCCTAGAATCGGAACTTAATTTCTTCTCCAAAATGGAATCGAACGGAGAACGAAACCCTAGAATTGGAACCCAATTTTTTTCTCCAAATCAGAATCGAACGAAGAATCTTCACTTCGAATCGGCAAACCCTTTCTTCTATTTTTTATCCATGCTCTGGGTATTAGATATGATTCTTATGGAAAATTTTTATTCTATAAATTTTTTTTGATTCTTATGAAAAATTTTATCAATCTTTTAGTTGTTTCTTGTTGTGGGAAGGCAAAAGAGATGTTTGTTTAGCATGTTAGATAGAGGAGAAGATGGTAAAACTTTATTTATTCTTCATTATTCACTTACTGTAATTAAAATGTTTCTGATATGTGCATTCTCTTGTTTAATTGGCATGTTGTCAGTGTTTGCCAAGAGAAATTGAAAACAGAGAACATTATGTATTGAATGCCTATGAATATTTATATTAAGCATTTATCCTTACTTTGGGTATCTGAATAGTAAAATTTCATAAGAATCAATTTTTATTTACAGAATCAAAAAATTTCATAAGAATCATACCTAATACCCAGAGCATGGATAAAAAAGAAAGAAAAGATTTACCACTTCGAAGTGGAGATTCTTCATTCAATTTCGATTTGGAGAAGAAATTGGGTGTCGATTCTAGGGTTTCGTTCTTGGTTCTTAATTTGTTAATTTTTAATATGACTTTTAATATCTGCTACTAAAATTTTAACTAATTTTGGGAGTATATTTGAGAAAATAAAATTATTTTTAAAAATAGAAAAAAGATATATGTCAAATTTTAGAATGGATAGAATAGTATGCTTAAAGTGTAAGCACAGCTTCATTGTATATAATATATTCAGTGCATTGTATTCAGTTTGTATGTTTTTTAAATATCTGTTATATTTCGAATTTATGTTGTTCCGAATTAGGCAAACTATTGGGGCCTTAAATTCGTCAAGTTGTATAGAATATGGAATATAAAGACTGTCCAGCCCATCCCAATTTCAGAGGAATAGTAGTGGAACGAATTGTTTATTTCTCTCTAAATCCCAAAACCATTCACACCTTACATCTTGGGCCTTGGAGAAGAACGTGAGCCATTAAGGTGGCGTTTGTTTACGTCTGAAAGTCTCTGTCCAGCGTAGTTTCTTTTTCGGTAAGAGGATAATTTTGTTTGACAAATTTTTTGATGCCTCTGTATGATTTTTTCTTCCTCCTTTTCGGTCAGACGTTAACCTAAGTCTAAATTATACAAAGGCAACCAAATTCCTTTATTGTCCCTCACATCTCCTCCCTCGCCGACTCCGACCAGGAAGAAGGCATCTGTTGCGGAAAAAGACAGTGGTGTTGAGATCGGAGCAAGAAGGCATCTGTTGCGGAAAAACATCTTCGCAATCTGTTCCCTTGCCGTTGGCTTAGTGCATATCCGCCCTTGCAGTATCCTAAATTCCCCATTTTTGTCGAATCTCAAATTTCCATCCAATTTGTTCTGTTTTTCTCTTTTAACAGATGAAGAACAACATATCCGAACAGAGCTAAGACAAATGAGGACGACCACAACTATACTATTCAGATTCAACATGTTAATTAGTTGGGTTTTTTTGTTCAATCACTGGGTAATATTCTATACTCTTTCTTAAAAAAAATTATTCAGTAAATTAGTATATTGCTAGTCTTTTCTTTTGTTTGCCGCCTAACCAAACATGTTAATTAGTTGGGTTTTTTAATTTGTATGGTTGAATTATTATGCTATGTTGATATTTTTGGGACATGATACTATGTTTGAAGTTAATTTAATTTGTACGTTTTTTATTTTTATTTTATCATATTATGGTCAAAATATTATAAATATGTATTTAAAATATTATTGAGACCTTCCGATTATCAAACATGTTTTGTTTAAAGCATTCGAGGTTAAAATGGTAAAAATACCGTTATTCGAGACATTTTGAAAAAATTAATTATCAAACAATATTTTTCATTCGCATACAATTCTATTCATATGCTCTATATTATTCAGACGTCTAAACTGTTCAGGTCTTAACACTCAGTTTTATCAAACACCACCTAAGACTTGTGTAATATCCATCTTGTTTACAATTAATTGTAAAATAATTTTGTTATGTACAAATTATTTTTTATTTTTGTTTAACAAATTGGATAACCAATTTAATGAATGTTGTTGTATTATTTTGTTTTGATTTAATGTACTATAGAATGTTATTAATATTTTTCGAAGTGTTTTATTCCAAAAATTATTTTTTTAATAGTTACTTTATCAAAGATGATTCAAAAGTTTATATTTAATTTTTTTAGATAACATTATTTATTTATAATTACATAATAAATTTGTTCATAACAATTTTGATTCTTAAAATAAGATAATACACGTATTCAGATGTTTTAGATAGACAATTATCAAACACATCATTTAATTTCGTATTTAGATATCCTACTCCATTTTAGGCTTTTAGCTCATTCAGATTTTTTTATATATTCAAAATTTTTCATTCAATTTTATTAAACAACCCTTTAATCAGTGAGTCGCGCCAATAATTTATGACGTAACATTACCGATAGAAATAAAATGAAAAAAAAAATAAATAGAAATCGACCATCAAACTAAAAAAATATCAATAATTTAATATAATAATTTCCATTTCAGATTGAGTGTTAAATCATAAATATTAAAAGTTTGAAATTGAGTTCTCAAAAAATGTGACTTTAATATTAAAAAAGTTAGTTATTGTCTAACGGTTCGTTCAGTTGACCAACTTAGCTTTCAATTTTTATTTTTTGTAAAAGGCAAATGATTTTTATCTTATTTTAAGTAAACTAATTTCATAATCTAAAAGGGTTGGACTAGGGTATTAAATCTGTACAAACATTCCGGTACATAATTAAAAATGGGCAAAATACAAATGTGGTCATTGAACTTTAAATATTTTTGGATATTGAGTCTCTTTTTTTTTTGGTCAACGCGAACCCCTTTCACTTCAAAAATTGGATACATGTACATTTCCAAAATTAATTTCCAAAATATTTTACTCCAAAGAATTGAACCCACGACTCTAATTTGAAATTTTGATCAAAAGATCACCCAAAAAATAAGATTTGTACTAAATAATAATAATAATAATAATAATAATAATAATAATAATAATAGTAATAGTAATAAACAATAAATATTATTATTATAACTATTATTATTTTTCTTCTTATTTTTCTTATTCTTATTTTTTAGTATTGTTGTTGTTGTTGTTATTATTTATTATTATTATTATTATTATTATTATTATTATTATTATTATTATTATTTATTGTTGTTATTATTATTATTACTATTATTATTTATTATTATTGATATTATTATTATTATTTATTACTTATTATTATTATTATTATTACTAATATTAATATTAATATTATTATTTATTATTAGGCTTAAATATAATTTACTATCCTAAACTATAGGGCATTTCCACTTCGGTGATCCACATTTTAATTTTGTCAATTAGATGATTGAACTATTATTTTTTTTCAATTCCAACAAATTTAGCATGCCACGTCAGAAATTGTTAACGTGACTATCTGGGTGGGCCATTAATCAGATGATGTGTATAAAAAATAATTTTGTATTTTGTTATTAAATATTTTTAATATATTCAAGGGTAAAATTGTCGCACAAGAATCTTTAATGGTAGTCTGTTGGTTGATCTATGGGTCGATCGAAAAAACCCTGAGTCTGAAGTGGATGGACGGGTTTGTTTGATTTCAAGACTTAAGATGATGGTAGTCTGTTGGTTGATCTGTGGTGTGGGTGTGGGTGTGGGTGTTGGTATGGGTGTGGGGGGGGGGGGGGTCTCATCCCTCTGTTCTTTCTGCCTCCCCTCTCGACCCACCCGTTTCCCCTTCCTCCCTTCACCTCCACTTTGGCCCACCATCTCTCACTCTTCTCTGCCATATATCATGCTTAGGTGTTGTTCATGCCTTTCCGGCAGATGAATGATGACATACCCCGATCATCACTTTCTGATCTATTGTGAGCCAAGTCTGAGGGTTAATAGATTGTGAGCTTTCTTGTTTGATTAGTAGGGGCACTGATTATGTGTGATGGATTGGGGGTTATAATGGTTTGGGTTACGGATCTTGTTGGCTGATGGTGTTTGGAAGATGGATCTATTTGGATCTAGCTGTGATAGTTGTCTTTTTCGTCTCTTTTCAGATCTTGATTTGCTCTTTTCGAAACCTGGGTTATGAGTCCTTGTTTCCGGTGGTTTGGGACGGTGTTTGCTAGTCTGAATTGGATTTCATGTTCTATTATTGCTTTATTCTGTCATAAATTCAGTTTACTTCTTGAATCTGTTTGTTGAAGCTGATATGTTCTTTTAGTTGCAGTTGCTAGTAAATTTGCTAAAATGGGTGTTGGGGCAAATCAAGCCCCAACAAAAACATTCTTGAGGCAAACAGGTTCCTCTTCTCTTTTGTTTGCTGCAAGACAGCAATGTAGAAGGCAAGAACTTTCATTAGGAACGGATTGTTTCTACATAATTGTTCATCAGCGCCACTCGAATTAGAAGCTTCCTCAAATGGGACCTAGTTTATAGCTTTAAAGAGAGCAGATGGTGAGATTACAAGCTCAGAAAGTAGTGAACCAATCACCCATAACCCAAAACTTGACCTATCTAATTTATCATGAAATTTCTCGAAAATTTATACCTCAACAACTGAATATTCTTTCTTTCTTCTTCCTCTGATCAAAATCATTGCATCAGATAAATTTAAGAGTAAACATATCTATGGAATGATCAGATTTGGGCTGTTTGCTTGATTTTGGGGCTTGCACTTTGATCGATTGTGATGGTTTGATGCTTTTGATTGTTATGTGACGATTTTACCCTTGAATATATCAAAAATATTTAATAACAAATAAAAAGTTTTTTTACTCACATCAACTGACTAATGGCCCACCCAGATAGCCACGTCAGCAATTTCTGACGTGGCAGACTCAATTTGTTGGAATTGGAAAAAATTAATAGTTCAATCATCTAATTGACAAAATTGAAATGTGGATCACTGAAGTGGAATATGATATATAGTTTAGGGTAGTAAATTATATTTAAGTCTTATTATTATTAATATTATTATAAGTGTAATAATAATTATTATCATTATCATTATCTATTATTATTATTATATTGATATTATAATTATTAATATTAATATTATATGTAAGACCCCAAATAATTAATAAATAAAATTTATTTTTCTCTATTTATTATAGTAAGGGTTGATTTGATTAATGTGGTTAGTTATGGGTAAAATGCGCAAATATTTTAAATAAGCAGGTGGTTATAAAATATTCATTTTTGTCGGGGAATATATTAGAGTTTATGCCCTAGAAGCCAATTATTTGATATAATTGCTTAACGTTTTGATATTATATTTGATTGAATAAATATATGATTTTATTATGGTTTTATTTACTGCGTAATATAATTGTTAACATAATAAAATTCCTTAGAATAGTTGATACAAATTATATAGTTTCAAGTATGTGACTTGCATGAGATTATATATTACCATTAGTATCGGTTGTTCTTAAATGTCCTTAGTCGAAAGTATCATTGTTGATGGGACAACAATGATGCATCGAGACAAGTATGTGGATCGATTGATGACCAAATCTCATTGGTCATAAATATATCGAGATATTAAGTCAATGCATGAGTACATGTTAGAGAATGATGTCTTTGGACGGACCCACCATGAGAATTTTATATGGAGCATTATGCGAAGTGTCATTAGCAATTCTCATAGTGATAATGATGTAATGGTCCTCAGACACGAATCGCATACGAGAATTTATGTACTTTGATATCATCAAATGTCACCTTTAATGAGGTGGACTATAAAGGTGATTATTGGGTTCATCATTAATCGTGTGAGAAATATGAGTGATCTAGATGGAATTTAACCATCCTATATATTATGGGTGATATCCATAGGCCTCTTGATTGAGTAGGACTATGAAATGCATGGCCATGCTCAAATAGTGATTTGTTTCATATAGTCTACTCATTGATCAAGAAAACTTCAGATTAAATTATGAAGAGTATGACACATTCCATGACTCGAGTTTAATCTAGGATATAAAGGTTAAAAGGATTAAATTGCATTGAAACATTGGTCACAAAAGGTTGCATCGAATCATCGATCTTATTATTACTTGGGTAAGCAGTGATGCAAAGATTAGATCATTTCTTTGTTTATAATTTTATAATATGATTTTAAAATTATTGCCAACGTAATAATAACCTATGGTCACACACATGTAACGTTATTTAAAGGGAATTAATTTAAATTTTAAGGATTTAAATATATTAATATGATTAATAGTATTTAAATCACTTAATTTAAATTAAAAGGATAATTGTATATATGTATATTAATTAAGTAAGACTTAATTAAGAGATATATATATATAAATTGGATTTTATAAAATTAGGTTTTGATTTTGATTAATTCCTTTTAACTACTATATATATGATATATAGCAGACTACTTATGGTAAGATATCATAATTGAAAAACCCTAGCCATTTCTTGAGAGAGACTAGAGAGAAAACAGATTTCAAAATCCCATTCTTTTGGTGGCTAGAATTAGTAAGTCCTTCTTATTGCAGTAATCGCTCGACTGATTCTGTCGTGAGGCGTTAAATGTGGAATCTTGTAGAGGCGTTAATCGGTTTGTATTGCGTTGGAGATTCGAGTAGCGATCGGTTTCAAATTCTCGTTTTTGTTTATATCCGGTATAATCTCTACACCTCTGAATTAATTGATTTTGCATGGATCCTGCTTTTAGGGTTTGAAAATTGCTTTAAAATTTTAAATTCATTTGCGTGCTTTCGCGCAAAGCCCAACAGAATATTCGTTTGGTGGGGAATATTCTTACCGTGTGGGAATATTCGCATTTACGGTGGTAGCGACCTTTATGTGGGCCCCATAACGGAAAAGCGATTGGATAAAGAAAACGACAAATATAAGTTGTTTAAAAATAACGCTGGCGTAGTTATTACCAATTTACCTTTGTTAGAATAACGTGGTTAAAAACACGATGTACGCGTTGTTGAACAAGAAGCACCAGATTGCACCAATTATTGATTCTTACGTGAAGGCACTACTCAATAATGGTTACGATAATTATCGCTCAAAGATTTTATTTTATTGATTTAATAATTCTTTGCGTTGATATTTTATATTGTTGTTGTTTCAATAATTGTCATTACACGGTATTTTCATTATCGAAGCAATAATTCATATTATCTGAATAATATTATTAGATAACATTATTGGCAATGTCTAGAAAGTTACATACAAGAAGAGGCTTGGTCACCTAATCAAGGCTACAAGAAGAGAAATTCTTATCGAAAGCCCCTCTTTCGTAGGGCTGCACGGTTGTCAATAATGTGATTCGTAATAATATTTGTGAATAATTAATTATTGATTCATATGATGAGAAAAATATTGATTTTATGTGGATATAGATGGAGAAAATTTTTAATGTGACAATTGTTGAAAATTGAAATTTTATCTTTTTCTAATAAAATAATTCATTTAAATATATTATTATATTCTAATAATATAATAATGATGATATTTTTACGATGAATGTGGGATATATGAGTATATGTGGAGGAGGAATATTTTTGTTGCAATAAATGTTTAAAACATGTTAAACATGTCGGTGGACCACATTTCTTGACTGAAATTTGATTATAGCCTGTAAAATCGCTTTGGTTTATGGATTTCGGTCAATTTTTGTTTGGAATTTGGAAAAACTTTCTTCTGCAAAGTTGTAGAGAATTGAATTTCCTATAAAAACAAGTGAGATTCGAATTTTCTGACAAAAGGGCTATTTATTGTGAATTATTGAAGTTCTGAAGCTCCGAAATAATTGATTTTTGGAAGTTTAAATTATTTTAAATTAGAAAAATGTTTTTTTTGTTGTTAGTCTTGTGTAGTGGGCTGGTTGGTGGCTGATGTTGTGCAAATTAAGTGTGCATTGGAAAAAAATATATATATATATTATTAATTTATTAAATTTTCTACTTTGGTGTTCTAAGCATTTTCCTATAAATAGGTGCTTAGGTTAGAATTGAAAATCATACCGTAAGCTGAAGTTTTTCTCTCTATATTATCGGCGTATTCTTGTGAGTATTTTGAGTATACTTTGAGTATTGCTATACTACATACAAGTTCAAGTCATAGCTTTATATCAGATGTTTCAAATTTAGAAGATCGATCTTTTGAGGTGAGGATATTATTTTTTTTCGTAATGATATTATTTCCTCAATATCATTATGCTAAAATATTGATCTGAAGTTTTATCAAATTTGGAACTTTTGGTGTCGAGTTACTATTTACGTATCTTGCCTTTATTCACGATATACGATTAATTATTCACGAATCTGACCTTTATTCATCGAAAAATAAAAATTTTTCTTTCGTCCAAAATATCTATTCGGATACTAGATTTGATTGTATCCATGTTTTGATCATTCTTGAATTTTACACCACTATGATTATTTTTGAGGTATTTTTGGACATGGATAAAACAAAGTACGAATCCTTAATCCTTAATCCTTAATCCTTGTCATTTTATTTTACTGGATTCGTTTCTTTAAAAATATTTTCATCATCCTCGGTCTTAAATGATGATATTATTGAATATCTTTGGCCTGTAGTGCGAAGATGAATGATCGATGATGAATATCTTTGGCCCGTAGTGCAAAGATGAGCAGTGTTTAGATGAAACATGACTAAATGATGAATATCTTTGGCTCAGTGGTGCAAAAGATGAATATTTGATTCGGATATATATTGATTGATGTTCTGAGGATAAAAGATGAGCGATGAACTTTTAAATTCATACATAGAAGATAGTAGTTTGCATTCTCTACTTAACTCTTCTAATGAATTATTATTTCATTGCGAATATTAATTTAAAACTTGTTGTCTATTGTATTCTATTAGATTTTTTTCTGTTGAAGACTAACGATAATTTGTTTTATATTATCTTAGTCATAATATTATTCTTTGGGCTAGTTGAGCTCACCCTTTTCCTTTTTGTTCCATTTTCTTCTCGGGAGGCGAGAATATAAGCGAGTACTGAGTCGGGGTATGGAATGAAGTTTGTAGAGAGAGTTGTTTAGTAGTCCTCACCATTTTGTAAAATAATGTATCAATAAATGTGATGAGGATTTATTTGAGTATAGATATTATGCAGAAGATAATATTTGTATTCAAACTCACAGTTTTACTGTTGTAATAATAAAGTTGTAGTTGTTTCTGTACCATGTATTGACAACTCAGAATGGGTGATGTATACCTATTTTGGGGGCGTCACATTATAATTATTTATTATTATTATTATTTATGATTATTTTATTATTATTAGTATTATTATTATTATTTATTATTATTATTATTTATTGTTATTATTATTATTATTATTTATTTTTATTTTTATTGTAATTATTATTATTGATATAATTATTAATATTAATATTATTATTATTATTTATTACTTATTATTATTATAATATAATTTATTATTATTTATTATTATTATAATATAATTTCTTACTATTGTTATTAATAATTAATAATAATAATAAAATAATAATAATAATAAATCATAATAATAATAGTAGTAATAATAACAATAACAATAAATAATAACAATAACAATAACAATAATAATAATAATAATAATAATAATAATAATAATAATAATAATAATAATAATAATAATAATATTTATTATTTATTACTATTAGTATTATTATCATTATTTAGTACAAAATTTATTTTTTAGGATATTCTAATTGCTAGACTTAAGGTGCTTGGGTCGTCTTTTGACAAAAATATCAAATTAGAGTTTGTGGGTAGTTGTGCTCAAAAAATTCGATTTTTTTGGTTTTATGTGGTTCTGTTCGGCTGTTCCCACTCTCAAGTTAATCACTTTTACTATTTTACATATGGTGTCTACAGAAAGTTTTTATAAAATGAAATACTATATTACTATCTACTCTAGAAAATTTGATAGCATATCCAAGAGATATCATCCTGCAACTCACAATCTCACATTGCCGTTGCAGTAGGCATGACTTCAATAATTGGAAAAAAGAGAAGGTAACAAATTAACAATCATCAAAAGAATTAACCAAAAATTTTAAATTATAATTACTATTTACTACAACTATGATAGTTAAATACTCTTAGACTAACAATTATAATTAGTTTTTGTAAAAATATAATTTACTAGTCTCATTTCTTAGTTTTAAAAAATTTGTTAATATAAAAAAAATTATTTAATTATTGCGGTATAACCGAAAATCGAATCGAAAAAATCGATACCGACTTTGTACCGAACCGATACCGAAATCGATTATTTGGTATCGGTTCTGGATTTTTCTGAGTTTTTTCATTCGATTTTTTCGGTACTAGTTCAGTTTTTTTTATCGATAAGCACCCCTAGTTGTGGGTTCAATTGTTTAGAATAACATATTTTGGGAATTAATTTTGGAAAATTACATGTCAGCGCTGCCACGTGTGTCACGTATGATTAACGCATATGTGACACCTAGGGGCTCAATATCCAAATTTTTGAAAAAAAAGATGCTCGATTTGCGTTTAACAAAAGATAGGGGCTCAATAACCAAAAACATCTAAAATTCACTTGCAACATTTGTATTTTACCCAATTAAAAACTAAAGTTGATTAAAAAACAGTATAACACTCCTTCTCCGGGCAGCCCAACTCCCGTGATATTTTCTTTTTACCTGATCAGGACGCTGCCCCATACCTCAAATGGGAAGTTACGGGCAGCTCCTCTCTCTCTGACCGACTCTCAGTAACTCCACGCCCAAACACACCCTTTCTCGCCCTGCTCCTCTCTCTTCCCTCGGATTCTATCTATATCTCTTCGATCACTCGCTCTTTCTCCCTGCGAATCTCAATCCAACGGTCCATAATGAACGCTGCTTTTGCTCTCTGTTTTTTGGGGTTTTAGTCCCTGAATTCCCCAGATCTGCTTCATTTGTGTCCAGATCTCGAGTTCTGGTAAATTTCTCTGCTTTAGTTAGCTCAATTATGATATTAATCAGTATAATTCCTTGAATTTATGAAGTTTGAGCTTAATCTGAAACTTCTATGGTAATCCGTTGTTCTTCAAGCTATAAATTTCCTGAATTACAGTCATTTATATATTTTCGGCTTTAACTTGCTCCATTAGAGCTTAATTTTTCGTATTTTTGTACTTTTAGCTAAAGTTTGCATGAATTTTCTTGTTTCCTTATACTTTCAGGGGAATTTTTCAGTTTGTCGTTGATTTTTGCAAGCGGAAAGTAGTGTTTTGTCTTTTCTTCTACGACTGTATTTAGAAATCCTATTTTTGTTTTCTGAGATTATTCATTCTTTCTATTATCTTTCTGTCGACTACGTTTTTGTTTAAATTGAATTTTTGGCGTGTTTGTTTTGGAGCTCAAACGGGTGGGATGTAAAGTTCGTTTGATCTAACGGGTAAGGATATAGCTTTTGTAGGTGTTTCCTGTACGGATGGAGAGCAGTTCAGTTATTGTCGCTTCACTTGAACAGATTGAGCTAACATGCGCCGGGGAAGCTTTGTTAGCTATTTTATTCCTGGCTCTTCAGCTTTCAGCTCTAGCTCAGGTCAGTTTTTATATTTTAATCTTAAAAAAAATCCCTCAGCACCAAAGTAAGTAAATTTTCAGTTTTGTTATTGTTAGTCTATTCTCGAGTATATAAATGAGACTCAACTTTCTAGATTACATCTAAAATATTCAAGGTTGGTTTCTAAATATATGCCAAACACCAATTGGATTGGCGTTGGGAATTGAAAATCAAATCCAGCGCGTGTTGTGGTGGCGTTGCAGTTCAGATTAACTTAACCAAATTATTTTTTAAGTAAACGATTTAATAAAAAAACTATCCTATTTTTTTTTTTTAAATCTGTTTTTTTTAAAAATCTTTTTTTTAAAAAAAAAATCTGTATTTTTTTGTTTTACTTTATTATGTTTTTTTTATTTCTAAAATTTTAAAATGTTAATTTTTTTATTTTTAAAATCTGTTTTTGATTTTTTTTGCCACATAAGCAATATTTTTTTTTGCCACATCAGCATCACGTAGACAAAAAATTAACTTCTGTTAATTTTTTTTAACGAATGACCCAATTTGAAAATAAAAATTAGTTCAGTGACTTAATTTGAAAAATTAAAAGTTCAATCAGGTATTCAGTAAAACGTGCCGATTTTGGTGGCCAAATCATTAGTTTTGCCATTTTTTTAACCAAATTTGGAAAAAAATTGATCCAACGCCAAATTAAGTGGCGTTGATTTTATTTTAAAACTTTTTTATAGAGCAAATTTGGGAAAAAAGAGTAAAGCAGACTAGAATTTGTCTTTTTTTTTAAAAGAAGAAAAATGCAAGCATGCTGAGGTGGCGTGGGTTGGAATTTGTCTTTTTTTTTAAAAAAAATAAAAAATGAAAGCATGTTGAGGTGGTGTTGATTGGAATTTGTCTTTTATTTTATTTAAAAAACATGCAACCCTTGGACGCCAATTGAAGTGAGGTCGGAACCTATTATCTTATTCTAAATTTTATATTTAACCCTTCAACGCTAAATTAATTGGCATTGATTTTATTTTAATCTTTTTTATAAAGTAAATTTGAAAAAAAAAAGTAAATGTCATACTTGAAAGCCAGTTGAAGTGGTGTTGGAAAATTATTTTCTTTTTTTAAGAAAATAAAAAATGTAAAATAGTAAAACCCAATTAAACACAAAGGTAAGTGGCCTCACATCTTCACCTTTCTTTTCTTTTTTTCAAATTTTCTTAATAAAAAAATTTAAAAATAAAAATTAAAAATGGTTCCTTACCTTAGCTTTTTTTTTTCTCCCAAAAGTGTGTGTGACAATTGACATCCTTACCTTTGCATTCAATTGGGTTTTGCTATTTTACATTTTTTATTTTTTAAAAAACATAATATTCCAACACAACTGGTGTTTAAGCCTGACACCTTTTTTTCCCTTCAAAATTGCTTTATAAATTTTTTTAAAAAAAAATAAAATTGAATCAACACCAAGGGTTAAATAAAATTTAGAATAAGATAATTGGTTCCAACACCACTTCAACCGGCGTTCAAGGCTTGCATTTTTTATTTTTTATTCTTAAAAAAAGACAAATTCCAACCAATGCTACTTCAACTGGTTAAGTTAGGACAATGATTTTTAAAAAAAAATTAGGACAATGATTTTTAAATCATTTATTTTAAAAATAATTTGGTCAAGTTAATGTGACACTCCAACGCAACTACTTCAACTGGCGTTGATTTTTATTTTCAATTCCCAACACCAACCCAATTGGCACTTGGCCCATATTTAGAAACCTTGGACATTTTGGATGTAATCTAGAAAGTTGAGTCTCATTTATGCTAGTCTCGAAAAATACTCGTCTATTATCTTTATTTTGGCTGGGTAAGAGGCTAACTTTCGCTATTTGGCTTTGTTTCATGCTAACTTGCACCGTTCTATTAGGTTCCATAGATTTTTTGATTCTGTGGATATTTTATAATTTTTTATTATTTAAGTTGGTGATTTTAAGTAACTCAATGTTATATATACCACTCATCTTGGTTTAGTTTTCTACTTGGGGAACACTATTTTCATATGTATTTTTGATATTTTTTATGGTTCCTTCTCAAATGAAGGTGAGACTCAATGTATGCTCATGTGAGAGAAGACCATGTGGAAATATCAAAAATTCACAGTTCTCTTTCTACTTTTCTATATCAAGAGTTGATATTATTTTCCAGTTATGTTGTTTCACTTTAGGGACTTAAGTAGTTAAGTGTATAATTCGTTCTTTAGATTTTAATTTATAATAATTTTTATTAAACAGTTATGTTTTGATTAGTCAAATAAATGAAAGTCTATTTTTGATAGTTAAAATAATTGTTAAAGTGATATTAAATAATTCTTTAGATCAACTGTTGAAATGTTTGGCAAATGTTTTGGTGTACTTTAGAACAAGACTACTAGAACTGAAACTAGGAAATTAGAAATGGTTTGGGAATAATTTGAATTTGGGTTTGGGTTTGGGTTTGGTTGGATATGGTGGGACCTTTTTGGTATAAAAATCTGTGGTGTTCTAGAAGAAATTCAAAAACCATGTTCTTTAAACTCAAAGGCAAAATATTGACACATGTCCACCTCTGATTTAATTTTTGTTTTTTATCACAATTAGTTTATATGTGATAGTTTATCCTCTATATTGTCAATACAATTTTTTTTATTAACTATGCAGATATTTAATTAGTTATTAGTATTATTTAATAATGTTACTTTTGCCATAGTAAGAGGCAATTTAAAAAGCTGGGATATGTTTGTTATCATTACAAATATTCTAATTCTTTAATTTGCATTTTTATTATCTGTTTTCTAGGATTAAAAACGGTTATTAGTTTTGAAAACCGTCTTTTAGCTTGTTCTAACACTCAAAAGTAAGTTGAAATAAGCTACACGTGAGATGACTTGATTTTTAAAAACCATTGATATCACAGCTTGAATTATGTACACGTTAAGTTTGAGTAGTAATTTAAGCTCACCTCTTGAGCTTCAAATCTTAAATATAGATCCTTCTAATTAGCGATTTTTAAATGCAAAAACTAATATTAAATGCACTTGACAATTAACCATTTGTGCTCTGCTGCCACATTATAATTTACAGTTGAATTTGATATTGACACTTGTCATTCATGCTGTTCCGAATTGTCTGGCAAATTATTTGTAAAACTTCTCCTTTTTCGGGATTTTTTTGGGATGTTTAAAATGTATTTCCTTGGTCCTATGTGAAACAATAAGTATCTCATAAGTAATGATAAAGATGGACCTCCTTTCTCCTTCACTGTATATGCTGTGTTCTTTTCTTCCATAAGCTATTAAGCCATATGTAGTGTTCTTAAAGTTCATGTTCTGGCATTGGTCTCTGTCTGCATATGATGTGTTTTTTATGGTTAGTAGTCATAGTTTCCTTCAATTAATACAAGAATTATTTTTCTTCTCTCTTTTCCTATTTTACTTTCTTTGGCTTAACCTTGCAAGTTATGCACTTTCACCCTATGGTTTCAGGAAAAATTTGGAATTCTAAACCAAAACCCTATAACCAAAGGAGATCACCACACGTCCTCCTCCGCCACAAAACAACTGGATGCCGAGTCAGGGGATGATAATGGTGAAAATGATGATGATGATGACGAGGAGGATGGTGGATCTGGGGAAGGTGAAGAAGACCCATCATCAGAAGATGTAGGAGATTTTGACAACAACTCTAACAACAATAAGAACAACTCGAGGAAAGGTCTAGGAGGAGGTGCTGGTGGCCCAGAAGAGAATGGTGAAGACGACGATGATGATGATGAGGACGGGGAAGACCAAGATGACGACGACGATGACGAAGACAATGACGACGACGACGGCGGCGGCGGGGAAGATGAAGTAGGTGAGGATGAAGAAGAAGAGGAGGATGAAGAAGCACTCCAACCCCCAAAGAAGAGAAAGAAGTAAATTACTATAGGTAGTGAGGTCACCTGTAAGTACTTGTGTGTGTGACTTGTTCCCTAACTGTCTCCTTGTTTAGCCTATTAGGAGATCTATCATGTACCCAGCATATGATGTTTTTAGGGAAAATGTAATATTTATTTTTTATGCGACTGAGTAAGAACTTTGACAGAAGGATGTTGTTAGTAACTGTAATATTATAAAGGTGGCCAAAGGTTAACTTGGACTTGGGCTTGGCAATCAAGTTAGTTATATTAATTGAAATTAATTGGGTCGGTTAATTATTATTTTTATTTAAATCGGATAGAATTTAAATTCATATTTCTAAAAAGAAATATTTAAAAATATAAATCTAAACCAGGTAAACTATTTTCGACCAAGATTTACTGGACAACATCCATCTCCATCTTCACAGTTTTTAGGATTCCTTCAGCTTTCTTGACATC
The DNA here is from genome assembly GCA_020205605.1 of Panax ginseng. Classification (NCBI taxonomy): domain Eukaryota; kingdom Viridiplantae; phylum Streptophyta; class Magnoliopsida; order Apiales; family Araliaceae; genus Panax; species Panax ginseng. The sequence goes on along the minus strand of CM035148.1, from coordinate 26,881,883 downwards.
TCAATAACGTCTCAAACTCTGCCTGAAAAATACAATCCCTAAACTAACTTTCGTTTTTTCCCCCGACTTATGGATGTTTATATATTTTTCCCTGTCCTCGTTAAGCAGGAAGGGGTTGCTTGATTTTTTTTTTTTGTTTCTCCTGTATTTTCTTCGCTTCAGGAAGATTCACTATTTTTAAGAAAAGAGAGAATTTATTTGTAACTCTCCTTTATTTTTTTTCTGAAATTGTATAAAAATTATTTTTATAACTCTCCTTTATCTTTAAAAATTAAGAGGGAGAGAAATTATTTAAAAATTTGGGAGAGATAGTATAAAAATTTTAGAGAGAAAAAAATATATATATAAAAAATTGAGCATAAAATAATTTTTAGAAAAAACAAGTGTACAAAAATTTTAGAGATAAAATCTAAAATTTTTGTTGCGTTTGAATTGAAGTAATGAAGGTGAGAATGTAATAAAAAAAGTTGTGTTTTGATTGCTATTGGAATGGATTGAACCATTCATATTCTTTCCAAATTTATGAATTTTATTCCTTACGGGAGGAAGAGTATGAAATAACTTATTTCAACTGAAATGGAATGAATCATTCCACTCTCTATTTTATTCCTTCAATCCAAACGTAACATTAGAAGTGTAAAATTTTTTAGAGAGGAAGAATGTATAAAATACTAGCTGGGTCCCGTGTCTCCGGCACTGTATGGACGCTGTGATTTATCTCAAATTTTGAACGGCCCAGATAATTTATTGAGTGAGCGAGAAATTCAAAATTATTTGTATTTTATTAGATAGATTAGAGATAGAAGGTGAAGAAATATATAAATTAAATATCATAAATAATTTATTTAATTGGACCATAATAGTGGTAAACTTGAAATTTAAAATATGGGTTGACTTATATTTGACTCATAACTATATCAATATGGTTCCAACTTACCCAACCTATATTACAAATATGTAACGTGAATTTAGTTATTAAATGAAACCCTAATTAAATTTTATAAATCAAAATCAACTCAAAACTGTATTTTGCCAGAGATACGTGGGAGCCTTTCACAATTCTTCCTTACCCGAAGGTGGGGGTGTTCAAAAAATTTGATTTTTTCGATTTTTTACCGAACCGGTTTATACCAAAAATCAGTAGTATAGCTTTTTTTTTTGTCTTTGATTTTCGGTTTTTTACATTTTGATCTAGAAGCGTGAAAGAATTTTTGAATTCGATAAAAATTGAAATACCAAAAAAATCAAAATTTAATAATTAATGTTTTGTAGTTTTATTTATTAAATAATTTTTTTATATATTAATAATTTATATATAGTAGTAGTTTTATTAATTTTTTTATGTATATTAATAATGTTTGTAGTTTTATTTTATATATTAATCATTATTAATAGTTAATGATTTGTTAGTTTTAAAAAAATTGTTAATATATATAAAAAATTATTTAATTATTATTAATAATTACTATATATATTAACATGCGGTATAACCGAAAATCGAACCGAAAAAATTGGTACCAATTTTGTACTGAATCGGTATCGAAACCGATAATTCAGTATCGGTTTGATTTTTTTACCAATAAGCACCCCTACCGGAAGGCCTATTCCTTTCATCTCAATTTGTCTGATAAAATATTCATTTTAGAATTTCTCAAAATGCTTGTCAGTAATGGTCAAATGCTGAAATTGCTTTAACCCATAAATTCCAGCAAGGTTAATTTTGAAATAGGAATTTCTTAATTTATCGAGGTAATATTGGCATAACAATTTCTCAAAAATACGGTGAATAATTATTTTTAAATTACAATCTCCAATAATTAATAATGTTGGAATACTTAAATTTGTTAATCGTTAAAGCTATTGATTCAAGTAAATCTAATATAATTAATTATTATTTCTTCCTTTTAATTTTTAGCTATTCTTGTAATTCAATACTTGTAAGTTGTAATTCTAAATATATTTACATTTTTTAAGTATAATATATTTGATTTGATATTATGTATGGTAAAGATGGGTAAACACAAGCTTTTTAAACCCGGACTGTTAATCGAATCGAAAAAGATACCGGGTGGATGGATCATTAGTTGAACAAGTGGTCGAACCGTTATTGACTCAATGACATCATTAATATATAATAAATAATAAATATATTAATTGTTATTACATATTATATATAATATTTACTTATTTAGTAAATATGTAAAGTTTATCAATTTATTTACAAAAAATTAAAAATATTTGTATAATGTTTAGTTCATACAATTCAAATAAATACTAAATTTATATGACAACCCACTCATTTTCATACAATATTATTTTTTCTTGTGTATGTAGAAATCAGTATTTTATATATATATATATATATATATATATATATATATATATATATATATATATACCAGTAGACTCCAAGCCAAACCTCATCAAGGGATGGAGAAAACAAGAATTCTCACAAACATGGTATTAATTAAGGGACTGTAAGACAACATAATAAAAACAAAGTATGTGTGAGACCCAGATTTTATAAATAAATATTTAATTTTTTAAAATAATTTTTTTATTATTATGGAATGGATTTGATATAATGTTATAGTTGTGGATAATATTTATAAATTTTGTAAAGTATGCAAGTTGTTATAAAATATTCGTTTGGTCGGGGAATATTCTTTTTGTCGGGGAATATCCGTACGACGACACAATCATTGGTGGACCCCACAACGAAAATATTGTCGTAGTTAGAAAACGATAGAATTATCTTTTTATAAAAATAACTACGAAAGTGTTACCTGAATTAAAAGCTGTTGAACTACTTTCGGTAGTAAAGAAATGCGAATCTGGCGTGGTTGCATAAGAAGACTTGCAGTATTGATTATTGATGCTTACGTGATAAGTCACTCGCTTATACTCAATTATTGCTACGATAATTCTTTGCGATCATATCTCTCATATTATTAATTCGATTATTGTCACGAAAGATCATCTGCGATAATATGTTATTTTATTAAATCAATAATTGAGATGACAAGGTTATTTGTATTATTAAATTTCAATATTTACAATGTCTAGAAGTTCTATCAAGGAGAGGTTTGGTCACCTAATCGCGGCATAATAGGGAGAAATCCTTATTGGAAAGCCCCCTTCCACAAGACGACACTGGTTGATAAATATTGTGAGTTATAATATTAATGATGAATGTTATTAAAATTGAAGTTGTGTTCGAAGTTGAATTTGGAGACGCGGACGTGATATTTGAGTCAGGAACGATAAAATTAGTAAAAATAGTCTATAAACACAAAATTTTCCGGAATTCACTATTTGGTCAAAAAGTCAACAGTTGACTTTTTCGAGAAAAGTCAAACTTTAAAATTTCAAAATTTATATTGTTGATAAAAATAGCTTCATTATGTTGGAATTGTTTGTGTTAGTAAAAATTGACATTTATTTCGATAATAATTGATGTTTGGAGATTATATTGACCAATCGGGTATTTAACCGGTTAAATGAGCAATTAATTGCTATTAATTCACATGATTATAACTATTTGTTCACATGTGTGTACTATTGATTCACATTCTTGTTACTATTAGGGGAGTTGGTGCAAAATTGATAATACTTGCATGACTAAGTTAAAAATGGAGGTATAAATGGAGGTACTATACTGTAATTGTTTTTATCACATGATTAGAACTATTGAGTCACATGATTTACTATTGATTCACATTATTTACTATTAGGGGAGTTGGTGCAAGTTTGATAATACTTGCAGGACTAAATTAAAAATAAAGAAAAAGATGAAGGTATTATACTGTAATATTTCGAGCCCCAAAACGTGCAATTATCGAAACTATATTTTCCTATAAATAGAAGCTCATTCTTCCTTCATTTCTCACAAATTCACAAAAGCTTTAGAGCAATTATTATAGAGTGAAATTATAGAGAGAAAGAAGAAGAGAAGTCTGCTACATCACTATTCCAGTATCCACTATCCAGTATCCAATTTTTTTAAGGTAGAGAATATTATTTGTTGTACCCGTAAGGGGTATTATTTTTTTTGTATTCATGAAGAGAACTTCTGTTATTCATTATTTATTATTCTGCTGGAATAACCAGTATACGCGGACTACCCTATACTTGGTGACATTTTTCTATTATTCCATCTTTATTATTATTCATTGGAATATCACATCGCTCGCGTTTACTGTGGGACTGGTTCCGTTATTTATTATTACGTTGGAATAACCTATCATGCAAAGTACCGCGCATGCATGGTGATTTCGTTGTTATTCTATTCTTTATTATTCGTTGGAACATCTCGCCGGTGTAATTTACCGACCGGTTCCGTTATTATTATTCCGTTGAATAACTCGTCTATGGCAAGTACCGCATGCATATGATGATTTCTTTTGTTATTCCATTCTTTATTATACTCGGTTGGTTAAAGTTTTGACTTTATACTCCATGAAATTAGTGGAATATCCTTGATATTTGCGTTTCATCCAAAGATTTTTCATGGACATATTCTTCTCGAGCATTCTTGAATTTTACTCTACAAAGCAAAGATCATGTTGACACTTTGGACGTTATCGGCCCTAGATAAATTAATTCTTGAACTTGTTTTATTGAATTCTTATATCATTGCCATCATCCTCATGTTTATATTTTGTTGATAGTCATCTGTGGCCTGTAGTGCATAGATAGACTTGGTATGATTATGACCAAGGATTATTCGGTGTAATCATAACCGTAATGTTATAAATGATGTGAAAAAAGTCCCCATTGGCCCGTAGTGCATTGATGGACAGTTTTTGGTATGATTATGGCTATGAATTCTCTTTGGCCGTAGTGCAAGGATGAATTGTTTTATGGCATGATCAAGACCGTTGATGAAGACATGATTATATTTAGCCGTTGTGCATGGATAATTCGTGGTCGTGATACTAAAGAATATCCTCGTCAGAAATGCTTGGGGTGATTCGATGATGTGGATTATTTATTGTTGAATCCCAAATGATAAAAGTGATGAAAAACCTTTTAAATCATAAAAGATAGTAGATTTTATTCTCTACTTGACTCTTTTAATGGATCGCTTGTTCACCGTCATAGATTAAACTTGATGGTTGTTATATTGTATTAGTTTAACATCGTTGAAGGCTAATGATAATTTATTTTGCATTATCTTAGTCATAATATTTCTTCTTGGGCTAGTTGAACTCACCCCTTTCTTTCACCGTTCTCTTGAAATGAGAATAGAATATAACGAGCAAGTCGGAAATGGAGTGATGGTCCTAGATGGTGCATTAAGTAGTCCTCACTATTCTTAAAAAATAGTGTGATAATAATTGTAATGAGGACTCCTTTTGAGTTTGTATATACTCTAAGAGACAATATTTGTATTCAAGCTCACGATTTATGTTTTGTCGTATTATATACACGGCAGCTTGTATTATTAAGTTGTATTTGAATTACGTATCATGTATCTCAGCGACTCAAGATGGGTGATGTATACCTAATTTTGGGGGCGTCACAATATCTGTTGAAAAACAAGCAAGAACACAATTAAAACAACTAATTCTAGACCCATAAGTTTATAGTGGATAAAATAAAATAACAAAATTATCATCATATCCGATATAAAAAGTTGGGGCGGGCTCATAACACTACTTCCAAATAATGCACTTATGCCCAATTAATCATACACACATTGCAGATAAATTAGGAAATTAAAAAGATGCGGTAACCGTGTTTTCACGAAAGTCAGGAGTGCATAACACATTCCCTCCGCTTAATCAAGACCCCGAACTCTATGAATCTTAGTTTCCAAGGCCTGTGAAGCAGAGTCCAATAATTGGGTTTAAAATCGGTTGAGTTGGTACAACCATTTTAAAACTACCAATTGGCGACTCTGATTTTTCAAATCGTCTACATTTTATGTCGGACTCTTTTCAAACTCGTTCTTTCAAACAAAACTCAACACATAAAGAACATAAATGGTAAAAAGAGGAATTCCAAATAAAAGAAAAAATGTATCCCGACGTCGACAATATATATACACACTAATTCGATATTATTTATTTAATTTTCGTACCATATAAAACTATGAATTCACTCACATCCATATATATACAAGTTGACATTTTGACGTGCATTGAACTACCACTACTACTAGGGAAGGTATATATTGTTGGTTATGCTTAAAAATTATTTATGTAACTCTCAATTTAATTGTTCTTTTATTTCCTTTAATACCCTAGCAGTTACCTTATTTATTTCTGTAACTCCCAAGCGTTCCATTAAGCCGTTACCTTTATCTATGTAACTCCCCAACGTTCTTCTTCTTATGCTTCAGTGAATACCTTTTTAACTATGTTAATAGAGAAAGAGAAGGTCTTCTTCTATATACTATCTCTTTGTATTCTGTTCTTATCGATATAGTCAGTTATTATACTCTGTTAAATGGGCAATCCACATAGACAAGTCCAAAGCCTCCTTCCGTGAGTACACACGATCGGAGACTTCGCTGTTGAATCCTGGAAAGTGACCGCCGACAGCCCATTTGTACCTGTGATTATTATCAGTGGGGGCGAAATCACTTTTTAGGACAGTAGCTCAGCTACGCCTCAGTTTTTCAGCTAAGTTGTTCCAATTTATTGTGTTATTCTTCTTGTTAATTGCTATATTTTCCAACAATCTAAAAAGTGATTTTTTCTATTAACAAGAATACATGTTGTTTTAGTTAGTAAATTATGTGGTGCACATTTTCCTTTGTACTCCATCTTAGTTACACATAATTATGTGGTGTACTGTGCACATATTCCTTACTTAATTGTTCATTTTTGGCACTTCAGCTGCAACTTGAGCTTTGTGGGGATCTTTTTCCATTCTTCTATTAAATGATATTAACCTTATGAGATTTACAAGATTATTTCCTATTGTACTAATCCCAAATATAATAGATTTCTCATTATGTTCCAATATGTTCTTCCCCTATTTTTCTTTGTTTCACAGGGAAACAGATCTTTCTAAAACTTAGTTGAGAAAAATAATTTATTGTTGAAATATATGGAAAAGCGAGAGAAAATAAATAAAAATTATATATATTAGTTTTTGAACTTGTTATGAGATGACGTTCTCATTAAATTGAGCAAAAAGGAATTAATTGCATCTATTGTAACTTATTTTCTCGTCTTTGGGATGTCTACCTTCAACATTACTGCAACAAACTGCTAATGTCTGATCTGAACATTGTCCCTTGAAGTGTAATGTTTAATTTATGAATGTTTTGTATGTGCATTTGTCTGTCAGTTTTTTTTTATGTAAATACATAGTGATTCTTGGACTTGCTAGTAGTAAGAATAGAACTTGGCAATTTATTTTTTTGGCAATGACTGCATAAATTATAATGATGTAGTTGTGAAATTATGTTTTGGTAATCTAGTCAGTTACTTGTTATTTCTTTATCCAAAAGGAAACTTTTGCAGATAGTTTGTCGTGTATTAGTTCAATCAAGATTTGCAAAATGAATCTGTAGAGTTTTTGTGATATACAATGGCCTTGGTGTTAGGAATCATCCATAATTTTTGAGAATTAAAGTCCTTACCAGACATGGTATTCCAACATTGAGGAAAGTGCTTTCGGGAGGTTGTTTTATATAAAGGATACTTCACACATACCCAATGTGTTGAAATTTGAGTATGAGAATGCTAGAGGTGTTAGGAAGCACTCATCGTACAAGAGTAATGATTGATGACGTATATATATGTGTACGTATAAGTGTTTCTTTTTTTTTTACTAGTTGGGTGGTAATTTTTTTTAGCGTACTTTTTAAAAGATTATTTCCCATAAAGCCAAGTATCAAACTTTGATAAATGTGTTGCACAAAATTTGCAGTTATTACATCATTTGTGGTAGTGCTTTTATATGATAGAAAACAATATGGTAGTGCCAAAGATATAATGGCTTTGTTTTGAATTTTGACAAATGGTGTAACTTCTTTCCTTGAAATTTGTCAGAAACCAAGTATTGTGTTGCTTCCTCCTTATGAGTCAATTAACCAGTGTTATCCTTATGAGAGCAAAGAGTCTATTACTTTTAAAAGATGGATAGTTGTCTGCTGTTGAGAGCTGACGCTGAAATTATTAATGTACATTAATGATATTTAAAATGTCAAGTTAATTAACTTTAACTTACCTTCTAATATGTGAAAAGAAGATTGCTTTTCTGAATCAATTAATAAATAGTTAGTGATTATTAAATTCTGAAAATTTAACAGATATTAATTATTGGAATAAAATTAATATTTCCACTGAAGTTTTGGAAAATTAATATATTTGGATAATTTTAGTTAATCTCCAATTTAATTATGCAATAGTTAATTAATTGTGATAATTTGCATGATCTTCAAAAAAAAAATTCGAAAAATTACAAAGAATATTTGGTGATGATAAGATATCTTTTTGTAAATTTTATGAAAGTATTTTAATGTGTTTATAACATACTTAGAATATTAATTGAGTAATATTGTATGTTCTTTAATTCCTTTGTTAATATTTTTGAAATATTAATTGTTGGTGCTTGGAATTAAATTACCATGTTGTAATAACACATGTACTCTAACTTGGGGTATTTTAAAATGTGGGGGTGTCTAGCTAAATTAGCTATACCAAAATTTAAAAAGGAATAAAATTGGACATAAAACAATGGTTTGTAGTTTTATTGGATATGTTTCAAACAGTCTTGCATTTAGACTTTTTATAACTGAAGATGACCCTAAAACTTATGAAGAAGCAATGAAATTATTTGATGCAATCTTTTGAAAAGATGTTATCCATTATGAGTAATCATACATGAGAGCTAGTTATTTTGCCTAAAAAGAAGTAAATCTGTTGGGTGTTTAAAAAGAAGTTAAAAGTTGACCGGTCTATTGATAATTTTAAAACAAGTTTTTCAGTACTTATTGTTATGTGCTAATGTTAATTGTGAATTATTTTAATGTGCACTCCGTGCAACAATGTGATAATAACTGTGAATAGTCTGTTGATAATTTAAGTTAATTGTTCTATGTGAACTATATAATTTGAGAAATGCGAAGTATGAGCATTATGAAGCATGTATCAGATGTCAAGCCTGTATAAATGTACAATATGAGAAAGATAAAGAATATATAAAATGCGAATTATACATGGGATGTGAAGCATGAGAAATGTGATATATGCATGAGATACAAAGCATGAAAATTGTGATGTGATTCTTTATTTATATGTGAATGATTTGATGATATTTGGTACTGATGAGAAAGTTGTGAAAACTATTAAACAATTTTATTCTCTAAATTTGACATGAAAAATAAACTTGATTCTTGGCATGAGAATTAATAAAATTGCACATGGTTTGTTTTTATCTTAGACTCATTATGTGGAATTCTTAAGAAATTTAATTCTTTAATGAAGAGCCTTTAGAAACACCTTGTGACTCTACTGTGTGCATTTAAAGAAAAATAAAGTGGATTGGTATTGCACAAACTGAAGATGCCAGAATCATTGATAGTGTAATGTACTTAATGAATTGTACTCAACCTGATATTGAATATATCATTAGTAGACTTAGCAGAAATATGCATAATTCTTCACAAGTTCATCGGAATGCATTGTCATGTCTAATGAGGTATTTAAAAGGAACAGTTAATGTAAGTGTACATTTTTCTGATAATCCTAATGTTTTTGAAGGATATTGTGATGCTAATTGGGTATCTGCTAATGATGAAACAAGCTCCACTAGTGGATATGTGTTTACTTTAAGTGGATGAGTTATTTCTTGGAGATCCGCTAAACAAACTTCAGATCGTTAAATCTACTATGAAATCTGAATTTATTGCATTTAATTGGACAGTGTCTGAAGCAGTAGAGTGGTCGAGAAATTTATTGGCAGACATAATAATTCCTTATATATCTCTGCATTGTGATTCTCAAGCTGTTATTGAACGAGAAATGAACCATGTGTATAATGGAAAATTCGCTTGATACATAATATTGAATGATGACTGATCATTAAACGGTGTTATTTCCATAGAATTTGTGAGGTCTGAAAAGGCTTACAAAGGGATTAATTAAAAAGAGTGTCCAAGAAACATCCAGAGGGATGGGACTATTGCCAACATCTTGAGTAAGTAATACGTGATGGAAACCCAACTCGTGTGATTGGAGATCCATGAATTGGGTTCAATGGGTAAAAACAAGTCACGTAATTACTTAATTATAGCACTACAATTATTTATATCCCTTCTTGTGTGCATGTGGTGCTTACTGACAAATTGTGATAGGATGAATCATTTAGATTATTAATGAAACTCATAGCCCTAAAGGGTGGTGTATGTCAGTATACACTTGATGGGTTCACCTATATAAAGGTGGAAGTGTAGGCCGCTTCCTATGAGAGTCTTTGGCATACTCTCTAGAGCCTTTATGAAAATCTGGGATATGGCGCATGGCCTAGAACGCGCCCAACCACGGACTTGTGTGGATTCAGGATTTTTAGATATGTGTGCAAGTCAAATTGATTGTATCATAGATAATGAGTTCAAGAATATAATTCACCTATAATCTACAATCATGAGCTTGTTCCACTAAGTGTTGATTCAAACCCACAAGGTATCGACGTTATGTATCTAAAATCCATTGCTCTTCTCACTTCCTTTTAATTTTTCTATCTTTGATAATTTTGAATCATGTGGGGGATTGTTGGTTATGCTTAAAAATTATTTATGTAACTCCCAATTTAATTTGTCTTTTATTTCCTTTAATACCCTAGCCGTTACCTTATTTATTTCTGTAACTCCCAAGCGTTCCATTAAGCCGTTACCTTTATCTATGTAACTCCCCAACGTTCTTCTTCTTATTCTTCGGTGAATACCTTTCTAACTATGTTAATGGAGAAAGAGACGGTCTTCTTCTATATACTATCTCTTTGTATTCTGTTCTTATCGATATAGTTAGTTCTTATACTCTGTTAAATGGGCAATCCACATAGACAAGTCCAAAGCCTCTTTCCGTGAGTACACACGATCGGAGACTTCGCCGTTGAATCCTGGAGAGTGACCGCCGACAGCCCATTTGTACCTGTGATTATTATCAGTGGGGGCGAAATCACTTTTTCGGACAGTAACTCTACTACGCCTCGATTTTTTAGCTAAGTTGTTCCAATTTACTGTGTTATTCTTCTTGTTAATTGCTATATTTTCCAACATATATATATATATGTAATCCATCCATGGCAACCGGTTGCCATGGATACTGTGCCAACAACCTCTTTTCGGACCGTTGATCAACTTAATTATTTGAAGGCTGAGATTGGGATATATTTAATACCAAGCCATGACAAGCTCTACCATTTTTTATTTAAATAAGAGGAGCCCACATTTCAACATATTGTCAGTATAGTTAAACAAAATGAATATTTAATATTAAAATATTACAATCGGTACAGCTTGTCTTAATTTACACCCCCCACCACTACGCATTTCTTCATTATATATCATAACTCAAAGAAATTAAAATAGAATAAAAAATAAAATTAATATTAAAATATTAAGTAGAAGTGCGACATCTTGAATTTTTTTTTTTAACACGTTTATGCTTTATATGTTATTAAAGATGTAATATAACGATTTTTATATTAAGTGATATATGAAAAATGATCAATCATTATTAATGATATATAATAAAAGTGATCAATCATTACCCTTTTTTTTAACGCATTATATATTATAAAAATTATTAAAAAAAATTATATCATTTATAAAAATTAATATATTAAGATATAAAATTATATCATTTTCAATATACTTAAGCCCCTGGGAATATGTGATTTTCATAGATGTAATGTAAGTGAGTCATATCTTAATCTTAAAACAATGGAAGAAGACCCCAAACAGAAACCCAACTTCTGCTATCGGCCGATCACCCTATACCCAACCATAGCTATAAGTATTCATAATACCAAAATTATACCCAATACCCCTTGTAAATCACATATTCCCATGGGCTTAAGTATTATATTGAAATCAAATACCATAAGGAAAACCTATGAAGTAACCTTTGTTTTAAATAAAACATAGGCAATACCCTTGCTCATACCTGTACCAGTATCTCTAATAACACGAATGGCTTCAATGCTGGATTCCAAATTGTTCATAGAAAAATAAAAAACTGTACCGATCAATAATCAATCTGTTTCAATCAATAGTAAATTACATCATAGCCTCAATGATTTAGTTCCAAATAAATCTTTTTCAACACAAAAACTTACTCTACATTCCAAATTGGGTTAAGTTCAGATGACCACCTAGGGTTTGAGCGGTTTTCCACTTAACCACCTGTAGTCAGTAAAACTACATTTAAACTCCTGACTTTTTGAGTTGAAGTGAAAACGTCACATTTTCCGTCCAAGTTAACTGTGCGTGTATGTCACACGCCAAAAACGCGTGAAAAGGGCTATAACGGTAAAAAAATAATAATAGTATATGTCCAAAATACCCTCTGCTTCCTTCTTCTATACGAGAGAGAGAGAGAGACAACAGAGTAGCAAATATTGATAAACGTCGATAGCTTGAGAAATAAGATCCCCGGCTTATCTCTTGCGATCCGTCGATAGCTTGTTGTGTAGGGTAAAGCGATGATGAGGAGAAATTTGGTACTCACTCCCAAAGTCCAGATCTGTTGGAATTCGAATCTGATTCACTCTCTTCTTTTTCCCATCTCTCTATTTCATAGGAAAATCAAAACCAGAAAAAGAAGAATAATATGTTTCTTCTCGATTGGTTCTATGGCGTGTTAGTCTCGCTCGGATTATGGCAAAAAGAGGCTAAGATCTTGTTTCTAGGGCTCGATAATGCCGGCAAAACTTTCCATATATTTCAAGTAGGAGGTGGCGTGGGGTTAAGCTAGCATCACCCCTCTAAGCACGTATATGAGGAATAAGAGATAGCTAAGAAAATAACATAACTCCCCTGCTCTCTCATCCTATCTTCCGTTTCAAAAAAAAGAGTTAAATTCCCAGTAAAATTTTTCAGTTCTTCCACTATTCTCTACAATTGTGAATAAGAAAAAGAGGTAGCAAGAGCAATATGGAGCAAACTATCTTCAACTTCACAATAATAAAGGTATAAAACTTCTTCTTTTGTGCAAATTATAGGAATTATAAAACTCTCTTCTTCTTTCTGAAATTGGTTGTGGGAGTTTGGATTATGGAACCAAGAAGGGTTCAGATGTTATAAAGATGTAACTGATTATGGAGTTGAGGTTTATGCTCTGAATTCATAAAAGATTTGAGTTTTTAAAGCATGCATGTTAGATATTTGATAAAATGCCCCAATAAAGTTTTGTGGTCCTGGTCACAACCTTGGTATCTTTTTATATGTTAAGATTTTAATTTTCCATATTTTACATTGAAATTTTGATAGCTATTTTCTTATTTTCGTTTGAGTTTGTAAGTTTGTAAGTTTAATATGCAGGATTTTAAGTTTGTAATATGCAGGATTCTAGACTCTCTATTACATGTAGTTGTGTTGAAGGGTTTGTTCCCAGATTTGAAGATCAGTGGCATATGGGAAATTGGTCTGGTGGGTGCATTAGGGGGTCAAGTTTGAAGGACTCCTGATTTTGTAGATGTGTTGGGGGCAAGAAATGCAAGGGAATGCCAAGACAAATGCATAAACAATTGTTCTTGTAGCGCATATGGATATGTAATTGGAATTGGTGATTTGGTTGATATTGAGCATCTTGGAGATCAAATTCGATTCCACCTTCTCAAACCTCCAAAATCATGCAAAACAAGCAATCGAATCCGAGTTTTCAAGGCAATTTGTGTTTTGTTTAGCTCATCTTCGTTACATCATATTTTACCTGTTTTTTGTTCTGTTGAATGTAGCCTTTCAGGGTTGTTCTTGTGATTCAAGATGGAGATTTCACTTTGTCTGGTATATACTTCTTATTACATTTTGTATTTCAAAGCAGAAACCCAATAGAGTGACTATAGTGAGATTTATTTACTATTTTATTCACTATTTTGTATCTCTTTACTCTAGTTTGTTACATTTCAAAATTTGGATCTGTGTATATTACTGATGTATTTGTGTATCTGTGTATGCTTCTTAAGTTCTTATGATTTCTGGGTACATGCAGAGTTCATTTGATTGATCGTATTACTGCATAGCAGATTCTGTATTGGATTATTTTTTTTGGTTGAGATTAAAACAGAGCAAAGCAAAGCTTTGTATTCTCTGTTCCCTTGCCTGTAAACATGGAGGGTAATTAAGTCTTTAGGCAAATAAAGTAACGGAGTTAAGGTAGAAAGCATTTTTTCACTTTAACTCAAAAGGTCGGGAGTTTAAATGTAGCTTTACTGACTACAGGTGGTTAAGTGAAAAACCGCTCAAATCCCAGGTGGTCATCTGAATTTAACCCTTCCAAATTTATATATAAAATCCCAAACTCTAAAACTAATTGAAACATCATTCGATAAAAACATATCCTTGAAAAGCTCCTGGGATATAATTTTTGAGACAGAACAAGTAAATTAAATTACATGGTCCGTTATAAATTCAGAAAATACAGCCTTAAATTTTAAACCCATGAATAATATACTTAAAATGAAACAATCTCAAATGTTATAAAAAAAATAATTATCAGAGAAAGCAAAAAGCTACCAAATTCTCATATTCAAGTATAAATAACAAGTTATACATTGAGCCCTAATAGCCTAAATTTCAATAATAAAAAATGTAAAACCCTTTAAGCGAAATAAAAACTGTAAACATGTTATAAACATTAGATTCATACGAAAAACAAAAACCTAAACGGTAGTTTGAGATTATAAGCTAGCAAAAATCATACCTGAAACAAAAATATATCAAATCAGAGAGCTGAAAGCCTCGCGGGTGAACTTCATAGTGAGGATGGCAGCAACGACACCTGATTGAAGGCCAGTAATCCGATGATACTCTCACCATGAAGCTGAAGGAGTAGAAGTTACAGAAGAGGATTTTGGAGAAAAGAAGCCCTCGTGCGATTTTTGATTTGGGAGGATGAAAGAGCGATATGGGAGAGAAGCCGTGCAAAATTTTTTTTTAAAACAAGTCGGCCAAAACGACGTCGTTTTGGTTAACTGTGTAAAAAAAATGCACAACTTTGTATACCCATTTTCCCACATATATATATATATATATGGGAATCCATCCATGGCAACCGGTTGCCATGGATACTATGCAACAACCTCTTTTTAGACCGTTGATCAGCTTATTGAAAGGCTGAGATTGGGATATATTAATATCAAGTCGTGACAAGCTTTATCGGTTTTTATTTAAATAAGAGGGGCCCACATTTCAACATATTGTCAGTATAGTTAAACAAAATGAATATTTAATATTAAAATATATTTAAGTAATTGCGAACTAGAAACTTACCTTTTTTTTTTTTTATACGCATTTCTCCATTATATATCATGACTCAACAAATTAAAATAGAATAAAAAATAAAATTAATATTAAAATATTTGGTACTGGTATAACTTGTAAACTGCTACTACTTTTTGTTTTTAACACATTTATATTCCTAAGGTTATACACTTGATATAAAGTTTATATTTATAAATTAAATTAAAATATTTACTAGCTTTTTTTTTTTAACGCATTATATATTATAAAAATTATTAAAAATTATATCATTTATAAATATAAACTTTATATCAGTCTTTAATAAAATATAAAGTGTATATTAATATAAACTTTATATCATTTTCAAAATATAAACTTTATATCATTTTTAAAATATATTAATATTAAGGTTTATATCAAACTTTATATCAAGTGTATAACCTTAGGAATATAAATGTGTTAAAACAAAGAGAAAATTCAACATAAGTCAGATTTACCAAATATTTTAATATTAATTTTATTTTTTTATTCTATTTTAATTTATTTAGTCATGATATATAATGGAGAAAAAAAAGAAAATAGGATATGTTAAGACAAGTCAGCACTTACTTAAGTAATATTTTAATATTAAATATTCATTTTGTTTAACTATACCGATAATATGTTGAAATGTGGGCCCTCTTATTTAAATAGAAACCGATAGAGCTTCATTACCATTTCTAGGTATTAATATATCAATCTCAAATTCTTCCAATAAGTTGATCAACTGGCCTAAAAAGAGGTTGTTAGATAAAGATCCATGGCAACTTGCCACTGCCATGGATGGATTCCCTATATATATATATATATATATATATATATATATATTTATCTAATAAAATACAAATGATTTTGAATTTTTTTGCTCACTCAATAAATCATTTGAGCCGCCTAAAGTTTGGGATAAATCCCACTGTCATTCATACAATCTTAGGAGGCACGGGACACATCTCTATATATATATATATATATATATATATATATATATATATATATATATGGTCCAAACAGATGTGCAGAATATTGGGAGTAAATATTGTACTAATTTAGATATTAAAATAAATCACGTCTCTTATTTTGACTTTGAGTTTATTTGAAATAAATCTATGTACCGTGTAAATACTCTATCATAGAGATTAATTTGTATTTTTTTTAATATATATGATCAATAAATTCTTTATTTTTTAAATCTTATTTGCATTTATTATAATTATTTTTATTAATATCACTTTATCCATTTTTACTTGTGTTGTGTATAATTTAATTTTGTTTTTAGCCTTAATTTCTACTCTCTCTTTATTTATTATTTATTTTTTTAAATTTTAATATACTATTTCTCGTTATAAATGGGATTCATTTTCAGTACTGCCCAACTAATTTAGAAAAAAAATATTTTGTTTTGAGTGGAGTTTAAATATGTTGACGATAAGCTCTAGTTTTCTAGTAGTATATAAGTGGATGGTGTCGTTATATTATGCACCTTTTTTTTCCACCAACTTTTTTTCTTTGTTACTTTAATTTTAAGATTCGATACTTTTTTTAATTTTTAATTTTAAATTAAAATTTATCGATTTATATCTCTGATCAATGTCAAAACGGCCGAATACACGAAGCCTCCATGCTCTCTCTATATATATAACTAGTTGTATTCAGTGTCTCTCGCACTACATGGACGGTGAGATTTATCCCAAATTTTAGACGGTCTAGATGATTTATTAGAGTGAACGAAAAATTTATAATCAATTGTATTTTGTTAAATAGATGTAGAAGTAGAAAAACATTATACCACATTGAAATATTATACATGAAGCCTCCATGCTCTATATATTATCTAAATTATATTTTTTATTGAAATATTTTCTTCAAATTTAACCACAAGTAGTTGGATCCGGTCCCCCTTGTTTTTGTTTCAACTCAACATGATTACTAGCGTAATGAATAACAACAACATTATATTGAGTTACAATATCATCAGAGGTGGCATTCAATGAAATGGTTTGTGCGGTAGCAATTCCCGTTGCTAGCCGGAAAACCCCCGAACCACCAACTACGGCCATTTCGCGGTACTGATTCGTTAGCGGATTGCGGCCATGAACACTGAGGGTGCTACCATTGTACTTTCCATTTGTGAACAACAAGTTCATGGTCATTAGTAGAGAAATCTCCTCTAAGCTGGATGTTGCAGTCAACCCTTGGGCTCGACCCACGATTGTCGAATTGGGTTCAGGCCCTACTTTCATCGGGTTATCGATAATGGAGACTAGACCGAACAAGGTGGGTGACGTAGACGAGATAACGGAGTCGGCCACCGGATATGCCGTTGGGTTCAGCCCAGTACTTCCAGTTTGATGAAGAAAGAAGTGAAGCTTGGTTACCTTTTGTTTCTTGTTGCCAAGTGTTTTGAACCAATTTTCAACAGCTTCTGGGCTTTCGTCAATGGCATGAACCACCCTCATGGATATAACTATCGACAAAAACACAACAACTGATATCAAACATAGCTTCCCCATCTCTCTCTTCTCTTCTCTTCTCATAGACAACAAAAACTATATAACTATAGTTATTTATTAATTTTTTATGGCATAATTAATTAATTCCTAATAAAAATATGATGTTTAATTAATTTTCAACCAACAACTACAGAATTTATAAGACTAAATTGCACAATAATTTAGCAAACTAACCTTTCAAACAGCTGTGCACATAGCTAGGTGCGTGCATGGTTTGAATATTGTACGCGTATGTAGATATTTCATTTATTGATAATGTTGTATTATTAATTACTTGTACTATCTACCTACCTACCTCATCTGTTACGTTTCATAAAATTAATTTTGGATTAATTATTCGTCCTACTGTGATCGCTTTCAGTAATGGAGGTATGTCAGTATTATGTTATGGTGGAAGGTGAAGAAGAAGGAAAAAAGGTGGTAATTAAGTTAGGCAGCTTTTTTCTTTTGATTGGGTTGGTGGCCGAGAAAGAAGAAAAAATGGGAAGGTTAGTCAGGAAAAGTAAAAGAAAGAAGCTAGGGAGAGTAGTGATTAACTTCTCTTCTATATATATATGTATGTATATTCCCCATCCTGCAAATGCATGGAAATGTAAGAGATCATTCCATCAGAGGGAGAAATCCCACCCGGGAGGGTGGAAGAAAAAGAGAGCCAAGAGAGAAAAATAGAGTGAACAATATTAAACAATTAAGTGTGTGTTTGATTAGGTCTGAATGGCTCTTAATCTCTAATTCGGTCAGAAGCTGAACTTGTTTGGTAAATTTTTTTGTACCTCTTAATCGGTATGATTCAAATTTAATTCTAAACCATTCAGACTCATGTCTGAACCAGTTTATATTTTTTATGGACAAAAATAACCTCTTCTCCTTCCCTGTTTTTCCTCATGAGCTCCTCAAAATCCAATCATTCCCCTCTTCCGCCATGACTACAATTGTCCAATTTCTCTCTCAATATGTACATGTACATATACATATTTATGTATGTGATTATTATACATGCATGAATGAGAGAGAAAAACAAAAACCCATAAAAAGAACCTGTGAAATTACGAGGAATGAACCCATACAATTTTGGGGAAGGAAAATGCAATTAGCTTTACAAAGACGAAAACCCATAAAAAGAAGCTAGTAATTTTCTGAAATTAATAATTCAGAAACTCAATTTTGTAAGGGATAAAAACTTCAATCATACAAAATGGGAAAAGTTATAGATACACAGACAGATATGTGAACATATATACAGACAGATGTAAAGGGAGGGAAAGGAAAAGGAGCAACAACGATGTGGAAGGCATAGATAGTGTTGATCTTGAAATTGAAGGTGAGATGAAAAGAACTTGGATATATATTATCAAAACTCTATCTCTATCACTCTGCTCCGTTTTTTGCCCCAATTTGAGAGAGAGAGAGGCAGCCACTTTAAAAACAGTTGTAACTATTGAAATCTGCTCAGATGCATGCGAGAAAGAAAAAAGAGTTCAAGGGTAGACCTGACAAAATATAGTTATAGGTTGGTTTTGGTTTTTAAAATATGGTTAACCAATCGTTTAAGAACTAAAACTATATTAACCATTTTTAATATGAATAATGTGGGTTGGAACCATATGGTTATGGTTAAAAACTATATGGTTATGGTTAAAAACCATATTAACCATTTTAATATGGTTATAGTTCCATGAAGGCCTGATTTGAT
Organism: Panax ginseng; assembly: GCA_020205605.1. Classification (NCBI taxonomy): domain Eukaryota; kingdom Viridiplantae; phylum Streptophyta; class Magnoliopsida; order Apiales; family Araliaceae; genus Panax; species Panax ginseng. The sequence goes on along the minus strand of CM035148.1, from coordinate 26,862,217 downwards.
ATATTATTATTATTTTTTTGGGGGGTGGGGATGGAGGGTAAGGGGTGTATACATAATCACATAATATTTTTTTTTGTGGGGTAGGGATGGGGGTAAGGGATGGGGTGGGGTGGGGTGGGGTGGGGTGGGGTGGGGTGGGATGGATGGGGTGGGGGTGGGGGTAAGGGGTGTATACATAATCACATAATATTATTTTTTTTGAGTGTGGGTGTGGGTGGGGGTGGGGTGGGGGTGGAGTGGGGGGTGGTTGTAAGGGGTGGGGGGGTGGGGGGGTGGGGTAGGGTGGGGTGTTCATTAAACAATATCGCTTGAAAATGAAAATGCAGAGAAATCGAGTTATTTGTTACCATAGACTGAATAGGAGGACAGAACAATTATGTAAGCTGAAGCTCTCTTGATTGAGTACCAAAACTTGCTGTTGGATTTCTTGGAAGGGACATGACCCTTAGTGGGGGGTGGGGTGCTGTTGGATTTCTTAAAAAAAAGATCGGTTCAATGGGAAGCTTATACATTACTCACTTCTTCCCTTTTTATTTGTTTTTTTAAGAGAGATGTTTGTTCTTTTTATTTGTCATTTATAAATTTTAAGAAAGCATTAAATATTTAATTTTTCTCATTGTCCTTTCTGATTTTACTTTATTTTTCTTATATTTTTAATAACTTTTAGAAGGTTAATATTAAAATTTATACTCAATTTAGTCCATCAATAAAATTATTAATTGCAAATTTTAATTTATATGCATAGCATTAAAATGTCAATTAAAAAGTGACGAAGATATCTTGGAATAAGTGAAAATTATAGTGTTTGATAAATAATTTTTAAAATTAAATAAAGTTTGATAAATAATTTCAAACATTTTATAAAACAAATTGATACAATTATGACTTTGAATGTAAACACAAATTTTGAATTTCAGGGTTCCTTTTTAACTTTAGCTCATAAATTTTTTTTCCTGAAATTGTAGAATTGGTTTTTGTGTCTGAAAAAATGAAAATAAAATTCAATTTATGATGACAAATATAAAACATCTACCTTTAATGATGTTTAGCCATTGAATCATGCTAAAAAACAAACTTTTTATAACCAAACTGAGATTTTTTATTTCATTATATGGCATCAAGTGGTGTTTCTCCCTCTTGACGGAAGTAAATGTCCAATTAATTATCGATGTGTAGGGTGCCAAATTAATTGCGATATTGAGCAGCAATTTGCTACTCAATCCAAACAATTAGATTTTTTTGGGTTTGGATTTGGGTTTGGATTTGAGTTTGGGTTTGGGTTTGGGTGGGGGTGTGGGGTGGGGTGGGGTGAGGGTGGTGGTAAGGGGTGTATACATAATTACATAATATTATTTTTTGGGGGGTGGGAGTGGGGGTGTGGTGTGGTGTGGGGCGTAAGGGGTGTATATCACATAATATTTTTTTTTGGTGGGGGGGGTGGGGGGTGGGGTGGGTGCGTGGCGTGGGGTGGGGTGGCGTGGGATGGGTGATCGAGCTTCTTGAATATGTAAATATGGATGGAAAGAACTTTTGATTTGGATTTGGAATAAAATATGAGTCGAAAAATGGTTAACCGGGTTGGAACTATATTTCTTTTTAAAAATATGGTTCCAAACTTTAACCAACCCAAATAAATAAAAACTGTTAACCAACCCATTTGGTTCCAGTTAATATGGGTTGACCCAACAATTAACCAACTAGATTGCCAGGTCTATTCAAGGGTAATACGGTAAAATATTGTTATTAAAATATTTTGAAAAAATTAATTATCAAACTTAACATTTTTTTTATTCAGATACAATTTTATTCAAATACTCTATATTATTCAGATGTCTAATTGTTCAGATCTTAACATTTAATTTTATCAAATACCACCTAAGTGTTGTTTGGGCTACAAATTTGAGTTGTATTCAAATTAAGATAATTTTGTATTCTCTCAGTTTATTCTAATAAATTTTTTAGAGTTTGTCCCGTAATTTTTACCTATTAGTTTTAAAGAGTTTTTTCATATAAAATCTTGGTATCTCGTGTTATATAGAAATGAATGATATAAAACCAATAGGTGTGACCTTTGGTTCATACTTTTTCAAAGAGATGCATCTTTTCAAAAGGATATACCTTTTCAAAGAGATATATCTTTTCAAAGGGATTTAACATTTCTTAAGGATGTAACCTTTCAAAAGGGTGTAACCTTTCAAAAGGATGTAACCTTTTGAAAGGATGTATATCTTCAAAGGGGTATTTTAAAACCTATACATAGGTTCTCAATCTACCCAAAACAAGAACTTCAACTACAATCCTTCTCAAGTTCTTAAAAATTATATTCATTCTTCATTCATATTAAAAGTCATAAAGAGTATTCAATTTTGTTGGTTCGTGGAACTCTTCCATTGAAGTGCTTCTTGTGAGAGTTGAAGACCATTTTATCCTGGGAAGTAGACGTCCATTGTTCCATCCGTAGAAGACCGATAGCGGGGACTTAAATCGCTTTTAAGGAGAGAGCATCCAACGATTGATTTGTTTTAAAAAATTTGTCAATTTTGTAAGTCATTATTATAAAATTATTTATTTTCTAATTCTGTTTATATAATTAGTATGTATAATAATACTTTGGAATAACAATCTTAAAGCAGATTTCTAAGTATTCATTTTATACTAATTTATAAAACACAGAATATATGTTAGTGGTGTTTCATCTAGGAAGGTGATGCATGTTTTCACCACAATTTTCATCTTTTCAACGTAAAAAGATATATATAAGACTACCTTGGCACGATACATGATTAATTTCTTTATGAGAGTATAATCTTTATTTGGTTGATGGTAATTAATTTTCGATCAATTCATAAACTCGAATTATGAAGCTAATATATATATATATATATATATATGTGTGTGTGTGTGTGTGTGTGTGTGTGTGTGATGCCCCCAAAATAGGTATACATCACCCATTACGAGTTGTCAATACATGGTATGTAAACAACTACAACTTTATTATTACAATAGTAAAAGCTGTGAGTTTGAATACAAATATTATCTTCTGACAATATCTATACCCAAATAAATTCTCATCACATTTATTGATACATTATTTTACAAAATGGTGAGGACTACTAAACAACTCTCTCTATAACCATCATTCCATACCCCGACTACGTCTGCTCATTTACATTCTCGCCTCCCGAGAAGAAAAATGGAACAAAAAGAAAAAGGGTGAGCTAAACTAGCCCGGTAAAAGAATATTATGACTAAGATAATATACAATAAATTATCGTTAGTCTTCAACAGGGAAAAATTTAATAGAATACAATAGACAACAAGTTTTAAATCAATACTGCAATGAAAATATTAATTCATAGAAGAGTTACGTAGAGGATGAAATCTACTAATATCTATGTATTCAACAGTCCATCATCAATATTTTTATCCCTGTAACATCAATCAATATATATCTAGAATCAAATATTCATCTTTGCACTCTGTGCCAAAGATATTCATCGATTGGGTCATGTTCATCTAAACACTGCTCATCTGCACACTACGGGCCAAAGATATTCATCGAAATCATTCATCTTTTGCATTACTGTGCCAAAGATATTCAATAATATCATCATTTAAGACTGAGGATGATGAAAAATATTTTTAAAGAAATGAATCCAGTGAAACAAAATGACAAGGATTAAGGATTAAGGATTAAGGATTCGTACTTTGTTTTATCCACGTCCAAAAATACCTCAAAAATAATCATAGTGGTGTAAAATTCAAGAATGATCAAAACATGGATATAATCAAAGCTAGTATCCAGAATAGATATTTTGGATGAAAAGGAAAATTTCATTTTTAAATGAATAATGCCGTATTCGTGAATAGTATCGATATCACGTGAATAAGTCTGATAGTATCGTGAATAGTAACTCAGACACCAAAAGTTTCAAATTTGATAAAACTTTAGATCAATATTTCAAAGATAATGATATTGAAGAAATAATATCATTCTGAAAAAATAATATCCCTTACCTCGGAAAGACAAGATTTTAACCTGGAATCTTTGGATATAAAGCTATAACTCGAACTTGCACAGTATAGCAATACTCAAAGTATACTCAAAATACTCACAAGAATACGCTCGATAAATATAGAGAGAAAATTTCAATTTCTTGTGTGATTTTCAATTCTAACCTAAGCACCCTATTTATAGGAAAATGCTTAGAACACCAAAGCAGAAAATTTAATAAAATATTAATAAATTTATATAAATCATATGCAAACTTGGAAATTTGATTCAAAGCATATTTTGCAACACATGTGCCCACCAACCAACCACAAAAACGTTTTTGTTATTTTAAACAATTAAAACTTCCAAAAATCAATTATTTGAACTCTCTAGAACTTCAATAATTCATAATAAATAGCCCTTTTGTCGAAAAATTCGAATCTTGCGAGTTTTTATAGGAAATTCAATTCTCTACAACTTTGCGAAGAAAGTTTTTCCAAATTCCAAGCAGAAATTGACCGAAATCCATAAACCAAGCGATTTTACATTTATAATCAAATTTCGGTCCAAAAAATGGGGTCCATGACATGTTTAACATGTTTTAAACATTTATTGCAACAAAAATACTCTTTCTTCTCATATACTCATATATCACACATTCATTATAAAATATCACCATTATTATATTTTTAAAAATATAATAATATATTTAAATGAATTATTTTATCGAAAAAGATAAAATTTTAATTTTCAACAATTGTCACATTAAAATTTTCTCCATCTATATCCACATAAAATCAATATTTTTCTCATCATATGAATCAATAATTAATTATTCAAAATAATATTACTGAGAATCACATATATGACAACCGGCAGTTCCCAAGAAGAGGGGCTTTCAATAAGAATTTCTCCTTCTTTGCAAGCAATTAGGTGACCAAACCTCTCCTTAGATGTAACTTTGTAGACATTGCCAATAATGTTATCCAATAATATTATTCAGATAATATAAATTATTGCTTCGATAATGAAAAATAACTGCAGAAGTGACAATTATTGAAACAACAAAGAATATAAAATATCAACACGGCAATTATTGAATCAATAAAATAAAATATTGAGCGGTAATTATCGTAACAATTATTGAGTAGTGCCTTCTTAGGTAAGAATCAATAATTGGTGCAATCCGCAATGTCTTCTTGTCGCAACAACAACGCCAGACATCGTGTTTTAACCAACGGGTATTCCAACGATTGTAAAAGCAGTAATAACTACGCCGTTATTTTTAAACAAATTATATTTGTCGTTTTCTTCCTCCAATCGCTTTTCAGTTATGGGGTCACACACGGTCGCACCGTCGCATTTAATATTCCCGACAAAGCGATCACGAATATTCCACGACCAAACGAATATTCCCCGATAATAATGAATATTTTATAAACATTTGCTTATTTTGAAATACTTGCGTATTTTACCCATAACTATCCACATTAATCAAATCAACCCTTACTATTTCAAAATAATAATTAGAGGAAATTAAATTTCATTTATTAATTATTTGGGGTCTTACAACCTCCCTCCTTATGAAATTTCGTCCCTCGAAATTGGACGTGACGATACTGGTGTTTCAAAAAGATGAGGATACCTCGCTTTCATTTCCGTTTCCAACTCCCGGTCATTTCTTCAATAAGCATGATTCCTCCACAAAACTTTAACTTGTGGTATGACCTTCAGACGTAGGACATGCTCCTTCCTATCCAAGATCTTGACAGTACCTCTTAAAGACGTTAAGTCTTGGCTATCTCGTCCGGTTCTAACTCTATAATGTGGTTCGGGTCTTTCACATATTTACTGAAGTACGTGATATGTGAAACACATTATGAACACGAGACATACTCGGAGGTAATGCGAGTCTATAGGCTACATTTTCTACTCGGTCAAGAATTTGAAATGGACCAATAAATCGTGGATTGAGCTTTTCTCTCTTCCCAAATCTTGTAACTCTCTTCCATGGAGCAACTCGCAACAATACATGATCCCCTATACTAAATTCCACTTCTTTCTATGAAGATCCGCATAACTCTTTTGTCGATCTTGTCTGGTTTGTATCGTTGTCGAATCATTTGGATCTTTCGGTGAGTAATATACGTCTTAACTCGGGTTCCAACAATGTTGCTTCACCCACCTCATCCCAACATATTGGAAGCGATACTTTCGTCCATATAATGCTTTAAATGGAGCCACACCTATACTTGCACGATAAGCTGTTGTTGTAGGAGAATTCCACCAATGGTAAATACTTATCCAATCGCCCTTGAAGTCTTGGACACGTAGTCTTAATAAATCTTCAAGAGTTTGAATAGTCTCTCTCGATTGTCCGTCTGTTTGAGGATGGTATGCCGAATCGAATCGTAAATCCAGTACCATAGCTTTTTTGCAAGCTAACCCAAAATCTTGAAGTGAATCTTGGGTCACGATCCAAACTATAGATCTTGGCATGACATGCAACCTCACAATCTCATTTACATACATACTAGCAAGACGTTTAAGAGAATAAGTCTCCCGTATCGGCAAGAAATGTGCAGACTTGGTTAATCTATCAACAATAACCCAGATAGCATTTATGCCTTGAGAAACCGTGGGAAGACCCGTAACGAAATCCATGGTAATGTGTTCCCACTTCCATTTCGGAATCTCAAGTGGTTGCAATGGTCTCTTAGGCACTTGATGCTCCGCCTTTACACGTTGACAAGTTAAACATGTTGAGATAAATTTTGCAATCTCTCTCTTCATATTGTTCCACCAAAATGTATGTCGAAGATCACGATACATTTTAGTACTTCCAGGATGGATTGCAAATGGTGTATTGTGTGCCTCCATCATGATCTTGTACTTCAAATCGAATCGTTAGAACACAAAGTCCGGAGTGGACTCAAGTATTCCTTCTTCATCAATTCTCGCCTTAGGAATAGCACCTTCTTTGTACTTTCTTCTTCATATGCATCATTTCCGATTCGGTGGCTTGAGCAACCTTAACTTTTTCTATTAAAGTTGGCTCTGTCGTATATGATATTGACATCATCGCACTCATTCCTCGCATATGATTTTCTACTCAACGCGTCATACTACCACATTCGCTTTTTCAGGATGGTATTGAATAGTGTGGTCGTAGTCTTTCAATAGCTCGAGCCAACGTTGCTGCCGTATGTTGAGTTCTTTTTGAGTGAAGAAATATTTGAGGCTTTTATGATGTGAATATATCTCCACTTTCTCCCCATATAGATAGTGCCTCCGGATCTTTAATATGAAAACGACTTATTCGCTAACTCTAGATCATGAGTAGGATAATTCTCTCATATTCTTTAAGTTGTTGCGAGGCATAAAGGCTATGACTTTTCCACGTTGCATGAGAACACATTCTAACCCTTTGCTCGAAGCATCATCAGAGATAACAAATCCATCCGAACCGGATGGTATTGTTAGACATGTGTCAAATAAGTCTCCTCTAAGCTCTTTGAAACTCTTCTCGCATTCCTCGCTCCATAATGAATTTTATATCTTTCCGAGTCAATTTGAGTTAATGGAGTAGCGATTCGACAAAATCCTTCCACGAATCTCCGATAATAACCAATTTAAGCCCGGAAAAGTCACAGACTTGATCCGCGACTTCGCTTGGTTGCTCAACTTTGTATTGCTTCAATCTTCACGGATCAACAGATACTCCATGTTTCGACACCACGTGCCCAAGGAATGCTACTTCCTCAAGCCGAACTCGCATTTCTTTAACTTGGCATAAAGCTTGTTTTCACGAAGCCTTTGGAGTACCAGCTTCAAATGGTGCATGATCTTCACGGCTTTTGGAATATATGAGGATGTCATCAATAAAGACAACAACGAACTGATCCAAATATTCCTTGAATACTCGGTTCATCATATCCATGAAAAGCGCAGGAGCATTAGTCAATCCAAAAGACATGACTAGAATTCATAATGCCCGCATCGAGTTCTAAAGCGGTCTTTGGAATATCCTCGCCTAATCTTTGGTGATGATATCCGTAATCTAAAATCGATTTTTGAAAAGAATTGTGCTCCTTGAATTTGGTCAAACAAGTCATCAATACGAGGTAGAGGATACCTATTCTTGATAGTGACATGGTTCAATTCCCGATAGTCAATACAAAGTCGCATACTCCCGTCTTTCTTCTTTACAAATAAAACTGGAGCTGATGTTAAAGGCTAAAGATTCATCAGAGAAGGAGATCTGAGTCTTTCTAAGTCTGTCTTACCAAATGAATTCAATATCCTTTTATAGAGCAAGGAAATGAACTGTTTTTACTATTACATTAACTGAAGTAAAAGTAAAAGTTAAACAACATATTACATTTACTAAAGTAAAGTAAAAAGAAAAGAATCTGCTTTCGGTCGAAAAGCAGACGTCTCTTTTGACTAATGCGATTCGTGGGACCGATTGTTCGACTAATTGTCGCTTTCGGTGGAAAAGGTAAGATGTTGATGACTAAATTTGCTGGCAAGTCTTTGTCTAATCGAGGTCACGGAAAGAAAGTCATTGATAACTAAGGCTACGGGAAAAGGTCTTTGCTAATCGAGGTCACGGAAGGCAGTCTTCTTGATAACTAAGGGGATCAGGAGAAGGGATCCTGAGCGTCTTGAAGGTTGACCGTGCCATAGGGATCACAATCACCTTCGTCTTCAAGATCTTGACTAGAATTTTTTCCTCTGGACTAAGAAGAAGCTTTGTCTAACTCTTCATGTAACTGGTTAAGTCTCATATGAATGGCGTCTGCAAGATGTCTTAACTGAGAGTTGGAGTAACTAGAAACATTAGTGACTTCAATAGGGTCTGGAGGAACAACTGATTTTTCCTTCCATTTATCAGCTATTTTAGTGACTGTTTTACTGGAAGATGAATCGGCAGGGGCCGTAGTAACTGGAGGAGTCAATAAAGGAGTGGCCGAAAATTCTTTGTGAACTTGGCCAACGATTCTATCGACACCGAATTAGTCCCACCATTTAATATAAAAACGACGAGAGACGTGGATGATAGGGAAATGATCGTAGAGCAGTCCAGGATCTGGATGGACGACGGAGGTCAAAACAGAGACTTCCTGAGGAGACAAAATGACATATTGCCACTTAAGAATCTAAGAGATTTTATATTTATTACAGAATATAAGGAAGACTGGGGTTTCCTCATATTTGGGATGATAATTACTATGAGTACTAAAATGATTAAGTTGAGTCAAGAGAGGCTCTGGAAGGATCGCATGATCCAAACCTATTCTTGTCCACCAAAGGGTGAACCACTTGGGGAATTGACTCTTAAACTTGTGGTCGAATTGCACAAATCACGAATGACTGTGATCTTCATTTTGGTGAAGAAAAATCTTATACCAGGCTTCCATATAATCATAATAGCAGAAAGAGCTGGAATGATTAGAAAGAGTCCTGAGGTCAGAAGCATGACTACCCCAATCGGAAAAATTGAGAATTTGCTTAATGTACAACGAGTGATAAAGGAGTTTGGATTTATCATCGTTGGCATAGATGGGTTTAATAAAGACTGACTCGGTTTCAATAAGGATATCCTTATAATACACAAGGGATTTATAAGGAGCCATGGGGAGGAAATGCCATCCAGTAGAAAAATACTGAGCAGCTAATTTGACTGGGTCATCTTTGGGCTTCATTGATAACTCAATATGAAATAGATGTTGATCATATTTAGTACAATACTCAGAAGCTGTATAACTGAGTTTTGATGGGGTTGCCCTCGATTGATTAGCAAAAATATCAAATGCTTCTGGTTGACTAGCTAGAACAGATGAATAGGGCTTGGGTACTGTACCAAGCACCTAGAAATTTATTGTGGGTGGTTTGACTAACTGGGTGAGGAACAACGGTTCCCTTTAACTGATTGACTGGGCCGGGAGGGCGACCACGACCACGAGAAGAGGAACCTCCTCGCACACTCATGTTGCTGCAATAGTACCTGTGTTAATAAACTCACGTGTGAAAAAATCAGGAACTGAGTTGTTACTTCCTTTAATAAATTCAATATCAAAATCAAAAATACTTAAAATAGCTTGCCATCTAGCGAATGAATGCTTAGAGGCGACGTTCTCAACGTCCTTTTCAAGAATGAATTTTGCTGACTTGCAATCTATCCTAACTAGAAATTTCTGATTCAGTAAATCTCTCTGAAATTTTTTAATACACAGGACAAGGGATAAAATTTCCTTTTTAATAAAGATCGTATTTTAAGCGTATGTAGGGTTCCATGCTTTGAATGGAAACGAATAATTTGTTCATCAGAAGTAGGAGTTAACTTTTGTTTGAGTATGCCACCGAATCCAACGTCAGAGGCATCGGTTTCAACTATTTTGAAAGCTAAATCATTAGAGATGCCAAGGCAAGGCAAAACCTTAACATATTTTTTAACTTGTTGGACGACAAAAGTATGAATGTCAGTCCATGGAGGAGGATTATTTTGTAAGCGCTGAAAAAGAGGCTTACAAATCTTCCTGAGATTCTTGTAAAACTTGCCAATATAATTAAGCGAGCCAAGAAATCTCTGTCATGGTGAAGTTTTGTCAGTAATCTTATTCGGGAAGCCTATTCGGGCGAATTGAATAGCTCATCAATTGGCCGCGTGAGTTCATGATAGAGGATTAATCCGAGAAACCTGACTTTAGTCAGAAACAGACTACATTTGGAAGGTGAAAGAACAAGACCATTGGTTTTAACCGTTTTGAAGAACGAATTCAAATGCTTAATATGCTCTTCAATAGTCTTGGAGAATACAAGGATATCATCAATATAAACAATGATAAAATGACTGAAAGGATTCAAAATATTGTTAAGAATATTCTGAAATTCACTTGGTGCATTTTTAGTCCAAATGACTGAACATTCCATTCGTAGTGTCCGAACGGAGTGGTGAATGTTGTTTTATACCTATCATCGGGATGAATAGCAACTTGCCAGAATCCAGACTTAAGGTCAAATTTACTAAAGATGGTGGAGACACTTAGCCTACCAAGGAGATCATCTTTATTGGGCAAATGGTATCTAATCCATTCAAGTACTTTGTTTAATGGTTTGTAATTAATGACTAGAAGAGGGACTCCTCTTTCTTTCTCAGCTTCGTTGTTAACATAGAAGGCTAGGCAAGACCATGGTGACTTACTATGTCTAATTAAACATTTACTAAGAAGATCATTAATTTCCTTTTTACATAACTCCATCTGTTCATGACTCATTTGAATAGGCCTAGCTTTGGTGGGAATTAAATGTTCTTTAAATTCCTTAGCATAGGGTAATCTAACTGTGTGCTTCTTCCTATGCCAAAAAGCATTGGGAGAATCAGAACATAAATTTTTTATTAAATAATCTTTTAATTCACTTATCTTTTCTTGAACTCTGTTACTCTTAAGTTGTTCTTCAACTTGTTGATACCTAACTTCTTCTTTGAGGAAATTTAGGTGGGTAACTTTACAGTTTAACAGATTCAATGATTTAGAAATTGATTCTTCTTGAATAAATTTTAAATCTCTTTCTTTTAGTTTGATTAGAATTTAAATGTAATTTTTTTTCCTAAATGCTCACAGCTTAAACCTTTATTACTAGTAGTAAATGGGTATAATAAATATATAAAAGGAAGACCTAAGATGATTTTATCTGTAAGGTTGCGAATTAAAACGAATGAGGCTTTAAAACACATACTGTCTTGACAGATGTGCACATTAGGTAATTTATATTTTATTTCCATTTGACTACCAGTAGCTGAATTAAGTTTTTCACTAGTTTTTCTATAGTATCTAGTGGGGATAAGACCTTCTTGAATACAGTTCAAGTCGCACTGAAGATCAACCAAAAGGAGGAGTCATGCACAGAGAAAGTTTTATCAAAGACTAAATTAATAGAGATATACCATTTTTGGATGGTAATGTCTTTAATTCTCTTAAGGGAAACACCTTGAATAAAAAGATCAGGTTCTTCCTTGGTACCTGACGATTCGGGTTCGTCACGACTTTCATCACTAGAAGAGGAATCGTGTACTTGAAGATCTGATTTTTTATTATCAATCTCTTTTCTTAAATTAGAAATGTCTTTCTTGAGTTTGTTAACTTCTTGATTTAACTCAGGGAGGGTAATCTCTTTAACTGGGGACTTAAATCTTTCAAGTGTTTTATTAAGACTGAAAATGGGTTTTTCTTTGGCTTAGATCTTTTAACTGATTCATATATTGAGTTTTTAATCCAGGGTCAGTAATTTTACTAATTAAATCGATTAACAAAGAGCTTTCTTCGTCATCTTTGGTAATTACATTAATTCTTTTGCAACAGTTATTACTGCAATTTTCAGTACATATGGTGACTTCATTATCACTATTTGACTCATCACTACAGGTGTTATTACTAGAAGATTCTGGGATGTCTGAAACTTCTTCATTACTATTGTTATTTTTAATCCTCATTAATTCTAATAACTGTTCAGTATCTTCGACTGAGATGTTTAACTGAGCTAATTTTTGCTTAACCCTGCACTCACTTTTAAAGTGCCCTTTCTGCCCACAATTGTGACAGACAATTTTACTTTTATCAAATTTCTTTGATTTTTTAGTTGATTTGTGTGTTGACTTAGGTTTCTTATAATAAGAATCTTGATTAGTCTTATTATTATCTTGATTATATTTCCTTTTACAACGTTTATGACTTTTATGTGACTCAATTACATCTAGAAAAAGAGGAGGAAACAGGGCTAATTAGCCTAATTTACTAAATTTTATTAGCAAGCAATCCTATTTTTCCGAAGGGATGGAGTATTAGTTACCCATAGAATACTTATTTAAAAAGAAAAAGAAAAAAAAGGCTACCCTTTGAAATATTAGCAAGAGGGTTGTCAGGTTTTATTTAGTATACTTATGTATTGTATTGTAATATAGCTGATTTTTTTTGGTTGATATTATAATAGAAGATTAGCCAAACATACGAAAATGTTTCTTATTAGCATTATGTTGGAATGGTTGTATAATGGAAATCCTCTAAGCAAACATGTATTGCAAGATCCACTATAGAATATGAATTTATTGCTTTAGATAAAGCAGGAGAAGAAGCAGAATGGCTTCGTAATTTTTTTGGAGGATATTCCAATTTGGCCTAAACCAGGGCCACCAATCATTATTCATTGTGATAGTCAATCAGCGATTGGTAGGGCACAAAATAGTAATTATAACGGTAAGTTTAGACATATACGTCGACGACATGAAACTGTTAAACAATTACTCTTAAATGGTATAATATCTATTGACTATGTGAAGTCAAAGGATAATATTGCGGATCCACTAACGAAAGGTATACCTGGAGAGCAAGCGAGAAGTTCATCAAGGGGAATGGGTTTAAAGCTTATAAAATCCTAAAGAGTCGCCATAATGGAAACCCAACCTAAATGATTGGAGATCCCAAGAAATAAGTTCAAAGGGACAACCTAATTATGTGTGATCTAGTAAGCACTGAAAAGATAAATACTTCTTCCCATTTCTATGATGACACAGTGCATAAACTGCCGAGTGAAACAGGATAAACTTTATTTTTTAATAATTTCTATAGCTTGAATATAAAAAGGTCAAGTGGGGTATTAGCAAGATACTCTTTATAGAAATTACCTATGTGAGTGAGAAGGGGGCAACTTCTATGAGAATGACGAAGGCTAAATTCTCTAGTACACTCATGAAACTAGGAGGTGTCCAAGGTCAAAATGGACACAATAATGAGAACCAATAAAATAAATTGAAAAATACTGTGTGAATTCTATTATCTCGGTTTAAACTAAAAGGTTGAACAGTTCAAGACATCACGTTCACTGATTGGCCAGTAAATCCGATATTCTTTCACTAGGAAAGGTTCAAGGCCACAAGCTACCTTCACCGATTCAGTATTTTTTGTTCACTGATACTCTCTCTAAGTCTGTCTGCATATTCATTTGCATTAATTTACCCAAATTTCATTCATGTGGGGGATTGTTGGATATATATATATAAATGAATGAAATAAAATTAATAGGTGTGACCTTTGGTTCATACTTTTTCAAAGAGATGCATCTTTTCAAAGGGATATACCTTTTCAAAGAGATGTATCTTTTCAAAAGAATATAACCTTTCTTAAGGATGTAACCTTTCAAAAGGGTGTAACATTTCAAAAGGATGTAACTTTTTGAAAGGATGTAACATTTTGAAAGGATGTATATCTTCAAAGGGGTATTTGGAAACCTATAAATAGGTTCTTAATCTACCCAAAACAAGAACTTCAACTTCAACTACAATCCTTCTTAAGTTCTTAAAAATTACATTCATTCTTCATTCATATTAAAAGTCATAAAGAGTATTCAATTTTGTTGGTTCGTAGAACTCTTCTATTGAAGTGCTTCTTGTGAGAGTTGAAGACCATTTTATCCTGAGAAGTAGACGTCCATTGTTCCATACGTGTAACCGATAATGGTGATTAAATCTACTTTAAGGAGAGACTGTCCAACAGTTGACTTGGTTTTAAAAAGTTTGTCAATTTTGTAAGTCATTATTATAAAATTGTGTATTTTCTAATTCTGTTTATATAATTAGTATATATAATAATACTTTGGAATAACATCTCGTACTTGGTTATTTTATCTCATTATTTCTTCCAAATGATTATTATTTTGGTAAAACTATAAATTTAATTTGTTTAGCATGTACTGATATTTTTTGTCATTTAGTTTATCAAAAATAACAATATTTGAGAAGTGATTTTCCCAACATATTATGCATGTCATGTAAATTGAATACATAAAATATATTTAAATGAATCATTCAATTAATTTAATAGTGTTTGAATAAACTAGAAAGAAATTAAATACATGCGTCATATGTAAAAGTAAATCTCTGGATTATTTGTTATATACGTACTATTTGGCATGTTATATACGTATCAAACACATTTTTTTCATTTTATCGTAATGAATCATTCTATTCTCACATGCATTCTTATAATTATTTAAATGTAATTCATTTAATTATGGTTAACAGACCACAGAGAAACCAAGCAATTAAATTAATGTATATATATATATATATATATATATATATATATATATGCATGTTGTTAACGCCAGATTTTGTAAATCTGGCGAAATCATCAAAACAACATGTTCAAAATCGCACTAAGAGTTTATTATATTGTTGTGAAATCAACTCACGAAATACACTCAAGATAAACATATTAAAATATAAAACATGAACACAAAAATTTACTTGGAAACCCAATTAAAAAAAACTACGAAGAGAGAGAAATTCACTATAATAATATGAAGAGTACAAATTATGTATTTGTGTTCTATATATTGTGTGTATTGTCTCCAAACAGGGGCGGACCTATGTTAGGGGCAGGGGGGGCACCTGCCCCCATTGAAATCTCATGGATCAGGGGGTCATCCGACTTTAAAAAAAAATTAAGAAGGCTATAACATTACTACAGTACTACTATTACCTATAAAGGTTATTACCACTAAAGGCTACAACACTACTAATCTACTATAGTACTACTATTTTGAAAAGGCTACTAGTCTACTACAGTATTATTATTAACTCTAAAAATATGAGAAGGCTACAGCACTACTACAATACTATTATTTCGAGTATAAAAAGGGCTCAAATGTTAGTTAAAAAAAGAAAGGATGATGTGTATCCCCAAATTTATTTGTTGGTTAAATTGGCTCTATTTTTGTCCGTTGCTACCGCAACTGTTGAAATGATATTTTCAGCCATTAACGTTGTGAAGAATGAACTCCGTAACCAAATGGGAGATAAATGACTGTATAATAATATACGCGTGATATTTTGCAACTATTAAAAATGAGGCTAGCATGCAACAATTTCAAGCAATGAAACCTCGAAAAATATTATTGTAAATAATATTTGAGAATTATTTAGTTTTGTGATTCATTTTATTATATTTTTATTCGTAAGAGATTTTTTTTCCGAGTTTGACCCTGCTGAACTATCAGGCTGGATCCGCCCCTGTCTCCAAACCCTTATTATTATATTTATAGATGTCATGTCCTCCGTATAATTACAACATGTCAAACCCTTGATATGTAACTATAAGGAATGCTTATGGATGAACAAAAATTGCTTTAACTTAGTAACTTGATACATTGTATTCTGGGGCTTTGTTTATACTTACTTACTTGAACAAATTGGTGTTGATATCTTTGTATTTTGGGGATCAGCAGGGTGCAGCAGGAGCCGCACAGCATGAGCGCAACAGAGGTACATCAGCAGTGGGCAGCAGCCAGCAGGGTTACGACACAGCTGGAGCTGGGGCAGCAAGCGACTGAGCGTCTGGCTGCGTGAGAGAGAGATGATGGCGATTGGTTGTGACTGGTGAGTCGCGAGAGAGATGATGGTGATTGGTGAGTCGTGAGAGAGAGAGAGAGATGATGGTGATGACAGAGATTTGGGCGCAGCGGAGAAAAAGCATAACGAACCGAAAGTTAGAGCCTGATCAGGAGCAGCACTACTAAAATAAGGATAAAAAATTATTTATATTTAATCAAACTTAATTATTTTAAAATAACTTATAATATATTTTTAAAGAAGTGGGGATTTGTTACTTATCGGTAATGACTTATAAGTCAAAAAAATAAATTGATCTCCAATACCTAAATATTACAACATAACTTATAAGTTAGTTTGACCGACTTATAAATTGTTTCCAAACACTTAAATTTGAACTCATTTTGAATGAATTGGTGTAAAGAAAGTATGAAATGAGTTAAGGTGAGAAAATTAAAATTCCACCCCTTTTTACTTCTTTCTCACTTATATTTTCACTTTTTTTTTTTGTTTCCCTTCAAATTCATAAACATAATATAAGTTTGAAGTGCTCAATATAAATTTGGAATGAAATAAATAGAATAGACTCAAAAATTTAACATGACAAACTTTAAGCTAATGAAATTTTGAGACAAAATAGGAAAGAAAACGAGAAATAGGCTGGGGTGTAAGAAAAATTGTAATTTTTTTGAATTTTTTTAGTCAAGAAAGATGAAGAAAGCAAATGAAAATTGAGGCTAATTTTGGTTAGATATTTTTCTGACCAAAACGGTAGAAAAACTAAGGGAAGAAAAATGGTTTAATAAATTTATTTTAATTCCGTAATTACTCTTACTTGCAACACTAAGGATTAAACATGTTATATTAAATATATAAGGGTATAATAGTAATAATATATTACAAAATAAAATTTATTTGTTTTCCTTAACAACTCACAAACAAAATGTTGAAACAATATATTTTTTTATTAATGTCCTTTTAATAATTTTTTATAATTTCTTTTAACTTATGAGTCATTATCAGTCAAAAATCTTCACACTTATTTTAACTAAAATTTTAAAGTATAAGTTAATCTGGTGCCGAACATTTTTCTTAAGAGTCACAACTAAAAATAACTTATAATTCACTTTAAATTTTAACTTATAAGTTATTTTAAAATAAATTATTCACACCTTTAAACTCAAAATAAGATTAGAGAAAGTTAAAATTCCACCATTAAGCAAAAAAAAAAAAGAGTTAAAATTCCACCCATTTCCCCACTTATACTTCACTTTCTTTTATCCCTTCAAGCTCATAATCACAATATAAGTTTGTAGTACTCAATAAGATTTTAGAATGAAAAATAAAAATAAAAATACACTCAAAAATTAACATGAAAAATTTAAAGATAATGAAATTTTAAAACGCTATAAGAATACATTAATGTTAGGACAATTTAATTCTTAACACTAACATATATGCGAGTTTATTCATGCATGTTCGGGAGGCGTTTTACCGACCCTTCTTTGGGCCGAAGGCTTAGTATCTGAAAGCCTAGAGAGATCGGAGGGCCGAAACTTATGAAGATATTAGAGGTGCTTGGGTCGACATCTAAGCCCTCCTGGACCGGAGCTGAACCCGGTCTTGTGATGTTTGGGGTCGGGTCTTCGAGTTCTTTGGGCCGAAGCCCAGACTAGATTATAGGACCGTTTGGGCCTGCACAGTGGGCTCTCCTGCGTGCAGAGTCCGGGTACCTATTCATAGGCATATAAGGTAACTCCAAAGGTGGTGATGAGATTGGACTCTACTTGCACCTTTTAAGGAGATTGTGTTGGACCCAAGTTATGGTAACTACCATACATTAGAAGTCCTAATCCGACTGGGAGAAGGATTCTAAGGTGGTGAGTACTATAAATATAAGGCCTAGGTTATCATTATGAGGTAATACCTACTTTTGAGCACTAAATACTTATCTTCCATTGTAAAACCTTGTAACGACATGTACTCATTCTCATACTGGAGCTATCCCCCGGCGGCACAAGTCGTCAAGCTTCGCATGTGATCATTCGTTATCTTGAGTTCTAGCGTGGATTCGTGATTGGACGCTACGTGAAACTCAAGCGTTAACATTGACGCTTTAAGGAGGCGATCTTAAATAACAATCACAATCGAATTCTTTTTCCAAGAAGAAACTATGGCGAGTGTGGAGTATGCGATTTTTTCGAACCGTGAAAAGGCCAACGCGCACAGAGCACTCGGTGAGAGGGTCGGTGAAAGACGGTCGGGTTCCGAGAATCGGAGACGATCGATGGAGCCGATGGCTCCCGACGAAGGCTCTTCCATGAAAGCCAGCCGGTACTCCGCAACCAGAGCGGTCGGATGGACGAAGTTAATTCGCACGCACCGGAGGCGCGTGAAAAGAGTCGTAGCTGTGGTAGTGAGATCGGAGAGAATTCATCTGCAGTAAAAAGATGCAAAGAAACAAAGATGCCATGATGACCCTACGTCTTGCGAGAGAGCTCGAGCTCGCAGATGGCCAACGTGTTTCGGAGAAGAAGAGGCATCCTCTAAGAGGCGTAGGCACCATAGCCGATCTCGGCCACCCGAAGGAAGGGGCCGATAGGGAGAAAAGTAGATATCTAGAAGTCGTTCGAGGGATGGCGAAGGTAGGAAGAGAGTCGATCAACAGGACGACATTCCGAGCACCGGGTGGTCTGGCGCAGGAGGAGGGGAGACGAGATTCCCGAATGTGAGAGGGACAAACCACAATCGTCCCCTCATGCAGGAGAGTCTGACCCCCTCGCTCGAAGGGTAGCTGAATTGGAGAAGCTGTTGTTGGTCAAGAGCCCGATCGGAACGCCCTCGACCTATATAGGGTCGCCCTTCTCGCCGAAAATTAATCAGGAGATAGCGAACCCCAAAAGGAAGATGCCCCTGATGGAGACTTATGACGGGCTGGGAGATCCTTACGATCATTCTGATGGGTATGACAGGTTGATGACATATTATGGCCACTCTGATGCAGCCAAGTGCCACATGTTCGCTACTACCTTGAAGAAGAGCGCCCGGGAATGGATGGGAACCTTGGCGTCGGGATCGATATCTTCATGGAATGACCTTCGGGAAAAGTTTCATGCACGGTTCGGGAGTAATAAGAGACGGGAAGATCACAAGATCCCTCATGCAGTCGAGTGAGAGATCGATGAGAGCACTGGGCAGGCGATATGTTAAGAGATTTCGGAGGTTTGGGGAATTGGTGGAGGAGTGAATTCCTACAAGCCTTGGGATTCTTCTGTGGGGCTAGACATCGGAAAATCAAAGAAGGCGATGAAGGACACAGTAATCAACCCCCTACCGACCGACAAAAAAGCCTTCCATAGGCCGAGGGTCACATAGCAATCGAGGAAGCGATGGGAATTTTAAACCACAGTCCCAATCCTATGACAAGTCTAGAGATTGGGACAAATAGAGCTATCAGAAGTCTGACAATCAGGGGAGGTCCGATAGCTACAAGAAGAACTACAACGGGGGGGGCCAGGCGGTGGAAGGCCACCCTTCCCAAACAAAAGTGTCAACAAGGTGTACACCGCACTCAATACAGATCGGGCCAAGATACTGGAGGAGATGCAAAGTAAGCCATTTTTTGAACCATGTCAAATGATCCCGAAGCCAGGGAAGAGGGGTCGGAACAAGTATTGTGCGTATCATCAGAGTCGGGGTCACACGACAGAAGATTGCACTAACTCGAAAGATTTAATAAAAAAGAATGTTTAGAATCGGGCGGTTAATACTGAAGACGTAGTTGGCGGAGAAGGGGTCGGAAGCCCCAAGAGAGGAGTAACAGGAGCTCCCCAGGAAAGATGGCCATGCAACCAAACCCACAAGCGAGGAGTTATCGATGTGATATCGGAGGCGAATTCAGGTGGTCGGTAATCGCAGCAAGAAGAGAGTGGGCATCTCAAGCCGTGATGTGTCACTCGTGGCTCTCGCCAGAAAAGGAAAGCCATATTCAGCACCACCATCTCCTTCTCGCACGACTACATCACCCCACGGTATCGATCGAACCGCATGGCAGGGCACTTTGGTGATACTTGGCTCAGAGTCGGGCCATTGGACATGAAGAGAATGATGATCGACAACGGGTCTTGATCGACATATACTACACACATGCATACCAAACGGATGGATTTGGGAGGAAAGAAGATGTAATTGGGAGGTGAGGGGCCATGTATCAGACGGCTTCAATGGCGATTCGGTTCATATGTCAGCACGGTGAGAATGCCGATCGAGTTGGGACGCCTCCTCAGCAGACGGAAATTATGGTAAAAAATTTTGTCGTGCAAGTGGATTCGACTACACAACGCCATCTTGGGAAGGCCCACATTAGCATGCCGCTATGAGTAAAGAATATCTATACCCCACTTCAAAGTCAAGTTTCCGGCAAGAACGGGATAGGGGAGGTAAAGGGATCTGGATATCGCCTTAGAAGGTGTTATCGAAATACCTTGATTTCTCGCGGTCGGGGGAAATGTAAACAGACGTTGTCCATCGAGATAGAGCCGTTCACCGAGGGAAATCTGGAACCCATGGCTCTACCGGCCAGTAAAAAAACAGAGGATGTTGAAATTTGAGTGCACGGGGAACCCGCATAAACCGGGTCAAAATTGGGGCGAGATTATCCAACAAATTGCGAGCGGGTTTGGTGGAATTACTTGGTGTATCTTGACATCTTCCTCGGGAACCTAAGCGGCGACATGCCGAGTAAGTTTAATCAATAAGCATTACATGGGCTTTATACCGACCCAAAAGGAAGCCGGTGATACAAAAAAAGAAGGATCTTTTCCCCGTAAAGATGTAAGATTATTGATGACGAGGTTACTAAATTGTTAGAAGCGGTGGTTCATCTTGAAATCGACTATCCCGAATGGTCGTCATTTAATATAGTATTGGTTCGGAAGAAAAGCGGGAAGTGGAGGATGTGCATTGACTACGGACTGACCAACAAGGCATGCCCTAAAGACTTCTACCCTTGCCCAACATAGACCGGTGATTGATGCCACTTGGGTATGGAATGCTAAGTTTCATGGACGCTTTCTCGGGATATCACCAAATCTCGATGCAGACAAGGAAGATATCCCAAGACTAGCTTCATCACTCATCTGCCTATATACGCGATCGGAAGATGACCTTTGATCGCTAAACGCAGGAGCAACCTACCAACAAATGATGAACTTCGTATTCAGAAAGCAGCTGGGGCGAAGTATGGAAGTGTATGTGGACGACATGATCGTCAAGAGCATGTCAGTCCGGGATCATCTGGAGGATTTAGCAGACTGCTTCAAACGGTGAGACAACATTAAATCGAGACCGAACCGCCTAAATGCACCTTTGGATTGGGTTCAGGAAAATTCTGGGTATCTCGTCAAGAAGAGGGAATCGAAGCCAATCCGAAAAAAATCTCGGCGATTTTAGATATGAAATCTCCAAAGACATACAAAGATGTCCGAGATCGACGGCGGTAGAATTGTCGCCTTCGGAGATTCATGTCAAGGTCACCGAAAGATGTCATCCTTTTGACACTCTCAAAGGCCCGAAAATGACAAGAGTTTCAGTGGACTTTGAATCGCGAAGACGCGTTCCAAGAGATCAAGAGGTATTTGGGTTCGGCACCATTGCTAATGAAACCGATTCCTCGTAACCTTTATACTTATATTTCACGCAAGGCCGATGGCGATAGGGCGACCGACCTTGGTGAGGATAAGGAGGTAAGTTAGTTTCAAAGCAGTGTACTATGTCGCCCATGTTCTCGGGGCCTAGAACGAAATACCGAAACTCGAAAAATTTGCTCACGCCTCATAATTGCTAGCAGTAAAACTCGAGCACTATTTCCGTGGTTTGTTGATGGTCTACACGGATCGACCTTTGAAGAAGATTCTGCACAAGCTTCAAGTATCGTGTCGGTTGGCCGCACGGGCAATGGAGTTGACACAATTTGTTATAAATGTAACGCCCGACACGGCAATCAAAGGGCAGACGTTGGCAGACTTCGTGGTCGAGTGTTCTTTCACCGAACCGGAGGTGAGTATAGTGGCCGAAACACAACTAATCCAGACCTCATGGACTCTATACGTGGATGGATCATCAACTATGGATGTCAGTGGAGCAGGAGTCATCCTAACAAGTCCTGAGGGGTTCAAGGTACAGCAAGCTATTCGGTTTGGTTTCAAGGCCACAAACAACGAAGCAAAGTATGAGGCCATCTTAGCGGGGATACGACTGGCCCGAAGCCTAGAGGTACAGAGGTTGATCATCTACAAATGATTCTGAGTTGGTGGTCGCGCTTATTCAAGAAGTAATCTGGCTTCGAAGCAAGAGATGACCAAATATCTGGTCAAGTAAAAGATAAGCTTATGTACTTCACTTCACACACGGTTGTCGGGGTGGACCTACGATAATACGATAGCAGATGCCTTGGCAAGGGTCGAAACCATCAAGCAAGCTCTTTCAATGGATCGATGTACTTGGAGGTTCTCGAAAAACCCAAGTGTCCCAAGGCGTAAATTTAGCTTTGACCGACTGATCATTCTTTGGCTCACACTCTTGATCGCATATACTTGGCCGAGGGGACCTCCTTCCGGACCGAATCTAGCCAGCAAGTCAAACACCAAGCTCGAACTTCGCCCTCATAGATGGAGATCTATCACCAAGAGCCTTTAGCTCTCCATCGCTTTCAAATGCTTGACTTCTTGAGGCGGACTACACACTTCGGGAGGTGCGTGAGGGGATCTGTGGGGATCACATGGGAGCAAAGTCAACACCGTACATAAGATTTTGAGGCGAGGGGTATTATTGGCAACCATCTATCTTTGAAACGAAGGAATTCGTTAGGAAGTGTCCCAAGTGCCGGTGAATAAGTAATATTCCACATCAACCCCCCGAGGAACTATATTCCGTCTTGGCCCCGATCCCCTTTGCTGTGTGGGGAATCGACATTCTGGGGCCTCTGTCAAAAGCTAAGGGACAAGTTAGCTTTGTGATCGTGGCTATTGATTACATGACAAAGTGGGTCAAGCCAAACCACCGCAAAAGATCGCCGTAACAGAGTGTTTGAAGTTTTTAAAGAAGGATCGCCTCTACGGTTCGCAGATCCCGATGGCGATGATCTCGGACAATGGCGAAGCGATTTGTGGGGTCTAAGTTTGAAGGCTTTTTGAAAGAGTTAAGGATCCAGCATTGTAAGACTTCGATTGCCCATCCTCAGTCAAACGGCCAAGTGGAAGTGACCAATCGAACCCTACTCAATGGGATTAAACGCAGATTAGATGAATTAAAGGGTTGGTGGCCCAAAGAATCGCTATCTCATTTTGTGGCGATGTCGAACTACCCCAAGGACTACTTTGGAGACTCCCCATTCGAAGTTGGCATACGGACCGATGCACTCATTCTGTTAAGATCGGATCTCCAACTCTTCGAGTCAGCCAATACAAAGAGCTATATAATGATGAGGGTTTGAGAACGAATTTAGATTTGTTGGATGAAGTTCGGGATTCAGCAATGATGAGATTGGCCATCTATCAGCAGCGAACAGCCCGACACTATAATCAGAAGGTGAAGACAAGGAGGTTTGCAATAGGAGATTTGGTCCTCCGGGAGTCGGAGGCATCAACCCCCCAGAACACTGGCAAGCTAATGCCCAACTGGGAGGGGCCTTATGAGGTGGTAGGAGTGCCGAAGCCAGGAACCTACCGGCTTCGAGCAATGGACGGTTCGGAGGTAAAGAATACATGGCATGCTGGAAGACTTAGAAAATTTTACCAGTAATAGTTATGTCGTTCTTGTTTTTATCCATGTAATCGTTTCAACTCAAATGATATAAATGAAAGTTCCTATTTCTGTCAGTGTTTAACTTCATCTATATTCATATATTTCGTTACTACTTGAACAGACACGCTTCGGGCACTATCCGATCAAGAGGTTCGGAAAAACACCACTGATCGAGATAAGTCCCGAGCATAACTGACCGAGAGTTCAATAAATTCTTAAAATACAGATCTCAGGCACTATCCGATCAAAAGGTTCGGAAAGACACCATCGATCGAGATAAGTCTCGAGGTATAATCATTGACCCTTCAAAATCAGAAAAACTCTAAGGACGATCCAATCAGAAGGTTCGGGTGGACATAACTGATCGAGATTAGTCATAAGTAAAACTTACAATAAACATTCATGGGCAAAAAATATATCTCATTTATACTTAGAAAATTTTTACTTTACAAACCCCGTTAAACTACGATTGGGCCAAGTACAAAAAGGGAAATTTTCTTTATTATAAATCCTACATATCTACTCGGCAGGGGGGTCATCTTCAGCGTCAGACTCGTCATCCGAAGAGTCAAGGATGGAGACATCGAGCCCAGCAGCCATCCGCTTTGCTTTAGCCTTTTCCCGATGAGTCTCATACCCCTCACCAAATTGGGCTATGACCTTATCATTTAAGGCTTCAGATTCTTCGTATTCGGCGATGACTTGCTGTCTGGCTTCGATTATCTTCTCGGGAAAGGCGTTGACGGTAGCAGTCAAAGTGTTGTTCTCCTTGATCAATAACATCATCTTATCGTACATCTCAGAGAACTTGAGCGTAATGCTGTCAACAGCATCTTCCCGATCCTTGACCTCTTGGAGCAGATGATCCCTCTCTGCCAGAAGAGTGCTATGCTTATGCTCCGACTCTTCGATCCGATCCTCCGCTTCACGGGCATACTGCGTCGAGTCTCAAAGATAAGAATCCTTTCCTTCTTCAGTCGGATCGCGGACCCGAACCTCGACCTCAGCAGACTCAACATCCGTCCCCAGCTGAATTTCTTTCTTTGTGGATCGGGCGAGGGGAGGGATGGCCCGGGCGAGTATAGTGTTGGCCTGCAGTAAACATATACATCAGTACAAGAAGTAAAAGTCAAAGTTAATAGCAGCAATCAGATTGACAAAGGGAATTACCTGGGTCTGAGCTCGAACATAGGCCACCAAGAACTGATCAGAAGAGTATCCTTTAAACCGCTCGTCGTCACCGGTGTAGTTTGAAGTGATCGAAGAGGGTAAAAGGAAAACCTCTCGACGGGCTCTTCGGGCCAACAGTAGTCAGTGATCCCGGAAGAGCTAGGACCCAGGAAGAAGGAGTTGTGGAGCGGCCTGCATCGGGACCACCATCTCTCCCGCTTACCGACGGAACCTCCGACAACCGAGGTCTTTTTTTGATCGGGGTTGAAAGGAACCTCTTCGGTGTCCCACGATCCTCGATCGCTTTCGGCCGGCGGAGGGGCGGCGGAGAATCGGCTTGGCGGAGAAGGTGGAGCGACTTTTTAAAGCGCTTTGATAATCGGCTTGAGGCTTCTTGGACTTCTTCAAGAAGAAGCCGCCTCCTCTGGCTCATCTTCGCGTGCCCCTTTTTTGTGTGGTCGGGAGCTCGGGCCCGAAGTGGACCCCATGATGATACTCGTTGATCGGGACCGTATCCTCCTCAAGAAGCATCGCACCATCGGGGGTCGGATGAACCGATTTGATGATGGTGGTAGGGATGAAGGCGTCGACAACGCCCTCTCGCTTGAAAATGGTCAACGTGACGGGGACAAATGGGTTAAGGCATGGAAATCTTGAGAAAATAGGAGGAAAAATAATGAAAACGGAAGGATACTAATGTACCGTGTTTGTACAAACGAGCTTCATTCATCGAAGCCCAGATTCCATCGGGTCTTTTGCCATTGCTTGTAGAAACGTCTTGAAAGCATCGGCCCGGCCCTTGGGAACTTCGAATCTTAGTCGCTGGTGGTGGATGGGCCCAGGAGGAAGGAGTGGAGGTCGGTTCCCTGGCAAAAACCACATTCATGCCACCCTTGTTCTTGAAGGGGTCTTGACGGGACTGAGACGGTTGGGGCGTTTATTGAGTCAGCCAAGACCGGGCTATTTCGAACCACTAACGGTGAACAGGGCAAAGAATAGATCGAGCCTAGGATTGAGGCCCACCTCTTGGCAGACGGCTATGAAAGAGACTAAGTGGATGTACGTGTTCGCACGAGCTGCGCGAACCCGACTCCCACGAAGCTCAAGAAAGAAGAAATGAAATCATGGAGTGGGGAACCAACCCGTGCACTTTAGAACGTGACAGGGGGACGACCACCCACTCGCCCTCGGACGCCAAAACATCTTCTCATCTCGCATAGTACTCAAATTTGGTATTCTTCAGGATCTTAAAAGGATGGGATATCGTAAACCGTGAGTGGGTGATGGTGGAAGGAGTATGAAGGTGAGAAAACTTCTCGAGGAATAAGATGCATTTCAATCCTAGCCTCGGCGTCTACCGGACTAAGCGGTGGTCAAGGAGTGGTGTCGGCCAGGGCATCCTGATCAAGACAACCTCTGAAAGGTTCTTAGGTGGTGACGGTGGAGGTAGCGGTGATAGGCTCAGTGGCCGGAATAGTGCTGGAATTGGCCATTTAAAAAGAATGTGATGCAAATAAGAAGTTTCAAGAGCAGGATGATCAAGAATATAACTCAAATATCTGCAAAGTAGTGGGAGTTCGTGGAGTTTGGGGAAGAAATGAGCTCGCCGGAAATCGCCTTGCCGGAAAAAATGAAAACAGAGAGTTTGGGAGTGAGAGTCAGTAAAGGTGATAATGAGGGGGGAAGAGGGGTTTTTATAAGGGGTACGGCACGGAACCCCAAGGCGGCTATTAAATACTTGAGGTGGGTCCAGGCGTGAAAAGGCGTGCAACGTTTCAAATATCAAGAACTGACTGTATGCCTTCCACAAGCAGCTCATCATTAGTTGTCGTGACCTTTCATATACCGACCGTTCAAATCCTAACCTTTCAAGTCTCCAATCATAAATATGTTATAATTAGAGACCTGGGGCAATGTTCGGGGAGCGCTTTTTCTGGAAGCCCTCCTTTCGGGTAGAAGGCTTAGTATCGAAAATTTGGAGAGATCGTAAATAAGCCTCATGAAGATATTGGAGGTCTTAGGGCTTCAGATCTAAGCCCTCTGGCCGAGTGAACCCCGGTCTTGTGATGTTTGGGGCGGGTCTCGAGTTCTTTGGTAGAAGCCTGCATTTAGATTATAGGACCGTTTGGGCTCCGACAAGGCTCTCCTGCGTGCAGAGTCAAGAATGCACCTATTCATAGGCATATAAGGTAACTCCAAAGGTGGTGATGAGATTGGACTCTACTTCAGACCTTTTAAGGAGATTGTGTTGGACCCAAGTTATGGTAACTACCATACATTAGAGTCCTAATCCGAATTTGGGAGAAGGATTCTAAGGTGGTGAGTCTTATAAATATAAGGCCTAGGTTATCATTATGAAGTAATACCTACTTTTGAGCACTAAATACTTATCCTCCATTGTTAAACCTCAGAATTCACTGCACTCATTCTCATACCGAGCTATCCCCACTCAACACAAGCCGTCAAGCTTCAATAATGATACACATCGCATGAGTTCTAGCGTGGATTCTGTGATTGGACGCTAGCGTGCTTAAAACTTAAGCGTTAACAATGCAGATAATTTTTTTACTCTATTTTTTATGTCTATTTCTCTTTCAAATTTTTCTAGTTTCAAAGTCGGGCATAATATCACATTTTATGAGCTACTATAATTTGTGTTTTCATGAATTTTAAATTATTTACTTTCTCAATTAGAGGAGGCATATAAACTAATATTCTGGACAATTTTAGTATGTTTTCAAACTCGAATCGATCATCGAATCGAAAAAGTTATCGAGTCACTGAACTAGTGGTTGAACTGTTACAATGAACCGATGACGTCATAAATATATAAAAATATAAATTATTAATAATTAATAAAATTTAAAAAATCTCAACTAAAACATAATAAAATTGAGTTAAAATATTACTAAAAGTAGCTAATTTTAATAAAAAAAAAATTTGGTAAAAATAAAAAATAAAAAACGGTTCACCGGGTCAACTTAACCGTTTTTACCGGTTGAACCACTAGTTCGACCGATGATCAACCGATTCAATTCGAATTTTGATTAAAACTGGATAATTGATTTAATTTGGACCAAAATGCGGACCGATTTTAATTTCAAATTCAACCCTTGATCCAGTCCGTCCGATTTCACAACCATCATTCAAATTTGAAAACTGACATTTTGACAATATTTTTTAATACTTTAATAACAAAAATAAATATCCTTATATATCTACCGCGAAAAACGTGGCTATCGGATATATAGCTAAAATATTACTCCCTCTTATTCACATTAAATAACGTTTTGGGGAGTTTAATTTTATTATATATAAGTGTCGTTTTAAAATTTTTATACAATATTGCTCTATTTTTTCCTAATTTACCCATTTGTTTAATATGCTTAGTAAATATAATTATGGGGAGAGAAATAATTAATTAGAGACAATTATGAAGAATAAAAAGAAATAATTGTAGAGAAATAAATAATTAATTAAGAACACAAAACAAAAGATATTTTATATTATTTTTTAATAAATGTGCTTTAACTCTAAATGACATTTAATGTGAGTGGGAGGGTGTAGTATTTTGTGTTGTGATATGGAGTATCAGTTTCCTTCCACTGTCGCACCTGAAAATTCTTCTAAAATTACAACGGGAGGAGATTGGAGATACTTTCTCTCTCTATATCGATATATAGAGGAGAGAGGAATCAGGGTTTTGTTCATGATTTAGTTGTACTAAATTAACCTTTATAAAGTTCTGAGTTTGTATATTTTTCTATAAAAGTCAATGGCTGATCCCGCTGATTCTTCTCCTCTCATTCCTCCTCCGATCACTGAACTCAATGAGATTGACCTCGAAGCGGGTCCCGGCGAGCAAATTCAGTGTCGAATTTGCCTCGAAACCGATGGTAGTTCACTTTGATTTCGCTCTTTTTGTTTAGGTTTGGTTAACTCCGTTGCACTTTCTTCTGTTAAAATTAATGAAAATTGGAGCAGGAAAGAAGTAAACTTTATTAGGAATCATGTCCCGACAGTTTTAGGTTGTGCTTATTGGTTTAGTTATGCTAATGTTGGGCTTCACTTCTTCAAATTATGAAGAAAATAAGTTACTTTGTTGTGAACTAGACTGAGACACAGAATTTAGTCGATTGTTTATGTACCAATGTTGTATAGATCTTGTGTAGTTGGAAACAAATGGCATTGCATGTTATTATGTTATTTTTCGTCAAAAGGAAGAATCATTATTTATGTTGAGGAAAGTTGGGAGATGATTTGTTAATTCCATTTTCTTTTTCCTTGTTTTTTTGTTGATCAGGTCAGTTTCCATCTTTACACCTAGACAATCATGATGTTTTCTCAATTAATGCAGTTGGTAAATAATGTTTGTACAAATGAACTTACAGACTTATTTTGTAACCAGTTCATATTACATTGCCAGTTATCTTATTAAAGGAAAAGAAGTGTAAATCATTATCTCATCCATCTTAATTGAAGGAAAAGAGTTGCACTTTACTGTTTCAATTTTATACCTCTATTGCCTCTATGAACTGATAGTTTTGTGCAAGTGTGCAAGTATTATGATACTGATTATGTTCCATGTCAGATTGTCACTCCTGGATTTCATTGCCACAGAACAAGTTTTGAATTTTAGTGCTATTATATATTTTATCTTGTGCCTTTTCCCCCTTCTTATCAGGCAGGGATTTTATCGCTCCTTGCAAGTGCAAAGGGACATCAAAATATGTTCACCGGGAATGTCTAGATCATTGGCGTGCTGTGAAGGTACATAGTTTATCTTCACTATAATCATATCAAGAATGCGCTTACCAAATGTATTGGGCAACTTCTTTTTTTGTATCATTTAAAGATGAAGAATATCTGCATGGATTTAGTTTTACCTGTAAAAGCTTAGGTTAATATCTACTTTATTCGTTCTTAATAGAATTGTCTTCTACCAGATGCCCTCTCTGTAAATTGCTTCTTTATCACAATCCTCTCCCTTTCTCCCTCCTTTGTAAAATTATATCTAAAATCACAAATGTACAAGTGCAGGAGAGACATCTTTGCTATTATGGAGTTTTCCTTCTGAAATCCTGGTCATGGATAGATAACACTAATAAAGTAGTGGTGGCTTGAGATAATAGTGTTATTTAGACATTACCATGACTGTAGTTACAGTCAAGTTGAACTAATTGTAACCATCTAATCTTTATCAAGACTACGTAAAACTTACTAACTTTTTTACAAATCTGATACTTCTAATTTTTTTGGTCATATGGGGAATGTGTACCTACTTATCAGAAAAGAATTTGTCATTTGGGGTGCCGTACAGTGATGACACATGTTGGTGCTTTTGTTATTACGTGGTTGCAAAGAGATGAAAAAGAGTTGTTAGTTGTCGATTTAGACATAATATTCAATGAACTATAGGTGGATACTGTTGGACTGCTTATATGTTATTGATAATCTGGTATTTTATGTATAATATCCTCTTAGTCCTTTTCTTTTATCTGCTGTGTATTTCTGTTTAATACAGGGAGATTCACTTTTCTTTTTGAGCTAAAGTTTATATTATCCATTAGAATCTCTTAGTGAATTTTATCCAGAAAGAAAATACTCCTATAAAGATCTAAAATGAACTTATATATTAGGTTTGACAAATATTGCTTATTTATTTTCTTGTTTAGTTGTGTTGTTGTGTTCTAATATTATCTTATTGTTTCACATTTTGCAGGAAGGATTTGCATTTGCTCATTGCACGACATGCAAAACTCCTTATCATTTGAGAGTTCATGTTCTTGCTGATAGGAAATGGCGAACCCTAAAATTCCGATTCTTTGTGACTAGGGACATCTTGTTTATCTTTCTCTCTGTTCAACTTGTAGGTCATTGGTTCTCCTCTATATGGATTTCTTCTTTTAGATAGTGCAATTTCTTCCTCTTCTCTGAAGTTCTGATTCCTATTTCTCATGTTTCATGTTACAGGTGATTTCTTCATTGGCATATTTGATTTATCTAATCGATGGTTATCAGAAGTTCTGGCTTCGTCTCGCGTGGAGTTTTGATAGTGAAATTAGTTTTTACTATATATGTGGTTAAGTCTCTAAAACTTGATATAATCAATTGTTTGTATAGGGCTACATGCTTGTATGTCCTTGTAATGTATTGTATCAGTCTATTTTTAATAATTTAGGCAAGATATAAAAATAAAAAATCTATTAAATGATGGTTCTTCAAGGCATTTTATTTATAGAACTTTTTTGTTATTAAATTATTTGATTTCAGTTTGAGCTTGGAAGTCTGTATT
This sequence comes from Panax ginseng, assembly GCA_020205605.1. Lineage (NCBI taxonomy): Eukaryota > Viridiplantae > Streptophyta > Magnoliopsida > Apiales > Araliaceae > Panax > Panax ginseng. The sequence goes on along the minus strand of CM035148.1, from coordinate 26,830,567 downwards.
GTCCTGAAATTAAATGATGGCTCTTCAAGGCATTTTATTTATAGAACTTTTGTTTTATGCTCGAGAGTTATGCATAAATATTTGTCCTTTTGTGAAGCAAGGATAGTATGTTATTCCTTTGGAGTACCAAAGATAATGAGATTTTTTCACAATAAGCATGCATAGCCGCTGTGCTTTCAGTCTGCTAGGAAATAAGGTGACCACAAGGAGAAACTTCTCATGTCGTTTACTACTTGCTGTGCTTTTTATAGCCAGCTTGTTTTAGTATTTTATCTTCCCTGATTGAATGACTTCAAACATTTACCTGTGAGAAGCAGTATTAGATTGGTTGACTTTTCCTGGATTGTGGTGGAAGCTCTAGAAAAGACACATTTAGTGAGTTTTTCTGCTTTAAAATTAGTTTGTATTTTATTTTATTTTTGTTGAGGTTTTAATCCTCTTTTCGAGGATGTCTTCATACCATAAAATTGATGATAGTGGCATATGTTTTTCACTATTAAACTAGTTTTAAGGACATATATCTGACTGATATTTCCTTATCTACACATCAAATGTTTGAAACTTCTTTATCGGTGTTTGAAGTCTTATGATTATTGTTGGCATGTGCAGGAGCACTTTTGTTTTTTGCTTTGCTGGGATTATCTGGATGCTTCATAACTTGTTACGATCGAAGGGTACGGAATGATCTGGCTCAGCCATGTAGAGAATTGTGTCTTTCTTGCTGCCACCCTGGGTATAACTCTCTTGTATAATTCTTGGGATATTTGACATCGTTGATGACAATGACTCTTGTTTTTGGTTGATGGTACAACTTCAAGAGTACTTTTTGGTTGTTTTTCTTCTTGGATACTAGTGATGTGAACATATGGAACTTTCTATTTCCTAATATACGTTTTTGAGGTGTATTTATTATGTTTTAACATCCATGCAGGATTTGTGCCGACTGCCATTTGCCTGGTACCCTTTGTATGTGGACTGACTGTACCACATGCTTTGAGAGTTGTGCTAGTGCGGCCGGTGAATGTGGTTGTTTGGGAGGTGCTGGTGAAGCTGGGTTACCATTATTATTTATAATGGCTTTGATTGTGTTGGGTCTATTTACAGTGATTGGAATATTCTACAGCGTATTAGTTGCTACAATGGTTGGACAAAGGATTTGGCAGCGACACTATCACATACTGGCAAAAAGGATGCTAACGAAAGTGAGTGAGAATTATTTGTTTTTAACCAAATATTATTTATAGTGTCTTGACATGGTAATGCATGAAGCTTGTCAAGTCTTTTTGATACATTTAAGAACATTAGCGATTACATTACTAAGTGGGTAGAAGAAAACAAGATGTCTCCAATGCAGAGATGAATCTTTGCCCACACTAGTCTACCGCTTAAGTCTCCTGAAGCTGGACCCAGTGACGTAACTAATAGATTTTTTTTTCTTTTCTTTTTTTTGGTTGGGTGGGGGGTTGGTTGTTCCCTGGGGACCATGACCTTCCCTAGCATTTGACAGAAGCAATATGGCTATTTTAAGAACATTACATTACTAAGGGGCTAAAGAAAATGAGATGTCTCCGTGTACGTGAGTCTTTGTCCACTAAGCTACCACATAATTCTCGTGAAGCCAGACCCAGTGATGGTCTTTTTTCCTTTTTTGGGGGGGCATTGTTCCTCGGGGCCATGGTCTCCCTAACATTTGACGGTCTGGCGTTGTTCTTCGGAGCCATGGCATCCCTAACATTTGACGGTCTGCTGTAGGTGTACTGTAATTTTAGAATTGTAGTGAACTCAGGAATTGAACAAAAGCAATATGGCTTATCAAATAAATAAATAAGGTATTTGAACAATAACAATATTATGTGTTATAATGGTCCTCCTCCTTTGTTTTTGTTTTGTTTTGATATTTCCCCATTTGTTTTGACACTACATCTGTGAACTTGGAATTGAATCTAGTGATTTTCTTTTCTCTGAGCAATTTGATAGATAAGAATGAAGGCTTTCACAAGTATCTAGGTTCTGAATGTGGAATACTCGTTATTTACGTTCTCCTTTAAATTTTTACCTCTTAAGACTATTTAGAAGATTATTTGGTGTTAACCAGAGTCATTGTACAAGCCTTAAGCCAGGATTGTTGCATTGTATGATCCTCATAACCAAAAATTTCAGACCCTTAACCCCTTGTAACTTCTATACCATCAATATTTATAGAGTTCCTTGATTTCATTTTAAAACTGTGTCAATTGCTTGACTAGGAATATGTTGTTGAGGATGTTGATGGCGAGATGACGGGATCTGATTGGTCTCCCCCACCTCTCCCATCTGTGCATGTTCAGCAGCTGAAAACCCTAGGCCTCCTATGAATATGCATACCTTCCACCAGATGTGTGGATTGTGAAGATGGAGACCGACTCTATTCATGTAAGAAAGCTTCGTGTGCTTCTATTATATGAATTAACTAATAATGGCTATCTGATGATCTTTTTCCTTTATAAGCTGCATTTTAAGTTTTAATGATAACATTTCGTGTTCAACAAAGTACTAGGAGCTAGCATGCTTGCCTTTGGGCATAATTGTCCCGGCGGAATTTGACTGTCGGGACTAGATTTGTTTAACTTCAAAACCATATTCGACAATAAAATTTTATATACATTAAAACTCAAAATATAATAACTAATATTATGGAATACAATTATAAACATAATTATATTAATATTTCACAATTAAAATTTAAAAATAATACACTTGACATTAAAAACTAATAGAACAAGTTAATAAACACTACTTAGAGAATAAAGGATCAGTTAAGTCAACAATCATTACACATTATAAGTCTAATATTTATTAAAAATTATATCATATAGTTAGTACATGAGTTATGACTGAGTCATGGTACAAAAAAAAGGCTCTGCGGCTAAGTGATAACATTTGTAGCGGCACACTAATTTATTAAAGGGCCCTCCTCTTGGTCAAATAAAATAATATTAAGTGCATTTAATAATTAACTAAAATTATTAAGTTTACTTATAAAAATTAATTTATATGTAAAAAATAAGTCATTGTTAAATAAAGAAGGAATATTAGTCACTGCGGAACATGCTGTTAATAAAAAGTGAGATAAATAAATGTCTGATTTGTGTGTCCAGTTAAAGTGCTAAAGTGAATAATAAAGTTACTAATGTGTAGAGGTAGAGAACTTAATAAAAGTGATATATAAATAAATGTCAAAGTAATAAAAAGTGAGATAAATAAATGTCAGATTTGTGTGTCCAGTTAAAGTGCTAAAGTGAATAATAAAGTTACTAATGTGTAGAGGTAGAGCACTTAATAAAAGTGATATATAAATAAATGTCAAAGTAGCCTGTGCGGCTGGGTTGAGCATTCGGTTATAATCGAAAATTGAAAATAACACACTTTTAATATTCGAACTGATAATCGAAATAGTAGATAACCGAATTACTGAATTTATTATTCGATTATTCGGTTAATAACCGAAATGAAAATAATATATACAACATATTATCAGCATAAAAATCTCATTACCAGAAAAAGAAAAAAACAAAGTCACAGATTTAACATAGATTAGCATTAACAATGTTTAATACTGCATAAAACTTTGACTATTTGATTTATGAGCAAATGAAAGATATAATATTTCAATTTCTCATACACAGATTCTGATCAAAAACGGAACAACCAACCAAACCAAATTATTAATGGCAATTCAATTTCAAAACCCCACAACGAAAACATAGAATTGGATCAGATCAAAAAAACCACAACGAAAACAAAAAATAGAACTGGATCAAATCTAAGAGTCCTTCCAGAACTGGATCCCACTTTCTTAATGGCCTTCACCACACCCAATCCCTCTACAACTTGACCAAACACCACGTGCTTTCCGTTCCGCGGCTGAGATGAAAGAGCCCGTTCAGCGGCTGAGATGAAAGAGGCGACTCAGGCGAGAGAGGCAAAGAGGAGAGAGAGGCGAGAGGTCAAGAGATTTGGGATTTGAGATGAGAGATGAGAGAGGTGAGACTGGGAGTCGGGAGAGGCGAGAGGCTGAGATAGTTTGGGAAATGAAAAGGGTTTTACTTTAGACAGACTTGGCCTGTGAATAGGAATAGATATAATATAAGTATAAAAGTATTATTTTTAATTAATAAATTTGGTTATTCGGAATTTCGGATATCCGAATAGCTTGATTTTTACTCCCGAACCCGAAACCGAATTTTGAACAAAAAATCGGATATAACCGAAATTAGAAAAAAAAATCGATTAACCGAAATAATTCGGTTAAAAAAATTCGGTTTTGTTCGATAATTCGATTTTACCCATTTTTTGCTCACTCCTAACGGCTGTGCAAGCGTGCCGCCCAAATTTATCTAGAGAAAACGATCCTCTAAAGTGATATATAAATAAATAAATGTCAATGTATGTAGCATGAGAAAACAAAATTACAAACGTCATCTCGTACCTTGTGATGTTGTCGAGAGCAGATTCCCTGTCTCCATTTTCCCTTGTGTCCCTCTACTTCAATTTTGACACCTAACCACTTATTTAATTTTAGAGTTAATTAGTGTTAAGTAAAAAGGCTGCCAGTGTCAAAATTTAAGTGAGAGACGAGAAAAAACAGAGACGAGAGGATCGCTCTCGATGTATCTTATATTAAACTTAAAGTTGAACATAAAAGTTTTTAGAAGAAAATTTGATAGTTTTACAAGTCCTTCTCACATGAATAGTGAATGATATTCACATCTATCATCTATGCGAGTAAGTCTTTGTAAAAATATCAAAATTTTCTTGTAAAAATAAAAATTTACAAAATAAAAAAGTTAATAAAAATAAAATTTTATTTTATTCATAATAAAGTCACATAAGTATTCTAAAACTTTACTATTTTTCTAACAATATAGAACTTTTTAATATATATATACACACATATATATATTCATTTAGTTCATATTAAGCCAACATAAATATATTAAATACTATCTCTTCTTGTTAAAAATAATGAATCTTGCTTAATTAATTTTAAGAATAAAATAAATTTAATATAAATGTTTTAAGTTTGAATTCTATATTCTAAACATCTCCTTCATGTTCATGTACAACTTTTATATATAGAAGTTTATTTGAAAATGTAAAGCATCAACAACAGAAACGGAAAAGTTTTTTCTTTGTTTTCCCCTAAACAGTAAATTAGTAATAATAGAAAAATTATATACTGACATGATAATTGGATATGAAAATTGAACACAAGTGTTTTATAATTTTACCTATTTATATTTGGGAGGGTTAAAATACAAATAGATAAAATTATAAAACACTCGTGTTCAATTTTCATGTCAGCATAGAAGAGCTCGTAAAATTAATTTAAAACAACACATAGAAAGGCACAATTCGTGGCACATGCAAACAAATTAAATATTGGGTTAAATTTAACAACAATATTACTATCACATAATGTTCACACACATACATATTGTGGGGCTCGCAGTATACATGTGTGTGTATGTGAGCATTATATGATATTTTTTTATGTGATAGTAACATTATTTTGAATTTAAACATTGAGTAAAGCACAATCAACGGCATCACACTGGTAATGAGAACAATTATATTATGGTAATTAAAGAATGATTATAAAAAGAGAGATAAAATGATATGAATGGTTATAATTAGTTACAACTATTGGATCCATTTCTACGAATTAAACTGTGACAAATCATTTTACAACCCAACTCATTTCCTCAAGCCCAATAAAAAAATGAAGTAAAGGTCACTAATGGGCTTAATGGGCATTGATTTAGCCCACCTCAAAAACAAGGTTTGAATGGACAAACAAAATAAACCAGACCTACCAAGTCTTTTTTTACAAGTCTAATTTTCGTGTGACTGTTTTAATATAAATTTTTATAAAAAAATAATTATTAATAAATAATGATCATAACATTAAATATCTTATAACAAAATAAATTCTCATTAATCATTATTTACTCATTTACTTTAAATTGATATAAAATACATGATATTTATATTCTAATATAAGTAAAATAACTTTAATATATAAGTTAATTGCACTAACCATTCAATACGACCTTTTAATCTATTTTGAATAGAATATTTCATCGATATGGTTGTTATTATTATTGATATTTACCTAAAATTTTGTGAAATTTATAAAACTTTTTTAATAATAAAGTTTTTTTTTAATATTTGTGCACACTTATTACTATATATATAGAAAAATGTATATACACAGTTGTGTAATATACAGTCGTCTATGGCGACGGTTTTTTTGAACTATAACGACGGTTCACTTGTCGCTAAATCAATTCTACCGTCGTCATAGTCCAAAAAAAATCATAAATAAATAGCTATTATATCTTACTACATGATTGTGTGTGTATATATATATATATATATATATATATATATATATATATATATATATATATATATATGAGTAAACTAGATCAGTCCATTTTAAGGGCTTACCATTTTATTTTTACATATCATGCTCATCTCTTTAGCTGACGGATCGAGGCTGACGGTTCATTCAGTTTCTATATCGTAGAACCGTCGTTTTAATTTTTAACGACGGATAATATATAGCGATGGGTCAAAGCTATAGCGATAAGCTGAATCGTGGTTCGATCCGTCACTAAAGATGGTATACAAAATATGTAGGATCAAAAAATAAGTCCTGGGTCCTTTCCGAAATTATGTATATATATATGCATACGAGTAAACTAGAGATATACTTGTGCGGAAAAAAATAAGCATTATAAGTTTGCAACCACGGTTGGATTCCTATGGTTTTTGAGATGTAGGATCCCAATTGGTGGATATAATAGTTCAATATTGTTATCTCTATATTAAATAAATTAAAAGAAGAATAGTGTGGCAATGATGTTCCATCCGAAAAGAAAATGAAACCCACTCGTAATCATGTTTTATATTAATATAATAGGTAATAATTTATTAAACGAGTTATAAGATAAGAGAGAATATCCCATACATTACCTCGTCAAAAATCTAGATAATTTATATTATTTTTTTCTTTGTATCGATTAAAATTAATTAAAAAAATTCTGTTAATTTAAAATTTAAAAATATCTTAAATTAATTTTAAAAAATCAATAATAAGTTTATAAGTTGTATATCTAGAATTAATATTTTCATTTATAAAAATATTAATAATACCATGCGCAAAACCGGCGTACCTAAAAAACCAGGTCCAAATCCATAAAATAATAATAATACAATGCGCAGAAAGTAAGTATCGGCTGGAATGTGGCAACCTTATCCAAACTTTTTCCCCTATAAACTCCACATTAACTAACATCCATATTATTCATTAATTAATTAATTCAAACACAGAGAGAGAGAGATAGAACTAAGAATCAACAATGGCGGATATAGCTATGATAGTTGCTGAGGAGTATGAGAGAAGGGCCAAGAGCTGCTCTAGGAAAATTGGGGCTAATAATAATGGTGAAGAAATTGAGCTTTTATCACCGTCTTTTTCAGTTTTTGCTCGGAGATTTGATGGGGTTTCGAAGAAATTTGGTGAGGAGATTGTCATGTGGGTTTTGGAGCCTAAATCCCAGGTTGGTCTTGCAGCCGTTAATGGAGTTTTCTCCGCTTGACCAATTTTCAGTTGTGCAGGATTATGTAAAATTTAATAAATCATTTTGCTTCTTGTTTGATATTTTGTACATATATTTATGGAAGTTGTTAGCATGAAGTTTAACTTTATCAGAATTATTTTATATTCAATACAGTAATGACATAATAACGCGAGAAGGTGATCTCTCCGCGTCATGCTGCCACAAGATGATTGACATGAAATGAACTTACCATGAAATTCATTTCATGCTAACCGAATCCTATATTTAGGTATACCTGTATTATTATTGTTATGTACACGATGAACTTTAAGCCCTTAGTGCATGCCAAGCCTAATCCATTCTGATTCTCGTGAATGTAACTATACTCCCTCTATGTATAAATTTGTAAGTATTAATCATTATAATAGAAAATTATTATTAACTATGTCTCGTGACTTCGGCATTACATGGACGGTGAGATTTATCTTAAATTTTGGATGGTCGAGATGATTTATTAGAGTGAACGGAAAATTTAAAATCATTTGTATTTTGTTAGATAGATGTAAAAGTGTTGATATGACAATAAAATTATAGAGTTGTTAGTATGAAATTAATTTTGGTCAATTAATTAATACGGTGTCGACATGCAAGCGGGAGGTAATCTCTTGTTGTGTGTGTCACTGTATTGATCAATTGATCAAATTACCATGAAATTAAATTTATAGATAATTTATATTATTTTTTTCTTTCTTTAAAAGAAATAAAATCAAAATTAACATTTCAAAAATTGAGGAGATCAAACCAAAATCTTACAAGCCAAATCCGCAAAACCAGAACCTATTTTCAATTAAAATATAATCTCTAAAAAACTCGACCATCTTCCCTAGAATTCAAAAATCAATAAATTTTGGACATAAATTTTGAATGATCTAGGGCCGATATTTGATACTACTATATTTTAATATATTTTGTTTTATAACTGGAAATTTATTAAAATTGAAGAGAGAAATATATATATATATATATACTCCCTCCTTTCCATTATATACTACATAATAATCACTCATCATAAGATATCTTATTAACACTAATGTTAGGTAATTATATTGGTTTGAAATTTTATTACTACCCATACACTAATTAATTACTCTTCCTTTTCCTCTCTCAATTATTCCATCTTGATGAGATTTTTTAAGGGCAAAACAGAAAATAATTTATTTTTTATCTTAAATATAATATAAAACGTCTTATATTATTGAAATAAATTCTTCTAAAACGACATATAAAATGCTACGTTTGGATTGAAAGAATGGAATGGAGGGTGAAATGATTCATTCCATTCTAGCTGGAATGAGTTATTACATACTCTTCCTCTTTCAAGAAATAAAATTCATAAATTTGGGAGGAATAAGAATGGTTTAATCCATTCCAATCGCAACCAAATACTTCATTCGTTCTTTAATATAGGTCGTTTTAGACATGTGCACAAGAATTAAGGAAATGATTGAAAGTATTAACTATAGTATCAATTGTCTATTACCCTTTACCTCACTTATCTCATAAATATGAATCAAAAGATTAGGTGGAGTAATAAGGGTCAATTTGAAAAAAATAGTAATCAATTCTCCTAGATAACCGCAAACGACAAATAATTAGGAATACAAAAAAGAGTTTAAAACGACCTACATATAAGAATGGAGGGAGTACAATTTTTTTTTATTTTATTCTCACCTTTATTATTCCAATCCAAACGTAACATAATAAAAAGGATAGAGAATTGAATATCTCGCTTTCCCTTGGATTATATTGTTTGTAATCTTTTTATTTCTTCTAAAACGACATATATATTATTGATTTTATTGCTCAAATCTTCTTCTGATCATCTTCTACCTGCCAAGTGCCAGCCATTCATAAAATAATAAGTATATGAAGTAGGTTTAGCTGATTCAATTTAGGTTATCCCTATTTTGAGAATGTTTTGTTTTTCCTTATTTAGGTAATTACAGTTATACTCCATTGTGCCCTAAATGAGATTCTCAATTGAAAATAACACTAACTATATTTTAAAAATAATGAACAATTTTTAATCATTTTTCAAAGGATTTGCTAGGGGTGGGCAACGGGTAAAAATCGGCTCGAACCGTTATCGGTACCGGTTGGACCGGTATATCGAACCGACGGTACCGATTTTTATCGAAAATTAATATAATTATTATTTTTATTTTATTATTATTATTTTTATTAATATTACTATTATTTTTATTATTATAATCAATATTTTATTATTATTATTATTATTATTAATAAATTATTAATTAAAAAAATAGAAAACCGTTATATCTAAATTCCGCTTTTGGTTATCTTTGAACCATAAAAGTGTTGGATCAAATCACTACTAAAAACCGATATATACCGATTTTTTTGTACCGAACCGGACCGATTTACATTTATACCGAACCGGCCAATTCGGACCAATCCGATTCGTCCAAAAACCGAAAAAACAAATTTATTTGCCCACCCCTAAGATTTGCTGCCTCACCTATTAGTACTTTTCTGGCTTAAATACATTTCACTATTTTAAATTATCTGATATTTTTCACTTTGGTGATTCACTTTTACTTTTTTTTTAATTAAATAATTAAACTATTGATTTTTTTTAATTTAATCAAATTGAAATTATCACTTCAAAAATTGTAAACATGGCTATTTAGGTGGAACATGTGTAGCTGATGTGGGTAAAAAAATAATTTTTTATTTTGGGATTAAATATAATACCTAAAAGCAGAACAATAAAACGAGATACGAAAACAAGCAACTGCTCAGATGATTGTGAATTTGACAATGAATTGTGCGACGCCACCGGGAAGGGCGAGAGACTCGAAGGATGTGCATATGGCCTATGGGTATGCCGTTTCTTCTTCTTCTCTTCCTTTTTTTCCCCAAATCGGAGATGATTTATTTTCTGATAGCAGTGATTGAGCACATACATTTGGGTTGATGGGTTTGTTCTCCCTCTTTTCTTTCACTTTCCTTAATTAGGGATGAGAAATGTGATTTTATGAGTAATAGGCCTTCAAGTGGTGGTGATAATGGAGTTTTCTAATCGGTGGTGATGGAGGAGTTTCTAATCGGTGGGGGAGATATTTTGGATTTTTATTGCATACTGTTTGTGAATATGATGGATAATGGTGTTTTGTTAGTATTGGAGTTGGTGGATTGATGACGCTGACATTTCCTTCTCCCATTTGAATATTGTATTTACTTAAGTTAAAGTGGAATAATATTTTTTTAAACTTAAGGAGTATTATTATTTTTTACGGCCACATTAAAGAAAATCAAAATTTATAACAAAAAATTTAGTACAAAAATAAGAGGATAAAAGAAAAACATAATAATATAAGTTGATTTATAAGTTATTTTAAATTGTATTTTATAAGTAAAAATATTTAGTATTAATTTAATTTATAAATCAAAATTAAGTTATAATAAAGTTATAAAAGATTCAGTTTATAATAATTTATAAGTTAAAATAAATATACTGATTATTAAAAAGAATATTAATAAAATTATTAAAAAAAAAGAATAAAATAGATATTATATTTGAGCAAACAAATTTATTTTAAAATAATTTATAATTTTTTTTTTAAATAATTATATTTTTTTAACTTAAAAGTTAAAAAATAGAATAGGGCTTCATTGAATTGCCTTTTTCCCGGTAAAGTTTAATAGTTTATAGTCGCATACAAAAACAAGATGAAAATTACAATTATACACACCTTTCCCTTCTAAAATAAGTAAATTCGTAAAATTCTAAAATTAATATCATATTAATAAATTTTTACAGTAAATGACAATACTACCCTCGATGAAATAAGGGAAGTGCTGCAAAATGGGTAATTTGACGCTTCAAAATGTTCCTAATAAGCTAATCTACGCAGATAATTACCCTGTAAAGCGGACAATATAATCAACATATCCTCATCACTTCCGTAGTTGTCTTGATTATTCCGCTGCCGGCGGTACCTCGCCACAATCTCCTCCGGCAAGACGCTTCTCCGGCAAAGTGGACACGTGGCGCAATCCTGTCGGAGCCAGGTGTCAAGGCAATCCTTATGGAAAGTGTGCTTACATTGCTTGAGCTTCCTGATTTCTTCCCCTTCTTCGAATGTCGACAAACAAACCGAGCACTCTTTGGACTCTTCTTTCAGTCCGGCCTTGAATCGGCTCGCTGGATTTTTCCGTTCGATGAGTTTGAGGTACTGGGCGGTGGTGATCGGGCCGTTGCCGGTGGGAAAAATGTGGCCGGTGATGGAGCGAACGAAAATTACTAGTTCGAGGAAGAGAAGGGTGAAGAAAATTAGGGTGATGGTGTAGAGGTGGGAGAAGAATTGAGAGAGAGCTGACATTTTGAAATGGAAAAGGTAAAGTTAGGTCTGACTTGGGGCAAGATGAATTTGGTGGTGTTTGGCTCAATTTATTACTCGATAAGATGTGTTGACTAAAATGGACTCTGAAATTTTTTGTACATGGAAGTACAAATAGGAAGAAGTGACATTGAAAAAAATGTTGACCTTTTGAAAAGCTATATAAAAAAATTGTTAAATAAAAAGAGCGTTTATAAAGATAAAAAAAAATTACTGAAAAATAAATATTTTTATTTCTTTAGATTTAATTTATTATCACAAATAGTGAACTAAACATTCAAAATCATTAGTAAGAGCGTAAACTAAACATTAATCCCAATTTTATCATTAATATTACATTCAATTTTATTAAAATCATTAATAAAATTTTATTAATATTAATATCATTAATAACATTAGTAATATCTTTGGTCGGAGCGGATCAAGAAAGACTCACCTTAAATAAGATTCGCTTAAATAAGACTCTTTTATCAAAGCGACGTAGTTTTGAGGGACGCGCAGTGGCATTTTGTAAATACAATGTCACCGCAGTATTTACAAAAAATACCACCGCGTCCCTCCAAAACTACGTCGTTTTGATAAAAAAGTGCTATTTAAGGCGGAGTGTTATTTAAGGAAAATGCTCTTGATCCTCTCCGTATCTTTGGTAGTGAACTAAGCATTCAATTTTATTGTAATAGTTATGTTTGTTTGCAAATATTATACTTTGAATAATATTATTAATCTCAAATATTTTGTTTATTTTTAAATTTGAGTTTCAAACTATTAGTTCTGGAATTATAAAATAGTTTAAGATGTGAGATTATTTAATACCATGTTCTACCTGGTATTATAATTTCTACCATTTGGGATTAAAAATTAACCTCAATCTTTTTTTAAAATAATCATAATATCATAATATCATGTTCTATCCATTTATCAGTCTCAATATACGATAAATTATATAATTTAAATTATAACTTCTAGATCGTTCGTAATCGTGCAATCTCCGTTATTATTATTGGATGACGCAAAAGATTTTGTAAAAGATTTCCGTTATTGTTGTAAAAGATTTTGAAAATTATACTTGCGCTATATCTATAATTTATATATATATATATATATATATATATATATATAATTATAATGATAACTTAAAATGGATCATGTTACAGTATAATTAATAACGATAACTTTAGTTTTTGAATTTTAAATTATAACAATAACTTAAAATCTAGAGTTGTGTCTATAGGAGTTTTTAAATTATAACAATAACTTGAAGTTTTTATATGAGTTTTAACTTTCTTAATACATTTGCAAAACTCCAAAACCTCAAATAATTAAGAATGGTGGGAGTATTTTGAAAATTGATATTTATATCAATTTCCAAAATTAATTCTCTCAGTCTCAGAAGTCAGTCGGCACTTCTACAGTTCTACTCTCAACACCCATCTATTAAATTAGTCATGGATAATTACGAAAAACAAGTAGTTCTGATCACCGGCTGTTCCACCGGCGGCATTGGCAACGCTCTGGCACGCGCTTTCACAGCCGAGAACTGCCTTGTAGTGGCCACAGCTCGGTCACTATCTTCCATGGCCGATCTGGACCAAAACCCCAACTTCTTTCTTCAAGAACTTGATGTATTATCTGATCAAAGCGTTCAAAATGTTCTTTCTCATGTTCTTGAAAAGTTTGGTCGCATAGATATTGTCGTCAACAACGCTGGGATTCTATGTATTGGTCATCTTGCTGAAATCCCGCTATCTTCTCTTGAGCAAACCTTCAATACCAATGTTTATGGTACAATTCAACTTATAATCCTCTGCTAGGACTGTTTTTCAATTACCTTCTTGTTTTTTATACTACTTAAATTTACTTGATTTGGTTTAATTTAATCCTTTTTTTGGGTCTATGAGCAAATGATGAATAAACACTATAATATATAAATACCCATTTGATGATGGTTCTAAATTTATACTCCCTTTATTCCAAAAAGAAGAGAGAGCTTTATTTACCATTTTTTATCCCACAAATAAAGTCTCTTTTTATTGATAGTAGTTAAAATGATACTATATCCTCAAACTTGCAATCATAATTTTATCATCGTACTACAACTAATTATTTTTTTGTGTAAACATGAAACATAAATACATCCTTAATATTCGCAAATATTGCAAATATCACACTATCATTCTTATATGTTTGTTTACTTATCTTTAGCTGTTTCAGGTGTTGATTGTATCTATTGCTTTTATTTGATGCAAATGGTGAATAACTACAAATAATGATTTTTACTTATTTAGAACTTAAATATAGGGGTGACAATTCTTTCCTGTAAGTTTCTTTCAGAATTTTGAGGTTATTTGTGAAAGAAGGCCTTTATAGCTTCTTAACTGGGCCAATTGTGTACTAAAATATCAGAAATAATGAAAACCAATTGGTGGTTCAAATCTTAATGTTATATGCAATATAGTTTATGAAGTAGATGTTTGAGGTTAGTAGAACAATTTTGACCATTGCATTCAGCCATCAGAACAATCTTATGTTACTCTGATAGCTATTCTATCTGCTACATATACCCAAAGTCAATCATCAATCCATGCTTGTCAGTCATCTCTTAGGTGACGTTCTCCTGTAATATTAATGGCACCCTTTAGTATGTCATGCTGCCAGAAGTGAATGTAAATCGTGATTCTCTTAAAACTAGTCATTTATAGTTGGTGAACTTGAATCCTTGTCCTTAAAATTTTAAATTGGAACTAGCATAACGTTAACGATTAACTAACATAGTTCCTAGGTATCAAAGAAACATAGCATCAGCATTGAACAAATTCTGAATACATAATGAAGCAAACTTGCAATCTGAATCCAGTAGACAATTTCCCTGACAAGAGCATCAGCAGGGTAGACAGGATTAATTTGGCTGTCCTTGATCTCCTAAAACCTGCAGTTGTTTCCAGTCCTTATCTCAAAATCCAAGTCCGTCCTTTTTTTTAGGGTGTTTGTCCCTCATTCTTGAAGTGTCTTTTGTCAACTAATTCTTTGGGGTTATGGTATTTGTGTTGTGTGACAAGATTTTGTGAATTGTTATCTTATTGTGATACAAAATGTGTACATACTTTATATTATGGTTCGCGTATGATAAATGTAGCGAATCCCTCTAATCCTCATAATCAGACTATTTTTAAATATTCATCATTCAGTCCACAGAAATATGAATTTTGTCTCCAACAAGTTCGCATAACTATGTAGTAAAAAAGAGAGGAAAAAGTGTGTATGGGCGGGGTGCGGGGGGAGGAGGAGGTATCAAAACTCTGTCTGCTCAATTTTTATGATTTATAGAAAATGGTTTAGCCTTGCAGTAAAGGCCTAACAAGTAGGTAACTCGAGACCTTCGATATATGTGGAAGTAGGGATAACAACACTAGTTTCATCTTAAGGTCCTTATCTACTTAAAGACCAATTTAACTAAGGTATAATTGTATCAGCTAAAACAATTTGGGCAGCGGACATCACATCTTTCCTAATACTTTAGAATACCGTGTCAGGGTTGATGGGGCAAGGAAATGACTGTTCTCGAGAAACCTGTTACGTTATTAAATGAATTTCACATGATTATAGTCAAGAGGTTGTTTTGAGCAGTAGTAGTATGTGAACAGTTATGCCTGCCTGCTAATTTGGGCCCTTCAGAGCAAGCGATTAAGGGACACCATACTTTTTCCCACACTTCAAGTTGGAAAAAACTCAAAATCTTGTTGTATGTCAGACTAGTCTTAGAGTTATATTAGTTATATTGTGTAAGGATCGCAAAAGATCGAATATCCTTGTAAATAGGATTTATAAGAAATGTTTTAATAAAATGAGTTTTTATTGATAATTTGTGTTTTATGTGACTTATGGTTATTATTTGATGGCACTACGAATTATGTGCGCGTATTTGAGTGTTTAGAGGTTAAATGTGTAAAATAATTTTTTTTGAAAAACAAAACGTAAAAACACTATTCACGCTAAAAACAAAACTCGTTTTTTCAAAATTTCAAATTACGGCATAGTGTTTATTCGGAAAAGGGGGATCACTGGCGAAATCGGATTTTCGAAAATCGAAAGTCGACTTTTCGGCCAACCGAACGGATTACGAAAAGTAACTGAAAAAGTTAGGAAACCTAACTGGATAAAAAAAATCTAACTAGAATTAGTTTGACTAACTAAGCCTAAGAATTTGGAGGCTTGGCTAAGAAATTTGGAATTGGCTATGTTTGAGCTAAGGACAGAGTTGGTCTTGGTTTTTGTAAGGCCCAGGGCAAAAAAATTTAAATGTGCCCCTTTATACAAATTAAATAAAAAATAAAAATAAATTATCAACTAATTAATTTTATTAAAATTATAAGAATTTACAAAAGATAAGTAAGAATACTTTGGGGCCTCGTTAAAAAATTTGTTTGAGAAAAATCTAATGGGACAAAACCCCAAACGAAGAAAAAAGAGTACCCCGAATTGTAAACATTGCATTAAAAACGAAGAACAAGAATCCCATCCAAGTTTTATGTTGAATGAAATAATAAATAAGAAAAAATTAAAATATATATATATATTACAATTTACAAAATTTATATATTTAGATTCTATATGTATCTTTAAAAAAAATTACCTTCAAAGAAAGGCACTGGTCTAACTAGCGGATGATTTATTTTTCAATTTTGTTGGAGAAGAGGAGAATTATCGGAAACAAAATTGCTTGCGTTGCATTATGAACTGAGAGGGTCGAAGGGTTTTTTCTTTTTTTTTGTGGCTAAGAGTCTATTTTGATTCTCCATATTTATTGATTTGTTTTATATTATATTTTATAATTATTTTTTTATACACATATATACATAATTTTTAAAAAAATTTGGGCCCTCCTCAGCTTTGGGCCCTGGGCGGTCGCCCTGGTAGACCTGGCCCAGGGCCGGCTCTGGCTAAGGAATGAGCCTAGGGTTTGTGAGGCTTGGCTAGGGTTGAGCCAAGGGAAAAGCCAAAGGAAAGTGGTTTGGCTTGGAAGGGTAAGACATGGCTCGAGCCTTAGGTTTAAAACCTAAGACTTGGAGCCAAATGTTAATATATTTGCACATGGGGGAAACATGTGATGACTCATGCCTTATCAAAAATGCGAGGTGGAGGGTAGAAAGGGCAAAGGGGGGCGGCAACATGGAGGGACAAGGGGACCAAGAGTGACTCATAGCTTGTGACTCACCTTATACCAACATCCTGTTAATTGCTTGGTTCTCCATTAAGATGGTCTTAATGAAAAAGTGGCCAATAAGTGTCTTGAGTTAATTTAATTGTGATTGTGTTAGGCTTACTCAAGGGGATGATTAGTAAGCTTTAATAGATGAGGAGTAAGACCATGGAAGACTTTAGTTGGGTGACCAACTTGTAAGAAGTGGAAAGTAGATTTTATCTATGCAAAATCAATTCATTCTCTCTTCACTTTTCATCAAATTTGCCAAGTATTAGAGAGAAAAGAGAGAAAGCAAGAGAAAAGGTTGAGAGCTCAAGAGAGGGGCGGATTTTGTGAGAGCAAGGGAGGATCAAGGATCAATCTTTGTCTATCAAAGCTAAGAAGAAGAATAAGAACAAGAACCCTAAGAGGTAAACCCTTAAACCACCATCTTTTCATCTGTTTATTTTACTTTGTTTGATAGTTGTTGGTGGTTGGTTATAAGTGAAGATCATGATGGATCTTGTAGTTTTTAGGTGGTTTTGAAGGAGTTAATCTAATTAAACTACCCTAAAGATGCATGACAAGTGAATCAAAGTATAAAACTTAAGCCCAAACATGAGGATGAATAAACAAGATAATAGAGGACTATACATGGACCTAAATGTGTGTTTGTTATATGTTGTGGTATGATTTCATTAGATGAAATCATAGCTATATAAGTTGTGGAAATATTCCAAGTGGAATGGAGGAAAATTATTTCTTTTCGGGAGATATTTGGTTGGGTGAATATGTGAGCCATGGGCTCAAGAATGAGTTTAATCTAGTTTCGGATGAACAAGTTATGACGTTTAGAAAATTCGACGTCTAAAATGTCTTTCGGTGAAAATGGCTCCTGGAAGTGTTTTGAGCCTAATTCCCGAAAAGTTAGAGAACTGTGAAAATTTTTCTGTTCGAGGGATTGGAAGAATTTGTTATGAGGAAGAAATAGACGCAAGAACGAGCTCATTCTGTTATCGGACAAGTAAATTATGATGTGTCGAAGTAAGCGCGTAGAAACTGTGCAAAGTTGACATTTGATCAAAGCTTAGCCTATTTTCTGTAGGGTGGGCGCGCCCCGCGCCACCCATAGTGTAAAATTGGCGTGCTCCGCGCTGGTCATGCAGTAAGGTTTGGCAGACTGGACGTCCTTTAGTAAATTAGACATAACTCTTTCGTCCGAACTCCGATTGAGGTGATTCAAGAGGCTCCGGAAAGCTAAAGAGTAGACCTTCAACTTTCATTCTTAAAGTTTTGAGAGTGGAGGTTGGGATAAAGGTCTAAAATTGGCATCATTAGGACTGTTATGCAATAGGAGACAAACTGTGATGGTTTCTTTTGACAATTGTGGTGTCGAACCATGTTTGACTAGTATTTCTGAGTTCTAAACATTGGACATTGATAGGTATATGAGATGTGTTAATCATCACAATGGCGTATCGGTTAAGCATTCAGGGTAGAAAAGTCAGGTGTACGACGTACGAACGTCGAAACGTCGAGTCAAATGTTAACAAACTTAAATAGTGTTCCGACTCTTATAAGATGAACATTATAGAACATGTACTAGAGTTAAGTAAACCATGAGGGACGTTTATACGTGGCTAATTGATATGTTTATTTGCACTGAATGTGTAGGACTTATAAAGGGCGATTAACGCTAAAGTATAGAAGACGCTTGAGGCAAGTATTCTAACTCCATTCGATTTTTGTTTTGAATGTAGTTTTCAAGAACGTAAACGTATATTCTTATGAATAATTTGTATGTATTCTATGTTTTGCACAATAATTGAATAATGTGTAAATTCCAGACTTATACACATTCTTTGTTTGTATAAGTGTTCAACTATGCTATAATGCATAAATTGTTTAACGACGCATGGAATGTTCAAGTTTTCAAGTTCTGATATGAATGAACTGTTTAAGAAATATGGCAATGCCATTTGTATCGGCTAGACACGTTTTAACTTTTCAATGATCGAAATAAGATCTTTTGAATCGCAATTGAGTTTAAGTAAAATCTCCAAACCAATTTCTACTTGGTACGGATTTAGTCTGAGAATGAACAACCTTAATATTGGGGGAAAATGTTTTATGTTGTCGACATGTAATGTCGAGTGACGGAAGAACGCAAATTAAGTCGTTCGCTATGTAGTATTGATGAATACAAGGTACACTGAGCTGATCACCAAATGTACTCGTGAGTCATAACGTTTTACAGCGGAGTGGCTGTTCAAACCCTTTTGAAATGAAAATGAAAGTTCGAGATCTTATGACCGCTTAGCTAAAGTCGCTACGTCGTTTCAAAAATATGTTTTGAAATTAAAGGAAGTAATTTTCTATCATTTGAGATTTCTTCACAACTTTTGTTCAATTGATGAAGTTTTTTTTTTCTATATTCTTATTTTGTTGTTTTATATGCAACTATTATACTTGATGGGCATGTTCTTGCTTAAAATTAAATGTTTTAAGCGAAAACTGAGCGTATAGAAGGTTCTGGAAATGAAAAGGACGAAGACAAGTTGAATGTTTAAGGAAATATGGATCCTATCTGTAATAGATAGGTTTTTTGTAAATAATTACTATGTTAATTATCATGTTTTAAAGATTTAAATGTCTTAGAACCTGGGTATATAATAATAGGATTGTAATAGCTAGTAATTACTTTCTTATTAGTATGAATGCATGGATATGTATGTTTATGTTTAGTATCGTGGAGCACCATATCCGGAGTTTAAAGGTACTCGGATTTGTGGGCGTCATAGGTTGGTATTAGAGACGTAGGTTAGAAACCTTAGATGGAGGCACCTTAGGCTATAACCTTGAGAAAATGGAGATGTCAGAAGGTAAAAAGAAACTCAGATAGAGTTTGTTAAGAGATGGATTAATGAAATTCATCAGTTAAAAGTCTAAAGAAGTTGGTAGGAAAATAAATTTAGAAAGAGTTTGAAATAGATTAGTAAGAGAAGTTAATGAAGAGATTAACTCAGAAAGAGTTGCAAGAGTTAAATTGAGGAAATTTATCGATAAAGGTTGAAAGAAGTAAAAATAACATAAAATAAATTGTTATTTGTAATATTAAGCGATAATTGTTGTTATGTACTAATCAAAATAATATATTTGATTGTAGATGTCAGAAGATTATGTGACTAGAGTTGTTCACTTAGTGAGCAAAGAGCTAATTGCTCCACTTGAGTTAGTGCCTGAGCCGGAATCGGTTATGGTAATGAAGAGTGGTCCAGGTATGGATTTAGATGACATGAAAAAGGAAGTGTTGGCTAAAGTAGCTTACAATAAAGTGTCTGAAGCTGCATATTCTAAGAAGTTATTTGAAGATGAACCTATGGTGGACTTGGGAAATGATTATGAAGAGTATCCATAACTGAAACTCAGTGATGAAGAGGAAGTAAATTCCAAGGAGGCTCAAATAAAGCCAGAAGTAGTCGATTGAGGAAGAAGAGAAAAGTGCCGCAGAAGTTGCAAATGAGCAATTAATAAAGGAAGTTCAAGACTTGAAGTATAATGTGTTTTTCTTAGAAGAAATGTGGGAGAGATAGATTATTGAATGATCAATTAGAAAAGGCGTTAAGTGAGATGATGAAATAGCGTGACGAGTTGAATGTGCAGATTAACAAGATGGGAGCTGAAAGCAAGATATCGGCAGAAGCTCAGAATAAGAAAAGGAAAGGAAAATGGATCGAAAAAAATAGCAGTAAGCAAAGATACCCTAAGAAAAGGGTGGAGGAATGTATGAATTGTGGAAAGAACCACTTTGGAGTATGTTTGAAAGGAAAAAAGGTATGTTTTAAGTGCGGACAAAAGGGTCATATTTCTCCCAACTGTCCCAATCAGAAGATGGAAGGATGTTATAAGTGTGGATTAATAGATCACCTAGCAAAGGATTGTCCGATAAAAGGATAAGTATAGAAGGATGTATAAGTATATGTGTGCGCATATATATGTTATCTGAATCCCAGCTTGTAATATAAATAGTGGGACATCTTTTGTAAGTCCTAACTTTTATGTAATTTGAGGACTCAGATATGTTAATCTCGTCTTTTGTAATAAATAGACATGAAAATTGTAATTAACCAAAAGGCTAAGAAGAAAGAAATATGAGAACAGAAGCATGTAAAGAGAAGTATGCATGTTAAAGCATATTAATAAAAGATGTTTATTAAATATGCTTGTGATGAGTATATGTTAGCATTGAATAAAAAAATGCTTTCAAGTAAAGAAATGAAATAATAATAATGGTATTATTTTATTAACCAGAAAATGTCGCCAAAAATAAGGCAAAAAGTATAAGAGGAAAGGTTATGAAGCGAAAGTAAGAATGAGTATAGGGAATGAATTAACCCTATGTTTGAATCAATTAGTAAAAGGCATTTGAATAGAAATTTGCGCTTAATGTTAGTATAAGTTCATTAGGCGTGTGTCGATGGCCGCCAAGAACTTTAAGAATGTGGGACCTTCGAGGTTTAAAATCAAGGAACCTAAAGAGGTTCAATTATGGATAAGAAAGATAAATAAGGGGTTTATTGTCGCAAGAATAGGTGAGTACCAAAAGACTGCTTTTACTACTTACATAGATGGAAAAGTAAAGCCAACTTCTCATAAAGATAAACCGTAACAAGGTCAAGAGGAGTTGTTGTTTGGGGAATGAGTCAAGAGGATATATTTCGAGAATTAATTCCCTCAGGGTATGCAGAGCCGTATGGAAAAACAGTTTCTAAAGTTGAAGAAAAGGAATGTGATAAAATCTCAATGTGTAGCTAAGTTCAATGAACTGGCTCGGTTTGTTCCACGTCGGGTGGACATAGAGGAAAGAAAGGATGGAAGGTTTGAGCAGGGATTAAAATCCTGACTCTACGATAAATTATTAATGTTGAAAATAGGACCGTTTAAGACAATTCTGTATAAGGCTTTAATTGCCAAGGAAAGAGTTAAGTTAAGAAATCTCTAGAATAGAGAAAGAAAGAATGAAGATAAAGTTGAAAATATAGTTAAAGCCGAAAGAGGCAATTAAAAGGGAAGAAAGGTCAGAAGAGGAAATAGAATCAATCCGGAGATACCGGGAAAGATTAGAAAGATCAAAAAGGAAAAGATTTGAAGAATGTAAGATATGTGAACAGTCACACAGGAGTGTGCTTAAAAAGTAAAGCAGAATGCCATAGATGAGGGGCAAAAAGGATATATTTTCCGAGTGCCTATACGATGAAAAGTGAATGTACGATTATAGAAGATTAAGATATATGGCAAAGGATTGACGAAAGAAAAGAGCCGACAGAGGGAGCGGCAGAAAAATAGAGTAAGAATTTGAAACTGACAAATTTGGTCTAGCTCAACCCAATAGTGGAAGATTGGATCTTCAATTTGGTGATCCAAGAAGATGTGATATTGTTAGAGATAGTGTTAGGTTTTGTCCCAGTCAACAACATTAATGTTTATATGTTGTTGATTTGGGTACGACCTGTTGTAATTCATAAAGTATGAATTGTTTGATGTTTAAGTTGATTATGGAGAATTTAGAAAGTTATTTATGAAAAGAAAAGATACAAGTAAGGGTATAATCCCTGATGAACATATTAATAGAAATTGTTGTGTTGAGATAGGAAAGCATGAATTTGATAACGGGATTAATTTCGATTTAATGTTAAGAATTTGATGAAATTCTAGCAATGAATTTGGTTGTTGAACCATTGAGCAAAGATGGATTAAGAAGCTAGTAAACCTTAAGGTTATGATGAAGTACCAGATAATGTGTTGTAGTGGCAAAGGTTATGAAGCAAAGAAAAGATAATCGTTGATTGATTGACAGAAAGCAATGAAACATTGCCAGTAAAAGCTAAAGTGAACTTTAAGACTGTGAAACAGTATAAGGTAATATATGGTGATAGTAAATGATAGAGAGATTCTCGTTGGCTGAGAAGAAGATGTAAGCCAGAAAGGTTGTTAAGAAAGAAATGTAAAGGTTGTTGAGGTTACATTGTGGGCGTTCAAAGAGTGGAAGCAAAGATAGGTTAGACGACCGTGGTGAATAAGTTGGTGGATGTTTTTATTCGAATAAAATCTCAAGATCAAGAAATTTTTGTTTCTTCGATCTGTTAAAAAGGGGAACGAAATATTGTTCGAGGATAAAACTAAGGGTGGAGAATCATCAGTGAAAAACAAGGAAAAATAATATTCCAAAGATATCTTCAGAACTTGTGATGTTTATTACGAGTTTTGGTGATATAGTTCGGGTTGAAGAATGCGTTAGTCACATTTATAAATGAAGAGGTTTAAGATGTTCAAGTTGTATTTGAACAGATCGATGATGATGTGTGTAGATGATATCTTGGTCTAATTTAAGGCACAAGAATATCAGAAGGAACACTTATGAATAGTGTTCAAAATATTAAGGAAAGAGTATCGGTATATGAAATTTACAGGATGTGAATCAAGTAGGGAATTAAGAAGTTCAAAGGTTTTGGACATATGCTCAAGAAGTATGGAGTTAGAAGTAAGATATCCGAAAAAGTTGGATGAAAAGTTATATGAAGAAGAATTGTCTAACTAATATAGACAGAATGAAGAAGACACAATCTTAAGACTGAGAAGTGTAAGAAGATAAGGCAAAGAATTGCCAATGATAAAGGAAAACATATTTGTGTTTGATAATGAGGAAGATGATAAGATTTGAAGGAGGAATTTGAGTTCTCGTAATATCGGAACTGGAATAAGAAGGGTCACAGAATGTGTCCATAAGTGTTCACTTTGACAGAAAGTCAAGGCCGAGTGATGAAAATTAAATGATTTGTAAGAATTCCAAAATGAAAATGGGAGTACGCCACGAGGAATTTTGTGATAGGACTTTCAGTAATGTGAAGAAGGAAGACGTTGTATGATGTAAAATATGTGGTTGTTGAGTCGATTTAATTATAACGATTAAAGATAAGTTTAAGTAAACTTTATGTCAAGGAAGTTATTTCCAGACATGAGGTAATAGTTATGGTAGCATCGGATCATGATCCGAGGGGCGCAAAGAAGTTATGGAAAAAATTTCAAGAGTATAAGGAAATTAAGCTGAGGTTGAATGTTGTGCATCATCCTTAAGCGAATAAACAGGTTAATAAGTACCAGTGTAAGGTGTCGTTTGTTATGGGAATGAGTCACAGGTTGACTCACAAGATTACATATATTGAGTTCGTATGTATGATCTATAATGATTAAAGATTTATGGAAGAAGTGGTATGCGGTTCAGCATTACCTAAGAAGACAAATTGACGTATGTCATAAATAGTTTAAAAGTATTGCCCTAGAAAGGGAATTTATGTTATAATAGTAAAGAGAGGATAAGTCCACGGTTATAGGACTTTTTGAAAAGTTGAGTAAGTGTAAGAGAGGTAGCTCATAAATTGACCTTATCTCCCCCGGGGCCAGGATGTATATATATATATATATATATATATATATATATATATATATATATATATATTGTGTTATATGTGTTGGTATTACGACAAAAGATGTGTAAGAAGTTATGAACCTAGAATGGTTGAACAAGACTTGAAGTATGTAAGAAAGAATTCGTAATCAAATATTTGATAGGAATGAAAAAGTATGATAAGATAAGTGTTACCTTTGAAAAGGTAGTAGAATGAAGTCACAATGCTCGAAGAGCGGCGTGAGTATAGAAATGAAAAATGTAATGTAGTTATCCCCACAACTCTAGTGCAGTTTTATTTTGAGATTCCGGGGACGGAATCCTTATAAGGGGAGAAGAATGGATCGAATATCCTTGTAAATAGGATTGTAAGAAATTATTTAATAAAATGAGTTTTTATTGATAACTTGTGCTTTATGTGACTTATGGTCATTATTTGATGGCGTTACGAATTATGTGCGCGTATTTGAGTGTTTAGAGGTTAAATGTGGAAAATAAATTTTTCCGGAAAAAAGACGTAAAAAAACTATTCACGCTAAAAACAAAAACTCGTTTTTGTCGAAATTTTGAATTACGACATAACATTTATTCGAAAAGAGGATCGGTGGTGAAATTGGATTTTCAAAAATCGGAAGTCGATTTTTCGACTAACTGAGCGGATTACGAAAAGTAACTGAAAAAGTTTAGAAACCTAACTGGATAAGAAAAAGTATAACTAGAATTAGTTCGACTAACTAAGCTTAAGAATTTGGAGGCTTGGTTAAGAAATTTGGAATTGGCTAGGGTTGAGCCAAGGGAAAAGCCTAAGGAAAGTGGTTTGGCTTGGAAGGGTAAGCCATGGCTCAAGCCTTAGGTTTAAAACCTAATACTTGGAGGCAAAGGTTAGTATATTAGATTTTAGCACGGGGGAAACATGTGATGACTTGTGCCTTATCAAAAATGCAAGGCAGAGGGTAGAAAGGGCATGGGGGCGGCAACAAAGAGGGATAAGGGGACCAAGGGTGACTGTGGCTTGCGACTCACCTTATCCCAACATCCTATTAATTGCTTGGTTCCCCATTAAGATGGTCTTAATGAAAAAGTTGCCAATAAGTGCCTTGAGTTAATTTAATTGTGATTGGATTAGGCTAACTCAAGGGGATGATTAGTAAGCTTTTATAGATGAGGAGTAAGACCATGGAAGACTTTAGTTGGGTGACCAACTTGTAAGAAGTGGAAAGTAGGTTTTATATATGCAAAACCAATTCATTCTCTCTTCACTTTTCATCAAATTTGTTAAGTATTAGAGAGAAAAGAGAGGAAGCAAGAGAAAAGGTTGATAGTTCAAGAGAGAGAGAGAGGGCCAGATTTTTTGAGAGCAAGGGAGGATCAAGAATCAATCTTTTTCCATCAAAGCTAAGAAGAAGAATAAGAACAAGAACCCTAAGAGGTAAACCCTTAAACCACCATCTTTTTATCTGTTTATTTTATTTTATTTGATAGTTGTTGGTGGTTGGTTATAAGTGATCTTCATGATGGATCTTGAAGTTGTAAGGTGGTTTTGAAGGAGTTACTGCTCAAGAGAGAGAGAGGGCCGGATTTTCTGAGAGCAAGGGAGGATTAAGGATCAATCTTTTTCCATCAAAGCTAAGAAGAAGAATAAGAACCCTAAGAGGTAAACCCTTAAACCACCATCTTTTTATCTGTTTATTTTATTTTCTTTGATAGTTGTTGGTGGTTGGTTATAAGTGATCTTCATGATGGATCTTGAAGTTATAAGGTGGTTTTGAAGGAGTTAATCTAATTAAACTACCCTAAATATGCATGACAAGTGAATCAAAGTATAAAACTTAAGCCCAAGCATGAGGATGGATAAACAAGATAATAGAGGATTATACATGGACCTAAATGTGTGTTTGTTATATGTTGTGGTATGATTTCAATAGATGAAATCTTAGCTATGTAAGTTGTGGAAATATTCCAAGTGGAATGGAGGAAAATACGCTATAACGAAGTTATGGCGAAGTTATGGCGAAATTATCCATAAAAGGTTGTCAAATAAGGAAACCCTAACTTGATATTATTTTTGAATCAAGTTTACGTGTAGTTGATGACTCCGAAAAATTATTTCTTTCTGGGAGATATGTGGTTGGGTGAATATGTGAGCCATGGGCTCAAGAATGAGTTTAATCCGACTTCAAATGAACAAGTTATGACGTTTAGAAAATTAGATGTTTAAAATGTCTTTCAGTGAAAATGGCTCCTGAAAAGGTTTTGAGCCTAATTCCCGACAAGTTAGAGAACTATGAAAAAAAAATTGTCTGGGGGGATTGGAAGAATTTGTTACGAGGAAGAAATAGACGCAAGAACGAGCTCATTCCGTTACCGGATGAGCAAGTTATGATGTCTCGAAGTAAGCGCGTAGAAACTGTGCAAAGTTGACATTTGATCAAAGCTTAGCATACTTTCGGAGGGAGGGAGGGAGGAGGAGGGAGGGCGCCCCGCTGGTCATGCAGTAAGCTTTGGCAGACTGGACGTCCTTTAATAAATTGGACATAACTCTTTCATCCAAACTCCGATTGAGGTGATTCAAGAGGCTTCGGAAAGCTAAAGAGTAGACCTACAACTTTCATTCTTTAAGTTTTGAGAGTGGAGGTCGGGAAGGTCTAAAATTGGCATCTTTAGGACTGTTGTGCAATATGAGGCAAATCGTGATGGTTTCTTTTGTCCATTGTGGGGCCGAACCATGTTTGACTAGTATTTTCGAGTTCTAAACATTGGACATTGGAAATATAGGGAAAGTGTAAACCAAGGTTTGGTAGGTATATGTGATATCTTAATCACTCGCAATGGCGTATCAGTTAAGTATTCGGGGTAGAAAAGTTAGGCGTACGACGTATGAACGTCGAAACGCCGAGATGAATGTTAACAAACTTAAATAGTGTTCCGACTCTTATTAGATGGACATTATAGAACATGTAATAGAGTTAAGTAAACCACGAGGGACGTTTATACGTGGCTAATTGGTATGTTTATGTGTACTGAATGTGTAAGACTTACAAAGGGCGATTAACGCTAAAGTATAGAAGACGCTTGAGACACGTATTCTAACTCCATTTGATTTTTGTTTTGAATGTAGTTTTCAAGAACGTAAACGTATATTCTTATGAATAATTTGTATATATGCTATGTTTTGCACAGTAATTGAATACTGTGTAAAGTCCAGACTTATACACACTCTTTGTTGGTTGTATAAGTGTTCAGATATGCTATAATGCATAAATTGTTTAAAGCTTTGCTATAATGCATGAAATGTTCAAGTTTTCAAGTTCTGATATGCATGAATTGTTTAAGAAGTATGTCAATGCCATTTGTATCGGCTAGACACATGTTTTTTTACTTTTCAATGATCGAAATAAGAACTTTTGAATCGTAATTGAGTTTAAGTAAAGTCTCCGAACTAATTTCTACTTGGTACGGATTCGGTCTGAGAATGAACAACCCTAATATTGGGGGGAAATGTTTTATGTTGTCAACATGTAATGTTGAGTGATGGAAGAACACAAATTAAGTCGTTCGCCATATAGTATTGATCAATATAGGGTACACTGGGCTGATCACTCAACGTATTCGTGAGTCATGACGGTTTACAGCGGATTAGCTGTTCAAATCCTTTTGAAATGAAAATGAAAGTTCAAGAACCTTGTGATCGCTCAGCTAAAGTCGCTACGTCGTTTCAAAAATTTGTTTTGAAAACAAAGGAAGTAATTTCCTGTCATTTGAGATTTCTTCACAACTTTTGTTCAGTTGATGAAGGTTTAGAAGTATGAAAGCATGATTCTTGATTTTGTTGATTCATATGCAACTGATACTTGATGGGCATGCAAATGCTCATTCTTGCTTAAAATTAAATGTTTTCAGCGAAAATTGAACGTATAGAAGTTTCTGGAAAAGACAAGGACGAAGGCAAGGTGAATGCTTAAGGAGATATGGATCTAATTGTAATAGATATGTTTATTGTAAATAATTACTATGTTAATTATCATGTTTCAAAGATTTAAAGGTCTTAGAACCTGGGTATGTAATAATAGGACTGTAATAGCTAGTAATTACTTTCTATGAATGCATGGATATGTATTTTTATGTTTAGTACAGTGGAGCACCATATCCGGAGTTTAAATGTACTCGGATTTGGGGGCGTCACATATTGAACTGAGGTCAGTGGTGGATCTACTTAAGGGGGCAACATAGACAGTTGCCCCTGCTGGAATTTTTTTTATATAGGTATAGGTGTATGGCAAATATATAAGTTAATAAATTTATGGGGGCAGATTAATGGAAGAGATAAATTTGGAGGGGGCGAAAAAAATTTCATAAACCAATTCTAAATACAAGTATAAAAATCTTCTTAGTTTTAAAGTTTGGTGAAATCTTAAAAGTATTTTTTTGTATAGTTTTTGGTTTTGAATGTTCATCGGCATGTGAACTGTGAATTATTGTGTGATTCATGTTTGAATTTTTTTGTTATTGATTTGGTTAACTGTGGTTACTGTTTGTTTGGTCTGATTGAGTTTTTGTTTTTGAGTTGTTTAATCTTCAATTGAAAATGAGATCATTTTGGTCGAGTAGTTTGTTGTATTTTATTGTGATAACTTACAATGATTTTGCCTTATTTTATAATGGGAAATGGAAAATGATTATGAGCCTTTAGCAACCCTTCATTTCTAGTTGCTATAATTACTTTATTTCTCTGCATCTAACTAATGGACCCTGTATAATTTTTGGTGTTCTGAGTATAAATTTTAGAGGGTTTGTTTCTCTTATTTCAAGTAAAACTTATTTGAAACTTATAAAAAGATGTCAAAACTAGTTGATGCTTCGAAATTAATTCATGGTTTTGTTTGAATATAGAAAGCAAATTTGGTCCGAATCTTTGAGCATTTGGAAAAATTATTCAAATTTTAACTATAACAAGTAACCAAAATAAGTTTTTAAATTGTATCTAAATGTTTTTTATTTGAAATTTCTTTTTAGTTTGGATTATGAATATTTATTACAATTTGTAAATATTATTATGATTAGTTTAAGTTTTCTTTATTCAACTTCAACAAAAAAATTAATTAAAATTTGGCCCTACTGGAAAAAATTTCTGGATCCGCCCGACTGAGGTTACCTCTGGTAGTACATATTTAAATCCAGAAAATGGTCCCAATTAGCTTATGAATGATTGCAGGGCGGGAGCTAATTGTTAATTAATCAAATATCCTACAGATCTATGAAATAAAAGGAATTTGCTTCATTTTGTCTTCTTAGATAACTATTTCTTGAAAATAGCATTGTTGTGAAGTAATAATAATCCGGTTTGTGTATTATTCAAATGATGCATGCCAGCATCACAGTCATGATGAAGTCCTCTTCAAGCACTAAACACTTCTTTGAAAGAGAGAAGCCTCTGCTCACCATTATGTAATAAGTAGTGGTTGAAGGGATAACCTATGCGTATCTGACATTTGTGAAAACTGATAGTCAACCTTACAATTTACTTCCCTTCTTTGCCAATCCGAGTTCCGAGTTATGCTTATTACTAATGTAACATCTAAACTTCATGTTTATAAGTGGACATTTCCAATAGGCTTAATGGCCCAAAAAAATAAATGTGAACTTTCACCGCTTGTGGAACCATCAAAAATGGCTTGTGTAATTAACAATTCCCGGTATTAATAGGGGGGAGGACTATTTCCACATGTGGTTTTGATATTCGCCTGATCTTCTCTTACAAGAGAGTGTAGTGGATCCCACCTTCATATGAGACAAGCACATGACATGTGAATATCAAAAATTCATTTCCCTATTAATTTTTAATAGTCTTTGATATTTTGCAATGGAGGTGGCTGCTTTGAAGCAGGTATCCCACATTTTCAGGAGTGCAAGGTGTCTTTCTTTGTGTAGTTAACTTATTTGTCGCATATTCGCACTAAACTTCGATTACAATTCCTTGGATTAAATTTAGTGTACATGTGCACATGCATTTGAACAAAATTCATTTGATTGATACATATACACCTATCAATTCGACATAGATTTAAGATATTTCATGGAATCATGTGATGTAGAGATTCAACTTCTATATTTCATGGAATCATGTGATGTAGATATTCGACTTGTCCCTAAACTAAATTCTTATAGAAATAGAAAGGAAAAAATAATAGTAACTTATTGATCCCTTTTTCTTAGATTTTTTAGTTACCCCTTTTCTTTTTCTTTTCTGAAGGACCAATAAACTCCTTGGAAGAATCTAATTCTCAGTATATTTTTACTTTTTCTTCTTTTTTCTCGACACCTGAATTAGTTTCTGCAATATGCAACACAAATAGCTTTCGTTTATTTTGACAAGGTTACATGTGCAACTAATTGCATGACCAATTATTTTACTTTGATGGACATGGCAAGCTTATTTTCTTCTCTTATTCCTCATTAATATGTGGGCTAATAGGTTCAATGAGGATGATTCAAGCTGTAGTCCCTCACATGGCATCTAGGAAGAAGGGAAATATTGTTAACATTGGAAGCGTAAGCGTTTTAGGCCCTGGCCCATGGGCAGGTGGTTACACTGCATCTAAAGCTGCACTGCATTCTCTAACAGATACACTGAGGTTTGCCAATACAATTGCTTTCATTGATCAAAACTATCGTCTTGCATAAAATGCAATTTCCTCCCCCGCCAAAAAAAAAACCCTTCTCCAAACACACCAACACAAAAAAGAGAAGAGGGTGTAATAATTAAGAAAAATGTCATTTTGAACATTATATCTTTCATCCTACGATTAAGTCTTAGCTAGTCTTTCTTTCCCATATATCTTTTATAAATCTAACACTATTTTTCCCTCAAAGAAAATTAGTTTCCCTTTTGTAGTTCTGCAAACCTCTTCACTGTCTTTGTTTCATGACTATCGTTTTCGAACAAATACATTTTTTGTTATCACAAACTAATGTGAAACAGTGCAGCTTGAGGAAGTAATAATGGTATTGTTATCTATTGCATTATGTCACAAGTGACCATATCTTCAAATATTCTGCCAAACTTATTGTTTTGTGTTGAAGTGAGACATCGTCTTTTCCTGTAATTCAAATTGGTATCACTATGGAAGCAAAGGTCCTTGCCTAGCCCACCGAGAGTTGATGTCTTGCGTCATCATAAAATTATTACCAATTTTAAGCTTTCTGATACTATATGAGGTATACCATTTCTTGCACATAGTTACATAAATATGCTCTATAATCAAAGAACACTTGAGTGAGATCGTGTGAACATCGTACAATTCATCTCTGTATGTAGATTGGAGCTCAGACCTTTCGGGATTGATGTGATTAACGTTGTCCCTGGTACTGTTAAGTCGAACATTGCAAATTCTTCCATCGCCAACTATAGTCGGATGCCAGAATGGAAACTGTACAAGCAATTCGAAGCATCAATCCGAGCTAGAGCCTACTTGTCCCAAGGCCCCAAGTCAACCCCTTCTGAAGAGTTTGCTAAGAAGACGGTAGCTGCACTGCTGAAGAAAAATCCACCCGCTTGGTTCTCAATCGGCCGGTACTCCACAATAATGGCAATCGCTTACCATTTGCCTCTCTCTATAAAGGATTTCCTTCTTAGAAAGGTAATGAAGTGGTGATACCTCCTCTCTTCTTCTTTTTTTCTAAAGCTATTTGCAGCTGCATTGTATGTTGTGTTGATCCACTGTATGGTGGCATAAAGCAGGCAAAAGGGTATAGGACTTCTGATATCTGGTTATGTGGAGACATTATTCACTCCCACCGTAGCCTTCAGTCAAACAATTTTTGGATAAAAATATTGTAATTGTGATAATTTGAAAATGCAATAGTTTGTTGTAAATGTTTTGAGGCTAAAGTGAGTTGAATGGAAAGTGAGTTCAATCCATTCAACAGTAGTACAAAATAATTTTAAAAGTTTTATTAATTATGTGTGTATAGGAAGGTAAAATTAGTTGTCTAACATTGAAACTAATACTTTTTAAAAAAATAATACTATCAAATAAAATTGCTCACGTACCGTTTACATACACTTACATGCATATTTTGATGACACTTGCTCTGTATGTGGGTCATCAAAATATGCATGTAAGTGTATGTGAACGGTTTTATATGATTAGTAGAGAAAAATTAGGGACTTAGTAGAGAAAAGTTATCCACCATGAGAGTTCTTTGCATCCTCTAAGCAAATTCCAGTGAGAGGTTGAGAATGCCATGTTTTAGGATATCACAAGCACAAATGAGTCGGCCAATGGACAAAGTATGTGAATAACTAGGTAGGTTAGGTTTCTCTTTGTAGAGATTTATTTTAGGGTTAAGTTCAGATGACCACCTGGGGTTTGGGTGGTTTTCTACTTAACCAGCTGTAGTTAGTAAAGCTACATTTAAATTCCTGACTTTTTGAGTTAAAGTGAAAAATTGCTTTCTGTCATAACTCCGTTAATTAAGTTGGATAAAAACTTAATTACCCTCCATTTTCAGAGTTTCAATTCTTTTTTTCTCTACCTCTTCGTGTAAAGAAACTACATACTTAGAATATAAAAGAAAATCAAAGAGATCAAACTCATGCTAGGAAAAGTGTCCATTATCAACAAAATAAAAACAATTCAGAGGAATGACAGATGAACAAGCAATCAAGGAAGAACTTTGTCCAAGCTTGTGACATGCTCCATAAACACATCCATTTTTCATCCAAACTCTGGAGCTTATCATTAGTGTAGTCTCTGAAACTTAGAAAGTCCTGTTGAAAGAGGTTCCCCTGATTTTTTGACGATGATCCAGCCATGGTTAGAAGTGTGAGAAAGAATTAAAAACTTCTGAAAAAATGAGTTTCTGAGTCTTATAAATGAATTAAGGATGTCAACTTAGTGGAGTAAATGAGCTGAAGTGAGTTTTATATAGTTTTTTGAGTGAGAAAATGGAGTAGAAGTTTAGATCTAGAGAGAATGGACTGGAGATTAAGAGGAGAAGATTGATAGTGAGTTTTTGAGAAGAAAAGAAGAGTGTTTTGACTGAAACAATTCAGCAAACACATGGTGTGCAGTTTATAGATTTAGGACTAAACAAGAAACTGAGAGAGAAACGAAAAAAGAAGATCAGAAGAGAAGGTCAGAGATTAGATGACTACAAAGGAAGAAGGCAGCAGGTTTGATTGATCTAATACCAGATTGTCAAGCCTCCAAGGAGGTCAACTCAACTACCAAACCATAAGCAGAAAATAAGGACCGAGGAGACAGAAAGATTAGAGTATGAGACCGAGAAACAAGCAGGATATACATCTTCACATGAAGTAATCAAACTAATGCACTGGAGATCTAGATTGAACACATTTACCTTAACATACAAAACTTCAAATATCTTCAACTCAGTTTCAGTGAGTGTAATCAAATAGATATCCCAAAATACCTCAATCCTAAGTCTACCATGAGAGATGCATTTCATCCAAACCCACTATGTTGCATTCTGAAACTTAAAAACTCAAAACTCCAACCCAAACTAATTCTTCTCTTTTCTCATATTGTGATCAAAATCAGACAATCATCAGGAAACACCAATACGCATACATTGTGAATTTGCTAACAAGGGATCGTCCAGTGAACCCAATTTTATCCGAACAAGACTAATAACTAATTAGTTTCAGTCACATAATTTCAAATTTATACAATAAGAATCCAGTGCCCATTTGTTCTCCAATCAAGCCCCAAAATCCAGTGCCCCAAATTGCTGGAAGGCTGATGAATCCGGGTCGGAGGGTTGACGACGTCCGAGGGGAACCAAACCCGGAACCCATTTGAACACCCCAATGAAGTTCACTCACTTGAGTTAAACCCAATGACCCACACTGGCGACATTGGTGGAGACTTAGTCGTCTGGCCATGAGGATTCGGTGGAAGTACAGAGTCGAAGTAGAGACGACCCAAACGAAGGCTTATCCAAGAACGAAGTCAATCATTTAGTCGACTGATCATAAACCCCCGAGGCTGCCTGGGTGCTACTTGGTGGCGTGAGGCGAGGCTGTCGAGCATGTGGGCGAAAAAACAAACTTTTTTGCGACGAAAAGAAGAAAAGAACAGAGCAGTTGAACCAGATTTTTGGTCATGCGGTGGAGAGAGAAGATCCTTTTCCACCCAATGTAATCACTCTTCCATTGTTACCGCTCCTCATCTTCAATCTCGATTATAAATTCCTTCTTGTTCCTGTAATTGTTCTTCTAGATTCAATTAGAAATCATTCTTCCATTGCTCGGGTTTTGGGTTGTGAATTAGGGGAGTAGTAGATGATTTTTTAGGTCTTTATATCTGAAAATCGGTGATATTTTTGTAGTTCTGAATTGGGTTTGCATTAATGAATGGGATGAGCTGAATGGGAAGAAGAAATGGAGAAAGAGGTGAAATGGGTAGAACAAAATGATAAAAGCCAATAGGGGTATTTCGGACATTTAACTGTTTTTTTTTACCGTTTCACGCTTTTTGTGACGCCCCCAAAATTAGGTATACATCACCCATCTTGGGTCGTCGGATCGTGGTACAAAAATTCAAATACAACTTACTAATACAATGTAGGTACAATACGACAAAACATAATCGTGAATTTGAATACAATTATTGTCTCTTAGAGATTATACAAACTCAAAAGGAGTCCTCATTACAATTATTATCACACTATTTCACGTAGAATAGTGAGGACTACTAATGCTATCCTCTAGACCATCACTCCGTTCCCGACTCGTCCAAATTTATATTCTCATTTTCTCAAGAGAATAAAGTGAAAGAAAGGGTGAGCTCAACTAGCCCAAGAAGAAATATTATGACTAAGATAATGCGAATAAATTATCGTTAGCCTTCAATGATGTTAAACCGATAAAATATAACAACATCAAGTTTAAGCTGCAATGAACAAGCAATCCATTAAAAGAGTAGTAGAGAATAAAATCTACAATCTTTTATGATTTAAAAGGTTTTTCATGACTTTTATCGCTGGGACTCAGCTTAATAAATAATCCATATCATCGAATCACCCCTGCACTACAGCCAATGATATTCTTTAGTATCACGACCATAAATTATCCATGCACTACAGCCAAGGACATTCATGTATTCATTAATGCACTACGAGTCAATGAGGACTTTTTCTATATCATTTGTAACATTACGGTCATGATTACACCGAATAATCCCTGGTCATAATCATACCAAGTCCATCTATGCACTACAGGCCACAGATGACTTTCAATATAATATAAACATGAGGATAATGACAATGATATAAGAATTCAATAAAACAAGTTCAAGAATTAAGTTATTCAGGAACTAATAACGTCCAAATTGTCAACATGATACTGCTTTGTAGAGTAAAATTCAAGAATACTTAGAAGAATATTTCCATGAAAAGATACTGGATGAAGCGCAAATATCAAGGATATTCCACTAATTTCATAGAGTATAGAAATCAAAACTTTAACCAACTGAGTATAATAATGAATGGAATAACAAAAGAAATCACCACGCATGCAGTGCTTGCGTAGATATAAAGTTATTCCAATGTAATAATAAATAACGGAACTGTGTCAAAGTAAATTGCAGACCGACAAGATGTTCCAAATGAGAATAATACTGACGGAATTCAGTCCCACAGAAACGCATGTATGTGACGAGGATATTCTAACAGAATAATAATAAAGATGGAACCAGTCGGCACAAAAACACAGATAGGATGTTCCAATGAATAATAATAAAGACGGAATAATAGAAGAATGTCACCAAGTATAGGGTAGTCCAGATATCTTTGGTTATTCCAAAGAATAATAAAGAATGGAATAATGAAGTTCTCTTCATGAATACAAAAAAAATAATATTCTTCATCGTAAAAAACCAATATAAGAGTAGTTAAGTAGAGAATAATTTCCTTCTCTCTCTCTACGGTTTATCTCTCTAGAGTTCAGTGAATTCGTAAGAAAATAATGAAGGAATGAGCTTCTATTTATAGGAAAATGGACTGCATAGTAACTCATGAACGGTCCAGATTGATTTACTTTAATCTGACGGTCCATAACTAAAGCAAAATCTTTTAAATAAAATATAATATATATTATATATTATACATATATAGACGGTCAATATTCCTTCCCAGCAAATTTTTCATTCCCCACAATTATTTTCCCAACATGTGGGTCCCGCCCATATCATTATCAATCATATATATATATATAATAACTTTAATAATACTCCTTTCCTGACCCATTTTTTTCTCCCCCCCTAATTTCCCCGTGACAAAATGTCTTCAACCAAGACTTTGCCAAACACATGGGTCCCACTCATGGGCCCCCACCTTTTATTATATAAAATAACTTTCTACCGATTATTTTAAAAAATGGGTAAAATAGGAATCCATAAAATAAGTAGTGTGAGACCCCAGATTTTATGAATAAAGATTTAATTTTCTCGAAATATTTTTTTTTAAATTATGGTATAGATTTGATATAATGTTATAGTTGTGGGTAATATTTATAAATTTTGCAAAGTACGCAAGTTGTTATAAAATATTCATTTGGTCAGGGAATATTCTTTTTGTCGAGGAATATTCGTACGATGACACAATCATTGGTGGACCCCACAACGGAATTATTGTTGGATTGAGAAAACGACAAAAATACTTTCTGAAAATAATGGCGGAGGTGTTACCGTTAAAAGCATTGAACTACTCGGTAGTAAAAGTACGATGAATACGCGTGGGTCGTATAAGAAGACACCAGATTGATTATTGATGCTCACGTGAGAAGTCTCACTCATTTATACTCAATTATTGCTATGATAATTCACGCGATCATATCTCTTATATTATTGATTCAATTATTGTCATAGTATCATCCGTATAATATGTTATATTATTAAATCAATAATTGAGACGACAAGTTATAAATGATTAATAAGCTGTTGAAAGATTAAATATGTGTTGATTAAAAATAAAATGATTTGTGGTAATATTTATTCAATCCTTGATGTATATAAAGAGTCTATTATGAGGCGTTTGTGGTAAGTTTGGTTATTTTATGGGGGCCCATATGTCATCATCTAAGAGTCCCTTCAATCGATAGTAATTACCTTCGTCAATAGTAATCACCTTCGTCAATAGTAATTACCTTCAAATAATAGTAATTACCTTCATCGTCAATAGTAATTACCTTTGTCGATAAGTAATTACCTTCGTCAATAAGTAATTACCTTCGTCAATAATAATTACCTTTACCAGACGTCAAACCACTTGCCGTTTCATATTACAGGCGTCGAACCAATTGTCGTTTCACATTACAGGCGTCGAACCAATTGTCGTTTCACATTACAGGCGTCAAACCACTTGGTGTTTCACATTACATGCGTCAAACCACTTGGTGTTTCACATTCTGAGCGCCAAACCACTTTTCTTTTCACATCACCGGAATTCGTCAAGCCACTTGCCTTTTTCACATTTCAAGTGCTAAGCTAGAAATCTTCTATAAATAAAGGCCTAGTGCTTCATTATTTTCACTTAATTCATTCAAGTTTATAGAGAGAGAAAGTATAGAGAGAATAAGTGAGAAAGAAGAAAATTATTACGATACTACACCATCGCAATATTCAATCTCCTACTAATGTAAAGGGTGTTATTCTTTCTTATTCATGAAGTGAACTGTTGTTATTCCATTCCTTATTATTACATTGGAATAACTTTGTATACGCGGTTTACCCTATACTTGGTGACATTCTTCTATTATTACATTGGAACATCCTCATCACGTGTGTTTTACAGGGACTGGGTAAAATCTTTATTATTATTCTGTTGGAACATCTTGTCGTGTGTTTTACAAGAACTGGTTTCGTCTTTATTATTATTATTTTGTTGGAACATCCGTGCATGCATAGTGTTTTACGTCGGACTGGTTCCATTCTTTATTATTCTGTTGGAATATCCTCGTCTGCATGCGTTTCTACGCCGGACCAGTTCCATTATTTATTATTCATTGGAATAACTCCTGCACTGCATGCTTGATCTATCGCATGCATGGTGTTTTCTTTTGTTATTCCATTCTTTATTATACTCGGTTGGTTAAAACTTTGACTTCTATACTCCATGAAATTAGTGGAATATCCTCGATATTTGCGCTTCATCCAAAGATCCTTTCATGGAAATATTCTTTTAAGTATTCTTGAAATTTACTCTACAAAGCAAGATCATGTTGACATTTGGATGTTATTGGTTCTGGATAAATTAATTCTTGAACTTGTTTTATTGAATTATTATATCATTGTCATCATTCTCATGTTTATATTATGTTGAAAGTCATCGTGGTTCAGAAGTGCATAGATGGACTTGGTATGATTATGACCAGGAATTATTCGGTGTAATCATGACCGTAATGTTACAAATGATGTGGTAAAAGTTATCATTGGCCCGTAGTGCATTGATGGACAGTTGTTGGCATGATCATGACCATTAATGAATACACGAATGTCCTTTTCAGAGTGCATGGATAATTTGTGGTCGGATACTAAAGAATATCCTCGCCAGAAAGTGCATGGGTGATTCGATGATGTGGATTATTTATTAAGCTAAGTCCCAGCAATAAAAGTCATGGAAAACCTTTTAAATCATAAAAGATAGTAGATTTTATTCTCTACTTGACTCTTTTAATGGATTGCTTGTTTATTGCAGATTAAACTTGATGTTTATTATATTTTATCAGTTTAACATCGTCATTGAAGGCTAATGATAATTTATTCTCGCATTATCTTAGTCATAATATTTCTTCATCGGGCTAGTTGAGCTCACCCTTTCTTTCAGTGTTGTCTTTAGGGAATGAGAACATACAGTAGACTAGTAGGGGAGCGGAGTGACGGTCCGAGGATAACATTAGTAGTCCTCACTATTACGTGAAATAGTGTGTTAATAATTGTAATGAGGACTCCTTTTGAGTTTGTATAATCTCTAGTAGACAATAATTGTATTCAAACTCACAGCTTATGTTTTGTCAGATTATACACACGAAACATTGTATTAGTAAGTTGTATTTGAATTTTGTACCATGTATCTGACGACCCAAGATAAGTGATGTATACCTAATTTTGGGGGCGTCACAAGTATACTTCATAAAAATCACCTTAATAATTTTAACAACATTTATCATCTTTATTACAATTCACAATATTAATCGACTGTGTCGTTCAGTGAAAGAGGGGTTTTCCAATAAGGATTTCTCCCTATTGACGCGTAATTAGGTGACCAAACCTCTCCTTGGCAAAACTTCTAGACATCGTTAACATTGCAAATTATAATATTAATAACTCTGTCATTTCAATTATTGATTTAATAATATATAAAATATCGACAATAATTGAATCAAATAACGTGAGATACTATGCAACAATTACTATAGCAATAATTGAACAAAACTTTCTCACGTAAGCATTAATAATCAATACCGTAGTGTCTTTATTATGCAACCACAGCAGACATCTTATTACTTTTACTACCGAAAGTAGTTCAATAAGATTAATCAGGTAAAACTTCCGCCGTTATTTTTAATAAAATATGTTTGTCGTTTTTCTCAATCCGATAATAATTACATTGTAGGGTCCACTTAATGATTGTGTCGTTTGTACGAATATTTCCTGTTAAAATGAATATTCCCCGACCAATCGAATATTATATAACAACTTGCGTACTTTGTAAAATTTATAAATACTACCCACAACTATAACATTATATCAAATTTATTCCATAATATTCAAAAATAATAATTATAGAAAATTCATCTTTATTCAAAAAGTTGGGGTCTTACACTTTTGGCGTCTGACATGCACGCACAGTTAATATGGATGAAAAATGTAACGTTTTCACTTTAACTCAAAAAGTCAGGAGTTTAAATATAGCTTTATTGACTACAGGTGGTTAAGTGAGAAATCGCCCAAACCCCAGGTGGTCATCTGAACTTAACCCTTTATTTTAAATGGCTTATAAGTTCAAATATAAGTTATTTTATAAAAATGTTAGGTATCAATTTGATTTATATGTCAAAAATTAAGTTAAAACAAGTGTTCGGCTGACTCATAATAACTTATAAATTAAAATAAATATATAGATTACTAAGTGACAATAATAAAAAGAGGGGTAAAATAGACATTATATTTGATCAAATTAACTTATTTTAAAATAACTTTTAAGTCATTTTAAAATTCTCAAATCTCAATACTTATATTTAGAAATAAAAATATTTATCTAAAACGAATGGAAAGAGTAGAAGCCAATTCAACAAATTAAAATCACATTAACATAAAATGTCTATTTTCCTTTAATAATCAAATTTTTATACATATTTTTCTATTATACTCGTAGCATTAAATATCTCATATTTTTTTTATTCTAATTATTTTTCCATATTTAATGACATTATTATAGATAATTTTGTTATTTCATTCATCTTTTTAATATGCGTGAAAAGTCATAAGAATTTTTATCCTCGGAAGGAGGGAGTAATATTTAGAGTGGTAGATTAATTTTAATCTTCATATCATTTTAGCAATATTAAAAATGTGAAACTTCCAAAAACACCACCAGGGACCAGGCCGAAAAATGAGGTCCTAAGCTAGAGTTAATTAAAACGTAGCATGGATCAATCTTAACCCCTCATTCCAAAGATTAACATATTGACCGTTGGATCTCTTCAGCCCTCTCTATATAAAACAAGCCATTCTCGTTTCTGCCTCATCTCAACTATTATGTGTGTAGGCAGTTAGGGTTATTTATATCTCATCTCGCCGCTTCGATCGTAGAAATCAAATCTAAATAAAATCCTCCTCCTCCTCTATGTTACATCTACGATTCGATGATTTTGATATAGAGGCTTCTCTATCTGGTCGGCAGAATTGATTAGTTTCTGATCGACTCGTTCCCTTGAAGCAATATTTAGCGTGCTGCTTTTCTTATTTTTATCTCTCCATCTCTTATTTTTGCGTTTGGCGAACTGAAATTAGGGCAGCTATATATATTTATTGATTTATTTATGTTTATAGACTTTTATATAAGTTTAATGAATGGGAAGAAAGTGGTGACAACGGTGATGAGTCTACAGACCTGTAATGATTTGCGAAAATGATCGCAACTCTTTGAACATCTAAGGGACTGAGTTGTTTAATAATTTTGATTATTTTGTAAAATAGTTTTTACGGGTTTCAAATATAAAATTGGTTAAAGTTCATTAGTGGCTTCATTTGTTAGTGATTTAATGTTTTCTTAGACAGATTTGTTGAGGAGGCAAATTTATTTACTAGTGGAGCTACAAAAATTGTTCCCCTCGCTCTTTATGGTGCATTTGGGGAAACTACATTTCATCCTTCGATTGCGGAAATATTTCACAATCGGTGAAATTTAGGTTTGCATTTTGTGAATTATTAATTTCCTCATACTTAAAATTTTATAAATTGTAAATTGGTATTGTTATTATGTACTCCCTCTATTCCTAAATAAGTGACGATTTGGAAGAAAAAATTTGTTCCAAATTATGTTGTTTATAACTTTCTAGAAAAATAAATTATTTACTTTCTTATATCATCCTCTCGTTGTCTTAAGAAATTCTCACCTTAGTATTAATAGTTTAATTTTTCATAAAGGGACAATGATGGAATTTTAAATAAATTTTAATTATTAAATGATTTTTTTAATTCTAAAAATCTTAAACGACACTTATTCACTTACTTAGGAATGTAGGGAATCTGTTTAGCTTAAATTATTTTTGGATAAGTTGGTCACAATGTTAATATACATAACCTCACACTTGTGTATCAGTATTTTATTGGTCAAGCTAACCATTTCTGATTATGACATGGAAATAAGGTGGTGTCCGGCTACTGTTGAAGACTATATGTTATCTTATTTTTCAAACCTAAATTTTTTAATTTTAATACAAGTAAGCCATTTTTTTCCCTTAGTAAAAATATTTTAAAATTGAGTTGTAATACAGTAATACCGTTGGTTAAAGAAAACCTTTTTGTTGTTGGGTGCAACCAAACAAAACCTTAGTCACCCTTTCCGTGGTTTAGAAACCCTAATTTATATCCATCCTATAAATACCCAGCAACACAGTTAATTAGGTACCTAGCTGGGAGCTGGGAGCTGCGAGGCTGCGCCTACTACATATCTTATCTTCAGCGTTCTTGTAGGTTTTATTTTGTATTTATTTTCTTTAGAGTTTGTAGGTTCAGATTGTTCAGATTGTTAATTTCAAAATATCTCATCTCGCCGCTTTGATCATAGAAATCAAATCTAAATAAAATCCTCCTATTTTATGTTGGATCTACGATTCAATGATTTTGATACAGAGGCTTCTCTATCTGGTCGGCAGAATTGATTAGTTTCTGATCGACTCGTTCCCTTGAAGCAATATTTAGCGTGCTGCTTTTCTTATTTTTATCTCTCCATCTCTTATTTTTGCGTTTGGAGAACTGAAATTAGGACAGCTATATATATTTATTGATTTATTTATGTTCATAGACTTTTATATAAGTTTAATGAATGGGAAGAAAGTGATTACAACGGTGATGAGTCTACAGACCTGTAATGATTTGTGAAAATGATCGCAACTCTTTGAACATCTAAGGGACTGAGTTGTTTAATAATTTTGATTATTTTGTAAAATAGTTTTTACGGGTTTCAAATATAATAATGGTTAAATTTCATTAGTGGCTTCACTTGTTAGGTTTAATGTTTTCTTAGACAGATTTGTTGATGAGGCAAATTTATTTACTAGTGGAGCTACAAAAATTGTTCCCCTCGCTCTTTATGGTGCATTTTGGGAAACTACTATTCATCCTTCGATTGCAGAAATATTTCACAATTGGTGAAATTTAGGTTTGCATTTCGTGAATTATTAACTTCCTTGACATACTTAAAATTTTATAAATTGTAAATTGGTATTGTTATTATGTATCTGTTTAGCGTGAATTATTTTTGGATAAGTTGGTCAGAATGTTGATACACATATAACCTCACTTTATGTTATCTTATTTTTCAAACCTAAATTTTTTAATTTTAATACAAGCCATTATTCAATGCAAGTAAGCAAATATCTTTTTTTCCCTTG
Organism: Panax ginseng; assembly: GCA_020205605.1. Lineage (NCBI taxonomy): Eukaryota > Viridiplantae > Streptophyta > Magnoliopsida > Apiales > Araliaceae > Panax > Panax ginseng. The sequence goes on along the minus strand of CM035148.1, from coordinate 26,786,751 downwards.
GTAAATATATTTTAAAATTGAGTTGTAATACAGTAATACTGTTGGTTAAAGATGGAAAAAAAGAAAGAAATTAAGAAAAACAAGTCCGCTTACCAAATAAACCTTTTTGTTGTTGGGTGCAACCAAACAAAACCTTAGTCACCCTTTCTGTGGTTTAGAAACCCTAGTTTATACCCATCCTATAAATACCCAGCAACACAGTTAATTAGGTACCTAGCTGCGACTTGCGAGGCTGCGCCTCCTACATATCTTATCTTCAGCGTTCTTGTAGGTTTTATTTTGTATTTATTTTCTTTAGATTTTGAAATAATCATAGAGATCGCTGTGATGACTCAATGAAATTCAAGCTCAACAGACCGGAATGCAGGTTTCTCTATTATGTGAGAACTTTGCGTGTCGATAACCCCGCTGATCTGAGCGATCTCTAATTTTCCTCTTCTATTTGTACATGTATGTTTATCTGTGTGATATTGTGTTTTTAATTAATTTATGTTTCCTGTTAATGGGAAATAATGGGAAATGAAGATTGCAATGACGATAGCTAAGCTCCCTCTTCTTAATTTAAAGTTGAGGACACTCGCTGGCAGAATCGAACCAATATAACAAAGCCACTACTGAGTAATCTATTTCCCCAACTTTAGATTTTACTAATTGTTTAGTTATGTTTAATCCCTTGAGTTGAATAGAAATGTTGATGAGGATGAAGCAATAGTTCAAATAATCCAACACTTGGACTGAGAAATTCAAATTTCAAGTGAAGATAGCGAGCTTTCTTCTGAATTGTATGTATGTATTTTATTTCATCCCTCTGGTTTAACTCTCAACTTTTCTTCCGTTTCAGAAGTAAGAAATACTCCTTTTGTAAATTGACTTGTTTTTTTTCTTTTTAAATATCTTCCTTGGTTGTGTAACTGGACCTTTGAGTTTTAATGAACTAAACTAATCATCAGGTGATGAAATTTCTTAACTAGTAATTTATATTGTATTTTCATTCATTTGATATGCAAAGTATCAAAATGGAGGCTTCAGAGCCTTCATCATTTTCTGCAATTATTATTATCTTTTCTTCAATAATTTGAAGTATTTGTTTCTTCGGAGCTATTGGGTTTCTGGTTCCTAAACAAGTTGGGCCAGCGTATTTACCCATTACATATGTTTTATGTTAATGTGATTTTAATTTGCGGAATTGGCTTCTACTCCTTCCGTTCGTTTTAGATAAATATTATTTCTAAATATAAGTATTGAGATTTGAGAATTTCAAGCAAGTATTAATTACTTTCTTTTCTATATTATTCTAACAGTTTCTGAGTTTTGGACAGAAAAAAAAAAGAATAGAAAACTTAAATTAAAACAGAAAAAAGAGAGAATAGAAAATGACTTATAAAAACTGTTATTATTATTATTAGGCAAAATATTAATATCTAATACAGTGATATTGATATCTATCTATATTATTAAGGGAGAGCAATGTAGTTGGACTCTTTTGGTATTGTATCTTATTTTTCAAACCTAAAATTTTTAATTTCAATACAAGCAAGTCATTATTCAATACAAGTAATCAAATATCTTTTTTTTGAAAAATGATATCAAGAGTACAGAACCTTGCATCCCCATGGGTTGTTCCTAAAAGTTGTTGCCTTGGTCTATGTTATGTTTTCACTTTTGTGCTCGACTTTGGCGTTTCTTGTTGACATGGGATGCTTTTATTCTTTTGTTAAATATCATTTTTGATTTTGGTTGTTGCTAAAAGCTAGCCTGATTGTCTTATTTGTTGCATGTTTATTGAGCTCTTTTACTGAATTTAAATATGATATGATGATTGAGTTCAATTTCAGGTTCCCAGTTGGTTTACCTGTATTTTTATGTCAATTTCTCTATTACTATGTTGTTTCTTTATTACAAGTGCTTGGCATTTTGGTTGTAATTCTTCAAGATTCCTTATACAATAGCTCCCTGGATGCATTCCAGCAGATTCTGAAGAATGAAGGACCCAAGTCACTCTTCAAGGGTGCTGGAGCAAACATTCTTTGTTCTTGTTCAAGTGCTGGTCTGCTTGCTGGTTATGACAAATTGCAGCTTGTAGTATTGGGCAAGAAATATGCATCTGGTTGTGGTGGTTAATATAGTGGTTGTTTCTTTCTTTTTGAATAATTTTGGCTAAAAAAGTGTTGCTTTTGATGTTCCCCTGGTATTTTAGGCTTCTCTTTTTAGTGTTCATAGTATGAGAAATACGTAGTTGCATGTGTTTTGGTTTGGGTGAACATCTGGATGGAGGGCATAGTTAGACCATGTATTACTTAAAAGAATTGTTATGGTTGTAAATCTAATGGTGCAAGTCTTGTTTTTGTAATGCTCTTGAATATTGTTTTGTGGTTTCAGTTATTTTCCACTAGCAAAGTGGCGGATCTTTGTAAACACTCTTGGCTGTTTGTAAATGCATACGTCTGCTGTATTCTCTCTCTGGTCATTACACTTCCAACTACTATTTCATTCCTTTCATTTGCTATACAAAAAGGGGGTGGTAATTTGCGAGAATGGGCATGTTCCATCTTTTTTCATTTGCCATACAAAAAGATAAAAAACCATTTACCAAGGGAAAAAAAGATATTTGCTTACTTGTATTGAATAATGGTTTACCTGTATTTAAATAAATAAATTTAGCTTTGAAAAATGAGATACAATTAGAATTTTAAGGTGAAGACACCAAAAGAGTTCAACTACTTTGCTCTCCCTTAATAATAATATATATATAGATAGATATTAATATCATTGTATTAGATATTAATATTTTGCCTAATAATAATAATAATAACAATTTTTATCATAAAGTTAAAAGTAAGAATACGAAAGAGAATAACTGTAATTATCAAGAACATTAAAATTATTTTTGACATAATCGGTAAATTAAAAGGCCATTATTCAATACAAGTAAGCAAATATTTTGTTAAACAAAGACACAAATATTTTTATTCAAACAGATCAAGGGTCAACAGATCTTTATTTAAGCATTTTCAAATTGCAGAATTAAAAGAGTCAAAATCACACACATAGAATTGGAGATTCAAAGAGGGTTCTTCGTTCTAGGGTTTACCGATTCGAAGGAGAGATTCTTCGTTCTAGGGTTTATCGATTGAAAGTGGAGATTCTTCGTTCCGATCCTTGGGCTTCGTTTTGTGAAGATTTGGAGAAGGAAGCAGTGAGAAATAAAAAAAACACAAGCCTTTAAATAGTTCTGCTATTTAAGGAGTTATATCATTTAAGCGTTCTGCTTTTAATCAGTTCCGTATATTTATATAATTTAAAATTCAACTTATAAATAAAAAAATAAGTCACTCAAATAAATGAGATGAACAGTAACAAATGACTTATAAATTGATTTTATCAAATTATAAGTCATTCTCTAACATTCTCAAATTGTCCTATAGTATAAAAAATCCTGATCTGGTCACTCTCTAAAGTAACGACATGAAATTATTATTTTTATACATTTCTAGCTCACTGTGCTACATAGAAAATCTCAACTTTAGGAAAAAAGATCTAAATCTCAGAAGTCAGTTCTGAAATACCATCTATTAAATTTGTCATGGATAATTACGAAAAGCAAGTGGTTCTGATCACCGGCTGTTCCAACGGCGGCATTGGCCACGCTCTGGCACTTGCTTTCGCCGCCGAGAACTGCCTTGTAGTGGCCACAGCTCGGTCACTGTCCTCCATGGCTGATCTGGACCAAAACCCCAACTTCTTCCTTCAAGAGCTTGACATATTATCTGATCAAAGCGTTCAAAATGTTCTTTCTCATGTTCTTGAAAAGTTTGGTCGCATAGATATTGTCGTCAACAATGCTGGGGTTCAATGTATTGGCCCTCTTGCCGAAATCCCGCTATCTTCACTTGAGCAAACCTTCAATACCAATGTCTATGGTACAATTCTCGACATAATCTTCTGTTATTATATTTATTGCAGTTACCCTCTTGGTTTGGTACTTATTTTGGTTTTTTTTTTCTATGAGCAAATGATGAATATCTATAAATAACCATTTGATGATTGTTGTTAATTTTTTTATAATTTGTATGTTTGTTTACTTGTCTTTAGCTGTTTTGGGTATTGATTGTATCTATAGCTTTTACTTGAATAACTACAAATAATGATTCATTGTTCTTTACTGATTTAGAACTTGAATATAGGCTTGAAAATTCTTTTATGTAACGTTTCTTTCAGAATTTTGAGGTTATTTGTGGAAGAAGGCCTATATAGCCTCTTAGTTGAGCCAATTGTGTACTAAAATATCTGAAATGATGAAAATCAAATGGTAGTTCAATCATAATGTCATTTAATATTTAGGTCATGAAGTAGATATTTGAGGTTAGTAGAACAATTATGACCATTGTATCAGCCATGAGGACAACCTTATGTTAGTCTGGTAGCTATTCTATCTGCTACACATACCTAAAAATCCATCTAACAATCCAAGCTTTTTAGTGATCTCTTACGTGACAATTTCTGTAATATTAATGGCACTCTTAAGTATATCATGCTGACAGAAGCCAATGTAATTCAATATTCTGCTAAACTAGTCATTTTTACCTGGTGAGCTTCAACTCTGGTCCTTAATTTTTTAAATAGGAACTAGCATATAAAGTTAACAAGAAATCAACATAGTTCCTAGGTATCAAAGGCACATAGCACCAGCTTAGAACACATTCTGAACACATAACGAATCAAACTTGCAATTTGAATCCAGTAGACAACCTTCCTTTGACAAGAGCATCAGCATAGTAGTTAGCCTTGTGACAAACATGGTTAATTTGGTTTTCCTTGGTCTCTTAATAAACCTGCAGTTGTTTCCAGTCCTTATCTCAAAACCCAAGACTGGCCTTTTTTGAGGGTGTTTGTCCCTCATTCTTGGAGAGTCTCTGGTCAACTGGTGATTGTGGTAGCAGCAAGGATGAAAAGGTACCGTTTCATTGTGTAACAAGGTTTAGTGCATCGTTATTGTATTGCGATACAGCATATGTACATTCTTTATATTATGGTTCACTGCTGATAAATGTAGAAAATCCCTCCAATCCTCATATGAGACAGTATTTTTAGATATTCATCATTCAATCCACAGAAGTATGATAATTTTTTTTCCACCAACAAGTTCACATTGTCTGAATATATATAGCAGTATTAACAAGACCAATTGATGAATAAAACTGGAACAACTTATCTGGTATACGAAGAAAGTCGAGGCGTAGCAAACTACTGTCCTAAAATGTGATTCTGCAACCTTCGGTACAGTTGAGCTTCACGACGTTCACCCTCCAGGATCCAACGACGAAGCCTTCAATTGCGTGTACTCGCAGAAGAAGGCTGTGGACTTGTCTTTGTGGATTGCCCAATTAACAGTTAAAATAGTATATAAGAACAGACTATCTAGATAAAAGACGAAGAAGAAGACTATATATCTTGTAACAGAAAGAGAAGAAGGAGATATGGCTGTACCTTTTCATCTCTAAAGAACTGGTATTTTATATTAGGAAAAGAAGAACGTTGCACAACGGCAACAAGAACGTTGGAATAAAAAGAACGATAAAAAGAATGTTGGAATAAATTTAACGCCAATGAAAAACGTTCAGAAACGGCTAGGGTATTAAATCAGCAATTAGGCTTGGTATTAAAAGAAATAAAAGGGATTTAAGCAAAACAATGGCCTACCTGGGTGTAAGGCATAATCAACCGGATCGGCACCCCCCTGCGTGGGCATATCGCGTGCACACACGCACTAAGGTTTTCTGACCAAAAGTCCAAGAAACAAGCTTGGCCTAGCCCAATTCCTTAGTCATCCTCATGTGTGCGAGCTCATCCCTATTTCCTCAACCATGTTACTAAACCCAAGCCAACATGTACTAATATACACAAAGAAAGTTTTCAAAATAGATGATATGGGACTGTCAAAATTATAAATTTTGGAGCATAACCAACAATCCCCCACATGATCCAAAATTATCAAAGAGAGAAAAATTAAAAGGAAGTGAGAAGGACAATGAATTTTAGATACATAACGTCGATACCTTGTGAGTTTGAATCGACACTTAGTGAAACAAGCTCATGATTGTAAATTATAGGTGAACTATATTTTTGAACCCATTATCTATGATACAAACAATTGAACTTGCACACATCTAAAAATCCTGAATCCACACAAGTCCACCGTTGGGCGCGTTCTAGGTCATGCGCCATATCCCATATTTTCATAAAGGCTCTAGAGAGTTTGCCAAAGACTCGTAGGAAGCGGCCTACACTTCCACCTTTATATAGGTGAACCCATCAAGTGTATACTGACATACACCACCCTTTAGGGCTATGAGTTTCATTAAGAATCTAAATGATTCATACTATCACAATTTGTCAATAAGTACCACATACACACAGGGAGAAATATAAATAATTGTAGTGCTTTAATTAAATAATTGCATGACTTTGAACCCAATTCATGGGATCTCCAATCACATGGGTTGGGTTTCCATCATATATTATTTACTCAAGATGTTGGCAATAGTCCCATCCCTCTTGATGCTTCTTGGACTACCTTTTTACTCAATCCCTTAGTAAGCGGATCCGCTAGGTTCTTTTCAGACCTCACAAATTCCATGGAAATAACCCCGTTACTGATCAGTCCTCATACAATATTATGCCTCAAGCGAATATGTCTCTGTTTTCCATTATAAACATGGTTCATTGCCCGGCTGAAAGCTGCTTGAGAATCACAATGCAGAGAAATAGATGGAATTGGCTTTAGACCACAATGATATATCAGCCAATAAATTCCTTATCCACTCGCTTGTCAGCACCGCCAATTCTAAAGCAATAAATTGATTCCATAGTAGATCTAGAAGACAAGTTTGTTTAGCAGATTTTCAAAAACAACTCCTCCACCTAAAGTAAACACATAACCACTAGTGGAGTTTGTTTCATCATTATCAGATACCCAATTAGCATCACAATATCCTTCTAAAACACTAGGATGACCCGTTGAAATGTACACCTACATTAAGCTGTTCCTTTTAAATACCTCATTAGTCGTGATAATGCATTCCAATGATCTTGTGAAGGATTATATGTATATCTCGCTAAGTCTACTAATGACATATGCAATATCGAATCGAAATACAGTTCATTAAATACATTACACTACCAATGATTTTAGCATATTCAATTTGTGCAATACCATTCCCTTTATTTTTCTTTAAATGCACACTAGAATCATAAGGGGTTCCTAATGGCTCTTCATTAAAGAAATTAAATTTCGTAAGAATATTTTCCACATAATGAGACTGTGATAAAACTAAACAATTTTCATGTTTATTTATTTCCATGCCAAGAATCAAATCCGCTTCTCCTAAATCTTTTATGTCAAATTTAGAAGATAAAAAATCTTTAGTAGTTTTCACAACTTTCTCATCAGTACCAAATATTAGCAAGTCATTCACATGTAAACAAATAATCACACCACAATTTCCATTGAATCTACTATAAACACAACTATCAGATTCATTTGTCACAAAATTATTAGACAAGAGAGTTTTATTAAATTTGTCATTCCATTGTTTTGGTGCTTGTTTCAAACCATACAAAGATTTTACAAGTCTACACACCTTATGTTCTTTACCTGGAACAACAAACCCTTCAGGTTGACACATATATATTTCTTCATTTAACTCTCCATTCAAAAAGGCAGTTTTAACGTCCATTTGGTGGATTATCAATTTATGAATAGAAGTCAAAGCAATTAAAATTCTTATAGTTGCTAATTTAGTTACTGGTGAGTAAGTGTCCAAATAATCAAAACCTTCTTTTGAGTAAATCCTTTTTTCTACAAGTCTTGCTTTTAAATTTATCAATGACCCATCAACTTTTAACTTCTTTTTTAAACACCCATTTACATCCAACAGGTTTACATCCTCTAGGCAAATTAACTAGTTCTCATGTATGGTTAGACATAATAGAATCTAGTTCACTATTAATAACATATTTCCAAAAATTTGCATCAATTGATTTCATTGCTTCATAAGTTTTAGGGTCATCTTCAGTTATGAAAGCAGTTATAAAATCTGGACCAAAAGTTTTCTCAAAACGTTGCCTTTTACTTCTAGTAGATGCAAGTACAGGTTCTTTATCTTTCCTTTTAAGATGTTCACTAGAAGAAGGATTACCCTCATCTCTTATTTTCATTGGAAATATATTTTCAAAAAATTCTGCATCTTTTGTTTTCAAAATTGAATTATTTTGATAATTATTAGTTGCATCTTTAATTACCAAAAATTTATAAGCAGCACTATTAGAAGCATATCCAATAAAAATGCAATCCATTGTTTTAGGTCCAATTTTATTCCTTTTAAATTTTGGTATAGCTACTTTAGCTAGACACCCCCACACTTTAAGATACCCCAAATTAGGTGCATGTTTCTTCCATAAGTGATATGGTGTAGAGTCTATCTTTTTACGTGGAACTCTATTTAAAATATGATTTGCAGAAAGGAAAGCTTCTCCCCACATATTAGAAGGTAAACCATAACTAATTAGCATAACATTCATCATATCTTTAAGTGTTCTATTTTTCCTTTCTGCGACTCCATTAGACTGTGGAGAATAAGGAAGAGAAGTTTCATGTATTATTCCATTTAGTTCACAAAATTTTTTAAGACTTCCCGAATCATATTCACCTCATCGATCAGATCTAAGTCTTTTAATTTTTCTTTCTAACTGATTTTCAACTTCTGCTTTATATTTAATAAACATTTCTTCTGCTTCATCTTTAGAGGAAAGAAGATAAATACGAGTATATCTAGACATATCATCTACAAAAGAAATATAATATTTCTTACCACCTCTACTCGTAGTATTTTTAAAATTAGCTAGATCACTGTGAATTAACTCAAGTAGTTCGGTTTGTCTTTCAACACTTTTAAAAGGGGATAAATTAACTTTTGGTACCTGTACTGGGACACGACTTACAATTTGGTACTCGGAGTGAAAAAAGTTACAAATTGGTGATTGTACTTGAAAAATGTTACACTCCGTTAAACATTAGGGACACGACTTACAATTTGGTACCCGAAGTGAAAAATTTTACAAACTGGTGATTGTACTCGAAAAATGTTACACTCTGTTAAACAGTAGGGTTTCATCTTTATTCTGTTTGAAAATTAGGGTTCTCTTCTTCTGTCCATCTTCTTCTCTCATTCTTTTTGTCTCGATTCTCCATTGATTACTGGTTCCCATATATTTATTAAAGGATTTTCAGTGTTTAATTGAAAGGATGAGCTCGTCTTGGAGTGGAATCGTAAATGAAATCGGGGAAGAAGATTGTAGTTCATGTAACAAAAATGAATGGATTACACCAGAGTTCTTAAGTCGGTGCCACTGTGGAGCAATGGTGCGAATGTGGGAGGCAAGAAAAGATGGAACAAAACATCGAGGACCTTCTTCGCGTGGACTGGACTTTCTCTCTCGTATGTTTGTCTCCGTTGGATCAATTTTAACGATTATTTAAAATTGGAAAATCAAGCACCAGATTACAAATTTTTTGAGTACAATCACCGGTTTATAACTTTTTTCACTTGGTGTACCAAATTGTAAGTTGTGTCCCTAATGTTTAACGGAGTGTAACATTTTTCGAGTACAATCACCAATTTGTAACTTTTTTCACTCCGGGTACCAAATTGTAAGTCGTGTCCCAGTACAGCTACCAAAAATTAATTTATCCCATTTTAAAAGGTTTCTTAGCATGTTTTGCTTCTACACAAATTTCACATTTATTAAACTCGGTATTTGCAAGATTAGGTATAAGTTCAAGTTGTTTCAACTTTTTAATAGAAGTCACGTTTACATGTCCTAATCTAGCATGCCACATATCTAAAGATTCAACAATATAAGCAAAAGAAGCACTCTTATTATTCAATTCAGCAGAAGCATCAAGTACAAATAAACTCCTATTACAAAAACCTTTCCCAACAAATTCCCCATTACGAGTAAGTACACGTTTATCAGATTCAAACACAAGTTTAATCCCAGCTTTGTTCAATAAAGACCCGGACACAAGATTTCTACGAATATCGGGCACATGAAGTACATCTTGTAAAGCAATTGTTTTCCCAAAAGTTAATTTTAGTAAGACTTCCCTTTTCCCGCAACGTTGGTGGCTCGAGAATCCCCCATAAAAACCTTTTCTCCATTAGTCACATTTTCGTAGTTTAGAATTACGTCTCTATTCACGCAAATGTGTCTAGTGGCCCGGTATCTACTACCCATTCCGTGAAGTTGTCAACAAGGTAGACAACATCAACTATAATATCATCGGATTCAACTAAGTTCGCTTGGGGCTTAGGTTGAGAGTTATTATTTTTGTTATCTTGCCCCTTGCGAAAGTGACACTTCATAACAATATGGCCAGGTTTGCCACATACGAAGCAAGGACCTTTAGTGAAAGGTTTCTGAATTTGATTGGAATTCTTTAACCTATTATCCCTTCTTCCCATTGATTTAGAATTTTTCCCTTCGTAGTTTTTGGACTAATAATTTTGGCTCTTCCATTGTGGCTTTTGTTCTACGAGATTAGCTTTGACAGTATGACTTGAAACTACATCTCCTCTTTCTTTAGCCCTGTTTTGTTCTTCAATATGGATGTGTGCCACTAATTCCTGCATATTGAAATCTTTAGTTTCATGTTTAAGGTTCATCTTATAATCTTTCCATGAGGGTGGTAATTTTTCGATAAGTACGGCAACTTAAAACGTTTCATATATTTTCATTCCTTCCCCAATGACTTCCCCCACAATTGTTTGGTATGTATGAACTTGATCTATTACTGATTTTTCATCTTGCATCTTAAAATCTAGAAATTTCCCCACAACATATTTCTTAAGGCTAGAGTTTTCAACAACATATTTAGATTTTAAAGCTTCCCAAATCTTCTTAGCACTTTCATACGGATAATAAATCTCAAGCAGTGAATTATACAAGTAGTGCAACAAGTATCTACGACATGATCATTAAGAGTAGTAACAACAGGAGCATCCATATATAACACATATTCCAAATTCATGGTTTCCAAATAAAAACAGTATATCTTCAGACCATCTCTTAAAATTCGTACAATCAAAACGTTCAATTTTAGAAAGGTCCAAGGCAGTTTTCATCTTGTTAATAAACCGTGAATCACTTTTTAGATTGTTGGAATATATATAGTAGTATTAACAAGACCAAATGATGAATAAAAGTGGAACAACTTATCTGGTATACGAAGAAAGTCGAGGCGTAGCAAAGCCATTGTCCTAAAAAGTAATTCCGCCCTCACTGGTTATAAACCTTCGGTATAGTTGAGCTTCACGACGTTCACCCTCCAAGATTCAACGGCGAAGCCTTCAATTGCTTGTACTTGCAGAAGAAGGTTGTGGACTTGTCTTTGTGGATTGTCCAATTAACAGTTAACAGAGTATATAAGAACAGACTATCTAGATAAAAGACGAAGAAGAAGACTGTATATGTTGTAATAGAAAGAGAAGAAGGAGATATGGTTGTACCTTTTCATCTATGAAGAACTGATATTTTATATTAAGAAAAGAAGAACGTTGCACAACGGCAACAAGAACGTTGGAATAAAAAGAACGGTAAAGAGAACGTTGGAATAAATTTAATGCCAATGAAAAACGTTCAGAAACGGCTAGGGTATTAAATCAACAATTAGGCTTGGTATTAAAAGAAATAAAAGGGATTTAAGCAAAACAATGGGCTACTTGGGTGTAAGGCATGATCAAGCGGATCGGCACCCCCCTGCGCGGGCGTATCGCGCGCACACACGCACTAAGGTTTTCTGACCGAAAATCAAGAACCAAGTTTGGCCTTGCCCAATTTCTTAGTCATCCTCATGTGCGCTAGCCCATCCCTATTTCCTCAACCATGTTACTAAACCCAAGCCAACATGTACTAATATACACATAAAGTTTTCAAAATAGATGATATGGGACTATGTCAAATTTATAAATTTTGGAGCATAACCAACACATAACTATTTAGCAAAAGAAAAATGAGAAAAGTTTTTTTTTTTTTTTGGTGGGGTGGGGTTTGTGTGGGAGCTATCAAAACTATGTCTATTCAATTTTATGAGTTATAGAAAATGGTTTAGCCTCACAGTAAAAGGCCTAAATTGTAGGTATCTCGAGACCTTCAATATACGTGGAAGTAGGGATAACAAGACTGGTTTGTGTTGAATTTTTGCTATAAAAATCCTATTTATCTATTTATTTAATGTTTATTTATTTTTGTTGTTCATTTATTTATTAATAAAAGTACATCATTCATTAAATGGTCGTTTAGTTTGTTTATATAAATCTCCATATTATATATATTATGGTTTATGTGTAAAAATAAATGTTATATACACAGAAGATATAAATCATATGTAATATATAAATAAAAAAATACTGGTTTATAACCTAGGATAATTTGGAGATATTATCGTGTAGATTGTAGTACTTTAATAGAGATGATTTATCTTGATCATGGAAGTTGAACTTCTAATTAAAGTACTAGTGCATTAATGGTGTGCATTAAACAGATCATGTAATAATATTTTATTTATAAAATATTTTCACATAAATACTAATTTGTGAAATTTCTTAATTTTGAAATAATAATGGACTTAATATTTTTATATATATTAATTTGATGTTCCAATAAGTGAGATTGCATTGTGTTAATTAATACATTGGAATATCAATTAATATATTTAATTAATATTAGGAACATTATTATTGTCAAAACATCTATAAGATTTTTGGTCTAGTCTTTTAATATTTATTATTAAAATGATTGATTTAATTGTTAAATCAATTTATGACCAAATAAAGATAAATTATGAACTTATGAAATTACTTTAAATGTATCGGGATTATATTAATTTTGAAATATTTATGTACATCTGTAGAGAAAATATTTACAGTTTATTTGTAAAGGGTTTATTTAATTAATTCCTAGACTGAAATGCAATTACAATTCTTTAGTGGAATTAATTGTAATTAATATTTGTTTTGAATATTATTATTATTAGATAATAATATCTAGATAAGTATTGGAGTCAAAATAGGAATCCCCTTGAATCCCCTTCCTAGCCTAATGGACGAGATTCATAAGAGAGGTTAAGGATCAATGTTATTATATATATCATTGATCAGAAACGTATTTGCTTTTCTATTTGAAGAAAATACCAAATTTCGTATTCTCTCTTTTAGCCTAGGAAAAACATTGCTGTGGTTTTTTCCAAAAGGGTGTTTTGGAGGTCACATTCCAGGTTAAGCATAAGGTCATAGGAGGGAAGATCTTGAGGATATTGGAGACTATGGATTTTCAAAACGTGCTAATCCAACCAAACATTAGGTAACAAATTCGTACTCTAGTATATATATTTGTTGTTTCAGTGTTTCACATAAAACCATAAAGATGATCCTAGTTTTATTTTTTATTTTTAAAACCTATTTTTGGAATATTTTTCCAACCGTTTCACCTTAAGGTCCTTAACTACGTACGGTGCAATTTAAGTAGGGGATAATTGCATCAGCTAAAACAAATTGGGCAAAGGACATCTCTCCTAACACTTTAGAATACAGTGTCAGCATTGACAGGGCGAGGAAATGACTGTTCTCCAGAAGCCTGTTACGTTATTAATTGAATTTCTTCATGATTATAGTCCAGAGGTTGTTTTGAGGAGTAATAGTCTGTGAAGGCAAGCCTCCCTGCTAATTTGGGCACTTCAGAGTAAGCTAGATTAAGTGACACCATACTTTTCCCCACACTTCAAATTGGAAATTACTCAAAATCTCGTATGTCAGAATAGTTTTATTGAACTGAGTTTACCTCTGGCAGTACATATTTAAATCCAAGAAATGGTCCCGATTAACTATGAATGAGTACAGGCACAATAGTAAAATATCCACAATTCTATAAAATAAAAGGAATTCGCTTCATTCTGTCTTCTTAGATTTGTCTCTTTGGAAATAGCATTCTTGTGAAGTAATAGTATTAACACAATATCCAGTCTGTATATTATTCTAGTGATGCATACCAGCATCACAGACTCATTGTCATGATGAAAACCACTTCAAGCACTTAACACTCAAAAGAGAAGCCTCTGCTAACCATTATGTAGTGTTTTGAAGGGATAACCTATGTGTATCTGAATTTTATGAAAACTGACAGTCAACCTTGCAGTTTGTTCTGTGGCATTCCTTGTTATGCTTATTACTAATGGAACATCTAAATTTCAAGTTTATAAGTGGACCTTTCCAATAGGCTTAATGGCCAAACAAAACTGCAAATTTTCTCCGCTTGTGGAACCATCAAAAAGGCTCGTGGAAATAACAATTCTTACTACTAATAGCCTTGCACATTTTAAAATTGAGGTGGCTGCTTTGAAACATGTATCCCAAACTTTCCAAGAGTGCAAGGTGTCGTTCTTTGTGTCATTAACTCTATAAATTTACGCATGCATTCGAACAAAATTCATTTGATTGATACATGTACACCTATCAATTTGACATAGATTTTAGATATTTCATCTAACCATGTGATCAAGAGATTCTACTTGTCCCTGAACTAAAATTTTTATAGAAATTGAAAGAAAGAAAAAAAATCAGTAACTACTTGATCCCTATTCTCAAATTTGTTGCTCGTTAATTTCCGAGCTCAGTGTGAGCTGCTTTCTTTTTCTTTTCCAAAGGACCAGTACGCTCCCTGAAAGAATCTTATCCTTGGTATTTTATTTTTATTTTTATTTTTTTTGTCACCTGAATTAGTTTCTACAATATGCTACACATTTGGCTTTTGTGCAGCTTTTCATTTATTTTTACAAGGTTGCATGTTCAATTGATGCATGACCAGTTATTTTACTTTTATGAACACGGAAAGGTTATTTCTTTCATTTATTCATCATTATTATGTGGGCATATAGGTTCGATGAGGATGATTCAAGCTGTAGTCCCTCACATGGCATCTAGGAAGAAGGGAAAGATTGTGAACATGGGAAGCATAACCGTGTTAGGCCCTGGCCCATGGTCAGGTAGTTACACTGCATCTAAAGCTGCACTGCATTCTCTAACAGATACCCTGAGGTTTGTCAATACAATAGCTTAAGTTGATCAAAATCACTGTCTTCTTCTCTTTGCATAAAATGCAATTTACCTTTACACCAGCGCCCCAAAAAAAACCCAAAATCCCCTCTTCTCCAAAATCCAAATATACTCGCACACAAAAGAGAAGAGGAGCAAAAATTAAAAAATGTCATTTTGGACACCATATCTTTTATCCTAGGCTTAAGTCTAAAATATTCTTTTTTTCATTTGTCTTTTATAAATTTAACACTATTTTTCCCACAAAGAAAATTATTTCCCTTTTGTGGTTCTGCGAACTTCTTCACTGTCTTTGTCGGATGAGTGTATCCTTTTCTAACAATTACATATTTTGTTATCCCAAACTAATGTGAAACACTGCAGCTTGAGGAAAGTGATAATAGCATTATTATCTATTGCATTATGTCATGAATGACCATTTCTTCAAAAATTTTGCCATATTGTTTGGTGGAAGTGAGATGTTAAAGTCTTTTCCTATAAAGTCTTTATATTGACGTATACCATCTCTTACGCAAATATTCTCTAATCACAGTACATTTGAGTGAGATTTTAACAGCTTTTGCTGGCATTATGTGTGTGTGTGTGTGTGTGGGGGGAATTGTGATTATATGAACATTGTACAATTCATCTCAGGTTGGAGCTCAGGCCTTTCGGGATCGATGTGATTAACGTTGTCCCTGGAGCTGTCAAGTCAAACATTGGAAATTCTGCCATAGCCAACTATAGTCGGATGCCAGAATGGAAATTGTACAAGCAATTCGAAGCAGCAATCCGAGCTAGAGCTTACTTCTCGCAAGGCTCCAAGTCAACCCCTTCTGAAGAGTTTGCTAAGAAGACCGTAGCCGCACTGCTGAAGAAAAATCCACCCTCTTGGTTCTCAATCGGACAGTACTCCACAATAATGGCAATCGTTTACCATTTGCCTCTCTCTATAAAGGATTTCCTTCTTAGAAAGACAATGAAGTGTTGATATTTTTTTTTATCTTAAGCTATTTACAGCTGCATTGTATATTGTGTTGATCCACTGTATAGTGGCACTAAGCAGGTAAAGGGATATCTGTTTATGTGGAGACATTATTCAGTCAAACAACCTTTTGGATAAAAATATTGTTAGTGTGATTCAAGAAAATTTGAAAATGTAATGGTTTGTCTTAAAAGAACATCGATTCAATGGTTAGATATTGGAATTGGCACTCCCAATTCCAATACTACTGTTTGCCAACAAAAAAAATTCCCAGTATCTCAAGTGCTTCTATATTGTTATGTTCATTCTTAGAATTAATTTACATGTTATGTATTACAATAAATTTATATTGCACGTAATTATTGACACGTTCGCAATATATATTATTTACTATTTACATATCAATTAGAGTTATTTATTCTTAGTTTATTCCAAGATAGAGTTAAATCCATCAATTATTTTTTTTCTCTTTTTAATCAGAAGACCATCAATAACTTTAATGACTTCATTTCTTAGAACATCCAGAAAGTTTTTAGAATACAATATATATATATATATATATATATATATATATTACTTCACCCAAAAAAAAAAAAAAACTTTAAAAAACCAACTAACATTCATCCTTCTAAACTTAACAATAGATATACCACTAATTTTCCTTATCGTCAAAGTTCTAATTTCTTATGCTTTTAGATTATTCTATATGATTGGTACAACAGCTTCGGACGAGATTTATATTAGTCAGAATAATTCAAGCCAAGGTAATACAAAATTGACAGCCTCTAACTCATCATTTACTCTACGTTTGAATTAAAATAATAAAAGTGAGAATGGAATGAAAAAAATTGTGTTTAGTTGCGATTAGAGTGAATTATTCTTATTTTGAATTTTATTCTTTGATGGAGGGAGAATATCATTCCAACTAGAGTGGAATGAATCATTCCATTCCTTCAATCCAAACGTAGCATTAGAGTATATGAGGTGATAAGATAAAGGATGAACTGCTGAAGAAAATGGTTATGTTAACAAATGATTTTATCCTAATTCTGACCCAATCTGAAGAGGAAAAAGAAACCACTATTCTTCACCTGCACTATGAGAGCTGTTTCAACTTCCAAACACAAATATACCTGTAAAATTATCGTTAGACCTCTTTGTATTGATCTCTCAACAAAACCAATTTGCAAAAGAACAGGATTTCAAAATTGTCCAGAATTTCTACCTGAACACAGTCTATTAAACTAACTGAAGTCATTGTTACTGATGAGGGAGAGCATAGTACACCATTCCGGGAGGTTGAAGAGCGCCAAGAGGCCGGAAACTAGGAGGTGCAGGTGGTTGCTGAAGCATTTGCATTGGATTTTGCTGAGTTAACGCTGATGGCTGATGGCCAAACGTTAGCGGTTGCTGTTGAGTCAAGGGCACCATGGGACTCATCATGTAACCTGGAGGTGGAGGTGGCCCTTGTGGCAAAGGAGGAACATTACCATAACCATATGTGGTCACGATACTACCTGACGGTTGCAAATACTGTTGGGAAGGTGGGTTCGTGAGCGTGATATATTGAGCTTGAGAGTTGAGAACTTGACTCTGCATGGTGGGTTGGGGCACCATGACCGAATGATAATGATTGTTATTGAGGGGCTGTGCTGGCATAAAAGCATTGGGATCTGAAACAGGATAGGCTTGTTCTGGTTTCGAGATGGAATTGCTGACTATATTGTTTGGTTGGGTAGGAAATGAATTGGAAACTGCAGAAGGCTTTGTCAGCCCAGCGTTTTTCGCCTCCTGAGCTGCAAATGAGGAGAGAACAGAACTCATAATATACTGAGAGGAGCTAGAAGCTGCAAGCCTGTCTGCAACCTCTGCTGCGATGGCTGCAGCACTCTTCTTCGGTGTTTGTCCTCCTTTTGCATTGGCATCCACCGGTGGTGGGGTTGCAGTTGATGGTTTGGAATCAGCAACATAGTTTTCATCATCGAGCAGCTTTCTCAAGTTGCCAGCTTCGTCTGCTTGTGCCTGTGCCACCTGAAAATCCAGTCAATGTAACACACTAGCACCATGTCGGCATATATTGCTCAACAGAACTACAGTAGTAACATACTTTGGTCATATAAATATAGAAATGAATGAATTGATGATTTCAAGGAATTTTAAATCAGTTAAACAGCAAAACCAGCCAGCTATATAGCCATAATACTTGCAAATGCATCTACAGATGGATGTCCGATAATTATCTGGCCGGGATGTCCGTTCATAATGTTAAAAATATAATGTTCCATAATCTGAAACATAAATGACAAGCATATGTCAACCAGAGCTAATGCTGCAATAATGACTATTCAATAAACACTATCTTAGTAGATATATACTACACTAAGTTAGGTTTAAAGCTATGACATGTATTCTTTGCATTTCCAATTTCAATCTAAGGGTGACCAGAAAAACCCAAAGTGGCAATTCCAACCTTTGACAACAGTTTCAACTACTTTTAGCAGTTAACTATTTTCAAGTAGTGGGAAAAAATGTAATGGTATAACATATTCTACATAAAGATACAAAAAAGGAACATGCAAATTACATGATTTACAATATACAATGTTGTGACATAAAGAAAGCATTTTCATCTATTCAGCAGAGGAAGAAGAATACATAGAAAGGAACATACAACTGTTTGAGGTTTAAGGTTATCAGAATACAAACCTGCATCTGTGTCCGAACATTCTCCAGTTCAGATTCCTGATAAGAAGGGAAAAAAAATAGGTAAGCACATGCATTGCACAGATTATGCAACTGATTACTACTTATCACATAGGAATACATCAAATTATATTGACATATTACCTGTTCATTTAGTGCTTCTCTTAATTGAGATACGAGGGCCAATCTATTTGTTTCAACAACTTTAAGTTTCTCAATACAACGAGCCAACAGATTTTCGTCCTCCTCCAGATCTTTGGCCAAAGTCTTTCTCTTTGGATCCTTTGCTGAATAAAAGGAAAACTAAGATTTAGACACCACAATGTCAAGAGCATCAAAGAATGAACCTAAGCATCACTTTCAGGAAAATGAAACAGCAAGAGACAAAATAATCATCATCAAAGACCACATCAATGAATTAAAAGATAGGTGTTAACTTCATATCATTGACAGCTACCTTGGGTTAGGGCTACATCAACATCTTTCTCCATCTTCCTAACACGGTGGACAGCAGACTTGCATTTATTCATCTCTTCATCTTCGGTGGTATGTTCACTAAGTACCAAGTGAAATGCTGACACTATTTTCTCTGCTGTGCCTCCAATCGTCAGTTTCTAGTTTTCAAAATAATGATTTACAGAGTAAGCAATTTCCTGAACAGATTTATAAGAATAAACATAATATCCCAAACAGATTGATAAGAATCATAAAATATAAGTTGAATATAAGATACAGCTATAAATAGCTTAAGTAAATTAATATAAAACATTGAAGGGGAAAGAAGGAAGTAGGAGAATGATAGCTGTGACCCTCACCGTTCTTATCGATCGTGAATCCCTTTTAACAATCCTGACAGAACGAGAACGTTTTTTGCTGAACTCTAATGGTTGAGGTAATTCTTCTCCAAGCATCACATCTTTAATGCTCTTTGCACGAGACCCAAAAACTCTCCTTTCTTCCCAAATAGCAACCTACTAATTATTATCCATTAGATTATCATAGCTTGCTACACATTTATCAACTAACTAGTGCCACCTTAATGATCTACACCAAAATATTGGCATCTTGGCCCTTTGCGAAAGTAGATGCATGGTTAGAATACAAGTGGAGTCTAAGCAAGTGATAGATAACAGGTTTGACAGCGATTACCAAAATAAAAAAATTTACATACGGCGTAAATTTCTCAATAATATGTCTCCTAAACAACTGAAAGGTAATAGAAAATTTAAAGAGTGAGAAATAATTGGTAGGTCCTTTCTCTTATCCTTTTCATGATCCCCAATATTCTCGAGAACTTTTAATTGTGAATTTTTTATAATTAGGAGAGAGAAAATCACATTTCCTTTTGTTTTCCTTCCTTCTTTCTTTATTTATTCCCTCACCAAGTGCATGCACCAAATGAAGTTCAAAGGATAAAGAACGGGGCATACCAATCTGGAGACCACATTCTTTCCATGATCATCGCCTTTCACTGTAAGATCTTTAAGTGCTGTAGGGAGAACCTTCCAAAACTCGGTGACAAATTCATTTCCTTTACGTTTGCTATTTTGTAGGATATCATTAGCAAGATACAGAAGGGGAACTTTCTGAACGACCTCTGAACTGTGGAACTGTTTACTCCATGTTGCAACAACCAGCTCTGCTTTGCTCCGGTGAAATATACACCAATGAGATAATGCTAATCAAAAGTCAAGATAACAAGATTGACATAAAGGATCCAAACAACTAAAAGACCTTAAGACAAATATTTCATAAAAGATTAATTCAGCACTCCTAAGGTGAAATTAACAGCAAGATCGACAATATTTCCCAACAAGCTCATTTTAAAACTTGAAAATTGCATAAAGTTATTATGTATATGCTTTAACAATATTTGTGCGTATACCAACTCCAACAAATATGTGAACTATAGTCAAAAATATATATATAAACACATGTGATCCCTCTTCAGGATAACAGAAGTTAAGGCATTTTTAATTCTTTCAGTGTTGCATAACACAAACAAATGATACAATGGATTCAACAAAAAATAGCCTTACAAATGTGTCATAAAATCATTACCAGCATTGCGAAAGTAGACATATTGATACATACACATATAAAAACACAAACACACATGAAATAACCACACTTCAAGACGCACCAAGCACATTCAAAATATCCACGAAGGGCTACCGGTTGATTTGACCAAAAGGATAAACTCCTCTTCAAGATAATTGTGCTAGTTACTACTGTTCCAAGGATATATGGTGATTTTAAACTCCCTAATGCTCATGTAATATATACACGCAGAACATAAAAAAGCTCTTTTCTGCAAGCGCACAACATAAAACATATATTCAAAGAGAAAAATAAAATCAATTTTTTGAAGCACTAGCAACAGAAAATTTAGAAAACACCAGCAAATCTGAACTCTTCTCTTTAATGACTACATCAATTGGTAGTGAGCTTAAAGTTAAATCACGTGCGATTTCTTCTAGGTTCTAGTCCATTTATGACACAACTTATGTTATAAACACTACATGAAACTTGAACAGACTGCATATAGTTAATATAACTTCTGCTTAGTGTCTTTTATAAGCTGAAAGGAGCTCCTCTTCAATTTAGAGAAGAAATCACTGTCCAACCGCAGAAGTTATAACATAAACCAATTTCTTTTTCAAAAATTCAATAGGTCATTTTTAGCAAATAATCAGATCATGTCCTAGACAGACCTGAAAAGTGAAGGGAGATAATGTATTCCTCACAAATGTAGATCATTAGTCACTAAATGTATAGAATTTGGTAAGAGAGAAACTTTTACAGTTATAAATTAAAACGGATCCTTATAACAATAATTTTACCCAGGAAACTTTTCCCATACAACATGAAAATTAGAAAATTTCACCAATCAGTTGCTCTAATATGTTGCATGTTGGATTCTGTAAACATATAAGAAATGCTACATCTGGGATTAATCAATTTCAACATATTAGATATTACAAGTTACTATTGCATCAAGGCAAATTGGCACTCAACTACATGATTCCATTCAACGGAATCACTTAAAGAAAATTTACAAAGAAAAGTTAAAGAACACAAAATATTTAAGAACTACTTACTACCATGGAAAAGGGATTAAACTAACTAAACAAATTAAAAAGAAGGATACTTTCAATACACTGTTGAGTGCTATTGAGTTTTGCGAGCTTGTCTGCAAGTATCTGCTCACTAAATACACTATTCATCCCACCACCAGCCACACAAACTACAATGAGATTGAAAACCCTATCTTTATATCAAAATCTAGTAAAAACCGATCTTGAAACCCCAGGGCTCAATATGTAAACGGCACAATAGGGCTTGCAATTGCATCGCCCAATTGAGCAGATGCAGAGAACAAAAATTGATACAAAAGGGGTGGAGATTCGGCTAATTAAATTCAGCAGAACAATTAAGAAATTAGAAGCAGAAGGAGATGAGAGAGAATGGGGCGTTACCCAGAAGGAGAATAAAGATTTCGAGGGTCTGATGTAGATATGGAAAGTTCTGCAAACCCTAGAAAAATAAATTCTGGGTTTTAGTTGCTAGGTTATACAGAGCAGAGAAGAGAGGAAGAAGAACGGATAGAGAATTGCAGGGGGGATTTTTGTGTTGAAATTTGAGCATACGACGAAATTTTGTATTTCAGTTATATTATCATATTGAAGATACTACGTGCTCCGTCCAGAAATTAGAAATTAGAGTCAGAAACTTCTGTTTACGGCTGTCAAAGATTTAATTTGGGAATTTACTAATCGTTACATTTCAAAATTAAAAATAAAATTTAAAATTAGTATAACTCATCAAAATTTAAAATAAAATTTATAATTAATAATTTTTATTATATATTATACAAGTATAATTAATATCTTAATTAAAATTAAACAAATTTATATTATTTTAAAATTTAATATAATGTCGTTTGATTTCATAAGTTAAATTATATTTTTAATTTTAAAATGGAGATAATATTTAATATTCTTACAATTTTGATATGTATATTAAAAAAGGTTTCTTATTTTTTGTTGATGAAAAATATGTTAGTCTATGTAAAACGAATCTTGATATGTGTAGTAATAATGCTAGCGTTGGTAATCCCTTAGTTTCATAAAAGAGTTTTATTCGTAAACTTGAAGTTATATATATATATATTTTTTTTATCTATAATAATAATAATTTGAGAGTTTTATTCATAATTTTTTTATATTAATTTGATAATTAATAATAGCGACATCATAATGAAATTTTGATGTATTGAAGACAATGTATAATTTTATAGTTTTATACTATTACCATGACATAAAAGAAGCAAGATTTTTTTGTAAAACAAAAAATAAAGAAATGGCACTTTTCTTTGGAATATATATGAGTATTTATTTAGTAGAATTCTAAATTTCTAATATATCAGAAGTTACGAACAGGAATAAATTGGAAAAGGGGTCAAAATTCATGTAACATATCTCACTATTAAGTTGTCACTTTTTGATCTCGTCTACCATCTATTTTCATACACGTTCTCACAGAAAATTAAATTCGTAGTTTCAAATTTTGAAAATTGAAACCCTTGGACACAAAAAATAAGAGGGTTCAGCATATATATATATATATATAACTGATTTTTAATTTTCCGCTCACCCTAATAAATCATTTGAGCCGTCCAAAGTCTGAGATAAATCTCACCGTCCATATAGTGTCGGAAACACAGGACACAACTAATATATATATACATATATATATATATATATATATATATGTATAATGTAGATTTTTTTTCCCACTACATTTGTTGTTCTACAGTAGTTCAGTTCTCTCAAATTAATTATCTAAGCCCGCACAGACGTATCACAGGAACCCTTTATCAAAACACAGATCTTCACCATACTTGAGAGGACATTGCCCCCATGCTCCAACCAAGGAGTTAAAACCATAATAACCCCCAAAGGTTATCTAACTTACAAGTTATATAACCTGTTGATAATCAACTCAACTAAACCACATTAACTGCAAACAACATTAGTAATTGAAAAGGGGAACACATGTCAAGGAAAAAACCAAAATTCAGCTTTGTAGGCAAATTAACATTTTCTTAAAGTTTATGAATATTAAAACTGAAAAGGTTGAAGCCTATCTCATTTGAGACAAGTTGTGTGTGCACGCAACAAAGACAACTTTTCAGTGATCCCCCGGCAATGTTTTGATGATATCAGAATCACCTGCACAAAAACAAAGCAGCAAGTCAATCAAAATGTCTGACTGTCGAACAAAGTTCCAAATCTTCTGATCCTAAGCACTTTTACCTGGGTCAACAATGCTAAGACATGACACGCGAAAATACTTGCCACAAGCTGTCCCCAAGTCAACATTGTCTGCGCAAGTTCACCAGGGAAAATATGAGATTTTGCAATATTGCAAAATCCTTCAACAAATTAATTGAACTAACTCTCAAGATCAAGTAAATAGTTTTCATGCAAACCCAAAAGCCAGTATTACATTGGAATTACCATTTCATCAGTGATCAATATCACAATCAACAGACTCGGCACAAAATTGAAATGATGATGGAATTAAATGACAGGTTTACAAGTCTTCTTCAACCTTTTTTAAAAACAGCTAGCATTCAGTCGGGGAGGTACACAACTTGTATTCTACACCATAGTGTTTAGTAAGATAATTGGAAACATGATAATTGATATGCATACCAAAATGTCTTTCCATTGCAAGCAAATATTGCTTTCAAGTTTTGAGACAATCAACACTTCTATTAAATAATATTTCTAATTTCAAACTAATTACAAAAAAGAAAAGTAGAGCAGTGTAGAAGAAATAGGTAATGCTATGCCCAAAGAGTTTCAGAGGGATTCTTCTAAGTTACATGACTAGGTTTTACCAGCTGAGTGTCATTTCTCTTTCTGTCAAGGAAAGTGTGTCCCGGGCTTCCAGCAAGCTCGAGAAGAATCAGAAAAAATATTTCAAATTTAACAGTTACTTAAAATGAGATGTCAAAGCTCAACAAGTGAATGCACCAATCCCAGCTATACTTGAGTGAGTGGCATGACTCATGAGGTTCGACATACAAGTAAAACAAGTTAAAAATTTAATTGATGAATCACCCAGCAAACTCATAGTGAAGAACATGTTTTTGTCCTAGGCACTAGACCCACCTTGGCGCCTTGTTTAGGCCAAAAAATCCCTCCAAGAAATTAAGCGGGCAGACTAGGCGGAGAAATTTTTTATTTAATTTAATAACTACCCAGATCTGATATATTTATTTTTCTAATGATTTACCATATTCATAATGCAGGTTGTAACATATCAAACCACAACAAGAAGTGAACAAGTGAGTCAAAATGGATAATTTTATTATAGTTGCACTTTTTTGAACTTGTATCAACTTCAAATTATATAAATGATGATACATTTGTAATATTTAGTTTAATTCAATATAATTCTTAAATTTATGTTTAATTTCTAAAGTTTTAATATTGAATTGAATTCTTGAAATTTTAAATTTTATTATTGAATAACAATCTTGTTTACAAATAAAACTAATACGTTAAATATATGTGTTTGAACTTTAAGCAAAAGCCTTTATTATCTTTGTTATAGATTGTTTTACTTTATATTATTGTTTTGTTTGGATAAATGTAGATAAAATATTAAAATTGGCTTAAAATAAAAAATCCCGCCTAGGCCTCCGGCCGGCCGCCTTTTAGAACATTGGATGCAGGTAAAATTCACTATTTCACTACCACTGATTTCCATGGAAAATCAAAATGATCGAATTTACAAAGCAACAGAACAATACTGTGTGAACCACACAGTGAGAAAAGCCATCATAGTTAAAGGCACAGGAGAAAAAATCTGAACACCAGTAATCAATGAGGAAATACAAACCAGTTAAGCAGTAGAAGTGCAAAACTTAAAGATATCAGCCACTTACTTCCATTATAATGGTGGACGCCAACTTTTGCAAGCATTGCATAGTACTCAATCTCAGATTTCCTTAATGGCGGACAATTGTTCGAAATGATTATCAGCTTTCCTGTCATTCCCAACAAGTAACCAGAATATTAAATCTTGACCGAACAAACTGCTCTCAATTGTTATTGAGCTGAAAATTATTAGTATAATCTACAAGAAAAGCTAACGTTCTATAAATAATCAACTAGCATATCCACAGTTAATTATCTCTTTAGTTTTTACTCATTCCTATCCAATGTGTTAATCTAACAACCACAAAGAAATCCCCACATTCTGAAATATAATAAAAATACCATAATAATTCCAAAATATAACTAAATTTATTTGGGCTCTTATTTAAATGAGTGGGGAGTTTAAATTGTAAATTGAATACATTAACCACAACAACAATAACAACAACAAAAAATAACTCAGTAGATTGATATATACCTTTGGAGCTGCGAAGTGATTCGAGAACGGTTTTGTAACCTAGAGTGTATTTGCCACTCTTCATTACAAGAGCCAGCCTGTTGTTGATGCTCTCATGAGTCTTCTTCTGCCAAAGCAAAACCGCAAAAAATCCAAACAATGAAAAATATATATTTAAAATTGAAGATAATAAAAGTGAAATTGAACGAAAAGGGAGAAGGAGTTTACAGTTTTCTTGCCGGCCACCATTTTTGGATACTCTTTTCCTGTATAACAGAAGATAGAATGATTATTATATATAGTTTGAGCTCGTATTGGCAACTACATACTATAATGAGATGGAGAAGATCTTACTGTGATTAGGGTTTCTGCGACTTGGAGATAGAGATGAACTCTGGGAGCTGCGGCAAAAGAAAAAATTGCCCTGGTCAATTATTATAAGAATCCCAAATAAATGCACGTGTGAGTCACGTGGTTCGTGTTCACTATTCGGGGTCCGCTCCTCAGATTTTACTTATAAGAGACCTACTGACAATGTTTTACCGCGTTACAAATTTACACTAACCAAACATTATTTATAGAATAAAAAAATAAAAATGGTTAACATAAAATTAATTTGATCAATTGATTAATACAAGTTAACACGTAGGCCAGGAGATAATCTCTTTGCGTGTTATTAGTATTGTAGTATTGATCATTGACCAACTTACCTTCACGGTAACTAAAAAACGTAATGTAAGGTATAACTTTTCTAACTATTGAGTAAAATTTTAATAAAATGACTACTTTTA
Source organism: Panax ginseng (assembly GCA_020205605.1). Classification (NCBI taxonomy): domain Eukaryota; kingdom Viridiplantae; phylum Streptophyta; class Magnoliopsida; order Apiales; family Araliaceae; genus Panax; species Panax ginseng. The sequence goes on along the minus strand of CM035148.1, from coordinate 26,759,716 downwards.
CTTCTTAAGATTAAGTTTTTTATTTTTAAGTTTTATCTATAAAAAAAAATTAATTTGTAACTTTTATATAAAATTATGTCATTTTGTTAAGTAGCCTTGGTGTTTGTTATACTTAAAATTTTAATTATAACTTTTATATAAAATTATGTCAATATGTTTGAGATCTTCTGAATAGTTTAAACTCGTATTTATATCTAACTATTAAGAGGATCTATTAATACAAATATGTGGGCTCTTAATAGACATTAAGAGGTGGACTGTTAAGAACTTAAGATGCAATCAAACACCAATCAGCTTAGCTAAGATATGTTTTAAATTATCTTTCTCCACATAAATTTGAATATAATTATAAAAATATCTCACTTATTATACGTTTTTTTAAAAATATTATCATTAAATAGATAATATAAACATTCACAGTATATCATTTTGGTTTTAGTAAAAATTAAATCAAACTAAGCAAACAAACCATTGACAAAGAGTTCGGTCTTCGTTTATGGCTCAACCACTCAAGTTTATTTGTGAAGCCTACAAAGAATAATTTTCTCTATTGACACTGTAGTGTGTGTTGTATAAAAAAATGGGTAAAAAACATGAAAAATTGACTAATGTATAAAACGATATTAGAATAAACGGGAGATAGAAAAAAGGAAGAGAAATTTTGAAAAGCTACTATCAACAAATAAAAATTTATTAATTTTGCCATAAATAAATTTATTTTACCTTATAATTCAAATTTTGCTTATAATTAATTTTAAGAATTCAATTTTTAATTTTGATGATAAAATAAAAGTATTGTTAAAATTGTAAATTAAAATTTGAAAGCTTTTAAATTTAGAAACTGAATTTTAGAAATAAATACCAAGAGGGTGCTTCCGCTGTGTATATAAAGATATAGATAGATAGATAGATAGATAGATAGATATAGAAGATATGAGTAATGTTAAGAATGTCAAATGTGATTATCTCAAATTTTTTATTTTATTCAATATCATATTATTGGAGAGACTTTGTTAGATAAAATTTAAGACTTTTTATCATTATCGAGTTAATTAATATTTTGATTATTGTACTACGGGTCCATTTTAATTCTATTATTGAATCTTTTTTTGTTATAAATACATTATTATACTCAAAAAAATATTACAAATTAGTCATTACTTAACATTTTGTCTATATAAATTGATAGAAGTGCTAAATAGACTAATGTTTAACTGATGTCATGTGGGGTATTTGAATTAAAGGTATAAATAAATCGAGTTGAGTTAAGTATAGAGTTGCTCAAATTTGGTTCATAAAACTTATTGAGTCTGAAATAAAATTTGATTGAAGCTCGTTTAGGTACCGAGTAGAGCACGACCTCGAATGAAGTTATAACAGTTTGAACTTTTCAAGCGAATGCCCAAGTGTATCAACAAAAAAAATGCAATTTGAAAATGTTCGAGTATTATATCGAATTTTAAAATTTGCTCATATTTGAATTGTTTATATTTTGAGTCAATCTTAAATTAAATTTTTAGTCGAACGAGTGCGGATCAAGTACCAACCATTTGATTCATTTTACATCCTTAACTTGAAAGTGTGATAGGTGAAACCCTATTACGTGTCGTGCATACCATGTGTATTCGATATTTGTGGCTCGCAGCAAAATCATGCTCTAATTTATTTTTTTCTAATTCTCTCTCTTTTATAATTTTTGCATCAATATCATGTGTCACATATCATCAATAACTAAGTCACACATCAATTAAATAATGTTAAACAATGACTAATTTATGACATTTTTTAAAATATAGTAATATCTTTATAGCAAAAAAAAAAAGATTTAAAAACCAAAATAAAAATTAATCCTTAGTACAATAACCAACCCTCCACGTAACAAGATAATAATGAAAACATGTCTAAAACTAAATAATGACCAAGAACTTCCTTCAGTTTTTTTGACAGAATGCTAAATAATAACTAGTTTATAATATTTTTTTTAATATAATAATATCTTTATAACAAAAATAAAAAATAAAAAAATCAATAACCGAAATCGACCCTCGTAAAGTAACCACAACATCAATTATCCTATAACTAATGCTAATTGCACACCACCAAGACTTCAACTCAAAAATGCATTGGAAACATCATGCTGCTGCTGCTACTACACAACAGCTATTAAGAAACAGGCAACTCATTTTGGTACAGCTTTTTACTTTAATGTTTGGCAAATAAACCGAGACATATACTTTAAATGTTAAAACTTATAAATAAAAAAATAACTAGATACCAATTTTTTTCTTTTGTGCATTGAAAGAGTTAATACTCCTTATATTTTAAAGTTGAAACAAAGTCTACTTTTTCAACTTATTTCTCAAAATTCATGTTTTTCAAAAGGATTGAGTTGAAAAGCACAATAGATCCATAAGAGGAAGTATAAACATCGGAATGCTAGATTTCCACCATTGAAGTTTAATATAGTTGGAACTCCTAGAAGATAGGTAGACAAATAAATAGGGAGACATATGGTTCAAGCTACTAAGAAAGGGAAATCTCAATTTAGGGAGTCCAAATTCAAAATATAATTCAGCCTCAAGCCAAAGGAGTCCATGCAAAAACACTAATCCATCAGCGAACCAGCTCCTCCTGCACCACCTTGGCACGGACAGATCCTTCCTACAAGCAACACCTGCAGACCTGCAAAGACGCAATTATATGACACTTTCTTACCACTATCTTACATGCTAACTATCCACTAGGAAATCCGAGAGCAGCTTGTTTAAGTTATAGCCTAATCCCTACTGCTTAGTGGTTTTCACTTGGGCCTTCTGCTTGGCTGCAACTTGTTCATCAGACAACGGTAAAGTAGATGATCTTGAGGAGTTGCCCTGGTCTTCCTAAAGAGATCATCCAGAGTGACAATTGGAGGGTCAACTTTTTCAGGGAGTGGAGGTGGTGGCGGAAGAGCTCGTTCTCTTGTTGTTGGTGGGTTGGTCAATGGTGGTGGTGGTGGTGGTGGTGGTGGAGGGAGAGAGACAGAAAGAGGAGGTGGGGGTGGAAGCACCTGCCTCTGAACCTGTAGACGGGTAGACTGGGGTTGCGTAGATACAGGAGCAGGAGTTGGGACAGGAACTGTGTTGACAGGTGTTGCCGGAGAGGCAGGATCCTCCACCCGCATTTTCACTTCCTGGGGTTCAACAAAATCAGCTAGCAGTAGGCGACCTCCATTTGGAGGCCACTGTAGGTTGTATACAGCATTTCGAGTCTCTATAGCTTCTTCAACAGATGAATACTGCATTCACACGAAGAGGTCAAAAAAAAATTTAATAAGCAACATGATCTGCCGCCAACTAAATCTCCACAAGGTCATGCACCATCCCTAGAAAGAAAGATCTACTACATACAAAGTTTATCTTGCGGAAAGAGAAACTATTTTGATTCACATAAAATTTCTAATTTCATAATTTTATTATGTTACGTTTAGATTGAAGAAATGGAATGGAGGAAGGAATTGAATGAAAAGAAGAGTATTTGGCGATTATTCCGGAGGATAAATCATTCCGATGGAATACAAATTCATTAAATTCCCTTGATTTTCATTCCATGAGGGAGGTGGTGGAATGGGATACATTCCAATGGAATGGAAGAATGTGACAATTATGTCATTTTATCACACCCCGCGCACCACCAACAACCGAGATGCTGAACAGCATTCCATTCCTTAAATCCTAGCATAGCAACAGTTTTTCTATGGGTGGGCCCTTTTTTGGGATGTGTGTGAGAGAGAGGGGACTTACACTGACATAGCAGTGGGTTTTTATATGATCCATCCAGAAGTTGGTGATCGTACCCGTTTTGCCAAGAAGTTCTTGCACAGCTTTCAAAGTAAATGGGCGCAAAAAACGATCAATCCTAAGAGAACTTGTTGGAGGCTTTGAAGATGGTGGGACTGTCAAGAAATTAATAGTGAACTACAGAAGGTAGCAAGAAAAAATTATGGCATTACTAGAAACATGATAACTACTCACCAACACGCTCCTTGGGCGTTTCTTCACTAGCTGTCGAGTCTGATCTAGAGAAGTTACGTTTTGCAGTCCTGGGTGTAATATCCCTACGTGTGGTGGACGGTGATATATTAGCAATTTCTGGGTCAAGGACTTTAAGGCCTTCAGAGTTCCATCTGCGCTGCCTCTTTGTAGTCTCGCTGTTTCCAACTATTTCTTGGCCTGCCATGGCAGATTATTTTATAAAGACGACCATAAGAAACTAAAATCATAATAGATCTTAAACAAACACAATGTCAATCTTCAGTACAAATAAATGTTATATCACCAAACTAATGCCTAGTGTTGGAGAAGCTTTTTAACTTACGCTTATTTGTAGAAGTATGTAGAACAATTTTAAAGAAAGAAAAATCAATCACTAAACCACAATGAAAGAATTGCCTCGTATCTTGATTGCTTCAATACACTCGAGTAAGGATAAATCTATCTACAGTAATGGCTATTATGCAGTCATTAAAAGCTCAAGGAAAAGTGAGCTCGAAAAGGGTTAGCTAGGCTCCAAAGCGAACATCATTAGAGATGGTCGAAGAATCTGTTAGGCTACCATTTTTAAGTCTTATTTCTGTTTAGGAATCTTATAGGCTACCATTTTTAAGTATTGCTTTTGTTTAAGGTCAATTCAGACCTTTTTTTCCTGGCAGTCCACATCCTTTGGAACATGCCCTGTATATAATGTATTTGAAGGGATACGCATTGAAACATGAGCAGCACATGCATTAGGCAGTTAGAAGCCTAGAAGGTTCTCTGGAGTATACTACAGATAGTTGTTAATTTGAAGGCAGAGTGATGTGGATTAAAATTTCCCATCACATTTTTATGTATATTGGGTGAGGCCTAGTTTTTCCTTCAGCTTGCTTTAGTTACTTGTCATTCTTTCCCTTTCTACAGAAAAACAAACAGAGCAGCAATTCTACAAAATCCAGTAATAGCCCTTAAGTTTTCCATATTGCTGAAAATTGAAACTAAAACCCTTTAGTATTTCACTAGATTTATCACAAGCTATCTATTTCGGGCGCTGAACTGAAAGATCCACTATCAGGCCATCAGCCAACATATTTTAGACAGAGATATGAAGCCTGACAATATCTAGTCTATCTTGTAAAGCTGCCACCCTTGTTCAGCACCTACAGGTTGGGTGCGTCAATTCTGAAACATTTGCATAACTCCTTCCCTACACCCCCTTCCTGTGAAGGGAAAAAAAAGAGATAGCAAATTGCATGTACTTCAAAGGCATTGCATTGAATCACATCAATAGGGACACGTTAGTTACTATTGGCAAATTCTGCAGGAAAACAAGGGATACATACTAACAAAGTAGATGAAAATAAAAACCGACTTTAAACATCGAGGATAAATACACCCCAAAGAAAAAAACATGTGGTGACTTACCATTAAGTTTTCTTTTCACAGATTCCACAGCAAGATCATTTTTATTTTCGACTTTCCTGTCAGCAGTTAAATCATCAATTATGGCATCAACAGGAGCTTCCTCCTCTCTCACCATAGACACTTCAGCTTTCTCTCTCTTATCTCCCACCTCATCAGAAATAGACTTTGACTCTATCTGTTTACTCTCTAATGCATCCTCCTCCATAGAATCATCACCAGAACTTCGGTCTAAATTTAACTTTTCTGAAGAACCAACATCTCCACTATCATTTTTCTTCGCACTATCTGGAGTATGAGAGTTGTCGACATCCGTCTCCTCAACTGTAACTTTGTTCTCTAGTGGCTCTTCAACATCCATTGATTGAAAATTGCCATCATCCAGGACAACATTGGTGGATGATGGCTCCACCACCTCAGGCTTAACATCAAATGCTAATTTGACATCATCAGCAATTATATTATCCTTTAGTTCTATTTTTTCATTAATTGAGACATTATCAGTAGAAATAGAATCAGATGTTACTTTGCTGACCTCAAATACCTGGTTGTCAAGATCAGATGGGTTGAGATTGGCCTTCTCATGTGGAGGATTTGAATCCTCGCTCTGTCGCTGGATGTTTAAATCCTCATTCTTGTTCTGTGTTTCATTGTTCTGCAACTCTTGCCCACTCAAAGTAATTTCAGTTACCAAACTTTCACCATGCACTGGACTGGATTCCACAGTGGTAACTTGAACACTGGTTTCCCAAGTTGTTACTTCAACACTTGTTTCCACATTAGTTACTTCAACACTGGTTTCCTCAATAGTTGCTTCAACTACCCTTTCCGGTTCCAACCCAGCAGAAACAGTGCCAAATATAGAAGTCTCTTCTAGTACTTGGTCTTTACCCAATGAACAGAAGTCATCATTGACATTGGATTGATCTGTATCATAATTCAGCTTCTCATTCCTATTATCACTCTTATCCATGATGTCCTTAGTTTTTTCATCAACAACCGGCACTGTTATTGCATCTTGAGACTGAACTACAGGTTGAGAAGCACAATCAAAACCATTATCAACATTTGTTTTAGAACTTTCAATTTCCTTTCGAAGCGAATCATCCAAACGCCTTATCAAATCATCTTTCAACCCCTTTGTTGTCAATTTCCGTCTCTTGAGTTCTTCTTTCAGTTCAGTTACTTTCCACTGATCAATTGGTTTATTGTCAAGAACAGGATATGATGACATCTTTTGAGTTCTGCAATTTCCCTTTTTCTAGAAAAACTCCCTGATTAAGACATAAACTAAACGATCAGCCAATGAGCAGTCCCACTAAAAAAAGACAACTATAGTAGAACAGTTGACGGTGGTTGAGCAATGAAAAGGAATTATTTGCCACTACAATAATCTTTAATCGTGCTGTTTTTTAAAAATCACTGCAATTTGCAACACCAACACTGCTCATAGAAGATTCTATATATTCTCTTCTCGTATATGCATATTTTACTCCATCTATCTCATACTAATTGGCATATTCTCCATTTCGGAATGTCCAATACCAACACTGCTCATAGAAGATTCTATATATTCTCTTCACGTATATGCATATTTTACTCCATCTATCTCATACTAATTGGCATATTCTCCATTTCGGAATGTCCAATACCCATATAATGTTTCAAATATAAATTCACTATTTGTTTAGATTGACTGTATCGCCACTTGTGCTTAATAATTTTTTAGAAAGTTGAAATTCCATAGACCCCTTCAAGGGTAAGTGAACGAAACATTACATTTTATGTGTCTGAACCATCATTTGTTTTTGTTAAACTATTGGTAAACTGCCTCAACATAAAAGTTAGAACTTTGCAAAACTTCCAATTAACAATTTGTCAATTTCACAATTCTTGTCTCATTATGACAGCCATACTTACATCTACTAACATTACCACATTACCTCCTACTGCCACCCTGCTATAGTACAATGGTCAAAGGAAAAAACAAAAACAAAAATTACATTCATAAGATGCATATCTCCCAATAAGTCTTGAACAATGTTTGTTTTAACAAAAAATAACCCACAAATTTAAAAAAAAATGGACAACCAAATAATTTGGACTACTTTGACAACGGTCACATTCAGATAATTAATCATCAAAACAAAATATGGCAATTTTTTTCTTAAGAAAAAGAATTATATAACTCTAAACAAAAGCCTATAAAACCTCAAGGTATTGTGATGTAGGACGAGTCCGTACAATTTGGTTAGAACAATATAAGAGGCTTTGAAAGCCCATGAAGTAGAAGTTATTTAGTTTCTTTAATTTGCAGTTATCTTATTTGATTTGTAGTTATCTTATTAGAGTTCAAGTTAGGTTAGGAAAGTTGTCTAAGAGTATTATAAATAGTCAAGGTTCGAAATAGCGCGCGCCTCGTAGCGAGGCGGAAGGAGTTCGCGAGACGACCGCTTAGTTTGGAATCGTAGAAGCCTGCACCTTTTCCAGTCGAAGCTTACGCCTCGTGGCGTTGCGCCTCAAGGCGTCGCGAGGCGTGCACCTCGATTTGGCCTTTAAAAAACCCTAAATAGAGCAGATTCGACTTGACTTACCGAAGAGGCGTGCGTCACAAAGACTGCTCCTTTCTCCTTTCTTCTCTTCGACTGCTACTTCCTCCTTTCTCCAGATATCTTTCTTCTTCTTCTACTTCTTCTTCTTCTTCTTCTTCTCCTTCTCCTTCTGACTGTCACCGCGAGTCGCGCCTCTTCGATTGCTCTTCTCCTTCTTTTTCTTTTCTTCTTGCGTCTCCTTCTTCCTCTTTTTCGTTTCTTCTTCCTCTTTGTGTTTCCTGCTTACGTCTCTGTTTTTTTTATATTGTTTTTCGTTTCTTCCTCCGTTTTCTTTTTTCTTTTCTGATTTCTTCTGTTTTGTTTTTTTTTTCTATTTTGAGTTCCAAATTTTAAGATATTATTTAATGCTCTTACCACACTGATTTCTTTATGGTTATGGGTGACTAATTATCAAAGAAATAAATAACCAGGATAACTGTTGAGTTAACAAATTGTGCTTTTCTTAAAAATAAAAAAAAAACATAAATTGATTGTAATAAATGTCTAAATCAATTTTACTTTAATATTACCTTTATTTCCTAAAAACAAAATATTTACTATAGATATATTCCCAAATAAAATAGATTGCTTCCAATCTTGTATTATTGTATAGCTAGCCATGTAACTTCAATCTGTATAATTTAATATCCAAATAATTAACCTAATTAAGTAATTGACTTTAAATACCTCCATAACTAAAACTTCATCCCCTCAAAAATATTAGATTAAGTATGAGTTTTTAAATTCAAAATATTGATGTTATTCAAGTAGTAATTTTTAAAAACAATAAACATGTTAGTAATAATTAGATAATTTTTTTTATTCACTATATAAGTACTTGATGATATTATGTTATTTTGATGTTTTGTAATGATACATTACTGTGACGTTGGTTATTTATGTCTTCTATGACCTTAATTGTAATGATGAATTATTTTATGGTTTTATTAGTATTTTTTCATAATTTTTTGGGGACTTTTAGGTCTTTAAATCAAGGCTTCCACCTAGCTCCGCCTCGAGGTTTACGCCTTGCATAGCCCAGAAAAAAACGCCTCGTACCGATTTTAGCTTTTTCGAACATTATAAATAGCATGTACTTCATTATTTTGGTATCAGTGCCCAACCCAAAACCACAACCTTCTACGTCGTCCCAAAATCGGTGACTAAATCCAAGTAAGAAAACCCTAGTCGAACAAAGCCCTGCTACATCAAATTTGCCCAACCTATTTGCATCATGTCAAAACAGAAGACATAAACACTAGCCATAATCTACCAAACACAACCTTATTCCACCCCCTTCCTCAGAAATCAACCACACGAACAAGAAAAAAAGAAAGGTAGAAGAAGAGAAAAGTCATCGCTACTACATTCTGCCATCTCCGCAACCGCTTTTTACTGTGGTTGCCATCCTTATCTTCTCTTGTAAGCCTGATGCTCTCCTTACCCTTCCTCCTATCTTCCTCCTATTATCTTGCTGCTGCTGCTGCTCCTGCTCCTGCTCCTAACCTTTTTTTCTTATAGTTACATTCAAGGATAGAAAACAAAAACAGAGAACAAATCTGAAGAATTAAAACAGCTCTGAAGTATTAAATAACTTCTGGCTAATTAAAGTTAGGTACCCCATAATAGTGTTTATAGCCTTTTAGTTTAGTCCCCCAAGTTTTCTTAAATTTCAAAATACCCCTGAAATTTTACATATCAGTCCTTGTAGTTTCATTTTCATCCATTTCAACCTCGAAGTTTCAGTAGTTTCAGTTCAGCTCTTGTTTCTTTATACTTTATGCACTTAAGTCCTTGGAGCAAATAAAAAAAAATCTATATTTTTATTTGCAAGAACTATGGTAAATGCTGGAAAAATCAACGCCAAGCGTCTTAAAAGGATTGAAGATTCAATCACAACACTTACCGAAAATGTTCAGGCTTTCATGTACTCACGGAACACGTAGATAATGGACAAGAAGATGCTAATAAGAATTTTGAACACCACATCGCAGATCTTAATCATCTGAGACTACAACATAACCCTAATCCACGAGTTAATCCTCATATTTTAGACTAGAATGAATGCAGTGGATAGAGTAGCAAAATTAGATGTTGGAGATTTCAATGGCGATAATGGTCCCAAAACATTCTTCGATTGGATTAATAGTTTGGAGATTTTCTTTCGTTGGTATGAATTATCCGATGAAAAGAAACTTTTATTTGGTAAAGCGAAGTTGAAAGGAACAACTCATATTTGGTGGGATCAACATCAGCGAAATTTGTATACAACTGCAAGAAGATGGGAAGATATGAAAGTTGCATTGACACGACGTTTTGTACCTTCGGAGTATAAACAACGAGCATATTGGCAGTTAACTAAGTTGGTACAAAGAAGTAAATCTGTAGCCAAGTATACTTTAATATTCTACAGTTTGGTTACACGGTTTGAATTTCCTTGAGTTATAATTTTCATGTACAGTCGAGGATTGAATCTGGAGATTGGTGGTGTAGATATAGGTAAATTGCTCTTGGATGATGATGTTCAAGTTGCCACCCAAGTAGAGGATAATTTGAAAAGGAATATGTTAGGCTACCAAATCAAGTCCAAACTCGGAGGGAGCGTACTTTTGTGGAGCCTATTTTAAATAGGTCAATGCAAAGATCGTCAACAAACCCTTCAATTACTAGCAGGCCTAATCGTACCCCGGGTTCTTCTAATGCTAGCCAACCACGTCTAAGTGCACACGTCTTTTGAGCGTCCTTCCCCGAAGATGAATGTTGCCTCTTCTCCCTCTAGGCAACTTGCTATTGTTGACAAAGCGTGCAAGAAAACCGACTTAAACGAAGAGGTTTGCATAAGGGTGTAAACGAGTCGAATTGAAACGAACAGAGAGCTACTCGAATTTGACTCGAAACGTTAAATTCAAACTCGAATTCGAATTGTATTTGAAAAATTTTACTCAGATTCGACTCGTCTCGAATATTTATTACTTGAATTTGATCAAATTTGACTCGAATCGAATTATATTCAAACTACTAGCGAGCTTCAAATTCAAGCTCGAATTCGAGTTTCCACATAATAACTAGCTTTATAATAAATATAATTATAAATTGAATTTGCTATTTTACTTAAAAATGAGAAAATATATTTACTATTACACTTTACAAATATAAAATCACAATTAAAATTTAAAATAAAACAAATAATAATAATTAATTAACCTAATTTGATTTAATTTTATATATATTATTAGATAATGTATCGAGTATCTAATCGAATCTATATCGATCGAGTATGTATCGAATCACAATTGAGAATTCGAGTTGTTTGAATCTTAAACGAGTCGAGTATAACCTAGCTCGGATTCTACTCATTTTTATTCGAACTATTTTTTAAGCTCAAATTTGGATCATATTATTAACGAATCCGAGTCTCGCTCGCATTTTTTCGAGTCGAGCCTGAACTGTTTGTTTCGTTTACAGCCTTAGGTTTGCAAGCCGATGGACGACAAATATGAACCTGGTGAGCAAGATTTAGAAGTTAATGCTCATTTGGAATGAAGTTTAGGTGTTCTTCAACATTTACTTGTTGCTTAAAAACATAAGGATGATTTTCAAATTCATCGTGGGCGAATTTTTCAGACGAGCGTTATATGTGCGGGACAGGTATGCTCTCTTCTGATTGATACTGAGAGTTGTACGGAAGTTATATCAGAGGAAGCAATTAATAAGCTTTGGTTAAAAGTTGAGCCAATACAAAGTTGGCAAGCTTACCCAGAGGTGTTCAGGTTACCCAGAGGTGTTCAGTTACATTTTCCGTTGGCAAGCTTAAGGATACCGTTATGTGTGATATTCTACCCCTTAATGTTTGTAACATTATCTTAGGGCGTACATGATTATGGAATAGTCGTGCGCAACATGATGCTCGTGCTAATATCTATTCAATTATCAAAAGTCATATCAGGTTCACTCTTACATGTGCTATCGACATGCCAACTTTCAAGTTTGCAAAGAATTCCTTGGTGATCCAGCGTGCTTATTCTCGTGGTGATGTTTTTAACTCGACGTAGTCGTGTTTTTTTCAGCAAAGGAGAAATGATGTAGGACGAGCGTGTGAAAATTGGTTAGAACAATATAAGACTTTGAAAGCCCATGAAATAGAAGTTGTTTAGTTTCTTTAATTTGCAGTTATCTTAGATTAGGAAAGTTGTCTAAAAGTATTATAAATAGTGATGTAATTCATTATTATATACATTGAATAATTATAATTGATTTAGTTTTGTGTAAAGATTATCCGTATGATATTTACCTTCGTCCCAAAACCCCGTCCCCCATCAAATTGGACCATATGAAATACAGAAAACAAAAATTAATAGAAGTACTTCATTGTATTCAACTATGTAGCAAGAGGGTAATTAATCGTGATCAGAAACAATCAGCTGTTTTTTCGAAGAGAGTAATTCTGCAACTTCAAATATAAGCCTATAAAAAAGATTAACAATAATAATTTCCATGCAAACAATCTAAAAGGTGCAACCCCATTGAACATATTGATTCAAAAAAATTACATGTAATTAAGGAGTCAGTACTCACAGTGGTGTTGGATTGGGAGGCCAAGAACGATGATTAGGTCTACAATTAGAAGAGAGGTGTGGAGATATGAAACCCTAGTTCCATCAGAAATCAAAAACAACCATCAGAGAAAACAAAGACAAATCAGGCAAAATCAACACACCAACTAAAGAACACGCAATATCTGAAACGAAATTTAGAGCTAGGGCACAAATCTGTTTCCTGAAAGCACAGAAAATATCCAAAGTACGGAAAACAAAAAAACGGATTAATCGTGAGGTTGAAATATGTTGAGAAAAAACCCCAATTAATTTTTCTGTTTTAGGATTGAGGAAGTAAAAATAAAACTTACAGAATTGACCTATTTTAGGGTTTTTGTCCAGCCAGTTTACGTATTTTCGATTAAATAAAGAGATTGGGGAGGAGTGGGCCTGACACGAAATACGAGAAAAAAATTTGATGACCAAACTACCCCTACGGCTTTACAGGGTGATGAGCAGTTTGAGTTAAGTTAAGCGTTTTTTGGGCTTTTCAGGTTTGGGCTTTTGTAACATCATTTTTGTGGCCTTAACCCAAATGCACCATTTTCATTGGTCTAAAAATTATATAACTCATTTTTTGTTTTTTTGACAAGTTGTTTTTCTTAATAATTTTTATTTAAAATATGGAGTTCGCAAAAAGGATAGAGTTCCTCTTGCATTGTGTCGTGAGTTATAAAATCGGGAAAAAAAGTGATGATAAAATATATTTTTTACCGATTACATTAAGCATATTTATCTAACTTAGATGAAATTGATTAATTTTAGAATTAAAAATTAAACATATTTATTTATATTTTTAAACTCATAAAAATTAGTAGTAATAAATTTGACGTAATTTCTTACGGTTATAATTAAGTTTTTGATAGCCCCAGAGCAATGTTTATGTTGTCAGAACAAATGTGCATTTAACAACATTTTTATATTTGTTTTAACAACACTTTGAACTTTCAACGACACTTATGCACGTGGCAGGTCTGACGTGGCTTCTTTTGAATTTTTCCCAAAAAATTGCTTCTCATTAGAATTGAACTTGCAACCTCTGGGTTGAAACATTAATCATATGACCACTAGAGCAACATAGATTAATTGTTAAAATCATACAAGTATTAATATTTATATCAAAACATGAGATTTTTCCAAAAAATTAAAATACCACACAGAATATCATTTTGCCTAACATTAGGAAACTGTTTGTTTGACCTTTTTCCTACAAAACAGATCCCCAAAATTTATAAATGACAAATAAAATAAATATTTTTTAAAAAAAAACTATTAAAGAGAAACTAATATAGTATTTCTCAATTTGAAAGATATTGGTCTAACTTTAGTATCTATTTGATTAGTGTACATACAAAGTCTAATTTTACTAATATAAATTATCTTCTAAATAGACTTGTTGTTAGTCAAAGATGACCGATTTTAATATTTTTGAGATAATAAATTAAACTTTGACTTGTTTAAAATTCACATGAATCGTTACAAAAATAAATTTTGTTAAAAAGTTTAATATTAATAAAGACTAGCTCAAATAATTATATCTTACTTATTATATCTTTCTTCTTTTTTTGAAACATATTATATCTTATTTATTAGATAAATTTGTTGTTGATAATAATTTGCACCGTAATTTATTTTGATAAAATTAAATTAAATACTCAAAATTATTAGTTACAATTAATTTATTTCAATAAAAATTAAATTAAATACTAAAAAAATAGTCTAAAAATTTATTCCTCTAACGCAAAGGGTAATCAGCACAATGATTCCGCAAAACTTCAAATCAGTTACAACCATGAAGAAATCACACTCAATTGCAGCCTGCAAACCCCAACAAAACCTCAAAACAAATCGATTTGATGTGGAAAGAAACAAAGAACCCATAACGTAGATCCTCCGAAAAGATAAACCCACCGGAAAATCAGATTCGACCGAAGCAAACACCCATGAACAAACCAAATTGAATTGATTAAATTAAACATAAGAAAACATAATGAACATCAATTAAATCGGTACAATCACATAAACAATTTCAAATCTGAGCATGAATAAAAAAGCAATAGGTACCCATATCCGAACAAGCACATAAGGACATCAGATCCGAAAAGGCTATCATCCAAAAGCCAAAAAGACCCAACATCAAACAGATAATCACTTTAGGGACCAACCACACCTGAGTCAACCTTCAGACAAGCCCCCCAAACAAGATCAAAACAACATGCCAAAACACCCAAACTCCCCCTACTAGGCGAATCGAAGAAGAGCGCAACGGTCAAACCCTCGGACTTGGCTAAGATCGGTCGAAAAAAAGAGCCGTTCGAAAAATCGATTTGGGCTGCCAGAAGACACACAAAAGATAGACGAGAAGCCCTAGGATTTACGGCTGGTTTTATAGTAGAAGCCCTAGGATTTTTGGACTTCATTTGGAACCTGCTAGTTGAATCATTAGAGGGAGGAGATGAATGAACGAAATGAATCTTTGATTTGTAAATCTGTGAAGTGTTTTAATTTTTTTTGGGAATCTCATGTTTTGATATAAAGATTATTCCTTACAAATTCCAAACAACTAGGTCTGTGGTGCTCGGATGGTCAAATGAACAATAATCCAAACAATATGTCACGGTTTCGAATCTGTGCAAAGGCAAGTTTTGGGAAAAATTCAAAAGACATGCCACGTCAGCGGACGAATGTCAAATTTTAATATTAAATACCACGTCACCTGCTGACGTGTGCCACATAGGCGCCACGTGTGCCACGTCACCAGGTCAACGCACATGTGGCGCTTCGGGGTTCAAAGTCCAAATTTTTGAATAGAAAGAAGCTCAATACCCAAATATGCGAAAAGTTCAGTAGTCGACTTTGCATTTAACCCCGACACTTATTGCTCTGACAGCATAATTATTAATTTAACATTATCACTAACATATAGTTATTGCACCTATACTTAAAAAAAATAGTTAAAATTTTGATTAC
This sequence comes from Panax ginseng, assembly GCA_020205605.1. Taxonomy (NCBI): domain Eukaryota; kingdom Viridiplantae; phylum Streptophyta; class Magnoliopsida; order Apiales; family Araliaceae; genus Panax; species Panax ginseng. Next base: position 26,744,125 of record CM035148.1, on the reverse strand, counting down.
AAAAATTTTCAACCTGACTTAAAAAGTCAAACTAAACCAGTTTTTGAGGGGTGATTCGGTAATATTAATTTAAATTGTTGTTGTAAAATATTATGTGATTATCGCAATGTATACAATATCAGTTGGTCACTACTTCGGACTAGTTTAAACCATTCGAATCTTGTGGACAATAAGTTATTATGAAGACTTGAAGTTCACAAGTTGGGAAGTTGATATGGTGATAATAAATATAGTAAGTTATCCCTCTTCAACTAAACCCTGAACCTATTAAGTTGTTGTGCATGGTCCTATAAATATAAGGCATAACCACATGAGAAAAGAAGCCAAATAGATAGATGTTAAGAGAAATTTTCATAATAGAAATAGTGACTGATCCAAAACTCTAAGCCCTAAATCCTAAATTCGAAACACTAAACCTTTAACCCAAAATCATTCAATTTTGTGAAAATTTGAGTTAAAATAAAAAAAAATTAGGAGAAAAAAAAAGTGTGAGAGAGGATTGATCGCTAAACCGGTCACAAATCCCAGTCCCCCAAGAAATTTTCTTTTTGTAAGTTACAAATACTTTCTTTTATGTAACCGTAAGTGTTTAATACGTGCTCTATTTTTTACAAGTAATCTATGTTTAGGTTTCTTAACTTACAGGTGAACTTATGTCCCCTTTTGGTGCTTGGTTCTTGAGCTAACAAGTCTTACCTCTTTCATGTTCATTTGCAAAGTTTATTCAAGCACCACTTTAGAGCTGTTCCAGTCTTGGGTGCCATTAGGTAACAGTCATTCAACAAAAAGAAAGAGAGAAGTAAATTTCATGTAAAAATGATATTTTTACATGAGTCTCTAAGACCCATTCACTATTGAGTAGGACAGATAAAAATTAATATCAATTTTTATATGAAATATAGTTTTCAAATTATATCATATATTTATTGAAGGACAAAAAATCCTTTTTTATGAAAAGTTCGAGTCTTGTTTTGTGTGCCAATTTGTTCTAAATCTTGATTTTTTTTTATTCAAATCGGAATCAAACACAGTATTTTTCATTCTATCTATAGTAATGAGTCATTTCATTGTCACAATCCGAACTTAAATTAAGGAAAAAGCATACAAGGGATGAATCGGAGCGCCATATCTGGATTAATCCAGCGAGCCTTTTTGATTTATCCCATGATTAATATCCAGAAGCCTGTGCTTTCTAGACCCTATCCCATGATTTCTCTAAATCCTGAGTTCAAAGAAAGGATTGAAAGTAAGTGGCGTTCATCTCTCATTCTGCGGCTTCTTGGGCGATCAATTGGGTATAATGCTCTGTTGAACAAGATCCAATTGTTATGGAGGCCTGAAGGAGACATGGAGCTTATTGACACACCTAAAAGGTTAACTTATTAGGTTGAAGCTCCACCATAGTTATTAATTAATCTATACTCTTGAATTTATGGGATTCATGTGAAATATCTCAACAGGACGGAGAAAGGGAATTTCTCAGCCATTTGTTGCTTGTGTGGGAGGGTTGGGCACAATGGCGAAACCAGAACGTTTTTAAGGGGGTCAAAATACATCAGTAAAAAAATTTATTTATTGACGCTTGGAGTGCTTCTTTCGGTTGTACGATTGAGAAGATGCAACTGTATCTTGCGACTCTGTATAGTTTGAAAACGTCTCAAAATTTTGGTCAATATCAAATTTTATATAGAAATATTATTTTTTTATTTCATGTAGAAATAGGTGAGAGAGATTCATGTAGAAATTTTATTTTTTATATAAAACAAAGATAATTAATCCAGAAAGAAATCAACAAAGGGGAGAGTCTCTGAAATAAATTAATGATGTTTAAAAATATGAAATGTTTGTAAAAATAATTTGGTAAATAAAGAACTTGGTTTTTGTTATCATTCTTCAACCTCAAGTAGCGACCTATATTTGATTGTGTTTTAAGTTCTTTCATTTGAATTTTATTGTAAAATAAAATTTATTCTATTTTTTAATTTATAGAGCGCATGTAGAAAATTTTATACTACTATTATAAACTAATATTATTATACTTATACATATATATATATATATATATATATATATATTGACTATTAATATATGTATTAATACATAGCCTGTGCAGAATATGACCCCTGGTTCCGTTGGGCACATAAAAGAGGAATGTTGTAATGGGAAAGCGCGGGAAGAAATTATTAGTGTTGAGGAGGTGGTTATGGAGGCAGTTAATGAAGGTCCTCAAAGCTCAGTGGAGCATCAATTTGGTCCTTCGATGATGGCCCCTAAAATATTGTTTAAGAAGCCATACAGGCCTAGGGATCAGGGAGGGAGAGTACTGGGATGCCCAAAAACTTTAGAGATAGTAAATCCCAAACGGGAAGGAATAGGTTTGGGGCCTTGGCTGCCATTGTTGATGTTCAGGAGCAGGAAGAGGAGCTGATCAGCAATGAGATGGGCATTACCTATTGCAATTCTGTCATATTTAAATGAAAACAAAGATATTACATTAGTATGCATGCTTTGATGAGCATTAATGAAGAATGTTGTAAATATAACAGTCACTTGAGTTCACAACATGCATGCATCTATAAAACACTGGTTCAATTTAAGTAGCATAAGTGAAAAGTAAATTTAATAAAAAAAAGAATAACATTATTAAATAAATAGAAAATGAATATTGCTTTAATTTGTTATAGTATATATTTTAATATGCCATGCATATTGCCCGTATCCTCTGCTAGTATATTATTTACTGTTTCATTAAAATTAATCCATTCATTTCAAACTTTCCCCCCCTCAACAACCTGCCAAATATCCCTCCTCGATCGGAACTCTATCATATGCCTTGTCTAAATTGTTGAACATCATATGGAGATTCTTCCTCTGACCTCCTTTCCCTCAACTATCTGATCAGAAACTAACATGCTGTACGTAGCTACTTGCCGGCCGGCCACTATATATCATGGAATTACTGCTTTCTTCTGGTTTTTTATATCGAGTTTGGGTTGGGATGCATGGGTGATTGTTTTGCTCAAGTTACAGTTGGAAGCTTACAGCTATATATATAGTGATTTAGTGTGATCATCTTAAACTGGCATTGATGTAGATCAAAAGCTTACACAGTATCTAGTCTTTATCACCTATTATCACTTACTTTGAGGTTAGGGAATAGGGAGGAGGATGATCGATCTGGTGATGGTATTGAATCTCTGTTGACAACTTCTTAGCTGGTGGGAAACTCTTCAAGGTGTTCATTTAATTTACTACTGCCTGCTTGAATTTGACCTGACCCCACTAGTTGGAGACAAGTCAATCTTTTCTATCTGCCTATATTTGCTTAAGGAATTAATTAATTAATTAATTAGTGGATGGCTGTTGGCCTTGTTTTGTCAACAAAGTAATCACAAACCAAGTTTAGGTGAGCTTTCTTCATTTCTCCCTTCCATAATTTTAAAACCAAGATAATAAAAATGAATTTCCATTTAAAAATTTATAAAAAAATAGAATTAGATATTTTAAACAAAAAAAATGAGAATTCCTTTTCTTTACTTCTTTAGATAGAGAGAATCGACTTATTTTATGTTTGTAAATATATTTTTAATATTGATTAAGAATTTAGTGACATTAGCGTAATGCTATGTAAAAAGATAATGATAAATTAAAGATATCACGTTATTTTTTATTTTTAAAATAAAAATATATTGAATTTAAAAATTATATTTTTAATTTTGAAACCATGGGATGGAATCATGTACCCCATATATTATGAAAAATGAAAATTGAAAATTGAGTTGATAAATAAAGATCAGTGATACTTATTTGTGTATGTGCTCGTGTGGGACAAAATTAATGCCAGTGCCCAGATGTCATATGACATCAAGTTTTGATATAAGAATTTTTTGAAAATGAAGGGTTTTGTCTTTGTAGATATTAATCCAGAAAAGTACAAATTATATATATATATATATATATATATATATATATATATATATATATATATATATATCATCTATATTATTGAGGGTGAGCAGAGTATTTGGTCTATCTCAATATACTCTACTTTTTAACCTTAATTAATTATATCCTCTGTTTCTAATTTAAAAAAAATCATAATTATTAACGTAATTTACAATTTTCTTTTGTTATTGTCGATTTTGGTCTTTTGAATAATTATAACTTTTAAAATAAATTGTCCATTATCTATCCACTTTCCTATTTTTTCTATTTTATTTTTAACTTATGTAAGTAATAAATTTCTTTTAAATTTTGACTTTTACCATATGAATTTTAACCTTATGTAAGTATTTTAGTGCGTGCTCAATAATTCTATTGCTTCTAGCATTTTTAATTGGCAGAATAAATAATTAAGAGCTATGTTATGTATCTTAATAAATTTATATATGAGATTACTATGAATTATTAAAAGACTCTATTTATTACCTATTTTTTCAAAAAAGAGTTTATCAAAAAACTTATTTATATAATTGTTAATTAAAAATCGACATAAATATTAATAATGTATATCATTTTTTAATAATTAATCAAAAAAAATGAACTATGGAGTCTTTATTTGTTTCTGTTATCGTGTCTCATTCTTTCTCCCAGCCTCCCAGGTGTCACGTCAAACACGAATAATAAACTTCACAAAAAGTTGGATGGATATGCTGAATATCTTAAATATCCCTGATCAATCTTTGGATTTACAGAGTTGTCCTTTTTTCTTATCAAATTATCTTTGTCCATTATCGGTTGATAATATAAAATATACTATTATAACATTATTAATCGCCTAAAATAAATTAAAAAGGCTAATAAAACAGTTATATTTAAACAGCCAAAGTAGATAATTATAGTACGAGGGAAATAAGAACAATACTCGAGTAGTGTTATGTTCTAATTTAATTAAAAAGGAAGAAAAAATTATGTAATTATGTGAACATCATTATTGCTATTAGGTGTAGGTGTATCCTACTGGATGGGTTGTTATGTAATTATGAAATGGTTAGCATGAAGTTTATTTTTGGGTAAGTTGGTCAATTGATCAATAGAGTACTGACACGCATACGAGACTCTATGTGTGTCAGCATTTTACTGGCCAATTGACTAACTTACAAAAAAATAAACTTCATACTAACCGGATCCTACTGGATGGGTCATTATCAAATGCATGTCTATTCTGTTTCTGTTCTCCAACTAAGAAAGGGAAGTGCAAATACAAATAAGATTGTAAAATGAGTAAATAGTTCGAACTCGATTTATATTCGTTCGATTAAAAGTTGAATTCGAAATATAAATAATTCAAATATAAACAAATTTTAAAGTTCGATAAATTACTTAAACATTTTCAAATTATAATTTTATATCGTTCAAACTGATCGAGTTCAATTCAAAATCATATTTGACTCGGTTAATCAAATTCTAAGTCGACTTAAGCCATACTTCTACTTCTAATTGTTGTTTGAGCCTTTTGTTAGTTTATTCTTCTTAATATCGTAAAATTTATTTATTGTTATAAGTATTAAAAGTTTATTTGACGCATTAGTAAAATTTTGTTCAAATAGACTACTTTGAAGAAATATTAAATATTAAATTTCCACTATTTTAAAATCTCAAGTTTCATAAATTTGTTCTGAAATTTCTAAGTTCAAACTAATTTTCATAATCCATATAAATTAGTTTACACAAACTAATTTATATGAATTATAAAAAAGGGAATTTATATATTTAAAATAAATTTATAAAAAATTTAATTTTTCAAATAAAGTGATGATTTTGTTTAGTAAAGCTGTAAAAGTGAGTATAAGTCATTCAAGCCTCTAAAGCCGCTGTTATTGGGAGCGCTGTCGGTGGTCCTGCGATATACTACTACTACTACCCAGCTTTCACACTCCTTCCCCTTCTTTCTTCCATCTCTCTCTCTTCTTTTTCTCTCTAAAAATATTTCTCTCTCTCTCTCTATCTTCTTCTTCTTCTTCCCTTGTCTGCTACGAAATGCATTGACAGCATAGCATTTCCTCCAATCCACAGTCTCTCTCTTCAAGGTTTGTTCTTTAATTATATTCTCTACTTTGATCAATTTTGATCTTTTAGTTCCCCTGAAGAATCTATAATTTCATCAACTAAATCTTCTTGCCTTAATTCACCCCGTTTTTTACTTTTTCTACTTTGCAATGTAATGACATGTAAAATTTCCATTAACTGTATTCACCTCAATTGTGAAAAAGTTCGAATTTTGATTTAAACCCATGTTGATCTGCCTTTTTGTTGATCAATTTTTGGGGAATTCAGTTGAATAGTTTTGAAATTTATTGGCTTTGAATTAAATCTGATTAATGCACCGACACTGAGATTTGAATATGTTATGTTATGTTATACATTACTACCTGTTTTTTTTTGTATCGATTTCATTTGATATATAAATTGGTTTGTTTGATGATTTGAAGTCGTTACCTTTCAATTTTGTTGACATGTTTGGATATTTTTGTATGAAAAATTGATCTTCAATTCTTCTGTCTTTGTTTATCCTATAATGCGTTTGATTGGGAATCTTTGCAATTGTATATTTGGAGGTTAATCACTGTCTATTTGTCTAAATATTTTTGATTTTGGATTTGTGGTGGTGATTTTGCAGGAAGCTTTTATTTAGCTTTTTGACTGTGCCTCGGAGGTAGATCTATAGATCTTACAATTTCAGCAAAAATGGCGACTACACTAGCTTGGAGGTATTCTGCCAACAACGGCAGCAGCCTTTCCACTAATGATCTGGTACCTGTCCACTTGTATATTTCTTGAACAATTAAAATTAACTTGCTCTATACTTCAAACGTAAGAAACATTTTTCAAATCTCGGTTGCAATAATTGGGCCTCTCTTCCATTTGTGGTAAAAGCTTTATGTCAAGACAGCTGTTTCTAAGTAGCTTGATTTTGATGTCTGTCTAAATCATAATGCTCCTTGTTGGCAAGTGTAATGAAGAGGGTTGTTTCCCTTTACTTCTAATATATGCCAACAGAACAGCTGCTAAGATTTAATATGACAAGTATTTTCTCGTGTGCATCATCTAGAACAATCATGCACTGTGTAGTACTATTACGTATCTGAAAAAAAAGATTTATGCTTTTATGTATTCTTGTTATTTTCATTTGAACTTCATCGTTCTGCAATGTCTCGTCACTCGTGTATATGTACCTGAAGATCACTCATCCAAAAATAGAAAATGATATTATCTACATGGTTTGCTTCTTAGTCTAATCATTATTTCCTAACATATCATTATTTAAATTTCAGGAAAGAAACGGGGATGTTAAACCTCATGATCTAGAGCCTCCAACTCCACATTCACTCATGAAGATGGGATCCAGGTTGGTCACTCTTGCTGTGCTAATTGTTGCCTAGTGGGTTACAATGTATGATCAGTAAGTTATATTTAAGAGCCACTTGCTCTGCTTACATAAACTGCCATCACGTTTGTCTTCAGGTTTGTAAATTTCAAACTCTCTATTAGAGATTGTTAAAATCAGCAGATATCTGTGGGGACCATGTGTTACTTTGTGTTCTATCTGCAGAAACTGAGTATCACCAAATAGGGCTTTCCTTTAGCAAATCCTTTTTAAGATGTCAGTTTTTGAGCTTGAGAGCTGTTGCTGATATGAATATGTTTACCTAAGAATAGGAAATATTATCAGATATTTTACAGATACTCTGTTTAATAGAGGCTTTATGTGATGCTTGTATATTATTTTTACCCTAGATGTAGGAATATAATAAACAACCTATCCCAACTAGTTTGGCATAAAACCCATTGTTGAATTGAGATCTAGCCATCTAGGGAATGATATTGTTGTGCTTATATTTAGTTGACAAATATAGCTTAAATTCTCAATTTTCATTAGATATTCTTTTGATCATCTGTTTTTAGTGGCTTTTATATTATTTTTCACCCTAAAGTTTGGACAATGGTACTCCTTTGCTTATATAGAAGCTAATTATAGCTTGATTTTTTAAGGTAGACAAGTTGTCAATTTAGCTTAAATATTTCTTTCCCCAAATTATTTGCAGAGAGCGCAGCAGCATGGAGGATCCAGACGGGACATTAGCTAGTGTTGCTCAATGCATTGAGCAGCTGCGTCAGAGTTCCTCATCTTTACAAGAAAAAGAATTATCCTTGAAGCAGCTGCTGGAGCTTATTGATACACGTGAAAATGCTTTCAGTGCTGTTGGATCACATTCTCAGGCTGTTCCAGTACTGGTATCTCTTCTTAGATCGGGATCACTTGGGGTGAAGATACAAGCTGCTATTGTTCTAGGATCTCTATGCAAGGAAAATGAACTACGAGTAAAAGTATTACTTGGGGGTTGCATTCCACCACTGCTCGGTCTTCTCAAGTCCAGCTCAGCGGAAGGTCAAATTGCTGGAGCAAAGACAATATATGCTGTTTCTCAAGGTGGAGCTAGAGATCATGTTGGCTCGAAGATATTTTCAACTGAAGGTGTCGTGCTGGTTCTATGGGGGCAACTAGAGAAGGGACTCAAGGCTGGAAATGTTGTTGATAACTTACTGACTGGAGCTCTAAGAAACCTGTCCACCAGCACTGAGGGATTCTGGTCTGCAACAATACAAGCTGGGGGAGTAGATACACTTGTGAAATTGCTTGCAACAGGACAGTCGAACACTCAAGCCAACGTTTGTTTTCTCCTAGCAAGTATGATGATGGAGGATGTATCTGTTTGTCCTAAAGTCTTGTCTGCTGAGACTGCAAAGCTACTCCTTAAGCTACTAGGACCTGGTAATGAAGCTTCAGTTAGAGCAGAAGCTGCAGGTACCCTAAAATCTCTTTCTGCTCAGTGCAAAGAAGCAAGGCGGGAGATTGCCAGTATCAATGGTATACCTGCTTTGATAAATGCTACAATAGCCCCTTCAAAAGAATTTATGCAAGGTGAGCATGCCCAAGCTTTGCAGGAGAATGCAATGTGTGCTCTTGCAAACATTTCTGGTGGTTTATCATATGTCATCTCAAGCCTTGGTCAAAGCCTTAAATTATGCACTTCACCTGCACAGATAGCTGATACACTAGGGGCATTAGCTTCAGCTCTTATGATTTATGACAGCACAGCAGAAACTACTAGAGCATCTGATCCTGTTGATATTGAGCAGACTTTGGTCAAGCAGTTCAAACCTCGTGTGCCATTTCTTGTGCAGGAGCGTACAATAGAATCTCTTGCCAGTTTATATGGAAATGGCACACTCTCTAGTAAACTTGCAAATTCTGATGCAAAACGTTTGCTAGTTGGTTTGATCACAATGGCGAGCAATGAAGTTCAGGATGAGTTGATAAGGTCCCTTCTAATACTCTGCAACACTGAAGGCACATTATGGCATGCCCTTCAGGGCCGTGAAGGAATTCAGCTGTTGATATCTCTTCTTGGGCTTTCATCAGAGCAACAACAGGAGTGTGCTGTTGCATTACTTTCTCTTCTATCTGATGAGAATGACGAAAGTAAATGGGCTATCACAGCTGCTGGTGGCATACCTCCACTAGTTCAAATTTTAGAGACAGGATCTCCAAAAGCAAAGGAGGATTCTGCAAAAATCCTTGGGAACCTCTGTAATCATAGTGAAGATATAAGGGCATGTGTTGAAAGTGCTGATGCTGTTCCTGCTTTACTGTGGCTATTGAAGAACGGGAGCTCCAATGGCAAAGAGATTGCTGCAAAGACATTGAACCATTTGATCCACAAATCAGATACATCAACCATCAGTCAACTCACTGCGTTATTAACCAGTGATATACCTGAATCTAAAGTTTATGTTTTGGATGCATTAAGAAGTTTGCTTTCTGTGGCCTCCCTCAGTGATATGTTATGTGAAGGTAGTGCTTCAAATGATGCTATCGAGACCATGATTAAAATTTTAAGCTCTACTAGAGAAGAGACTGAGGCTAAAGCTGCATCAGCTCTTGCTGGAATCTTTGATCTCAGAAAGGACTTGCGTGAAAGTAGCATTGCTGTTAAGACACTTTGGTCAGTCATGAAGCTTCTACATGTCGAATCTGAAAGCATCTTAGTGGAGTCTTCCCGTTGCCTCGCAGCAATGTTTCTATCTATCAAAGAAAACCGTGAGCTGGCTGCATTCGCTAGGGATGCATTGCCTTCATTACAGGTGCTTGCAAGCTCTTCCATTCTGCAGGTTGCAGAGCAGGCTATTTGTGCTTTGGCAAATCTTCTTTTGGACAATGAAGTTTCAGAGAAAGCTATTCCTGAAGAGGTTATTTTACACGCTACTAGGGTTTTGCGTGAAGGCACAGTTTCTGGAAGGACCCATGCAGCAGCAGCAATTGCCCGGCTTCTCCATTCTCGTAGAATTGATTCTGCCTTAACTGACTGTGTGAACCGTACTGGAACAGTTCTTGCATTGGTGTCTTTTCTGGAATCAGCTAATAGTGGATATGTTACCACATCAGATGAATTAGATGCACTTGCTATTCTGTCAAGATCTGAAGGAGCTACAGGGAACATAAAACCTGCATGGTCGGTTCTAGCTGAATTCCCAGATAGCATAACCCCAATAGTTTCATGCATTGCTGATGCAACACCCTTGTCGCTGGATAAAGCAATAGAAATATTGTCACGGCTTTCTCTGGCTCAGCCTGTTGTTTTAGGAAACAGTATTGCCAGTGCCTCAGGGTGTATTTCATCAATTGCCAGAAGGGTAATCAGCTCCTCAAAGGCAACAGTCAAAATTGGAGGAACTACACTTCTTGTTTGTGCTGCCAAAGTAAATCTCCAGAGAGTCGTGGATGATTTGAGTGAATCAAATACATGTGCATATCTTATTCAATCGCTTATTGGAATTCTGACCTCTACAGAGAAGTCTCAGTTGGGAGACCAGGGGAATAAGGAGGGAATACGCATTAGTAGGCACACTGAAGAACTAAGGAGCAGTGAAACTGAGACTAGCACATCAGTCATCTATGGTTCAAACATAGCTATTTGGCTTCTCTCTGCTCTTGCTAGTAATAATGGAAAACGTAAAATAGAGATTATGGAAGCAGGCGCAGTTGAAGTCCTCACTGAGAGAATCTCTCAGTGTTTGTCAGAGTACACTCAGGTATCCAGTTTGTTCATGTTTATCTCAATGTACTTTTTATGGTCATGATTTTGTAGAAAGCAGTACCATTGCGTAATATAAAATGTAAGATTTGGAGAGTTTTAATGCAGATCCTATGATAGTTGGCGATAAAAATAAATTGTGTGCCTGGTACAGTCTCATACAAGTCACAGTAGCTAGGTCAGATAAAAACATTAGGATGCTGCGCGATACCCTGCTTTTAGGATTCCTTTTTCACGAGTACAATTTTCGACTCTGATCTTAAGACTTCTTTGGAATTTCCTTTTTAAATTGCCTAGAAACACATTTCTTACTTTCGCCATCTTTAACCTACTTTGATGAAAAAAAGAAGAAAAAGATCTAGGGTTGAGCTCCAATTTAAACCAAAAGTTACAATAACCATGCATAGAGAGATTAAAGGTATGAAGCTTCATTTACTAAACTTTTTATATGTTACTTGCTTATTGTTGTTTTATTATCCATCTTAAACTAATTGTATTGCTTAAGATTCAGTAAGACTTGTGATCTAGATGTAGTTTAGCATCTCTTATTTCATTATGAGTTGAATTTGACTTGCTTGCAATTAATTTTAATTTATTTTAGAATTATAAGTTTCTGATCGCATCTGCATATGCATCATTTAAAACCCTGCCATGACTTACTCTCGTTTTTTTACGGTGATTGAAGAAATTTGCACATGCCACTTTTACTTAAAGTCATGGGCAGGCACAAATTGGGGGTACGAGGGCTAGTGAACCCTCTTAAATTATATTGTTAGTATAGGGTTATAAAATTAATTTACAAAAGAGGCATAAATTTGACCACTTTTAAATGATAATCTCTTGATCATAATATTAACATTGATAAATTAACTTAAATTTTATCCCAAGTCCTTCTCAAGTATTTAAACATATTTTACATTCTCATTTTCTCATTCTCTCAAGTCTCATTAAAAGGCCAAATCTTTAAAGGTTAATAAACTCTTAAATTTTCCATTTTATATGTTGTGTTTATTTTACTTTATTTTATCGAATGTCTGAATTCGTTACATCAGGAGCCATTTTTCTGATCTTTTAAGTTTAATTAAAATTATATGTTGTGTTAATTTTTTTGTGATTGTTTGATTATTTTTTATAACTACATGTTGTGTTATTTTATTTGTTTATATCATTTGGTTGATTGAGAACAAGTGTTTAATTGTTTATATTAATTTATTTTGCTGAGAATTTGTATTTGATAATTTGATTGTGGTCCTTTTGGTCTTCTTTTTTAAATTTCATAGTAAATTCTATTATGTTTAATAATTTAAACTCCTTCCCCCAACAAAATTCCTGCCACTACTTAAACTTCTTTTCCTTTTTCATATGTTCACTCATCTTTGCTGAACTGGAATCTATTTATGCACTTTAAAACTTGTACTGGGTGTGCACTTATATTCTTAAACTCATACAGGTCGATTTTAAAGAGGATAGTAGCATATGGATTTGTGCTTTACTACTAGCAATTTTATTTCAAGATAGAGATATCATACGAGCACATGCAACAATGAAAGCAATACCTGTACTTGCTAATTTGTTAAAGTCGGAGGAGTCAGCAAACAGATATTTTGCTGCCCAAGCTATGGGCAGTCTAGTATGTAATGGTAGCAGGGGAACCCTTCTATCAGTTGCAAATTCTGGGGCTGCAGGTGGACTCATTTCCTTGCTTGGATGTGCTGATGTTGATATATGTGATCTGCTTGAATTGTCAGAGGAATTTGTTTTGGTGCGTTATCCGGAACAAGTTGGTCTTGAAAGGTTGTTTAGGGTTGATGATATTAGAGTCGGTGCTACTTCAAGAAAAGCAATACCCATGCTAGTTGATCTACTTAAACCAATTCCGGATCGTCCCGGGGCACCATTCTTAGCACTGGGGCTTTTGCTTCAGCTTGGAAAAGATTGTCCTTCAAATAAGATTGTTATGGTAGAAGCAGGTGCTCTGGAAGCACTGACTAAATATCTTTCACTTGGTCTACAAGATGCAACTGAAGAAGCTGCTACAGATCTATTAGGTATCTTATTTAGTACTTCTGAAATACGAAGACATGAATCTGCATTTGGTGCTGTCAGTCAACTCGTAGCAGTATTACGATTAGGTGGAAGAGGTGCAAGGTATAGTGCTGCTAAAGCATTGGAAAGCCTATTTTCTGCTGATCATATTAGGAATGCAGAATCTTCCAGGCAAGCTGTTCAACCTTTAGTGGAAATTCTTAACACAGGTTTGGAGAAGGAGCAACATGCAGCTATTGCTGCATTGGTTAGGTTACTGAGAGAAAACCCATCAAGAGCCCTTGCAGTTGCTGATGTTGAAATGAATGCAGTGGATGTTCTTTGCAGAATTCTTTCATCAAACTGTTCAATGGAGCTGAAAGGGGATTCAGCTGAGTTGTGTTGTGTTCTTTTTGGGAACACAAAAATTAGATCCACGATGGCTGCAGCTCGTTGTGTTGAGCCTCTGGTTTCTCTGCTTGTGACTGAGATCAGTCCTGCTCAGCATTCAGTTGTTCGTGCATTGGATAAACTTGTTGATGATGACCAATTGGCAGAACTAGTTGCTGCACATGGTGCAGTTGTTCCTCTTGTCGGTCTTCTCTATGGCCGGAATTACATTCTCCATGAAGCTATTTCCGGAGCTCTTGTGAAGTTAGGGAAAGACAGGCCTTCTTGTAAGATGGAAATGGTGAAAGCTGGAGTTATAGAGAGTGTACTTGATATTCTCCATGAAGCACCAGATTTTCTATGTGCCGCTTTTGCAGAATTGCTCCGAATATTGACCAATAATGCTACCATCGCCAAGGGACCATCTGCAGCAAAAGTGGTTGAGCCTTTCTTTGTGTTGCTGACAAGAGCAGAGTTCGGACCTGATGGACAGCATAGTGCTTTACAAGTTCTTGTGAATATTTTAGAACATCCACAGTGTCGTGCTGATTATACCTTGACATCTCACCAAGCTATTGAACCACTCGTCCCTTTACTCGATTCTCCCGCCCCAGCAGTGCAGCAGCTAGCAGCTGAACTTCTATCTCACTTACTCTTGGAGGAACATCTTCAAAAGGATTTAGTGACACAGAAAGTAATTGGTCCACTTATGCGAGTTCTTGGTTCAGGTATACACATTTTGCAGCAGAAAGCTGTGAGAGCTCTTGTCAGTATTGCACTAACTTGGCCAAATGAAATTGCGAAAGAGGGTGGCGTCAGTGAACTGTCCAAAGTGATATTGCTAGCTGATCCCTCTCTACCTCATGTCTTGTGGGAATCTGCTGCTGCTGTTTTATCCAGTATTCTTCAGTTTAGTTCTGAATTTTATTTGGAAGTACCTATTGCTGTTTTGGTAAGATTGCTTCGATCAGGTTCAGAAACCACAATTACTGGAGCCTTGAATGCTCTTCTAGTGCTAGAAAGTGATGACGCTACTAGTGCTGTAGCAATGGCTGAAAGTGGTGCCATTGAGGCTCTTTTGGAACTTCTCAGATGTCATCAGTGTGAAGAAACTGCTGCAAGACTTCTGGAGGTATTGCTGAACAACGTGAAGATTAGAGAAACAAAAGCTACAAAATCCGCAATCGTACCACTATCGCAGTATCTCTTGGATCCACAAACCCAAGCTCAACAGGCAAGGTTACTGGCAACTCTTGCTCTTGGTGATCTATTCCAGAATGAGGCTCTTGCTCAATCTGCAGATGCTGTTTCAGCTTGCCGTGCTTTAGTGAACCTGCTTGAGGATCAACCTACAGAAGAAATGAAAGTAGTAGCTATATGTGCCTTGCAAAACCTTGTAATGTACAGTAGATCAAATAAGAGGGCGGTTGCAGAAGCTGGTGGTGTTCAGGTTGTGCTGGATATGATTGGTTCAAGTGACCCAGATACATCAGTTCAGGCTGCAATGTTTGTCAAACTTCTCTTCTCTAACAATACCATTCAAGAGTATGCTTCCAGCGAAACCGTCAGAGCTATAACCGGTAATATATCTTTACTCTCTCGGGTGCTAAGGGCACTGATTTTTGATTGTTTAAGTAGCATCATGAATGCCTACATATGGCAAGTACCCATAATGCTACTTAGATTTGCGTGCTAGTTTAATCAATCATTGGCTATCACCATCATTCTTCCGTTTTTTTATCATTGTTTCTGTACAAATATTGTTTTGTGCATTATTTGTATTCTATGCACACTCTCTATTTTTACAAGTGCATTGACTTTTTCCCATTTTTCGCTATTGCCATATTGGCCTACTGGATTACATATGTTTAGGACTTATATTATCTATACTATGTGTACTCTGTACTGGTGCTAGCATTAGCCTACAGCCCTACATCGAATGAAGTTAACTATGTAGATTGTTTAAGTTATGCTATCATTACAGTATGACATTGGTGAGCAAAGAAAATTGTGTGCGAGATTGTTTGTTTTTTTATTTTTCATATTGTTCATTAGGGTTTGATTATTTTGATTTCATTTACACAGCTTGTCAATTAAATGTTATTTCTATGCAAGCAAATTTTCAATGTTAACCTAATCAATTATTGTGATCTTGCAGCTGCAATAGAAAAGGAACTATGGGCCACTGGAACAGTAAATGAAGAGTATCTGAAAGCTCTTAATGCACTCTTTGGCAACTTCCCACGTTTAAGAGCCACAGAGCCTGCGACACTTAGCATTCCCCATCTAGTCACAGCCCTCAAGACCGGCTCAGAGGCAACTCAAGAAGCGGCCTTGGACTCGCTATCTCTTCTCAAGCAAGCTTGGTCAGCATGCCCAGCTGAAGTCTCCAGAGCACAATCAATGGCTGCTGCAGAAGGGATTCCTTTGTTGCAGTACTTAATTTTATCAGCTCCACCTCGAGTTCAAGACAAGGCAGACAATCTTTTGCAGTGTTTGCCCGGAACATTGACAGTGATAATCAAACGTGGAAAGAATATGAAACAGTCTGTTGGAAACCCAAGTGTTTTTTGTAAGCTTACACTTGGCAACACTCAACCCAAGGAAACCAAGGTACTATGATTACACTTCTACATTAACAGATCGTCTCTTTGAAATTTCACATGCTAATTCATTATAGTTTCTTCCTGTTATAACAAATTGCTAACTTGAGATTAGAAAAGCTCATACTTAACTAAGGAACTCTTATACAATCCTAAATCTTAAGCCCTCATCCCAAAACAGTTGTTTTAATTTGTTATTGGTTTAGCTGGGTAACTAAGTTTTACTTGAGAAAGTGGTAAAAAAATATTTTCTCAAAATCATATTTAAATTAACCTATTAATTTATCTGTTACCGAAATGTGAAACTCTTTCTTGGTTGTAGTGCTTCTGCAAAATTTGTACAGCTAAAACCTGATCTATCAATTCTTTCCCATGTTGCTCATGCATTATTTCTCCAAAACATGGTTCCATACTTGATGCGTGATTGAATTGTCTTATTACCCGTCTTATTCTATGTTACTCAGGTTGTATCAACTGGTCCGAATCCAGATTGGGACGAGGCTTTTGTCTGGCACTTTGAAAGTCCTCCAAAAGGTCAGAAGCTTCACATTTCGTGCAAGAACAAAAGCAAGATGGGGAAGGTAAATGAGTTGAAAATTCACAGATAATATACAAGCCTGTTTAACATAGCTTATTATGGAACATTATCTGTAATATCACTAACCAATTTTATTTACTCGGCAGAGTTCATTCGGGAAAGTGACAGTCCAGATTGATCGCGTTGTTACACAGGGGGATGCTGCTGGGGAGTACTTTCTGCTACCCGAAAGCAAAAGTGGCACCAAAAGAAGTCTTGAAATAGAATACCAATGGACTAACAGTAATAACATGCAACAATTGGAAGGTTAAAAGTGACCATGAATTTCATTTTTTTCCCCTTGTTGAGTTTATTTATCGTGTCAGTGTATATAATATTTCAAAAATCTATTTTTTGTAGTGATCTTCTACAGGCTTGAAACAGCAATTCAATGTATTCTTTTGTCATTTCACAGTTTTCTGTTCCTCAGGAGGCTATGAATTCAAATATTACTTCCTTTGTATTTTTTTTGTATTATTGTGTGCTTTGGCAATTTCAGAGGAAAATAATGAAGTTTTCGTGTATTCAGTTTATTTATTTTTGTTCTTATGTTTTGTGTTTGAATCAAATATCGAACTAGATAATAGCCAAAAAGCTGAAAATTTTATTTAGCATGAGACTATGAGAGTACAAGAGCATAAAAACCGGAAGGGGTTAACATTAAAGTTAACTTTGGTTAATTGATACACAATTTAAGTAGATATACAGGTCGGAACCAATATAATGATTAATCCATATTTAGACCTTGGATTAACATACCATTAATGAAATGTTCAACTTCACACATAACTCGTTCATAATTTTGTCATTTTCATTTGTTGGAAGGACGGGAGGGTTTGGAAATTGAAATGAATTATTTGAGGGCCTATCTTATAGCATAGAATTAATTTTAGTTAATTGATTAATACAGTGTTGACACATAGGTTGAGAGATGATTTCTCTGCGTGTCAGTACTATTGATCAATTTAATATGAAATTAATTTTATTATAACTTAATCCGTAATTGTTGTACTCCCTCCGTCCCATAGTTATAGACTGATTTTTCATTTTGAGATGTCCCAATATATAGGCTACTTGCTATTTATAAAATTTAGTTGGTTCATTGTTTTACTTTTATGCCCTTATAATAAATATTCAACCATTACTCTTTTTTTTAAAAAAACAACATTCAATGTCATTATTTTTATCACCACATTTAATATTGTTGAATTCTCTTTGGTTAAAGTTCTATTGTTATGAATTTTAATGGTCAGTACACGTCAATCAATGAAGTTGAGAGTTCCAGTGTGATAAGTAAGGAGTAATTAACTTATTTATTAATTCCATATTAAGGGGTATATGTGGAAAATTTATGTTAAAAATTGTCACTTAACTAATTTTCTTAAATTATGTGCCAAAAAAAATCAGCGTATAACTATGGGACGGAGGGAGTATATTTTTGTAAAAGAACCCTAAAATAAACATGGGGATAAATAGCGTTTTGGTCACTGTACTAGGGTCCGATTTTCATTGTGGTTACCGAAACTTTTTTTGTTACAATTGAATAAATGTACTCCCAAAAAATAACAAAATAGTCATTTCGTTTGATTTTCGTCCAAAAATTTGACGGAAACGCTGACTGTGCATATTGACCCGTTATTTTTGCTGACGTGGCCCGTTATTTGCTGACGTGGAGGGTAGAAGGCTTGCTTTAAAAATTTTCTTAAAGAAAAAGTTAATAACAAGTGTAGAACTATAGACCTCCCCAAACTAGAACTTTATTGTAAGACCCCAAATAATTAATAAATGAAATTTATTTTTCTCTATTTATTATTTTGAAATAGTAAGGGTTGATGTGATTAATGTGGATAGTTATAGGTAAAATACGCAAATATTTCAAAATAAGCAAGTGGTTATAAAATATTCATTGTTATCGGGGAATATTCGTTTGGTCGTGGAATATTCTAATCTTGTCGGGGAATATTAAATGCGACCACGCATAAAATGCAATGTGTGGGCCCCATAACGGAAAGCGATTGGATGAAGAAAACGACAAATACAAGTTGTTTAAAAATAACGGCGTAGTTATTACCATTAATACTGTTGAAATACCCGGTGGTTAAAACACGATGTACGCGTTGTTGACAAGAAGACACTGCAGATTGCACCAATTATCGATTTCTTACGTAAGAAGGCACTACTCAATAATGGTTACTGTAATTATTGTTCAAGATTTTATTGGTTCAATAATTGTTGTGTTGATATTTTATATTCTTTGTTGTTTCAATAATTGTCATTACACAATATTTTTTATTATCGAAGCAATAATTCATATTATCGAATAATATTATTAGATAACATTATTGGCAATGTCTAGAAAGTTACATCTAAGGAGAGGTTTGGTCACCTAATTACGCGCCAAGAAGTGAGAAATTCTTATTCGAAAGCCCCTCTTTCCTGAAACCGCTCGGTCATCAATATTGTGATTCTCGTAATATTATTTGTGAATAATTAATTATTGATTCATATGATAAGGAAAATATTGATTTTATGTGGATATAGATGGAGAAAATTTTTAATGTGACAGTTGTTGAAAATTAAAATTTTATCTTTTCTCGATAAAATAATTCATTTAAATATATATATTATTATATTTTAATAATATAATAATGGTGATATTTTTACAACGAATGTGGGATATATGAGTATACGAGGAGGAAGAGTATTTTTGTTGCAATAAATGTTTAAAACATGTTAAACATGTCTGTGGACTCCATTTATCGATCGAAATTTGATTATGCTTTGTAAAATCGTCTGTTTGTGAATTTCGGTCACTTTTTGTTTGGAATTTGAAAAAACTTTCTTCTGCAAAGTTGTAGAGAATTGAATTTCCTATCAAAAAACGTAAGATTCTAATTTTCTGATAAAAGGGCTATTTATTGTGAATTATTGAAGTTTCGAAGCTCCGAAATAATTGATTTTTGGAAGTTTTAATTATTTTAAATAAGAAAAACGTTTTTCTTATTTTTTCTAGAAGGTTGGCATGTGTGAATTCTTTGAAATTCAGATTTCAAGGAATACGTATAATATTTTTATAAATATTAATATTTTATTAAATTTTTCGCTTTTGGTGTTCTAAGCATTTTTTCTATAAATAGGGTGCTTAGGTTAGAATTGAAAATCACACCGTAAATCAAGTTTTTCTCTCTATATTATCGAGCGTATTCTTGTGAGTATTTTGAGTATACTTTGAGTATTGTTATACGGTGAAAGTTGAGTTATAGCTTTATATCCAAAGATTCCAGGTTAAATCTTGCCTTTCCAGAGGTAAGGGATATTTTTTTTTGTAATGATATTATTTCTTCAATATCATTATCTTTGAAATATTGATCTGAAGTTTTTATTAAATTTGAAACTTTTGGTGTCTGAGTTACTTATTCACGATACTGTCAAGACTATTCACGCAGCATTTCAAGATTATTCACACGAATACTAAGACTATTCATCGAAAAATGAAAATTTTCCTTTTCATCTCAAAATATCTATGGATACTAGCTTTGATTATATCCATGTTTTGATCATTCTTGAATTTTACACCACTATGATTATTTTTGAGGTATTTTTGGACATGGATAAAACAAAGTACGAATCTTTAATCCTTAATCCTTGCTCATTTTGTTTCACTTTGAATTCGTTTTTTTAAAAATATTTTTCATCATCTTGACCTTAAATGATGATATTATTGAATATCTTTGGCCTGTAGTGCAAAGATGAATGATTTTCGATGAATATCTTTGGCCCGTAGTGCAAAAGATGAGCAGTGTTTAGATGAACATGAATAAGTGATGAATATCCTCGGCTCAGTAGTCGCAAGGATGAATATATGATTCAAGATATATATTGATTGATGTTACTGGGATAAAAATATTGATGATGGATCGTTAAATTCATAGATATTAGTAGATTTCATCCTCTACGTAACTCTTTCTATGAATTAATATTTTCCATCATGCAGTATTGATTTAAAACTTGTTTTCTATTCAGATTCTATTAAATTTTTCCTGTTGAAGACTAACGATAATTTGTTGTATATTATCTTAGTCATAATATTCTTCTTTCGGGCTAGTTGAGCTCACCCTTTTCTTTTTGTTCCATTTTTCTTCTCGGGAGGCGAGAATGTAATGTAGTATTTAGTCGGGGTATGGAATGATGGTTTTAGAGAGTTGTTTAGTAGTCCTCACCATTTTTGTAAAATAATGTATCAATAATTATGATGAGGATTTATTTGTATGTGGATATTGTTTAGATGGCAATATCTCGTATTTAAACTCACGCTTTTCTTTGTTGTAATAATAAAGTTGTAGTTGTTTCATGCACTGTGTATTGACAACTCGAATGGGTGATGTATACCTATTTTGGGAGTGTCACAGTTGGTATCGAGCTTAGGATATGATCTCCGACGGCGAGATCGGGGGAATAGAACTAGGAGGGAGAGACAGAGTAAATCCTTCGATAAAGGTGTCTTACCTAAGCTTATTTTTGTTAGTTAGTCAAGATATAGGGATATTATGTGATATATTGATTTGCTTAATTAACTCTTGTTTTATGACGATGATTTGAGAATGTCGATCGAGAATATTAACAATGGAAATGAGACCGCGGAGACGCCTCAGTACTTTCACCAACGAGGAGAACGCAACAGCGGTGGCAATGTTCCTCCCGTGAACAACACCACCGTGAAGAGATGATGAACGAGGGGATGTTTAGAAGCTTTTTGCGATTCATGCAAAATCGACGAGGAGACTCGTGTTCAAAATCTGAGGAGGAAATGATAGAATTCACGGGTTGTCACAACCAAGCGATTCAAAGAGTTGGGACCACAGAATTTAAGGGAAAGCGAGATCCGATCATGGCGTAAACATGGGTCAAGCAAATTACCAAGATATTCGATGTCTTGGGATGCACAGAGAACAGAAGGTTCCATTCGCCACCTTTATGTAAAGTGGCGAAGCAGATCACTTGGTGGGAGTCCGTGAAGCGCACTCCATCCAACCGCGACTCAAAGATGTCTTGGGAGACATTTCAGAACTATTTAATGACAAATACTTTCCCGAAAGTGTTCGCGTATATGAAGAAAGTGGAGTTTATTAGGATCGAGCAGTAACAACATAGCGGTGTCTCAAAGACGAGGCGAAGTTTGCAGAGTTATCCGTGTTTGCACCTCATTTGGTGGAAAATGAGGAACGATGACGCGGATGTTTCGAGAGGTTTGAAACCCGACATACGCCAAAGATCTCATCTCTCATAAATTTTTTCTCTATTCGGATGTTGTTAACGAGGCTCAATTGTTAGAGCGAGATAATGAGTACGGCCAACCGAGGTACCACAATCAGGATCATCTGGGAGATAGCGATCAATAAAACAACAATAACCAAGTGGATAAAGAAAAAGGCGGACAAAATGGTAACCACTCTGGTGGTAATTATGGCCATGAAAATAGAAGAAGCGAGTCAAGAGGAGATTTTAAAAGAGGAGATTCAACAACGACCATGTGAAGACAGCAGTGCAAAGAAGAATCGGTTCCAAGGAGGAAACGACCACCGGTCGTATATGCTATAAATGCGGGAAGAGGGACATATACCAAACCGCCCACAATTCTGTATGCTATAATTGTGGAAAGGAAGGACATATCGCTCGAGATTTCACGGTAGAGAAACCTAGTTCAGCAGGGACGGTGACTCAAAAGACTATCGCAGAAAAGTCAAAGTCAACGGTTCCTGGAAGAGCGTTTGTTGTGACTGGTCAAAATGCGAGGAACCCAAACAAGGTGATCACAGGTAAGCTATTTATAAATTCTTGTGAAGTTTATACTTTACTAGATACCGTCTTTACCCATTCATTTATCTCTCCCGCTTGTGCTCAACGCTTAAACTTGACTCAGGAGAAATTAGACTTTGACCTATCTGTGGAAACTCCGTTAGGAGAAACTTTCATCACAACCACTGTTTATAAATCTTGTTTGATTCAAGTTGGCACCATCACCTTACCAGTTGACCTTATCTCTTTAAAGATACTTGCTTTTGATGTGATTTTAGGGATTGATTGGTTAACTACTCATCATGCCAAAATTGATTGTTTTCGTAAGGTTGTTAGCTTTCATATTCCTAAACAACCCGTTGTATTTAATTCAAGCAACTAAACCATTAAAATCAATCATTGTCATATCTAATCATAAAGCTATTCGCTTATTAAAAAACGGATGTCAAGCTTTCTTAGCCCATGTTATGGATTTGAATAAAGACACGCCAAATTTGAATAATATTTCCGTTGTATATTGACTTTCCGACGATTTCTCAAGAACTTCCGGCTTCTACCCCGTAACGTGAAGTTGAATTCTTTATTGACCTTGAACTGGTACAAAGCCCATTTCTAAAACCCCATATCGAATGGCTCCTATTGAACTTCAGAGTTAAAGGTCCAACTACATGAGTTGTTGGACATCTCGGTTCATTCGCCCCAAGACATCTCCTTGGGGTGCTCCTGTTTTATTCGTAAAAGAAGAAAGACGGGAGTATGCGACTTTTGTATTAACTATCTGGAATTGAACCATGTCACTATCAAGAATAGGTATCCTCTACCTCGTATTGATGACTTGTTTGACCATTGCAAAGGAGCACAATTCTTTTCAAAAATCGATCTTCGATTCGGATATCATCAATTTGAAAATTAGGCGAGGATATTCCAAAGACTACCTTCGTAACTCGATGACGGACATTATGAATTCCTAGTCATGTCTTTTGATTGACTAATGCCCCCATGGCTTTCATGGATATGATGAACCGTATTCAAGGAATATTTGGATCGGATTCGTTGTTGTCTTTATTGATGACATCCTCATATATTCCAAAAGTCGTGAAGATCATGAGCACCATTTGAAGTCGGTACTACAAAGGCTTCGTGAAAATAAGTTATATGCCAAGTTAAAGAAATGCGAGTTAAAGCGAGGAAGTAGCATTTCTTGGGCACAATCAGTGTCAAAACATGGAGTATTTGTTGACGCGAAGATTGAAGCAATACAAAGTTAGAGCAACCAAGACGGTGGATCAAGACGTAGCTTTCGGGTCTAAATTGGTTATTATCGGAGATTCGTGGAAGGGTTTTCTCGAATCGCTACTCAGTTAACTCGTTGACTCTAAGGATACAAAATTCGTTTGGAGTGAAGAACGCGAGAAGAGTTTCCAAGAGCTTAAGAGGAGACTTATTTTAAGACTGTTTCTAACAATACCATCCGGCACGGATGGATTTGTTCTCTATAGCGATGCTTGAGCAAAGGGTTAGGATGTGTTCTTATGCAACATGGGAAAGTCATAGCCTTTATGCCTCGCGACAACTTAAAGAATATGAGAGGAATTATCCTACTCATGATCTAGAGTTAGCGTGATGCTTTTTCTTGCTTAAAGATCTGGAGGCACTATCTTTATGGGGAGAAAGTGGAGATATATTCGCACCATAAAAGCCTTTAATATTTCTTCACTCACTCAAAAAGAACTTAACATGCGACAATGACGTTGGCTCGAGCTATTGAAAGACTACGACCACACTATTCAATACCATCCCCGAAAAGTTTAACGGTTGACGCGTTGAGTGAGAAGATCATATGCGTGAACGAGTGCGATGATGTCAAGTTTACGCATAGAGCCAACTTTAATAGAAAAAGTTAAGGTTGCTCAAGCCACCAGGCCTTGAGCCGATGCATATGAAGAAGAAAGTACAAGAAGGTGCTATTCCTAAGGCGAGAATTGATGAAGAAGGAATACTTGAGTCCACCTGCACTTTGTGTTCTTAACGATTTCGATTTGAAGTACAAGATCATGATGGAGGCACACAATACACCATTTGCAATCCATCCCGGAAGTACTAAAATGTATCGTGATCATCGACATACATTTTGGTGGAACAATATGAAGAGAGAGATTGCAAAGTTTATCTCAACATGTTTAACTTGTCAACGTGTAAAGGCGGAACATCAAGTGCCTAAGGGACCATTGCAACCACTTGAGATTCCGAAATGGAAGTGGGAACACATTACCATGGATTTCAATTCATTGGGTCTTCCCACGGTTTCTCAAGGCATAAATGATATTTGGGTTATTGTTGATAGATTAACCAAGTCTCGCACATTTCTTTGCCGATACGGAGACTTATTCTCTTGAACGTCTTGCTTAGTATGTATGTAAATGAGATTGTGAGGTTGTATGTCATGCCAAGATCTATAGTTTTGGATCGTGACCCAAGATTCACTTCAAGATTTTGGGTTAGCTTGCAAAAAGCTATGGGTATGGATTTACGATTGATTTTAAGATACCATCCTCAAACCTGGACGGACAATCGAGAGGACTATTCAAACTCTTGAAGATTTATTAAGACTCGTGTCCTAGACTTCAAGAGGCGGTTGGGATAAGTATTTACCATTGGTGGAATTCTCCTACAACAACAGCTTATCGTGCAAGTATAGGTGTGGCTCCATATGAAGCATTATATGGGACGAAAGTGTCGCTCTCCAATATGTTGGGATGAGGTGGGTGAAGCAACATTGTTGGGACCCGAAAGTTAAGACGTATTTATCACCGAAAAGATCCAAATGATTCGACAACGATATAAACCAAGACAAGATCGATAAAAGAGTTATGCGGATCTTCATCGAAAGGACGTGGAATTTAGTATAGGGGATCATGTATTGTCATGAAGTTTCTCCATGGAAGGGAATTACAAGATTGGGAAGAGAGAAAGCTCAATCCACGATTTATGGTCCATTTCAAATTCTTGACCAAGTAGAAATGTAGCTTTATAGCCTATATATCTGCATTTCAGAATATGTGAAAGACCCGAACCACGTTATTGAGTTAGAACCAGATGAGATAGTGAAGACTTAACGATATGAGGAGGTACTGTCAAGATCTTGGATAGGAAGGAGATGTCCTACGACGAAGGTCATACCACAAGTTAAAGTCTTGTGGAGGAACCATCTTATAGAGGAAATGACACGGGAGTTGGAAACGAAAATGAAAGCGAGGTATCCTCACCTTTTCAAACACCAGTATCGTATGTCAATTTCGAGGACTTAAATTTCATAAAGGAGGGAGGTCAGAAGACCCCAAATAATTAATAAATAAAATTTAGTTTCCTCTATTTATTATTTTGAAATAATAAGGGTTGATGTGATTAATGTGGATAGTTATGGGTAAAATACATAAATATTTCAAAATAAGCAAATGGTTATAAAATATTCATTGTTGTTTCGGAAAATATTCGGTTTGGTCGTGGAATATTCAGATCGTTTCGGAGAATATTAAATGACGACTACTTGACCATGTGGGCCCCATAACTGAAAAAAAGCGATTGGATGAAGAAAACGACAAATACAAGTTGTTTAAAAATAACAGCAGAAGTTATATCAAGTTAATATCGTTGGAATACCCGGTGGTTAAAACACGATGAATACGCGTTGTTGTTGCGACAAGAAGACTGCAGATTGCATCAATTATCGACTCTTACGTAAGAAGGCACTACTCAATAATGGTTACGTAATTTATCGCTCAAGATTTTATTGGTTCAATAATTGTTGTGTTGATATTTTATATTGATGTTGTTTCAATAATTGTCATTACACAAAGATTTTTTATTATCGAAGCAATAATTCATATTATCCGAATAACAATATTAGATAACATTATTGGCAATGTCTAGAAAGTTTCATCTAAGGAGAGGTTTGGTCACCTAATTTGCCAAGAAGGAAAAATTCTTATCGAAAGCCCCTCTTTCCTGAACCTGCTGGTCATCAATATGTGATTCTCGTAATATTATTTGTGAATAATTAATTATTGATTCATATGATGAGGAAAATATTAATTTTATGTGGATATAGATGGAGAAAATTTTAATGTGACAATTGTTGAAAATTGAAATTTTATCTTTTCTCGATAAAATAATTCATTTAAATATATATATATATATATATTATATTTTAATAATATAATAATGGTGATATTTTTACAACGAATGTGGGATATATGAGTATACGAGGAGGAAGAGTATTTTTGTTGCAATAAATGTTTAAAACATGTTAAACATGCTCTGGTGGACCCCATTTATTGGTGAAATTTGATTATAAACTGTAAAATTGCCCGTTTGTGAATTTAGGTCAATTTCTGTTTGGAATTTGAAAAAACTTTCTTCTGCAAAGTTGTAGAGAATTGAATTTCCTATAAAAAATCGCGAGATTCAAATTTTCTGATAAAAGAGCTATTTATTGTGAATTATTGAAGTTTCGAAGATCCGAAATAATTGATTTTTGGAAGTTTTAATTATTTTAAATAAGAAAAACGTTTTTTCTTATTTTTTCTAGAAGGTTGGCATGTGTGAATTGTTGAAATTCAGATTTCAAGGAATACGTATAATATTTTTATAAATATTAATATTTTATTAAATTTTCTGCTTTGGTGTTCTAAGCATTTTCCTATAAATAGGGTGCTTAGGTTAGAATTGAAAATCACACCAGAAACTGAAGTTTTCTCTCTCTATATTATCGAGCGTATTCTTGTGAGTATTTTGAGTATACTTTGAGTATTGCTATACGGTGAAAGTTCAAGTTATAAATTTATATCCAAAGATTCCAGGTTAAAGACTGTCTTTCCGAGGTAAGGGATATTTTTTTTTCCGTAATGATATTATTTCTTCAATATCATTATCTTCAAATATTGATCTGAAGTTTTATCAAATTTGAAACTTTTGGTGTCTGAGAGTTACTATTCACGATACGGCAGATTATTCACTTATACTAAGACTTATTCACTTAATACTAAGACTTTATTTATCGAAAAATAAAAATTTTTCTTTTCGTCCAAAATATCTATTGTAGATACTAGCTTTAATTGTATCCATGTTTTGATCATTCTTGAATTTTACACCACTATGATTATTTTTGAGGTATTTTTGGACATGGATAAAACAAAGTATTTAATCCTTAATCCTTAATCCTTGTCATTTTGTTTCACCGGATTCGCTTTTAAAAATATTTTTCATCATCTTCAGTCTTAAATGATGATATTATTGAATATCTTTGGCCTGTAGTGCAAAGATGAATGATTTCTGATGAATATCTTTGGCCCGTAGTGCAAAGATGAACATGTGTTTAGATGAACATGATTAATCGATGAATATCCTCGGCTTTTGTAGTGCAAGGATGAATATATGATTCCGTATATATATCGATTGATGTTTACAGGATAAAAATATTGATGATGGATCGTTAAATTCATAGATATTAGTAGATTTCATCATCTACGTAACTCTTCTATGAATTAATATTTTCCGTCATGAGTATTGATTTAAAACTTGTTGTCTATTGTATTCTATTAAATTTTTCCCGTTGAAGACTAACGATAATTTGTTGTATATTATCTTAGTTATAATATTCTTTTATCGGGCTAGTTGAGCTCACCCTTTTCCTTTTTGTTCCATTTTTCTTCTCGTGAGAGGCGAGAATGTAGCGAAAGTATTTAGCCTGGGGAAAATGGAATGATGGTTTTAGAGAGTTGTTTAGTAGTTCTCACCATTTTTGTAAAATAATGTATCAATAATTATGATGAGGATTTATTTGTATGTGAATATTGTTTAGATGACAATATCTCGTAGATTAAACTCACGCTTTACTATTGTAATAATAAAGTTGTAGTTGTTTCGCAGCATGTATTGACAACTCGAATGGGGATGTATACCTATTTTGGGGGTGTCACACTTATATTCTAACAAAAACCACTAGACCAACTACCTATTACGCTAAAATCTATGTAACACTAATATTTAAACCATCCAGCATCGTTTATATGCATGTAAAGATTAGATAATAATAATTGTAATAATAATATTAAATTTTAAATAATTAAAATTTTAAATAATAATAATTATTGTAATAATTATTTATCCCGACACAATTACTATAATATTTTCCGGTGATTCTCTTTTCAATATTTAATTGCAAAATTAATCTTTGTTATTCAAAAAATTGGTATAGGTTTGTTATCTATACATATTAATATATTAGTTAAAATGTGAAACAAAAATAAAACTCGAATAAAATAAAATAAAAATTTAAAGGATTTGAGGAATTTTTTTTGCTATTAAGCAA
This sequence comes from Panax ginseng, assembly GCA_020205605.1. Classification (NCBI taxonomy): domain Eukaryota; kingdom Viridiplantae; phylum Streptophyta; class Magnoliopsida; order Apiales; family Araliaceae; genus Panax; species Panax ginseng. The sequence goes on along the minus strand of CM035148.1, from coordinate 26,715,268 downwards.
ATGGTATGCGCCCACTCTCGGTGTGAATCCTGACGGACTTGATCTTTGAAATTTGATTCAATTGTCTGTCATTTTGGCTGTTGATCCAAATTTGTTTTTGCTTCTATAATTATGTGGACCCTTAAAAGATTTTCCATCTTTGATGAAGAGCGAAATAAGTACCACAATAATTTTTTTTGGTCATCGGAATAACTATCATTTAGTTGTGATGTAAAATTGTTTGCCTAGTTATTCTGACAGCCAAGTTCAAGATTTTTTTTTAATATAGTAAATAAATTATTCCGTACCTACAAATTATACTTAAAAGACACGAATTACTTAAAGATATAATTACTGGTATATATAAACACGCAATAGGAGTACTTATTTCTAAATCTAACCTAATTCTTCGGCTAATTATTATCCATTATAATTATTAAAATTTTAATTATTTAAAATTCAGTATTATTATTACAATAATAATTATTACAATTATTACAGTTATTATTATCTCATCTTCACATGCATATAAACGATACTAGATGGTTTAAATATTATTGTTACATAAGTTTTAGCATAATAAGTAAATGGTCTAGTGGTTTTTGGTAGAATATAAGGTTCTAGTTTGGAGAACTCTAGAGTTTAACACTTGTTAGCAACATTTTTTTTAAGAAAATAAATTTTTGGACGGAAATCGAACGAAATGACCATTTTGTAATTTTTTAAAAGTACAGTTATTCGATTATAACAAAAAAAATTTTGATAACCACAATAAAAACCGAACTCTAATACAGTGACCAAAACGTTATTTATCCCAATAAATATGTATAGAAATTTAGTGAGAAAAAATAGTCGTGAGGGGCTTTATGGCCTCCGTCGGGCCCAGCCCAAAGCCTCCCTAGGCAGAAAACAGGAAAAACAGCCGAAATTAGAACTCCAACTTGGAAAAACAGCAGTAGAAAGAAAAATCCAAAACATTAAAGTAGGAGAGAGAGAGAGAATAAGGTCTACGTCCGGGTCCCACTTATCAGAGGTATCGTCGCCAACCGATAAAGTGCGACCTTATTTTTTGGGATACGTCCGGGACCACCATACGGCCTGCCGCGCCTCTTCTCATCTACTATTTCTCTTTCTTCCCTAAACATGTTTTTACATAGTTTTGGAAAAAGAAAAAAAACATATAATGTACTTATTTTGTTAATAGTTTTTGTAACGTTTGTAGGTGTAGTGCTTAGACTTTCAAATTAATCAAAATTCAAGGTGCCATATTTATATACAAACAAAAAATTAAATTATATTTAAACTTGCGACATCTCAAATATAATAAATACATCAAATTCTTTTTTAACTAAGCAATATATAAGATTCTATTTTATCTATAAATAGACGAATTAGATTTTTCCCTATTATATTTAACATAATAATTATTATATTTAATAAAATAAATAGAATTCGTTGTAAATAGTTGACGACATAATAATAATAGTTATAAATAAATGTGTCGTTTTTATGGTCGTTCAAAGTAATGTTTAAGCAGGGCTATTCTTAATATTTTGGTAGCTCAGGGCGAAAAATAAAAATAAGACTTCACCCAAAAAAATATTAAAAAAAAAGAAAGTACAAATTGTATCTAAAAAAAGTGTTAAATAATAGTTCGACTACAGTTAAATATATGAAAACTTCTACTATAGCAGACTATATGAGAAATTCGACTACAACAAAATCTAATATGGGAGCCCTTCTAAATTAAATATTCAAAATCCTATATATATATATATATATATATATATATATATATATATAAAATTGGAGCCCTTCTAATGGGGCTAAGGATGATTGACCTCTCCTGATTCGTGACTGTAAAACGACTCTGTATTTAACTTACTGAATGCCTGGATGTGTATTAAAAAAATAATATTATGTATAAACCATATAATAAATAAAATTATAATCCACAATCAACACTAACTAAATACACTATATTCTTCTCTTAATTTATAAAGTAATGAACCATACTCAAATGCTTTTAAAATAAAACATTCTTCATTGAAATTATCTAATATAAATATGTTTTATAGGACCATAACTTATTTTAGAATTCTACATTATCACACATTAATTTATTAAAATTAAATTTAACTCCACATACTGATTAATTAGATTAATAATAATATATAATTAACTAAATAAAAATTGTTTATTTTATTTAAATAAAATATGGATAATTATATTGTACAACTCATAAATATTTTGTGTAATTTTAGTAGATACTCCGACTTTTTTTTTTTTTTTTTTTTTATCAATTTCCCCGACATTATTGTAAAATTAAATTATAACTTGACAAATTTTTCACAGTTAAAATGCGCATGGTGCGTAGTGTTCCCAATAGTTGATGTCTCCACCACACTCCATCCCTCCCTCTTCTTCCTCCTCCTCCCTAGTCTGCACCACTTTACTTTCCCAGTAACCGCACAGTGCACCCCGTGCCATTTAGTCATTTCCATTATTAATCCGACCAATATTCCTCTCACTCTCTCTATATAATACTCATATTATATACATTTTCTCTCTCTATATGTATACAATTATACATGTGTACAGTTCATAGAGCTGCTATGAGCTACCTACAAAATCGTTTATGATCTGAAAGCCCCAGATCTCGTTTTTTAGCTATTATTTACTGTGATTCGAGCTGCAATGGCAGCAACTCGAGCTTTGGTCGTTTTGGTGTTTTTGGCTTTTGAATGTGCAATGGCGGTGACGTATTCTTCGAGGCTGATTCATCGGTATTCTGACGAAGTGAAGGCGTTTAGAGTTTCGAGGAGTAAAGGAGGAGGAGATTGGCCGGAGAAGAGAAGCTTAGAGTACTATCGGATGCTTGTTAGCAGCGATGTTCAGAGGCAAAAGATGAAGCTTGGTCCACAGTCGGCGTTTCTCTTTCCTTCCGAGGGCGGTCAAACTATGTCGCTTGGAAACGACTTCGGATGGTGTGCTTTTACTCTCTCTTCCTCTCCGATTGAGAATTTGTTTGCTGTATTTATTTAAATTTTTGACCAGTATTTTTAGTTTGTATATATTTAGACTTCTGTTTTTGAAAAAAAAGAATTGAGACTGTAATTTGTGAAGCAGCATTGTAGCGAGGGGTATTCATAGTAGCAGAAAAGAAGGCAACAAAAATAGGCTTAAAATTTGAAGGGATTGACCTTTGGGAGTTGGTACAATTTTGATTTCAAGTGATTTAGAGCCAAATGTTATTAGTTGGTACTATATAATTCACAGATGGAGTTTAACCAAATTGAACCAAATCACATTAAAGTGAAACTGAGCTAAAATCCACCTTTATGTATACATGTTTCTGTATCAGATACGTTTGAATAGTTTTGTCTTTGTATTATTACTTTATTAGTTTATTACCTAATTTGAGTAGGTCTCTGCACAGGGATTCCAGGGTTACATTATTATTAAAAGAAAAGTAATACAATTGTAACTGTTTTAATGAAAAGTTTCATGATTGTATTGTTTTGATAATAAGTTCATTATTGAAGAAAATTGATAAATACACCCCAAGATAAGTAATGAAGTTTTATGTGTAATTGTTGGTCAAAAGAGCAAACTTCTTGTAGAAAACATACATAATATGGTAGGGTTTTATTTGTTTGATTTAGGTTGCATTAATGACCTAGGTAATCTGTTGCTTGTCTAATGAGATGTTTTGACTAATTACATTCATATATATCTCTCTGTGTGTATATATTCGCACACTAAAGTATAAATATTAGCTAATTCAAATACTTAATGATGTTGTTGTGGGATTGGTAATATAATTATTTTCCTAACATTGTAATCTCTGTGATCATTCTCTTAGAAGCTATTATCATCCGCAAAGTTCTGGGCCTGTTAAATTGTCAAGTCAATTAAAAGTAAATTGTGTAGATGTATCTGCACTAATTATTTTCCTATCAGTTAAAACATTGAAGTTCCTTCATACAACATCCTTCAGTATTAGTTCACTATTATCACGTACATTGTATGTTCTTAGAATACCAATTTCAATAACTCAAAATATATGAACGGAAATTATGTAATTTTGATAATATTGGAGGTTTATATGGGAAAATGCTTTAGTATGGTTAGTGGAAGATAAATGTTGCATGTCTTCTTAAAAAGATTGAATGTTAAAGAGTTTTTATCTCTTAATACTAGTGGGGTAACAATTTTTTTTTCTCTCTCTTCTTTTTACGTGCAAAAATTGTAGCATGGAGAATTGTAATCTGATTGAATCATTTTTCTACATGCAGGTTACACTACACCTGGATCGATATAGGGATGCCAAGTGTTTCTTTCCTTGTTGCACTTGATTCTGGAAGTGATCTACTTTGGGTTCCTTGTGATTGCTTACAATGTGCTCCGCTATCTGCCAGTTACTATAGCATTCTGGTATGGGAGCCTTTCCTAATTCAGTATATTATAATTGTCATTTCTGATTGTATAAATGTTTCCTCTAGTGTTCCTGTTCCATTTTATGATTTCTTACTTTATAGGTGGCAAATAGATTTGTCACCTATAAAATCCTTTTTAAGTGGGTTGTTCAGGACCTTTGTAAGGTAGTTACCCCATGTCTTATTATCTTTATTTTCGACTATAGTTTGGGTTTCATTTTCTTAGCCTTTCACTTGTTTTTCAAGTTCATTTCATCTGGATATACAAGTTTTGCACTAAGAAAACAAAGAAACAAAACAGCAGATGTGTGGATGCACAATCGTGAAATGAAGATGTGGACTGATCTCAGTAAGAGTTGAATCTGTAATACAGTAGATGAACTAATGCTGTCTTCTTAGAAATTCATAGTCAATAGTTGTGCTTTACATGTGCTTTCTGCCCTTCAAGTTTGAACATCACTTTTCAAATAACTTTAACTGCAGTGTATTGTTTTGCATGCTTCAACGAATCAAAAGTGCTCCACAAATGTGATGAGAACTTGTAGCAAATTAATCTGCGAGCTATTATGTGCTTCTAGAAAATCCTCTAAAGCTGATATATCTTCTCCAATGGGAAGTGGTGTTGTTAATGACCGTTAAGAATTTCTGCTGTGTGTTGTATCATTTCAGTTTCACTTTTCTTAACTGTTATAACATTATTACATGTGTTATGTAATTAGTTGGTAATGGAATTTGCTATATTAAGTATTACTCCCTCCGTCCCATAAAAGTCCTGGTTGACTTTTTTGCGCATATTAAGAAAGAGGATAAAATGACAAAATTACCCATATTTAAATTATCATTTAATTGCATAGTTTTCTGCATATTACTGGTGATACTCCATAAATATGCATAGAGAATATAAATATAATAATTAATAATAAGGGTATTATAGACAAATTATTGTAAAAAATAGATCATTTAAGGTAAGTAGGCATTTAACTTGGGACTACTTGAAATAGTAATAAAGAATTTTATCCTGGGAGGGAGGGAGTAATAAAAAATACTCTTTAATATTTAATTTATTTCTTCAAGAGAAAAGTCAGCAAGAAGCGCTCTTTGGCTGTTTGCTACCAAACTACTGCTACTTTTTATTTATTTAATATTATTATTTGCTTCTTTATTTATCAGTTATAGTAGAACTTTGTGTGGATTTTTTCCATAGTAATTGCTTAGTTTTTGCAGAGACTTGGTAATTGGTTTTTATGCAATTGCTTAGGTTTTTCAGATACTTGGTATAGGTTGTTATACATCATGGTTAAATCCGCAACATCTGAAAACATTGTCGAAGGAACTTTGAGTATTTTCTAGGATTTGGTAACAGTTTTAGCACTTATTTCCAATGATTGATTGGCAGGTGCTCCTTGGTATATGGGGCATCTATTATGCAGGATAGGGATTTAAATGAGTATAATCCGTCTGGCTCAAGCACCAGCAAGCACCTATCTTGCAGTCATCAATTATGCGAAATGGGTCCAAACTGCAAAAATCCTAAGCAGCCATGTCCATACACTGTTAAATACTTTTCAGAAAATGTGTCAAGTTCTGGGTTGCTGATTGAAGACATATTACATCTTGTATCACGCAAAGCTGATGCATCCAACAGCTACATACGAACTCCAGTCATTATAGGGTGGGCTCAGTTGATCTACTATTTCTGATTATTGTCAGTAATTGCCATATTGGGACTTGATTACTAGCTGTTTTGCTAATGCAGATGTGGTAAGAAGCAGAGTGGTGGTTACTTGAATGGAATAGCTCCTGATGGTCTTATGGGCCTGGGAATTGGAGAAATTTCAGTTCCCAGTTTTCTAGCAAAAGCAGGAGTAGTTCGGAACTCATTCTCTATGTGTTTTAACGAGGATGATTCAGGGAGAATATACTTCGGGGACCAAGGAATATCTACCCAACAAACCACTCCATTTGTACCCGTAGATGGAAGATAGTATGGACCATCTGATTGCTTTTAAAAGCTTCCCCAACTTTTTTCATGTAGTAGACATCCACTTCTTATTAGTCGTAATCATATCTTGCAATTTTGTTTGTAATTTTTGATTACCTCTTGCTTTGATTTACTCATAAACCAGTATAACTTATATTGCTGGAGTGGAGGCATGTTGTATTTCGAGCTCTTGTCTTGTGCAAACAAAATTCAAAGCACTGGTTGATAGTGGTACATCATTTACATTTCTTCCTAATGATGTCTTTGGAAGAGTTGTCGAGGAGGTACGCAATGCAATTACCTGCCACTGGACTCTGTAATGTGAATATGCTTGCCTGTTGTCTAACATCATTTTTTTTTCTGGTTGTAGTTTGACGGACGATTGAATGGTACCAAAACTAGCTTTGAAGGATATCCTTGGCAGTATTGCTACAAGGCCAGGTATCTACACGAGATGAAAATAGTTTTCTCTCTCTGGGTAGTTAAAGATTCTACTTATGTTGTTCAATGACTGACTTGGAGAATCTGGTTTTAAACAGTTCTTTTGAGTTGTCGAAGGTTCCGTCTGTGATACTTAGGTTTGCATCGAACAACAGCTTTGTGGTTCGGAATCCTATTTTTAAGATCTATGGCAATCAGGTTGGTAACACATACTCCTTATCCGTTTTAACCACAAAGATTCTCTTTTCATAAACATTATACTTTGCATTGGTGTTTATACTTTATTCCATCCCCATCCCCAATTCTTATTCAGTATCCAGTCAGAGTCGTGCCATTTGCATATTCATAATTCAACATTTCAAATTAGGAAATAATTTAAAGCTGAAATTAATTTAGACATGATACATATAAAACTATAAAGATGTGAATAGCATACTTGATCTATATAGGGTAACCACATATCTGAAATTGCATTTATCAAACCCAAAACTATTGTTAATATACTGCAGCTTATCAATATATATATATGGGAAATGATCCATAGCAAATACTTGCTATGGATGAAAATTGGGCAAATAGCTTCATAACCGTCCATTCCAATAATCAAGGGTCAAGATTAAAAAGGGCACAGCGCCGTCCGCTACTTGAAGTAGCGGAAGCTCTAAAATAAAGCGGAAGCAACAAGCCCGAAACAAAATCCTCAATCCTCTCCGCAAATTCACCTTTTCGGAATTGTTAACCCGAAAACAAATGCTCCGAATATCGAATGAATTCCAATAAAATCAGTCATGAATCCCGACACCATTACTCCGCCGAAGGCCAAGAGCATATATAGGCCTCGTCCACCATGTCACTTTTTCGGTGAGCACCGACGATCGCCCATTTCATCGCCGCCGGATGACCACCATCATGAAGGTCACATATGCTAGGCCGGATAGAGGACCCACATGGATATCAACGGGCTCTTGTGGGGCCCACCGGAGGTTCCGTTGCTTCATGAAAGCGCGACCGCTTAAGGCCAAGAAGATCCACGCCGACGATCGCCGCTGAATGAGGCAGCTGCCATGGCGGTTTCGCCTACTTGAGTTGTGAGTAGTTTGAGGTCTGCTAGAATGCGGGCGATAAATACATGGCTCGTTTGCCGCTGCGGCGGATTGAGGTTAAGTTGAGTTCAAGGCCTACAAGGAAGAGGAAATTAAAGAGGAGGCCTATACTTGCTACGGACTTGAGTATTGGAGTGCTCCATTTTGGGAAAATTCGGTGCATGTAGTCTCTGTTTCGCGTGTGGGAGAAGAAGAAATCCGCTAGCGGATGGATGGACTGAACAATATTATTTTAGAGCTTCCGCTACTTCAAGTAGTGGACGGCGCTGTACCCTTTTTAATCTCGACCCTTGATTATTGGAATGGATGATTATGATGATATTTGCTCAATTTTCATCCATAGCAAATATTTGCTATGGATCATTTCTATATATATATATATATATATATATATGTGGGGACCAATCCATTTATAACGTTGTAAAAAAGTGTCTATCCTTATAACAAATCCCGATCGTCCATTTGGATATCTAACGATCTCCGCAATTTAATTTCCAGTATTTCGCAGTTTAATACTGCGGACGGGAACAAATAACCTAAATACCCCTCGTGAAAGTGTCTCGTCCGCAGTATTAAACTGCGGACGATAACTCCCTTAGGATAAGGGACGACGTTGTTTCAGTCTTCTCCCCTTCACAGTATGACGATGCTTTAATTATAAAATGGTGTCGTTTTTAATAAAAAATTATTAACTCCTGTCCACAGTTTAATAATTAAAAACATAAGTCCAAAGAAGAGATAAAACGGTGACATTTTATTATCAACTTCCGTCCGCAGTTTAATACTGCGGACGCTAACTCCATTCGGTTTCGCAGTATTAAACTGCTTATGCCTATTTTTTTTAAAACAATACAGTATGGATGCTAGGTTGTCCCCCCTGTATGCTTTTAAATTGTAAACCAAACATCACAACAAACAACAAATAATGACTAAGGTAGTGTCACAAACTACATAGATCACACCCAACAACAAATTCATAAAAAGTATTCACATATATGTAAATCAATTTACAGACATCATCTGCACCATCCAAACCACTGTAAATCCAATATTATTACAGGTTAACAATGTAGAAATAAAAATACATGTGAGACTCTACTACTCGTAGATTTCATACCTTTAGCCCTATGCTTATGCAATTCATGGGCAATTCTATACTTAAACAAGGAGACATCTTCGGACCAGTCGACCTCCCCGAAAGACATTCCTTGGACAATGTAGTCAACATATTTCATTACGTAGACTCCACAATCTAAAACATTCTTTTGTTTAGGGTTGAAGATCTGCATAGCGTTTGCTATAAAATCACACTGTACATTAAATGGGAGATAATGTTAGTATGACACTATAACATCAATGTAATTGAATCATCAAATAGGCAAAATTAAGGACTTACCACATTCAATCTCTAGTTGATATCGAATACTTATTTTCTCAGTTGGTACGTCATCGTACAAAGAATCTAACAACCCGCCATTGTTTAATATCTACAACTAACAAAAAATAATGGGAGTTATGGTGGTTGACTGGAAGGAATGAAAAATCACACTCTACATTTTTGGGCTCCTTGTTGAAAAAATAGGGTGCCACATCGGAAGCATTATATTTCTTCTTATGAGCTGCTGAAAGTTTGTTGTATGGTTTGTACCATTGTGCTAGTAATTGGAAAAAACAGCAAGACATGAAATAAAATTTGGCCCACTCGTACTGTTCTTGTAGTAGACGATCTTCGCGTAACTTCAACAAATTGAGATACGCGTCGATCGTTTGATCCCATACTTCTTTCCCAAGCTTAAGCGATAGTAGGTCCTTATGCACCAATCTGTACTCGTCATCAAGACCTACATGAGGAAATTGATCTTCGTTCACCACATCAGAAAACCAATTTTGGCCACTCCACCTTTTGTACCTTTAGTGGCTTGAGAGGATCCTTCTTAAGATACCGAGACCGATCCACCATTAGAGATGAAGGCAAAATTCCAGAAATGCCCTCCTCCCCACTAAGAATAAGTTGTGTATATGATAAAGTAACTGGGGTTTCTTCTGATATTGGGGTCAACTGTGTAGGCTGCAATTGTATCGTAGTCTCATCATCAACAGTTTGACCCCAATGACACATGAAAGGAGGAGGTGATACATATACTGGGGGTGGATTCTCAGCAACAAATGACATATCGGACCTATAAGGGGATCCTTAATTGCTTTGACTAAATGAATCAAAACTAGAGAATGGTGTTTCTTGTATGAACTGCTCTTGGGGAACGTTGGGGATGGTAGTGTACATTTCTTCAAAAACTCTCCGGTACTCTTCATTGAATAGTACCGACCTTGCATATCACTTCTAATACACATGACGAGGGTTGTGCACATGTGTGTTTGAAAGAATGTTACGAACAAAATCTTGAGCAGCCTCCAAAATAGATATACACTCCATTAGCAACAAGATTATAATACAAGGTTTGCAGCTTTGTGTTGATGAAATAAGCCACGTGGTATATGTCTTGTCTAGCACAATTTGTGGGCAGCTAATTCTCAGACGAGTCATCCGTCTATACCACTTGAGGTATGCAACCAGACTAATATTATGTATTGTGGCCACTACAAAATCAGCAACAATATTTTGCCATGCATACCACGTACCGATGTAATGACTCCTCAAATCGATGTAGTCGTATGTGCGGATCCCATCTCGCTCCCGACGGAGTACACCCATATCTACCGTATCCTCAGGAATATCTTGCGCTTCCCCTAATTGTCTCAAGACACGATCAGGCATTTGGAATTCTACCACGTCGAGCCAAATGAGGGGAATACGCGAGACCCCACTATTCAATGCTGCCTGGTACTCTTGGGCCACTAGATGATCAAACCTTAAATACGACATCCATCGTACCATGTCACCAGTCATCCCATCAAATTCCCCCAGTAAAATATTTGGTTGTGATGGGGTATAGCCTCCTTACTCTTTCTCTTGCGCAGGGCAACCAATGCTCGACCCCTCTTGCATAATTTAGCCTACCGATTGATAGATGTTCTTAGGCCCACACCTGTGTCATACGTGATTGAGTTAGAACTCGGTCATATAGTATTAAAATCAATATCAATTTAAATAAATAAACTATACAGACAATAAAATACTTGAAGAAGTGTTAAACACCTGGAGAAACTCTTTGCATCAAGGCGGGTTGTTTCATGTAAACTGCGTTACAAACAAGCCAACACCGCAGCTCCTCATGCATAATCACGAACTTTATTAATATCTTCTAAAAATATAAGATACCTAGCATGTATGACTTCGCGGTTTGTCGATGCAAATAGTATCTTCCCCAATATAAACAATACATACGTGTTGGTGTACGTCACCACCGTTTCCCAATCATCATCTAGAGGAACTTGACAAAATCTGCTGCCCAACCACGACAACATAATGGCCCATCTACTATATTCCTTGTCATCCTCCAAAATATATTTAATAAATTCACTATTATTAAACAATTGTTTAGGATTTTGTATTAATGTACATGTTATAGTATGCCCGATAACTGGTTACCTTAAAATGAAATGTACATCTTCAAGTGTTATTGTCATTTCACCAGTGGGGAAGTGAAATGTATTGGTCTCACTACGCCAACGCTTCAGTAATACTTCTATCAATGAAGCATAAATACCCCAAAACCCCAGTCGCATAATAAATCTTTTTGGGTATCACTTAAAACCCACAGTTCCAAAGATCTTCCACTCATCAGTTCTTAATGATCTAGTGTAATGGGGATTGTTTCATACGGCTGTAGAGATGTGGTTTGGTTGATCCCACAACAATGTATTGAATTCCATTAGTGTAACTGACACAGAAAATAAACACATATGAACAACACATTGTAATCTAACATAACTACGTTACAAAGTTTCTTTTTGTTACCAATAACATAAACATTTTTTGTGTATTCAACAATGCATATTTGTATACAACAAAGAAGAATACAACATATATACATATGATGAAATTCAAGCTTACAGATTCGAAGACGGTTTGTTGCTTGGTTGATTAGATCTTCGTTTGCTTGGTTGTTATTCTCACAAATCGTAGCAAGAAGCCCTAACGGTTGGTTGCTTAAATCTCAAATTCACAAGAGGCCCCAACTGTTGGTTACATATTTGATTTAGTGGAATAAGCGTCCGCAATTTAGTTCTGCGGACTAGTATTAACTTCAGACTAGTATTAACTTCAAACGGCGCCGTTTTACTAAATAACTCTAGAGTCCGCAGTATTAAACTGCGGACGGGAGTTAATAATAAAACGTTCGCAGTATTAAACTGCGGACGTCGTCCCTTATCGTAAGGGAGTTATCGTCCGCAGTTTAATACTGCGGACGGGAGACTTTCACAAGGAGGGGCATTTAGGTCATTTGTCCCATTCGCAGTATTAAACTGCGGAATATTGAAAATTAAACTGCGAACGAGAGCAATATAGGTCGTTAGATATCCAGACGGACGATCGGGATTTGTTGTAAGGATACACTTTTTTACAACGTTGTAAATGGATTGGTCCCCTATATATATATATATATATATATATATATATATATATATGGGTATCCATCCGTGGCAACCGGTTGCCACGGGTACTATTCCAGCAACCATAATCTCTACCGTTGATCAACAAAATGGATGGGTTGGATTGACAAAAAAAAATTCCCAGTCGCTACAGCCAAGCTGGGTTAATTACTTCCATTCCACTCGGAATTTATTTTATTATATTAATTTGTAATCATGCATGCCGCTACAGCCTAAACCGGCTGTGTACTAATTTGAACTATGAGTTCATCCTTATGATCTGTTTGATTTAAAGAAAATGATTTTCAAAACATTTTATGTGAAATTGTTTTCAAATAAAGCAATATACTCTTTGTATAAAAATATAAAATCATTTTTTTTAGAATTAATTTGACATATTTTAAATTTAAATTTAATATAATTTATTCAAAATTATAATAATATGTTTTATGTTTACTAATAATTTTTAGGTAATTTATAATATTTATCAATAAAATTGACTAAAACTTCAACTAATTTATATTTATTTTGAGTTCAATAATATTTGAAACTAAAAAATAATACTTATAAATAATATAAATATAAATATATATTTTTATTGATAAATATTATAAATGACCTAAAAATTTTCATTAAACATAAAATATATTATTATAATTTTGAATAAATTATATTAATTTAAAATTTAATGTCAAATTAATTCTAAAAAAACAAAAATGATTTTATATTTTTATACAAAGAGTATATTGCTTTATTCGAAAACAATTTCTCATAAAATGTTTTGAAAATCATTTTCTTTAAATCAAACAGATCATAAGGATGAACTCATATAGTTCAAATTAGTACACAGTCGGTTTAGGCTGTAGCGGCATGCATGATTACAAATTAATATAATAAAATAAATTCCAAAGAGTGGAATTGAATGGAAGTAATTAACTTGACTTGTCGCCACTACACAGTCAGTAGCGGCATGTGAATTTTTTTTTTCTTTGCTTGCCACAGTGTCATGGCGGTGGGATTTTTTTTTGTCAATCCAAGCCATCCATGTTGTTGATCAACGATAGAGATTATGGTTGTTGGAATAGTACTCGTGGCAACCGGTTGCCACGGATGGATACTCTCTCTCCCTCTATATATATATAACGGGTGGTTATGGACGTAAATGGATTTGGGTTTATATGGGTTGGGTGTAAATGAGGTGCAAATTAAGCGGGTTGTAAGTGGGCGGTCATAAATGGATATGGTTGGGTACGGGTTGACCCATTTTGAAAGTGCAATAATAATCTAGAAGGGGGGTTGAATAGATTATTACACATTAAAAAATTATCTTAGGCCTTTTTGAATTTTTAGATAATTAATTTACAGTGTTAAAAATTAATATGTAAGACAATAAAATTCAATCTCACAATTCACGTAGATTTGTCTGGTTCACGACATACATCCCGGGTATGTTACTACGTCAAGTCTCAAGCTCTTCTTTAGGATTTGAGATCCTATTATTTCCTGTAATAAAAACTCATTCAACAGGCGGAGAAGCCTTTACAAAGTTTTATAGACAAACTTTGAACTATTCACAACTACCTAACTTCGACAGCAAGTTCCAGCTCCTACCTCAAGTTTAATTGTATCTTCTTTTGAGTTTAGTTCTATTTTATGATCTGGTCTTGAAATGACAGGTACATAAAATAAACTAACTCTACCCTTTTTCCTTTTTACAAAATATTTGATAGAATTTTGCTTCTAAAATTAGCAGATACAATTTAGTACAAATATATAGTTTAAATATCTTTTATATTTAAAACTTCTCAAATAAGCAGATATCAGTTAAAGAGCAGATATATTTATAAACGTTCAAAGACTTTTATACTTGAGAAAATATGCTTCTTTGTAAGCAAATAGTAATTTGTGTTTAGATCAAATAATGCTTCTATGTAAGCAAATGTGTAATTTTATGCACGGTTATAAAAGTTTTAATAACTTTTATATTTTGTGTGAAAAGTGCTTCTTGAATAAACAAGTATATAAATTTAAGCTTGATTTAAATGTGCTTCCGTATAAGCAGAAATAAGACTGTTGTTCAGATTTATAAAGATTTAATTTTCTTTATATAATAAAAAATGTGTTTCTATGGAAAACAGATTTATCTTTATTTTCAATTATAAAAGTTTAAATAACTTTTATGATTATACTTCTTGTTAAGCAGATAAACTCACATAATTTTGTGATAAAAAAAGTTTAATTAACTTTTATATTATGCAATAAATATTTTATGAATAAATAAATGAATATTCAAATATTTGCACTCACAGATATCAAGTATTAATAAATTAAACAGTTTAAGTAATACTTGATATAACAAATAAATTTGTTACACTCGAAAATATATATAATAAAATATTTTATCTATCCTGAGAATATTAAATATGGCCACTTAGAAATTTAAGCATTGGTCGAATGATATTCTTGTTTAAAGAATACCTCTGAATATTGATATCTAAAACTGATCGAATTTAAAGTTTCACTGTTAATATTTGTATAAATATTTTCGATAGATCACTTAGAACTTCAAGCACCAGTCGAATGATATTCTCGTTTAAAGAAGGCTTAAATATGAATTAGTACCCTAAACTATAGGCCATATTCCACTTCGGTGATTCACCTTTCAATTTTGTCAATTAGATGATTAAACTATTAATTTTTTCCAATTGCAACAAATTGAATATGTCACGTCAGAAATTGCTGACGTGGCTAATTCTGTGGGGTCTTAAGAAGCTGATGTGGCAAAAAAAACTATTTTTTAATCATTAAATAAATAAATCTGTTTAAATAAGGGGCAAAATGGTCAAAACCTAAATTAACATTTCTAATTAAAATAAAATCAGTACAAATCCAAGAAGCTTTCTAGGGTTTCACTTTCATCCGCCGGAAAATCTGTATTTTGACTCCTCTCTCACATACACCCAACATCAGGCTGACTCTTGAAAATGGTTTGATCAGGCAACGCACTGACATGAAAAAATGGCCCCAAAATGCTGGTCATTTTAATTACACGTCCATTCAAATAGGCACCCTTAGGAATCCCACCAATTGTGGCTCACTAAGGACTTGGCCCCCGCAGGAATATATACCAGATACAACAAAGCCCTCAATGGCTGCTGAAAGTTTCCAACGGCATAAACATTAAGAACACTTCCCCTCAAATCCTCATACAACTGCTTCAAAATCCTCATACACTTACCAGAAAACCGATCAATGAGAACTCTCTCCATTAGGTCTCGAGATAACCTCAAGTCTTCGCCCTCGCTGAGAATTTCAGCTGCCGTCATTTCTAAGTAGACGATTCGAGAATCGTTTTCCATCGAATCGACCAACGACACAAGGAAAATTTTCCTGATAATTATATCCTCGATTTCCGCAAGTGATCTTTGGGGCTTTGAAGTCGCCATAACTCGCCAAAAAAATATAGATATATAAATTATATGTATAAATTTAGATCGTAAGGTTCGATACAGACAAATGAGGGAAGTTTTCGATTAGGGATTTTTGTTCTAAACTTACAGTGATTTGAAGCTGCGATCAGCATAGAGAAAATGATGTTGGGAACTTGTGTGTGTGAGAGAGGAGTCAAAATACAGATTGATGAAGGCGGTGGCAGTAGTGGTGTTTGTGGAGGAGGTGGCAGCGAGGCAGCAAACTCGACTTTTCTCCTTCTTGGATTTGTACTGATTTTATTTTAATTAGAAATGTTAAATTAGGTTTTGACCATTTTGCCCCTTATTTAAACAGATTTATTTATTTAATGATTAAAAAATAGTTTTTTTTGCCACATCAGCTTCTTAAGACCCCACAGAATTAGCCACGTCAGCAATTTCTGACGTGGCATATTCAATTTGTTGTAATTGGAAAAAATTGATAGTTTAATCATCTAATTGACAAAATTGAAATGTGGATCGCCGAAGTGGAATATGGCCTATAGTTTAGGGTACTAATTCATATTTAAGCCTTTAAAGAATACCTCCGAATATCGGTATTTAAAACTGATCTACTTTACGATATTTATATAAATAAATTATATCAATAAAGAGTCACTAGAACTTTAAGCACCCTTTGAATAATATTTTTATATAAGAAATATCATCAAATTACGGTATCTAAACTGTCCTTTTTATTGATATGAATAGATGAAATATATATATATATATATATATATATATGTGTGTGTGTGTATAACAATGTATATTTGTATATCTATAGTTATAAACATATATGAGATAATATAAATAAATTAATTCAATGACTTGTCTCAAAATACTTTAACCAATTTTTCTTTCTTTAAAATATTATAACTTAGACTAGAAGAGGTAAAGCTTTTTAGAGAGAATATGTAGTCAAGGAGAGTAAACTTTCTTCAATCCTTGTAAATTGGCAATTTTGGAATTGAAGAAAACGTTCCTATTTATAGGAGAATTTGAGTCACGGATAGATTTGTCATTTAAAAAATTGTTTTGAAATAAGTGGCTCGGATGAAATGTTTGAAAAAAGAGAAGGATCGGATGAAGGACACGCGTTTTTGCATCGCCCACCGGTTACTAAATTCAAACAAGTAATCAATAAAGAGTTGACACATGGCCAAGCATTCAATTTCTTTTTCAAACATTCAACTGACAAAGACACACATGGCCAATCATTTATGCATTTAATTCATCTCAACTCTCATTAAGTGCCAGCACATGAAGCAAAAGGAATTCAGCAAAATGTCTCAAACATTTGCTTCATTCGGCCCCACATTAATTACATACACATTCAAATTTTTATTTCCTCTCTCTTTATTCGGACAAATAATGAAGAATGAGGCTTTGTTTTGATTTTTATCGTTTATAAAATATATATATCATATATTATTTTTGAAAGATTTGTTGAGAGGAAAAATCATTTTAGGAATAATAGGAAATTCTCCTTGCCTTAGGAAATGTTGATATTTGAATTAATTTTTCTAACACTTGATATTAAATTATCAAGGCCAGGAAAAACATTAATTCAATTAGGATTAGAAAATATTTTTTGGTCAAAGTAAATAAGATAATTAAAACAATTATAATATAAATCCTATAGGGAGGATTCTACCTTTTTAATTAAACTATTTACTAATTATTGTTATCATCAAAATAAACCTAAAAGTTAGAGACCCAACACATTTAACTAATTTAAACATAAAGTACATTTAAATTTTTTACAGTAAAAAAAATTCTAATCTTTTAATTTCGAAATTGAGGATTTGTAAACACTCAAAAATGATTTGTATATGGCCTTATATATAACACAGGTGGGAAACTTGCAGATTCCACACCTCCTAGCCCTGAATTAAGATTTTTGGAAAATGAAATTTATGATATGAAATTAATGTACAGTACACACCTTGATTGTACATTTTGATTGTAAAGAGTTTTAGATATAATAGATATTCATACTATCATTATCAATTTTGATTGTAAAGAGTTAGATATAATAGAGCAAAAACATAATATATTGAAATAATATAGAAAAACAACCTGATTAATTATTGTTATTCCAGACTTCTTCAGTTAAAAAGTGTTGCTTAAAAATTAGTTGTATTCATGATCTTGAAAAACGAAAACACATATCTTACCAATGCAACTATCATCAATAATTAAAAAATTAATTTTTAATATTGTTAAATTTATAAATTGTTAACAATTTGAATCTTATGTTCAAAAAACTAAAATAAAAGAAGAATTCGAAGTCTAATTTAAAATAATTAAAATAGGTAAAATATATCTAAATTTCATCGTCAATAAATTGTAAATATGATATATATAAAATCAATAAGCTTTGCTTTGGCGCAATTAGATAGCATGTATACAGTATACATACTCTCCATATATGTAAGTATCCTATGTACTTGGACTATAAAACAAGATGAATTAATTAAGGAGAAAGAAGAAGAAAATTTACTTAAAATAGCAACAATTATTCAAATTTAGATCAAAATTTTACAAAACCCACCGGTAAATACCATTCAAAACCAAATTAAGTTAAGAAAAAAGACGAATACAAATGCAAAAAAAAAAAGCAAAACAAAAAAAAAAACTCAAAATTTAGTCGGTAGTAATTGATTAATTTTTGCTTTGGAGATCAACATTCTAAGTACTCCTGCGCCAATGAAGAGTTCCGCAAGTTACATGAGTTTTGATTTATATGGGACCCAATGGCAACCCATGTCCACCATCATAATAAATGGGTGGATATGGGCTGAACCATTTATAAATTTTATTAACAAATTATTAACCCAAACCCATTTAGTGTGGGTGGATATGGGCTACTCATTGGGTTTCAACCCATCTTGCCAGCTCATATATATATATATATATATATTTATATATATATATATATATATACATAAAGCTGTGTATGGCTTTGGTATTCGATTTGGAAGGACATCTGAATAGGGGACCTCTGGGAATTGCTTTGCATGTCATGCAAAATCTTTTCATTAACTAGATTAGACTATTTTTCACTTTCATCTTAGGGTCATTATCTTTTTGTTAGTAAATTGAAAATGGATACTATATATATATATATATATATATATATATATATATATATATATATATATATATATATATATATATATTAACTTATCTCAAACTGCATAATTTAACTTGTCAATTATATCCTTAAGACAATTATGCCCTTCGTATGGTGCTCAGAGTTGATAGCATTCGTCTCCCATGATATAATGACACTGTATACTATAATAGCACTTCAAATAGTATACTCAACGAACCAAAATAAAATGCTCAGAACGCTCTCTCAAAAAATGAACTATAAACTGCTAATGAAATGAAGAATAAGAAGACTAGAATGCTTATACTTAAATGAATTGAATGATCGAAATGGCTGTCCCCTCCTATCTATTTATAGGAGGGGTTAGTGACTGATCAGAAGGGACAACCCTTTGAAAAGTACTATTTAGCCAAAACGACTTAGTTTTAAGGCGTAGCCGACTAGGCGCATCCGTTCGGACCCATAAAACAACGTAGTTTTAGCCTTAACAGAACTAAAACAACGTAGTTTTAACCTTAGAAGAAAACGCATGTCCGTAAGGCAAAACGACGTAGTTTTGGGGAGTGTTCAGACTGATAGCCTTTCAGCAGATACCGCTTCCCAAAACGACACAGTTTTGTTAATAAATCAGATTTATCAAAACGACACAGTTTTGATAATAGAATTAATATAAAATAAAATCAAAATTAAAATTTTTAAATAAAAATTAAATAAATTTTGTCCAAAAAGTTATATACAAGGACCCAAACCCACGAGTCTCGAGCCAGGCCGGTAGGCAGTGGCTCGTGTGTGAGTTTGAACCAAGCCTTGGCTAGGTTCTCTCCCTTCCACAAAAGTGGAGTGCCCTTGGGATCCAAATTCAAGAGCAATTTTCTTGTATATAAAGTATAAACACATTATAATTTTAGTTCTTAACCGATGTGGGACTTGACTTTTCTCACATGTATTTATTATCATTTATCATTTCCAAGGGTGATCTTTGGGAGTTAATATCTTATTCATTACTCCATGGTTTTGAACTTCCGAATACTTAATTTAATCTACTCATGGAGTAGAACACATTGATATGTGGATTAACTTTTAAATAATTATTAAAACCCACTTTAATTTTGGCTCAAATTCTAACATCTTTATGCTGAAAGAACTGTGAAGCTTAATGAATCTTTAAATAAAGAATTAAGTTTGAAATTTAATATGATCCTTGGCTGTTATTTGTCTACTTTGCTGCTCATGCTACATAAAGACATAGGTCCTTTAGTTTATCATTCCTCTTGAGTATTGCCTATTCTCCTTCATTACAAACAGGAAGGAGTAAGAAGAATAATATTTTGGGGTTGAAAAGTGATCTCCTGCATATTATGCATCTTTATGTATTTTTATATTTTATCTGCAAATACGACATTGAATTAGAAAACAGTTATTTTCATTATTCTTACCTCAAACAGCTATGTCACCGAGTATTCAGATTGGGGAGTCAGAATGAGCATAGTTTTTCTATTTATGGGCTGAAAATTAAGTGCATATCAGCAAAGATTTAGTTGTAACTACTAAATTTATAATACAGATAATTACTTGGCTCATATTTGTCCATAGAAGTCCTATACGGCTTTTATGACGCTTATGCATTTCCATGTTTAATAACATTTTGATATGACGGCCTATGTGCTGTAGGGACTTATTGGATTTTGTTTAGCCATACAGCCTACAGATGAAGATATGGGAACAATTGGACGTAAGCATGAACAATATATTTGCTGTTCCCGTAGCTCAACCCATAAATTTTCTTTCCCAAAGCCTGTTGGCCAAAAGAAATGGAAAGAAAATTTGTGTGCTGAATTTTAATCATACTCACAAACAAATTGCTTTTCACAGAGAACTTCATGACGGGATACCGTATGGTATTTGATAGGGAAAATCTTAAGCTGGGGTGGTCACGTTCCAACTGTGAGTACATATGCTCTTGCAATGTTCATATATCATGCTGCACTTCTAGTTTGTATGTTGCTTTTTTGTTCGCACTTCTTTCTCTACATGAAATTTGTTCATACCATAACCTTGACTAGAAGCCTTGTTTGCTCTTTAGAGCCTCTTCCTACATGCCAGCTTCTCCTACGTGAAAAATGCTGCATTTAGATTAGTCTTAGGAACCCATTTTTGTTTTAGCAAGATCTAGATATATTCTGGTTGATAAAAATTATTTCCTGTTTGATATATAATTTTTAAGTAAAAAGCTCTGTGCAAACTTGAAATACATTATCCGCAGTCTTCTAGGAGGTAGTATTGCATGGTAGAATGCAAGATCAATTGTTATTTTTATAGTCTGTTCGTTTCTTCTGATAGATCAGTGGATATGCATGTCAGGTCAAGATATTGGTGACGGTAAATTGATGCCACTTTCTCCAAGTTTCCCCAATCCATTGCCAACTGAGCAGCAGAGCGTACCTGGTGGACACGCAGTTGCTCCTGCTGTTGCTGGGAGGACACCCTCGAAATCCTCAGCTACAACAATTAGGCCAATTTCACGCTGGTTATATTTAGCAAAACTACTGCCTCTTCCGCTGTTATCATTGCATCAACATGCCTGGACCACCTAAGTCCCCCCCCCCCCCCAACCCCCAACAAAGACTACTGTGCCTCCAAAGTTATTTGCTCGTCTTTCTCTGTTTGATCTTTACCGTCTATCTATTCTACCTGTAAATTTCCTTTTGCTTTTTGTGTCTTTCCCGCTTTCTTTTAGGTCACCTAGTTGGTTATATGAGCAGAGACATTATAGATTTTGTGCGCATGTTTCTCATTTTCCTTTCTGGATGCTGCCATATGTAATATTCACCTTTCAGCGTAAATTTTCCTCCTTGCGATATATTTGCTTCTTGTCTAATGTTTTTGCTATCTTCCCCAATCTATCATGTTTGCCAATTGCAGTGTAAATTTTTTAAGTTAATAGCTGACATTTTTGTAGGGGAAATTGGTCATTTGGTGGAATAGATCTGAGAATTCTGTTGCTATCTATCAAAATTACGCGTGCAAGACACACATATTTCCTTTTCCCATATATTTGTTGGTTTGCTGTCGTATATCCAGAATCCAGTTGTATTGCATCACTATTTTGAAATTTTGGGAGCCAAAATTAATGTGTCATGAGCTGCCTTATTTTTGTGCATTGTTAAGAATCATTGGAGGAAAAGACTAGCCAAGTTCCCTTTCCTTTAAACCCTCATTCTACAAGGATACATGTACAAGTGAATATCATAATCAACCCCAATTGCAATATCAATAATTGTTCTGTGTGGAAACGTTTTATATATGAGCAAATATAACAAATTGGCTTAAATATGAATTAGTACCCTGAACTATAGGTCATATTCTATTTCGGTGATTCACCTTTCAATTTTGTCAATTAGATGATTGAAGTATTAATTTTTTTTCAATTTCATTCAATTGGGTTTGTCACGTCAGAAATTATTGACGTGACCTGCTGATTAGGCTGATAATTGTCTATATGTAATTAAAAATTATTATTTTAAATAAATTTTTACATTAATTAAATGTCCAAGGGTAAAAAGGTCAAATCTCATTTAAAAGATCACCCTAAATCCATTTATGCTTTTTTTAAACTCAGATTTATCACCAAACATCTGTTCCAAACAAAATTCCAGATCTATCACCAAAAATCCCCAACCCAGATCTATCACCAAAAATTCGTTCCAAACAAATAAAAATAATCCTGAATAAGTTTACACTTTCTCTCTCTCTATCCTGAATAAATCTCATTTTGGCAGATGAGAATTTACACTTTCTCTCTCTATCTAATTTCTTTCTTTATCTCCATCAATCTTTGTACAAAATTTGCTTCTTTGGGTTTGTTGTTGAGCAAGTAGATACTTTTTTCTTGGATCTTGCTCTGCCGTCTATAGTTTGTTTTTTCTTTTCAAAATCTGGGGTGTTCAGAAAATTAATTGGCTGAGTTATGATATTGAGATGGAGAGAGATTTCATGGATTTGAATTCAAAAGATTCTGTGATTTGTTTAAGAAATCACAGAGAAAAAATCGGAGAAGAAATCGTCGGAGAAGAAGTCGCCGGTGTCGTCTCCTTCCTCCCCGCCGACGCTCTTTTTTCTCTCCTCCACGACCCCAACCCTTCTCTCTCAGCCCAGATTGTTATCATTGCACCGGAATGGGCTTCTGGCCCGGACTGAAGATAAGGCCCGAGATGACTCTTTTTCTACTCAAAAACAGACTCCACTCAGTTCCAGCAAGCAGTTGCAGGTTTTAGTTTGATTCTTTATTTAGTTAATTACTGGTAATTCATTGCAAGAATTGATTTTTACTTTTAATGGTAGCTGTTGAAATTGTATTAATTTCAAATGATTGTAAGGCCCGAGATGGACTAGTGTGATGGAGGAAGATGAAATGGTTTGCTAGATATGATCAGTTTGGGTTTTATTTTTGTTTAAATTTAGTTTAATTAATATAAAATATTATATTACTCTTTTGCCCTTTAAAGTCAATAAAACAATTTAAAGATTAGCCTTCTTTTAACACATAAGCACTGTATTGCCACGTGGCCATGCCATGTCAGCAATTTCTGACGTGGCAGACCCAATTGAATGAAATTGAAAAAAATTAATAATTCAATCATCTAATTGATAAAATTAAAAGGTGGATCACCGGCTATTATAGGATACTAATTCAGTAACAAATTTATGGTACCTAACATGATAAAACAAACAGGTATTTCTATATTTTTTTAAAATTCAAAAGACAACCTGGCCGTCGTTGAAACTGATGTCATACCAAACTTGTACTAATACTACTACTGCTGCTCCTGCTTCTATGTATATTTATCATTTTAGTAATTAATAACTTTACACAGAGATTTTGGACAGAAAGAACAAAATAAATTTGTTCCAGCGAACAAAGGAATTGTACTGTCCAATTGTTCGCTGTCGATCTAATTTTTCTGTCCGAAATCTCTGTCCGCGTAGAAGAACTCGGCAACTTGAACAATGATTAGTGATGGAGCTGACCAGCGAATTCTATATAATAATTGAAAGCAATTTGAATACAATGACTATTTTAGAAGGGCTCTTGTATTATTCAATTCCTTGTTTACGTTTGGAATTTGGATAAATGTATCCATTTCAGCAATGATACAATCATAAGTAAATTTGAAGGTTTTATGTTTTTGACAGATAATAATTTGTTGGTCTACGTTAAACAAAATTAACCGTAAATATTGCCAGAGTAAATGACATTTTTACTAGGAAAATGTTAAATCCACAACACTTTTTGTTATTTTCACAATAAAAGTGTCGCTGTAGATGTATAGCGACGGTGAAAATCGCGACGGTGAAAACCGTCGCTATAGGATCTATAGCGACATTTTTGTTGTGAAAATAACATTTTCTGTTGCGGATTTAACAATTCCCTTTTTACTATTGTTCTTTGTTTTAACCGCCTCAAAAAGTGAGTTAACGCATTATAATATCCGATGATCCACTTGATGCAATGAATTAGCTTAATCATGTGACTAAAAAGATGGATTTGTATATATTGTACTTTCTGCCCAAACCAAATCTAGCGACTCTCATCTTTAATTTGGAATAATTTTGAGGTATCCAGACGTACAAACTTATAAAAAGATCGACCTCATATTTTTTTTAATGGGCAGTTTTGGACTATATATATATATATATATATATATATATATATATATATATATATATATATATGAGTTAAGTGATTAGCTACATAATCATAGTAGATTCTCAAATATACACATGATCTACGAGTCACTTAACTCTACCATGACTGTGTATATTTAGAAAAGAAAGACAATACCTAAAGAGTGAAGACAATGAAATAAAAGTAAGGTGGGAGGTGAATAATATTATTGAGTGCATTATTGTTGTTTTGGTTCCACCTTCAATACCCTATACTCCATTTCCAAAAGTCATCCTTTTATTCAAATAATTGGTAAAAAAGAGCAAGATCCTGCTATATATGCTTTTCCCTCCTTTTCTTCTTTTTCGTTTTTGACATCTTTTAAAATGGGTTAAAATACAGAAATTTTTTCTTATATTTTTTAATGTTTCATCGCACCATACTATATATTACCACTGTGACCACTCTAGGATTAATTATATTCTCTCCATCTTCAAAAATAAAAGTAAATTGACAATTAATGTTGATGAATATATACCAATTTTAATATTTTTCAAAAAAAAGTTGATCTTTTAAACTGATCGATCAAACTTTATATTTAAATTAATTTGACTACTATATATATATATATATACGGAAAGAATTAAAGACTTACCCTTTTTTAGTGACGGTAGTGACAGATCAAATCTGTCACTTATATATATATATATATATATATATATATATATTCTCATATTGGTAAGAATATCACTTCTTTATGTGTGTATGTTCATAACGAAAATATCTGGAAAAATAGTGGCGCGTTGATCACATTAATTTAGTTGGTCAAGTGACTAATTTTATGTTGCCAATAAAGTTGCAATTTTG
This sequence comes from Panax ginseng, assembly GCA_020205605.1. NCBI lineage: Eukaryota > Viridiplantae > Streptophyta > Magnoliopsida > Apiales > Araliaceae > Panax > Panax ginseng. The sequence continues at coordinate 26,689,654 of CM035148.1, read as the reverse complement.
AGCACAAATACATATTAGAAAACAATGTTGTTTCGTCATTTCGTGAGTCTCTGGCAACACCAACCATTGATCGATGTTTAAACTTATGATCATGCCTGCCCACTAAAACATGCATAAATTTTTTTAAATATAAAATGAATATGGTGGTTAGGAGACATGCACTGCATGCATAATGTAGATAAATTAATACTCTTCAAATAAATTTTATATATATATTAGTTGTGTTCTGTGTCTTCGGTACTACTGGACAGTAGAATTTATTTTAAATTTTGAACGGCCTAGAAAATTTAAATTTATTAGGGTGAACGAAAAATTCAAAATCAATTGTATTTTGTTAGATAGACACACACACACACGCGCGCGCGCACACACACACACACACACATATATATATATATATATATATATATATATATATATAGAAAGAGAGAGAGAGAGAGAGAGAGTAGCATCAACAAATTATTATCTAACAGTTCTCTATGTATGCAAAATGAAATTGCACACCCTCATTTAGGTGTACAACTCATCAATCATTATCCAACTCATCTTCATTTTTAAATTATAAAATTAATATTGACTTATTTTTTAAAAATTAATTTCAAACCTATTCAAATTTAAAATTGATATAAATTTATTTAATTCATGTCAATATAATTATAAATATTATAAAAGTATTATTAATTATAAAATTTATTATTTTCAAAATTTAAATGAATTATATTAATTTTAAATTTAAAATTATCACAAATTAACTTTTTAAAAGTTAATATTGATTTTATGTACGTTTGTAGCTACAACTCATTCAATACTTACTCCATAAATAACTTAAAATTTAAAATAAAATAAAATTTTAAAATAGAATACAATTGATAAATTATGTAACAACCCTAAAATAGGTCCATTCCATCCAACCCATTCTGAATCGCCAAATACATGGTACAGAAAATAACTACAACTTTATTACAATAATTGTCGTACAAAATACAACAACACATATGCTGTGAGTTTGAATACAATTAAATATATACCAACTGTAACTCTGGACACCAACTTTGGATAGCACGTCACAATGACACCTTATATAAAGGTATAGTCAAAAACTGTTTTAGAAATTAGAATCTTTGGGAAGTGCTCAAGGAAACCTTCGTACATGGGAGGCCATGCTTCTAAGTTATGATAGATATCATATGACCACAGAATTATCTTTGGTTGACCCAAAAGACCCCAAAGAAAAACGAGAAGATTACTATCATATTCTTTCCAATGGTGAGTCTTCTCTTGACATATTATTATCTCCACTGTCTCTAATTGGGTATTATACTCCAAATAAACACCAAGATTATATAGGTAGTCTTTGGTAAATATACTTCAAAGAAGTGGATGAAAGACAACCCCGTCTTATGATGACACGAGGTTGTATGTCATTAGACATCTTGTATGATAGTGGCAAAATACTCTTCCAAGTTAAATTCACCTCACCCTCAACATTTATAGACCACCATTCTATTCCCTCGCTATCCCCCACTCGACCCAGCTACACTTTTATTACCTGAAAGGAATTGTGAAGCAAAAGGGTGAGCACAACTAGCTCAGTAAAGAATATCATGACTAAAGATAAATAAATTATCAATAGCCTTCAACAGTAATAAATCAGAGATTTAGAACATATGGTAGATGATAAAACTTTTCAACCATAGTTGCAGCGGAACGAGCAATCCATTAGTAGAGTCAAATAGACTATAAAGTCTATTATCTTCTCGACGTTAAAAGTCCACCAACAATGTTTTATCCCTGTAACATCAATCAACAATTCCTGTCCACAATCACATGTATAACTCATAATCGTAATTGTTGTTCTAAATTCCTTTTCTCATCCAGGACAAAAATAATTTTCATCACCTGAAACATCAAAGATCATGGTTATACCAAATCACAGTTCATATTCATAATCATACTAATAAATTCATCTTTGCACTACGGGCCAAAGATATTCATCAACAAGTCATCTTTGCACTACAAGCCAAAGATATTCATCAATTGGTCATGTTCATCTAAACACATGTTCATCTTTGCACTACGGCCAAATATATTCATCAAGAAATTATTCATCTTTGCACTACAGGCCAAAGATATTCAGTTATATCATCATTTAAGACTGAGGATGATAAAAAATATTTTAAAGAAAACGAATCCAGTGAACAAAAGAACAAATATTAAGGATTCGTACTTTAAACAATTCCCGTTCAAAATATTTCATAAATAATCAGAGTGGAGTAAAATTCAAGAATGAAGACCAAAATATAGATCCAATCAAAGATAGGAACTATCACAGACAATCTTGGACATAGAAAGAAAATTTAATTTTTCTGTGAATAATGTCGTATTCGTAAATAGTGCCGTATACGTGAATAGTAACTCCGACACCGAAAGATAGAAATTTCACAAAAAATATCATCATGCTTCGTGAATAGTACTCGTGAATAGTAACTCATGAATAGTAATTCATGAATAGTAACTCTTGAATAATAACTCGTGAATAGTAACTCATGAATAAGAACTCCCGAGCATGAAAAAGTTCTAAATTTGATAAAAATTTAAACCAATATTTCGACATAATGATATTGAAGAAATAATATCATTTATGAAGAAAATAATCTCCTTACCTCGTAAAGAATAAGATTTCCGATTCAAATCTTGGATATAGTGCTAAAAGAACTTGCAACCAGATAAATAAATACTGAAGTACTAAAATACTCACAAAATACGCTCGATATTATAGAGAGAGAAAGAGAGAGAAATCTTTAGTTTCGTGTGTGTTTCAATTATAACCTAAAGACCCTTATTTATAGGAAAATGCTAGAACACAAAAGCGAAAATTTAATAAATTAATAATATTATTTTTCAAATTTCCTACGCCCACTAATTTGGTCCAAGACATCAGCCACCATGTGACAAAACATTAAAAACGTTTTTCTTAATTTAAATAATTAAAACTTCCAAAAATTAATTATTTTAACTACTTAAACTTCAATAATTCATAATAAATAGCCATTTTATCGTAAAATTGAATCTCATGAGTTTTTATAGGAAATTCAATTTCTACAACTTTACGGAAGAAAGTTTTTCCAAATTCCAAAAGTAAATTGACCAAATCCATAAACGGACGATTTTACAGGCTATAATCAAATTTCAGTCAAGAAATGGGTCCACCAACATGTTTAACATGTTTTTAGTATTTATTGCAACAAAAATACTCTTCCTCCTCATATACTCATATATCCCACATTCATTGTAAAAATATCATCATTATTGTATTATAATAATAAAATATTATTTTATCAGAAAAGATAAAATATCAATTTTCAACAATATTCACTTTAAAAATTTTCTCCATCTATATCCACATAAAATGAATATTTTCCTCATCATATAAATCAATAATTTAATTATTCACAAATAATATTACAGAATTACAATATTGACAACCAGGCAATTCTCAGGAAAGAAGGGGCTTTTCAATAAGAATTTCTCACTTCTTGCCAAGCAATGATTAGGTGACCAAACCTCTTCAGACGTAACTTTCTAGACATTGCCAATAATGTTATCTAGTAATATTATTAAAATAATATGAACTATTAATCTGATAATAGAAAATACTGTGTAGTGACAATTATTGAAACAACAATAATATAAAATATCAACGCAACAATTATTGAATCAATCAAATAAAATATCGAACAGTAATTACTGTAACAATTATTGAGTAGTGCCTTCTTACGTAAGAATCAATAATTGGTGCAATACCGTGTGCTACTGTGCAACAACACGTATTACTTTACTTTAACCACCGGGTATTCCAACAGTGTTAACGGTAACAATTACGTCGTTATTTATAAAAACTTTAATTTGTCATTTTCTTCATCCGACAGTTATTCTGTTATGGGGCCCACAAATGGCTACGTCGTCGTACGAATATTCCCCGATAGAAAGAATATTCCACGACCAAACGAATATTCCTCGACAACAATGAATATTTTATAACCACTTGCATATTTTTGAAAAAAATTCATATATCACCATTAACTTTAACTTTTTATCAATTTAACCATTTACTGAATTGTAATTATAAGAAAAATTGAATACTTTTATTTCATAAAATTCGGGGTCTTACAAATTATACTCTCTTTTATAAATTATAAGATTATTATTAATTTTTATAAGTCAATTTAATGTATTCTCAAACTTAATAATTTTGCTAAGAATTGTAAAAAAATTAAATTTTATAAGTAGTAGTTTTTTTTTTCTTCTAAATAAGTTACAATATGTATTGATTAAATTTATATTAATTTTAAATTTAAAAATATCACATACTAACTTCAAAAAAGATTAATAAATTAATAGCGATTTTATAATTAAAAATAAGAGATTGTAGTATATTACATCTATTATAAGCTCTAACGCATGAAGCCAATACAAAAATTGAATAGTTACAACGGTCAAAACATACTTTAACTGTTGGAACTTTCAAATTTTAACTTTTAACTTTTATTATTTAAGGAAGCAATATAAATAACATATTGGGTACATACTGAAATAATTGAATCTCTATCATGCAAAATGATCAAATAACACTATAGAGTAGGGATAGAGATAAAAAACAATCTTGAATGCTCTAATATAACTATAATCTCTATCATGCTCTAATTAACAAAACACAATTGATTTTAAATTTTCCGCTCACCCTAATAAACGATCAAAACAGTCCAAAGTTTGGGATAAATTTCACCGTCCATTATATCCTTTTTAACTTCAAAGGATAAAAATTACTCTCTCTTACTCTTAGATCTTCCTTCGTTCTTCCTCCTCCCGAGCTTGATATCTGCCTCATCTATTCTCTAACGCCGACAATATCTCCTTCCTTTCGTACGTAGTGCCGGAGGCATGGGTAGTAAGCTAATCTAATTAACAAAGCACAACTGATTTTGAATTTTTCGCTCACCCTAATAAATGATCAGAACTGTCCAAAATTTGGGATAAATCTCACCATCCATTATATCATTTTTAACTTCAAAGGATAAAAAATTGCACTCTCTCACTCTCAGATCCTCCTCCGTTCTTCCTTCTCCCGAGCTCGCCCTCTGCCTCCTCCATTCTCTAGCGCCGACAATCTCTCTCCCTTCTTGACGTAGAAAAGCGGTAGAAGCGCGGGTAAAGACGACTAGTCTAATTAACAAAACACATCTGATTTTGAATTTTTCGTTCACCCTAATAAACGATCAGAATCGTCCAAAATTTAGGATAAATCTCACCGTCTATTATATCCTTTTTAACTTCAAAAGATAAAAAATTGATCTATCTCTCAAATCCTCCTCCGTTCTTCCTCCTCCCGAGCTCACCCTCTTCCTCCACCATTCTCTAGTGCCGACAATCTCTCCTCCCCTTCGTACGTAGTTCCGGAGGCACGGGTAGTACGACTAGTCTAATTAACAAAACACAACTGATTTTGAATTTCCCACTCACCCTAATAAACGATCAGAACCGTCTAAAATTTGGGATAAATCTCACCGTCCATTATATCCTCTTTAACTTTAAAGGATAAAAAATTGATCTCTCTCACTATAAGATCTTCCTATGTTCTTCCTCCTTCCGAGCTCGCCCTCTGCCTCCTCCATTTTTTAGCGCAGACAATCTCTCCTCCCATTCGTACGTAGTGCCGGAGGCATGGTTAGTACGACTAGTCTAATTAACAAAACACAACTAATTTTGAATTTCCCGCTCACCCGAATAAACGATCAGAACCGTCCAAAGTTTAGGATAAATCTCATCGTCCATTATATCTTTTTTAACTTCAAAAGATGAAAAATTGCTCACTCCCACTCTCAGATCCTCCTCCGTTCTTTCTCTTCCTGAGCTCGCCCTCTGCCTCCTCCATTCTTTAGCGCCGATAATCTCCCATCCCCTTTGTACGTAGAGCAGTAGGCACGGGTAGTACGACTAATCTAATTAACAAAACACAACTGATTTTGAATTTTCCACTCACCTTAATAAACGATCAGAACCGTCCAAAGTTTAAGATAAATCTCACCGTCCATTATATCCTCTTTAACTTCAAAGAATAAAAAATTGCCCTATCTCACTCTCAGATTCTCCTTCGTTTTTCCTCCTTCCGAACTCGCCAGGCCTTCTCCATTCTCTAGCCCCGACAATCTCTCCTCCCCTTCGTACATAGTGTCGGAGGCACGGCTAGTACGACTAGTCTAATTAACAAAACATAACTAATTTTGAATTTTCCGCTCACCCTAATAAACGATCAGAACCGTCCAAAATTTCGGATAAATCTTACCGTCCATTATATCCTATTTAACTTCAAAGGATAAAAAATTGCTCTCTCACTCTTAGATCCTTCTCCGTTCTTCCTCCTCCTGAGCTCGCCCTCTACCTCCTCCATTCTGTAACACTGGCAATCTCCCATCCCCTTCGTACGTAGTGCCGGAGGCACGGGTAGTACGACTAGTCTAATTAACAAAACACAACTGATTTTGAATTTCCCGTTCACTCTAACAAAAGATCAGAACCGTCCAAAGTTTGGAATAAATCTCACCGTCTATTATATCCTCTTTAACTTCAAAGGATAAAAAATTGTCCTCTCTCACTCTCAGATCCTCCTCTATTCTTCCTCTTCCTGAACTCGCCATCTGTCTCCTCCATTCACTAGCGCCGACAATCTCTCCTCCCCTTCGTACATTGTGAGACCCCAAATTTTATGAAATAAAAGTATTTAATTTTTCTATTTTGGTAAATAGTTAAATTGATAAAAGTTTAAAGTTAAGGGTAATATGTGATTTTTTTTTTCAAAGTAAGCAAGTTGATATAAAATATTAGTTTTGTTTGGGAATATTATTTTGTTTCGGGGAATATCCAAATACGACGGTATAATCATTAGTGGACCTATTAATGGAATTATTGTCGGATTGAGAAAACGACAAAAATACTTTATGAAAATAACGGCGGAAGTTTTACTGTTAATCGTTGAAACACCGGTGTTAAAAGTACAAGAATGTCTGGCGTGGTTGCATAAGTAGCATACAGTATTAATTATTGATGCTTACGTGATAAGTCACTTTCGGTTTTGTTGGTATTATTAATGTAATAAAATGTAAAAGTTTTTATATAAAACAAAATACTTTTATAAAGTTATTCGTTTTATTAGGCTAATTGTGACGACCCCAAAATAGGTCCATTCCATCCAACCCATTACGAGTCGTCAAATACATGGTACAAAAATAAATACAACTTCAAGTAATATAATTGTCGTGCAAAATACGACAAACACATATCTCGTGAGTTTGAATACAACTATTGTCTAATGTACAAGATAAAAAACTCAAAGGGGTCCTCATTATAATTATTGATACGCTTATTTCACGAATAGTGAGGACTACTAATACAACCATACGGACCGTTAATCCATTCCCGATTAGTCCCAAATTATATTCTCATTTCTCAAGAGAAAATGGAACAAAAGGAAAAGGGTGAGCTCAACTAGCCTAGTAAGAAAATATTATGACTAAGATAATATACAACAAATTATCGTTAGTCTTCAACAGGAAATAATCTGATAAAATATAATAGACAACAAATTTTAGATCAACAACAAGCTGAAAAGCAAGAATCCATTAGAAGAGTCAAGTAGAGAAAGAATTCTACTATCTTCTAAGATTTAAAAGTCCATCATCAATATTTTATCCTCGTAACATCAATCAATATACATCTTGAATCAAATATTCATCTTTGCACTACATGCAAAAGATATTCATTTGTATCACCGGTTTGGTCATGTTCATCTCAACACTGCTCATCTTTGCACTACGGGCCAAAGATATTCATTAGGTAATCATTCATCTTGCACTATGAGTGCCAAATATATTCATCGCTTAATCATTCATCTTTGCACTCACAGCCAAATATATTCATCGATTAATCATTCATCTTTGCACTCACAAAGCCAAAGATATTCAAGAATATCATCATTTAGGACTGAGGATGATGAAAAATATTTTAAAGAAAACGAATCCAGTGAGATAACAGATCAAATATTAAGGATTCGTATTACAATTTATTCAAGTTCAATAATATTCCGAAATAACCAATTTTGAAGCAAAATTTAAAAATAATGATCAAAATATGGATACAATCAAAGATAGTAACCATAATAGACACACTGGATAAAAAGAAGAAAATTTTATTTTTGGTGAATAGTCTTTATATTCGTGAATAAGGTCAGATACGTGAATAAGTCTTTGTATCACGTGAATAAGAAACTCAGACACAAAAGTTCCAAATTTGATAAAAAGTTCATACCAATATTTCAGCATAATGATATTGAAGAAAATATCATTTAAGAAGAAGATAATATCCCTTACCTCAAAAAGATAATACTTCTGGCTGGAATACTGGATATAGTGCTGAAGGAACTTGCACCGTATAGCAACACTCAAAGTATCAAAATACTCACAAGAATACGCTCGATAATATAGAGAGAGAAAGAGAGAAAACTTATGAATTCTGGTGTGATTTTCAATTCTAACTAAGCACCCTATTTATAGGAAAATGCTTAGAACGCCACAGAAGACTAACCTGCTACCTGATGGCTTTACCTGTTACTATTGCCACCCACCACATTTGAAATTCAATTGAGCACATTTCTCACCAACCAATTCTAGAATTTTCCAAAATATTTTATCATTTAAACAATAATCAGAAACTTTAATAATTCATAGAAAATAGCCCGTTTATCAGAAAAATATGAATTTTATGTCCATTCCACACGATTGAATTCTCTACAACTTTGTAGCTTTGAGTTTTTCCAAATTCCAAACAGAAAAATACCCGAAATCCACAAACGGATGATTTTTAAATACTTCCAATCCGACAATAGTGATAAAACATCTCAGCATTAATTCCTTCATTAATAACCACATAATAAATCCATCATTTATATCCACATAAAATAAATATTTCCTTATCATATGAATCAATAATTAATTATTCACAAATAATATTACTGTAATCACATTTATGACAAACCGAGCTTTTCCCAAGAAGAGGGGGCTTCCAATAAGGATTTCTCTCCTTCTTGGCCGCAATTAGATGACCAAACCTCTCCTCGATGTAACTTTCTAGACATTGCCAATAATGCTATCTAATAATATTATTCAAATAATATGAATTATTGATCCGATAATGGAGATACTATCGTTGATAATTATTGAACAACAATAATATAAAATATCAACGCAAAGAATTATTGAATCAATAAAATAAAATTTTGAACAAGAATTCATCGTAATAATTATTGAAGTAGTGCCTTCACGTAAGGATCAATAATTCAACAATACGCGTAATACCGTAATGCTACTTGCAACCACGCCAGACATAAAGATATTTTAACCACCGGGTATTCCAACAGTCTTAATGGTAACTACGCCGTTATTTATAACAACCCAAACTTTGTCGTTTTCTTCATCCGACAGTTATCCGTTATGGGGCCCACAAATGGCTGCGCCGTCGTACGAATATTCCCCAACAGAAAGAATATTCCACGACCAAATGAATATTCTCCGACACAATGAATATTTTATAATCACTTGCTTATTTTGTAAAATTTGCACATTTCACCCATAACCAAAGTATTATATCAAACTATCACCTTATTATTCACAATAATAAATAGAGGAAATTCGATTTTTATTTATAAAAGTTGGGGTCTTACACTAATAGTAAAATCTTTTTATATAAAACAGAATACTTTTATAAAGTTATCTATTTTATTAGACAATAATTAGAATATATTATATTTTATTATGCATAGTGTTTTGATAAGACTTGCAGAGTAGTGTTTGCGATAGTAAAATCTTTTATAAAGTTATTCGTTTTATTAGATTATAAATAGAATATATTATATTTTATTTAAAAGATTTTGCTTTTAAATATGGACCGTCAGATTAAAGTAAATCAATCTGACCGTTTCATGAATTAGTTACTTACGCGATCCATTTTTCTATAAATAGAAGCTCATTCCTTCATTATTTCTTACGAATTCTTTGAAACTACAGAGAGATAAACTATAGAGAGAAAAAAAAAAAATATTTCGCTATTTCACTACTTATATATCCAAAGATCTTCTTCTTAAAGTAAGGGATATTATTTGTTCAGACTTTCATAAGGGGTATTATTTCTTTTTGTATTCATGAAGAGAACTTCATTATTCCATTATTTATTATTCGTTGGAATAACTCAGATCTGCTGGCTACCATATACTTGGTGAAATTCTTATGATATTCCATTCATTATTATTCGTCGGAATATCCAGCCGGTCGCGTCATCACTACCGACCTGGTTCCATTATTTATTATTCATTGGAATAATCATCATGTTGAGGGCCTATCGCATTTATGGTGATTCTGTTCTTATTCAATTCTTTTATTATTCGTTGGAATACCACAGCCGGCATTGTAATTTCACTGACCGGTTCCGCTCTTTCTTATTCTCTGTTGAATATCTCGTCATCATGCGTTCTACTTGGGACCGGTTTAAATCTTTATTATTCATTGGGAATAACTCGTGCATGCGGTCTCTATCGCATGCATGGTGAATCCTTCTATTATTCCATTCTTTATTATTCTGCTGAAATAACCTGTCTATGTGGATTACCACATGCATGGTGAATGATCCTTTGTATTTCATTCCTTGTTAAATTGTGAAAATGATCTGTTTACATGGATTATGATGAAAGTCATAATAAAAGTATTGGACTAATGAAAATCATGGGTATATGTGGTATTAGTAAGTGTTATGATAAGTTATATAGGTTATTATGTGAAAACATGAAAGTTTCTTAGAAATAACAAAGGGTTGAAAAATCAGATTTTGGTGAAAATGGAACATGAAATTCAATTGACCATATCTCCTATTATATTTTGAATTTTTGAGTGTGGTAAAGTTCTAGAGTTAGGTCTATGAGTTTTGTAACTTATCCAAGTGGAATCACTGAAAAAGGTGTTGTAGATTTTCGTGTGGGGTGATTTTTAGCAAAGTACTGAAAAACCTGCAAAATATGAAAAAGGTCTTTGCCACGATTTTTAAAAAGGGTTGTTTTACCACTTAATTTGTGAGAAAAATTCTAGCCTTTTTGGACATGAAAGTATATGGTATAAAGTACCTCCTGTCCAAAAATGAGCTCATTCCGACTTAAAATGAGCAAGTTATGGCCATTTCAATATTTAGGTTTTTTTTGACGAAAAACGCTATAACCGGAGTTCTATATCTCCGATGACCATGAAATTTAAACTAGAAGCTCACGTTAACATGTGTAAGATCCTGCCAAGATTTGAGAATTTCTGGAGTTAACCATGAGGTAGCTAATTTCTTAAGGAATTAATTAGAAATTGATTTTTGAAAAATAGTAAATAAATTTTAAAAATGTCAAGAAAAATATATGTTCAATACGGGACTATATTCTGCTAAATCCCAGAAAAGAATAATTTTTGGGACTAATTTGGTATTTTTCATGAAAATAGTTAGCTACGAACATATGAATTAAATATGTTATGTGGAGTTGAAGAATTGGTAAATATGATTTTATGGCTTAGAAATCCTATATAAGGTATATGCAGATTTTTGATGAGTAATTTGATTATTGGTGATGAAATCTTATGAGTATGACATTTTTGAATGATTAAATGCATTATTTAGAAAAGTGTAAACAATTAAATATAATTGTTTATAAGTTTAAGTGATTAAAATATTGTTATAGTATTAATGTATTAGATTATGATTTTATTAAGTAATTGATAATGTCCGGATAAATTTAAAGTCTTTAATATTTATCCTTGATTTATTTGATTAATGCTTATAATATTGTCATCATCCTCATATTTATATTATGTTGAAAGTCATCGTTTCAGAGTGCGTAGATGGACTTGGTATGATTATGACCGGGGAATATTCAGATAATCATGGACCGTAATGTTGCAAATGATGTGAAAAAAGTCCTCATTGGCCCGTAAAGTGCATTGATGGACAATTTTTGGTATGATTATGGCTATGGATTCTCTTCGCCAAGGGTGCAAAGATGAATTGTTTTATAGCATGATCAGGACCGTTGATAAAAATACGATTATCTTTGGCCCGTAGTGCATGGATAATTCGTGGTCGTGATACTAATGAATATCCTTGGCCTGTAGTGTAGGGATGATTCGATGATGTGGATTAATTATTGAAGTTGAGTCTCAAATGATGAAATATTAATTCATGGATGTGATAATAATGAATATCTTTTGGTGTCGTAGTGCATGGATAATTCATGGATGTGATACTAACGAATATCCTCGCCGTAGTGCATGGATAATTCGATGATGTGGATTATTTATTGTCGAGTCTCGCCGATAAAATATTGGTTCTACACTTTTAATTTGTAGAAGATAGTAGATATCATGCTCTACTCGACTTTTCTAAAATATAGTTGTATGTCTTTCGCTTCAGAAAGGCAAAGATGAATTGTTAATGAATATCTTTGGCCGTAGTGCAAAGATGAATTTATTAGTATAATTATGAACAAGAATTGTGATTTGGTATAACCATAATTTTTGATGTTTCAGGTTAAGATAAGTGATGAAAATTATCTTCGTCCTGGGTGCGAAGAGGAATTTAGAATCACAATTATGATTATGAGTTATTCATATGATTGTGGATAGGAATTATTGATTGATGTTACAGGGATAAACATTGTTGGTGGACTTTTAACATAGAGAAGATAATAGACCTTATGGTTTATTTGACTCTTCTAATGGATTTCTCGTTCCGCTGCAACTATGGTTAAAAAGTTTTATCATCTACCATTTGTTCTAAATTTCTGATTTATTATTGATGAAAGCTATTGATAATTTAATTATCTTTAGTCATAATATTCTTTACTGGGCTAGTTGTGCTCACCCTTTTCGCTTCATAATTCCTTTCGAGGTAATAAGAGTGTTCGTAAGAGTGTTCTTGAAGTCGAAGGGAATAACAGGAATAGAACAATGGTCTCTAGCTGTGGAGGTTCTCCCTAAATAGTATAGAAAAGTGTGTTGTATTCTATACAACATTTAGTAGTTATATTTGGTGAATCAAATAGGGTGAGGTGAACCCAACTTTGGAAGGGTGTTTTGCCATTATCATACAAGATGTCTAATGACATACAACCTCGTGTTATCATAAAAGAGCGTGGTTGTGCGCATCCACTTGTCCGAAAGTATATCTACTGGGCACTACCTATATGATCTTGGAGTTTCTTTGAAATATAATATTCACTTGGAGACAGTGGAGATAGTCATATGTCAAGAGAAGACTCACCATTGGAAAGAAGATGATAGTAATCTTCTCGTTTTTCTTTGGGGTCTATTGGGTCAACCAAGGATAATTCTGTGGCCATATGATATCTATTATAACCTAGACGCATGGCCTCCCATGTACGAAGGTTTCCTTGAGCACTTCTCAAAGATTTTAATTTCTAAAATAGTTTTTGACTATACTTTTATGTAAAGCGCCATTGTAAGGTTGTGGTCGAGGCACCATGAGAGTTATATACATTTGTATTAAAACTCATGATTAATCGTGGTCGATTACACACGACATTTCAAGCAGTTGTATAGATGAAGTTTTATTTGAATTTTGTACCATGTATCTGACGACTCAAAATGGGTGATGTATACCTAATTTTGGGGGCGTCACATACATAGTGCCGGAGGCACGGGTAGTATGGCTAATCTAATTAACAAAACACAACTGATTTTGAATTTTCCGTCCAGCCTAATAAACGATCAGAACCGTCTAAAGTTTGGGATAAATCTCACCGTCCATTATATCCTCTTTAACTTTAAAGGATAAAAAATTGCTCCTTCTCACTCTCAGATCCTCCTCCGTTCTTCCTCATCCCGAGCTCTCCCTCTGCCTCCTCCATTCTCTAGCGCCGACAATCTCTCCTCCCCTTCGTACGTAGTGCCGGAGGCACGGGTAGTACAACTAGTCTAATTATCAAAACACGATTTTGAATTTTCCCGCTCCCCCTAATAAACGATCAGAACTGTCTAAAATTTGGGATAAATCTCACCGTCCATTATATCTTCTTTAACTTCAAAGGATAAAAAATTATTCTCTTTCACTCTCAGATCCTCCTCCCGAGCTCTCCCTCTACCTCCTCCCGAACTCGCCCTCTGCCTCCTCTATTCTCTCAATACGACAATCACTCCTCCCTTCAGATGTAGTAAGGTGGGGAGGCATGGTAAAGATTGACTAAGTATAACTATATTACTCTATTTATTTTGTTCCATTAAGCCTTAAAATTTGTGAATTTATTAATAACTATATATATATATATATATATATATATATATATATATACTTATATATATGATATGAAGAGGCAGATGAATGGGAAGAAGACACGTTTAAAGAGGCGTACAACGTATGTATGTCCCATCATTACTGCAACAGTTGAAAAGATATTTTTAGCCTTGAATATTGTAAAGAATGAACTCCGTAACCAAATGGGAAATGAATGGATGAATGATTGTTTAGTAATATTATACATTGAGCGTGATATTTTTGCAACTATTAAAAATGATGCTATCATGCAACAATTTTAAGTAATAAAATCTCGAAAAAAGTTATTTTAAACAATATTTGAGAATTATTTAATTTTGTGATTTATTTTATTAATTTTTTTTTTAAATTTGACCGCACTGAACTTTCAGGCTGGATTCGCCCTGATGCGCACCACGTAGATAAAAGGAAACGGGGCTGGAAGGAAGCAATTTTTTAATGTTAAAAAAATAAGCAGGGTGGGTGGGGACTGGGGAGCTTGGAAACTTCAATTTCAAATGTAAAAATGGGGTCGGTGATTTAATATAAGTACTTACTTATATATATGAAAGTTTATAATTGTAGAACAACTATCTTACAGCTGTGATATCAGCCAAACACGTCTCTATGGCTGACATGTGCTAATCCTGGCCACTTTCTTCAAAGGCATTTTGCATGGGAAATAATATTAACTTAATCACTACTCATTTTGGGTGTTGATATTTAACTAATATTTTATTTTCACTTGGCCAAATATGTAATTGACAATTATTTTGGTTATGATATTACGGTTGTTGGTGGCCTACGATTTTAATGACAAGGACATATTTATTTAAGGAAAAACAATTACATCACTCATAATTTTTGTCCAATCAATTTTAATTATTATGTATGTATCTCTCTTCTGTACAAAAAAATGTCATTCTTAAATATATGTTCTTCTTAAAATATTGTCATTATTTTAGTAAATATTTACTTTATTTATTGTAAAATTAAAGATACCTTTTTAAAATAACGACTTTTAAAGATAATTAAAAAATATAAATTGTATCTAAAAAAATGTTTTTACGGAGTTTAAAACATTATAGTTCGATTACAACAAAATATATGACAACTTCGACTACAACAAAATATATGAGAATACATTCATTGAAATATTCTTTTTCTAATATTTCTAGAGGTAAAATCTTCAATCAAATGTTCATATATATATATAGCCCGACTCTCTCCAGCGAACTGGAGGGATCGAACTAAGAGCGAATTGACTATAGCGACGGTTTCTATAGCATAAAAAAATCAATTTTCTATACTATAGCGACGAAAAAAACCGTCGCTATAGTCAGTTCGTTCTTAGTTCGCTGGAGAAGCGGACTATATATATATATATATATAGGGAATCCATCCATGGCAACCGGTTGTCATGGACACTGTTATAACAACCCACTTTTGGATCGTTGATCAATTTATTGGAAGGCTTAGATTGAATGCCATAATTGCCCAGCCGGCACAAGCTTTACCGGCTTTTATTTTAATATATTGCATTGCATGGTCAACTGTTGTCATTTTAATTATTTTAAAACAATTTTTAATATTAAAATACTTCAAATTTTATTACAATTGTACTAAATTTTTAGTATTTTTTTTTACACATTTCTCTATTTTATAGGATGACTCAACACATTAAAATAACATTAAAAAAATAAAAATAATTCAAATTTAAGAGAACATTGCATTTACTGGGTAATCTCTTCTCCTCTCTAATATAAATAGTGAGTCTTGGTATTATAATATTTATGATAGTAATAAAATATTATAATATTTTATAATACTTATGATAGTAATAAAACTGGTAAATTAATATTTTGTAAATTAATCATGAATATTAATACTTATGATATAATACTTATAATTTGATTTCATTTTATATATTATATCATAAGTATTAATATCAAATTATAATATTTTGTAATAAAATTATAATATTTTGTAATATTATTAATACTTAATATTATAAGTATTAATATTTTGGAATAATGTTATAATATTTTGTAATATTAGTAATAATATATATTTTGTAATATTAATATTAATACAATATTTTGTAATATTAATATTAGTAATACAATGAATGATCATGTAATGCAATATATTAAAATAAAAGCCAGAAAGTAAAAGCTTGTGTTTATTTGGACAATTATGACATTCAATCTAAGCCTTCCAATAAGTTGATCAACGATCTAAAAAGTGGATATATATAAATGTCCATGACATAACCTAGTGGATGGATTTAAATATATATATATATATATATATATATATATATATATATATATATATATATATATATATATATATATATATATATATAAAGTGGAGCCCCATAATTAGAGGTTCGGGATAGTCGATCGTCCCACCCGTACTCAAGAACATCCTTGATTAGAATTATGATACAAACATAATTATCGCTCGTATATATAATATCAATGTATCAAATTTAAAATTAATTAAAAATATCATTTTTAATTTTGAACCGGATATAAAATAATGCATCTTTTTTAGAGGAGCGTCGGGTAAAATAGGAATGCTGTAGTCAATCCTTTTCACAGACGCGCCAGTGGCCCAAATAAAGCCCAAAAATTACTCACAACCGGACAACCAATCAATAAACAAGCCCACGTTTTAGAGGGAGCCAGCTTTGTCCTACCAACCTTCTCCACCGTTGGATTCTGGCCAATTCCAATGATCAAACATAGATTTGACACGCGTTGACACTCTGGACTCGAAACGTGGCAGCTACTGCCATATTATTGGTGCTTAATTTTTTCAAAAGGCATATCGGGCCACACCATACTTTCACCTTTCAACAAAGTGTAAAAAATCTCTTTCTATGCGCATTGCATGATCTTGGTTCAAAAATCTACAGTTTTACCCTTCAACGCCCACCTTTCTCTGTCTCTCTCTCTATATAGTAGCTGGGTTTCGTGCCTCTGACACTGTATAGACGTTGAAATTTATCTCAAACTTTGAACGGTCCAGATAATTTATTGAGTGAGCGAAAAATTCAAAATCATTTGTATATATATATATATATATATATATATATATATATATATATATATATATATATATATATATTATGGGGTCTTATCTGATAATCAAAATTTGCACCGTTTATTAATAAAATTTAACAGTTCAAAAAAGATTAAGCCATTTTGCAATACAGTATTTTATACCAATTTAACTATTGTAATACAATTTGGAAACTGATATTTTCAAAGGTTTAAATAATATTTTCACACCGAGTTTTTCTCATATGGAAGTGTGACTCCCTCACTATTATAGTGACACGGATAATGCAAAAATATCAATTTTTTATGTGAAAATATCAGTTGCTCAATTTACCTCCGCGACATAGGGTTTTCTCTCTTATTTATGGTAAGACTTGCATATTTATTTATAAAGTGTTAGAATAAATAATAATGTAATTTACCAATTCTTCATTTGGATTTGTACTCCAAAATATATAGGTTGGGGCGTTAATAAAAATAAGAAGCAACATTTACTAGAGAATGTAATTTTCAGTTCTCTTCCGTTTTTTGGTAAATAGGGTTAATTAGTTAATAGATTGAAAACCTTGAGGCCTAAGTATTGTTATGAATATTTAAGTCGGGGTTTCAAGACAATGAAGAAGACAGACAACATTAGGCACCTCCTTTTACATACTGTGTTTGAACCTGATTGGAAAGGTCTATATAACTTTGTAAAGTTAGATCTAAAAGGAAGTTAGGAAGGAAGGCAGCTTTAGAAGCCTTTAAGCTCTTTCTTTTCTTTGTTTGTTTCAAGGCAAGGGAAAGAATCCATTTCTTAAAACCCAAGGAAATCCCTTACAAATCCTTGGAGTGCTCTTTCTGGTATCCCTATCCCTTACACCTATATATATATATATATATATATATATATATATATATATACTCCCACATCCCATCAGTTATTTCAAGTCTCAAATCCCCTCTAAAAACTTGTTTCCTCAAGGATTACTCTCTCTTGGTGCATTCACTTTCAAACAAGATTCTAAAGCCTTTCATATACTCAAAAGAAACTCAACATTTTGCTTTACTTCTTCTTCTAAAATCTTATTTTCTTGAATATATACATTTTTCATAAACAGCTAGCTAGGTACTAAGAAAGCTCATACATCATGGGAGTTGGAGGAACCTTGGAGTACATATCTGACTTGATGAGCAGTGGCCATAACCACAAGAAGAAGAAGCAGTTGCAGACAGTTGATCTCAAAGTTAGAATGGACTGTGATGGCTGTGAGCTTAAAGTCAAGAAAGCTTTGTCTTCATTAAGTGGTTAGTTTAATTTTACTACTACACCTTTTCCAACAAAATATTCATGTTCATTTTTATATATGCAACATATATATATATATATATAGAATGGATCAGGACCTGATAAAAAACGGACCAATTTTTTTTTTTTTTTTTGCTTTTTTTTAAAACAACTAAAAAAATAATATTTAATATTTTATGAAACTGAAATTTTTTCATAATATAATGTTTTAGGTGTGATTTAAATACCTATACTAAAAAATGATCTGCACAGACTGTACATACATGTTTTGTTATACGTACTCAAATCACACCCAAAACACTGTATTATGAAAAAATTTCAATTCCATAATTTTTTATTTATTTATTTTTAGTTGTTTTAAAAAAAAAAAAAAAAAAGTTCGGACATTAGATCCGTCCGGACTGGATCTTGTCCCTATATATATATATATATATATATATATATATATATATATATATATATATTCATGATGTTTATATGTATGTATATATGCAGGAGTGAAGTCTGTGGAAATAAACAGGAAGCAGCAGAAAGTGAGTGTAAATGGGTATGTAGAAGCAAACAAGGTGTTGAAGAAGGCAAAGTCAACAGGGAAGAAGGCAGAGATATGGCCCTATGTACCCTACAACCTAGTAGCTCAGCCTTATGCTGCTCAAGCTTATGATAAGAAGGCACCTCCTGGTTATGTCAGAAAGGTGGAAAACACTGCACCAAGTCGGACTGTGACCAGATATAATGAGGATCCTTACACAACCATGTTTAGTGATGACAACCCAAATGCCTGTTCTATCATGTAGCTTTTGATACTGCCACTTAAAAATTTAATTATGTATTTTTATTCAACAATGCTACTATTACATAAAAAAGGTCACATAATACTTACATATACACATATGCATAATATGAGTCCCCGCCTGACATGTAAAGCTCGCAATATACATGTGTGTATGTGAATATTATGTGATTTTTTTATGTGATAGTAGGTATTATTTATTTTTATTTTATTTTATCTCTAGGGTATTTTTGGTAGGTTTGGTGAGAGTGGTTATGGTAAAATTGAACTGTAGAATGGTTTTGGACTTTTGGGGTATTTGGATTATGGAAATATCTAATGGTTGTTATGATATAGCTACTACTAATAGCATGTGTACTTCATATTTTGTGTTTTCTCATGCATGATGCAAGGGTTTCATGTTTTATGAATGGGAATATGGGATGACTTTTAAGTTCTGATAATGGAAAGAGAGAGGTGGTGAGGTAGCAGCTGCCATATCAAGCAAAGAACAGAATGGAGCTTCAATAAAGAATTAATGATGTATAATTGTATATGATCACCACCAAGGCACCAACACCAGCCAACTCAATCTCATACATTTAATAACACAACAAACATATAACCCTCTGTCCCCATTTAATTGACCTACCATGTCTGTTAGTTCGTGTCACGTACTATCTTAAAAAGTGTCGCATATAAAAAAGGGTGCAAAAAATTTGAAATTATCCCTTTCAACTATGTGATCAGAAGGGTAAAATAGTCAATAAAATACAAGAATACATAAATATGTGGTCTGACCTGGCATAATTAGGCCATCCTAGAAAGAAAATTAGGTCATTTAGAAAGAGACAGGGGAAGTACGTTTCTGGAATAAAATATTGCAACACTTAAAATAGCATATAGAAGGACAGAGATTTATAAACCTTTTACCATTTTAATTAATCTTCTACTTGAGGTCTTTCATTGGAAACAAGGTCCTATTAACATGTAAAATGTAGCACAGGTGTTGGGATTGACCAGATATTTGCCAAAGCAAATCAAGGAAAAAAAGAAAAAGGTGAAACTAACAGCAATGAGGTTTCAATTGGGATGTGCAGAATTCATACAAAGTTAGGGATGTTTGAAATAAATTCTATTTTGAATTGACAACTTGATCTAAGAGAGTATAACAATTAAGCATAAATCAAAGAAAACTTGATCTTAAATTTCATGCAATACACGTATATGTTCTTGGTACTTCATGAACAATGTTGTGCGAATGTCATTTAGATACATATTTGTGTATCAAAGTTAAACCATATTCACATCTCACATATAAAAGAAATAGACATCCAGTTGGTTAAATTAAGCATGGTGTTTAATTACCCTAAAAAGTGTGTACAATCAGTTCCAAGCAACCCTAGCAGAGATGGCAACCCAAAGGCGTTTTCATCTATCTAGTAAAGCTGACTATCATCAGCCGGAAATAGGAATTCATTTGATTTACGCTCTGAAGCAGGTACAGATCTTTGCTCTAAACCTTCATTAAAGAAACTTAGAAATGAATTCCATGACAAGTACATTCATGGTTAGAATCCAACAAACTGCTTACTAACAAAACTAAATCGATGGGTTTCTACTACAATGAATATCCAATATATTCAGAACTACCAAAAATCTTCACTCCGAAAGTTTATTAAAAATAAAAAACTAAAATTAGAGAGCAACATAGAGAAGTTCAATATAATATGGGACTCGATCAAGCTTCTGATTGCAAATGAAAGCCTGCAAAAGTTTTTCCTTCAAATCGAACCAATACCCAAATTAAATATTCTCTTTTATAACACTTCCTTTCCTTGAAGTTCTTATGGATGCTTCGCGAGGTTTATAAATTAATAGTAGTACTGAAACTTTTCACGAATTATGAACATCATCTTTGTTTTTTGTTTTGTTTTGTTTTTTCCCCCAGAAAGGTTATTGACCATCATCTTAGCCATTGTTTTGTTTTTTCCCCCAGAAAGGTTATTGACCATCATCTTGATTTTGAATTTGATCATTTTTAGATGGTTGAAAGGCCATCGGGTTAGACATTCTTCTCAATTGCCAGATGGACAAAGACAATTATAATAGTCCAAGAGAGATAACTGACATTGTCCCTAGAGGGTGCGCAAAACCAATATAATCAGAGCTCTCTTCAGACTTATCTGATGATGACCATTTCCTGTATGTAGTAATATACATATCTAAGATCTTACAATCAGAGCTCTCTTAAGACTTATCCGATGAATGACGATGACCGTTTCCTGTATGTAGTAATATATGTATCTAAGAATTAAGATCGCCCTACTTATTATGAGATATATTAATTGTTGCAAGCAGAAGTGCATTAGCATTTAGCAGAAACGGTGCTATAGAAGATCAAATTCTGAACTTCTCATCATGAACTCTATCTAGCAATATAACATGCTATTTTTAGGATAAGTAGTTAAGACTCACTTACCAGGTTCCCGTGAGCTTCTCGTGTTCACTTATATATATACGATGGAAATCCTTCATTTTCTATTTCCTTTATAAATATCGACAAAGTTGATGTCATAAACGAGGGTCGCGTTTGCTGGTATATTGCAGTCACCTATGCAAATAAAAGGATGATGTCAATATTATTATAATTATTTTCTTTGATAGGAAATGATGTCAGTATTTATATAATATTGCCATAATTATTGAATGTATCACACTTCTTTCTTCATGCAGTATAAAACAGAAACTCCCAATATCTTCAAATTCTACTCAAAACTTCAAACTATGTTGAGAGTATAACAACCAGAAAAATTCATGTACTCCTAAATATTAAACTTGTTAATATCCAGAAAACAAATTCTGAGTTGAGGGTCCATCTTAGTGCTTGGTTTCTAAAGTTTCATGCAAGGAAATTATGATTGAACATGCCATAAAAATGGGACTGCTATTTTAGCAATCTCATTTTGACATTTTAACTTATTTCGGAAATAATGTTCCTGTTATTGGCATTCAAAACATCAAGCTAAGGGAAGGGGTGGTACATCTTTAGAACTCTGGACATTGGTAAAAAGCAGAATAAGTCGGAGCTGTACCTGAAAAGCAACCAGCAGGTTCCGGCCCGTATGCCAACTCTGGAGGGATTTGGAGCTTACGCTTTCCACCTGTGTAAGAATGGGAAACTGAAATCACCTGGAACAACAAGATGAAAGATAACCAAGAAGAAACTTTTAAACCCTCTTATCATCTTCGGGAGCCTACCAACTAGCATTGGGGGTACTCCTTCACCTCCAAAGATTCCTTGATCCAATCCCTTGATCACCTGGTCACAAAATCATATAAAGAGCATTAGTTGAGGTAGGTACACAAGACATTGATACAAAGGTGAAGGATTGCTAGAAATATAAGCCTTGTCACACTTTCAATTCAAAGGAGATTATAAAGTAGTTGGACTTCAAACTTCAGTATTCACAGAGCCTAATTATTCTCTCAAACAGAAATCCCAAGGCACCTAGAATCAATAAAAGAATCAAAACTACAGTTTTGGGCACATACAACACCCAGAACAGTTATTAATCTTCCCTTTTTAGTTGTTAACCAAACCTTAAAACCTGCAATTTTCTCAAGTTTTATTTTTTTAGAGTATATCTATGTACACATCCAAATTGTACGTCCACCGACACACACAAAGGTAAAATAGTAGTAAAATAGGAGAGAGAAAGGGTTGTAGAGAGAGGAGAGCGAAATATTTTAATATTATTTTATGCGTCTTTGGATGCACATTTTGGATGTAGATAAGTGGATTTTATACCTATTATTTAGGTACCTTTAGGCTTAACAGTTTGTGTGTTTTTAAGTATTTTATGTTATTTTATAGATTTTGTATTTATTTTATTGTTTTTATTTATTTTGTAGGAATAAAGGAGTTAAGTGGCAAAATTGTAAATATTTGAAGCAATTGGACGAGCAAGAAAGCAAGAAGAGAAAACGGACAAAAAGTCTTGAGCCGCGGCGACCATTCATTAGAGCCACGACGCTGGATCAAGGACCGCGGCGCTCAAGTCCTAAGTTGCGGCGCTCAGAGGGTTCACGGTTAGGCGCGTGGCTTGGCGAAGCTAAAGGGTTTAATTGCTATTTGTTTTCCAAATAAAATGAGACACTTGCCAACTGAAGCCTAGAAAGTTACAAAGAATACAAGGCTGACTTCAATACAAATATCTCCACCTAGGGTTAAAAAAGGAATAGTAATTATATTAGGGTTAGGTAGAATAACTCCAATAAATAGTCTTATTTAGGGATTGTATAAGGTGTGTGGGGAAAAAGTCAAAGAACGCCATGTGAGGCTAATTCTCTTCCAAGTTCAAGAGCAAACAAGATATCATGGAGACCATGGATTGATGAAGCTTAGAGATAGAAGAATGGCGGGAAACAGTTTTTCTTCTCTAAACTCTTATTTATCTTTGTCTTTTATTAATGATGAATATTTTGTGAATATAATTTTATCTGCTATGAATAAGGTTTTTATATAAGAATTTTAATGGAATCTCATGTGTAGTCTAAATTGATTTTCTTTCTATGTGATTGGCACCATATGAATTAGTTCATTATATTTTATGCGTTCATGTGTGATTACTGGATCCGTAATTGCGTGAGATAATCTATATGAAATTTGACAATGAATTATAGGTTTAGATATGAATATAATGACATGTGATTATGCATATTCTTTCTCGGATTGAATCCATAATTTGCGGATAGGATAGAAATATACCTAGATGTCATGTGTAACCATTTTAAGGAATTTGATCTTAATGAATCTATTCTAATTTAATTTACATAGGAATATAGCAAGTTAGTTAGCATGAGTATTTTTATCTGCATTCGAAAGAAGCTTATAAATAAAATTAAGTATTCCTGGTTAACAATTCATCGTGACCATATAATTGAATGGAAAGTTATGAGATTTGAATGAAGCATGTGATGAAATTGAATTCTTAGATTTATTTATGTATATTTTATTTATTTAGTTATTTATTTTTAGTATTTAATTTAATTATTAATTTTAGTTAATTCATCCGTTTAAAGAAGATTGACTTGATATAAGATTGGAACTTGGGAAAACGTTAGAATTAATTCCTCGCGGGAACGACTCTTCTTGCCTCTATATTACTAAGTCGATCGCGTATACTTGTGTGTATTTGCTAAGTATAAATTTAGGCAAATAGATGTGTACATAGATATACTATTTTTTTAATCCATCTTTTAACCCAAACAGCCATAAAAAATGGCCTAGAAAATCCCACCTGAAGTTGTCCCATATCTACTGTATGTCACATTTCTTTGATTGAACAAAAAAGTTGGAACTTTTGCATAGAGATGAAATCATTATAATATAACAAAGAAGGGCTTGGATATGAAGGGAGCAATTAGAACTGGAAAGTAAGCTCTGAGTATTATTTATAGAATATGAGAAAGTACATTATGGTTCTAGCAATTTGTAAGATGGAAGTGAAAAGAACACCAATAATTAAATGGGATTTTTTTTCCATACCTTGCCTACACCAATGCGCATAGTGAGAGGTCTAGCAAATTTATAACTGCTGTCAAAAACTGTCCCATCAGCAAACCTTCCAGTGTAGTGAATCTACAAGAAACAGAAGAGGAAGCATTGAAAAGGCAGAAAGATGTTACCTAATTGATACAGGCATGTGGAATTAGTTTATTGAAAAATATATGCTCAGTCTCGATCAGGAAAAAATAGAGTAGATCTCATCTTTGAGCTCCATGCTTTTCATAAAGGTAAGTAGAATTATATTTATTTATTTTTGATTGGTAACTTTCTCCAAGTATGGGGAATTTCTAGTGTCAGGATTTGACAAGTTGCTACATCTCCACATACGTATCAATAAACTTGAGGGTTGAGAGTAGCTAAAAGTATCTAACATTTACAAATTGCATACATTTACTATGTCCTCAATCAATCCATGATCAAGATTTGACTAAGCAATAAGAAATTATCATGGTTATATTTCTATATTTGTCTATCACTGATGTGCAAATCAGTTCATTCTCAAAAAAAAATCACAAACATGAACTACATAAACTTTAAAACACACAGAAGGATAAACTGACTGGGAATATTGAGTTGAGGCCTTTTTGCTATGCCTTTTGGTACACATTGTTGTGAATTATGTCCTTTGGAATTGATAACTTTAGGATAATTTTCAAAGTCAAACCTATGAAGGTATACTTCAAAGGAAATGGAAAAGACTCTAGCCAGGGGATACCTAAGCTCTTGATTTTTCAGCTTAAATGGATTGTACATAGTTTAAGAACTGAGATTGAAGAGCTCTTTTTAGCATAAAATAATTAAGCCAATGAAGCAAAGATCGAATGGGAAATGTGCTACGGAGTGCTACCTACTAGTTGTTTAACCATAATAACAGCATATTATATCCGAAAGTCATAACACATTCTAGCACATCGAGATGGATGAGTATTACAATACCATCAAACACAATGAGTTGATAGAAAAAATGTAGCTAGCAATAACGTGATATTGAAACCATTATACTAGTCTGGTTTGTCTTGAAATGCCATATGATGAACATAAATACAACTTAAAATGGCTAATCAATGTCATTAGCACGGTGTTACTTTTTATTACAAGTCTACAACTAATAACCTCCGATAGTTCTGCATATTTAGTGTGCATTGTTAAACTCGCACCATTCCAAATTATGGGTTCATCATTCCTTCTTTTTGAAATCCTTACTTTGCAGGACACTTCCCAAAAACATCATTCATGTTGAAAAATAAGGAACTAAAAACCCATGATATTAAATAAATTATGATCTTGAACATTGTTTGTGTCAAACTCAAACTCAAACTCAATCTTTCTTAGAAAGTAATTTTTCTTTAATGGGCACTCTCTTTCTTTTCTGATGGAGGGTGTACCATTTCTGTATCTCCCAAAGTCTATTTTGAGATAAAAGTAGTTTTTTAAATTAACAACAAATAATGACATAATCATTAATCAACGACCAAGATAGCATCTTAATTAATTAATTAATTAGAAATTTAGTAATATTTTTTTTCTATAGGAATACACTCATTTTGGGACAGTTGGAGCCCAAATTGGCCACTCATTTGTCTATCAAAAACAAAACAAAACAGAAATTGAAGAAATAACAACCACATAACAGTAAAAAAAAATGATCAAGTGGCAGCTCATACACCAAATTGAGAACAATTAACTCAGTAAAATTCAACCCAAAAAAAGTAACTACAAATAAGAATCATTAATGAACTCACATTAATAAGCTCATTATACGGAGCTTCCTCCCCAGAACCAACAGCAAGATCACAGTACCCAAGTCCAGAAGGAGCAAATTTAAACTCGCAAGGGGGTTCTGCAACAGTAGCGTAGTAATTAAGTCTGGTGGCATTGGCATTTAATGGAGAAGATACCAACAAAGAAGCAGCCAATAGCCCAATACCCACTTCAAATAACGGCTTCTTATTGTTTGGAACAGTTGAATTCCGACAGGAAATCGAAATTGATGAAGGAGAAGATGATGAAGCAGAGGATCTGCATACAATGAATGGTCTGGGATTGAAGGGTTTAACAGTCTCAGGCTTTGGTGTCACGATGGATAATGCGGATGCCGCCATTTCTTTCTATCTGGTTTTGCTATCTATGCCTTTGTGGGCTATATGGGAAATACCGAAATAGGAATGGATGGAGTTGCAGAAAAATCTGGTACAAATTTTGTCCAATTATCCCCATATTAAATTTTAAAATTGATATAATTTATTAAAATTTAAAATAAAATAAATTTATGATTAATTGTTATATTATACAAATATAATAATTATATCAATTAAAATTAAATAAATTTAATATATATGACAATTTAGAACGAAAAGATACTATATTAAAATTATAAGAAAATAATATTAAAATTAATTGAGTAAATAAAATGGAGACATGTGAATGTGATACTCATCTCATATTTGTTCGTCTTTATTTTCACTTTCTATTTCCTAATTATTGTAGTAGTAATTAACTCTCTCTACAACCTTTATCGCTGGAGAGACAATTTATTCTACAATTTGTTGATGTGATATATTTTATTTTAGCATATTTATGAACAAATTGTTTCAATATAGTCTTCCGTCCTCACATAAAAACTGAAGTGAAATATGCCACATCAGCAAATTATAAAATAGTTGTAGAATAATTATACATATAATTTATTTGGCACTATATATATATACACTTTATTTATTTAAGAGCTGCCACCTTCAGAAGCTCCAGTACGCTTACGGTTGCCCCTGAAGAAATAACCAAAATCAGGAAAATAGAATACTAGCTAACAAAAATTAAGGTACAATTAAATTAAAATAGAGATTTTAATTTAGTAAAATAATACTACAAAAAATCTTTAAAATTAAAATAGAAAATTATAGGGTGTAAACCTCAAGGCTTTGCGGAGAAATTGCAGCTTCTTCTTCATCTTGTTAAGGTCTCTCTCAAAAGACTACAAGAAAGACTGAAAGAGAATATGATTAACCACGAATTAGAACAACTATTAATTAGTTACGTACAAGTAGGATAAATATATTAGTATGAGTAATTGTTATATACATCACTCCTGAACTCGTATTTCAGTGTCAATGGAAGATGTTAAGCACAAGATATATGCCAAAAAAAACGTAACACATACTATTAGTTTGTTAATTAGTCCAAACTATATTATATATATATATATATTTAAAGTCATTAGGCTCAAACTCAAAAGTTGACAAGAGTTAAAATAGAATGTTGTAAAATATTATAATTGAACAAAATAAATTTTAAAAAAAATACTTCAAGCGTCAACCGCCTGGTCCTCTCTCTTTCTCTTTAGCTCCATGAATTTATAAATACATTTATTTAATATACTTATCATGTATGTATGTAGTTTAGGATTCATCTAAATCAGCTCGTTATTTATATAATTCAACATGTCAATTATTGATTAAACGAAAAACTAGTTAGAAAACTACGACGGTCGATTGAAAATGTCACAAAATTCCCTGTATTTTCGGGAGTTCACCCGTTGTCGTATTTCGAGAATATTATGGCGCCATGGCGCCATATGTATTTTTTCGTCGTCATCATAATCGATCACAGATTACATAACTATATATATATATATATATATATATATATATATTTAATTTTCTCTGAACTATGGGACTATTAATCACACTTTAAAGTTTTTAGTCAACTGATTAGCTACTTCTATGGATAAATTACAAATTATAATATTATATATTCAAAACCTTATATTGTGGTTCTGGTCATCTTCCTTGGAGATAACTGAGAGGAGCCACTCAAAACAAGAAAATGAATTAAGTTATTTTCATTTACAAAACATTGATATATAGTAAGGTATGATTAAATCAGTAAGACAAATGAGTGCAATATTAATTAATTAATTGTCAAACTTATTTAACATTATTTTATCTTATAGTAATATTATTAATTTATTATAGGTGGAAGAACATGAGAAAACAAATGAATTAATATCATCTCATAACAAAGATCAAATTTAACTAATATTAGCATGCTTCCATATCGATAGCTATATATATAACTTATTAATACAACATATTTTATAACTCATCTAATAAAAAGTTATAAAAGTTACTACGTTGAAATTACCATAACCGAAACCCTTTTAATTACCTCCCTCTTAGCAGCTTCCATATCGTGGTCATGGCGGGCATAGTTATTTCTGGCATTGTTGCTGCATATTGAATCCGAAAACAAGCATTAGAATATTTAGATAAATTAAATACGTTTTTAATGTGTAAAATGAAGTGTTAGGGTTTAATTGATATAGAGAAATTGTCCGACAAACACAAGATCAGCTCTAGTCAAGTGTTAGAATTTGGAGGGGGCATGCATATTACGTAATAGTATAAATTACATAATTCCATAAATATGACGTGTTTGCAGGGTCGTCATATTATATCCACCGCTTTTGCAAATTCAATTAGGGAAAATTTGAGAGAGTTGAATTAATGGTTTTGCTTTTAAATATAGGTAAACTGATTACAATCATAAGAAATTATGTTTAAATTAATTTAGTACAACATCCAATTTTATAAGTTGAAAAATAATTAAATTTACTAAATTATCAATATTAAGATTGATCAGAAAAATCAAAATAAGTCAATCTTTGCGGGACGGAGTAGCATTATATTAGTTGAGGCATCTATTTATACATGGTTACATATACTAGGAAATTAAACTACCTAGTTAATGTTTATTTACAAGCCATATAATGAAAATATTCCTACTGAGAATTATTCTATAAATAATAACATCCAGATTTTTTTCCCATTGAGAACTATATGGAGTATTTTAGAAATTAATTCTATTGGTAGTTACCTTATGCAGGGTAGAGACATTGTTTCTTTGGAAAGTAACCTCTTTCAGTATATATTTACCTGATGTTGTTACAAATCTTATTACCGAATGACATTTAACATCATGAAATCAATAGCACGATAATTAAAAATAAAAGAAAAAGAAAAGGGCATCTAAATTAAATCAACTAAATCATAGAATATCAATTTCAAAAAGTGTACTTCTCATGCATGGCAATTTGCATGGCATCATATATATATATATATATATATATATATATATATATATATATATATGCTCCATAATTAATTTATGTTAATAAACAAGATCAAACAAAATTAAGTGGATACATAAATAAAAAAGGAAGCATATAAAACGTAAAACTCGCATGACTTCTTGAAGATGATACATTAATTAACTACATATTTTAGTATGTATATATATACCTTACGCGATTCGGTTGCAGATCAGAACCTCCACCAGCCACCTGATATTCATCTGCAGCTGAAGCTCCCGCATTATTAACATTCGAAGCCATTGATATGATAAAAAATGGGGAGAATTACCAAAGCTTAATTAATTTGGTGTATATATAGAGGAAAAAGAACTCAAGAAGGAGAGAGATACAAGTTGTATTTGGCTAGCTAGCTAGCTAACTAGCTAACTTCTTGAGTGGAGCAAAATGAAGGAGAGCTCAGCTAGCTAGCTTAATTTATAAGCACTTAATTTCTTTCCATTTTTTCTGTACGTACTTTGTATTCATTTCTATGTAGTAAGCAAAATTGTACTCATTTGATCTGTTAATGCACCTTTTCTTACCTGAGTTTTGATCAATTTGAGGATTAATTTAGACCCATTAATTGATTGACTTTATATTAAATTAAAAGTGCATTTGATAGTCTTATCAAGAAGATTAATATATGATTCAAGTAGTAATTATATATTGTGTTTTAATTGTATCCAAAGTGGGAAATATAAAAATGTTCATTGTTGTTTAAGAAAACTATTTTCTTTAAGTCCCACATTGAGTAGGAATAAAATTATTTAATACTTTATAAGTATATGTGGAATAGTTTAATTCACTAGTGGTACTAAAGGAAAGGCTTGGAGTTGGTCACAATGACATGGTGCAAAGCACCACCGCCGCAACACAGAGGTAATCACTACTACAACAAAAGGGTTATTTCGAAGCGGAATATTCTAGAAAATTGATTCGTATTAATATTCAGTCGGGGTTAATGTGACGCCCCCAAAATAGGTATACATCACCTATTCTGAGTTGCCAAATACATGGTACAGAAAACAAATATAATCTTTAATATACAACAAGAGAGCATAAATTATCATTCTGATAAAATATAACAAACATCAAGTTTAACTGCAGCGGAACACGCGATCCATTAGAAGAGTTAAGTAGAGAATAAAATCTACTATCTTCTATGATTTAAAAGGTTTTCATGACTTTTATCATTTGAGACTCGAATTTTAATAAATAATTCACATCATCAAATCACCCCTACTACTACTGACGATGATATTTCTTTAGTATCACGACCACAATTATCCATGCACCTTACGGCCAAGAATATTTGTGTATTCATTAATGGTCATGATCATGTTAACAATCTGTCCATAAATGCACTACTACTGACGATGAGGACTTTTTACATCATTTGTAACATTGATCATGATTACAAGAATAATCCACGATCATAATCATACCAAGTCCATCATGCACACTACTGTGCTCTGAGATGACTTTCAACATAATATAAACATGAGGATGATGACAATGATATAAGAATTCAATAAAAACAAGTTCAAGAATTAATTTATCCAGAACTAATAATGTCCAAATTGTCAACATGATACCGCTTTGTAGAGTAAAATTCAAAAATGCTCGGAAGAATATTTCCATGAAAAGATCTTTAGATGAAGCGCAAATATCAAGGATATTCCACTAATTTCATGAAGTATAGAAGTCAAAACTTTAACCAACCGAGTATAATAACGAATGGAATAACAAAAGAAATCACCATGCATGCAGACTTGCAGACATAGACGAGTTATTCACAGAATAATAAAATGCGGAACGGTCGGTGAAATTATGACCTGCAAGCAGGATGTTCCAATGAGAATAATAAAAGAGAACCAGTGCATGGCGAACGCATGCATGTGATATTCCAGCAGAATAATAATAAAGATGGAACCGGTCCCGGCGAACGCATGCGATAGGATATTCCAGCAGAATAATAATAAAGCGGAACCGGTCCGGCAGAAACGCATGACAGGATGTTCCAACGAGATAATAAAGGCGGAATATTGAAGAATGTCACCAAGTATAGGGTAGTTCACAGCGTATCTTTGGTTATTCCAAATGAGAATAATAAAGAATGAAATAATGAAGTTCTCTTCATGAATACAAAAGAAATAATACCCCTTACGAGTACAACAAATAATATCCCTTACCAGTAAAAGAAACCGAATATAAGAGTAGGAAGGGCGAGAATACTTTTCTATAGCTTCTCTATAATTTCTCTCTACAGAGTTTCAAATTGAATTCGTAAGAAATAATGAAGGAATGAGCTTTATTTATAGAAAAATGGATTGCGTATAAGAATTAACTCATGAGCGGTCAGATTGATTTACTTTAATCGACGGTCCATATTTAAAGCAAAATTTTTAAATAAAATATAATATATTCTATTTATAATCTAATAAAACGAATAACTTTATAAAAAATTTTACTATGAAAACACTACGCAGTAATTATGCAAACATTATGTATAATAAAATATAATATATTCTAATTATTGTCTAATAAAAGCAGATAACTTTATAAAAGTATTCTATTTTATATAAAAGATTTTACTATTAGCTTAATAAAAAGCGAATAACTTTATAAAAGTATTCATTTTATATATAAAAGCTTTTTCTGCATTTTACTACATTAATAATACCAATAAAAAAAAGCGGTGACTTATCACATAAGCATCGATAATCAATGCTTGAGTGTCTTTCTTTGTCTTATAACTACGCGTAGACATCTGTATTTTTAACACCGAAAGTGTTTCAACAGTTAACAGTAAAACTTCCCCGTTATTTTCATAAAGTATTTTTGTCATTTTCTCAATCCAACAATAATTCCGTTGTGGGGTCCACCAATGATTGTCTTGTTGTTATACGAATATTCTCGTTAAAATGAATATTCCCACCAATCGAATATTATATAACAACTTGCGTACTTTGCAAAATTTATAAATATTATCCACAACTATAACATTATATCAAATTCATTCCATAATATTCAAAATGATATTTATAGAAAATTCATCTTTATTCATAAAAGTTGGGGTCTTACAACCTCCCTTCTTATGAAATTTTGCTCTCGAAATTAGGGTACGTACACGGTATGTCGAAGAGGTAAGGATACCTTGATTTCATTTTGATTCTAATTATTCCCAAGTCATTTCTCAACATCGTGGTTTCTCCACAAAATTTTGACTTGAGGTATAACCTTGGAGGCGTAGAATATGTTCCTTCTTATCCAAGATTTGAACAGAACTCTTCTTATACGTCAAATCTTCCATTATTTCGTCCGGTTCTAACTCAATAATGTGGTTGGGTCTTTCACATATTTACGTAACATGGATATGTGAAAAACGTTATGAACACGAGACATATTTGGCGGTAAAGCGAGTCTATAGGCCATAGTTCCTACTCGATCGAGGATTAAAAATGGGACGATGAATCGAGGATTGAGCTTTCCTCTCTTTCCAAATCTCGTAAATCCTTTCCATGGAGTAACACGTAACAACATATGATCTCCTATATCGAATTCCACATCCTTTCGATGAAGATCAGCATAACTCTTTTGTCGATCTTGTGAGGTTTTTATACGTTACCGGATCATTTGAATCTTTTCTATAGTCATATATACCAACTCCAGTCCCAACAACGTTGCTTCTCCCACCTCATCCCAGCATACTGGAGAATGACACTTTCTTCCATACAACGCCTCAAATGGAGCCATGCCAATACTTGTTTGATAACTGTTGTTGTAGGAAAACTCCACCAATGGTAAGAATTTATCCCAACTTCCCTTGAAGTCAAGGACACAGAGTCTTAATAGATCTTTAAGAGTTTGAATAGTCCTCTCCCATTTGTCCGTCAAAATCGAGGATGATATCTTGAAGCTAAATTGTAGAATCTGTGCCCATAGCTTTCTCGAAACTAACCCAAAATCGTGAAGTGAATCTTGGGTCTCGATTAGAAACTATGGATCTTGACATACCATGTGATCTTACAATCTCGTTTATGTACATACTGAGCAAGGCGTTCAAGTGTATAAGTTTCTCGTATCGGTAAGAAATGAGCAGACTTGGTCAATCTATCAACAA
Source organism: Panax ginseng (assembly GCA_020205605.1). Lineage (NCBI taxonomy): Eukaryota > Viridiplantae > Streptophyta > Magnoliopsida > Apiales > Araliaceae > Panax > Panax ginseng. The sequence continues at coordinate 26,655,303 of CM035148.1, read as the reverse complement.
TGACCCAAATCGCATCTATACCTTGAGAAACCTTAGGAAGGCCGAGTGCTTGAAATCCATGGTAATATGCTCCCACTTCCACTCTGGAATTTGAAGTGGTTGCAATGGACCTTTTGGTACTTGATGCTCCGCTTTAACTTGTTGACAAGTTAGACACCTTAAGATAAACAGCGCTATCTCTCTCTTCATATTTCTCCACCAAAATGTATGACGAATATCATGATACATTTTGGTACTCCCAGGATAGATTGCAAATGGTGTGTTGTGCGCCGCCATCATGATTTTATACTTTAAATCAGGGTCGTTAGGAACACAAAGTCTGGAGTTGACTCGAAGTATGTCTTCTTCATTGATTCTTGCTTTCGGCATAGCACCTTCTTGCACTTTCTTCCTCATACGCATCAGCTCCAGGTCTATAGCTTGAGCAGCTTTAACTTTATCAATTAAAGTCGGTTCTACTCGTATATTCACCATCATCACATGGGTCCTTGAAGTCTTTAACTCTATCTCCATCCTTTGCAAGTCACACAAAATGGGCCTTTGTGTTGACAATATCGCACTCGTACTTACATATGATCTTCTATTTAATGCGTCAACTACCACGTTCGCTTTTCCAGGATGGTATGATCATAATCTTTCAATAGTTCAAGCCAACGTCGTTGTCGCATGTTGAGTTCCTTTTGAGTGAAAAAATATTTGAGGCTTTTATGATCCGTAAAGATCTCCACCTTCTCCCCATACAAGTAATGCCTCCAAATTTTAAGTACGAAGACAACAGCTGCTAACTCTAGGTCATGAGTAGGATAATTCCTCTCATATTCTTTGAGTTATCTTAAGGCATAAGCTATGAATTTCCCATGCTGCATGAGAACACATCCCAACCCTTTACCCGAAGCATCACTGTAGACGACAAATCCCTCCGACATAGATGGTATTGTCAGAACAGGTGCTAAAATGAGTCTCCTCTTGAGTTCTTGAAAACTCTTCTCACATTCTTCGCTCCAACTGAACTTTGTATCTTTTCGAGTCAGCTGAGTTAATGGAGTAGCTATTCAAGAAAATCCTTCCACGAATCTTCGATAATAACCAGCTAAGCCGAGAAAGCTACGTACTTTGGTCACTGATTTAGGTTGCTCCAAGCTTTGAATTGCTTCAATCTTTGTCGGGTCAACTGATATTCCATGACTTGATACTACGTGCCTAAGGAATGCTACTTCCTCAAGCCAGAACTCACATTTCTTCAACTTGGAATAAAGCTTGTATTCACGAAGCTTTTGGAGTGTCAGCCTCAAGTGTTGCTCATGATCTTCACGGCTTTTGGAATAAATAAGGATGTCATCAATAAAGACGACCACAAAGTGATCCAAATATTCCTTGAATACTCGGTTCATCATATCCATGAAGGTAAAGAGGAGCATTAGTCAATCCAAAGGATATGACTAGAATTCATAATGCCGTCTCATCGAGTTTCGAAAAGCCGTCTTTGGAATGTCATCGGTTCTAATCTTCAATTGGTGATATCCGGAACGAAGATCAATCTTTGAAAAGAATTTGGCTCCTTGCAACTGGTCAAACATGTCATCAATACGTGGCAATGGGTACCTATTTTTGATGGTGACACGATTCAACTCCCGATAATCAATAGAAAGTCGCATACTCCCATTTTTCTTCTTTATGAATAGAACAGGAGCACCCCAAGGAGAAGTACTAGGACGAATAAAGCCAATGTCTAACAATTCCTACAGTTGGGTCTTTAACTCCCGAAGTTAAATAGAGCCATTCGATATGGGGCTTTGGAAATGGGTTTTCTCTGGGTTCAAGGTCGATACAAAATTTAATTTCACGCCGGGGTAGGCTGGGAAGTTCTTCTGGGAATACGTCAGAAATTTATTAACAATAGAAATATCATTCAAAATGCAGGCGTATTTTTGTTTAGATCGTGGACGTGGGCTAAGAAAGCTTGACATCCATTTTTCAATAAACGAATAGCTTTATGGCTTGAGATGACCGTGATTGATTTTAATGGTTTGGTCGCTTGAATTCGCATAATAGGTTGATTAGGAATATGAAAGCTAATAACCTTACGAAAATAATCAATTTTAGCATGATGAGTAGTTAACCAATCAATCCCTAGAATCACGTCAAATGCAAGTATTTTCAATGAAATAAGATCGATAGGTAATGTGAGGGTACCGATTTGAACCAAACAAGACTTATAAATAGTGGATGTAATGAAGGTTTTCCCAACTGAGTTTCCACAGATAAGTCAAAGTCTAATTTCTCCGAGTCAAATTTAATCGTTGAATGCAAGTAGGAGAAATAAAAGAATGGGTAGAAACCCCAGTATCAAATAAAGTATAGACTTATTTAGAGTTTATGATAAGCTTACTGTGATGACCTCATTCGGGTTCTTGCTTTCGGGAGGTCACAACAAATGCTCTCCCTTGCACTACTGGCTTTTGACTTTTTCCGGGATGGCTTTTGGTGCCTCCATCCTAGTTGAACTTGTCTTGGTGAGAACGACAAAATCGGGCTAAGTGACCTTCTCTTCCACAATTATGACATCTTTTGACTGACATCATCGGCAGTTTTGGTGATGTGTCCCTCCCTCCGCATTTGAAGCATATGATAGGTGGTCGTTCTCCTTCCTTAACAAGCAGAATCTTGGTCGACGCGTCTTTCCATCATTATTGAATCTCTTCTTCTTGAAATGTCCATTCTTATTGCTTTTATTACGATTACCACCGAAGTGGTTACCATTTTCGGCATGTTGATTCCTCCACGCTTGTTGTCACCGCTCGATGATTGCTCTCATTGGTATTATCATTTTGCTTACCGCTTCTCTCTTTGGTTCGCGTTTTCGTTATCGCGCTTCCACTAATCGAGCCCTATTTACAACATCCGAATATAAACACGGTTTATGAGAAATAAGATGTTGACGTATCTTCGGCTTCAAACCTCTTAAAAACATCCGCGTCATTCTCTCTTCATTATCCACCAAGTAGGAAGCAAACCGGGACAACTCGGCAAACTTTGCTTCATACTGCGACACGATCATATTATTCTGTTCCAACTTGATGAACTCTACCTCCTTCATGTGACGAATACTTTTGTGAAAGTACTTGTCATTGAATAGTTCTTAGAACTTCTCCCAAGACATTTTCAGTGCGGCAGGTTGAGTACGCTTTACCGATTCCCACCAGTAATCGCCTCTCCTCGTAACATAAAGGCGCAAAGGAACCTTTTGCTCTCGGAGCATCCCAAGACATCAAATATCTTGGTGATCTCGCTTTATCCATGCTTTCGCCTTAAGTGGTTTTGGTTCTCCAATAAACTCCGGTGGTCCCAGACTCCTTGAATCTGTTTAGCGGTGGACCGTCCGAGAGTTTCAAGTGGTTCCACCTACATTTTGGATAGAACCGCTTCTCGCTTTCTTTGTTGCATGAATTGCATAAAGCCTCGAACATTCCATCATTCATCATTTGGTCGGTGTTGTTGTTTGCATGAGGATTGTCGCCTTCACGATGCATATTATCTCGATTATTGATATGTGGTGAATCAACGACGCTTTGTGCTCCATTGCTATTCTCAACATTCTCGGATGTCATTTTCAAATACTGCCACAAAACAAAAGGTTAATTGACATGTAACATATTATCCCTATATTCTGACCGACCAATTAAATACCAAAAAAACTTAGGTAGGTCATACTAGCGAATGAATTCTCCGTCTCTCCCCTCCTAGTTCTAGTCTCACATCTTAGCCAGGGATCATATCCCTAAGCTTTGATATCAACTGTGACGCCCCCAAAATAGGTATACATCACCTATTCTGAGTCGCCAAATACATGGTACAGAAAATAAATAAATCTTTAATATACAACAAGATAGCTGTGAGTTTTAATACAAATACTGTCTTCTAGACAATATTCACTCTCAGAATAAGTCCCCATTACATTTATTATCACACTATTTAACAGAATAGTGAGGACTACTAATACTATCATCTGGTCCATCACTCCGTTTCCACTGGGTCCCAAATTTATATTCTCATTTTTTCAAGAGAACGGTTGAAAGAAAGGGTGAGCTCAACTAGCCCAAAGAAGAAATATTATGACTAAGATAATGCGAGAATAAATTATCATTAGCCTTGACGATGTTAAAGCGATAATATATAACAAACATCAAGTTTAAGCTGCTTAATGGAACAAGCAATCCATTAGAAGAGTCAAGTAGAGAATAAAATCTACTATCTTCTATGATTTAAAAGGTTTTTCATGACTTTTATCGCTGAGACTCAGCTTAATAAATAATCCACATCATCGAATCACCCATGCACTACGGCTAAGGATATTCTTTAGTATCACGACCACAATTATCCATGCACTACGGGCCAAGAATATTTGTGTATTCATTAATGGTCATGATCATGCCAACAACTGTCCATCAATGCACTACGGCCAATGATGACTTATTCTGAGAGTGGATATTGTCTAGAAGACAGTATTTGTATTAAAACTCATAGCTCTATTGTTGTATATTAAAGATTGTATTTGTTTTCTGTACCATGTATTTGGCGACTCAGAATAGGTGATGTATACCTATTTTGGGGGCATCACAATTAATATATTTCCGACTGAAAACCTTCGGTCGGGGATATTTGGTCAATGATAAGCATGACACGTGGCAGCGTAACAAAATGTGCAGATTCCTTAAAATCGACGGAATTCCGTCGATCGTATCACTATTCCGTCGAGAATAGATGTGACACGTGTCACATGGCCAAAATGGGAAGGACTTATTTTAAATTGAAAACTGTCGAGAATAAGTCTTATTAAAATCAAGAATAGTGTTTTTTTTTAATATTTTATTTATTTTTGCAATATCCAGGGATTTAACCCACATCTTTAACCTGAACCTGTATTCCCAACAACACATACACATACATAAGCTAACAATATGACCAATAACATGAATTACTATTAACAAGGCCGACAATATGTCAAAAACCAAATAAATGAGAAGTAAAAAGGTCAAAAACATCCCATTAAGCTAAATTAAACTACAATGTCAAACCAAGAACAAAGTAATGTAAACTACAATACATCAAAAATAATGTAAACTACAAAATAATGTAACTCAGAATGTAAACTAAGTCAAAATAATGTAAACTACAAACGAATGTAAACTAAGTAAAACTAGTAGAGCCTTCAGATGAGGAGGATCATCGGGCAAGGCCGACGCGCCTCGGAGTATGAAAATCATCAAGATCGTCATCCCGCTCATCACCGCCACACCTCTGTTGATACAATATAATGTAACTCATTAGTCCATATATATGATTCAGCTTAAAGATAACTAAATGAAAATTAAATTACATGCAGAATATATATTTGAATTTAAAACGAATAGATATACCGAAGCAATGAGGGTCGACTCAACATCGGCCCAAACGCGTCCTAGACTAAGGTAACCACCATCCGAACAATCTTGTCGCGTATCGCGCCCATCTTTCTGGAGGGATACCGTACTTTCGGCGGTGGCACCAACAGCAACGTCTCGCGTTAAGGTGATGGAGGCGAAACAATTGAAGCGAGTCTTCGACGATGGAACATCGATTTCGGCCTCAAACCTTTCTGACACCGCAACCATAATACGCTGGAACAAAGCATCGTCTAAGCCCGGTAGCTCGTATGTGATGGTCCCACGGGGGCTCTCGGACGCAGACGCTGGCTAGACCCTACAAAAATAAATATAACATGAATAATATGATAAATTTTCTTTATTCATAAACAAGAAATAAACTAAAAATATTATACCTCCCGACGGTGTAGTATAGTTGGTATCCTCAGAACCTCAAAGACTCGACATCTGGCCGCTAAGTATTAGTGGGAGTATCCCGAGACGCGATTTCAAAGAGCCGCCTCCTCGTCCGAGATAAACTAATCTCAAGCGGAGGGACGGTGGAATCTAACGTCTCAGGATCACCCCTAATAGCCTACATCTCCCATTATCTGTTGGGTGCGGATCTTCTCAAACCGCTCCTGTAATTTGATATCATCATATAAATTACGTAATATTATCCTAAATAATATTTATTATAGTAAATGTATTACCCGTATAGCTAGTGTCTTTGGAGACATCGATCGATCGTCGAACTCAAGTAGAGCCCTTTTGGCGTATTAAACTCATCCCGTAACTCCATCATAGTAGTAGAGGTCTACCAAGGTAACTCGCATGGCCTAAATCATATACATTAAATAATATCACCTTAATTTACTATAGTTGCAGTTTAATATTAAACTAAACTAAAGGGAAATACATACCACCTTAACCTCCTGAAACGACTGCGAGCGTAAGTATGTACTGTTCCTTGACTTTGCCTCGATTTTCTTCATCTGCTCCGACTTGGTCTTGAACGCATCATCATCCCAACGCATACATCGCAGCCCATGTTGGATCTGATACTGCCGGCGGATGATGCTCTCGCAAAGTAGTCCCGAGCGATTCTTCTACCTTCCGGACGCCCTCCGCCAGCATCTCGCATGACCGGTAGACATAATTTCTCGAGATGTGGGCAATGATAATCTGCGTCACCATCCGCCTCGATGATGTCATCTACGATCTATAAGATTCTATCAAAGGATATAACATACGATAATTAATTATTTGAACAATATGTAAATAACATGGACCTTGATTTAATATATGTAATTCGATTTACATTGAAACTCCCGCAACACCGTCACCATGGCCGACATTGTACGCTTGAGTATCAAGCTAAACGACATCTTTGGGTGCGGTATGCGAAGACATGAATAAGCCGTTACAACCTTGGCGCAAGAGAAAAGTACCGTAATATCTTCTTGAACATGTTTCTCCTTCCCCCCACGTTTTGTGATTTTGTACCGAGGCAAATTGCATATATCACACTACACCTTATCTTTGTCCTCCCCATAGTATAACATACTGTCCCGCCACAATCATCAATCTTCTCATACCCAAGATTCAACCCTTAACCATCTTCTTCACTTTATAGTAACTTCATGCAAGGTGGTATTATCCTTAGGTAAGAACTCCACGAAAATAGCAAGCAAATCATTGAATCCTCTCTCACTGCAGTCATGCTCATTCTTGTAGTGTAAAAGCTTTGTCACTGCAGAAAGCCTGGTGTGTTTGTCGTGTTCAGGATACAATGGGGTCCCTGATTTAGATAGCATCTTGTAGAAGGCAGCTGCTGAATCATTTAGCTTTTGTTGATGATCAACACTGCTTGGCGCATGCTCATTTTCAGCCCAGTCAATATTCGTAGGGTCGTACGCATCTACCAACATCTCCACGACATCATAGTTATCTTGTGACTCCCCCAAAATAGGTATACATCACCCATCTTGAGTCGCCAGATATCACACTATACAAATCAAATACAAACTTCATTTATCTAATCGTTGAAGCGTCGTAAATGTAGTATGACAATGAGATAAGCTATGAGTTTTAATACAAATATATGTAACTCTCATGGTGCCTCGACCACAACCTTACAATGGTACTTTACATAAAAGTACAAACCAAAAAGCTGCTTTTAAAAACTAAAATCTTTGGGAAGTGCTCAAGAAACCTTCAGACATGGGAGGTCACGCGTCGTGTTATGATAGATATCATATGTCCACGTAATTATCCTTGGTTGACCCAAAAGTTCCCAAAGAAAAATAAGAAGATTACCGTGATGCCCCAAAATTAGGTATACATCACCCATCTTGGGTCGCTTGAGATACATGGTATGTAATTCAAATACAACTTACTAATACAACTATAGTGTACAATATGACAAAACATAAATCGTGAGTTTGAATACAATTATTGTCTACTAGAGATTATACAAACTCAAAAGGAGTCCTCATTATAATTATTATCACACTATTTCACAAAATAGTGAGGACTACTAATCTTATCCTCCGGACCATCACTCCGTTTCCCGACTCGTCCCCAAATACTATATTCTCATTTCTCAAGAGAAACGGTGAAAGAAAGGGTGAGCTCAACTAGCCCAAAGAAGAAATATTATGACTAAGATAATGCAGAATAAATTATCATTAGCCTCCAACAATGTTAAACTGATAAAATACAATAGACATCAAGTTTAACTGCAGCGGAACAAGAAATCCATTAAAAGAGTCAAGTAGAGAATAGAATCTACTATCTTTTATGATTTAAAAAGTTTTTCATCACTTTTATCGCTGAGACTCAGCTCAATAAATAATCCACATCATTAAATCATCCATGCACTACAGGCCAAGGATATTCTTTAGTATCACGACCACGAATTATCCATACACTACGGGCAAAAGATAATCATGTTTTCATCAACGGTCCTGATTATGCCATAAAACAATTCATCTTTGCTCCCTTGGCCGAAGAGAATCCATAGCCATAATCATACCAAAAACTGTCCATCAATGCACTACGGGCCAATGAGGACTTTTAATTTTCACATCATTTTGTAACATTATGGTCATGATTATACCGAATAATCCACGGTCATAATCATACCAAGTCCATCTATACCTTCACAAAGCCACGATGACTTTCAACATAACATAAATGTAAGACCCAAATTTTTTAAATAAAAGGAATTTCCTTTATTTATTATTTTGAAATAGTAAGTGGTGGATTTGATAAATGTGGTTAGTTATGGGTAAAAAATGCATAAATATTTTAAATAAGCAAGTGGTGATATAATATTCATTATCGGAGAATATTCGTTTGGTCGTGGAATATTAAGATCATTGCTTGGGAATATTAAATATGATTTATCTTGTAGACCATGTGTGGGCCCCATAATGTAAAGCGATTGGATGAAGAAAACGACAAATATAAGTTGTTTAAAAATAACGACGTAGTTGTTCGCGCTTTACGGTTGGAATACCGGTGGTTAAAACACGAGAATCTGGCGTTTGTTACACAAGAAGACACCAGTATTGCACCAATTATTGACTTTACGTAAGAAAGGCACTACTCAATAATGGTTACGATAATCATTTCAAAGATTTTATTTTATTGATTCAATAATCTTTGCGTTGATATTTTTATATTGTCATTGTTTCAATAAATTGTTATTACACAAGATTTTTATTATCGAAGCAATAATTCATATTATCTGAATAATATTATTAGATAACATTATTGGCAATGTCTAGAAAGTTCGCCTCAAGAGAGGTTTGGTCACCTAATTCATACGCCAATATAAGAGAAATTCTTATTGGAAAACCCCTCTTTCACGAACCCACTGGTTGTTATTGTGATTACGTAATATTATTTGTGAATAATTAATTATTGATTCATATGATGAGGAAAATATTGATTTTATGTGGATATAGATGGAGAAAATTTTATAGTGACAATTGTTGAAAATTAATATTTTATCTTTTTACGATAAAATAATTCATTTAAATATATTACTTTAATAATATATTAACGATGATATTTTTACGATGAATGTGGGATATATAAGTATATGTGGAGGAGGAGTATTTTTGTTACCAAAAATGTTTAAAACATGTTAAACATGCTCGGTGGACCCCATTTATCGATTGAAATTTGATTATAGCTTTTGTAAAATCGCCCATTTGTAGATTTTTGATCAATTTCATTTGGAATTTGGAAAACTTTCTTACGTAAAGTTGTAGAGAATTGAATTTCCTATAAAAATTGCGAGATTTGAATTTTACGCAAAAGGGCTATTTATTGTGAATTATTAAAGTTCAAGTTCAAATAATTGATTTTTGGAAGTTTAAAATATTTTATTTACAAAAACGTTTTTTTCATTTGGTTCCCTCATTTAACACATGACAAGTTCTGTTGAAATTCAGATTCAAGGTGTGTCAGAGGAATTATTATTATAAATAATAATATTATATTAAATTTTCTCGCTTTGGTGTTCTAAGCAATTTCTATAAAATAGGCTTGGGTTAGAATTGAAAATCACACCGTAAACTCAAGTTTTCTCTCTATATTATCGAGCGTATTCTTGTGAGTATTTTGAGTATACTTTGAGTATTGCTATACTGGTGCAAGTTCAAGTCATAGCCTATATATCGGTGTTTCAATTAAGATCTTGTCTTTTCGAGGTAAAGGATGTTATTTTCTTTTCAAATGATATTATTTCTTCAATATCATTATTTGAAATATTTGTTGGAACTTTTATCAAATTTGGAACTTTTTCATGTCTGGGGTTACTTATTCATGAGTTCTTATTCACGAGTTACTATTCACGAGTACTATTCACGTAAGCGTGAAGATGTTTTTTGTGAAATTTCTATCTTTTGGTGTCTGAGTCTTATTCACGATATGGCATTATTCACGATCTGAGACTATTCACGATATAAGACTATTCAATTTAGAAAAATGAAATTTCTTCTTTTCGTCAAAATATTTATTGTGGATACTAGCTTTGATTGTATCCATGTTTTAATCATTCTTGAATTTTACACCACTATGATTATTTTTGAGGTATTTTTGGACGTGGATAAAACAAAGTACGATGAATGATGATATTATGGAATATCTTTGGCTGTGAAAGTGTAAAAGATGAATGATTTTCGATGAATATCTTTGGCCTCAGTAGTGCAAAGATGAATGATTTTCGATGAATATCTTTGGCCCTGTAGTGCAAAAAGATGAATGATTTCGATGAATATCTTTGGCCCGTAGTGCAAAAAGATGAGCAGTGTTTAAATGAACATGATTAATGATGAATGTCCTTGGCCTCAGTAGTGCAAGGATGAATATTTGATCTCGATATATATATTGATTGATGTTACAGGATAAAAATAGGCGATGAACTTTAAAATTCATACATGTAAGATGGTAGTTTGCATTCTCTACTTAACTCTTCTAATGAATTATTATTTCATCGCATGAATATTGATTTAAAACTTGTTGTCTATTGTATTCTATTATATTTTTCCTCGTTGAAGACTAACGATAATTTTGTTGTATATTATCTTAATCATAATATTCTTTTATCGGGCTAATCGAGCTCACCCTTTTCCTTTTTGTTCTATTTTTCTTCTCGTGAGGCGAGAATGTAGCGAAAGTATTAGTTGGGGTATGGAATAAAGGTTCTAGAAAGAGTTGTTTAGTAGTCCTCACCATTTTTGTAAAATAATATATAAATAATTGTGATGAGGATTTATTTGGGTATGCATATTATGCAGAAGACAATAATTGTTTTTTAAACTCACAAGATATATGTTGTCGTATTTTGCACGACAAATGTATTAATAAAGTTGTAGTTATTACGCACTCATGTATTTGGTGACTCGAATGGGTTGGATGGAATGGACCTATTTTGGGGCGCCACAATAAAACATGAGGATGATGACAATGATATAAGAATTCAATTAAACAAGTTCAAGAATTAATTTGTCCAGAACCAATAACGTCCAAATTGTCAACATGATCTCGCTTTGTAGAGTAAAATTCAAGAATGCTCGTAATAATATTTCCATTTAAAAGATATCTTTGGATGAAGCGTAAATATCAAGGATATTCCACTAATTTCATGCAAGATAGAAGTTAAAGTTTTAACCAACCGAGTATAATAAAGAATGGAATAACAAAAGAAATTACCATGCATACGATGATAGATCAGTATATGTAGGTTATTCCAATGAATAATAAATAACGGAACCGAATTACAGTAAAAACGCATGCAGCAGGATATTCCAATGTAATAATAAAGAATAGAACCGTGTCCTACAGATAACACAAATAGGATATTTCGACGTAATAATAAAGAGGCAGAATAATAGAAGAATGTCACCAAGTATAGGGTAGCACATGTATCAAAAGTTATTCCAATGTAACAATAAAGAAATGGAATAATGTAAGTTCTCTTCTTGAATACAAAAGAATAATATCCCTTACCAGTAAAATAATACTTGATATAAGAGTAGTGAAGAATAGAAGTAAAACTTTTCTTCTATCTCTCTATAGTTTCTCTCTCAGAGTTCAAATTGAATTGTAAGAAAATAATGAAGGAATGAGCTTCTATTTGTAGGAAAATGGAATGCATAAGAATTAATCCATGAACGGTCCAGTATTGATTTACTTTAATCGACTATCCATATTTAAAGAAAAATCTTTTAAATAAAATATAATATATTCTATTTATATAAATAGATTTTATTATGCAAACACTACGCAAAACACTATATGCATAATAAAATATAATATATTCTATTTATGTAATAACTTTAATAAAGTATTCATTTTTATATAAAAAGATTTTACTATGCAAAACACTATGCATAATAGAATATAATATATTCTATTTATAGAATAACTTTAATAAAGTATTCATTTTATATAAAAGATGTTTTATTTTATTACGTGAATAAAACAAAACTTCTAAATCAACAATAATTGAATCAAATAATGTGAGATACTATGCAGTTAACTATTGTAACAATAATTAAACAAAATTGAGTGATTTCTCACATAAATATCAATAATCAATACCGGTGTGCTACTATGCAACAACGCCAGACATCGCATTTCTTTTACTACCGAAAGTAGTTCAATGAAGATCAACGGTAAAACTTCCACCGTTATTTTCAATAAAATATTTTTATCGTTTTTCAATCCGACAATAATTCCATTGTGGGGTCCACTAATGATGATTGTGTCATTGCATTTAATATTTTTTCTCGCTTAAAACGAATATTCCCCACCAATCGAATATAATATGACAACTTGCATACTTTGCAAAACTTATAAATATTACCCACAATTATAACATTATCTCAAATTCACACCATAATATAAAAAAATTATTTCGAGAAAATTAATTCTTTATTCCTAAAATATGGGGTTTCACAATTACTATCATCTTCTTTCCAATGGTGAGTCTTCTCTTGACATATAATTATCTCCGTCGTCTCTAAGTGAAAATTATATTTCAAATATACTCCAAGATCATATAGGTAGTACTCGTAGATATACTCAGCAAGTGGATGTGCACAACCATGCATGTCTTATGATAACACGAGGTTGTATGTCATTAGATATCTTGTATGATAGTGGCAAAAACACCCTTCCAACGTTGGGTTCGCCTCACCCTATTTGATTCACCAAATATAACTACTAAATGGTGTATAGAATACAACACACTTTTCTATATTGTTTAGGAGAACCTCCACACTAGAGACCACCGCTCTATTCTCCTCGTTAACCTCATTTCGACCCAAATTTACACTCTTATTACCGAAAGGAATTGTGAAGCGTAAGGGTGAACACAACTAGCCCAATAAAGAATATCATGACTAAATATAATTAAATTATCAATAGCCTTTCACAAGAATGAATCGTAGATTTAGAACATATGGCAGATGATAAAACTTTTCAACCATAGTTGCAGTGGAACGAGCAATCCATTAGAAGAGTCAAATAGACCATAAAGTCTATTATCTTCTCCACGTTAAAAATCCACCAACAATGTTTTATCCCTGTAACATCAGTCAACAATTCCTGTCCATAATCAGGTGAATAACTCATAATCATAATTGTGGTTCTAAATTCCTCTTCGCACCAAGACGAAGATAATTTTCATCACCTGCCTTTACCTGAAACATCAAAGACCATGGTTATACCAAATCACAATTCTTGTCCATAATCATACTAATAAATTTATTTTTCCACCACGGGCCAAAGATATTCATTAATAGTTCATCTTTCCACTCTAGGCCAAAGACATGCAACTGTATTTTAGAAGAGTAAAGTAGAGCATGATATCTACTATCTTCTACGAATTAAAAGTCTATTATCAATATTTTATCGCTGAGACTCAGCTCAATAAATAATCTACATCACCAAATTATCCATGCACTACAAGGATATTCGTTAGTATCATATCCATGAATTATCCATACACTACGGCCAAGGATATTCATTATTATCACATCCATGAATTAATATTTCATCGCTGAGACTCAGCTCAATAATTAATCCACATCATTGAATCATCCCTGCACTACAGGCCAAGGATATTCATTATTATCACATCCATGAATTAATATTTCATCGCTGAGACTCAGCTCAATAATTAATCCACATCATCGAATCATCCCTACACTACAGGCCAAGGATATTCATTAGTATCACGACCACGAATTATCCATGCACTACGGGCCAAGGACATTCGTGTTTTCATCAACAGTCATGATCACGTCATAAAATAATTCATCTTTGCACCCTTGGCCGAAGAGAACCCATGGTCATGATCATACTAAAAAATGTTAATCAATGCACTACGGGCCAATGAGGACTTTTACCACATCATTTGTAATATTACGGTCATGATTATACCGAATAATCCCTGGTCATAATCATACCAAGTCCATCTATGCACTACGGCCAAAGATAACTTTCAACACAATATAAACATGAGGATGATGACAATTATATAAGCATTAATCAAACGAAACCAAGGTTAAATATTAAAGACTTTAAATTTATCCAAATATTATCAATCATTTAATAAACTCATAATATAATATTATTAATATTATAACAATATTTTAATCACTTCTTAAACTCATAAACAATTTATTTTAATTGTTTACACTTTACCAAATAATACATTTAATCATTCAAAAGTGCCATACTCATAAGATTTCATCACCAATGATCAAATCCCTCATAAAAAATCTGCATATACCTTATATAGAATTTTCAAGCCATAAAATCCTATTTACCAATTTTTCAACTTCACATAACATATTTAATTCATATGTTCGTAACTAAACCATTTTCAAAATAAATACCAAATCAGTCCCAAACATTTTTCTTTCTTGTGATTTAGCAGAATATAGTTCCATATTGAACATATATTTTTCTCAGATTTTTTAAAATTCATTTACTATTTTTCATGTGGCCAAAACTGTCGAATATTTAGACATTTATCATAAATTGTACTTTTGTCCAAAATTCCGAAATTTAAAGGGTATACTCCTGTTATATACATGTACTCCCAATAAAAATTTCACCAATTTTGGAGTTAACCACAAGGAGTTATAAGAGTTTACTTTTAAAATAGTCTTTTCTCATAAAATTCATAACTCCTAATCTATACATCCAAAAATCGCCATTTTTGGACACAATCTAGAAAACTTAACAATTTATCATTTCCAATTTTTTTCAGAATTTTTTAGGGTCAGAAAAATTATGAAACTGCAAATGGATTTTCACCCGCCCAGCGGTAATCCACGTAGATAGATCATTTCCACAATTTAATAAGGAATTAATACGAAGAATCATTCACCATGCATGTGGTAATTCACAAAGACAGGTTATTCCAACATAATAATAAAGAATGGAATAACAGAAGAATTCACCAGGCGTGTGTAATCCGCACATACAAGTTATTCCAACAGAATGATAAAGAATGGAACCGTGTCACGCAGAATCCGCATTACGCACATTATATTCCAAATGTAATAATAAAGAATGGAATCGGGCATGCGTAATCGCATGCAGATAGGATATTCCAAATGTAATAATAAAGAATAGAATCGGGGCATACGTAATTCGCATTGACGATATGATATTCCAATAGAATAATAAAGAATGGAATAAAGAATGAATTCACTGTGCACGCGATAGATCGCAGATGCATGTTATTCCAACAGAATAATAAAGAATGAAATAATGTAAGAATTTCACCATGTATGCAAGATTACTTCACATAGACAAAGTTATTCCAACATAATAATAAAGAATGGAATAACAACCCTTACGAGTATTGAAAGAAAATAACTCTCTTCATGAATACGAAAGAATAATACCCCTTACTATAATAATAATATCCCTTACCTTAAAAAGAAGAGTATTCCGACAGTAGGGCGGGGATATACTTGAAGAAAACTTGCACTATTTTTTACGCTCAAAGCTTTCTTAAACTCTAAAGAAATACGCTCAAGATTATAGAAGAAGAATTCTCTGAACTTCTGGTGTGATTTTCAATTCTAACTAAGCATCCTATTTATAGGAGAATGGAAAGGATACTATGTCAGACTATGCAATAAAATATAATATATTTTATTTATAATCAAATAAAACAAAACTTTATAAAAAGTATTCATTTTTATATAAAAAGTTTTTTTTACTACGCAAACACTATATATGTAGCACTATATCAAACACTATGCATAATAAAATATAATATATTTTATTTAAAATCTAATAAAATAAATAACTTTATAAAAGTATTCTTTTTATATAAAAAGATTTTACTATGCAAAATACTATACAAACACTATGCATAATAAAATATAATATATTCTATTTAAAATCTAATAAAATAAATAACTTTATAAAAGTATTCATTTTATATAAAAAGATTTTACTACGCAAATATACGAGCCTTTATGCAAACACTATGCATAATAAAATCTAATATATTCTATTTAAAATCTAATAAAACAAATAACTTTATAAAAGTATTATGTTTTATATAAAAAGATTTTACTATGCAAACACTATGCAACAATTCATCAGTAGCAATAATTGAACCAAACCGATCGACTTCTCACGTAAACATCAATAATCAATACCATGTGCTACTATGCAACCACGCCAGACATCGTATTTTTTTTAACACCGGTGTTTCAACAGTTAACGGTAAAACTTCCGCCATTATTTTTATAAAAAATAATTTTGTCGTTTTCTAACTCCGATAATAATTCTGTTGTGGATTCCACTAATGATTGTGCCGTTGTATGAATATTCCCTATTAAAACGAATATTCCCCGACCAATCAAATATTATATAACAACTTGCTTATTTTATAAAAAATTTCACATATCACCCTTGACTTTAAACTTTTATCAATTTAACCATTTACGAAATAAAATAATAATAATAAGAAAATTGAATACTTTCATTTCATTAAATTCGGGGTCTTACATATCTGACTGGTCTACAGTATTGTCTGACAGTTCTCTAAACTCAATTGATTCCCCGTGATGAATCCATACCGAATACCCATCCACAAACCCACGTGAATATAAGTCAAATTTTACTTCATCGGCAGTCTTCCATATCATGTTCTTACACTTGAGACACGGGCATCTCATCTTTCCGAATTCGGATCATCAAGATGTTCTATTGCTTTGTTCATAAAATTGGACACCCCGTCACGGTACGCATCAACTAATCCCTTCCCATCAATCTTTATCCTACGGTACATCCAACTCCGGTCGGCATCCATCTGTAATTGAGAAAAATACCCAATTAGATCAAGAATAATCATGAATGTGGTCAAAGCATGAATTTAGTTTACCTAGTTTATATCTCCACTTAAAGGGTTAGGTTTATCCAGTTCTCGGATCGTCTCCTCACTAAGTGCCAATCTTAAGCACGTTTCTACTATTTTCAGAAATTTTCAGCAACACCTCCTCATGGTCTCCAAGTACACGAAATAGACCAAGAAAACTTAGTCTAATTAAGTATGCACTCGGAGAACATATAGAGACACCAACTAAAAGTTTCTCAAAATTTATAAAAACGCACCATGTGCATTGGCACCGACCTAAGTGAGAGACATAACATCCGAAGAATAAATCCAAATGGGGACTACCGAGCAATTTCTAAGTTGACACCTCCAAAGCATGTATGTATTTAATCGGGTTTCTAAGTTGACACCTCCATTTAATTTTATTTAATTGTATTGCATCCCAACTAAACAAATGCTACTTAGTTATTAATTGTATTTTATTTTATTTAATTATATTTTATTTAATTTTGATTTTATTTAACTAAGTAAGTGCTACTCAGTTTAATTGTATTTATTTTGTATTATATTATTTTAAATTAAATTACGTGAATTTTTATTTAATTTAATTTAATTTAATTTGTATTATCTTAAATTAAATCATATATTTATTTTATTTTATGTTCAATAAAATTATTTATTTTATTTTAATTTATTTTATTTTACTTTACTTTTTTACTTTATTTTAATTTAATTTAATTTAATTTAATTTATATAATTTAATTTATTTAAATTATATTATGTTAAATTAATTAAATTTAATTAAGTTCAATTTAATTATATTAAATTAAATCAACCAAATGAATTTTATTTTACTTTATTTTAAATTTAATTTAAGTTTTGATTATACCCAATTATATTATACTATATATATATATATTATATTATATAATTTAATATTAATTAATTTATTTAAATTTTATTATCTTAAATTAAATTAAGTTAAAAGTATATTTAATTCAATTTAATTTGTATTATATGTCATAATTCAATTTATTTAAATTGTATTTTAGTATTGAGAAACTAATAACTATACATTAATATAATAAAGAATGTGCAATTGCTGAGTTCTGATAGAATTTCGTCGGATTTAACAAATATGACTCTTAATCAATTAATCAACTATAATCAACTATAATATATGAACAACCAACAAGTTTACAATACAATTTAACAATTGTATATACTCAAATCTGCAAAATAGGCAGTAATTAACATTAACAAACAAACAATTAATTAAAACAATGAAGTTCCAAATTTAGTAAACTATCACAGAAAATAGGAGTGAGCAAAAAACGGATAAAACCGAACTACCGAACCAAACCGAATTTTTTTAACCGAATTATTTCGGTTTTTCAGTTTTTTTTGGAATTTCGGTTATATCCGAATTATTATTCAATATTCGGTTTCGGGTTCGGGAGTAAAAATCAAGCTATTTGGATATCCGAATAACCGAATTTATTAATTAAAAATAATAATTTTATCTTATATGAAATATCTATTCTATTCACCCTGGGCCAAGTCTGTTGAGTGTTGTTTTCACTAAAAAGCCTTTTCATATCTATTCTATTCACCCAACTTATCTCAGCCTCTCGCCTCTTTCATCTCTCATCTCTCATCCCAAATC
This sequence comes from Panax ginseng, assembly GCA_020205605.1. Classification (NCBI taxonomy): domain Eukaryota; kingdom Viridiplantae; phylum Streptophyta; class Magnoliopsida; order Apiales; family Araliaceae; genus Panax; species Panax ginseng. The sequence goes on along the minus strand of CM035148.1, from coordinate 26,636,345 downwards.
CAAAAGAGAGATTTGAGTTGTTTCGTTCGCCATTTTCGCCTCTTCCGTTTGCCATTTCAGAGGTCTTTGCGATCCCAACATCAGCATCAGCTCTCTTAGATCTGATTTGGATTTTGATAACAGAGAGATTTGAGCTGTTTTTATTATTACTATGAGTTTGTTCTTCTATTTTTTTGTTGTGGTCTCTTAGATCTGATCCAGATCTATGTTTTTTTTGTGGTGATTTGAAATTGAATTGCCATCAAATCTGTGGCTTTGTTTTTTCTTTTTCTGGTAATGAGATTTTTATGCTAATAAATATGTTGTATATATTATTTTCATTTCGGTTATTAACCGAATAACCGAATAATAAATTCGGTAATTCGGTTATCTATTATTTCGGTTATCAGTTTGGATATCAAAATGGTGTTATTTTTGGTTTTAGGTTATAACAAGAATAAATTTTATTTGGATTTGGTTATAATAGAATGCTCACCCTAATGTAACATCCCAATTTGAACAACACTGCAAAGGAAATTTAGGATTCAACAACATTTCAACAGATTATTTCAACACTTTCAACAACATTTAAACAGAAAATTTAGGGTTCTAAGTACTTATACCCAAATCTATGCATAACCATATACATATCTGAAAATTTAGGGTTCTAAATTTAAAATTAATTGATAAAACTAACCTTAAATTGAGAGAGAAGGAGGACCAGAGAGGGTCTAGAGAGAGAGCAGCAGAGGGAGCCGGAGGTGAGTGCATCGACGAGAGAGGAGAGGTGTCACGAGCGAGGATTGGTAGGAGATGGGGCTTAGATGAGAGAAAGTCTACTTACCATGAGAGAGAGAGACGGAGACGACGAGTAGTGGGAGGAGGGAGAGGGAATGCAGGAGCAGAGCAGAGAGAGAAAAGGATAAAAAATATTAGCAGCAGCAGAAGTGAGGCTCGCGGCTGTTAGTGATTAGATTTTAAGGATTATTTCCGACGGACATCCGTCGGGATTAGTTCCGACGACATTACGGTATCCTCGACGAATAATCCGTCGATATTAATAGCTCTTCCGTCGAGGTTGTTATTGGCGCTGGAGGGAAACTTTCGCGCCACAAACATGGTATAGATCGACTGAATTCAGTCAATTTTATACTATCCTCGAGGGATTGATGAACGACTGAATATTCCGTCGGCAATACATTAATTCCGAGCGAATGAATTTCGTCGACCTTAATTCCGTCAGAAATAGTCCTATTTCTTGTAGTGCGTGGTGCGGGTTCGGGTCGCAAAGTCGCATTGACGCTTTAATTAGGCGCACTTTGCACGTACGCATCGTCGCTAGGAGCCTCGCCCGAGCGAAGAGCCTCTTTTTAGCATTGAACCATATTAATAAACTTCATTAATGGTTAAACAATTTTTTATTTAATCATTATGGGATGCAAAACTGATATGTAATTATTATATCATTTATTTTGCAAATGATTATTTACTCACAATTCAGTTATGAAACTGAATAGTCTTCATCTACTTCCTTCTATCACCTTTACACAACAACATATATTGAGGTTCAAAATGAGTTGGAAGTGAATTGCTAATAACCTTTAATAAACCTTAATGATAAGAAACAATAAACACATTAAAAACAAGGAATACTTGTGTCAAATCCTTATTTTTTTTAATCTGTATTCATTTTACTTTTTCATGATCTATAAGATTTCGTGTGGTAACAGAAGTACATGCAAGGACTCAACGTGGTGGTTGCTTGATTGCTCCTCGATGGGGCGCACCCATTTTTTTTTTAACTTTAGATGAATATATATTTACTTTTTAACGGAGTAATAATTACTATTAACATTTTAACTTCAATTATTACTTACTGCCTCCGTCTTATTTCTTTATTTATATAACTATTAACAACTTTATATATATACCATTAATGAATTTATACTCTTATAATCTTTTTACTCAATTTTTATTGAAAATTAAAAAACTGAGAAAAGATTTTATATTTGAAACCGATGAATTATTATACTCCGTACTACTTTCTCTCTCATATTACCATTATAACATGACCTTTATTTAATGTCTCTATATTCATTCTAACTTTTAATACTTATTGAGAGTGTGTGAATAACAAAAAAAATAATTTAGAGAACGTAGTAATTTATATGGGATGAAATAAATACTTCAATTAATAAATAATTTAAAAGAATAAATTATATAAAAATATATATTATTAATTTGTGTAAATTAATTAGAACGTTTATTTTAAAAGGGAGGAAGTATTAACTTATTTATACAGTAGTAGTAATAGTTAACATATAGTAAGATTTTAATTTCTGGTGGTTGTTGGTTCTTCTTAATTCCATGGCAATATTTTTGAAATTTAATTTGACATGGCCTTTTATCATTTTTGTTTTTAATAGTTAAGTCGTCCGATGGAAAGAAAGAAGAGGACTTATATATTGGGCATATGTGGATCCCTTTCCTACGTTTCTGAATAATCTTAGATAATTAGATAAAAAAATTGCTTAATTTATTTAGAATAAATATTGATAAATTTTATTATACAACTTATCAATATTTTATCTAAATAAATTAAATTATTTTTGTCTAATTATCAAATATTTTTCCTTTTATAATAACATGATTAGTGTGGGAAGACTACTTTAAACATATATATCTACATACATCCTTTATTAAATATTCTTATGTTTTAATTTTATATCCCTATTTGTACTCTTCCACGTACTCCCTCACAACTTCTCATATATATGTTGATTTTTTCTTAATTCCATGGCAATCTATATATATATATATATATATATATATATATATATATATGTTGATTTTTTCTTAATTCCATGGCAATCTGTTGAAATTTAATTTCGAGATCAATATTAAAGGACTAGGACTCTCTCTATTTCAAATAAATGAAGACTCTGTATTTCATGATTCAAATTTAAAATCATTTTTCACTCTCCCATTAGCATGATGTCACATTTCAATACATTTTAAATTTGGACCATAAAATGAAGAGTTTATATTTATTTGAAATGGGTAACTGACATGGCCTTTTGTCATTTTTGTTTTTATAGCTAAGTCGGGATAAGTAACGTGCATTTTAATTAATGATCGAGGGTATAATTATCTTTTGATCGACTATATAAAATTGAAATTTTGAAATATTTCAAGTCATGTGCGACGCATGTGCATTTTTGTGAGGTTATATTAATTTGTCTTTTGGCAATTAAATATTTTTCAAAATTCAATTATCAAATTAGAAAATATTTACCATTACACATGTATCTCACGTGACTTCAAACCCACACTTATGAATCAATACTTGTGCACAATTGTACGACGCCAACTCATTTTATGTGATGTGAGATACATGTGTAGTGATGTATATTTTTTTTAATTTGATAATTGAATACTTGAAAAATATTTATTTGTCAAAAAACAAATATAATTTCATTAAAATGCACGTGTGTTGCACATGACTAAAATTTTAAAAAATAAATTAATTTAAAGACCAAAAATGAATCAAAATACGAACTATAAAAACAGATGTACAGTGGTACGTACCCAACTTATTTTTTAACCAAATTACTACACATTTGCAGCACAAATTTAATCCAATTCATATAGCTAGTTAAAAACCCATGAGCCACTACACTAATGTAAATTACTCGTTATATATATATATATATATATATATATATATATATATATATATATATATGAGATTTCATCTACATATAATTTGATGACATTGTTTTAACAACTCACTTTTGGATCGTTGATTAACTTATTAGAAAGCTTAGATTGAAACATAAAATATATCCAGCCGGTACAATATATTGTGCCTAAAAAACAAGTTGTACCGGCTTTTATTTTAATATAAGGGCCCCACATGGTCAACATATTGTCAGTTTGTTTAAACAAAATAAATTTTTAATATTAAATAATGCCCAACCAGCACAGCTTGTACCGGTTGTGCCTCTTTTTTTTACGCATTTCCCCCCATTATATAGTCTGAGTCAGCACATTTGGTTAACTTAAAAAATTATAAAAATAGCCCGGCCAGGACAAACTGTGCTGGCTGTGAATTAAAAAAAAATAAAAAATGACAACCGTAACAAGCTGTACCGGCTTTCAGAAATTGTGCTTTGTTTTTCAGTTGTCAATATACGAATATTAAAAATTCGTTTTGTTTAAACAAACTGACAACATGTTGACCATGTGGGGCCCTTATATTAAAATAAAAGCCGGTACAACTTATTTTTTAGGCAAAACATATTGTACCGACTGAGTATATTTTATGTTTCAATCTAAACCTTCCAATAAGTTGATCAACGGTCCGAAAGTGGGTTATTAAAACAGTGTGTCCATGGTAATCCATTGTCATGAATTGAATCCATATATATATATATATATATATATATATATATATATATATATTCTGGATATATTTATAAAAAGATGACCTTAAGTATCTTATCTTAATTTATAAAGAACTCTATCTGGTTTCGAATTAGTTAGGATGCATTTTCATATTTTTGGATCAATTTGCGAAATCTCAAAAGTTAAAATCAATATAAAACTTTTAAATTTTAGTACAAACAATATTAATTGGTATAAATAAAATTAAAATTAATTCTGATATTTGTATTTTTTAAAAAAGAATTTAAGTAGATTCATATCGATTTTAGATTTTAAAATTTTACAAATTGACTAAAAAAAAATTAATCTAAATATACAACTAGTTAGATTGGGTAAGAGAAAATGAATTACGCTTTCTCTCCAATTTCTTCCCATACACCATTTTTGTTAGTAATAATTAAAATATATTAATAAATATATAGTTCACGATATTAAGATAAAGAGTAATGCTACACGGACAGGTATATTGGACAATTTTATTGGACATTTTCAAATTTTTTTTTTTTGCTTGCGACTACCAAAAAAATTCCTGTATAACTCTGTTTTTGTATATGTATCCAAATTACACCTAAAACACTATATTTTGTAAAAATTCCTGTTGAAATAAATACTATACATTTTTTGGTAGTCACAAGCAAAAAAAATAAAAAATTGAAAATGTCCAATATTCATGTCTAATAAAAATTTCTGCCAAGACTTATTGTAAGAGAAATAGAGAGGAGCTGGGGCAAGCCCAACGACTACATGAAAGGGAAGCTATTAGAACTATTAAAAATATTTTGACTGCAAAAATTTAAAAGAATTTTTAACGTTTAATGAAAAATTCATATCAATCCTTATATATAAATACAACACAGCCTCTCCAACTCAATCTATATAAATACAGCACAACCTCTCCAACTCAATCAATTTCAAAATTAATTTCAAATCAATTGATTAATCTGACTCAATTAACTAATCTGTCTACCAAATTGATTTCCAAAACCGACGGTGGCTCCTCTTCCTCTTCCTCTTCTTCTTCCACTTTCAGTTTCTTTCCCTTCCCCTTCCCCTTCCCCTTACCCTTACCCACTCTTCCATCTTCTCAATCAACCCAATCATTTTATTCAAATCCAAACCCCAATGGTTTCAAAATCTCACTTTCTCTCTCTAAACCCCCCAACTCTCCATTCTCTCTCTCCAAACCCTTCAATACCTCTCCACTACAATCAGAACTCCGCTTCCTCTTCCTCTTCCTCTTTTTCTTCATCTTCTTCTTCTTCTTCTTCTTTCAGTTTCTTCCCCTTTGTACTCATATACTGCCATGCCATGCCCTGCCGAACCCAAATGAAATGCTTCTAAGGAGAGAAAGAGAGAGAGAACAGATGACCAAGAACTCAAATCTAGAAATCCATCCTTCTAACTCCGAATCTCAGGTAAATTAATCTATGGTTTTTATTTTAAATTCCTAAAGTTTTCTCTCTCCTCACCCAATTCAATTCTTGAGTTGCAGGTTTTGGATTCATTTGATTCTCTATTAATTAATTCTTTATTCTGTCTAGCAATATTGTGCCGATATACAGATGAGTTGCTTTCCATGCCTCACCCCTCGACGAAAAGATGTTGAGAATTATGATCAAAATACTGGATGTTGATCAGGTGAATCTTCAGATTTTTATTTTTGTTATTTTGTGCATTGTGCTTAACTTTAACTATTCAAGGGGAAAGGCGAATTGAAATAAATGGGTATGGTTTGAAGGATAATCATATTTTTAATGGGAGATTATGGTATTCTTTTATTCATTTGTTTGGGTTTGCATTTGTTTGGGTTTGTGTTGGTATGCAATCATGTGCAAGTAAAGTGGGAGTGCCACAGAGTTTCTGAGAGAGAAGAAGGCAAGGAAAGTACTACCAAAAGGATAATGGGGCATGTAGCTACACATTTTCGTGAACTTCATAATTGTGACACATAATTTTAGAGATGTTAATTTGATTGGAGAAGGGGATTTGAAAGTGTTTACAAAGTACGCCTAGAATCGTGACAAGTGAGTTGTGAATTTATGAAGTTTCTTTAATTTTTATATGAAGAATGCATAGAAATTCTTTGCTATTATATGTTACTTAATTAGTTCCCCGCCAAAGAATCCAACTTTCTTTTTGTGGTCGTGTTTGAAATAATATTTCACTTTTAAGATTATGTACCTAATCTTATTATGTTCAAATAAGTTATTTGTATATTTACATTTATTTGGTTGAAGTTTAACTTTTCTTAAAAATTCAAAATTTAAAATCCCTCTCATTTCTAAGACAGAGGTGGTACATGTAAGAGCAAATGATGCAGACAATCTTAATTTCGAGTCAACTCTTAATCAATTTGAGTCAATTTCGTTCAATTTCATTCTTATTGCTGAGTTAGTTACCGAGTTGGTATAATATCATCTCTTCCTCTTCCTCTTCCTCTTCCACGAATCATAATCATCCTCAGGAACCGATCAAACACAACGACGCAACTTCCAAATGGTAATGACAAAAAATTAAAGTACTCCTCTTCTTCGGCCTCGATCCTTTTCATCTCCTCCTCAATAAATCTCATCTCGGTTTGATCTCTTCCTCCCTGTAAATCCCCTTAAATCGTCTCCAATCAAGGGGCGAAGTAAGTACAAGGTTGCCGTCTATACCGATGAAGGGCGGCGAAAGAGGGAGGATAACATGGTTGAGATCCGAAAGAAAAAAAGAGAAGAGAGGTTGCCTAAACCAATTGAACAATTTCTCCGCTGCTTCTCAACACGAAAAGAAGGTATATATCTATGTTATTTTTTTTTATGAACTTTTTTTAGTTGATTCAGGGACTGATGACCTTAATCGCAAATTTTCGTTCCCGGACTATTCAGTCAATTGGTAGTAAAATCCTCAATAATAATGGTTTGTGAGAAGTGTAAGTACCTTTACTCTTTCGTCATGATTCTTACATACAGTATATGTTTATGCATATGGAATTTATGTTCTAGGAGGTATATATTATAATTAAGTTAGAATTTGAAAGCTAAGGTTTTGAATTGAGTTGAGATTGAACAGGTGAGAAGGCTTGGTTCGAGCAGTTGTTCATGAATGTGGTGCACATTTGACAATTATCAGGTATTATAGTGCTCTCACCTAAGAATTACATGTAGTTATTTTGTGACGCCCCCAAAATTAGGTATACATCACCCATCTTGAGTCGCTTGGATACATGGTACATAATTCAAATACAACTTAATAATATCTGTTGTCGTGTACAATACGACAAAACATAAACCGTGAGTTTGAATAAATAATGTGTCTACTAGAGTATACAAACTCAAAAAGAGTCCTCATTACAATTATTATCACAATATTTCATGCAGAATAGTGAGGACTATTAATGCACCATCTAGGACCATCACTCCGCTTCTCAGACTGCGTCAAATTTATATTCTCATTTCCTGAAGAAGAGAACGGTTGAAAGAAAGGGTGAGCTCAACTAGCCCAAAAAAATATTATGACTAAGATAATTCGTAATAAATTATCATTAGCCTTAAATAGTGTTAACCGATACAATATAACAAACATCAAGTTTAACTGCAGTGGAACAAGTAATCCATTAAAAGAGTCAAGTAGAGAATAAAATCTACTATCTTTTATGATTTAAAAGGTTTTTCATCACTTTTATCATTTGAGACTCAACTTAATAAATAATCCACATCATCCCCGACTACTACCAAGGATATTCATTTAGTATTACAACCACAAATTATCCATGCACCACGCCCGAGGATATTTGTGTATTCATCAATGATCATGATCATGCCAACAACTGTCCATCAATGCACTACGGGCCAATGAGGACTTTTACCACATCATTTATAATGTTACGGTCATGATTATACCGAATAATCCCTGGTCATAATCATACCAAGTCCATCTATGCACTACAGGCCACAGATGACTTTCAACATAATATAAACATGAGGACGATGACAATGATATAAGAATTCAATAAAATAATTTCAAGAATTAATTTATCCAGGAACTAATAATGTCCAAATTGTCAACATGATACTGCTTGTAGAATAAAATTCAAGAATGCTCAGAAGAATATTTCCATGAAAAGATACTGGATGAAGCGCAAATATCAAGGATATTCCACTAATTTCATGGAGTATAGAAGTCAAAACTTTAACCAACTGAGTATAATAAAGAATGGAATAACAAAAGAAATCACCAAGCATGCGATACTTCAGATGATAGGCAGTTTATTCCAACGTAATAATAAATAACGGAACTGTGTCAAAGTAAATTCAAGACCGATAGGATGTTCCAAATGAATAATAAAGAATGGAATAACAACAGAATCATCATGCATGCGGTGCTTAGATGTAGGCGGGTTATTAAATGAATACTAAATAACGGAACCAGTCCAAACGTAAACGCATACATACATGATATTCCAACGAATAGTAAAGACGGAACCAGGTCCTGCAGTAAAAGCATGTGAGACGAGGATATTCCAGCGGAATAATAAAGGCGGAATAATAGAAGAATGTCACCAAGTATAGGGTATCCGCACAGATCTGAGTTATTCCAATGTAATAATAAAGAATGAAATAAATGAAGTTCTCTTCATGAATAAGAAAGAAAGAAAACCCTTACGAGTACAACAAATAATATTCCCTACCTTAAGAAGAAAATCTTGGATATATAAGTAGTGAAGTAGTAGAATACTTTCTTCTTTCTCTCTATAGTTTATCTCTGTAGAGTTTGGTGAATTCGTAAGAAAATAATGAAAGAATGAGCTTTATTTATAGAAAAATGAATCGCGATAAGAATTAACTCATGAACGGTCCAGATTGATTTACTTTAACTGACGGTCCATATTTAAAGCAAAATCTTTTAAATAAAATATAATATATTCTATTTATAATCTAATAAAACGAATAAGTTTATAAAAGATTTTACTACGCAAAACACTACGCAGCTTACTCTGCAAAACCTTATGCATAATAAAATATAATATATTCTAATTATTGTCTAATAAAAGCAGATAACTTTATAAAAGTATTCATTTTTTATATAAAAACTTTTTACTATGCAAAATACTATGCAGACACTATGTAACACTACGCATAATAGAATATAATATATTCTATTTATAGAATAACTTTATAAAAATATTACATTTTATATAAAAGATTTTTTCGTATTATTACATTAATAATACCAACAAAACCGAAAGTGACTTATCACGTAAGCATCAATAATTAATACCGTAGTGCTACTTATGCAACTAATGCAGACATCGCATTCTTTTTAACACCGAGTGTTTCAACAGATTAATCTGGTAAAACTTCCGCCGTTATTTTTCATAAAAAGTATTTTTGTCGTTTTTCTCATTCCAACAATAATTCCGTTATGCTAGGTCCACCAATGATTGTGCCGTTGCACGAATATTCCCTGATAAAATAAATATTCCACGACCAATCGAATATAATATGACAACTTGTATACTTTGCAAAATTTATAAATACTACCCACAACTATAACATTATATCAAATCCACACCATAATATTCAAAAAAATATTTCGAGAAAATAAAATCTTTATTCATAAAATCTGGGGTCTCACATATTTAGTTTCAGACATGATGTGAAATAACCTTTTTCCAATACTTTGAGTTTTCTTATAGACTATTCTATTTTTAAAAATATATTTCCCGCAAAATTTATTTGTCAAAAAAGAAATTGAGTTGCTCAATGCTCTTTTATGTGACAAATACATCCAGCTGATTGAAGGAAAAATTATCATTAGTTTAAGTGATCAACTTTTCTTAGGATTTCTATTTGTGCGTGAACTCATCCAAATGGGTTTATTACTTTGTGTTAAAGTTGGTTTCTTTGTGTATCTCGCAGTCCCCATTCTGTTCATAGAGCACATGCTGGAGAAAGTGAGAGAATATTGCGGGAGGATTTTACTGAAGCATCATCTCATGCAAAATTGGGCAAGCCATCAGTTGTTTTTATTGATGAAATTGATGCTCTCTGTCCTCGCCGAGATTCTAGGTACAAGACAACTGACAAAAATTCAAATAAGTTTGAGGCATCCTTTCCCAAACTATTTGATTAGTTATGCAGGGGGAGGGACAATTTGTGAAACTTACTGAAGTATGGTTCTTTGATTAGTTACTTAAGTGCGGTGGCCGCAAGATCAATGAGAACAAACTCTTCTCCAAGAACAATAGGTTTCTCTTTCTCCTTCTCTATGTATATTTGGGCTTATTTGTTTTTATATACAATTTACACTGGTTCAATTGATGTTGTGTGCTAGAAGTTTGCTAACTGGAATTTTTGAGACCTAGAATTTAGATTGAAACCTAAATTTGCAACCAAGACACAAATCTATATGACCTAAACTGACAGTTGTTATAATATTTGAATACTGTAATATACTACATTCATTCCAAAATATTAGATCACTTGGCCTTTGTTTTTGCAAGTGGAGTTGTATTTTGGGAACGGGTGGAGTATATATGAAACACGGATATTTATATAGAAGGTAGACATGCTCATGTTGCACATGTGTTGGTCCAAAAAAAAGTTGGTCATTATCTCTCCTATTTCACTTGATTCCACTTGCGATCTTCAAATATATATGGGTAATTATTCATCAAACTTTCGATTACTTTTAATATTTTTTTATGATTTCTATTTGTTCATGTTATGAGTTTGTGCAAGTGTTTATTGATTAATTTTTCGGTGTGTTTGTGCATTTTGCCAAACCCTGTGATTTTTTATTATATGTTTCTTTCTTTTGGATGCCCTGTTTTGTCAACTTCAGATTTATTAGTGTTTGTTATGACATCTAAGGTAATTTACCTTTATAGGTAAAAAGTTATGGGGTTTAGGGAGATTTGGTAGTGATTGCTCCATTGGTCATTGGAGATCTCTCTCAGGAACAATGTTAGATCAGAAAGATGATATTGCAGACTCATTCTCTAAGATGATGCTTGAACTCCATGATGTTTATGATATAAATAAGGTAGACGCTCCAACCCTTTCTATATATATTTATATTAGTTTTAACCTACTTGACTTTTAGTACTAAATTTCACATTCTAATTCTTTTCAACAGATAAAGGTCAAGGTAAAAATTGTATGTGGCTCACCAAGTGGAGTAGTGGCAGCTGAAGCCAAGAAAGCTTAAACACACTGGCTTATATTGGATAAGTAATATATATAGTATGAATCACTTTCTTAGTTTCACTTCATGCAGGTCTTGGTCTATAATAGTGGTTCTTTCATTCCACAAAATTTAGTTTGTTATTAGTAAATCTTTTTTTCTTCTCAGAGTATTAGAAAAATCTTCTTTCATAGTGTCAGCATAGAATTCAGTTTCTTTAATTATATGTTGTGCCATTAATTACTATTTTCTTTCTTTTGGGGCTAAAATAATTGTTACTTTCAATTTCCAAACAGACAACATGAAAAAGAAATGAAATTTTGCATGAAACAACTCGAATGCAATCTCATGGTAATGAAAAAATCTCGGCCAAAGGTGCTTCATTTAAATCTGGTTGGATAACCTAAGATGGAAACTGAGGATCTGTCTGGGTCAGATTCATCTGCAGAACATATGAAAAACACTACACACTCTGGAATGCAACTTGCGTGCCAAATGTCACTCCAACAAGCACTCTAAAACATTCATCTTTTACAATAACTGATTTTGGAACATCGTCTATATCAAGCTTATATCTAGGCAGTTCTCCATTTGTGATCTCCAATATCAACTGGGATATAAAGAAAGAGGATTTCTTATTCGCTGAAGAAAATTATATCCTTGATGAGTCTAAGTCGGATACAGACAGTGAAAATCTAAGTTCTCCTTTGATAAGTTCATGTTTCCACCAATGGATGCAAGATGCTCTCAGTTCTTCTGGTGAGTTATCGAAGTATTTAGTGGAAAATCACAAATATCTAACGGTAAAGCTCTTGATTCCATGTCTGAAGCCTTGCGGGAAAAATTCTCTGAACTTGATCAAAACCACGAAAGGAACGTTTTGACTGAAAGGCGTAATCAAGACTCCAGTAAGACTTTGAGAAAAATGATATCATTCACCAGAAATGAACTTGCTGAACCTCCTCCACTGTGTTCAATATTCAAATTTTGATACTATTATTATACATTGTATATTTAAAAAGAAAACCTCAGTTCATACATGCTTTGTGTTGGCTATCCCATAAACTGATTAGGAAGCTTTGAATGGCGTAATTAATTTACATGAATTGTGTACTTTGAATTTTTTTTTTGATATAAATGTCAAACAAATTATTTAATTCAATATTCAAGCTAGCCCGTGCATTGCACGGGCTACCAACTAGTGTTCGTAAATTGAGAAAAAAAAATATTGGATTAATTTTAATTGTGAAGCAATTATACTACTTAATAATATAAATTAGTTGACCATGTTAATTTCAACTATACCGTTTGTTGGGTCATGATATTTCCCCTATTGGGCCGAATAGAGTGAGCCTATTTATTTAATTAATCTATTGGATCTCCACTATTGGGTCCTAAAGTTATTGGGCCTAATCCTTACATTATCTTCATTATATCTCCATAATATTGGACCGGGTCCATGGGTTGATCCATTGTTTCTTTTAATATCCAAGTCTTTGACTTGTAATGATGAAAAAAGGAAGGTTGTTGACCAAAAGTCTGCGGATCATTAATGTGGATGAGATTATATATACGTGACATATCGATGAGAAAAAGGTGACAACCTGCATGTATCAAAATTTGAAATCGTGAGAAGAGGGTCATGTCGGATAAGAGTTGGTGGTACGGTAAGAATGCGTCGAGAAGAGTATAACTAGCAAAGAAAGTCTCCAAGCAAAAGTGCACGCGTACACCTGATGATAATTTTATCTATCTAAGAACACTAGATATTTTATCCTCCATTGTTAACCCTTCATAACGGTTTAAGTCTCGATTCTCGCTTTGGCTATCCCCGACGGTCGAAGTCGTCAAGCTTTTGGTGTTGACTGTGTTTAGTGTGCAAGATCAGAGCGTCTTACGTGATTGGGACGTTGGAGAAGATCTTGGCGTTAACACCGTTCAAAACTATATATAATGGATTTAAAAGGGTTAGGATGATGTAATGAAGAGTAGTCAATTCCAAAGAAAACCATATGATCAGTTCTGTATATATATATATATATATATATATATATATATATATATATATTTATGGCCACTAGTTAGGCCTATTTCCATCATCTTTAACTCAAATCCTCCCTTGAAAAATCCAGACATGCGCACCACAAGATCGTTACACTACCAGAAAATTGGGTAGTGTAACATTGGCGCTAGAAGGAGGGGTGAGTTCTAACGTTAACATTGGCGCTAGAAGGAGGGGTGAGTTCTAGTGTTCAAGAGTTTGCAATCACAAATATTTATTTGTTCTACGTTTTCAAAGATGGGGAAGAGTAGAACAGATACACTGAAAGACGGATGGGTATTATCGGTGAATCAACACCACGAGAGTGTCTCGTCGAGGATCGTTTGGGACTGCTTGACTAAGTGTTCATGCCCCGACCGCGGCGTCAAACGATCACACGAAGATTCTTGACAGAAGGTCGTGAGCAAAGATAGGAGAAAATTAGTTTTCACGACGGAGAAGGAATTTGGTCATGGTCAGAAACGAGTAGAAGGCACCTCGCCTAGAACTCGATACCGAGATGACCAAGATGAAAAGGCCTCCCGGCTGGCTAAGATGGCAGACGAAACAGATAGGGTCATGGAGGCACTTATGAAGCAGTGACAGGATATAACTTAGCAGATGAACTGAATGGCAGAGTTGAGGGATGAAGCGTCCAGTTATGTTCAGTCCGAAGAGTGTGGGCATCGGAGTGGAAAGGAACCTGCTCATTCGGAACGTGAGTCTCAGGGCCAACGTCGAGAAAGAAGAAGATCAAGAAGTCCTACTCCTCAAAGATCGAAGAGGGCACATCACCCTATCAATTCTAAGGAGCAGGGTCAAAGTGAACGAAGAGGCCGATCCAGGGAATGCACTCCGGAGAATACAAAGAAGGCGCTCGTTGTTGCGCATTCTCATCACAGCCACAGAACCCAAAGGCGAAAGCGGATCTAGGGTAGACACGGAAAGTCCACCAGAGGGGCACGTCATTTCTGTGGACCATCATCATCATAAAAGTCCCTCGAGAATTGGGGGTTCTATGGTAAAAGATCGATCTACTCGAAAGAGGAAAGAGTCACCGGAGAAAGAAGCGTCGTCTCAACCGGAGGGGGTAGAGTATTTGGTGAAGGAATTAAGGGAGCTCCAGAAACAATTAGCTGAGGTTCAACAGGTGAAGGATACTCCGAGAAAGAAAGCGTCCCCATTTTCCTCGGATATTCTTAAAGAGAAGGCAGACACCACCAAGAAGTTACCTCACATGGAGAGTTACGATGGGTCTGGAGACCCTTATGACCATAGCCAAGCATTTGACCGACTGATGGATTATTATGATTTTACCGATGCTGCCAAGTGCCATACGTTCGTCACAACGCTAAAGAAGGACGCGAGGCAGTGGATGGGAACTTTACCAGCAGATTCCGTATCCTCATGGTTCGAGCTGTGTGACAAATTCCATGCCCGGTTCAGGAGCAACCGAAGAAGAGGAAGCCCCGGGTTCTTTTTAAAGACAGTCGGATAATTCACCGATGAGTCCTTGGGTCAGTACGTGAAGAGGTTCAGGGAAGCAGTTGGCCAGGTGGCGGACCTCAACGATCTGCAGGCTGTAGGTTTATTCCAGAATGGATTGGATCTAGTAAAGTCTGAAAAGTTGGTGAAGAAGCTGATGTTTTACCATCCGAAGAGTTTGGTAGAGGCCTTTGACAAGGCAGAAGGTTATATCGTGGTGGAGGAGGCCATGAATAGCCTGAAACAACCTTCTTTAGATCGAACAAAGGGGGCCGATACTCCCAAGATCGAAGGCGATCAGAAGAAGGTGGGGGGGGGGGGTATAATGATCGGTCGGAGGGCAGTTCAAAGAAGTACAATAACACGTGGCGAAAAGGAAATAATCGCCCACCTGCTTCTGCCCCGAAGGTGAATAAGGTCTACACCAAACTGAATGCGGAAAGGTCAGTAATTTTGGATCAGATCAGGGGCCAACCATTCTTCGAACTACCTCGTGATAACTTCAAGCCAGGACAAGGCAATACTCAAAAATATTGTGGCTATCATCAAGCTACAGGTCACGACACTAATGAATGTTGCAACTTGAAAGATTTTGTAGAGAGGAAGGTTTAAAGTGGTTTGCTGGTTCAATATGTGGCCGGGAGAGACCAGCAGAATGTTGACCATACCGTTTAAACGGTTCAAACGGCTCCCCCCGTACAACCTCCTCCAAATAAGCCACCAAGGCACATTGTTGATGTAATAACCGGGGGGACAGCAGGGAAGTTGGTAGGAAAAAAGAGGAGGGGATATCTGGATTCACTCATGTCCGTGGCAGGTGTTCCCCCGAAGATCGACAGACCATTTCAGGGGACTGTTATATCTTTCACCGATGCAGATTATCCTTCAGAACCCATTGAGCCCCATGAAGGAGCACTGGTGATCACTGCACAAGTGGGCTCAGCAGATGTGAAGCGTCTGATGATAGACAACGGGTCCTCTGTGGATATTCTGTATGCCCATGCTTATCAGATGATGCATGTTGATGGGCGAAAAATGGAGGTTGGGCAGGAGGCTCCCTTATATGGCTTCAGCAACGATCCGGTCATAGTGGCAGGGACTATTGAGCTACCGGTCATCTTCGGTACTGCTCCCCAACAGGTAGAAATAACATGTAAATTTTATGTTGTGCATGTAGATTCTGCCTACAACGCCATACTGGGAAGACCAACCTTGACTGCTCTCCAAGCAGTGACTTCCATCCCTCATTTTAAGATCAAATTTCCTACGGTACATGGAGTTGGAGAGGTGGCAGGGGATTTGGATCTGGCCCAAGTATTTGATATCGAACGTTGTTATTTCCTCCGAGTAGGGTAAGTAAAGCGCGAAGCAAACCATGGAAATCGAGATCGAGCCCTTCACTGAAAGTAGTTCGGAGCCATTGGTTATTCCTACAGGAGAGACTGAAGAAATCGAACTGGTCCTGGGAAGAAAGACAAGACTGTGAAGATTGGTTTGGGTTTGCCGGAACCTCTCCGGACAAACCTTATGGAACTTCTTCGCTGCTATGCGGATATCTTTGCATGGGAACCACATGACATGCCTGGGATTAGCCAAAAGATTGCCGAACATCGGCTGGATGTGGATCCATCAAAGAAGCCAGTTCGACAGAAAAGGCGGATCTTTGCACTTGAACGTCAAAGGATCATTGATGAGGAGATCGCGAAGCTGATAGCTGCTGACTTCATCTTCGAGATCGACTATCCGGAGTGGATGACAAATGTGGTGCTGGTGCAGAAGCAGAATGGGAAGTGGAGAGTCTGCATCGACTACACAGATCTGAACAAAGCATGCCTAAAGGATTTCTATCCTCTACCCCACATTGATCAACTTATTGATGCGACTTCGGAGTATGCACTACTAAGCTTTATGAATACTTTTTCAGGTTATCATCAAATTTCTATGTGCAAGGAGGACATTCCAAAGATAGCATTCATCACACACCGTTCGGTGTACGCCTATAAGAAGATGAACTTCGGCCTAATAAATGCTGGAGCTACTTACCAGAGAATGATGAACTTTGTCTTCCAGAAGCAGCTGGGAAGGAACATGGAGGTGTACGTGGATGATATGATTGTGAAGAGCATGATAGTTCAGAAACATTTGGATGATCTGGAGGAGTGTTTTCAGACAGTCCGCCATCACAAATTGAGGCTCAACCCTACAAAGTGTACTTTCGGACTCGGTGCAGGGAAATTCCTAGGTTACCTGGTCAGTCAAAGGGGCATCGAGGCCAATTCGGAAAAGATCCAGGCCATTTTAGACATGAAGACTCCTCAGTCATTCAAAGACGTTCAACGTCCCGGTGGTAGGATGCGACTTTAAGGAGGTTCATGTCCAAACCGCAGAAGATGCTTACCATTCTTGACCTTAATCGAAGGACCAGAAGAATGCGAAGACATTCCAATGGACTTCGGAGAGTGAAGACGCCTTCCAAGGCATAAAGGCATATCTGTCTTTGGCTCCTTTGTTGATGAAACCTGCCCCAGTGGAGACTTTATATTTATATTTGGCAGCTAGTTTGTTGGCAGTTGGGGCAGTGCTGGTTCGAGATGTCAATGGGAAGCAACATTCAGTTTATTATGTCAGTCACGTCCTAAGAGATGCTGAAACCAGGTATCCAAATATTGAAAATTTTGCCTTTGCTTTAATAATTGCTAGTCGAAAGCTTCGGCAATATTTTCAAGGTCGACTCCTAGTTGTCTACACGGATCAACCACTGAAGAAAGTGATGAGCAAACCAGAAGTCTTGGGGAGATTAGCAGCATGGACTATGGAATTATCACAATTTTTTATTTAATATCATCCTCGAACTGCTATCAAAGGTCAAGCCTTGGCCGATTTCATGGTGGAATGTTCGTTCTCAAAAAGAATCTTTGGTTGCCCGGAAGTTGAGGACGTCCGATCGAGTGGTTGCAGTTCTTCAGCATGGTTAAAATTCTTGGACGCTGTATGCAGATGGCTCTTCTACTGCGGAGGTCAGTGGGGCATGGATTATTTTGACAAGTCCGGAAGGATTCAAGGTGCAGTAGGCCATCCGATTTGGGTTCAGAGCAACGAACAACGAGGCCGAATATGAAGTAGAGTTGGCAGGAGTCTGGTTGGCAAAAAGTCTAGAAGTACAGAAGCTGATCATATACAGTGACTCTCAACTGGTCGTCAAGCAATTATCGGGAGATTACGAAGCTCGTGGAACGAGGATGATCAAGTATTTGGCAGAGTTAAAGGACCGGCTTTAGTATTTCACCTCTTATGAGTTTCAGGGCATAAAACGTAACGACAATTCCATTGTCGATGCCTTATCGAAACTGGCCACTACAAATGCTTTCGTTTTTAATGGATCAGTTTATTTGGAGGTTTTGCAGCAACCGAGTATCCAGCACGAAGTGGTAATGTGTATTGAACGATCCGACTGTTGGATGACCCCTTACATTGTGTATTTGGCAGATGGCGTCCTTCCTTTGGATCAGATGTTGGCAAAGAAGATCAAGTACAAGAGTGTCAACTACGTTCTTATTGATGGGGATCTTTATCGAAGGGCATTTTCGTCACCATTGTTAAAATGTCTAGTTCCATCCGAGGCTGAGTATGCTCTTCGGGAGGTTCACGAGGGTATTTGCGGTGATCATATGGCTACTAAGTCTTTGGCTTATAAAGTACTTCGGCAGGGGTTCGTGTAAAATCCCAAATTTTACGAATAAAGATTTAATTTTCTCGAAATATTTTTTTTTAATATTATGGTGTGAATTTGAGATAATATTATAGTCGTGGGTAGTATTTATAAATTTTGCAAAGTATTCAAGTTGTTATATAATATTCGATTGGTCGGAGAATATTCTTTTTGTCGGAGAATATCCGTACGACGGCATAATCATTGGTGGACCCCACAACGGAATTATTGTCGGATTGAGAAAACGACAAAAGTATTTTATTGAAAATAACGGCGGAAGTTTTACCATTAGTACTGTTGAACTACTCGGTAGTAAAAGAAACGATGTCTGGCGATGGTTGCATAGTAGCACACGGTATTGATTATTGATGCTTACGTGAGAAGTCACTCAGTTATACTCAATTATTGCTATAGTAATTGTTGCATCATATCTCTCATATTATTGATTCGATTATTGTCACAGTATCATCTGCATTATATGATATATTATTAAGTCAATAATTGAGATGACAAAGTTATTCATATTATTAAATTACAATATTTACAATGTCTAGAAGTTACATCGAGGAGAGGTTTGGTCACCTAATTGCGGCGTCGATAGGGAGAAATCCTTATTGGAAAGCCCTCTTTCCAGGAACGACACGGTTGATAAATATTGTGAGTTATAATATTAATGATGAATGTTATTAATATTGAAGTTGTGCTCGGAGTTGAATTTGGAGACGCGGACGTGATATTTGAATCCGGAACGATGAAATTAGTAAAAATAGACTATAAACACAAAATTTACCGGTTTTTACTATTTGGTCAAAAAGTAAATAGTTGACTTTTTTGGAAAAAGTCAAACTTTGAAATTTCAAAATTTATATTTTTGATAAAAATAGTTTCATTATGTTGGAATTTTTTGTGTTAGTAAAAATCGACATTTATTTCGATAAAATTGATGTCTGGAGGTTATTTTGATTAATCGAAGTATTTAACTTAGGATAAATGAGCAATTGATTGCTATTATTTCACATGATTATAACTATTTGTTCACATGTGTATACTATTGTTTCACATTCTTGTTACTATTATTAGGAGTTAGTACAAGATTGATAATACTTGCGTGACTAAGTTAAAATGGAGGTATAGATGGAGAGTACTTATCTTGTAATTCAGTATTTTCACATGTCAAGAACTATTGATTCACATTATTTACTATTAGGGGAGGTGGTGTAAGTTTGATAATACTTGCTGGACTAAATTAAAAATGAAAGAAAAGTTGGAGATATTGTTCTGTAATTTTTCGAGCCCCAAAATGTGCAATTATCGAAACTATATTTTTCTATAAATAGAAACTCATTCTTCCTTCATTTCTCTCCAATTCACTAAAGCTATAGAGCACTTATTATAGAGAGAAATTATAGAGACAAAATCTATAGAATAAAAGAAGCCTGCTACTTCACTACTCCTATATCCAGTTTCTTTTACGGTAAGGGGTGTTATTTCTTTTGTATTCAAGAAGAGAACTTCTGTTATTCCATTCTTTATTATTATGTTGGAATACCCTGTATACGCGGGCTACCCTATATTGGTGAAATTCTTCTGTTATTCCATTCTTTATTATTATGTTGGAATAGCACATACATGCAAAAAGATGCATACGTGGTGAAATTCTTCTAATATTCTATTCTTTATTATTACATTGGAATATATCACATGCATGCGTTTCTATGGGACTGGTTCCGTTATTTATTATTACATTGAAATATCACATATGCGTTTTTCTGTGGGACTGGTTAGATTATTTATTATTACATTGGAATAACTTCGCCTGTGCGATACATCGCATGCATGGTGATTTCTTTTGTTATTCCATTCTTTATTATACTCGGTTGGTTAAAACTTTGACTTCTATACTCCATGAAATTAGTGGAATATCCTTGATATTTGCGCTTCATCCGATATCTTTTCGTGGAAATATTCTTCCGAGCATTCTTGAATTTTACTCTACAAAGCAAAGATCATGTTGACAATTTGGACGTTATCGGTTCTAGATAAATTAATTCTTGAACTTGTTTTATTGAATTCTTATATCATTGTCATCATCCTCATGTTTATATTTTGTTGAAAGTCATCTGTGGCCTGTAGTGCATAGATGGACTTAGTATGATTATGACCAGGGATTATTCGGTATAATTATAACCGTAATGTTATAAATGATGTGAAAAAAAAGTTCTCATTGGCCCGTAGTGCATTGATGGACAGTTTTTGGTATGATTATGGCTATGAATTCTCTTTGGCCGTAGTGCAAAGATGAATTATTTTATGGCATGATCGGGACCGTTGATGAAAACATGATTATCTTTAGTCAGTAGTGCATGGATAATTCATGGTCGTGATACTAAAGAATATCCTTGGCCAGTAAAGTGCGGGGTGATTCGATGATGTGAATTATTTATTAATTTTGAGTCCCAATGAATAAAAGTGATGAAAACCTTTTAAATCATAGAAGATAGTAGATTTTATTCCCTACTTGACTCTTCTAATGGATTCTTTATTAAGATTGCAGATTAAACTTGATAGTTATTATATTTTATCGGTTTAACACTTTGTTGAAGGCTAACGATAAATTATTCTCGCATTATCTTAGTCATAATATTTCTTCTTGGGCTAGTTGAGCTCACCCTTTCTTTCTTTACCGTTCTCTTGAGAAATGAGAACGTAAATTTGGGACTAATCGAGAACAGAGTGATGGTCCTAGATGTTTGCATTAGTAGTCCTCACCATTACGTGTGAAATAGTGTGATAATAATTGTAATGAGGACTCCTTTTGAGTTTGTATACTCTCTAGTAGACAATATTTGTATTTAAACTCACAGTTTATATTTTGTCGCATTGTACACGACTGTTGTATATTAAGATTGTATTTGTATTCTGTACCACATATTTGGCGACTCGAGATGGGTGATGTATACCTGTTTTGGGGGCGTCACAGTTCGGATATGGGTGGTTCATTAGGTGGTTTGAGTTTAGAGGTGGCCTCCGGTTGGGAAGGGTCAACATCGACCTCTGCAGATTTCCCGGCTAGATTATCTTCAGAAGGGATCTCCTGTTGGGAGGATTCGGCAGTGGCTTCTACGGACTTTCCAGCTAGGAAATCCTCTAACTCCTTCACCTCCGAAGATGATGGTTTAATCAAAGTTACTACATAAGATTAACAGTTTTACATCAAAATCCATACCACAGCAATTTTCAAAATATTGATAAAGTAAATTCGTACTTACATTTGTGGTCGTATAACCACGCTTGCTTAGAAAGAAGTCCATATTTCCATTCTTTCTTCGGGAAGTTGTCAAATAGTTCTATCATTTCGGCCTCACGTTCTTCGGAAATGTCTCCAAAATCAGCAGAAGTCTTCTCATCAGTGGCCCAGTTCGGTAAGGAGGAAATTTCAGGTCCCTTGACGTAAAACCATTTTTATGCCACACCCTATTGCTCGAAGGAGTGTTCACCAATGAACGTCTTTCAAATTTCTCTCCTGTTCTCGATGCCTGCTTACTTATAACTTTGAATCCTTTTTCGCGAGATTGACCAATTTTATAAACAGTAAAAAATAAGTCAAGAGTTTCGATTTCGACGTCATGACAGAATGCAATGAAGGCCAGAATGTGAATATAAGAATTTGGCGCTAATTGGGCGTACCCAACGCCGATGAACCCTAGAATGGTTATCAAAAATGGGTGTAGAGGGAACCTAATTCCTTTCTCGAGAATTATCACCTGGACAGCCGTCCATCCTTCAGGCCTTTGATACATTCTTTCCTCAGACCTAGGAACTCTTACCAGATGAGTATCCGGAATATGGCATCGATCTCAAAGCTTTCGTAATTCAATTTCGGTAACAGTAGATGCAGTATTTGCATGGGTAAACAATTCCTTACTCCTAAAAAATTCAGAAGGGGTAAGTCGAGGCTTAGGAGGCATTTTCTTTTTATCTAGAGTGGCAGCTTGAGGGTTAGAACTCGAAGCTTCTTTGCAGGGGCTTGGGTTAGGTGGAACGGTCGTAATAGGAGTTGCCCGAATTGGAGAACTTTGATTGGTATCAAGGGTCGCCATTGATCGTATTTTGCAGAGAAGGTAAGAAAAGCTATGGAAGGAAGAAGAGAGCTCAGAGGTCCGAAATTCAAATTGGCAGGTAAAACTGTCAAATTTGATAAAGTTTATCTTTTATACTGACGGTTACATAGTATTCGAGGGCGGAACATTTAATTGATAATCATGATCACGAATTTGAAAGGTTGCGTTCGAATTGAGTTTTAAACATTTAGCAGATTGGGCCCTCCAGTTGGATTTCCGGTTTTAACCCATCCTTTCAATTTCCTTTTTATTTTTGTCTTTCATCGATTGGGCTTTGGTAAGTCTCATTTTAGGACCTGTTTCAACCTTATCAAATCTTATCATATCATGGACTATTTATAGTTTTCTATTAAATATCCTATTTAATAAAAAAACTAGGGGGCAATGTTGGGTCATGATATTTCCCTATTATGGTAGAATGGAGTGGGACTATTTATTTAATTAATCCATTGGATCTCCACTATTGGGTCCTAAAGTTATTGGGCCTAATCCTTACATTATCTTCATTATATCTCCATAATATCGAAGGGTCCATGGGTTGATCCCTTTTTTTTTAATATCCAAGTCCTTGACTTGTAATGATGAAAAAAGGAAGGTCATTGACCAAAGTGTGCGGAGATCATTAATGTGGATGAGATTATATTCTATTTGGCGACATATACGATGGGGAAAAAGGTGACAACTGCATGCATCCATTTGAAATCGTGGGAGAAGAGGGTCGTGTAGGATAAGAGTTGGTGGCACTCAGAACTGCGCAAAAGAGAGTATAACCTAGCAAGAAAATCTCCAAGCAAAGGTACGATACACATTGTTGATAATTTTATCTCTAAGAACACTAGATATTTTATCCTCCATTGTTAACCCTTGTAACTTGGTAAGATCGATTCTCACGCTGAATTTATTTCCCGATTGATGAAAGCCGTCAAGCTTTTTAGTGTTGATTTGTGTTTAAGTAATAAGGATCGAGGCGTCTTATGTGATTGGGACGTTGGAGAATATCTTGGCGTTAACACCGTTCAGAACTATATATAATGGATTTAAAAGGGTTAGGATGATGTAATGAAGAGTAGTCAATTCCAAAGAAAACCATATGATCAGTTCTCTCTCTCTCTATATATATATATATTTATGGCCACTAGTTAGGCCTATTTCCATCATCTTTAACTCAAATCCTCCCTTGAAAAATCCAGACATGCGCACCACAAGATCGTTACACTACCAGAAAATTGGGTATCTGCGAAATTAAGAGATTATTTAATCATCAAATTGTACGTCTTAGATGCCTACTGTAAAATTTTACTGATCTAGGGAAAATGGCTGCTCGGTTGTCCAACTTGTGCGAGCAACTCTTCCCATTCCCATTCCCATAACTCTGCATCTTGCATTCCTTCCGTCCAAGATGGGTTCGCAACTAAACCATTAACCTGACAGAGAAATAAATATATATAAATAGATTAGGGCTTTGTCTTGTAAGTTAGGTAATCTATTAGGCTAGCTACTACCTATGTTACACAGAATCCGGTGGGGTATTCCGGTTGGATACAATATTTTTAAATTTTATCAATGTTTTACACACCGGCGGAATTGGGGCCTGAAAAAAAGAGGCCATTTGTATAATTTTTAAAATAAGACTTCTATTTATGTGAAACGAAGGGAGCAACTCTCAACTTACTTCACTGATAGGACCTACGGACGAGTTCTGATAAGCTGGTGGTGGTGGATCAATTTTTAACGGAGCTGGTGGATTGTTAAAGACAAATCCAAGAGGAGGTGGCTGCATCTGATTTTGTTCAGTCCTGAAAAAGAATCCAATTCAGTTGATGGTTTGATTCCATGATGATAATATATAAAGTTATTATTTGATCATCAAACACACACATGCAAACATATATATATATATATATATATATATATATATATATATATATATATCCATAGAAGAAACATACAATCTAGATTTTCTTTAAAAAACAAGTGTTATCAACTACTAATAAAAACGAAAAGGTTAAAAAATTTAAATTTAGACAGCCAATTTCTCTTATAGACGACAGATCAATGTTTTTTGCTATGAATTAATAACACACATATAATATAAGACAAATATATATATATATATATATATATATATATATATATATATACACACACACACACACACACAAACTCATAGAGTGAAGCTTAAAGATATATATACCTATGATCAAGATTTGAAAGTGGGTGAGCTTCTAAACTGTTAAATAAGTTGTTATTACCACCAGAAAATGAATTCAGCTGCTCTTGGTTACAGTTAAATTCATTCATTTGTATCATTCCACCATGCTGCAATTTAAAGAAGCAATAGCTTTTTAAGTAATGCGTTAATCTGTATAGGTTATTATTTAAATAGAAATATTGAAGTAGAAAAATGGGTGTTCATTTTCGTAGCAAACTAATTAAAGATGAATTCTTTTAATTATATTTTCAAATGTAAATTCACTGTTAATAATTCTGATATTACCCCCTGTAGGCCAAGTGCTGGAGGTGATAAAAGAAGTGAGACGTCATCAACCCCAAATGAAGTGTTGTTTCCGATGATCATGTCCTGCTTTAAAAATAAATAAATAAAGAGGGATCCTTAACTCGATAGATGAAAAGGCCAAATTTTAATGTACAAAATGCATGAACTGCAGCCAATTATTCCGAAAATACAAAGAAATTTAATTTATTTTTTGATTTATAATTCATAAATACTTTTGTTTGTATAGAAGTACAAAAATCAATTCGTCGATATCATATTAAGGTCAAATGTCTGTGGTTAATGTTGCTAAACCCGACCCCTATTACCCCTTTTTAATCACAAATTTATTAATAAATATTTAAATTTCTTATGTTATAAAAATAATATAAATTAAATTATTATTTATTTTAAAAATATTAGAGTAAAATGCATACATCGAGTATAAATAATATAAAATTGAGAAAGTTATAAAAAAAAATTCAATTAAATCCAGTATATTAAAAAATTTATAAAATTTAAGTAGGGTCAATTTATTCATTAAACTTATAATTTTTTATAAATTTATCATATATTATAAAAAATATATTTTAGTGAGATCAATTGACCCCACAGCTGTTAACGTGGCTTCGCCCCTACACACTATTAAAGGGAAATCTAGAAATAGAAAAATGATTCATTTATGAGAGTCGGTAATTATTACCATAATATTGTTCAGTGGTGGACGTTGTTGAACCCCAAGAGGTGCAATCTGACCAAACTGATCAGCCTGTACGTACGTATTAGATTATTAATTATGTGAATTTCAGACTAGATATTGTTAGTAGAAAAGAAATCTAGAAAAAAAGGGATAACTTTTTTTCCTATGGAAAAGAGATGACAAGCCAAATAAAATTCTCACTTTTGGAGAGATCAGATGAGCTAGGGAATAAATTTAAGTTAGAGATAGTACGTAGTTCATATATCATTGAAAATGGCCTAATCTATATATGTGGTACCTGATCATGCATTTATTCCCTGTGATGAAGAGGGGTTTATAAGATTCATAAACCATATGTAAGAACGAAAAGTGGAAAAAAAATACTATATAATACTAGTAGTTGAATCTTGATCCCATTTTAATTACCCCTAAGCTTTAACTTATGAATCTGAGATTCAACCTCCGATCCTTTCTTCAGATTTATGTGCCTAACCCTTTGGGACGCGGATTTTATTTATGTTTAGTAGTGTACCATCATGCATGCATGCATGATTCAGATTTTTTTCTGTTCCTGCTGAATTTCTTATATGGCACATGCTTGATAAACCTACCCCTTGAATTCCAATAGGTGTTTTCTGGAGGGTTAAATTTCAGAAATCGTGTATATATATATATATATGCATGAAAGAATATTATTATTAAACAAACTACCAAAAGAAGACCATGTTGAACCCAGCTTAACATATGAGTTTTAGCTTATAAGTCTTGGATCCAACCTTTTCCGACTGATGTGAGGCTAATACAACTCACATGTTACCTTAACAGCTACAATGTGTCTTTCATTTCACATGGTAACTAATTAAAACCTGGTTCAAGCCAAATCTTTTAACATCAACATAAGGGTATTAACTAGTACTCTCTCCCTACTCAAAAAGAATGACTTAAGTTATACTTTTCTTTGTCCTAAAAAGAATGAATGATTTAAGGTACAAAAAGTAAGGGTTAAATATGTCATTTAACCGTGTAATTAAATGAATAAAAGGACACACCACTTTATCTAATATTGTGGGCCACTAAGGAAAAATATGAAGAAAAAAATTACTCCCTTCCCTCTATCTTATACTTTGTGTAAAAAATGTACTTATATCGTCCGAAATGAGTATTTACTAGCTCGCAGTCTGACCCTTTTGGACTTGGATTTTATATTTAATAGTGTTAAGTGGTGTTTAATTACATCTTAACATTCTACCTCTTGATGTATCTTAAGAGCCCACATATTTGTATTAAGAGGTCTCTGAATAGTTTAGACTCATATTTGTATTTTAATTATTCAGATGACCTCTTAATACAAAAATGTGAATTGTTAAAATATATTAAGAGATGAGCTATTAAGATGCAATCAAACAATACCTTAGAGTCCATCATAATATTGGATTCTGATTTTGTTTAAGAACTTAACCATATATCATATTCAAATTAATTAGATTCTAATTTGGTGCAATAACATACCACAAGTGAGCTCTGACTTGCCACCAGTGGCTGATTGTGGAAAGTAATTGACTGTGATTGGTTAGCCTTCCAAAATTGCTGCATAAAATTTTGAGATGTTTAAGCCAAAATAGATAGAAATTAAAATGGTTGAATTATAAGGATCGGATAGTGTGACCAAAGATATTAGTACGTACGTACCTTCATCTGGATAGTATTATTAGATGATGAAACTAAAGCTCCAGTTCTTGCCGAATATCCTAGCTGCTGGTATTCCATGCTTGATAAACCTGCGCCACGATCTCCAATAGGTGTTTTCTGTCCCTGTGGAGGAGGGTTAAGTTTCAGAATTTGTTTATTTATGCATGAAATTAAGAATAATTAAACAAACTAATTACAGAAGAATTAAACACATGTTTATATCAATTTTGATAGTTTAGTATTAGCTAAAATTAAACACATGTTTGTATCAATTTTGTATTTAAAAATACTTAAATCATGCTATTTAAGATATTTCTATTTCTATTTCTTATTTATATTTGAAGTGTAAAATTATGCTAATTGAGATAATTGTACCCCCTGTTGCCATAGTGTAGATGGTAACTGTGGCTCAGCAACATCAAATGGTCTGCCGTAATTGTCACTATTCATGGCCTTGTGAAAAAACCATGGTTAATTTTTCATTGAAAAGTAAACCACATTTATATGCTGATTTCTTCATAGAATTAATGATTGAATTACTGGTGATTATTCTTAAACAATGAGTCGTGTGTGTATATATATATATATATGTGTGTGTGTGTGTGTGTGAGAGAGAGAGAGAGAGAGAGAGAGATTAGAGAGATTTAAAGGATTAACTTAATTATAGTGCAACGTATTTGTTGAAAATAATTTATGTATATAATTAATAGCCCAAAATGGTCTCTCAACCTTAAAATCTAGAATTTCAAACTTAGAATTTAGAAAAGTAACTATTTTTTCATCTTTATTTGATTTTGAAATCTTTTCATCTACATTTTTATTATCACATGGTTATCTACTTATCATTATTTCTTATTCTCATATATTAATTAATTTAGTTATTGTTCACTAAAATTCAAATTATTGATAATAATATTTAGTTATATAGTATTTTTTTTATTTTTAAATCACATACTAAGTATTACGGTTTGACTTTTAATAAAGTTTTACTAGTAACCCCAAATCTAGGAATGTTATTCCAACCCTAAAATCAAGAATAGAAACCAAAATTTTAGAAAAGTAACTATTTTCATCTTTTTTTTATTGCAAAAATTTTTCATCACATTTTTACTATCATATAATTATCTACTTATCATTATCTCTTATTCTCATATATTAATTAATTTAGTTAGTATTCTTTAAAATTCAAATTCTTGATAATATAACATTTTTTAGTATTGAATTACTTAAGTATAACTATTTGAATTTAATAAGATTTTACTATTCCGTAAATATATAGATATATGAATATATGAATAAAATTAATAGTGTAATTAAACAATCGTTTCTATCGAATATTCACTTTCAATTTTTGCAAGACCATGCACCTACCACTAATTTTCGCTCGGAGGAGTTTATTGTACAAAAACTCCATTATTTTATTTTTATATAAGATACAGAGAAATAGACTATTCTTTTCAAAAAAAAATTACATTGGTCGGGATATGTTGGAGCTGCATTGATTATTAAATTAAAGTTGAATAATATCATTTATGTTGTATAAATAGACGAACTATTATTATAGATTTTAAGTGTATTTAATTTTTTTATCAATAATTAATTATACATTATTAGTTAAATAATATATTTTAGTAAGAAATACTTTTTTTAATAAAATTATCTTTCATGATATTAATCTATTATTGTTATAATTAATATATTAAAATAAAATAATTAAAAATATATAAATAATACAATAATTTTATAACACAACCCGTACTAGTTATGATACAGTACCTGCATTGGGATATGAGGTTGTGGAAATAGGGCTTGTAGAGCATCCTCTGCTGAATTTTGGTGGGATGGCGTAGCTGGGAAACTTTGAATAGGAAATTTGGATGTCCTAGCTGCTGCTGCTGCTGAAGGTGGTGCTTCATAAGCAATATGCTTTTCTTTTCCTTTACCAAATAGCTCATTAAGTATATTCTTGAGAACCCTGGAACTGCATGTATGTAGCAGTTAATCATACTCATGCATTACTTTGCCTTCCTTTTATTTTTTTATTATCAAAAAAATAAATTTTATTAATAACGAATGTAGTACAATTGTGAGAAATCTAAAAGATTTGGATTTGGAAAGGGCCACAACATGGTTGTATTATACACAATAAAAACAAAACCTTAAACATATCCCAATTGCGTAAAACAAGATTAACACTTCATAACAAAAACCTTTGCATGCTTGTCATCATATTGCTATATTCATTTATATAATTCATCCTCCCCTACATACTGACATCAAGCAAAATCACAATAAATCACAATTACCAAAACCAGGGGCGGATCTAGGAGCGGAAGAAATGAAGAGTTGAAACTTAGCGAGTTAGAGAGCAAGAGTTTTTGAATACATTATACATAGTATGTTTAGTTTTTTTTATAGTAGTAGTAGTTTAAGTTTTTTTTTTTGCCCCTCTAAATTTAACTTCTTCATAAATATGTCCCCTTTTCTCTCCCTTTCTTTCCTCTATTTTATTATTTTAGGAAAAAATTGGGAGATTAAATAAAACAAAAAAAAATGATAATATAGTAATTAAGATGGATAATTTGAAGATCAATTTTTTTTTTTTAATAAGCGTGTAGTGTCAACCTAGAACAAGTAAAGTTGGACGAAAGGAATATTAATTAGTAGTGATAATTAAATATATATATAAGTTGAAAAAGCAATTAACCTGTATGGGCTGATCCAAGGATCAAGCTGCATAACAAGCTGCTGGTTATGATTAGAAGGGTTTGGCGCTAAATTGCTGGTCACAAGTTCCTTCCCTATGTTGTTGTGTGAAACCGGCATCCCCCGTTCAGTCCCCGTCTCTGTAATTAGATCTATCATCCCGGTTAGGCATTGTTGAGAGGTTCGTATCTTTGGGATTGAGCGGCGGTTGGTTCTAACCTGTACAGATGAATAGCCAGACATCAATATCTAAGAAATAAAATAGAGTAATTAATGCTTAAATTGGTTCAAAACTGATCTCATAATAAGCAAAAAAATATATCCGGTTATGATGAAATTGACACAGTAAATATACAAGTTCTATAACTTTTTGTTCTATTGGTCGTAAAAAAACATTACATTGATTTAAATAATAATAATAGTTAAAAAAAGAATAGAGAAACCTGAGAAATTGGGTGATCATCTGATGAAGAAGTAGAAGAAAAGAAACAGCTGGCAAGGAAAGCTGTCTGTCCAAAAAAAGAGATAAATTAAATGCCAAAATCCAGAAAGAAAAATAAAATAAGGGTGGGGGGAGGGATGGTGGTTGCAGAACCAACTTTTCTAGTGGTGACCCTTTCCCATGATTGTTTTAGCCTTCTCTCACTCCACGAGAATTGATGAAGAAAGCGATCCTTTTCCAGATATGGCTCATAATTCCTAAAGAAGAAATAAAATGGTTAAAATGAAAAATTAATAACATATATATTATTGTTATGAAGTGATTAGGTACATGTTATATGTTACCTTAAATCATCTTCCAAACATTTAAATTCTTTTTGTCTCTTCTGCATTTCTTGTTCAAGATTCTACAGTGAAAACACGAGATAGACACAAATAATCAAAACTCACAAACTTTCAGCAAGAGATTATGTTGCTCTCTAGGTTTATATATATATATATATATATATATATATATATATATATATATATATATATATATATATATATATATATATCCTGATAATATGATATATACTAATTATAACACAAGTGTAAAACAAACAGTTTATGTAAAGATTTTTACTTACTTCAATTCTGGATTTTGGTTGATTCCACCAGGTTGAAGTGGAAGAATTAGTTGCACAATGAGCCATAAGCAAATGAATTAATTAGTACACAATTTTGCAATATCTATAGGGAAATTAACAAATATATACAGGATATATATATACATAGCTAGGTAGAGAAGTATACACACACATACATATATATATATATAGAGAGAGAGAGCCGTTCTAAAACGGACCAAATAAGCGGACTAAAGAACGGATCAAGGCAAAAAAACACGCGGGTCGGGTTTAACCCGCAAAAACACGCGGGTTAAATCCGACCCGCGTGTTTTTTTGCCTTGGTCCGTTCTTTAGTCCGCTTATTTGATCCGTTGGAGATCCTCCCCGTATATATATATATATATATATATATATATATATATATATATATACTCCACTTTTGTGTGCACATACAATTAAGACTGTAAAAATAAATCAAACAGTTCAAACTTGATTCGTATTCGCTCAACTCAAAATATAAACAATTCAAATATGAGCAAATTTTAAAGTTCGATAAATTACTCGAGTCTTTTCAAATTATAATTTTCTATTAAACTGGGATCTCAAAAAATTAAAACTGCTCGGGCTCGATTTGAGATCATTCTCGACTCAGTAGCCAATCGAGTCTCAATCAAACTTTATTTCAGACTCGATAAATTTTATGGACAACAAGCAATTCAATACTCAGATCGGTTCATCTACACACCTACATACCATGTACAAATTAATAGTAAACAAAACAAAATAAATAAATTAGTACGTGGGTCCTATATATTTGAATCTTGACATTATTTTATTACTATTTATTACATGAGTTATACTTTTTGTGCACAATTATTTATTCACATTTAATTTATACAAAATCATTCTAAGATTTGCTATAATGATTTTAAATTAAAATAACATCTTGAAACCAGAAATTAAACTCGTACTGATTTGAGCAGGAAGCAAGCAAGAACTTTCGCGACTGGGCATGCTTTCTGGGTCGCAACAGGGCGGGTAAAAGAAGTAGATCGGAAATAATTAATTCACCGAAATAATTTAAATGAAGTTCTCTAGAGAATGAACTCCGGAATGGTAGGATCAAAATTAATATCATAAAATATATTAAAATTAAAATAATAAAAATAAATGAACACGCTCAATCGAGTTAGATCGATCCCCACTCACAAGTGAAAGGATCGCTGGCCAAATCGGTCCTATTGAAAGCTCTAGTACCCGTAAACAGCAGATTGAAAATAAGGGTAAATGCAAGAAGTATTGTTTCCGTTTAAATATATATATATATATATATGTTCCAATGTATCGGGGGGAATTAACCATTAGCCATTTATTTATTTATTATTTTTAATATTTGAAAGTTAAATAAGCTAAGATTATTTGGACGTCTTATTAATCTATATATACAATAAATAATCAAAATAATTGTTTAACACAACTTTTTAGGACTGACACCCTAAAATTTAACAACAATAAATTCTATATATACTAAATAAGACAAAATCGTCGTTCATCCCTAAATTTTAGGAGTAACCTTTCAACTCTAGAATTTATAATAAATCATAACTATAAATAATATATATATATATATAATATAAATAACACAAAATAGCTTCTCAACCCTAAAATTTAGGAATGGTTCTAAAACCTAAATAAATCATATTTTTATCTGTTATTTAATTTCAAAATATTTTCATCTATATTCTTACTATCATAATTATTTACTTGTCATTATCTCTTATTTTTATATATTTTCTAATTTAGTTAGTGTTTTTAAAATTCATGTTATTGATAACAATAATATCTTATTATATAATAATTTTTATTATTAAATTATATAAGTATAATTATTTGAGTTATAAGTATAATTATTTGAGTTTAATTAAGATTTTATTATTACATAAATAGATGAACATAAGAATATAGAAACAAATAAATCATTTTAAAGAAGAATACTATCATTTATATTATTTAAGTAAAAGAATTATTATAGATTTTTAAATTTATTTAATTTTTAATCAATAATTAGTTGTACATTATTAGTTAAATAGGATATGTAAGAAGGAAATACTTTCTTTATTTAAATATTATTGTACATAATATTAATCAATTATTAATAAAATTAATATATTAGTATAATATAATATATAAAAATATAAATAATACAATAATTTATAACAAAACAAAGTTCATGCTTTGCACGAGATCATAAATTAATTACTAATAAAAAGCATGGTGTAGATTTTGCAATTATTTTATATACTTTTTTTACAAATTCTCAACTATCCTTCAAACAGATTCGAAAATATTAGAAAGTTATAATCCCATTATGACTATCTTCTATATATTATACTACATAAACTAGTGAAACAAGATTCTTTTGCTCTATTAACGTAATTTCAAGGAAATTGTGAATATATTCTGACATTTTATATAGACAAATTAACAAGATAACGCTATAATAAAATTATTATTACTCCTTCCGTTCCAATAATTGACTTTTTGTACATATTAAAAAATATAATAAAATGATAAAATTATCTATATCTAAATTCTCATTTAAAAATTCATAAAAGAATATGCTATGCATGTCTCTCAATAATGCTGAAATTAATATCCACTTTCTCACAAGTTAACTAGGAAATGTTTAAATACTCTACAGAATTGTTTATATTATTATATAATGCCGCAAAATATAACAAGTTAAGGTTCAAAATATTCATGACAGGAAAGTGAAATAAAACAAAATTAGAATATTCTACCTAGTACTGCCACTTTCCTTGTTATGTATATTGCCTATATATATTATTGTCACTTTATATGTCGATTTTTATAATATGAGTTACGTGAATAATTATATTTGATAATATTTTAACTATTTATTTAATATATAGTACATTAACTGATCAACCTTATAATCTTACTCAATTTTAATATCATGTATTGATACAAATTGTAATCGTAATTCAACAGACTCAATAATAAAATCCTAAAGACTTGGATTAAGATTACAAACACGAAGATGTGTATATATAGTTATTAATATATTCTAATAGCACAACTATTAAATTGCATCTAATTCCGGGTTTTATAATGGTGATTACTTCAATATTTAGAACAAAATAAATATTAATATAGCATAAACACACGCTACAACGGGGTCCGCTATTACGAAAAATTAACAAAAAAAAGTCATTCATAATTATATGAGAGAGATATAAGAATTAACCAAACTGTTTATCAATATTTAGAAGAAAATAAACATTAATATAACATAAACACAAGTTACAACGGGGTCCGCTAATGCAAAAAACTAACAAATTAAAAAAAATTATTCATAATTATATGGAGAGATAAATAAGTAACCAAACTGTTTATCAAGATGCTCCAATTTGTTGCCATCACCCTCATTATGTTCTCGCTGCCTCAACTTCTCTAGCTTCTTCCACATCTCCTGCATATATATATATTATATATATATACACACACACACACACACACACACTTGGTCTCAGCATTAAGTCATAGCCTTTACATTTCAATTAAAGTAATGAAAGTACCTCAGCATTGCTTATCTGACTGTTTAGCCATTAATGGCAAGTTAAAAATAATCATCGGCCCAAGTCAATTCCCATATAAAAACGGGAGAAAAGGGAAGAAAAAGAAATATATAGTTAGCTGCTCATATCTGAAAATAAATAAAATAAAATAAAATAAAATCAATGCTTAACAAAAAGAATATTAATAATCGAAAACAATTTCATACCTCAATCTCTCATCAACAGGCAGATTGACATATCTATGCATCACATTTTCAATACTGCATTGAAAAAATAATCATGTAATTAAATAATTTAAGCACATTACTTCATATATATATATATATATATATATATATATATAGTTCAATTACCTAGATATAGTCAAAAAAAATTGTCTATTTTAGGATATAGAAAAATAACCAACCTGGTTTTGGTAGAAAAATTGTGAACACGACCGCAGGGCGAAATCATAACATATGCAAGATCAACATCACACCAAAGTGAGAATTCTTTTGCTTGTTTCTTGAATGCAGCTCGCTTCTTTGAGAATATAACTTGGCATCTTTTTTTGTCATCAAGTTTCTTGATTTCCATCTTAGGACCCATTTTCTTGATTTGGGGGGAGGGGGAGGGGGAAGAAGGGTGGAGAGGGTTCGAAATTGAAGGATTTGGTGATCTTATGTTCAATCCAAGCAGGCCATTTTATAAATAATAGGCCATGAAGGAGAAGGACAATTGTGTGGGGACATTAATTTCAAACTCTAGTCATTTGACTTATTTGGACAAAAAAAACAAAGAGTCGGGGCATTTATGGAACATTTGTTATGTGTTTGGTCCTAGCTAGGGATAGGATTTTAATTGGAATCGGCAATGATTTAGTGACACGTGGTTCAGTATATAGGTAGACAGTTGAAAGCTTGAAACCCCAATTGACAATTTAACAATGGAATCATACTTTCACAATATTCGTTTCACATTAATAATAAATGGCTTTTACACTGAATTCTATATTGACGTGTAATTTAATTTATGTAGACAATTGAAAGTTTGAAACCCCAACTGACAATTTAACTAGGGAATATTTTTTTTTTTGAAGTCTTATTTTTATTTTTTTTGAGAGTACAATATAATTCATAATTAAATATATTATAAAAATTAATTAAATTTCACTAGAAGAGGAAGATCACAAATTAACAAATCAAACAAGCCTCACATAAAGAGAAAACAAGTTTCACAAAAAATAAACTCACCTAAATAAATATCGAATCTAAGACCTAAATGTTTATTTCACTCTTAACCATTAAGAAAAGTAATATTTTCACAAGGAAAATATGCCCATAAAGAAAAGTAATAATTCCACAAGATCCCTCTTAGACCCTCTTAGACCTGACAATATAGTTAATTAATTATTGAGTCAACTCATATTAACTAGAACCAAATGGGTTGGTTAACAATTTTATTTATTTAAGTTAGTTAAGGTTTGGAACCATATTTTTTAAAAGAAAAATAGGCCTACCGATTAACAATTTTTCGACCCATATTTCATTCAAAATATAAATCAAAAGTTCTTTCCACCCTAAATTCAGAAATTTTTTATTAAAAAAAATAATAATCAATGATTATGTGTACACCCCCACCTCACCCCGCACACCACCCCCACCCTACCCCACCCCACCCCACCCCTACCCCTACCCCCCCACCCCACTCCTACCCCCACCCCTACACACCCCTACCACCCCACTCCTACCCCCACCCCTACACACCCCTACTACCCCACATCAATCCTATTGTGATGCCTCCAAAATAAGTCCACACAACCCATTATGAGTCGTCAAAATACATGGTACAGAATTCAAATACAAACTTCATTTATACAACAGTCCTGCAAAATACGACAACACATAAGCTGAGAGTTTAAATACAAATATTGCACCGTACATAATACGACAATATCCATACTCAAATTAAGTATTCATTACAATTATTGTCTCACTATTTTACAACATATATAATGAAGACTGCTATAGTGACTATCTCGGACCATCACTCAATTTCTCGACTAGTCCCAGCTATATTCTCAACTAGTTCAATAAAGAATATTATGACTAAGATAATGTAGAACAAATTATCCTTAGTTCTCAACAGTAAAAAATCTGATAGAATACAATAGACAACAAATTTTAGATCAACAACTGCAGCGAAAATAGAATCTATTTTAAGAGTCAAGTAGAGCATGATGTCTACTATCTTCTATGATTTAAAAGTCCATCATCAATATTTTATTCATGTAACACCAATCAATAATTGTTTCATACCCACGAATTAATTATCTATGCACTACGGCCCAAAGATAATCGTTTGTATTACCGGTGGTCATGATGTAAGACCCCAACTTATTATAAATAAAATTGAATTTCCTCTATTTATTATTTTGAAATAGAAAGGGTTGTTTTGATTAATATGGTTAGTTGTGGGTAAAATGCTCAAATATTTCAAATAAGCAAGTGGTTATAAAATATTCATTGTTGTCGTGGAATATTCGTTTGGTCGTGGAATATTCTTGCTGTCGGGGAATATTCGTACGACGGCGCAGTCTTGTGTGGGCCTTATAACGGAAAGCGATTGGATGAAGAAAACGACAAAAATAAGTTGTTTATAAATAACTGCGTTGTTATTAAAATAATATCGTTGAAATACCGGTGGTTAAAACACAAGAAGACACGAAGATTGCACCAATTATTGATTCTTACGTAAGAAGGCACTACTCAATAATTGTTACAAGATATATCTTATTCAAAGATTTTATTGT
Source organism: Panax ginseng (assembly GCA_020205605.1). Taxonomy (NCBI): domain Eukaryota; kingdom Viridiplantae; phylum Streptophyta; class Magnoliopsida; order Apiales; family Araliaceae; genus Panax; species Panax ginseng. The sequence continues at coordinate 26,598,363 of CM035148.1, read as the reverse complement.
ATTGATTCAATAATTCTTTGCATTGATATTTTATATTACTGTTGTTTCAATAATTGTCACTACACAGTATTTTCCATTATCGGAGCAATAATTCATATTATTTGAACAATATTATTGGATAATATTATTGGCAATGTCTAGAAAGTTCTGTCTAAGGAGAGATTTGGTCATCTAATTGCGCGCCAGTAGGGAGAGATCCTCATTGGAAAGCCCCATCTTTCCTAAGAACTGCTTGGTTGTCAGTATTGTGATTCTGTAATATTATTTATGAATAATTAATTATTGATTTATATGATGAGGAAAATATTGATTTTATGTGGATATAGATGGAGAAAATTTTTAATGTGACAATTGTTGAAAATTAATATTTTATCTTTTTCTGATAAAATAATTCATTTAAATATATTATTATATTTTAATAATATAATAATGGTGATATTTTTACAATGAATGTGGGATATATGAGTATATGAGGAGAAAGAGTATTTTTGTTGTATTAAATGATTAACACATATTTGTGTGTCGGTGAACCCCATTTATTGACTGAAATTTGATTATAGCATGTAAAATCGCCCGTTTTGTGGATTTCGATCAATTTTTGTTTAGAATTTGGAAAAACTTTCTTCTGCAAAGTTGTAGAGAATGGAATTTCCTTTGAAAAGGACATGAGATTTGAATTTTTTTGACAAAAGGGCTATTTATTATGAATTATTGAAGTTCCAAAGTTTCAGAATAATTGATTTTTGGAAGTTTTAATTGTTTTAATCAAGAAAAACATTTTTTTCAATCCCACATGTGTGGTAAATGAGCTAAATTCGGATTCTTGGGTGGTGGGCTTGAATATTTATTAAATAAAGTTATTTTAATAAATTTTCTGCTTTGGTATTCTAAGCATTTTCTTATAAATAGGGTGATAAGGTTAGAATTGAAAATCACACCAGAAACTGAAATATTCTCTCTCTTTCTCTCTCGATATATTGAGCGTATTCTTGTGAGTATTTTAATACTTTGAGTGTTGTTATACGGTGCAAGTTCCCTTCACCACTATATTGAGATTCCAAATGTAAATACTTATTCTTTCGAGGTAAGGGATGTTATTTTTTTCTTAAATGATATTATTTTCTTCAATATCATTATGCCAAAATATTGGTTTGAACTTTTTATCAAATTTGGAACTTTTTGTGTCGGGGTTACTATTCACGTATACGACACTATTCACAAATACGGCATTATTCACAGAAAATTAAAATTTTATTTTTCGTCCAAAATATCTATTATGGATACTATCTTTGATTGTATCCATGTTTTGATCATTCTTGAATTTTACTCCACTATGATTATTTATGATGTATTTTTGGACATGGAATAAATTTGAAATTGAATCCTTAATATTTATTCTTTTGTTTCAATGGATTCGCTTTTCTTTAAAATATTTTTCATCATCCTCTACCCTAAATGATGATATTATTGAATATCTTTGGCATGTAGTGCAAAGATGAATGATTTTCGGATGAATATCTTTGGCCGTAGTGCAAAGATGAGCAGTGTTTAGATGAACATGACCGGTGATGAATATCTTCTACCTGTAGTGCAAAGATGAATATTTGATTCGGATATATATTGATTGATGTTACAAGGATAAAATATCGACGATGAACTTTTAAATTCATATATAGAAGATAGTAGATTTCATTCTCTACTTAACTCTTCTAATGAATTATTATTTTCGCTGTGAATATTGATTTAAAACTGGTTGTCTATTGTATTCTATTAGATTTTTTCCTGTTGAAGACTAACGATAATTTGTTCTATGTTATCTTAGTTATAATATTCTTTACTGGGCTAGTTGAGCTCACCCTTTTCCTTTTTATTCCATTTTTCTTCTCAGGAGGCGAGAATGTAGCGAGTACTAATCGGGGTATAGAATGAAGGTTATAAGAAGTTGTTTTAGTAGTCCTCACCATTTTTGTAAAATATTGTACCAATAATTGTAATGAGGACTTATTTGGGTATGAATATTGTCTAGATTGCAATATTTGTATTTAAACTCACAGTTTTTATGTTGTATTAATAAAGTTGTAACATTTACAGACCATGTTATTGACGACTCAAAATGGGTGTTGTATACCTATTTTGGGGGCGTCACAGTTGGTATCAGAGCTTAGGGATATAATCTCTAGCTGAGATCGGGGAATAGAACTAGGAAGGGAGAGACGAGTAAATCCTTCGCTAGTGTGTCCTACCTAAGCTTATTTGTTGGTCGGTCATAATATAGGGATATTATGTGATATATTAATTTGTTAAATTAACCCTTGTTTTATGGCAGTATTTGAGAATGTTGACTGAAAATATTAATAGTGGAGTAAATGAGACCGTGGAGACACCTTTGTTCACCAATGAGGAGAACGTGCAACAGGCTGACAATGTTCCTCCTGTAAACAACACCACTGAGCAGACGATGAACGATGAGATGTTTAGAAGCTTTTTGCGGTTCATGCAAAATCAGACGAAGGAGATTCCTGTTCAAAATATAGGAAGAAACAATGGCAACGCACAGCTGGTCACAGCCAAACAATTCAAAGAGTTGAGACCATCAGAATTCTGGGGAAAGCCGGATCCGATTAAGGCGGAGACGTGGGTCAAGTAAATTACCAAGATATTCGATGTCTTGGGATGCACGGAGGAACAGAAAGTTCTATACGCCACTTTTATGTTCCGTAATGAGGCAGACATCTTGGTGGGAATCAGAAAGCGTACTCCATCCGAGACGCTTGGCCAACAGTGTCTTGGGATACATTTCAGAAACTGTTCAATGAAAAATACTTTCCTGAAAGTGTTCGTCATATGAAGGAGGTAGAGTTTATTAGATTGGAACAAAATAACATGACGGTGTCCTAGTACGAGGCGAAGTTCGCGGAGTTATCCAGGTTTGCACCTCATTTGGTGGAGAATGAGGAACGTATGACGCGGATATTTCTGAGAGGTTTGAAACCCGGCATACGTCAATATCTCATTTCTCATAAATTTCTCTCTATTTAGGATGTTGTCAACATGGCTCAATTATTAGAAGCGATATAACGAGTACGGTCAACCGAGGACCACAACGAGGATCATATCTGGGTGGCTATCCATCGAACAACGATAACCAATGGAGAAAGAAGAATACTGAACAAGAACGGCAAGAACCACTGGTGGTAATCATGGCCATGAGAATAGAAGAAGCTAGTCGGGGAGATTTTAAAAAGGAGATTCAACAATGACAATGCGAAGACGCCAAAGACCAAAGAAGAATGGTTCCAAGAGGAGGAGAGAACGACCACCCATCATATGCTATAAATCTTTGGAAAGAAGGACATATCGATCAAACTACCCCTGCAGTTCAAGGTATGTCAGAATTGTGGAAAGGAAGGACATATCGCTCGAGATTGTACGAAGAATGAAACCAAGTTCAGCCGGGGACGGTGACTCAAAAAGGTCATCCCGGAAAAGTCAAAGTCAATGGTTCCTGAAGAGCGTTTGTTGTGGTGGTCAAAATGCGAGGAACCCAAACGAGGTGATCACGGTGTAAGCTAATCATAAATTCTTGTGAAGTTTATACCTTACTAGATAAGGGGTGCTACCCATTCATTTATCTCTCCTACTTGTGCTCAACGTTTAAATTTGACTCGGAGAAATTAGACTTTGACCTATCTGTGGAAACTCCGTTAGGAGAAACTTTCATCACATCCACTGTTTATAAATCTTGTTTCATCACAATATAAGCATGAAGATGATGACAATGATATAAAGAATGAATCAAGTGAGATCTAGGACAAATATTAGAGATTTATAATTTAATTTATCTCAAGTTCAAAAATATCTAAATTGCCAACATGATCCCCAATTGTGGAGTAAAATTCAAAAAAGATATTTAAGATAATTTGGACAAAGAAAAGAAACTATATAAATTTTGTCGTGAATAGTACCCATGAATAGTACCGTATGAATAATACCCCGACATAAAAAGATTAAAATTTAATAAGAAAGTTCAGAACAATATTCCAATAAAATGATATTAGATGAAGCGCAAACTTTAAGAAATTTCTAATAATTTCAGGAATTATAGAAGCAATACTTACCATAGTAAGTTTAAATTTAGGAATATAAAATAAAATAATATCACTTACATAATATGGAATATGAAAGAAAATGATATCTCTTACGAGTATTAAAATAAAATAATATCATTTACGAATATTGAAAGAAAATAACATCCTTTACGAGAAAAATAATATCTTTTACCTTAATAAAAGACTGGATACTACACTAGTGTATAGTAGCAAAACTTTGTGTTGGTGGTGTGTGCTTGCTTCTCGAATACTCTTATTCTTTCTCTCTTATTCTCTCTTTATAGTTTCTCTCTTAATAGCTTTAGTGAATTGATGAGAATGAAGGAAGAAATTAGCTTCTATTTATAGAAGAATTCTAGCTTGGCCCTTGCAATGTGAAGAGGCAAGTAGCTTGATGCCTGATAATGTGAAAAGGCAAGTGGTTTGACGCCTGATAAAGGCAAGTACTATTGGCGAAAGTGACTCTTAGATGATGACATATGAGTCCCATAGAATAAACTAAATTTACAACAAACGTCTCATAACAAACCCCTCTATTTATATCAAAAATTGAATAAATATTTACCACAATTCACTTATCTTCAATCAACACGTTTCTAATCTTTTAACAATTATTCATCATTAATATTATAACTCACAATATTGATAATCAGATCGTTCTCAAGAAAGATGGGGCTTTCCGATAAGGATTTCTCCTTATTGGCGCGCAATTAAATAACCTAACACCTTTTTAGACATTGTCAATAATACAAATAATAATATGAATAACTATGTCGTCTCAATTATTGATTTAATAATATAAAATATTGTGCAGATGATATTGTGACAATAATTGAATCAATAATATGATATATTATGCACAACTACTGTGACAATAAAACTGAGTGACTTCTTACGTAAACATCAATAATCAGATATATTGTGCAATACCGTGTGCTACTGTGCAAAAACGAGTATTACTGTACTTTTATCTCCGAGTATTTCAACAGTTTAACGGTAAAAGTTTTGCCGCTATTTTTATAAAAAGGTTATTTCTATCGTTTTCTATATCCGATAATTATTTCATTGTGGGGTCCACCAATGAATGCGCCGTCGTATGAATATTCCGCAATAAAAATAATATTTTCCAACCAAACGAATATTTTATGACAACTTACTTACTTTGCAATATTTACACATATTACCCATAACTATATCATTATATCAAATCAACACCTTAGTATTCAAAATAATATATAGAAAAAATTAAATCATTATTCATAAAAATTGGGGCCTTACCCCACCCCACGCCACCCCACACCACACCTAACCGCCCCACTCCTACCACCACCCACCTTACCTACCCTTACCCACCCCACTTCCACTTCCACCTCAACCTCGACCACATCACCTTACCCCTAACACTGCCCACCCTACCCTCTACCTCATCCACCCTACCCACCCCACCCCTACCCACTATTACTAACCCCACCCTACCCATGCCCAAGACTACCCCACCCTCACCCTCACCCAACCAACCCCAAATCCCACCCCAACACTTAACCCACCCCTACAACTCCCTTACCCACCCCACCCTGCCCACCCTACCCCCCACCTCACCCTGTCCACCCCTACCCCGCACCCCCACCACCACTCCATCCTTAACCCTAACCCCCCCAAAAAAATATTTACTAATTATGTATACACCTTCACCCTCCCACCTTTAACTCACATCACCCCACTCAAAAAAAATATTTTCTGATTATGTATACACCCCCACCCCTATCCAAAAAAAATTCAGTGATTATTATACCCCCACCCTAAAAAAATTAATATTGATCAGTGATTATGTATATATAAAAAAATGCTTAGTGATTATGTATACATGATATATCTAATAATAATTTATTTAATTAGATCATAATAAATGTAAGTTTGAAATTTAAAATATGGGTAAATCGATATTTGAACTATAACTATATGGTTCCAACCCACACAACCCATATTAAAAATAATTAATATGATTTTAGTTCTTAAATGGAATCATAACCATATTTTGTAAATCAAAATCAACCCATAACCGTATTTTATCCGGTCTAATCCCTTTCGCATGAATAATAAATAGGTCACACACTTATGTTAGAGACATCTTATGAAAATATCAATTTTACTCGTAGAAATAACAATTTCCTTTAACAAGAATAGAGGTTGCCGATAATGTCTTAGCCTAGTGGTTAAGATTGAGATACTGTAAACTTTTGGTCTTAGGTGAGTTTATTTTTTTCTTTATGTGAAATATGTTTCTTTTTTTATGTGAGGTTTGTTTGATTTGTAAGTTTATTTATTTCTTTTCTAATAAAATTTGATTAGTTCGTGATATTGTAATTATGAATAATATACTTGAGTATGAGATTATAAAAGTGAGACTTCAAAAAAAAAGGATAGACTCAAATGTTAAAAAATAATTAACATGAACTAGGGGCTAATATGTATCCTATAGGGCCAATAGTATAGGAGAATTGTTATAGTTAGATTTTTCAATGTTTGCATCAATGTAATTATCATAATTTCTGCTCTTTGAATTGATTTATTCAACCAAATAATTAAATTTTGTTAATATTTACTCATTTTGTTTCATAAAAATGTCTTTAGTTTGGTCTTCATACAATTTAAACAAATTAAAAAAATAAAAGAGAGAATATAAATGTCCCTACTTTATATATCCACAATAGACCTCATATAAGTATACTAAATATTCTTATTTCTTTCTTTTAAAGCTAGTAGTGGTCCAAACTCGAGTACTTTGAATAATAAAATAAATTTTTATATAATATTTCATATTAAAATTGGATATTTAAAATATTTTTATTTAAGAAAATTTATATTTTCACAAGTAGATATGTTAGTTTCATGAGAGTAAAAAAAAATTAAACTAACAATTTTACTTCTAAAAATATCATTTTCTTATTTCTTATTTTAATATTTTAGTTATCTTTTATATGTGACGAATGGAGTAATAAAGTGGGAGAAACTATTTTAACATTAATCAAGAATTCAAATTGAGCCATAATTTGATTTCTCTGAATTACTTTTAAAGAAAAAAACATTGGATATGACATATTTCGACCAAATAATGAGATTTTGATTATAATGCCCGTAAAAGTTATGGTGATACATTTTATTTTTTCTTCATATAAATGCAACTCAAATTATTTAATCATGCTTCTCAATGAAAAATACCTGAAATAAGTGCAAATTCATATACTCTCTTGTGCCACAAATATTACAATAATTTAACTGAGGAAAATGGTTTGCATATAAATATATATATGGACTAATTTAATGAGAAAGTGATAAAATAAAATAATATTGTGGGTCCTTTCTTTATTTTTTTATCTCATGTATCCATTAATCCATATACGTTTTCGGCATTTAATATATATATATATATATATATATATATATATATATATATATATATATATGTTAAAATGGTAAAATTTTAAGTAAATTAGTCATAACTTCACCAGCGTTACAATTTTTTTGGAATTACCTATAAAGGAATATGTAGTAATGTTGCTATATATGAAAATAAATTTATGTCAATATTAAATATAAACGTATATAAATATATGATATAAGAGATATATTATAAAATAGACACACTATTACTATTCTATTTTATCGATTTCAATTTTACGTTGATATGAAATTTGATGAAATATAAATCATTTTGTTAATTTTAAGACAAAGGGATTAGTTTTTAATTTTCCTTTTTTATCATTTAAATATTTAATTTTTCAATTTAATATAGCAATCTTAAGGGTTAATTACATATTATAGTACATTTTTAAAAATAATTACAATAATCATACATTCATAAAATAATTACAAAAATATGACACTTCATCATATTTATTTATAATACTAATACAAGTAGGAGTCCTTAAATTAAAGGATTAATATTAATGGGCTGACATGGCAAATTAGTGTCCATCTTAAAATCGGGTTAATTTTTTTTGAAACGTGTGATAACCGCCATATATCATTTGATTGAGACTCTTCATTTACAAACCCTTGTTCTGCATACTGAAACTATTGTTTCTCTCTTCTGTTCGTGCGTTCTTCATCTCTATTGCTCGTTTCCAGAGATTTATTCTACATTTTTCGTGATCGTTACTCGTTATCATCTTCGTTTAGTTGTTCGTCATTGTCGTTGTTACTCGTTATCGCTGTTGCACAGTGGTTCAGTTGGTTTCTTCTTCTCCATTGATCGGTTATGGTGTTTATTAGTGTTTCAAGTGAGTATTTTCTAATTAGTTTAATGTATTATCTATTAAAATAGTTTACTAACAAAATGAAGTATTGATTGTTTGGTTTTTTGTTGTTTTTATGTTTTGTATAGAATGGTTGATACAAGGAAGAAGGGTGGAAAGAGGAAAAGAATCACGGAGGGTGATTCTGTTAAGGACTTGAAGAAGTTTGCTATGGAGAGGAAGGGGAAGTTTGTTTATGTTTTGGTTACCATTAAAATATGTTTTGGTTACTAACATATAACTATGTGGTTACTTCTTTAGTATGTTTTTTTTTACTCTTAGCTTATGATTTGGATACCATTCTTGTTCCCTCAATTTGGAATTTTGGTTACTTTTTTATGTTATTTTGGTTACCTTGTATTTGTTTAGTATACATTGGTTACTATCATATAACTGTTCGGTTATTTTTTAGTATGTTTTTGGTCTACATGTTTTTGTTTTGGTGACCTTTAAATTATGTTTTGGTTAATATTATATATAACTGTTTGGTTACTACATAAACTGGTATGTACTACATGTTTATATTTTGGTTACTACAAACACATCCTACATGGGCTCTCTATTCACTAATCCCAAGGTATTTCTCTTCCTCCCACAGGTTCATAATGTAGAAGTCTTTTCTGGAGAATGAGAGAAGCCATGAAGAAGAAAGTAGCAGTAGCCAAAAAGCTCAAGTTTCAGGAAGATTTATACCAGATTTTGATTAGTTCGGTTGTCATTTTCTTGTCCTTCTGAATTGTGTTTCGTAATTTGATTTTTGTTGGATATCCATAATCATTTGTTATGGTTAGTGAGTGTGTAATGTTTATTGGAGCTTATGTAAATGGGATTACATATTTGATTATATTATCAATTATTTGACATTGTTTATTGGTTCGTATTTGTTACTTCTAAGTTGTGTCTGATACATTATTTGAAAGGTGTAGTTGGTAACCAAACATGCATAGAAGGGTAACCATTTTATTTTTTGGTAGTAACCAGATAGTTACAAGCTTGTATCAGGACATTTATCAAGTGTTAAATGTACATGTGAGAGTATACATGGGTTGCCTAAACTGGGTTGGATATACAGGTTGTTTCTATTTTGGTTACCATTAAAATATGTTCTGGTTACTTTTCATATAACTATTTGGTTACTTCTTTATTATGTTTTGGTTACTGTTACCTTATGGTTTGGCTACTATTATTGTGCCCTCAATGTGGGATTTTGGTTACTTTTATTTTTTATTCTGGTTAATATGTAATTGTTTAGTATACATGGATTGTCTAAACTGGGTTTCATTACACGATATTCCTGTTTTGGTTACCATTAAAACCTGTTCTGGTTACTATCATATAATTATGTGGTTACTGTTTTATTATGTTACATTATGGTTACTATTATTAGTAATCAGATATTTACAAGCTTGTATCAGGACAAACATCAATTATTAAATGTACATGTGAGAGTTTCCATTTATATATGTGATGGTCACTTATAGATCTCATATTAAAATAAAAATAGTTTGAGAGGTGCAGTTGGTATCCAAACCTGTATATAAAGGTAACCATTTTAGTTTTTGTTAGTAACCAAATAATTAAAAACTTATATCAGAATAGTTATCAAATGTTTAATGTACATGTGAGGGTTCCCATTTATCCAGTTGATGGATACTTTTAAATTACATAGTTATAAAAGTAATTTGGAAATGGTCTAGTTGGTAACTAAATATGAATATAGAGGTAACCATTTTATTTTAGATGGGTAACCAAATTTACATAAAAATGTTTCAGAACAGTTACCAATTGTTTAATGTATATGTTACTTTATATTGACAACTAATGCTGGAATCAAAAATCAAAATATTAATTAATAATAATTTTGGTTACTGTACACCATAAAAAATGTTACCAACCATGTGGTTAATGGTTTCTAACAGTAAACAATTATATATTTCTGTAAACAATTAAATTTATTGTATTGGCTACTGTCAGTCTCCATTGTCTAACAACTGAATAAACATTGTAAAGTAACCAAATTAATATTAGACAATAACCAAATTACATAATCTTAGTAACCAGAATATAAACCACATTTTTACATGCAATTTTGAAGGCCTAAATGATGGAATTTGACCAAAAAACTCTGCAGTTCACCAGCAAAGTTGGTAATTTTTGATCTTTGACCCGTTTCCAATGAAATTAGGCTTCGAAAACGCCAAAATTCGACACTCCAAACTTGGACAGAAATTACCAAAGTTTCACTGGATCAAATCTCTCCATAACTATAAAAAACATCAGTGCAACAACCAATATATATAATCAGATTAATAGTTGTATGAAGGTAACCAATGTAGTCAATAAGTAACCACCAATATAAAAGAAACAATTATAAAACACAATAACATTATACAGTAACCAAATAAACACCTTACAGTATCTAAATACATATTAGACAGTAACCAACATATATGTAATTAGTAACCAAGATTTTAAAAAATATTTTTACATTCATTTTACAACCAAAACAATCAGTAATGACTTTGTTACAAATTAAAGACTAACAGATGTATGAAGGTAACCAATGTAGTTAATCCGTAACCATCAATATAAAAAATTAGTGTAAAATACAGTAATATAATGCAGTAACCATGGTAATATTACACAGTAACCAAGTCAGTATTATATACTAACCAAATCCAAATTAGATAGTAACCAACATATATTTACTTAGTATCCATAACATAAAACATATTTTCCATGCAATTTACGGCAAAAACAAACAATATAAAAAACATCAATATAAAAACCATCAATATGTACTTAAAGATCCAACAGTTGCAGGAAGGTAACCAATGTATTTAATAAGTAACCATCAATATAAAAAATATCAGTAGAATAAACTTTAAAATTATAAAGCAAGCAAATAAACATTATACAGTAACCAAATCAATAATAAACAGTAACCAACTTATATGTATCTAGTAACCAGAGTATACAACATATTTTCACATGCATTTTGCATTGTCAATCATTCAACTGTATAATACACAACAACATTGTCAATCAAATTTCAGATTATAAACGATATTCCACCGACCAATATATCAGATGAAGCAACCTTTTAGTATGTTTTTGGTTACTGTTAGCTTATGGTGTAAGACCCCAACTTTTATGAATAAAGAATAATTTTCTCGAAATATATTTTTGAATATTATGTTGTGAATTTGATATAATGTTATAGTTGTTGTAAGACCCCAATTTTTTTGAATAAAGATGAATTTTCTATAAATATTATTTTTGAATATTATGGAGTGAAATTGATATAATATTATAGTTGTGGGTAATATTTATAAATTTTGCAAAGTGCGCAAGTTGTTATATAATATTCGATTGGTCGGGGAATATTCGTTTTAACAGGAAATATTCGTACGAAGGCACAATCATTGTTGGACCCCACAACAGAATTATTGTCGGATTGAGAAAATGACAAAAATATTTTATTGAAAATAACGGCGGAAGTTTTACCATTAATACTGTTGAACTACTTGGTAGTAAAAGTACAGTAATACGCATGGTTGCATAGTAGCACACGGTATTGATTATTGATGCTTATGTGATAAAGTCACTCAGTTTTGTTTTATTGGTATTATTAATGTAATAAAACAGAAAAACTTTTTATATAAAACAGAATACTTTTATAAAATTATACGTTTTATTAGGCTAATAGTAAAATCTTTTTATATAAAACAGAATACTTTTATAAAGTTATACATTTTTAGACAATAATTAGAATATATTATATTTTATTATGCATAGTGTTTGCATAGTGTTATGCGATAGTGTTTGCATAGTAAAATCTTTTATAAAGTTATTCATTTTATTAGATTATAAATAGAATATATTATATTTTATTTAAAAGATTTTGCTTTAAATATGGAATAGTCAGATTAAAGTAAATCAATCAACTGGACCGATTCATGATTTAATTCTTACTATGCAATCTATTTTTTTTATAAATGGAAGCTCATTCTTTCATTATTTCTTACGAATTCACTGAAACTCTAGAGAGAGAAACTATAGAGAGAAAGAAGAAAAGTATTCTACTACTTCACTAGTCATATATCCAGTACTCTTCTTCTTAAGGTAGGGGATATTATTTGTTGTACTCGTAAGGGGTATTATTTCTTTTGTATTCATGAAGAGAACTACGTTATTCCATTATTTATTATTTCGTTAGAATAACTTTGTATCTGTGAGGATACCCTATACTTGGTGAAATTCTTACATTATTCCATTATTTATTATTACATTTGGAATATCATGTATGCATGCGTTTACTGTGGGGGACTGGTTCCATTCTTTATTATTCTTTATTATTACATTTGGAATATCGTATGCATGCGTTTTATGCTGGGACTGGTTCCATTCTTTATTTTTTCGTTGGAACATCTCGTCATGCTTTACGCATGACTGGTTCCGTTATTTATTTATTATTACATTGGAATAACACATGCATCTGATATCGCATGCACCGGTAATTTTTTTGTTATTCCATTCTTTATTATACTCGGTTGGTTAAAGTTTTGACTTCTATACTCCATGAAATTAGTGGAATATCCTTGATATTTGCGCTTCATCCAAAGATCTTTTCATGGAAATATTCTTACGAGCATTCTTGAATTTTACTCTACAAAGAAGTATCATGTTGACAATTTGGACGTTATTAGTTCTGAATAAATTAATTCTTGAACTTGTTTTATTGAATTCTTATATCATTGTCATCATCCTCATGTTTATATTTTTTTTTAAAGAAAGTCATATGTATTCTGTAGTGTATAGATGGACTTGGTATGATTATGACCGAGGATTATTCGATTGTAATCATGACCGTAATATTACAAATGATGTGGTAAAAGTCCTCATTGGCCCGTAGTGCATTGATGGACAGTTGTTAGCATGATCATGACCATTAATGAATACACAAATATTCTTGGCCCGTAGTGCATGGATAATTATGGTCGTGATACTAAAGAATAACCTTGGTCGTAGTGCAGGGGTGATTCGATGATGTGGATTATTTATTAAGCTGAGTCCCAACGATAAAAGTGATGAAAAACTTTTTAAATCATAAAGATAGTATATTTTATTCTCTACTTGACTCTTTTAATGGATTGCTTGTTCCGCTGCAGTTAAACTTGATGGTTGTTATATTGTATCAGTTTAACACTGTTTAAGGCTAATGATAATTTATTCTGCATTATCTTAGTCATAATATTTCTTACTGGGCTAGTTTAGCTCACCCTTTCTTTCACTGTTCTCTTCAGGAAATGAGAATATAGCTGGGACGAGTCGGTGAACGGAGTGATGGACCATATGATAGTATTAGTAGTCCTCACTATTCTGTTAAATAGTGTGACAATAAATGTAATGAGGACTTATTCTGAGAGTGGATATTGTGCAGGCGGCGATTATTTGTATTAAAACTCATGACTCTCTTGTTGTATATTAAAGATTGTATTTGTATTCTGTACCATGTATTTGGCGACTCAGAATAGGTGATGTATACCTATTTTGGGGGCATCACAGTTGGTATCAAAGCTTAGGGATATGATCCCTGGCTAAGATGTGAGACTAGAACTAGGATAGGAGAGACGGGGAATTCTTTCGCTAATATGACCTATCTAAGTTTATTTAATATTTAATTGGTCGGTCAGAGTATAGTGATAATATGTTACATGTCAATTGAACCTTGTTTTGTGGCAGTATCTGAAAATGACATCCAAGAATGTTGAGAATATCAATGGAGCACAGGAGACCGTTGAGTCACCACAAATCAACACCCAGGATAATGTGCATCAGGAAGGCAACATTCCTCATGCAAACAATAACACTGATCAAATGATGAATGATGGAATGTTCAGAGGCTTTATGCAATTCATGCAACATCAGGCAAGAGCGGCTTCTATCCAAAATGTAGGTGGAAACACTGAAAACTCTCGGACGGTCACCGCTAAACAGTTCAAGGAGCTGGGACCACCGGAGTTTATTGGAGAGCCAAAACCACTTAAGGCGGAAGCATGGATAAAGCAGATCACCAAGATATTTGATGTCTTGGGATGCTCCAAGGATCAAAAGGTTCCCTTTGCCACCTTTATGTTGCAAGGAGAGGCAGATTACTGGTGGGAATCGGTAAAGCGTACTCAACCTGTCGCACTGAAGATGACTTGGGAGAAGTTCCAAGAATTGTTCAACGATAAGTACTTTCCCGAATGTATTCGTCACAAGAAAGAAGTAGAATTCATCAAGCTGGAGCAAAACAACATGACCGTATCGCAGTACGAAGCCAAGTTTCCCGAGTTGTCCCGGCTTGCGTCCCATTTGGTTGATAATGAGGAGAGAATGACGCGAATATTTTTAAGAGATTTGAAACCAGAGATACGTCAATATCTTATTTCTCATAAACTATGTTTGTATTCAGATGTTGTAAATAGGGCTCAGTTATTGGAGTGCGATAACGAGTCAACACAATTAAAAGAGAGTAGCCGGCAAAATGATAATACTAGTGAGAGCGATCATCGAGCGGTGACAACAAGCGTGGAGGAATCAACAGTTAAAAAAGCAGAACCCCTTCGGTGGTAATCGGGGCCAAAACAATAAGAATGGACATTTCAAGAAGAGGAGATTCAACAATGATGGAAAGGCGTCGACCAAAGACCCATTGTTAAGGAAGGAGAGCGACCACCTATCATATGCTTCAAATGCGGAGGGAGGACACATCGGTCAAAGCGCAGCGATGCCAGTCCAAAAGCATGTTATAATTATGGAAGAGAAGGTCACCTAGCCCAATTTTGTCGTTCACCGAAGACAAGTTCGGCTAGGATGGAGGCACCAAAGGCCATCGAGAAAAGTCAAAGCTTTAGTGCAAGAGGAGGCGTTTGTAGTAACCTCCCGTAAAGCAAGGAACCCTAATGAGGTCATCACGGGTAAGCTTATCATAAACTCTAGCGAAGTCTATACCTTATTTGATACTGGTCCTACCCATTCTTTTATTTCTCCTACTTGCGCTCAACGATTAAATTTGACTCCGGAGAAAATAGACTTTGACTTATCTGTAGAAACTCCGTTGGGAGAAACCTTCATTTCATCCACTATTTATAAGTCTTGTTTGGTTCAAATTGGTACCCTCACATTACCTGTCGATCTTATTTCATTAAAAATACTTGCATTTGATGTGATTCTAGGGATTGATTGGTTAACTACACATCATGTAAAAAATGATTGTTTTCGTAAGGTTGTTAGCTTTCATATTCCTAACCAACCTATTATGCGAAGTCAAGCAACCAAACCATTAAAATCAATAACTGTCATCTCAAGCCATAAAGCTATTCGTTTATTAAAAAATGGATGTCAAGCTTTCTTAGCTCATGTCACGGATCTAAACAAAAATACGTTAGTTTTGAATGATATTTCTATTGTTAATAAATTTCCTGACGTATTCCCTGAAGAACTTCCTGGCCTACCCCCAAAGCGTGAAATTGAATTTTGTATCGACCTTGAACCCCCAGACAAAACCCATTTCAAAGCCCCATATCGAATGGCTCTATTGAACTTCGAGGAGTTAAAGACCCAATCTGCAGGAATTGTTAGACATTGCCTTTATTCGTCCTAGTACTTCTCCTTGGGGTGCTCCATTCATTATTCGTGAAGAAGAAAGATGGGAGTATGCGACTTTGTATTGATTATCGGGAGTTGAATCATGTCACCATCAAAAAATAGGTACCCATTGAAATGTATTGATGACTGTTTGACCCGATTTGTAAGGCGCTAAATTCTTTTCAAAGATTGATCTTCGTTAGGATATCACCAATTGAATATTAGAACCGATGATATTCCAAAGGCGGCTTTCGAGAACTCGATGCGGGCATTATGAATTCTAGTCATGTTCTTTGGATTGACTAATGCTCCCGCCGCCTTTATGGATATGATGAACAAAGTATTCAAGGAATATTTGGATCACTTTGTGGTCGTCTTTATTGATGACATCCTTATTTATTCCAAAAACCGTGAAGATCACGAAAGCAACACTTCGAGGTCGACACTCCAAAAGCTTCGTGAATACAAGCTTTATGCCAAGTTGAAGAAATGCGAATTCGGCTTGAGGAAGTAGCATTCCTTGGGCACGTAGTATCAAGTCATGGAATATCTGTTGACCCAAAGAAAGATTGAAGCAATTCAAAGTTGGGAGCAACCTAAATCGATGGATGGAAGACGTAGCTTTTCGAACTTTGGTTATTATCGAAGATTCGTGGAAGGATTTTCTCGAATCGCTACTCCATTAACTCAACTGACTCGGAAGGATACAAAATTTTGTTGGAGCGAAGAATGTGAGAAGAGTTTTCAAGAACTCAAGAGGAAACTAATTTCAAAGACTGTTCGGCAATACCATCGGCTCGGAGGATTTGTCATACTGATGATGCTTGAGCAAAGGGTTGGGATGTGTTCTCATGCAACATGGGAAAGTCATAGCCTATGCCTCACGATAACTCAAAGAATATGAGAGTAATTATCTCACTCATGATCTAGAGTTGGCAGCAGTTGTTTTTGCACTAAAGATTTGGAGGCATTACTTGTATGGGGAGAAAGTGGAGATCTTTACGGATCATAAAATCCTCAAATATTTCTTCACTAAAAAGGAACTCAATATGCAACAGTGACGTTGACTTGAACTGTTGAAAGATTATGATCATACCATCTAATACCATCCTGGAAAAGCGAACGTGGTAGCTGACGCATTGAGTAGAACATCATAGCGGGTACAAGTGCAATATTGTCAACGCAAAGGCCCATTTTGTATGACTTGCAAAGGATGGAGATAGAGATAAAGACTCTAGAAACCCACGTGATGATGGCGAATATACGAGTAGAACCAATTTTAATTGATAAAATTAAAGTTGCTTCAAGATTCTGAATCCGGAAATGATGCGTCACGAGGAAGAAAGTGCAAGAAGGTGCTTTATCTAGGGAAGCAAGAATTGATGAAGAAGGAATACTTGAGTCAACTCCGGACTTTGTGTTCTATCGACCACGATTTAAAGTATAAAATCATGATGGGGCGCACAACACACCATTTGTAATCCATCCTCGAGTCTTAAAATGTATCGTGATCTTAAATCATACATTTTGGTGGAGCAATATGAAGAGAGAGATAGCGTTGTTTATTTCAAGATGTATAACTTGTCAACGAGTCAAGGCGGAGCATCAAGTACCAAAAGGTCCATTGCAACCACTTGAAATTCTAGAATAGAAGTGGGAGCACATTACCATGGATTTCGTTACTGGTCTTCCCAAGGTTTCTCAAGACATAGATGCGATTTGGGTCATTGTTGATAGATTGACCAAGTCTGCTCATTTCTTACCGATACGAGAAACTTATACACTTGAACGTCTTGCTCGTATGTACATAAATGAGATTGTAAGATTGCATGGTATGCCAGTATCCATAGTTTCTGATCGAGACCCAAGATTCACTTCAAGATTTTGGGTTAGTTTGCAAAAAGCTATGGAGCGCGGATTTACGATTTAGTTTCGGCATATCATCCTCGAGCCAGACAGGCAATCGGAGAGGGGCGATTCAAACTCTTGAAGATCTATTAAGACTCTATGTCCTTGACTTCAAGGGAAATTGTGACAAGTTCTTACCATTGGTGGAGTTTTCCTACAACAACAGCTATCAAGCAAGTATTGGCATGGCTCCATTCGAAGCGTTGTATGGAAGAAAGTGCCGTTCTCCAGTATGCTGGGATGAGGTGGGTGAAGCAAAGTTTTTAGGACCGAAGTTGGTACGTATGACTACGAAAAAGATTCAAATGATCCAACAACGTATAAAAACCTCACAAGATCGACAAAAGAGTTATGCTGATCTTCATCGAAAGGACATGGAATTCGATATAGGAGATCACGTGTTGTTACGTGTTGCTCCATGGAAAGGAGTTACGAGATTTGAAAAGAGAGGAAAGCTCAATCCTCGATTCATCGGCCCATTTTAATCCTCGATCGAGTAGGGCGTGGCCTATAGACTCGCTTTTACTCGCCAAGTATGTCTCGTGTTCATAACGTTTTCACATATCCATGTTACGTAAATATGTGGAAGACCCGAACCACATTATTGAGTTAGAACCGGACGAAATAGCGAAAGATTTGACGTATGAAGAGGTTCATGTTCAAATCTTGGATAAGAAGGAACATATTCTACGCTCCAAGGTTATACCTCAAGTCAAAGTGGAGAAACCACGATGTTGAGGAAATGACCTGGGAGTTAGAATCTAAAATGAAGTCAAGGTATCCTTACCTCTTCGATATACCAGGTATGTACCCTAATTTCGAGGGCAAAATTTCATAAGAAGGGGAGGTTGTAAGACCCCAATTTTTTTGAATAAAGATGAATTTTCTATGAATATTATTTTTGAATATTATGGAGTGAAATTGATATAATGTTATAGTTGTGGGTAATATTTATAAATTTTGCAAAGTGCGCAAGTTGTTATATAATATTCGATTGGTCGGGAAATATTCGTTTTAACAGGAAATATTCGTACGACAGCACAATCATTGGTGGACTCCACAACAGAATTATTGTCGGATTGAGAAAACGACAAAAATATTTTATTGAAAATAACGACGGAAGTTTTACCATTAATACTGTTGAACTACTTGGTAGTAAAAGTACAGTAATTCTCCATCACAGTACAGAAAGTTCAGATGCATTTAATGCCACAACGGATGGATCCAACAGATAGTTTTCAACATCACATATATCTGAGATCGAGACGGATGAGAGAGAAAAAAAAAGCATTAATCAAACAAGCGTGTATCTCTCTCAAGCTCAACTCTACGATCCGAGATATTGCAAAGCTTGCTTTCAATTACTCGATTCTTAACGAACCGATGCTTACACAAAGAACGAAAGTAGCAACCATCAAGAACTCAACAACTATCAATCAACTGAAGAAGTATACCAAGTCTCTTTGGACTTGAAGAGTTAAATAGTGAGCGTAAGAAAGCCAAGTCTGCTTTGGACTTGAAGAGTTGAAGAATGAACTAGAAGTTCTGAGGCTGGCTGGTGCAGAAGGAATCATTCGATTAGGAAGATTGTAAAAGACATCCTTAGTGGATAACCTACCCGTTGAGTAAAAAGAGTGGACTAGGAGCTTTGAGTGCTCGAACCACTTAAAAACAAGCGTGTCGTTTACATTCATTCTATAAGCGCTATAATCTGTTATATCTACTATAAGCGCTGCTTTACTCATTTCATAACTCCATTGCTTGGTAAAGAAGATTAAAACAAATACTAATTAGTAAAGTTTTAATCATTATCTAAGAACAAGTTAAAGCGAAAAGATTTTCAAATATCTATTCAACCCCCTTCTACAGATAACTTGTGCTCTACTAGGAACTAACAATTGGTATCAAAGCGAGGTTCTATTTTACGACTACACGCTTTAGTAGATCCAAATGGCACTCGTACCAAGCGAATCCACCAATCTATTTGAGACTGTTTTTAATGGGCCCTATATACCGACAAAGCTTGCACCAACCATTGACGATCCAAATAGAGTACAAATAAAAGTGAAAGAAGAATGGACAGACACAGAGAAGAGAGTTGTCCAACTTGATAAAAAGGCAAACAACATCCTGTTCCAATCCTTAGAGGACTATCTGTTTGAAAATGTTGTAAACATCAAAATAACTAAGGAAGTTTGGGAAGCACTACTGATTATGCACGAAGGAACTGAAGAATTCAGAGAGAACAAGCGATCTCTCGACACGGCAAATAAATATGAAATGTTCATTTCGTATGCGGGGAGAAAACGTGACTGCAACTTATGAAAGATTTAACGTTCTGCTCAACTCTCTACGAGCGTATGGGAAGATCTATCCTAACAAGGATCTAACCATAAAGTTCATGAGAGCCCTACCGAGCAGGTGGGATGCAAAGACCACAACAATAAGAGAATCAAAGAATCTTAATGAGATGACAATTCAACAACTGTATAGAAATCTCCTGACGTACGAACTGGAGCTGACCCAACGCGCCGAAACCTTATCAGAAGGAAGAAGAAAGGATAAGGGTGTTTCTCTCAAGGCAAATGAAAGTGCATCGAAAGTCATCATCGAGATTGACTCTGATGATGATGAAGACGATGACGATGACTTTCTTTATCTTTGGTAAAGAGACTAAGAAGGTTCATGCGCGACAAGCGTAATCCCAAGAAGCCAAAAGAAAGTCAAGAATCTAAGAAACACGGTCATTTCATTGCCAACCTGCAACAAGCCTATCAAAGAAGAGCTAAAGAAGAAATCTCGTGCAAAGAAAGAATACAAAAGGAACCAAGAGGCCTCTTAAAGAGAAAAGAGACAAAGGCACAGTTCTTGGGAGGATCATGGAGTGATTCAGGATAATGACTCAAATCACGGACTACGGAGATGAGGAAGAACCACATATGTCCAATCATGGCTTAATGGCCAAACATGCAAAGGACAAACAAAGCCTAAACATACATGATGTAAGTATCGATGAGGTATTTGACTTTAATTCTCCTGATGTAGATATAAGTGACTTGAGAACTGCTTTGCATGGCATAACCACTGACCTACATTAATACATGAAGTGGTTCAGAGTCTTGTCTAAAGATCATTCACTTCTTCAAGAGGAGAAGAAGAAAGTTCAAGAAGAGCTTGAAACAGCTCTTCTAAGTACTAATCTTCTCTCCAATCTTGAAGCTGAGAATGAAACTTTAAAACAGACAAACACATATCATGCACAAAGAGAGTCTAAGCTAACCTCTAAAATTGAGGATCTAGAGAAGACTATCTCTGCATGGAACAGATCCTCATCATCCATGGACTGCCTGCTCTCTAGTCAGAGAAGCACATTCGACAGGACAGGCTTAGGCTTTGGGGAATCCATCTCAGAGCTAAGTGTGGAAAAGACAATGGAAACTAGCACTAGTAATGTCTCAAGTTTTGGTAGAGGCATTGCTTTTGTGAAATCCTCACAGTTGGAAGAACCAGTTCAACTTTGTTCTACTGTCTCTAGTTATACTCAAAGAAGTAAAGGATCTCACGCTGGTCTGGGTTTCATCAAGGAAAAGAGTAATCCAACCTCTACTTACCAACCTCAAAGAATCGTAGAGTCAAACAAAATCAACTCTATGAATCAACTGGGAAGGTACAGTAGAGGTAAGGCACACTCATCACTATTTATGAAACTTAAGGACACGTGGAAGAAAGAGAATCAGTTTAACAGAAGGTTAACTAAGGAACCACACAAGTCCAAGTGGAAGATGAATCACCACACACACACATGCATGCATTATAATAGATGCTTCATATGAAATAAAAATGGTCATAGGGCTACAAAGTGTTATTATAATTCCATACATGTGAGACCCAAGATTAGACAAATTTGGGTTCCCAAAGGCACTAACAAAGAAGGACCCATGCAAATATGGGTTCCAAAATGAAGGTTCAAATGTTTTGACAGGAAAAGAGCTCCACGACCTCAACATGGTATCTGGACAGTGGTTTCTCGAGGCATATGGCAGGGAACAAAGCTCTACTATCCAACTATGTAGAAAAGGAGGGTCCCTTAGTCATCTTTGGAGATTACTGTTACCGAGCAAGACAAGAGGATATGGCTCACTGGCAATGGTGCGATATCTTTCAACAAAGTAGCTTTAGTGGTGGGACTCAACATAACCTTCTAAGTATCACCCAACTCTGCGATAAGGGTCACCAAGTAACATTTCTCAACAACCAATGTCTAGTCAGAGATTTGAAGACATCTGCCATAAAGCTGACCGGAACAAAAAAAGGAAATGTCTACACAGTAGATCTTGGTGTTGAGCTCGATGAGACAATATGTTTTATGGCAAAAGCATTTGAGGAAATGAAAGTGGCTATGGCATAGAAGGTCATCTCACTTAAACTTCAAAAAAATGTCCAAAGCGGCATCAAAAGATCTCGTGGTGGCCTACCCAAGTTCAACTTTGTGAAGGAAAGGCCATACGCGCCGCGACTTGGAAAGCAAACCGAAGCTCATTCAAGAGCAAGACCGCCAACTCCATTGACAAACCCTTGCAATTTGCTCCACATGGATCTTTTGGACCAATCCAACAGACTAGTCTTGGAGGCAAAAGATACTCTCTAGTCATAGTCGACGACTTCACCAGATTCACATGGGTATTCTTCCTAACTTCAAAGGATGAAACGAGCTCCGAATTAATCAAAATGTTCAGACTGGTGATGAATGAGAAAGGAGAGAAAATCAAGGCAATAAGGAGTGATCATGGAAGAGAATTCGATTTCTCAGAAATAGACAAGTTCTGCTCAGACAATGGCATCAGTCATAACTTCTCAGCTCCACGAACTCCTCAACAAAATGGAGTTCTTTGAAAGAAAGAAACAGAACTCGATAGAATTTGGAAGGACCCTCTAGCTAAAGAACTCCTGTCACTGAATATACAGGCGAAGTTGTCAACACCGCATGCGTCTTACTACGTAGCAGATCATTAATTCACTCTACGATCAAGAGGACACCCTACGAACTGTGGAAAGGAAGGAAACCAAGTGTCAGCTATTTCCATGTCTTTGGCTGTGCATGCTATATTCTCAACAATGGAAGGCGATGTCGACAAAATTCCAACCCAAGTCGAGACGAAGGATCTTTCTTGGATATGCCATGGGCAATGAAAGCTTATGTGGTGTTCAACAAGAAAACACTGAATGTCGAAGTCTCAATACACATCATCTTCGATGAAAACTGACACAGACAAAGCAGTGCCTCTAGACACTACGAATACAATCGTCGAGCCAGACAGTGAAATCATAGAGCATGATAATGAAATCGTAGAGAGGTCCATCCAAGACAGTGAGCCTCCACTTCAAGAAGAAGAGATAGACCTTGAAGACCTAAGACTGGAAGGGATCAGGACAGATGTCCCAACATGGAACATATGGGCAAGGGATCATACTCGGGATCTAATCATTGGAGATCCAAGTGCAAGAGTTAAAACAAGAGTTGCTACTCAGAATGAATGCTTCTATCTAAGCTTCCAGTCACAGATAGAGCCAAAGAAGATAGAGGATGTTATGGAAGACTCCAGTTGGATAGAAGCCATGCAGGAAGAACTCAACCAATTTGAACGAAGCAAAGTGTGGAGATTGGTACCAAGACCAAAGAGTCATCCCATCATAGGAACCAAGTGGGTCTTCGGAAAAAAATGGATGAAGATGGGGTCATCACGAAAACAAGGCAAGATTAGTGGCAAAGGGCTATTCTCAAGAAGAAGGCATTGACTATGATGAGACATTTGCACTGTTGCGGACTAGAAGCCATCGTAATCTTTCTTGCCTTTCTTTACCCACACGAAGTTCAAAGTCTTCCAGATGGATGTCAAGAGTGCATTTCTAAATGGAGAGCTTCAAGACGAAGTCTATGTAGAACAACCTCCAGGTTTCATCAATCCATCTCTTTCTAATTATGTCTATAGATTAGACAAAGCTTTATATGATCTTAAATAAGCACCTAGAGCATGGTATGAAACACTGACTAACTTCTTAATAGAAAATGGGTTCACTAGAGGTAGAGTAGATACCACACTATTTCTTAGAAAGCATAAAGACAAAGTTTTACTAGTTCAAATATATGTTGATGATATCATTTTTGGTTCTACTGACGAAAAGTTATATAAGAGATTCTCTAAGCTAATGCAGAGCAAGTTTGA
This sequence comes from Panax ginseng, assembly GCA_020205605.1. Lineage (NCBI taxonomy): Eukaryota > Viridiplantae > Streptophyta > Magnoliopsida > Apiales > Araliaceae > Panax > Panax ginseng. Next base: position 26,574,192 of record CM035148.1, on the reverse strand, counting down.
AATGAGCATGATGGGTGAGCTGAATTTCTTCCTTGGTCTGCAAGTGAAGCAGACTGGTGAAGGAATATTCATTAACCAAGCCAAATACATCAAAGACTTACTAAAGAAGTATGGCATGGAATCAGCCTCTCCCATGAAAACACCAATTTCTCCTGCAACCAAGCTTGACAAGGATGAAAAAGGTAAATGTATTGATATAACTCAATACAGAGGTATGATAGAGTTCTCTTTTATACCTAAGCGCCAATGGGAGATATAATGTTTGCAACATGCATATGTCTGCTAGATTTCAAAGCTAACCCTAAAGAGTCACATTTGTCATTTGTAAAGAGAATCTTGAAGTATCTCAAGGGTACACCTACTTGGGACTATGGTATCCTAAGGAATCCTCATTTAGGCGATAGATACACAGATCTTTGATTTTGCAGGATGCAAAATAGCAGAAAAAAAGTACCGATGGCACTGTCAACTTCTTGGAAGCAGACTTGTGTCTGGTTTAACAAAAAGCAAAACTCGATGTCTCACTTCAATTGCGAAGCTAAATATATTGCGGTGGTAGGCTCTTTGTGCTCGAGATCCTATGGATGAGAAATCAATTTAGCAGACTATGGGTTCGATTTCAAATCTATTCCCATCTACTTTGTGAAAACACAAGTGCCATAGCAATAACTCATAATCTCGCCATGCATTCTAGGTCCAAGCATATAGAAATAAGGTATCACTTCATTAGGGATCATGTGCAAAATGGAACTATATCTTTACAATATATCCCTACTGAAAATCAACTTGCTGATGTTTTTATAAAACCACTAGATGAATCCAGATTTAACAAGTTAACAAGTGAGCTAGGCATGCTAAATCTTCAACCATGAACTGTATGCTCTAGATTGTGCTAACCATGACAGATATAAAAGTTGTACTCAAAATCGTAGACATGATCAAGGGAAGTTCACGATCGTAGAGCCGAACAGACAAATACCTCAACGATCGTAGCAAAGACTCAACTATCATAGTGCAGACTCGACGATTACCAAAAGCCCTTCCAACAAGCAAAGTGAATCCTGTGATGACAAGCCTTATAACAATGCAATCTCTCTAAGAGGTGCCTCAGGGACAAATCTAACCCTTGAATCACCAAGAGGTTGGCCCTTCCTGAGTTACCTTAAAAAAAATGCTTAGTCAAAAACTCATCACAAGGATCCGGACAGACTCGACGATCGTAGGACAGACTCTACGAATGGTGATCAGACTCAACTACTGCCGGACAGACTCGACGATTGCAGGACAGACTCAACGACCAGAAGACTATCTCTATGATCGTAGTCATCCTACGGACATCTCAGCACTGAAGACTCAAAGGGCAAATCAGTACATTCATGCACAGTCAAAATCGTAGAGCCAAGCATAAGGCGACACCTGTCCCACTAAGTCAAAAAAAAAGAAGAGAGGGAAGCTACAAGTACAAATTGGAACCGTGATTTTTGAAATCTGAAGTTCAAAAGATTATCCCTCTCTCTCTCTCAAAGCAAAACCCTAAGAGAAAGCTCAGTCGTATTCCACTTCTCAACTACAGAATCATGGCTGCTTCAAATGTAATCTCAGGCTACAGACTCTGTTTTGATGAGTTCAAGGATGCTCCACCAAAATTTCACAAGACCTTAGCACTACTAAAGAAAGCAGGTCTCGAAGAGGCGCTGAGCACCGACACCCTCATTTATCCCAAGCTAGTGAAAGAGTTTTACAAGAATGGAGTGTACGAACACAACACCATCACTACACGAGTAAGAGGAGTTGAAATGATGCTAAGGGAAGAAAACTTCAATCTGGCCCTAGGTTTCAAGAACGTGGGGCACCCATTTCTAGACAGCATAAGCTTCCAAGAGGGTTTGAAGAAAATGCACCACAAGAAGAATCCCTCTGTGAAAGGCTACAAAAAGAAGGAGTTCCCTCAAAGGTACGAATTTTGGGTGACATTATTGGGAAATGCATCTCTCGCAAGAGCTCGGTCATGACTTCGGTAAATGAGACTCGACTCAAGCTCGTATATCCGCTTTGGTTTATGGTACTCAACTCAATTATGAAACAGTATTACTCGGTGGATCGGCAAGTGGATCGTCAGCTTGAAGAAATCAAAGAGTACTCCGAAGATGCTGTATGGGAGATTCATTAGCATCATTCTGCAATCTGCATTGGGTGACAAAATTAGGGATGATGAAGGAGAAGCTATCAACCCAAATCGAAGAATGACACATCAGTTGTTTAAGAGGCTGGAAAAGAACCTCATTGATTATGTAAGAATGATGACAGAGTCCGATGGGAGAGGCGGGGAACAAAAGGAAGCGAGAAGCTTTCGGGGAGGAATGTACATTGTCAAAGAAGTTGAAGAAGAAGAAGAAAGAGATGAGGAGAACCCTCCGCTTCTTGCCGCGAAAAAAAGCAAGGCAAGAGAAAGCTAAGGGCAAGACAAGTCGAAGAGCCTCAAGGATCTACAACTAACATTCCAGAGAGTCCTCCGACATAGAGACTCTAAGGAGGATAAGGAACGTCAACAACAAAGAGGAAGTCAAGAGGATCAAGCCACTATTTCACAGATCTTAAAGAAGAACAAGACTGGTCATAAGTCCAAAAGACCAACAGTGTCTTCGATCGTAGAGTCTCTGTTGTTCTCTGAGACCAGGCCAAGTGTGGCAGAAATGGAAGAAGCTGCTTCAAGAAGAGTGGCTGATCAACATGGCAAAAAAAAAGACTCAAGAGAGTCCAGAAGTGGTGACTAAAACCCAAGAAAGCAAGGAGAAAATTTGGTCAAGAAGTATATTCTTGAGAATAAAAAAAATCTTGAAGAAGGAAGCCAAGAGTGTGGCTGCAAAAGTAGAACTATCCCAAGTAAACTTAGAAGAAGATGCTCCAACCGGTGAGGGGAGATTCAAATTCTCATGATCGAGTATACATCGGTTGAGGGGGAGAAGCCTACTGCTCAAGAAAAGGTTCCAGCTGGAAGGGACTCTCTGAACTTAGAAGAAGATTTACCAGCTGAGGGGGAGTTTCTAAACCTCCAAGAAGATGTTCATAGTGAGGGGGAGCCTCATAATATCCCAATGGATGAAGAAGAGGTCCTTGCTCAAGATGGAGATGAACCAATGCCAAACCTTCCAGAGGCCATTGAGATAATGGATTCTTCAGAAGAAACCAAAGAAGAGGAAGAAAATGATGATGATGAGCTTGAAATTACTGGTGTAGGGAAAGATGGATACAGAAGCTATCTGTCCAATCAAATGTTTTCTTACCTACCCATGATGGCATACCATCAAGCTCAAATCCTGAAATCATGGGATCACATGTTCTGGAGCTTCAAGGAATATCCAGCAATCTCAGTTCTGGCTCATGGATTTCTAGGGAAAGTCATCTTCGCCAAAAAGCTGCTTACCAACCATTCCTCATCAAAAGACAAACCTGAGGTATTGACTATCCCTACCAGTTTTAGAGTTAATCACCTGCCATCATCTTCATTTAGCTATTTCTATGAATTTCCTAAATGGCTGGAAATGATTCCCAATTCAATAAATCAGTTTCCAGTTGCAGAATCCCAAAATTCTGTAACTGAAGAACCAGAAAAAGTCAACCTTACCCTACTCCCTCAAATCACCAACTCTATGATTCCAGACTCAAGCCACATCGTAGAGTCCAATGTTGAAATCGTAGAGTCACCTATCCCAGATATCCAAACCCAAACCCCTCCAGCTGATATATTATCCTCCTCATCACATGACTTTTTCAGTCTTGATCTTGCGTTGTACAATTTGTAAGATCAATCTCCACCAAGAACCCCTCAAATAGACAATCCCCAATCAAATAATGCTCTCCCAATCCTGCCTACCAAGGATGACTTAAAAGAAACCTATGAGCAGATGATCAAGTCTATCGAAGCAAGTCTGGAATCCCACTCTGATCTCCTCAACATCCGCCTGAATCAAATGATAAAAGCTGCTAACAAATTCCCTAGTACAATGAATACTGAGCTCACTACGAGGCTAAGGGAAATTATCAAAGAGATTCTGAAGAGTATATCAGACAAATATGAGATCCATTTCCAGGTTGCTGCGAAACAAAGAGAGGTTGTGCTTGAAATGCAGAAAAACCAAGATCGTCAACATCAAATTATGCTGGACAATATTCTCAACTTGAAAGCTTCTGTGTATGACTTCCAGAAATCTTATGCCAATCGAGCAGCGATAATGATATGATTCGATGATCCTCCAAAATAAAAAGCTAGAAAGTGAAAAAAAGATCAAGGAGAATAGAGAGGACATTGCTCAAACCCAAAGCCAATTGAATGAGCTTGTTCGAGGATTTAATCGGTTGTCTGCCGATATTCGAACCCTTGATCTTTGACATAAAGGGGAGAATAATAAAAGAAAAGGAGATCAAGGAGGTCAAGGCAGAGGAAGAGGTCATGAAACTCAAGAAAGGGGGAGAAGTCAATTTCATGCTCAGACATCACGAAGCCCTCCTGCAAGACATCATCAGACTCAACGATATGGTCAGCAGGAAATTGTAACAGCTATTCCTCTGAGTCATAAGGAACCAACTCCTAGCTCACAAGACGTGTCTACGGTACGCATAAGAATGCCAATTGGAGATCATGCATTCATGCGTAGACATGAAGAGAATCCAGTTCTAAGTCTAAGCGAGCTGGAAGAGTTAGCAAGGAATGAGGAAGCTCGAAAGGAAAAAGAAGAAGGGTCAAGAGTATGCCAATCCTCCTCCACGTAAGCAGACCAAGAAAGCAGAGATAAGTTGAGAGTTTAATGTTTTATTGATGTAATGCTATATTGTAATATCTTCTGATCATCAATAAATTCATGCTTATTCTCTAGAAATTTTAGCTGCTCACTGAAATACTAAGTCATGTTTAAATTTCCTGCAAATGCATCTAGTCACTAATAATCATGACAACAAATCTCCTTGGTTATGTCAACATCAAATAAGGGGAGATTGTTGGGAGAATGCATATTATGATTTGATGTTTTAAAGTATATGTTCATGATTATTTGTAAGGTCCTTAAATGAATATATGTACAAGGACTTAGTGATAGATCAAAATTTTTAGGCTGATCTAAGCTTTCAACGTGTATCATTCTGTTAAAGAATGTATAGATAGAAAGATCAAAACTGTTAGGTTGATCTTAAGATGTAATATATTAGTCTTGAAGAAATCATAGTGCATCAGTTTGATCAACATTGTAGAAGTCAAGGCAAAAAACGTAGAGCCTGAAGATCGTAGTGTGCCTGCCTTGAAGGAGACTTTTGGACTTCGTAGAGTGGTCCCAACGATTGTCGAGCTAACTCCACGATCGTAGTGTGCTAAAGGAAACATGAAGTTTACAAGTCAACGATCGTAGTGTCTTTCTCGAGGAGCGTATAGTCAACAAACACGAAAGCAAGAGAAGATCGTAGTGTACGAAGGTTTTAAAGGGAAATCGTAGTGCTCTCAACTAATTGCATCGTAGTGTGCAAAGATGTAAAAGACACTACGATCTAAATCGTAGAACACCACGATCCAAATCGTAAAGCATCATCTGTTTCACGTCAGAAAATGTCGAGCCGAATGATCTGTGTTTTCAACAAGTGAGGAATGGATCCCAGATGCTGCAGTACTCATCAGTCCCATATTGTATGAAATATCCTTAGTATGCAACAAAGAAGCGTATTGAAGAAGCTAAGGATAGTACTATGGGTAAGAGGGACAAAACACCTTTTCAGGTGGTAGGTGAGAAAGCAGCCTGCAGTGTCAGTGGGCCAAAATGCAGAATTCAGAAGATGTGCAGAAATGTCTCCATCACAGTACCAAAAGTTCAGATGCATTTAATGCCACAATGGATGGATCTAACGGATTGTTTTCAACATCACATATATACAGATCAGACAGATGAGAGAGAAAAAAGAAAAGCATTAATCAAACAACGTAAACATCTCTCTCAAGCTCAACTCTACGATCTGAGATATTACAAAGCTTGCTCAGCTACTCAGTTGTTAACGAACCAGTGCTTACACAGCAACTGAGTAGCAACCATCAAGAACTCAACAACTATCAATCAACTGAAGAAGTATACCAAGTCTGCTGGACTTGAAGAGTTCGTAGTGAACTGTAAGAAAGCCAAGTCTGCTGGACTTGAAGAGTTCTAGAGTGAACTAGAGAAGTTCCTAGACTGCTGGTCTAGAAGGAATCTGTGTGATTCAAAAGATTATAAAAGACATCCTTAGTGGATAACCTACTCGTTGAGTAGAAGAGTGGACTAGGAGCTTTGAGTGCCCTGAACCACTTAAAAACAATTGTGTTGTTTACATTCATGCTATAACTGCTATAACTGTTATATCTACTATAACTGCCTTACTCGCTCATAACTCCATTGCTTGGTAAAGAAGATTAAAACAAATACTAATTCCGTAATGTTTTAATCATTATCTAAGAACAAATTAAAACGAAAAGATTTTCAAATATCTATTCAACCCCCCCTTCTAGATAACTTGTGCCTACTAGGAACTAACAAATAGAATATATTATATTTTATTTAAAAGATTTTCCTTTAAATATGGACCGTCAGATTAAAGTAAATCAATCTGGACCGTTCATGAGTTAGTTACTATGCAGTCCATTTTTTTTTATAAATGGAAGCTCATTCCTTCATTATTTCTTACGAATTCACTAAAACTCTAGAGAGATAAACTATAAAGAAAAGAAAAAAGTAATTCGCTACTTCACTAGTCATATATCCAAGATTTCTTCTTCTTAAGGTAGGGGATATTATTTGTTGTACTAAGTAAGGGTATTATTTCTTTTGTAGATTCATGAAAAGAACTTACATTATTCCATTATTTATTATTACATTGAAATAACTCAGATATCGTGAGCTACCCTATACTTGGTGAAATTCTTCTATTATTCCATTCTTTATTATTCTCTTGGAATATCCACATGCATGCGTTTTTGTGGGACACGGGTTCCATTCTTTATTATTACATTGGAATATCGTCTGCATCGCGTTTTACCGGACTGGTTCCATTCTTTATTATTACATTGGAACATCTTGTATGCATGTTTTACGCATGGCCCGGGTTCCATTATTTATCATTCTGTTGGAACATTCATGCGTGTGTGTTTACGCATGACTGGTTCCGTTATTTATTATTCCGTTGGAATAACTCATTCATGCATGGATCATATCGTGACCGGTGATTTTTTTTGTTATTCCATTCTTTATTATACTCGGTTGGTTAAAGTTTTGACTTTATACTCCATGAAATTAGTAGAATATCCTTAATATTTGCGCTTCATCCAAAGATCTTTTCATGGAAATATTCGTACGAGCATTATTGAATTTTACTCTACAAAGAAGTATCATGTTGACAATTTGGACGTTATTAGTTCTGAATAAATTAATTCTTGAACTTGTTTTATTGAATTCTTATATCATTGTCATCATCCTCATGTTTATATTTTTTATGAAAGTCATCTACGTGGCTGTAGTGCATAGATGGACTTGGTATGATTATGACTGAGGGATTATTGATTGTAATCATTAGTAGTAATGTTATAAATGATGTGGTAAAAGTCCTCATTGGCCCGTAGTGCATTGATGGACAGTTGTTGTCATGATCATGACCATTAATGAATACACAAATATTCTTGGCCCGTAGTGCATGTATAATTATGGTCGTGATACTAAAGAATATCCTTGGTCGTAGTGCAGGGGTGATTCGATGATGTGGATTAATTATTAAGCTGAGTCCTAGCGATAAAAGTGATGAAAAACTTCTTAAATCATAAAGATAGTAGATTTTATTCTCTACTTGACTCTTTTAATGGATTGCTTGTTCTGCTGCAGTTAAACTTGATGGTTGTTATATTGTATCAGTTTAACACTGTTTAAGGCTAATGATAATTTATTCTGCATTATCTTAGTCATAATATTTCTTACTGAGCTAGTTGAGCTCACCCTTTCTTTCACTGTTCTCTTCAGGAGATGAGAATATAGCTGGGACGAGTCGGGGAATGGAGTGATGGACCAGATGATAGTATTAGTAGTCCTCACTATTCTGTTAAATAGTGTGACAATAAATGTAATGATGACTTATTCTGAGAGTAGATATTGTGCAGAAGGCAAGATTTGTAGTAAAACTCACATGACTATCTTGTTGTATATTAAAGATTGTATTTGTATTACGTACCATGTATTTGGCGACTCGAGAATAGGTGATGTATACCTATTTAAGGGCGCCAGTTGGTATCAAAGCTTAGGGATATGATTCACGCTAAAATGTGAGACTAGAACTAGGAGGGAGAGACGGGAATTCCTTCGCTAGTATGACCTACCTAAGTTTATTTGGTATTTAATTGGTCGGTCAGAGTATAGGGATAATATGTTGCATGTCAATTAACCCTTGTTTTGTTGCAGTATTTGAAAATGACATCCGAGAATGTTGAGAATAGCAATGGAGCACAGGAGACCGTTCAGTCTCCACAGATCAATAATCAGGATAATGTGCATCAGGAAGGCGACAATCCTCATGCAAACAACAACAACGACCAAATAATGAACGATGGAATGTTCAGAGGCTTTATGCAATTCATGCAACATCGGTAGAAAGGCATTCTCATCCAAAATATAGGTGGAACTTTCGAAACTCTTGACGGTCATCGCTAAACAGTTCAAGGAGCTGGGACCACCGGAGTTTATTGGAGAGCCAAAACCACTTAAGGCGGAGACATGGATAAAGTAGATCACCGAGATATTTGATGTCTTGGGATGCTCTAAGGAGCAAAAGGTTCCCTTTGCCACCTTTATGTTGCGAGGAGAGGCAGATTACTGGTGGGAATCGGTAAAGCGTACTCAACCTACCGCACTGAAGATGTCTTGGGATAAGTTCCAAGAACTATTCAACGACAAGTACTTCCCCGAAAGTATTCTTCACATGAAAGAGGTAGAATTCATCAAGTTGGAGCAGAACAATATGACCATTTCGCAGTACGAAGCTAAGTTTGCCGAGTTGTCCCGATTTGCGTCTCACTTGGTTGACAATGAGGAGAGAATGACGCGGATGTTTCTCAGAGGTTTGAAACCCGAGATACGTCAATATCTAATTTCTCATAAACTGTTATAAATATAGCTCAGTTATTGGAACGCGATAACGAGTCAACGCAACCAAGAGAAAGCAGCCGACAAAATGATAATACCAGTGGTAGCAGTCATCGAAGCGGTGAAAACAAACATGGAGGGAATCAACATGCCAGAAATGGTAACCACTTCGGTGGTAATCATGGCCAAGACAATAAGAATGGACATTTCAAGAAAAGGAGATTCAACAATGATGGAAAGACGTCAGCATCAACACCCGTTGTTAAGGAAGGAGAACGACCACCTATCATATGCTTCAAATGCGGAGGGGAGGGACATATCAGTCCAAACTGCGTGATGCAGTCCAAAGCGTGTTATAATTGTGGAAGAGAAGGTCACCTAGCCTGATTTTATCGTGCACCAAAGACAAGCCCAGCTGGGATGGAGGCACCAAAGGCCGTCCCAGAAAAGTCAAAGCCGGTAGTTCAAGGGAGAGCGTTTGTCGTAACCTCCCAGAAAGCAATGAACCCGAACGAGGTCATCATGGGTAAGCTTATCATAAACTCTAGTGAAGTCTATACCTTATTTGATACCTGTTCTACCCTTTCTTTTATTTCTCCTACTTGCGCTCAACATTTAAATTTGACTCCGGAGAAATTAAACTTTGACTTATTAGTTGAAACTCCGTTGGAAAAAACCTTCATTACATCCACTATTTATAAGTCTTGTTTGATTCAAATCGGTAACCGCACGTTACCTGTCGATCTTATTTCTTTAAAAATACTTGCATTTGACGTGATTCTAGGGATTGATTGGTTAACTACTCATCATGCTAAAATGAATTGTTTTCGTAAGGTTGTTAGCTTTCATATTCCTAATCAACCTACTATGCGAATTCAAGCGACCAAACCATTAAAATCAATCACGGTCATCTCAAGCCATAAAGCTATTCGTTATTGAAAAATGGATGTCAAGCTTTCTTAGCTCATGTCACAGATTTAAACAAAAATACGTCAGATTTGAATGATATTTCTATTGTTAATAATTTTCCTGACGTATTTCCCGAAGAACTTTTTGGCCTACCCCCGGAGCGTGAAATCGAGTTTGGTATCGACCTTGAACCCGGTACAAAACCCATTTCCAAAGCCCCATATCGAATGGCTCCTATTGAACTTTAGGAGTTAAAAACCCAACTAAAGGAATTGTTAGACATCGGTTTCATTCATCCTAGTACGTCTCCTTGGGGTGCTCCTGTTCTATTCGTGAAGAAGAAAGATGGAAGTATGCGACTTTGTATTGATTATCGGGAGTTAAATCATGTCACCATCAAAAATAGGTACCCGTTGCCTCGCATTGATGACATGTTTGATCAGTTGCAAGGCGCCAAATTCTTTTCAAAGATTGATCTTCGTTCCGGATATCATCAGTTGAAGATTAAAACCGATGACATTCCAAAGACTACTTTCAGAACTCGGTACGTACATTATGAATTCTTAGTCATGTCTTTTGGATTGACTAATGCTCCTGCTGCCTTCATGTACATGATGAACCGAGTATTCAAGGAATATTTGGATCACTTTGTGGTCGTCTTTATTGATGACATCCTCATATACTCCAAAACCCGTGAAGACCATGAGCAACACTTGAGGCTGATACTCCAAAAGCTTCGTGAAAACAAGCTATATGCCAAGTTACGGTGAAATTCTTCTGTTATTCCATTTTTATTATTCTGTTGGAACATCATGTCTGTACGTTATGCATGACCTGGTTCCGTTATTTATTATTCGGTTGGAACATCCTATCGGTGCGTTTACGCATGACCTGGTTCCGTGATTTATTATTCTGTTGGAATAACCCGTCTGTGCGGTCTATCACATGCCTGGTGATTTCTTTTGTTATTCCATTCTTTATTATACTCAGTTGGTTAAAGTTTTGACTTCTATACTCCATGAAATTAGTGGAATATCTTTGATATTTGCGCTTCATCCAGTATCTTTTCATGGAAATATTCTTCTGAGCATTCTTGAATTTTACTCCACAAAACAGTATCATGTTGAATAATACGCCTGATGCATATAAGAACTAGCGTGATGGTGGTCAGTTACCCAGTCATGGTAACTGCCATTAACTTCCCTTAGGGACTTGTTTGGCTGGCATTAATAGGTTTCAAAACCGTTCAATTTAATTAAACTTTTATACTATAGTTTAAATCAAGTCACACCCAATTCAAGTATCTTATTTAATTTAATTTAAATAAAATATAATAATTTCTCATTAATTCACATAGTCAAATAATTAATTCTCATTTATTAATAATGTCAACTATTAAATCTCTAATTAATTATTAAATTAATTAAAATAACATTAGGCTTATTAAATATTTCTTTTAATTCAATAAGCTCACATAATTACATACTTGAATAATAATTATTCTCCACATTAATTTAATAAATATAACATGTATAATTAAATTAATCTACCATAATCGCATCAATTAATTATTTAATCTAATAATTAAATCATCAAAAATATTTATTTAATTCAATAAATATTAAAATTAAATTACAAAAATCTCGTTCGTCACATCTTTCCCCCTTAAAAGGATTATGTCCCTAGAATCACGACTCAATAAATTTGACCTGTTACATTCTTCCCCCCTTACAAAGATTCTGTCCCCAGAATTGCTTACACATAATTTAAGTAAATAAATAAGGGTAATTCTTCATCATATTCTCTTCGAGTTCCAACGTAGCCTCTTCAGCGTTGTGGTTCCTCCAAATTATCTTAACAGAAGGTATTACTTTATTTTTGAGAACTTGTTCTTTTCTGTCGACAATTTGAATAGGAATTTCTTCGTAAGATAAGTCTTCTTCAAAATGTAGGGGTTCGTATTCAATTACATGCTTGTAATCGGGTTTGTATGTCGTAATACAGAGACATGGAAGACGTTGTGGACATTCTCGAGTGCTGGAGGTAAGACTACCTCATATGCAACTTCTCCAATTCTTCGCAGTACTTCAAAGGGTCCAATGAATCTTGGGCTTAATTTCCCTTTCTTTCCGAACCTAATCTTTCCCTTCTAGGGAGAGACCTTCAAGAAAACATAACTACCCGATTCAAACGCAACATTTTTACGGTGTGGATCAGCGTATTTATTTTGTCTATCTTGGGCTGCTACCAGTCGTGTTCGGATCACTTTGACTATTTCTGCTGTATGCTGTACCAATTCTGGGCCTAGCAATTGTCTTTCGCCAACTTCATCCCAGTAAAGTGGAGTTCTGCACTTTCTGTCGTATAACGCTTCATAAGGCGGCATGCCAATACTAGCGTGGTAACTGTTATTGTAGCCTAACTCTACAAGCGGTAGGTGATCGTCCCAATTTCACTTAAACACGCTCAGAGAAAATCCTAGTTTTGCATTGTCATTTTTTCACCAATTGAAAGAAGATGGTTAGAGGTTATAGAGTTAAAAATTAAGCATTTGGGTTTTAAAAATTCGAATTTGTTTGATGCGTTATTGGAGGGGCTTATAGCTGAGGGGCCAAATTCGTTAGTTTGAGCACTTGATGCATTGGTTAAGGTCAAGGCTATAATAGTAATAGTCTAATAGATTATTTTTCAAATTAAGTATTGTTAGGATTATATTCTATAAGTTCTCCCTACAATATATAAGATAGAACATTCTATCTCCAGTATATACTTTTAATTTTTGGTGAACTAGATAAACCTTCTTGCTTGTTATCGAATATAAGGTCTCCGTTGTTTTATATAGCGTATGTTTTAGTGTTAAAGCATCATTCCTTTATTATAAACTAAAACTATTTTACGTGTCTCACTATTCTATGATTTGATCGTGAATTTGACATGTTTGGCAGAAGGAACTTTGGTTCTATACTTGATAAAATTCTCATTGCTGACTCTATCACTAAGTTAATTGATAGATGTAAGTTTTATGTTAAATTTTATTGAATGCTTAGACTTTTTTGTTGTTTTAATTGGTTTTGGAACCGAAACCGCACCAAATAAAATAGCACCGCACCGATCATAAGCGGTTTCGTGTGCGGTTTTGAATTTTTCAAACCGCACCTAAGCGGTTTCGGGTGCGATTTGGACTTCAAACCGCACCATGCTCACCCCTAGTTCAAACTACTAATAAGAGTAAGCACATTTTTATATTCACATTGTAGAGTAGAGCCTTGAGAGTTTAGCACTAGATCAACTTGTATCTTGTTACTTTTGTATTGAATTTGGGCGCTTCTTATAGATGTTATTGAGATTGTTCCATTTAAAAGTTATCGTTGCTCATTTAATACTCCAATCTTAGTAGATATCTAATTGTTGACTTTTGGGTGAGTATGTGTAAGCTTGCTTTCGGCTGAGATAAGTTTCATTAGACAGCTACAATGACCTACACATGGGTCGTTGTCACTTATTCATCGAACTAGCTGTATAGACACACTTCGATCTGATCTTCTTCACAAACATTAAGATATTCAGCAACCATCTTGGGATCTGCACTCTTTATTTCACGAGTCTTGACATTGTCAGTCCATTGTCAGAGATGATATGTCAGTCCATTGTCAGAGCTGACATACTCTATGATTTTCCTAATCGTAGAGTTTAATGGAGGTCGTAGAGTATCCGACTAAATGACTTTACGATTGGTAAGTTTTACGATCTTTGATGAGTTCTACTATCTCTTTCAGACTCTACCATCTTCATTGAGCTCTGCGATCTCTGACAGATTCATTGAGCTCTACGATCTCTGACAGACTCTATGGTATTCATTGAGCTTTACGATCTCTGACAAACTCTACGGTCTTTGACTTAACTTTACGATCTAAGAGTCAACAACTCTATGATCTTTGACAGACTCTGTGATCTTCACTATGCTTTACGATCTCAAAGTAGACCACTCTACAATCTTTGACAGACTTTGCGATCTTGACCAATATAATATACGAACTCTTAGCAGGTTGCTCGACAATCTTTTTTATGCTTTACGATCTATTAGCAAACTGTTCTACGATCTTTGATATGCATTACAATCTCTTAGCAGACGACTCTATGATTTTTGATATACTTTGCGATCTTCAACTTGCTTAGTCGACAGTTGTACGATCTATGACAAACTTTGTGATCTTTGACATTATGCTCTATGATCACTTAGTAGACTCTAATTTAAGACCCCAACTTTTTATGAATAAAGATTTAATTTTCTTTTAAATAGGAAGATGATAATTTAATAAATGTTATAGTTATGGGTGATATGTGCAAATTTTACAAAGTAAGTAAGTTGTTATAAAATATTCGTTTTGTCGGGGAATATTAGTTTGGTCGAGGAATAACTATCGGTAGGGGTGAGCATGGTGCTGTTTGGTGTGGTTTGAAGTCCAAACCGCACCGAAACTGCTTAGGTGCAGTTTGACAAATTCAAAACCGCACACGAAACCGCTTGTAATTGGTGCGGTGCGGTTTTAATTGGTGCGATTTCGATTTCAAAACCAATTAAAACAACAAAAAGGTCTAAGCCTTCAATAAAATTTAACATAAAACTTACATCGAGCAATCAACTTAGTGACAAAGTCGGCAATGAGAATTATTTCAAGAATAGAATTAAAGTTTCTTCTGCCAAATATGTCAAATTCACCATCAAATTATATAATAGTGAGACACGTAAAATAGTTTTAGTTTATAATAAAGGAATGATGCTTTAAAACTAAAACATGTGCTATATAAAATAACGGAGATCATATATTCGATAACAAGCAAGAAGGCTTATCTTTCCCCAAAAATTAAAAGTATATACTTGAGATAGAATAAAATTCTATCTTATATATTGCAGGAAGGTCATATAGAATATAATCCTAACTATACCTAATTTGTAAAATAATCTATTAGACGTACTGCTATAGCATAGACCTTAACCAATGCATCAGGTGCTCGAACCAACGAATTTGGCCCCTCAACTATAAGCCCCTTCAATAACTCATCAAACAAATTTTAAATTTCAAAACCAAAATGCTTAATTTTTGACTCTATAACCTCTAACTATCTTCTTTCAATTGGTGAAAAAATGATAATGCAAGACTGGGGTTTTCTCTGAGCGTGTTCAAGTGAAAAGTAACTTTAGAATTTACTAGAGATAATACATACATACACACACATGGTGCGGCTTTAGTTTTAAGCGTGCGGTTTTGGCTAGTAACCAAACCAGAACTGTGACACTCCCAAATCCGGGTACTTAAATTCCACGGGATTTGGTGTTCACTGTACAAATATCATCTATCTATCTACCCATAATAAATGCAAACCATGCAATAGATAGAAATAAATTCTCCCCTTATGGGGTTACAACATATGAATAATAAATACAATCCCAGGTCAAACTAACCTTAAACATCTATGCGGAAACATAAACAAATAATAAGTCTTAAATAACATCAAGTCTTGATAATAACATTCTAAAATTTAAATAACAAGTCTTCATCACTTATTAGCTTTGCCCTTGCCTTTGCAAGTAGAAGGCTCATCGTACCTTTCGTTCTTAACTGCAATGTTATTATTACGCAAGAGTGAGCATGAATGCCCACAAGTATAAAAATGAAATAACAATATATAATAACATGCGAGTGAATCAAAGACTTCAAATAAAAGCTCAACTTTTGAATCAAGAATGAATAACAAGAGTTCAAAAGATTTACGAGGGTCATAAGACCTTGAACTATGTCCCAGGTTATCAAGGGTTATACTTGAAACCTTTAATAGTCATAAGACTATGGACTTTCTACTGCGTTTTGGGGATCAAATTTCAGTACCATCTTGTGCATTAATATCTTAACGCTAACGCATAAGTAATCCCTATCTGAGGTTGTTCATCTCGATTTGACATTAGAGTCCGCACCAAAGGAAGTTTGGTTTGGATAAATCAATAAGAATTTCAAATTTAACGTTCATCACTATGGACTAGTCGAATCAAATAAGGTTCACTAGTCTAATATGGTTCAACAATAAATGATATTTAAATTGAATAACAATCTCAAGAGGTATACAATAGAACAAGTATTGTATAATGTAATCATACTTTGAAAAGATAAATAATCTTCAATATAACAATTTGAACTTGATTTAATAATAACGAGAATTTTACCTTTGTAATTTATAAACATGAATAATGATAACAAGTAGGGTTAGGAAACTTGCCTTGTGCGGAGGCTAAACGATTACTACTCTTGATTCACCACAAATTCTACATACACATACCATATATGTATTCACGACATTCATTAGTTACATTTTCACATAATTATTTAATATAAACTCCACTTTATTTAACAAATCATTACCCTTCTAATTTAATTACTTAATTAAATTAGAATATTTTCATTCTCTACTATTATTATTACACTTTAATAAATTATTTCATAATAATTTTCATCGAATATTTATTTTATTCCATAAATATCTCAATTAAAATATTTACTTTATTTTATAAATATTTTAATAATAATTTTCATCGAATATTTATTTTATTATTATTTTATTATTTTATTTTATTTTTTATTTTTTTATTTTTATTTTTTTTCATTGCAATGGTAATTTAGTTTAGTTTAATGCCAGTAGGAAGTTACCTGCACTGATTCGTCATAGCTTCGATTCATGAATATAACAAGGCCAAATTAGGCCAAAAATCAATCACAAGTAAAATTATACGTTCTGCACAGAATATGGCCATAACTTCCAATTAATTTATTTTTACACAAAATTAGACATGCCCAAACACTGTAATACATATATGATCACTACTTAACCCTTCTAACATGATTTTAACATGTTAAAACACATAATTTGTAGAATCAACACATGTAATTTACTGTTCTTGGTGTTCTTGAAGGTTTTGAACAAAAACATGAAATTTTAACACTACGGATTCGTTATAACACCAAATCCATCCATTCAAATTTTGTTTTCTTCATTTTAGCATGCATAATCATATATGAGTGTGAATTTTTTTTATAAAATAATTTATGTTTGGCATATTAAATTCACGCATAAGGGCCATATGGCCATATTCTATACTCTGTAAATAACATACGTTATAATATTATGAAACTGACGATATGGTTTACATAATATATATATATAATCAAATACGATATGATACACCTTAACACATACACAAATCATAATCATGTCTTTTTCCCATTCACAGTGTTTTTAACAAAACGTGAAGCAATTTTTGTGAAAACTTAAACAACGTAAATTTAAAATTTGGGAAGAAGAGATTACCCTATTACAGATGAATAAGAGTGAAGTCCCTTTTGATTCTTCTTCAATATCACAATCTCCCAACAATTCCTCTGAATTCTCTCTGAGCTCTCAATTTTTTATTAACTTAAGATACGTGAAAAAATAAAATAATAATACTGATGTATATAAGAATGGCGTGATGGTGGTCGATTACCCAATCATGGTAACTGCCATTAACTTTCCTTAGGGCCTTGTTTGGCTGGCATTAATAGGTTTCAAACCCATTTATTTTAATTAAAATTTTATACTATAGTTTAAATCAAGTCACACCCAATTCAAGTATCTTATTTAATTTAATTTAAATAAAATATAATAATTTCTCATTAATTCACATAATCAAATAATTAATTTCGATTTATTAATAATGTCAATTATTAAATCTCTAATTAATTATTAAATTAATTAAAATAACATTAGGCTTATTAAATACTTCTTTTAATTCAATAAGCTCACATAATTATATACTTGAATAATAATTATTCTCCATATTAATTTAATAAATATAACACATATAATTAAATTAATCTACCACAACTTCATCAATTAATTATTTAATCTAATAATTAAATCGTTGAAAATATTTATTTAATTCAATAAATATTAAAATTAAATTACAGAAATCTCGTTCGTCACAAAAACCGTAAATTTGGTTATGCAACCCACTTAAATGCCACATACGCCGGAACCGTTGATGCGATTTTTAATTGGTGTGGTTCGTGCGGTTTTTGGTGCGATTTTGGTTCCAATTTGGTTACTTGCTCAGTCCTAACTTTCGGATATAGAAAGCGACAAAAATAATATTTTTATAAAAATAACGGCAAACCTTGTACCGTTAAACTGTTAAAATACCCGGTGATAAAAGTACAGTAATACGCGTTGTTGCACAGTAGCACACGGTATTGCACATTATCTCTGATTATTTATTCTTACGTAAGAAGTCACTCAATATTCAATAATTGTCTCCGTAGTTGCTGCATAGTATCTCATATTATTGATTCAATAATTATTACAGTAACATTTGTATAATATTTTATATTATTAAATTAATAATTAACACGACACAGTTACTCATATTATTATTAGCATTATTGACAATGTCTAGAAAGTTCTGTCGAGGAAAGCGGTTAAGTTTTTTAATTGCGCGCTAGTAAGGATAAATTTTTATCAGAAGCCTCCTCTTTCCTGATCTGGTTGTCAATATTATGAGTTATAATATTAATGATGAATAATTATTGAAAGATTAAAAATGTGTTGATCGAAGATAAATGATTTGTGATAGATATTTATTTAATTTTTGATATAAATAAAGGGGTTTGTCATGAGGCGGTTATTGTAAGTTTGACTTATTATTACATGGGGAACCGTGCCAAATTATTCAAACCGTCGGTAGAAATTTATATCTATTTTGTTTTATTATTATTATAATAGTAATAAAATAGAAATTTTTTTATATAAAACATAATATTTTTTATAATATATATAAAGTTATTTGTTTTATTAGAATATATTATATTATACATAAAGTTTTTGTTTTTTTAGAATATTTTATTGCATAATTAAAATTAGATTTTCGCCCGCGATTTTTTTTTCCTGTTCATCCGTGAAATTTGAAATAGTACCCTGTCATTCTCCTATAAATAGGTTGTTTAGTTAAATAATAAAAATCACACCAGAATTAGAGAATTCTTCTTCTATAATATTGTGCGTATTTCTTTTGAGTATAAGGATACATTGAGTGTAGCAAATAGTGCAAGATTTTCTCAAAATAATCTTTGTTATACCCGTCATATTTAGTCTCCTACTAAGGTAAAGGATATTATTTTCTTCATACTCATAAGGGTTGTCATTCTATTGCTTATTAATCTGTGGGAATCACATGTCTACGTGGATTACCGCATGTCTGGTGAATAACCCTTCGTATTCATTCTTTATTAAGTTGTGGAAATAATTTGTCAACGCGGATTACCGCATGACAGGTGAAAATCCATTTACAGTTTCGTATATTCTTTCATACTCGTATGAGATATCATTTTTTTTGTACTCGTCAAGGGATATCGTTTTCTTTCATATTTTTCTCCATTTATAGTACAAAATTATTATTTTTTCCATTACCTTATTGTTAAATGGTTAAAATTCCTAAAATTAGTATAATATCCTTAATAGTTTGCGCTTCATCTAATATCATTTCACTGGAATATTGGTCTGAACTTTCTTATTAAATTTTAGTTTATTCATCCGGAGTACTATTCACGACGGAATTTAGTTTCTTTTCTTTGTCCAAATTATCTTTTCAATTTGAATCTTAAATATCATTTTGAATTTTACTCCACAATTGGTAATCATGCTGACAATTTGGACATTCTTGAACTCTGAATAAATTAAATTATAAATCTCTAATATTTATCTTTGATCTCACTTGATTCATTCTTTATATCATTGTCTTCATCCTCATGTTTATATATATTGTGGTAAAAGTCACATTTGGCCCGTAATGCAAAGATGGACTATTGATTGGTTTGATTATGACCAGGAATTGTGTTTTGATATAATCATGGCCTTTAATATTACAGATAAAAGTTTGTGGTGAAAGTTCTTTTTGGCCCGTAGTGCATAGATGGACAAGTGTTTGGCATGATCATGACCATTGGTGATACAAACAAATATTTTTGGCTCGTATATTGCATAGATATTTCGTTGATTGGAAATAATTATTGATTGGTGTTATAGGGATAAAATATTGATGATAAACTTTTAAGTCATAGACGATAGTAGATACCATACTCTACTTGACTCTTCTAATGGATTTCTATTGTACGGTATAATATTTGTATTCAAACTCACAGTATGTATGGTCGTATTTTGAACAACAATTTAATAGTTATAAATATGAAAGTTTGTATTTGGATTCTGTACAATGTATTTTGGCGACTCAAAATAGGTTGTTTGGACCTATTTTTGGAGCGTCACATCTACGATCTCAGAGTAGACTCTGCGAACTTGACTAGTATACTCTACGATCATTCACTGTTATTTCTCTACGAACTCCAGTTTTTGAGCAATCAGATCTATGATTTTAGACTGCTTCACTGTCTTGTTTTACGATCGATTCCTGACTTAGAACGTTGAATGTTGGATCAACTTAATTAGCAAGTTTGATCTCTATTCTAAGTCCTTTTACATCAATTTCAATATAAAGGTTGTACAATCAACTGCTAGATACAATATATGTGACGCCCCCAAAACAGGTCTGTGACGCCCCCAAAATAGGTATACATCACCCATTCTGAGTTATCAATACATGGTACAGAAACAACTACAACTTTATTATTACAACAGTAAAACTGTGAGTTTGAATACAAATATTATCTTCTAGACAATATCTATACCCAAATAAATCCTCATCACATTTATTGATACATTATTTTACAAAAATGGTGAGGACTACTAAACAACTCTCTAGAACCTTCATTCCATACCCCGACTGTATTTCTTATATTCTCGCCTCCACGAGAAGAAAAATGGAACAAAAAAGGAAAAGGGTGAGCTCAACTAGCCCAAAAAAGAATATTATGACTAAGATAATATACAACAAATTATCGTTAGTCTCCAACAGGAAAAATCTAATAGAATACAATAGACAAACCGCTTTTAAATCAATATTCGCAATGAAATAATAATTCATTAGAAGAGTTAAGTAGAGAATGCAACCTACTATCTTCTATATATGAATTTAAAAGTTCATCGCTCATCTTTTATCCCCTCAGAACATCAATCAATATATATTTGGAATCAAATATTCATCTTGCACCTTCTGTGCCAAAGATATTCATCACCGGGTCATGTTCATCTAAACACTGTTCATCTTTGCACTACGGGCCAAAGATATTCATCGAAATCATTCATCTTTGCACTACAGCCAAAGATATTCAATAATATCATCATTTAAGACTCGAGGATGTTGAAAAATATTTTAAAGAAAGCGAATCCGGTGAAACAAAATGACAAGGATTAAGGATTCGTACTTTTGTTTTATCCACGTCCAAAAATACCTCAAAAATAATCATAGTGGTGTAAAATTCAAGAATGATCAAAACATGGATACAATCAAAGCTAGTATCCGAATAGATATTTTAGACTTAAAAGAAAATTTCATTTTCGATGAATAGTGTCGTGATTCGTGAATAGTATCGTATACGTGAATAATGAATTCTATAACTAAAAGTTCCAAATTTGATTAAAAAGTTCAGATCAATACTTGCAAGATAATGATATTGAAGAAATACTATCATTACAAAAAAAAATAATATCCCTTACCTCGAAAGACAATACTTTAGTTGAAACACCTGGATAAAGCTATGACTTGAACTTGCATATAGAGCAATACTCAAAGTATACTCAAAATACTCACAAGAATACGCTCGATAATATAGAGAGAAAACTTGATTTACGGTGTGATTTTCAATTCTAACCTAAGCACCTATTTATAGGAAATTGCTTAGAACACCAAAGCAGAAAATTTAATAAAATATTAATAAATTTATATAAATCATATGCAAACTTGGAAATTTGATTTCAAATATATTTTGCAAACATATGTGCCCACCAACCAACCACAAAAATGTTTTTCTTTTAAAACAAATTTAAAACTTTTAAAAAATAATTATTTCGGAACTTCAGAACTTCAATAATTCATAATAAATAGCCCTTTATCAGAAAATCCGAATCTCGTGTCTTGTTATAGGAAATTCAATTCTCTACAACTTTGCAGAAGAAAGTTTTTCCAAATTCCAAACAGAAATTGACCGAAATCCTCAAACGGGCGATTTTACAAGCTATAATCAAATTTCAGTCAAGAAATGGGGTCTACCGACATGTTTAATATGTTTTAAACATTTATTGTAATAAAAATATTCTTTCTCCTCGTATACTCATATATCACACATTCATTGTAAAAATATTACCATTATTATATTATTAAAAATATAATAATATATTTAAATAAATTATTTTATAAGAAAAAAATAAAATTTTAATTTTCAACAATTGTCACATTAAAAAAATTTCTCCATCATAAAATCAATATTTTTCTCATCATATAAATCAATAATTAATTATTCACAAATAATATTACAGAATCACAATATTGACAACCAGGCAATTCCCAGAAAAGAGGGGGCTTTCCAATAAGAATTTCTCCTTCTGGCGCGCAATTAGGTGACCAAACCTCTCCTTGTATGTAACTTTCTAGACATTGCCAATAATGTTATCTAATAATATTATTCGGATAATATGAATTATTGCTTCGATAATGAAAAATAACGTGTAATGACAATTATTGAAACAACAATGAATATAAAATATCAACGCAAAGAATTATTAAATCAATAAAATAAAATATCGAAGCAAGAATTATCGTAACCATTATTGAGTAGTGCCTCTTACGTAAGAATCAATAATTGGTGCAATACCGTAGTGTCTTCTTGTGCAACAACGCCAGACATCGTGTTTTAACCACGGGTATTCCAACAAAGGTAAAGCAGAATAACCTACGTCGTTATTTTTAAACAACTTATATTTGTCATTTTCTTCATCCAATCGCTTTAGTTATGGGGCCCACACACACATGGTCATGCTGCCACATACTTAATATTCCCCGACAAAGCATTTAATATTCCACGACCAAACGAATATTCCCCGACAATAATGAATATTTTATAACCATTTGCTTATTTTAAAATACTTGCGTATTTTACCCATAACTATCCACATTAATCACATCAACCCTTACTATTTCAAAATAATAATTAGAGGAAATTAAATTTCATTTATTAATTATTTGGGGTCTTACAACCTCCCTTCCTTATGAAATTTCGTCCTCGAAATTGACAAGGTGAGGATACCTGGTGTTTCGAAAAGGTGAGGATACCTCGCTTTCATTTTCGTTTCCAATTCCCAGGTCATTTCTTCTATAGCATGGTTCCTCCACAAGACTTTAACTTGTGGTATGACCTGCGTCGTAGTAGACATGCTCCTTCCTATCTAAGATCTTGACAGTACCTCCTCATACGTTAAGTCTTCCATTTATCTCATCCGGTTCTAACTAAATAACGTGGTTTGGTCTTTCACATATTTATTTAAGCATGAGATATGTGAAACACATTATGAACATGAGACATACTACGAGGTAACGCGAGTCTATAGGCTACATTTCCTACTCGGTCAAGAATTTGAAATGGACCAATAAATCGTGGATTGAGCTTTCCTTTCTTCCCAAATCTTGTAACTCCCTTCCATGGAGCAGAACTCGCAACAATACATGATCCCCTATACTAAATTCCACGTCCTTTCGATGAAGATCCGCATAACTCTTTTGTCGATCTTGTGCCGTTTGTATATCGTTGTCGAATCATTTGGATCTTTTCGGTAGTCATATCGTACGATTTAACTCGGGTCCCAACAATGTTGCTTCACCCACCTCATCCCAACATATCGAGAAGCGACAACGTCGTCCATATAATGCTTCAAATGGAGCCACACCTATATACTTGCTCGATAACTGTTGTTGTAGGAGAATTCCACCAACAGTAAATACTTATCCCAACGCGCCTTGAAATCTAGGACACAGAGTCTTAATAAATCTTCAAGAGTTTGAATAGTCCTCTCGATTGTCCGTCTGGTTTGAGGATGGTATGCCGAATCAATCGTAAATCTGCGCCATAGCTTTTTGCAAGCTAACCCAAAATCTTGAAGTGAATCTTGGGTCACGATCCAAACTATAGATCTTGGCATGCCATGCAACCTCGCAATCTCATTTACATACATACTAGAAGACGTTCAAGAGAATAAGTCTCCGTATCGGCAAAAAAAATGTGTGAGACTTGGTTAATCTATCAACAATAACCCAAATAGAATTTATGCCTTGAGAAACCGTGGGAAGACCCGTAACGAAATCCATGGGAATGTGTTCCCACTTCCATTTCGGAATCTCAAGTGGTTGCAACGGACCCTTAGGTACTAGATGCTCCGCCTTTACACGTTGACAAGTTAAACACGTTGAGATAAACTTTGCAATCTCCCTCTTCATATTGTTCCACCAAAATGTATGTCGAAGATCACGATACATTTTGTTCCACCAAAAGTACACGTTGACTCTTGATTGCAAATGGTGTATTGTGTGCCTCCATCATAATCTTGTACTTCAAATTAGAGTCGTTAGGAACACAAAGTCTAGAGTGGACTCAAAGTATTCCTTCTTCATCAATTCTCGCTTCCGGAATAGCACCTTCTTGTACTTTCTTCTTCATACGCATCAGCTCCGGGTCGGTGGCTTGAGTAACCTTAACTTTTTCTATTAAAGTTGGCTCTACGCGTATACTTGACATCATCGCACTCGTCCTCGCAGATATGATCTTCTACTTAACGCGTCACTACCACGTTCGCTTTTCGGGATGGTATTGAATAGTGTGGTCGTAGTCTTTCAATAGCTCGAGCCAACGTCGCCGCCGCGATGTTGAGTTCTTTTGAGTGAAGAAATATTTAAGGCTTTTATGGTCCGAATATATCTCCACTTTCTCCCCATATAGATAGTGCCTCCGGATCTATAAGCGAAAACGATCACGCTAACTCTAGATCATGAGTAGGATAATTCCTCTCATATTCTTTAAGTTGTCATGCGAGGCATAGGCTATGACTTTCCCATGTTGCATGAGAACACATCCCAACCCTTTGCCCGAAGCATCATTTGTAGATAACAAATCCATCCGTATCAGATGGTATTATTAGAACAGTCTGCGAAATGAGTCTCCTCTAAGCTCTTGGAAACTCTTCTCGCATTCCTCGGCTCCATATGAATTTTGTATCCTTTCGAGTCGGATGAGTTAGCTGAGTAAGCGATTCAAGAAAACCCTTCCACGAATCTCCGATAATAACCAAATTTAAACCCAAAAGCTACGACTTGATACCACCGACTTCGGTTGCTCTAACTTTGTATTGCTTCAATCTTCGCCGTGTCATTCAGATACTCCATGTTTTGACACCACGTGCCCAAGGAATGCTACTTCCTCAAGCCGTAACTCGTATTTCTTCAACTTAGCATATATAGCTTGTTTTCACGAAGCCTTTGGAGTACTAGCTTCAAATGGTGCTCGTGATCTTCGCTTTTGGAATATATGAGGATGTCATCAATAAAGACAACAACGAATTTATCCAAATATTCTTTGAATACTCGATTCATCATATCAAGTGAAAGCCGCAGGAGCATTAGTCAATCCGAAAGACATAACTAAGAATTCATAATGCCCATACCGAGTTCTGAAGGCAGTCTTTGGAATATCCTCAGTTCTAATTTTCAATTGATGATATCCGTAAGCGAAGATCGATTTTTGAAAAGAATTGTGCTCTTGTAATTGGTCAAACAAGTCATCAATACGAGGTAGAGGATACCTATTCTTGATGGTGACATGGTTCAATTCCCGATAGTCAATATAAAGTCGATACTCCCGCGTCTTTCTTCTTTACGAATAAAACAGAGCACCCCAAGGAGATGTACTGGGACGAATGAAACCGATGTCCAACAATTCTCGTAGTTGGACCTTTAACTCTCAAGTTCAATAGAGCCATTCGATATGGGGTTTTAGAAATGGGCTTTGTATCAAAGTTCAAGGTCAATAAAGAATTCAACTTCACGCTCGGGGGTAGACCGTAAGTAAGTTCTTTGAAATACGTCAGAAAGTTAATAACAACAGAATATTATTCAATTTTGACGTGTCTTTATTCAAATCCATAACATGGGCTAAGAAAGCTTGACATCCGTTTTTCAATAAACGAATCGCTTTATGATTAGATATGACAGTGATTGATTTTAATGGTTTAGTTGCTTGAATTCGAACAACAGGTTGATTAGGAATATGAAAACTAACAACCTTACGAAAACAATCAATTTTGGCATGATGAGTAGTTAACCAATCAATCCCTAAAATCACATCAAAAGCAAGTATCTTTAAAGAGATAAGGTCAACAGGTAAGATAAGGGTGCCAACTTGGATTAGACAAGATTTATAAATAGTGGATGTGATGAAAGTTTTTCCTAACTGAGTTTCCACAGATAGGTCAAAGTCTAAATTTTCCCGAGTCGATTTAAACGCGTTGAGCACAAAAGTAGAGAGATAAATGAATGGGTAAGACCTAGATCTAGTAAAGTATAAACTTCACAAGAATTTATAAATAGCTTACCCGTAATCACCTCGTTTGGGTTCTCGCATTTTGACGACCACCACAACAAACGCTTCTTCCAGAACCGATTGACTTTGACTTTTTTCCGGGACGATCTTTTGAGTCACCGCCTCCTCTTTGAACTAGGTTTCACTACTAGTAAAATCTCGAGCGATATGTCTTTCCTTTCCACAATTATAGCATATCCTGGAACCTGCTGCTGGGGCGATTTTGGTGATATGTCCTCTTTTTCGCATTTATAAGATACGACCGGGTGGTCGTTCTCCTCCCTGGAACCGGTTATCACGAAAGACCGTCGCCTTCACATGGTCATTATTAAATCTCCTCTTTTAAAATCTCCTCCGACTCGTGATCTTCTATTTTCATGGCCATGATTACCACCAGAGTGGTTACCATTTTTGTCCGTCTTTTTTCTTTCTCATTTGGTTATCATTGTTTTTTTGTTGATCGCTATCTCCTCAGATGATCCTCGATTGTGGTCCCTCGGTTGACCGCACTCGTTATCTCGCTTCTAATAATTGAACCCTGTTTATAACATCCGAATAGAGAGAAAATTTATGAAAAATGAGATATTGTCGTATCTTGGGTTTCAAACCTCTCGTAAACATCCGCGTCAATACGTTCCTCATTCTCCACCAAATGAGGTGCAACACGGATAACTCGCAAACTTCCGCCTCGTCGAGACACCGTCATGTTGTTCTCGCTCCAGTCTAATAAACTCCACTTCCTTCATATGATTTAACACTTTCGTGAAAGTATTTGTCATTAAATAGTTTCAAACGCTCTCCAAAGACACGTCGAAGTGGATGGATGGGTACGCTTCACAGACTCCCACTAGTAGTCTGCCTCGCCACGGAACATAAAGGTGGCGAATGGAACCTTTTGTTCCTTCGTGCATCCCAAGACATCGAATATCTTGGTAATTTGCTTGACCCATGTTTCCGCCATAATCGGATCTGGCTTTCCCTTAAATTCTGGTGGTCCCAACTCTTTGAACTGCTTGGCTGTGACAACCCGTGAATTGCTATCATTTCATCCTGTATTTTGAACACGAGTCTCCCTCGTCTGATTTTGCATGAATTGCAAAAAGCTTCTAAACATTCCCTCGTTCATCATCTGCTCAGTGGTGTTGTTTACAGGAGGAACATTGCCAGCCTGTTGCACGTTCTCCTCGTTGGTGAGTACAGGCGTCTCCACGGTCTCATTCCACTGTTAATATTCTCAGTAGACATTCTCAAATCTTTCGCCATAAAACAAAGGTTAATTAAGGAAATCAATATATCACATAATATCCCTATATATTGACCAACTAACAAATAAGCTTAGGTAGGACACACCAACAAGGATTTAATCGTCTCTCCCTCCTAGTTCTATTCTCCGATCTCCACAAAGATCATATTCTAAGCTCGATACTAACTGTGACGCCCCAAAATAGGTATACATCACCCATTTTGAGTTGTCAATACATGGTACGTAAACAACTACAACTTTATTATTACAACAAGAAAACTGTGAGTTTGAATACAAATATTATCTTCAGACAATATCTATACCCAAATAAATCCTCATCACATTTATTGATACATTATTTTATAAAAATGGTGAGGACTACTAAACAACTCTCTCTAGAACCTTCATTCCATACCCGGCTAACTGCACTCACTATATTCTCGCCTCCCGAGAAGAAAAATGGAACAAAAAGGAAAAGGGTGAGCTCAACTAGCCCAATAGAAGAATATTATGACTAAGATAATATACAACAAATTATCGTTAGTCTCCAACAGGAAAAATCTAATAGAATACAATAGACAACAAGTTTTAAATCAATATTCGTAGCTGAAATAATAATTCATTAGAAGAGTTAAGAGAGAATGCAACCTACTATCTTCTATATATGAATTTAAAAGTTCATCGTCTCATCTTTTATCCCCGTAACATCAATCAATATATATCCGAATCAAATATTCATCTTTGCACTACTGCCAAAGATATTCATCGATTGGTCATGTTCATCTAAACACTTGTTCATCTTTGCACTACGGGCCAAAGATATTCATCGAAATCATTCATCTTTTGCACTTCTGTGCCAAAGATATTCAATAATATTATCATTTAAGACTGAGGATGATGAAAAAATAGCCCTTTTATCAGAAAATCCGAATCTCGTGACTTGTTATAGGAAATTCAATTCTCTACAACTTTGCAGAAGAAAGTTTTTCCAAATTCCAAACAGAAATTGACCGAAATCCTCAAACAGGCGATTTTACAAGCTATAATCAAATTTCAGTCAAGAAATGGGGTCCACCGACATGTTTAACATGTTTTAAATATTTATTGCAATAAAAATACTCTTTCTTCTCGTATACTCATATATCACACATTCATTATAAAAATACCACCATTATTATATTATTAAAAATATAATAATATATTTAAATGAATTATTTTATCGAAAAAGATAAAATTTTAATTTTCAATAATTGTCACATTAAAAAAATTTCTCCATCATAAAATCAATATTTTCCTCATCATATAAATCAATAATTAATTATTCACAAATAATATTACAGAATCACAATATTGACAACCAAGTTAGCCTCCTGAGGAAAGAGGGCTTTCAATAAGAATTTCTCTCCATCGCACGCAATTAGGTGACCAAACCTCTCCTTAGATGTAACTTTCTAGACATTGCCAATAATGTTATCTAATAATATTATTCAGATAATATGAATTATTGCTTCGATAATAAAAAATATCGTGTAATGACAATTATTGAAACAACAATGAATATAAAATATCAACGCAAAGCAATTATTAAATCAATAAAATAAAATATCGAATAAAGAATTATCGTAACCATTATTGAGTAGTGCGCTTTACGTAAGAATCAATAATTGGTGCAATACCGCGCGCCATCGTGCAATAACGATAGACATCGTGTGTTTTAACCACCGGGTATTCCAACAAAGGTAAATGGCAACAACTACTGTCGTTATTTTTAAACAACTTATATTTGTCGTTTTCTTCATCCAATCGCTCACATGGGCCCACACATGGTCGCTACTGGCAGGTCGCATTTAATATTCTTGAGAAGATTTAATATTCCACGACCAAACGAATATTCCCAACAATAATGAATATTTTATAACCATTTGCTTATTTTGAAATACTTGCGTATTTTACCCATAACTATCCGCATTAATCAAATCAACCCTTACTATTTCAAAATAATAATTAGAGGAAATTAAATTTCATTTATCAATTATTTTGGGTCTTACAGGTCCATTCCATCCAACCCATTCTGAGTCGCCAAATACATGGTACAGAAAACAACTACAACTTTATTACAACAATTATTGTGCAAAATACAACAACACATATGTTGTGAGTTTTGATACTAAAATATACCAACTGTGACTCTGGACACCAACTTGGATAAAGACGTCACCATGACACCTTAAATAAAGTGCAGGTCAAAAACCTGTTTTAGAAATTAAAACCTTTGGGAAGTGCTCAAGGAAACCTTCGTACATGGGAGGCCATGTGTCTAGGTTATGATAGATATCATATGGCCACAGAATTATTCTTAGTTGACCCAATAGACCCAAAGAAAAACGAGAAGATTATTATCATATTCTTCCCAATGGTGAGTCTTCTCTTGACATATCATTATCTCCACTGTCTCTAATTGAGAATTATACTCCAAACAAACACCAAGATTATATAGGTAGTGTTTGTAAATATACTCAGCAAGTGGATGAGCACAACCTTGTCTTATGATGACACGAGGTGGTATGTCATTAGACATCTTGTATGATAGTGGCAAAACACCTTCCAATGTTGGGTTCGCTTTCACCCTAGTTGATTCACCAAATATAACTACTAAATGATGACCACCGATTCTATTCCCTCGTTATCCCCGCCGACTCAGCCTACACTCTTAGACACCGAAAGGAATTGTGAAGCAAAAGGTTGAGCACAACTAGCTCAGTAAAGAATATCATGACTAAAGATAAATAAATTATCAATAGTCTTCATCAGTAATAAATCAGAGATTTAGAACATATGGTAGATGATAAAACTTTTCAACCATAGTTGCAGAGGAACGAGCAATCCATTAGAAGAGTCAAATAGACCATAAAATCTATTATCTTCTCCATGTTAAAAGTCCATCAACAATATTTTATCCCTGTAACATTAATCAACAATTCCTGTCCACAATCACGTGTATAACTCATAATCGTAATTGTAGTTCTAAATTCCTTTCCTCATCCAGGACAAAGTTAATTTTCATCACCTGAAACATCAAAGATCATGGTTATACCAAATCACAGTTCATGTTCCTAATCATACTAATAAATTCATCTTTGCATTACGGGCCAAAGATATTCATCAATAGTTCATCTTTGCACTACAGGCCAAAGATATTCAACAACAGGTCATCTTTGCACTACAGGCCAAAGACATTCATATCTCAAAGAAATACATAATCAATTCAGAATTTATATAAACCATAATTATAACCATGTTGATCAATTCACATTTGCACTTAAGCTAAAGATATTCAATTATAAATTCAATGGTCATGATCATATACAAATACAATTCAACTTTTCACTCATCGCCAAAGAGAACCCTAGTCATGATCATACCAATAATTTACCCATCTTTACACTCTAAAGTGAAAGAGAATTTCAACATCGTGGTTATAAAAATGTTATATATGATAATAAAATCAATATAATCAATACATAGTTTTAATCTCCGAGTAATATTCATAAATCAACTATAATTTGGTTAGAAAAAGAAACCAATTTTGTAGTGAATAGTATCGTGAATAAGAACTCATGAATAGTAACTCATGAATAGTAACTCATAAATAAGAACTCATAAATAAGAACTCCGTCGTGAATAAGAACTCATGAATAAGAACTCATGAATAAGAACTCGTGAATAAGAACTCCCGACATGAAAAAGTTTCAAATTTGATAAAAATTCAAACCAATATTTCAAGATAATGATATTGAAGAAATAATATCATTTATGAAGAAAATAATCTCCTTACAATCCCTTAAAATCTCTTACTATCCCTTACAATCCCCTATCTCGAAAAGAAGCAAAGATACTTCCGATTCGGAATAACGCCGAACTAACTTGCAATCAGATAAAGAACACTCAAGATATCAAAATACTCACAAGAATATACTCGATAATATAGAGAGAAATAGAGAGAAAACTTCAGGCCGGTGTGATTTTCAATTTAACCTAAGACCCTATTTATAGAAATTGCTTAGAACATAAAAAGGTAAAATTTAATATAATAATAATATATTATATATAAATTCCTACGCACACATTCAAGAATCTAAATTCACCATGCTTAACAACAAGTGGGTCCCACCAACCACAAAAAACATGTTTTAAATAATTTTTGTAACAAAATAAATTCAGACCAAATATTTCGGAACTTCAATAATTCATAATAAATAGCCCTTTTATTAGAAAATTTGAATCTCGTGAGTTTTTATAGGAAATTCAATTCTCTACAACTTTGCAGAAGAAAGTTTTTCCAAATTCCAAACAGAAATTTACCGAAATCCACATACGGATAATTTTACATGCTATAATCAAATTTCAATCAAGAAATGGACCCACAGACATGTTTAACATGTTTTAAACAACTATTGCAACAAAAATATTCCTCCTCCTCATATACTCATATATCCCACATTCATTGTAAAAATATCATCATTATTATATTATAATAATATAATAAAATATTATTTTATCAGAAAAGATAAAATATCAATTTTCAACAATTGTCACTTTAAAAATTTTCTCCATCTATATCCACATAAAATTAATATTTTTTCTCATCATATAAATCAATAATTAATTATTCACAAATAATATTACGTAATCACAATAATGACAACCTGTGTTAGCTCCTCAGAAAGAGGGCTTTCCAATAAGAATTTCTCCTTACTGGCACAAGCAATTAGGTGACCAAACCTCTCCTTAGATGTAACTTTCTAGACATTGTCAATAATGTTATCTAATAATATTATTCAGATAATATTAATTATCGCTTCGATAATGGAAAATACTGCAGTAGTGACAATTATTAAAACAACAAAGAATATAAAATATCAACGCAAAGAATTATTGAATCAAAATAAAATATTGAACAAGAATTATCGTAACAATTATTGAGTAGTGCCTTCACGTAAGAATCAATAATTGGTGCAATACCGCATGCGCTACTACGCAAAAACGATATTATCGTATTTTAACCACCGGTATTCCAACAAGTTGTTAATTCAGAATAACTACGCCATTATTTATAAAAAACTCATACTTGTCGCGTTTTCTTCATCCAACAGCTTATTCTATTATGGGGCCTAAAAAGGTCGCTACTGTTGCATTTAATATTCCTACGTAAAGATTATTCCACCACCAAACGAATATTCTCCGATAGAAATGAGTATTTTATAACCACTTGCATATTTTGAAAAAAAAAATTCATATATCATCTTTAACTTTAACTCTTATCAATTTAACCATTTACTGAAAAGTAATTATAAGAAAAATTGAATACTTTTATTTCATAAAATTCGGGGTCTTACAATATACATTATCTCACTTATTTCATCATCAAATCAAATATACATTTGTCCTAACAAATATTACTAATGAAATTAATGGAATGACAAAATTATTCAATTTTTAACCTTTGGTTAAGGTTTGTGATCGAGGCTGGTTGGTGTTGGTTAATAAATAATTTCGAAAAATAAGATAAAATAACAATTTAAGTCAATATTGTTACATTTTTTTTAGTAACGAACTTTGTTATTAGGTACTCCCTACATTCCATAATATAAGTCGTTTTAGAGAATTATTTTTGTTCCTTAATATAAGTTGTTTGAGAATTTCAAATAAGTATTAATTACTTAGTTTCCAATATTACCTCAAATAATAAATATAACTTTGGTTCTCTCACTATTTTTTCCTCAATAAATAACACTATCTTTTTTCAATACAAGTTTAATATAGACAATTGATACTCCTTCCGTTCCTAAAAGATTGTCGTTTTAAGAAGTAATTTTTGTTCCAAAAAGATTTTTGTTTTGAGTTTATCAATACACATTAGTTATTTTTTCCCTACTTTACCCTTATTTAAAGCTTTCTCTTATTTAAAGCTTTCTTCTCTTCTCAATGATTCTTATTCAATTCAATGCTATAATCCAAGTACTAATTGGTTGAATAAGAAGTAATTGGTTGAATTGAATAAGAAACATTGGGAAGAGAATAATTGGTTGAGATAATTAATAAGGGTAGTATAGTATTCTCGCTAGGTATTAATTATATTCCTTAATCTGTGTGCATTAATCTTAAACGACAATCTTTTAGGAACAGATAGTGTATTATATTTAATGATATACAATTATTTTTTTAATACTTATGCACAATTTTAAAGCTATTTATATTTAAAAAAAAAGGGAGTAGTAATTAAGTTGTGATATTTATATAAGTAGTAGAGTAGTCATTGGTTCATCATGCAACATTAAGAACCAGCTAACAGATAATACTTTCATTAAATTAAAACTAAACCCAAATTAAGTTTTCCATATATGGAGTCCTTTAGACCTGGCAAAAGAGGCCCAGGCCCGCGGGCCGGGCCGACTCGCAAAAACATGGGTTATGGGCTTCATTATTGTAGCCCACGTAAAGTTGGGACATTTTAGCCCGGCCCGCCCAATCCCGGCCTGCCCGTGGATTATTGCTTTAATAAAACAAATATAATGTTACTTGTAAGAGTTGAACACAAACTTTTAAGTCATTAAATAAGAGTTCAATCCAACTAAACTACAACAATTACTTGTTTTAACATGTGTGTATATATATAAGGGGTTGTGCATGAAAACCCATATACTCCCTCCGTCCCATAGTTACAGGCTGATTTTTTTTGGCACATAATTTAAGAAAATCAATTTAAGTGGCAATTTTTAACATAATTTTCCACATATACCCCTTAATATGAAATTAATGAATAAGTTAATTACTCCTTACTTATACTCTCAACTTCATTGATTGACGTGTACTGACCATTAAAATCCATAACCATACAACTTTAACCAAAGAGAATACAACAACATTAAATGTGGTGATAAAAATAATGATATTGAATGTTGTTTTTTCAAAAAAAAAAGAGTAATGGTTGAATATTTATTATAAGGGCATAAAAGTAAAACAATGGACCAACTAAATTTTATAAATAGTAAGTAGCCTATATATTGGGACATCTCAAAATAGAAAATCAGCCTATAACTATGGGACGGAAGGAGTATTATATATATATATATATAAAGTCCAATGATATTGTTACCTTTGAACTAATGTAAAAAGAAATAAGTACTTAAATGTATTAAACTAATATAAATAAGTTGTAATAATCCAATTATGCAACATAATCCAAACAAACATAAGGCTAGCAACAATCATTTAAGAGTACTTCGTAGAAGGGAACATGTAAACACCAAGGCTACGTTTGTAAAAATAATGTATATTATTTTATGCCATGACTAGTTTATATCTATCATCAAATAACATTAAAAATAACGAAACATATTTTATGAAATTATATAACAAATTAATCATAAAATAAAATAATCTATAAATTAGTACAAATAATACTAGTTATTTCTGTAAACAAGGGTAAAAAGAAATCATCCAATTATACATACATAGACAAGACCCTCCCTTGCAGGCAGCCACCAAGAGACTTCATCCAGTTCTAAAATTCAATTAAACTTTGGAAAGTAAAACACACGACTATGTTTGAAAGAGACCCATTTTTAATGTTACGTAAGGAATCAACAAGTCAATACTCAAATTTTGTTTGTTCACACGCATAATAATCCACAGAAAAAGGGAACGGAATTATACAATTATTAAAGTAATGTTTTCCAGAAAGAAAATTAGAGATCAAAGCACAAAACTCTCCACTAGCTTCTCCAAATTCATATTAATCCACTACCAACCCCTTAAAAGCTTCACTTGTTGCAAACGTTTGGTTGTCGTTTCTCCAAAACAAAATTAACAAGGGGGGATCAGAACAAATTTCATTTTATTCCAACTCTTCAATGTGACTAGACTCAAGATATGTATATGTACTCTTCTAGTTAAGTTGGATTAAACTCTTATATATTCTTTATTCTTTTACTGTAGAGTCCTTTAATAAGTTTTATTACCTCTATTTTAAAATTAGAGATATATTTTGATTTTTTAGAATTAATTTATAAAATACTAAAACTTAAAATTGATATATAAAATTTTGAAAACAACAAAGACGATAATTAGTAGTACTTTATAGTTAGTTTACAATTGTTATATTTATTTGTACTAAAATTAAATAATTTCATATCAATTTTAAATTTTAAAATTTTGAGAATTGGCTCTAAAAAGTCAAAATGTATCTCTAATTTAAAAATGGAGAAAGTATAATTTAGAAAAAGAAATTAAAAGATGAGATTTTTTCATAGAGAATGTTAAAAATTCGTGTATATATATATAAATTATAAATCTATACTTATACTCAAATTTGATATATAGACTAATCAATATTCATTCATATCCTTTTATGACCAATTTACAACTTACTTAATTTTGAACTCAATTTTAACTCAGAAAACACTATTTTCACATATTAAAAATATATATAAAAAAATATAAATTTCCTTAAACCCAAATCTATTTATACGAGTCTAAACTCACCCACACACGTCCATTCGCTCGGTGTAGTCGAGAGAATGCAAACGAGTAATTGATCATTAGGTGAAATATATACAAATTGCATGCCTATATGGTAAAAGTCAACCAAGAAGGAAAAGTCTTTAAAGGATTGCGTCCAAAAGTAATGTTTTTTGACGATCGAACTCGGGGTTTCCAAGGCTGACGTTGGTTGTGCCGACGTATGTCAGCCAC
Organism: Panax ginseng; assembly: GCA_020205605.1. Classification (NCBI taxonomy): domain Eukaryota; kingdom Viridiplantae; phylum Streptophyta; class Magnoliopsida; order Apiales; family Araliaceae; genus Panax; species Panax ginseng. The sequence continues at coordinate 26,537,554 of CM035148.1, read as the reverse complement.
GCCAATACTATTTTAAATAATGTTTGGTGATTAAAACCTCCGACTAATCTCCCACTTGCAATTAAGAATGTGTATCTAAAAAAGATACTCCTTTGTTCCGGCATAAAAGTGGTGGTGGATTTTTTACCTATATTAAAAAGATAAATAAAATAACAAAATTATTTATAATAATATCATTAAATATGAAGAGAAAATTAGAATAAGAAAAGTATGAGATATTTAATGCTACGGGTATAATAGAAAAAATTATGTAAAAGTTTGGTTATTAAAGTGGACATTTAACATGGGACAACCCAAAATAAAAATAAGAACTTTTATCTTGGGACGGAGGGAGTATTACTCTACTATTTACACATCATTACACTAACAATTAAAGTACTGTTTGTCTTATAGAAAGGCAGTTTCTTGTATTTCTTTAGTCTTTAATCCTTAATCCAAAATCATGTGCAAAGTTGAGCATGATAAACTTCACAATTAAGCTACTAGAATACAACTAATAAAGTAGTATTCCTTCCTCTCTTTTTTTCATTTCTAAGGTTCTTGAACAAAGAATGTGTAGTACTACACTACTCACAATAATAATAATAATAATAATAATAATAATAATAATAATAATACAATTGGCATAACAATCTACAATGTAATTTTTGTTTATGGCCTACGGAAGCCTTTGGTACCACCGCATCCCATTATAGAAGAAGGCAATCTTCCCACTTTCTCAATGCCTTCCTCAAACACCACCCCCATTCCCATATAGAAATGTGACTCTATATGACAATGGAAAGCCCAGACACCCGGATTATCTGCCCGAAACCTCAATGCAGTCCACCCATAAGGATGAACTGGCACTGAATTCTTCATAATTGGATTAACCAAATTGTAATTTTTTGGATCACTTGACTTGTTAAACTTTCCATTCCCATATCCCAATACCCAAAAATCATGCCCATGGAGATGCCACGGGTGGGTCTCGCTGTTAGTTGGGTTCATCGTGTTAGCGTTTTGTAGTATCAAGTCCACCGTGGTGTTGAACTGCAGCCTGTAAATGGAGTTGCTGGTAGTAGCATTCACATTTTTTGCCACACTGAAAATGTCGTAGTTTGTAGAGTCGTAGTCTTCGGGAGGTGGCGTTTGCCCGAACGTATGTCCTAATTTCTCCTTAAGCGCGATTAAATAAGGCGTGTGAGGGAGATTAAAGGAGACATTGTTTACGGACCAACGCACATTGCCATTAACTCTGTTTTGTGTGTTAAGTAACACAATGACTCTGTCTGAGGTTTGTGGTGGAGGGTGGATAAATCCCGGGTGAGACTTGATTGCCAGGCTTTGACTTAATCTCGGGCCGACGTCGTTCCAAGCGGGACCCGAAGCTGGGACCGTTGGAGGGGATCTTTTTGGATGGTTAGGATAGTAATTGAAGATGGCTAGGCCATTTGGAGTGCTGCTATTTCTGCTAACAATTTTTGAAGATGCCCAATAATTTCTTGAAGGGTCTTGATCGGCTTTGACTAGGACTGAGTACGTTTCACCGGAGTAAATAAACAGATTCTTTACCACAAACGGGTCCACATAATGACCGTCGGCTTCCACAACCGTCATGTTATGGCCCTGCATAACAAACATCAAAACAGAATCAATCCCTATTTATTATAAGAGACTGCACTGAAATTATATTATCGTTTCAGAACAAATAACATGATGAATTATACAAATAATATATAGATATTTGTCAAATCGTTACCTCTATTTCGAAACTTAAAGCTGATAGAGCAGTTAAGCTTCCGATCCTTAGCCGGTATGTTTTCCCCGGAACAACGGTTAGTACATAAGGTGAACATTCAGGATTAGTAGCATTACAAACACCAGTTGCAGGACTTGGTGAACTGCAATCGAACTTTCCTTTTCCTTGTATTAGAAGTGACTGAAATTAAATGGACATAAAAATCATTTTAAGACCACAATAATTACACGGGAGTAACAAATATATTCAAGATAAAACTTATATAGTAGTAATGTCTAATGGTTTTTTACCTGAGGCTCCCCAACCCATTGAAAGGGAATAGAAGAAAGACCAGTGGCCTGTTCATAGGCGCTCTTGTGGAACCAATCGTTAAGAATAATGCTCCGATCATAATCATAAGAGAAAGGCTCGGATTCCCCGTCGGGAAGCGCCACGCGGATCGATCCGTATAGCCCAGCTTCTCTTTGCATACCATAATGCGCATGGTACAAATATGTTCCGGCCTGTGTATAAAGTTCAAATTATAAATCATCATACAATTAAGAAGGTCCAAAAAAAACAAAACCAAGACTAATGAAACTTACTCTATCAACAACAAACTTATACGTAAAAGTATCTCCAGCCAAAATTGGACATTGTGTCACCCCTTCTGTTCCATCAGCCCAAGGTGTTCCAATCTGTAATAAAAATATAATTATTAATATACTGTAATTAACCAAAATTACTAACCACTAGCTCTCCTAAACTGAATTGACCTGACGGATTCCGTGCCAATGAATAGCGAGATTTTCAGTTAACAAACTGTTGTTGAGCTCAACGATGATTGTATCGCCTCGCGTTGCCCGAATTGTTGGTCCGGGAGTTTTTCCATTAATTGCAATGACAAGTTTTGTGTTGCAATCCGGAGATTTGTACTCATATTTCACCTCCCATTTAAACCGGCGAATTCGAGCTTCGGCGGAAGGAATAGTTGTTAAAGAAATAAAGACACACAAAGCCAGTAGCTTTATTAGAAATGCTCTGTTGAACTGGAAAATATCAGCCATGGCTGTTTGAATATTGGGCTGGCTGGCTAGCTAGCTAGCTGATTGAAAATTTGAAACAGGCGCTTTGCTTGGAATTTGGATTGCTTCGTTATGTGAATCTATTTATTTATTTATATGGACCAAATGTATCGCGGAACAGTCAAACGCAGCGGCGTCTATGTTGAAAGAAATATTCGTCGTTGACTTCTTTGACTAATTTTCCAAGAAGTAACCCAGGTCTTTCCAATAACATTTGTAATACTAAAAAAATAAAATACTACATGAAAAAAGTTATGTCATGAGTGCACACATAATTTCAAGAGCTGATTTTAGCTTCAAGCTTTGTAAATGATTCTTTTTTTCTACATAATTACTCGAGTAATATTTGAGTATATATATATTGCGTAAACTGTCCTTACAACTCTTTTGCTTGTCTTGTAATTTAGGAATGCAATTATTTTAGGGATGTTTGATAAAAATTAAATAAATTTGAATTTGAATTTGAATTTGAATCTGAATGAAAAAAATTGTTTGATAATTGATATGTCTGAAACATCTGAATAACATATTTTTATTTCTAAAAAAATTCAAAAAATTATTATAAATTTATTTAATATTACTTAATATAATAGTTAATATTGTAAAAAAAAAATCATTTAGTCGCTTATTCAGTTCATTCAGCCAAAATATGAGACTAAATCATTCGGTCCAAATCTTCTGAATGACTGACCGATTCAACCATTCAGACGATTTTTTTAAAAAATAAACACATTTAATAACTGAATCGATTTAACAAATAGCCAATTACTCCCGTTTTGATTTTGAATAGTAGTACATCATCACATGCCCATCGCCATTATATATAAAGGTTAATTAAAAATCTTGACAGATGGAAGAAAAAGTACTGAAAATGACAAGCTAAGTGGGGTTTGTAAAAACCGCGTTATTTGAAGGTCCACCATCTTTATTCTGAGGCCCTGGATTATTCCTGTCCTCAAAACTCCTGATTTGGCCACGTGACTCGCATAGGAGATTAAACCAGATTAAATGATTTAAATATGAGTAAATTTTTAAATTTAATAAATTATTTGAATTTTTTTAAATTATAATTTTTTATTAATATTTGAATCATATTTATTTAAAAAGTTTAAATTACTCAAACTCGATTCGAGATCATATTTGACTCGATAACTAAACGAGTCTCAATCAATTTTTTTATACTCAATAAATTATATAAATTAAATCAAAATAACTCAATACTCGACCCGATTCAATTTATTTACATCATTACGTATACTTACTGGTTACTCCGTCTCCAAAAAAACGAGACATAATTAATTATCTTCCTTATCATTACGTATACTACTTACTGGTTACTCCGTCTCCAAAAAAACGAGACACATAATTAATTATCTTCCTTTTCCTTTTCCTTTTCTTTATGTGCGCTTTTATGTTTCCGCGTTGAGGCATCAGCTTTTGAACTACTTCCTCTGTTTCTTTTTCCCACTTGCCACACGTCTTTGCTCTTTTAATTAATTATTAAGTAATGACTAAAAGACAAATTGTACTCCAAACTTTATACTATTGTTGATTTTTGCATCCCAAATTGAAAAAATATCTGAGTACACTCCAAACTTTAATTTACTTAACAAAATGCACACTTTTTTCACTTAACCGGTCAAAAATAATCGGCTAAGATTATAATGTTTATAAGGAGGGGTGTTTAAGTCTTTTTCTTTTTATTTTCTCTAACATTGACATTAAGTCTTCTCTCTCCTCCATGACCAACTTTCTCTCTCTTAAACAAACAGTCATTTTCTGTAAGACCCCGAATTTTATAAAATAAAAGTATTCAATTTTTCTTATAATTACTATTCAGTAAATGGTTAAATTGATAAAAGTTAAAGTTAAGGGTGATATATGAATTTTTTTTTTCAAAATACACAAGTGGTTATAAAGTATTCATTATTGTCGGAAAATATTCGTTTGGTCGTAGAATATTCTTGTTGTCGGGGAATATTAAATATTTACTGTAGTTAAATCATTTGTGGGCCCCATAATGTAATAAGCGCTTGGGATGAAGAAAACGACAAGTTTGAGTTTTTATAAATAATAAATAGTAGTTGTTACTGAATTAACATTGTTGGAATACCCGTTGGTTAAAATACAAAGAATCTGGCGTGAATGCATTAATATTGATGAATTATCGATCATTACGTAAGAAAGGCACTAATCAATAATTGTTACATTAGTTATCGCTCAATATTTTATTTTATTGATTCAATAATTCTTTGATTGATATTTTATATTATTGTTGTTTCAATAATTGTCACCGCACAAATTTTCCATTATCGGATCAATAATTATATTATTTGAATAATATTATTAGATAATATTATTGGCAATGTCTAAAAAGTTCATCGAGGAGAAGTTTGGTCACCTAATTGCTGGCGCCAAGAAGGAGAAATTTTATTCGAAAGCCCCCTCTTCCCGGGAACGATCACGGTTGTCATAATTGTGATTCTCGTAATATTATTTGTGAATAATTAATTATTGATTTATATGATAAGAAAATATTTATTTTATGTGGATATAAATGTTGGATATATTTATTGTGGTTAAAAATGAAAGAGTTAATATTGAGGTGTTTTATCAAGATATTTTTGTTCGGAATGAAGGTATTAAAAATTAAACCAAAGATTTTTGAGATATATATGCGTGAGTTATAATTTTTAATCCAAACCGTTGGATCATTGTAATTTTTGGATATGTTATACATATATAAGTTGAGTATATGTCCACAAATTTTGAACCGTTAAAAATGAACGTATGATTTGTTATGAATTTTAAGAGGTGGTGATTCAGAATTAGGTTTATAAATGATTTTGGTAGAAAAATTAGAATTGAGTGGGCCCCACTTGTGGTTGGTGAAGAAATGTCTTTGAATTTATTTCAAATGTGGTGGGTGGGAATAGTAGCAGTAAAGCCATCGAGTTGTTTGAGTCAAGTCTCGCTAACATTTTCCTATAAATAGAGTAGGCTAAGTTAGAATTGAAAATCACACCGTAAATATAAGCTTTTTCTTTTCTCTCTAGATTATTGAGTGTATTTTATGAGTATTTAGATACTTGGTGAGTTGATATTCATCGGTGCAAGTTTCCTTCAACGTCATATCCGATATCCAAATGTAAGTCTCGCTTTTTTTGAGGTAAAGGAATTTTAAGTGGTTATTATGTTTTTCAGTTCATTACTTTCTTGACCTTCAGAAAATTCTGGAAAAATTTGAAATGATATGTTGATGAGTTTTATTGATTGTGTCCAAAAATGGTGATTTTTGGATGTATAGATTAAGAGTTATGAATTTTATGAGAAAAGACTATTTTAAAAGTAATCGCTTATAACTCCTTATGGTTAACTCCAAAATTGATAAAAAATTTATTGGGAGTACATCTATATAATATCAGTGTACTCTGTGAATTTCGAAATTTTTGGATAAAAGTACAATTTATGATAAATGTCTAAATATTCAGCGGTTTTGGCCATATGAAAAATAGTAAATGAATTTTAAAAATTCTAAGAAAAATATATGTTCAATATGGGACTATATTCTGCTAAACCCCAGAAAAGAAATATTTTTAGAACTGAATTGGTATTTTTCATGAAAATGGACTAGTTATGAATAAATGAGTTAAATAAGTTATGTGAAGGAAGAAAATTGGAAAATATGATTTTATGGCTTGAGAATCATATATGTGGTATATGCAGATTTTTGATGAGGGTTTTAGTTATTGGTGATGAAATCTTATAAGTTTGGCATTTTATGATGATTAAATGCATTATTTAGTAAAGTGTAAACAATTAAAATAAATTGTTGATAAGTTTAAGAAATGTTATTCTTTCAATATCATTATATCGAAATATTGGTATGGATTTTATTGTGGAATTTCTACGTTTTTGTGTCAGAATTACTATTCATGAGTTACTATTCATGAATTACTATTCACGAGTTACTATTTACGAGTTACTATTCATGGGTACTATTCACTACAAAATTGGTTTCTTTTTCTAACCAAATTATAGTTGATTTATGAATATTACTCTGGAGATTAAAACTATATATTGATTATATTGATTTTATTATCATATATAATATTTTTATAACCCTGATGTTGAAATTCTCTTTCATTGGAGTGTAAAGATGAGTAGATTATTGGTATGATCATGACTAGGGTTCTCTTTGGCCAGTAGTGAAAAGTTGAATTGTGACTGGTATGATTGTAAGACCCCGACTTTTTATTAATAAAATAAAATTTCCTCTATTTATTATTTTGAAATAGTAAGGGTTGATTTGATTAATGTGGATAGTTATGGGTAAAATACGCAAGTATTTCAAAATAAGCAAATGGTTATAAAATATTCATTATTGTCGGGGAATATTCGTTTGGTCGTGGAATATTCGATCTTGCCGGGGAATATTCGTATGCGACCACAAGAAAAATAATGTGTGGCCCCATAACGGAAAGTGATTGGAGGAACAAAACGACAAAAATAAGTTGTTTAAAAATAACTTGGCGTAGTTGTTAATTTATTAATCGTTGGAATATTCGATGGTTAAAATACATGAATACGTTATTGCAGATAAGAAGACATTGCAGTATTGCACCAATTATTGATTCTTACGTAAGAAGGCACTACTCGATAATTGTTACGATGAATTATTGTTCAAGATTTTATTTTATTGATTCAATAATTACTGCGTTGATATTTTATATTGCTGTTGTTTCAATAATTGTCATTACACAAGATTTTTCATTATCGAAGCAATAATTCATATTATCCGAATAATATTATTAGATAACATTATTGGCAATGTCTAGAAAGTTTTGTCTAAGGAGAGGTTTGGTCACCTAATCATGGCATGCCAAGAAGGAGAAATTCTTATTGGAAAGCCCCTCTTTCCTCGGAATTGCTCGTCATCAATATTGTAATTTCAGTAATATTATTTGTGAATAATTAATTATTGATTCATATGATGAGGAAAATATTGATTTTATATGGATATAGATGGAGAAATTTTTAATGTGACAATTGTTGAAAATTAAAATTTTATCTTTTTCTCGATAAAATAATTCATTTAAATATATTATTATATTTTTAATAATATAATAATGGTGATATTTTTTACAATGAATGTGTGATATACTAGTATATACGAGGAAAAAGAGTATTTTTGTTGTAATAAATGTTTAAAACATGTTAAACATGTCCGTGGGACCCATTTATCGATCGAAATTTGATTATAAATCAAAATCGCTTTCGTTTATGGATTTCGGTCATTTTCATTTGGGAATTTGAAAAAATTTCTTCCGCAAAGTTGTAGAGAATTGAATTTCCTATAAAACTCGAGAGATTCGATTTTTCCGACAAAAGAGCTATTTATTATGAATTATCAAGTTTTGAAGAACCAAATAATTGATTTTGAAAGTTTAAAATATTTAAAATAGAAAAACGTTTTTTGTGTTGATTAGCCTCATTAAACACATGCAAGTGGTCAATTCGAGATGATTCAAAGTGTGCGTAGGAAATTGTAATATATATAATATTATTATATTAAATTTTCTCGCTTTTGGTGTTCTAAGCATTTTTCTATAAATAGGGTGCTTAGGTTAGAATTGAAAATTACACGGTAAATCAAGTTCTCTCTCTCTATATTATCGAGCGTATTCTTGTGAGTATTTTGAGTATACTTTGAGTGAGTATTGCTATACTATGCAAGTTCAAGTTATAACTCTATATCCAGATTCCAGGTTTAAGATTGTCTTTCCGAGGGTGGATATTTTTTTTTCGTAATGATATTATTTCTTCAATATCATTATTTCGAAATATTAATCAAGTTTTTATCAAATTTAGAACTTTTGGTGTCTGAGTTCTTATTTACGATACTCAAGACTATTCACGATATCTGATTATTATTCACGAATACGACACTATTCATCGAAAAATGAAAATTTTTCTTTTCGTCCAAAATATCTATGTGGATACTAGTTTTGATTGTATCCATGTTTTGATCATTCTTGAATTTTACACCACTATGATTATTTTTGAGGTATTTTTGGACGTGGATAAAACAAAGTACGATGAATGATGATATTATGGAATATCTTTGGCCTGTAGTGCAAAGATGAATGATTTCTGATGAATATCTTTGGCCCAGAAGTGCAAAAGATGAATGATTTTCGATGAATATCTTTGGCCTGTAGTGCAAAGATGAATGATTTCGATGAATATCTTTGGCCCGTAGTAAAAGATGAGCATGTGTTTAAATGAACATGATTAATCGATGAATGTCCTCGCCCAGAAAAAGGATGAATATTTGATCTCGGATATATATTGATTGATGTTACGGGGATAAAAATAGGCGATGAACTTTAAAATTCATCATCCTCGGCCTTAAATGATGATATTATTGAATATCTTTGGCCCGTAGTGCAAAGATGAATTATTTCGATGAATATCTTTGGCCTCAGTAGTGCAAAGATGAATGATTTTCGATGAATATCTTTGTCCCAGAAGGCAAAAGATGAAGCAGTGTTTAGATGAACATGACCAATGGTGGATGTCCTCGCCTCAGTAGTGCAAGGATGAATATATGATTCCGGATATATATTGATTGATGTTACTGAGGATAAAAATATTGATGATGGATCGTTAAATTCATAGATATTAGTAGATTTCATCCTCTACGTAACTCTTCTATGAATTAATATTTTCATTGCGAATATTGATTTAAAACTTGTTGCCTATTGTATTCTATTATATTTTTTCCTGTTGAAGACTAACGATAATTTTGTTGTATATTATCTTAGTCATAATATTCTTTACTTGGCTAATCGAGCTCACCCTTTTCCTTTTTGTTCCATTTTTCTTCTCGGGAGGCGAGAATGTAATGGAAGTATGCAGTCTGGGTATGGAATGATGGTTATAGAGAAAGTTGTTTAGTAGTCCTCACTATTTTTGTAAAATAATGTATCAATAAATGTGATGAGGATTTATTTGGGTATAGATATTGTCAGAAGATAATATTTGTATTCAAACTCACAGATTTCTTGTTGTAATAATAAAGTTGTAGTTGTTTCTGTACCATGTATTGACAACTCAGAATGGGTGATGTATACCTATTTTGGGGGTGTCACAATGATCATGACCATTGAATTTATAATTGAATATCTTTAGCTTAAGTACAAAGGTGAATTGATCAACATGGTTATAATTATTGTTTATATAAATTCTGAAATGATTATATATTTCTTTGAGATATTAATATATTCATTCAGTAATGCAAATATGAACTGTTGATGAATATATTTGGCTTGTAGTGCAAATATGAACTGTTGAGGAATATCTTTGGCCTGTAGTGCAAAGATGAATTGTTGATGAATATCTTTGGCCCGTAGTGCAAAGATGACCTGTTGTTGAATATCTTTGGCCAGTGGTGCGAAGATGAACTGTGGATGAATATCTTTGGCCCGTAGTGCAAAGATGAATTTATTAGTATGATTATGAACATGAACTGTGATTTGGTATAACCATGATCTTTGATGTTTCAAGTAAAGACATGTGATGAAAATTATATTCGTCCTGAGTACGAATGGGAATTTAAAATCACAATTATGATTATGAGATATTTATATAATTGTGAAAAGGGCTGCTGATTGATGTTCTGAGGATAAAACATTATTGGTGGACTTTTAACATGGAGAAGATAATAATCAGATTGTCTATTTGACTCTTCTAATGGATCGCTTCGTTCACCGCAACTATGGTTAAAATTTTTATCATCTACCATATGTTTCTAAATCTCGATTTGTTATTAATGAAGGCTATTGATAATTTAATTATCTTTAGTCATGATATTCTTTTTATCGAAGCTAGTTGTGTTTCACCCTTTTGCTTCACAATTTCTTTCGTGTAATAAAAGTGTATTTGGGTCGAGTGGGGTAATGAGGAATAGAATCGGTGGTCTCAAATGTGGAGTTCTCCCAAACAAAGATAGACAAGTGTGTTGTATACATCTTTTAGTAGTTATATTTGGTGAATCATATAGGGAGAGACGAACCCAACGTTGGAAGGGTGTTTTGCCACTATCATACAAGATGTCTAATGACATACAACCTCGTGTCATCATAAGATGGTTTTGCTTCATCCACTCACGAGTATATTTACTTAACACTACCTATATAATCTTGGTGTTTGTTTGAAGTATAATTCTCAATTTGAGATAAAGTGGAGATAATGATAAGTCAAGAGAAGACTCACTATTGGAAAGAATATGATAGTAATCTTCTCGTTTTTCTTTTGGGGTCTATTAGGGTCAACCAAGGATAATTTCGTGGCTATATGATATCTATCATAACCTAGAAGCATGGTCTCCACGTACACGAAGGTTTCTTGAGCACTTCCCAAAAATTCTAATTTCTAAAACAGTTTTTGACTATACCTTTATGTAAGGTGCCATTGTGACGTGCTATCCACGATTGGGATATGAGTCACAGTTGGTATATATTTGTATCAAAACTCACAGCTTATGTGTTGTTGTATTTTGTACGACAATTGTTGTAATAAAGTTGTAGTTATTTTCTGTACTATGTATTTGGCGACTCAGAATGGGTTGGATGGAATGGACCTATTTTGAGGTCGTCACATTTCCTCTCCCTCTCAAGGAACAGAGACTACTTGTGAGGCATTCCACTTTGAAGTACACCTTCCAAAACACTTAGAGCTCATCTTTTTTCCTATTTTCTCACAACTGAAACTCTCAAAAATATTAAACTCTCCCGGTTCAACTGAAACTCTCAGTTAAAGTAAAAAATAGCTGCACAACCCAGTTCAACCGCGGAATCCAAGAGCCAAAATTTAACCTTTCCCAGAAATATACCTTCACCAAAGTGGATATAGAAACAATTAAGTCCTCCAAGAACCAAGAACAAGCACATTGTTGCATTATAGAAAGAAATCTAATACATACTCGTATTTTATTCCTGATGATGGAACTACAATGATATTGATACAATAAATCAGGTTTTTCCAATAACTGTACCAAACAAACAGAAGAGTAGAGAGGGGAAAGACAATTAACAAAGAAATATATGTTGAAACAAAGTATTTAAAGAGGCAGTTGCATACTATGCAAAGAAAAGAGGGAGGGAGAGAGAGATGATGAAGTTTCTTACACAATTTCATTGAACGAGGAATGAAAGTTTAAAGAAAAAGAGAGTTGGCTGACCACCAGTATTCAACTAATATGAACAAATAACTTTCTCTGTTATTAACATAGTGTTTGGTTGAACAGGGGACTATTAGCGAGGATCCGAAAATTAGTGTAAGAGAAATAATACTACTTGGTTAATTATCGTTCAATGAAATTGTTTTTGTCAAGCTAGTTCCTTGGTCTAGTAACTGTACCAACACCGGAATAATGCCGAATTCAGCTACTTTTTTCTGTGACTGCAGGTTTATTAGAGCAGTAAAACGACATATGGCTGCTACAACATTCTCGATCAATTGATTCTTATGCAGATCATTTTTCCTGGAATCAGACAGAAGGATTGAAATTATACGAAGTCCCCCGCTCCGAATAGCCACTCAGTGATCTGGGGAGACTCCGTAAGGTTTGAGATAATACCCATTGCAGAAGAAATCTCTTCCTCATCATTAGAAGCCTTGACGATTCTGAATAAGGTCTTAATTGACTTCTGACTAACATGATCTACGACGTTTGCTTCATCGCCATCTTCTGTTAGGCAACAGAGCACAGTCAAGTTAATGGAGGAAAATAATGTGATAATCTCTTCATCAGATTCAAACGATGATCGGGAAGTGGGACCAAACAAGGCAGAACTCAGAAACAAACGAAGGAATTTCTTATAAGCAACCAAATCAAACCAAAAGAATAAGTTCGAGGAAGCAAACGACGCACTGATACTGTAATTGCTGCGAAACAGACACCGCAGTCGCCGCCCCGTACTCGATCGTAGCCTCGAGCTCAGCTCCACCGCCGCCCCACCGCCTTCACCCGTTACCGCTAGACGCCGATCGACCATCGCAAACGATGACGTTCTTTCTCAATTCATGGAATAGCTCCATGTACCCGACCTAGTCCTCCCAGATCGGGTCTTTTCACACCAGAAAACCATTCAAAACCCTCCAATACTTGACTTCCAATCCTTAAACTCAACTAAAAGTGTGTCAATTGGCCAAATCGGTTGCTTTGAGATCTTTGTGTCGAGGTGTTCGAAGAGAGCGGGTTTGTGGATTTCGGTTGTGAAGAGGAGAGAAACTATCGAGGAGTTTGTTTGGTGCAGAGAGGAAAGAGTGAGGTTGTAAATAGAGAAATACCAAGTTTACCCCTCTCTTATAAATATTACAGTCTTAGCCGGTTATTTTTGACCGATTAAATAAAGAAAGTGTGTCTTTTGTTAAATAAATTGAAGTTTGGAGTGTATTTAGACATCTTTTTCAATTTGGGGTGCAAAAATCAACAGCGGTATAAAGTTTGGGGTGTAATTTGTCTTTTAGTCTTAAGTAATTAATATGGAAGCATTATTTTTATATGAATTTTTGATATTTTTATATGGTCCCCTCTTATATGAAGATAGAATCTACTTTCTTTTTACATGAAAGATAATTATGTAAAAATATTAAAAATATATATAAAAATATCAATTTCTTAATTAATATTATAAGTGCATTTCTCTCTCATATCCACAAATATTAAATCACATGATCAACTTTAATTGTTTTCCAACTGCAATCAAATAGTACTAGAAAACTAAATAAAGCCGTTCAACATACTTGTAAACTGGAAGTGGTTATCATAAAGTTTATTTTTTGGATAGTTAATTGATTAATCGATAGAAGATCGACACGTAGATAAGGTTCTACGCACACAAGATTCTATTGGTCAATTGACCAACTTACCATAAAATAAACTTCATGCTAACCGGATCCTTGTAAACTATTTAATGCAGTCTACTAAGGGGATGTTTGATAAAAATTATATGAATTTAAATTTGAATCTGAATGAGTTGAATCTGAATTAAAATAAAAAAAGTTATTTGATAATTAATAAGTCTGAAATATATGAATAACAGATTTTTATTATTTTATCCCTCTGAAAAAATTTAAAATTGTTATAAATTTATCTAATATAATAGTTAATATTGTAAAAAAAAAAAGTCATTCAGCCCATTGAGTCAAAAAAATGTGACTTAGCCATCCAACCCAAATCGTCTGAATAGCTGACCAATTCAGCTATTCACGCGATTTTTTTTCCGAAACAAGCGCACTAAATGGCTAAATCGATCGATCATTTAGCCATTCAATACTAATCGAACAGCCCCTAAATTACTATACTCCCTCTGTCCCATGATAAAAGTCCTTATTACTATTTTGGGTAGTCCCATGTTAAATGTACATTTTTCTTTAATAACTAAACTTTTATACATATTTTCCTATTATATCCGTAGCATTAAATACCTCATATTTTTCTTATTCTAATTCTCTCTCTATATTTAATGATATTATTATGGGCAATTTTATCATTTCATTTATTTTCTTAATATTCGTGAAAAGTTCACCAAAATTTTTATCTTGGGACGGAGGGAATAAATAACAACTTGAATTATACTAATCTTTATAAACTTCAAAAAAATCAAAATAAAATAAAATTAAGACTAACTACTACATGCATCATGCATGTATGAAACTTCATATTTAACTTCTTTTTTTGAATGGTCTATTTTTTGGGAAATATAATATAATTTTATAATCAAGTATATTATTACTATTATAATATTAAGAACCAATTAAACTTTATCTTATTAAAAGATAAAGAAATAAACTCATAAACAAGCCTCATAAAAAAAAAACAAACTTCTCATATTGAATAATAGACAAAATAAATTCACTTAAATAAGAATCAAATTTAAAACATAAAAATTATAATATCTCAATCTGAACCACTAAATTAAGAACTGACCGCTAAGTTCATATTTAAAGAATCCGGTTAGCATAAAGTTTATTTTTTGATAAATTGGTCAATTGACCAATAGAATGCTAACAATGAACTTCATGCTAACCACTCCCGTATTTAAATGATCTGCCTAGCTCGTGTCATACACTGTCACTCTGAAATTAAGTTATAATATTGTTGTAATGAAGTGGTGACTCGTGAAATTTCTACACGGGATCACATGTACATGACTAAACGTTGAAGAAAGTTAAGGGCCTGTTTTCTTAATTAGAATTTTAATTTTGCTTCGTTCTAGATCTGTTCAGAATTATTATATTTCTTAAATGTTGTGGGATCATTGTTTACTTGTTCTTCGAATATAGAAATGACTTGTTTGTGTCGTTTTTTTTTATCAAATAGTCAAATCGATTGAAATATATTAAAATTATAAATTGTAATTGACGATGAAAAGATTACGATACAAAGAATTAAAATTGTAATACTTTAAAACATAATACTCCTTTTGTCCTATAAAGTTGGGTACAAGAGTTAAGAAAATGATTAAAATACATTAAATATAGTACCAATTGTCTATAATACACTTAAAATTTCATTTATTACTATATTTGTCTCATACTCTTTCTCATTTGTAACATTATTCCATGAGGGATAATTTTAAAAAGATTGTAATTAATTCTCCTAGGTTTTTTAAAACGTCAAATAATTTGGGATAAATAAAATCACCTAAAACGTCATATATTATGGGAAGGAGGGAGTAACAGATAATCATGAAAGTGGTAGATCGTAGCAACAACTAGTGAACACCAGATATATTTTTGAAAAACAATCATAATTCCAAATTATTAATAACAGAAAATGCATATATGAGTAGTTCATCAATACAAACACAGGAAGAACAGGTCATCATGATAACGTCATACTCAAATATGAACAATCTATCTTCAACCATTCACGTAACGAAAAAATTTAAACGAAAAAAAATATCCCAACTGAAGAAAGCAAACTCTCAAAAAAATAAATTCTCACAAAAAAAAAAAAACTTGGAGCATAAAAAAAATAGATCTAGAGGAGGATCTCTCTAAAATAAGAAGAGCCCTCCCCATATTTAAGATGGAGAGTAGGGTTTTTGTCTAGTGAAAATATAAAGAAAAAAAAAGGGTGAACTTCTATGAGGTATTGAGAATAACCCTAATGATACTTTATGTTGTTTACAAAAGAAAAAACTTATTGAGAAAAATCATTTTTGAGAGTACATGTTTAAAAAGCTGAATATGCACTAAAAAAAATCAATAGCAGAGAGATATTTTTTAGGTATATTCTTAATGATAGAAGTATTAACATATTTAACTGAGTTGATTTAAGGTTTCACATACATACGAGAATCATAATTAAAGAGTGAATAACTAATATACATAAATTAGTTCAAGAACCAATAGCAGCAGTTCCGTACATATGTATAAGTGCTTTATGTTCCAAAACACTGAAGCAAATAAGTCAAATTTTTATAAATTAATAATTACTCCATTTTTCTATTAAAAAAAAAACTAAAACAAACAGGCTGCAGACTAGAAAATCACCATGTCCGACTGACTAAAAAACAGGCCCGGGTTAAGCCCAACACATGATATTATTGTAGTCAAACTTGGAATCCATTATTTCTTAATTTGTATGACTTTGCTATGCTTGGAAAGTAGCACGTACCAACAAACTAAGGGTTAAATACTTTTTTAGTCATTGTACTATAGATCGACTTACAAACGGGTTATTGAATTTTTTTTTCTTACAGTCAAATCATTGAACTTGTATTTACTAACAAAACGTTAGAAAATCCGTTAAGTCTGTTGACTTTTAACGGAAATCTCCACATCAGCAGCTGAGTTGGAAAAAAGAAGCTTATGTGTCAATAATTATCCCACGTGGCATTTATTATGTGGATCTAAAAGAAAAATCTATAACAAAATAAATTTTTATGTAATTCTTTACAAATAATAATATAAATTAGAAAAGTTTTTCAAAATATAAGAAAATAAATAAATAATATATTTAAATATTTTTGTAATTAATATTAAATGAATTTTTGTTTAATTATTTACAAATATAATAATATAAATTAGAAAAGTTGGTCAAAAAAAACAAAAAATAAATGAAAAATATATTTAATTATTTTTTAATTAATATCAAATGAATTTTTATTTAATTTTTCATAAATATAATAATATAAATTAAAAAATTTTGCCAAAAAATAAGAAAATAAATGAAATATATATTTAATTATTTATATATCATTTAATAAAAACAAAAAAAATATTAAAATTCAAAATCAATACAGGTAATAGATTTACAAAAATTAATCTCGACCTCGTCCAAATTTGTTGCAGATGATAAAGGTCTGGACCTTTCAAATTTCTTCCATTTATCCATCATAAACAAAAATATTCATTTTTATCAAATTCTTCGCGGAGTACTCATTCACGCACCATAACTATTTTTTTTTTTTTTTCATTCGGAGGTTTCGGCTCTGAATCCTAATCTTGTCGTAAAATCCTTCAAGTTTGTGTTAGAGGACGGAGTATCGTCTTTAGATCTGACCGATGACCAAGAAGAAGACAAAGAGGAAGAAGAGGAGAGGATGAGAGAGGCGTCTGATTCTGCGATCCGAAGGGCATTGAGAGAGGATGAGAGTTTTGAAAAAAGCTCGATTCTTGTCAGGAAAATGCGACTCAGAGTGATGGAAGCTATGCATGAATTTCGTTTGGTGGATTCCTCCAAATTGGGCGGATCAAGTTCCAAGATCGATGGATTAATGAGTTAGAACATCGAGGCAGTCACCATCTTCTTCTACTACTACTAAAGATTAGCCACTAGGCGGTGCCCGCTAATTTGGACTAAGAGGGAAGTCGAATGATTCTCTGAAATTTGTTGTATCGGGCAATGCTCACTTGGTGTTTGATAAAATTTCGAATGACAAAATTATTAGTATTTAACATTTTTTGATTCCTCCGAATGGTCAGACGTTCGTTGCGCGCCTAATTTGCGGGGAAGAATTAAAGAAATTAGTGTGTGTGTTCTTGGTGTGTTAGTGTGTGTGTTTGAATTTATATGTGTATTCTTGTGTGTGTTAGTGTGTGTTCTTGACATATTTTTTAATTTATATTATTATATTTGTAAAGAATTATAAAAATATTTTCTATTAATTATATTTATTATTAATTATATAAAAATATTTTCTATTAATTATAAAAATAACTAAATAACTCTTTTTATTTTTTCTATTAATTAAAGAAATTAACTAAATATAATTTTTAATTTGATTTGATTTGTAATTTTAGTATATTAAAGTGAAGATTTGTAAATAATTTTTATTATTGATTTGATTTGATTTGTAATTTTAGTATATTATAGTATGTTTTTTCTATTAAACAGTGAAGATTTGATTTGTAATTTTAGTATATTTTAATTTTATAATTTTTAAATATTTATACTTGTTACTAATTATTTAAAAACTTATTTTCTTATAATCACAAAAATAAGAATTGTTTTTCCTCCTCTTTTTAATAAAAATGATTATTTCTTAAATTTAATTAAATTAAACTGCATTTTTTAAAATTTTATAAAAAACTGCATTTTATAAAAAAAGTAATAAATTTTTTTAAAAAACTGCATTTTAAAAAACTGCATTTTTAAAAATTTTATATAAAAACTGCATTTTTAAAAAAAAATTATATATGCAAATAATTTTTAAAAACTGCATTTTTATAAATTAAACTACATTTTTTTTATTAAAAAACTGCATTTTTTTTATTTTTATTAAAAAAACTGTAGTTTTAAATATTTTTTAATAAAATAAACAAAACCAATTATTTTTATTTAAAAATGCGTTTTAATTTTTTTTTAATAAAAATAAAAAACTGCATTTGATATTAATTACAAAATTAATTAAATATATTTTTTATTTATTTTCTTATTTTTTTGGCCAACTTTTTTAATTTATATTATATTTTAAAATAATTCTTTTATTTTCTCCACAAATTTTTCCCTCTAAATCCACATAATCAAAGCCACATAGCATAATTCTTGACACATAAGCTTTTTTTTGACAAGTGTACCGCATACGTGGCAAACCGTTAAAAGTCAACTTGACTTAACGGATTTTCTAATGGTTTGTTAGAAAAGTCGAGTACAATGAGTTGACTGTAAGAAAAAAAAGTTCAATGACTCATTTGTAAGTTGACGTAAAGTACGGTGACTTAGAAAGCATTTAACCCAACAAACTAAAGAAAGGATGAAGAAAGCTAAAACCTGTCCAAAGGTTTTCAAGCTCAAAAGACAAAAAAAAAATGAAAAAGTATAGAGAGAGAGCCAAAAGAAAAGAAATGCAACTCTCTTGTCTAACAGGAAATCCCCTTGCATAGGACACCTTTGTCCAAACCCCAAACCAAACTTTAACTTGAACCGCAAGACAATTAATCTCCAGACATGACCATCCCCATGCACAAGACATTTATATACAACACGTTGATCTCAATCAAATACCATATCATATGATCTCCAAACAAACAAAAAAAATAAAAACCACCACCTACTAAAATTAAGTAGAAAATGTCTTTTTCTAACTCGATTGTGTTCTTTGATTTAGAAACAAACGTGCCTAAAAGAGCAGGAGAAAGGTTCTGGATTTTGGAGTTTGGTGCAATGGTTGTTTGCCCTAAAAAACTTGTGGAGTTAGAGAGCTATGTAACGCTGATTAGGCCGGGGGATTTGTCAGTTGTGGCGTTGAGATCAGCGCGTTGTGATGGGATTACGCGTAAAGAAATTGTTAATGCACCTTGGTTTGAAGATGTTGCTGATAAGGTGTTTAGTATTCTCGATGGCAGAGTATGGGCAGGGCATAATATTCAAAGATTTGATTGCGTTCGGATTAGAGAGGCGTTTGCTGACATTGGGAGGCCTGCACCGGTGCCTGTTGCCATGATTGATTCTTTGGGAGTATTGACGGAGAAATTTGGGAGAAGAGCCGGTAATATGAAGGTATGTATGTATGTGTGGAGTTGCAATAATTAACATGCAATTCTTTTTTGTAATTTGTCAACATATATGCAAGCACAATTAATTTCCATAATCGGTCTGTAGATGGCATCCTTGGCGACATACTTTGGGCTTGGACAGCAAAAGCACAGGTCGACTTTTTATTCATAGTTGGATTAATTTTGAAGTATATATTTAATACCCTAAAACTATTTCTTTCTTAATTTTGACAATATTTTACAGGAGTCTAGATGATGTGCGCATGAATTTGGAAGTCCTCAAGCATTGTGCAACTGTGCTATTCTTGGTATATATTCTTAAAAACTTCTGAAATACTACCTATATATGCTTATATTTTTTCGAAAATATATACAGTATGCATGTATTAATATTAATCCTCTAATT
The DNA here is from genome assembly GCA_020205605.1 of Panax ginseng. Lineage (NCBI taxonomy): Eukaryota > Viridiplantae > Streptophyta > Magnoliopsida > Apiales > Araliaceae > Panax > Panax ginseng. The sequence goes on along the minus strand of CM035148.1, from coordinate 26,517,327 downwards.
TCAAAGTTTTTTTTTTTGGCATTAGGAATCAAGCCTTCCGAGTGTATTGAATGGGAACTGGCATAATTCTCCAACTGTTACAACCAGAAGCAGAAGTTTATCGGTATATATTCATAGAAAATTTTGAAATTCAACTTGTCTATATATTTTAGTATTTCAGAGTACTTCCCATGGGAGGTAAATTATGGTACTTTCTTCCTTGTATGTCTTGTTGTGCATAATTAGGACTCGTCTGGCAATTTGAAGGACCAATGGCAAAACTGTACAAGAAGAAGCCAGGGTAATGGGAAACTGGCATGCAGAGAAGAAAGTAGCCGGAAATCTCCTCCAGCTAGCCTTAATAATCATCAAATTAGAGCTTTTCCCTATGCAAGGGGATCAAGTCTTGGACAGGTATAATTAAAGTTTTCCGTTTACGTACGGCCGGTATATGGATTTGCTTATGGAAAATTAGTGTTGAATAAATGCAGATGACAGAAAGAGTGAAGAACATGTTGTGTAAAGCCCAAAACAAACCACTCAATAATATACTACTAAAGCATTCTCATTCATTGCTGAGATGAATTAAAGAGTTTAATTGCCTAATTTTCCACCCATTCCACTTGTGTTCTGTTTAGTGGAAGTTGTATTTAATGTAACAAGGTGGATGTCCGTCACAATATGTATTTAATGAAATTATACAAATATTGATCACCATGTTTTGCTTTCTTGCTTGCTTGGGAGTTAAATAACCATGCATTTCTTAAATTAATTACAAGAAAGAAATAAATCCGCAAATATATATATATATATATATATATATATATATATATATATATATATATATATGTTTAACATAATGGAAGGATAGGAGAATATGAGAAATAATCGATCTTGAAGTGAATAGAATAGAAGGAATCATTCAATTCATTTGAGTGGGATTGGAAGAATTAAGTTGATCTTGTTCTTGTGTTATCATCATCGTCATTTCCTGTACGTTGTTGCTTCTTCCATCTATCAATCTCCTTCCCTAATAACCCTTTGCTTTCTTTCTCATCATTACTATTTCTTCGACCGCTTCTCTTGCCAATAATATTTATGAGATTGTTTGGCAGCTGGCTTAAACACATTTCTAGTGCCAATGATCGTCCGAGCAACAGATTAATTAATTTCCTACATCTTTCCTCCTATGAGCTATGAGCTATATATATATGAATTTTTAACTTTTAAAGTAGTTTTAGTCATTGAATAATAACAAGAATTGAATTGACGATGATTTTAAGGAAATTTGGACTAGAATTAATTTATTTAGTAGCTAGCTAGCATACAAATTCAAGCATCTACAGGGACGGGACGGGACGGACCTGTAATTAGTCTAACTTCACAGAGTTAAAAAGCTAGCTTATAAAATGTAATACTCACAAAAATAAAATAAATAAATAAATTATATTTAAATCTATATTTTAAATATATTAATTGGACTTGGGTCAAATCTGAAAATAATTTATCTGGGCTAACAATAAGTAACAAAAAATATTAGTCTAGTAAATTTGGGCCTTTAAAAATAATTAAGTTTAATGTTACAAAATCCTATTAGAATAAGGATGATTAATAATATATGACTCAAACCTAATTAAACTGGATTCCATCTGATACAAAGTGGATAGAGGAGGCAGAGTGGCGGTGAATAAGGGTGTAAACGAGTTGAACCGAAGCGAACAGAGAGCTGTTCGAATTCGACTCAAAATGATAAATTCGTATTCAAATTTGACTCGAATTCGAATTGTATTTGAAAATTTCTACTCAGATTCGACTCAACTCGAATTCAATTCGACTCGGATCGAATTATATTCCAACTACTCTCGAGCTTCATATTCAAGCTCGAATTCGAGTCTCCACATAATAAATAGTTTTATAATAAATATAATTATAAATTGAATTTGTTATTTTACTTAAAAATGAGAAAATATATTTACTATTACACTTTACAAATATAAAATCACAATTAAAATTAAAAACAAAATAATAATAATTAATTATCCTAATTTGATTTAAATTTGTATATATTATAAGAGAATGTATCGAGCATCTAATCGAATATGTATCAATTGAATATGTATTGAATCACAATCAAGAATTCGAGTAGTTTGAATCTTAAACGAGTCAAGTAGAATATTGCTCAGATTCTACTCATATTTTTATTCGAACTATTTTTAATGCTCAGATTTGGATCATATTATTAACGAATCTGAATCTCACTCGTATTACTAACATGCAAGTTAATTGAATTGATTGTTTATTATTATAAAAATTATGCCTGAGAGGGAATGTGGCACCCCCAAAATAGGTCCATTCCATCCAACCTATTCTGAGTCGTCAAATACATGGTATATAAAATAACTACAACTTTATTACTACAATTGTCGTGCAAAATACAACAACACATATGTTGTGAGTTTTGATACAAATATATATATCAACTGTGACTCTTGACACCAACTTGGGTAGTACGCCACAATGACACCTTACATAAAGGTACAGTCAAAAACTGTTTTAGAAATTAAAATCTTTGGAAAGTGCTCAAGAAACCTTACATGGGAGGCCATGCGTGCTCAGGTTATGATAGATATCATATGTCCACAGAATTATCCTTGGTTGACCCAATAGATCCCAAAGAAAAACAAAAAGATTACTATCATGTTCTTTTCAATGGTGAGTCTTCTCTTGACATATAACTATCTCCAGTTGAAAATTATATTTCAAATAAACTCCAAGATCATATAGGTAGTGCTTGTAGATATACTCAGCAAGTGGATGCGCACAACCCTGTCTTATGATAACACGAGGTTGTATGTCATTAGACATCTTGTATGATAGTGGCAAAACACCCTTCCAACGTTTGGTTCGCCTCACCCTATTTGATTTACCAAATATAACTACTAAATGATGTATAAAATACAATACACTTTTCTATACTGCTTAGAGAGAACTTCCACAGCTAAAGACTACCGTTCTATTCTCTCCGTTACCCTCGTCGATTCCAATTTACACTCTTTACTTACCGAAAGGAATTGTGAAGCAAAAGGGTGAGCATAACTAGCCCAGTAAAGAATATCATGACTAAAGATAAATAAATTATCAATAGCCTTCATCAGTAATAAATCAGAGATTTAGAACATATGATAGATGATAAAACTTTTCAACCATAGTTGCAGCGGAACGAGCAATCCATTAGAAGAGTCAAATAGGCCATAAAGTATATTATATTCTCCATGTTAAAAGTCCACCAATAATGTTTTATCCCTGTAACATCAATCAAAAGTTCATTTCCACAATTATATGAATAACTCATAATCATAATTGTGATTCTAAATTCCTCTTCGCACCCAGGACGAAGATAATTTTCATCACTTGTCTTTACCTGAAACATCAACGATCATGGTTATACCAAATCACGCCTCTGCTCATAATCATACTAATAAATTCATCTTTGCACTATGGGCCAAAGATATTCATTAATCAGATTCATCTTTGCACTACATGCCAAAGATATTCAATAACAGTCATCTTTGCACTACGAGCCAAAGATATTCAACAAATGTGTCATCTTTGCACTACAAGCCAAAGATATTCAACAACATGTCATCTTTGCACCATGCATCAAATATATTCAACAAACAGTCATCTTTGCACTACAGCCAAAGATATTCATATATCTCAAAGAAATACATAATCATTTCGTAATTTATATAAACCATAATTATAAACATGTTGATTAATTCATCTTTGCACTTAAGCTAAAAATATTCAATTGTAAATTCAATGGTCATGATCATACCAGTCAACGATTCAACTTTGCACTACTGGCCAAAGAAAAACCCATAGTCACGATCATACCAATAATCTACCCATCTTTATACTCAAATCAAAGAGAAATTTCATCACCAGGATTATAAAAAATGTTATATATGATAATAAAAATAATATGATCAAAACATGGATTTAATTTCAAGAGTAAGATTCATAAATCAACGATAGTTTGGTCAGAAAAATAAACCAATTTTGTCGTGAATAGTACTCCGTGAATAATAACTCGTGAATAGTAACTCATGAATAGTACCCCCGACATGAAAAAGGTAAAAATTCCACAATAAAATTCATACCAATATTTCAGTATAATGATATTGAAAGAATAACATTTCTTAAACTTATAAATAATTTATTTTAATTATTTACACTTTACTAAATAATGCATTTAATCATCCTAAAATGTCAAACTCATAAGATTTCATCACCAATAACCAAAATCCTCATCAAAAATATGCATATACCTCATATAGGATTCTCAAGCTATAAAATCTTATTTTCCAATTTTGTTACTTCACATAACATATTTAATTCATTTACTCATAACTAGTCCATTTTCATGAAAAATACCAAACCAGTCCCAAAAATATTTCTTTTCTGGAATTTAGCAGAATATAGTTCCATATTGAACATATATTTTTCTCAAAATTTTAAAATTCATTTACTATTTTTCATATGGCCAAATATATTAATATTTAGACATTTATCATAAACGTACTTTTAGTCCAAAAATTCCAAAATTTAGAGTATACTTTATCATATACATGTACTCCCAATAAAAATTTCACCAATTTTGGAGTTAACCACAATGAGTTATAAGGGTTTACTTTTAAAATAGTCTTTTCTCATAAAATTCATAAATCCTAATCTATACATCCAAAAATCGCCATTTTTGGACACAATCTAGAAAACTCATCAAATCATCATTTTAAATTTTTCCAGAATTTTTGAAGGTCAGAAAAATTACGAAACTGAAAAACATAACTGTGACGCCCCCAAAATAGGTATACAACACCCATTCTGAGTCGCCAAATATATGGTACAGAAACAACTACAACTTTATTAATACAACTGTCGAGTAAAATACGACAACACTTAAACTGTGAGTTTAAATATAAATATTGTCATCTAGACAATATCCACACTCAAATAAGTTCTCATTATAATTATTGATACACTATTTTATAAAATAGTGAGGACTACTAAAACAACTTCTAGAACCATCATTCCACACCCCGACTAGTACTCGCTACATTTTCGTCTCCTGAGAAGAAAAATGGAACAAAAAGGAAAAGGGTGAGCTCAACTAGCCCAGTAAAGAACATTATGACTAAGATAACATAGAACAAATTATCGTTAGTCCTCAACAGGGAAAAATCTAATAGAATACAATAGACAACCAGTTTGAAATCAATATTCGCAGCAGAAATAATAATTAATTAGAAGAGTTAAGTAGAGAATGAAATCTACTATCTTTTATATATGGATTTAAAAGTTCATCGTCGATATTTTATCCCTGTAACATCAATCAATATATATCTGGAATCAAATATTCATCTTTGCACTACAGACTAAAGATATTCCTCAGTTGGCCATGTTCATCTAAACACCTGTTCATCTTTGCACTACGGGCCAAAGATATTCATCAGAAATCTTTCATCTTTGCACTACAGGCCAAAGATATTCAGTAATATCATCATTTAGGACTTAGGATGATGAAAAATATTTTAAAGAAAACGAATCCAAAGAAGCTAAAAAGAACAAATATTAGGAATTCAGTATACAATTTTATCCAAGTTCAATAATACTCCATAATAACCAATTTTGAAGCAGAATTCAAAAATAAAGATCAAAACATGGATACAATCAAAGATAGTAACCATAATACACATCTTGGACAAAAAGAAGAAAATTCTATTTTTCGGTGAAATAGTGTCATATACGTGAATAAGACCAGATACGTGAATAAGAACTCCCGACACAAAAAGTTTCAAATTTGATAAAAGTTCGCACCAATATTTCTAAAGATAATGATATTGAAAGAAATAATATCATTTACTGAAGAAAATAACATCCCTTACCTCGAAAAAGACAAGATTTAACCGGAATACCTGGATATAGAAATGAAGGAAACTTCAGACCAGATAAAGAACACTTAAAGTCTTAAAATACTCACAAGAATACGCCGATAATATAGATAGAGAAAAAGAGAGAAAACTTGGGTTTCTGGTGTGTTTTTTAATTTTAACCTAAGCATCTTATTTATAGGAAAATGCTTAGAACACCAAAACAGAAAATTTAATAATATATATATATATATATATATATATATATCAATTTCCTACGCCCACTTTTTTAGTCAAAGATCAGCCACTCAAGTTGTGACGCCCCCAAAATAGGTCCATTCCATCCAACCCATTCTGAGTCGCCAAATACATGGTACGTAAATAACTACAACTTTATTATTACAACATATAAATCGTGAGTTTAAATACGATATTGCTTGCCTAGACAATATCCACACGCAAATAAATTTCCATCATAATTATTGATACATTATTTTATAAAAATGGTGAGGACTACTAAACAACTCTCTCTAGAACCTTCATTCCATACCCGACTAAGACTTGCTACATTCTCGCCCTCCGAGAAGAAAAGCGGAATAAAAAGGAAAAGGGTGAGCTCAACTAGCCCAAGAAGAATATTATGACTAAGATAATATACAACAAATTATCGTTAGTCTTCAACAGAGAAAAATCTAATAGAATACAATAGACAAACCGCTTTTAAATCAACAATCTGCAGAAGAAAACAACAATTCATTAGAAGAGTTAAGTAGAGAATGCAAACTACTATCTTCTATATATGAATTTAAAAATTAATCGTCGATATTTTATCCTCGTAACATCAATCAATATATATCCGAATCAAATATTCATCTTTGCACATGTGCCAAAGATATTCATCACCGGGTCATGTTCATCTAAACGCTCGCTCATCTTTGCACTACGGGCCAAAGATATTAATCACGATCGGTCATGTTCATCTCAACACTGTTCATCTTTTGCACTACGCCAAAGATATTCATCAAGAAATCATTAATCTTTGCACTACTGTGCCAAAGATATTCAAGAATATCATCATTTAGGACCGAGGATGATGAAAAATATTTTAAAGGAAACGAATCCGGTGAAACAAAAGAACAATATTAAGGATTCAGATTTTAAACAATTCAAGTTCAAAAATACTTCATAAGTAATCGAGTGGAGTAAAATTCAAGAATGATCAAAACATGGATACAATCAAAGCTAGTATCCGAATAGATATTTTGGACAAAAAGAAGAAATTTCATTTTTTAAGTAAATAGTGTCAGATTCGTGAATAGTGCAGTATACATGAATAGTAACTCGACACCAAAAGATAGAAATTTCAAAAAAAAACATCATCACGCTTCGTGAATAAGACTCGTGAATAAGAAACTCGTGAATAAGAACTCATGAATAATAACTCATGAATAGTAACTCCCGACATGAAAAAGTTCCAAATTTGATAAAAGTTCCAACCAATATTTCTAAGATAATGATATTGAAGAAATAATATCATTTGAGAAGAAAATAACATCCCTTACCTCGAAAAGATAATACTTAGTTAAACACCGGATATAAGCTATAACTTGAACTTGCACCGTATAGCAATATTCAAAGTATACTCAAAATACTCACAAGAATACGCTTGATAATATAGAAAGAGAAAACTTCAGTTTCTGGTGTGATTTTCAATTCTAACCTAAGTACCATATTTATAGGAAAATGCTTAGAACACAAAAGTAGAAAATTTAATATAATATTAATATATATATTCCAAAACCTCATACGCACACTTGCCAACTCAATTCAGCTCCTACACATGTTAAATGAGGCCACCTAAACATTCCAAAAACGTTTTTCCTATTTTAAATATTTTAAACTTCCAAAAATCAATTATTTCGGAGCTTCGGAACTTCAATAATTCATAATAAATAGCCTTTTTATCAGAAAATTCGAATCTCACGACTTCTTATAGGAAATTCAATTCTCTACAACTTTGCAGAAGAAAGTTTTTTCAAATTCCAAACAGAAATTGACCGAAATCCACAAACGGGTGATTTTACAGGCTATAATCAAATTTCGGTCAATAATTGTGTCCACCAACACACAAAATATGTGTTAAACATTTAATGCCACAAAAATACTCTTCCTCCTCATATACTCACATATCCCACATTCATTATAAAAATATCACCGTTAATATATTATTAAAATAATATATTTAAATGAATTATTTTATCAGAAAAAGATAAAATATTAATTTTCAACAATTGTCACATTAAAAATTTTCTCCATCTATATCCACATAAAATCAATATTTTTCTCATCATATAAATCAATAATTAATTATTCACAAATAATATTACGTAATCACAAGATCGGCAATCAGCCGCTTCTGCAGAAAGAGGGCTTTCCAATAAAGATTTCTCCATCGGCTCGTAATTAGGTGACCAAACCTCTCCTTAGATGTAACTTTCTAGACATTTCCAATAATGTTTTCTAATAATATTATTAGGATAATATGAATTATTGCTTCGATAATGGAAAATATGTGTAATGACAATTTATCAAACAACAAAGAATATAAAATATCAATGCAAAGAATTATTGAATCAATAAAATAAAATATCGAACAAGAATTATCGTAATAATTATTAAGTAAAGTGCTTCTTCACGTAATAATTAATAATTTGTGCAATACCGTGTCATCTTGCATAATAACGCCAGACATCGTGTTTTAACCACCGGGTATTCCAACAAGATAATTCAGAATAACTACGCCGCTATTTATAAACAACTTATACTTGTCGTTTTTTTCTTCATCCAATCGCTAGTTATGGGGGGCCCATAAAGATCGCTACTAAATGCATTTAATATTCCCTATTGTGAAGAATATTTCACGACAAGTTTAATATTCTACGATAAAATGAATATTTTATAACCACTTGCTTATTTGAAATATTTGCGCATTTTACCCATAACTAACCACATTAATCAATTTAACCCTTACTATTTCAAAATAATAAATAGAGAAATTCAATTTCATTTATAATAAGTTGGGGTCTTACAATAACAACCCTTAAAATCCCTTCCAATCCCTTACCTCAAAAGAGCAGTATTTCTGACTTGAATATCGGATATAATGCTGAACGAACTTGCCCCGTATAACAACACTCAAGATATCTAAATACTCATAAAAATATGCTCGATAATATAGAGAAAGAAAACTTCAGTTTCTGGTGTGATTTTCAATTCTAACTTAAGCGCCTATTAATAGGAAAATGCTAGAACGCCAAAGGAGACTAAATTAATAAAATATTATTAATTCATTTTCCTTCTTCTACGCAAGCCACCTTTAAAAATCAACAGCCACCATAGTGGGGCCCACCAATTCAGCACATGTTTTCTACACCAACCAAAAGTGGGTCTCACCCATAATTTTAATAAAAATATTTTACTTTTTGAAACTTCAGTAATTCATAGAAAATAGCCCGTTTATCAGAAAAATATGAATTTTATGTCCATTCCATACGAAATCGAATTCTCTACAACTTTGTAGCTTTAAGTTTTTTCAAATTCCAGACAGAAAATATCCGAAATCCATAAACGGACGATTTTCAACACCTTTTAAAATTCATAACAATTCATCCGTTAATTTTTAACGGTTCAAAATTTGTGAAAATATACTCAAATTATATATGTATAACATATCAAAAAATCACAACGATCCAACGGTCGGATTAAAATTATAACTCACACAATAGAGCTTTAAGAACACCGATTTGATATTTTAATACCTCCAATTCGACAAAATACTGATAAAATACCTCAACAATAATTTCTTCATTTATAACCACATAAATAAATCCATCATTTATATCTGCATCAAATAAATATTTCCTTATCATATAAATCAATAATTAATTATTCACAAATAATATTACAGAATCACAATTATGACAACCAGGCAGTTCTCAGGAAAGAGGGGGCTTTCTGATAAGAATTTCTTCTTACTGGCGCACAATTAGGTGACCAAACTGTTGGTTTTTGATTTTATGATGTTTTGAATGATGACTAATTTAAGTATATTAGACATGTGCATGGTTCATGATTTGTTATTATATTATTAATATGCATGGATTATAAATGGGTTATAATATTATAATTGATATGCATAAGTTATGGGTATTGCATGATCTATTTGTTTTGGAGGATATCAAGGAAGAGTTGGGATTGGACGTGGATTAGGCCACTAGATTAGATGATAGGGGCTGAACCACGTAAAAATCTTAGTGTGATTTTTACTTCTGTTTTTCTCTTTAACTGTCATTCACGTTCTGCACTTCTTGTTATTCACGCCACTAATCCAGACACCAAAATAGACAGGTCTAGCTGTCTGAATTATACCTGTAGCAGAAAATTTCAAAAAGTTTTCACCGTTTATCACTTTTAGCTTAAACACTTATTCACCCTCCCTCTAGGTGTGCACATACATAGAATTACATTTGGTATCAAAGCAAGGCTCTATTAATATTGATCGTGCAGTCGTAGGGAAGATCCTATGGAACACCTAAACTTTCCGGAAGGTCACCCACAAGAAGCCACCGTTGTTGCTTTCGGAAGTGAGAACTTCAATTTTAGAAGTTCAAGATGAAGATTTATCCGAACCGTGACCCATGGGAATGGTGGGTAGTCGAAAATGGACCACTCATTCCGCCGATACGATGATGGAAAGCCAAAGAATCTCATGGAAATGGACTCAAATGAATCGATATGATGTCTTATAATTCCAAGGCCATGATTACACTTTTAAGTGGCATGGTTCATCGGAGATAGATAAGGTCTCGCCTTGTACTACTACTATTAAGGAAATTTGGGACACATCATCATCATGAGCCACGAGGTACTACTAAAGTGAAGGAGGTCAACCGAGCATGTTAATGCACTAATATGAACTATTCAAATTGGAGAAAATGAATCAATTAGAGATGCCCAAGCAAGATTCCTTACTCTAATGAATTCTCTAAACATGCTTTCGAGACGAAAGATCGATCAAACGAAAATCAACCAAAAGCTTCTCAGAGTCATGCCAAAGCGATTCGTTCCAAAGGTTACTACACTTCAAGACTCAATCACAATTAGCACGATGGAAACTCTAACTTTGTTTGGAGAACTTGAAGAATTCGAAAATCAACTAAAGAGGTATGATGAAGAGGATGAAGCACCAATAAAGAAAACATTGGCACTTCAAGTCGAGAGCAACAATGAAAGTGATCACGTAAGATCTTGATGAAGAAATTGAAATGATCTCAAGAAAACTCGAGAGACTACTTCAAAGGAAGAAACAAAGAAAAAAATCAAAAGGTAGCTCAACTCCGCCGTGAGTAAGTCCAAAACGAACAAGAAGAAAGAAACCGTCCAACTCGTTTTCATGGGACTAGAAGACGATGATCAACTTGAGGTAAATTAATTTTCATGAAAATTTTGAAATATCTACATCCGATTATCTTGCTTTACAAAATGAAAATCAAAGGCTTAAAAAGAAAATCGCTTATTTTAAGAATCAGTAAATGAGCTAATGAATGAAGTTGAAGTCACTTATCAAGAAAGAAAAGAAAATGAATATCTTAAAATGAAAATCAAATTTTAAAAGAAAATTTAAAATGAGAGAGATGTGCATAGATGCTTTTAATGATGAAAAATGATGAATGTGCAACATGTTGATAATGTAACAAATGCTGAAATAACATCTTTAAAAAATGATCTTGCTAAATTTGTGCAAGGAAAAGAGAACCTAAATGTTATGTTAGGGGCACAAAGGTCTAGTCTTGATAAACAAGGAATTGGGTATAATCCTATTAAAAATGTGGATAATAAGACTAATAATAATATTAGAATGATTAATAAGAAGTCAAGGCATAAACCACTTTATTGTTCACCATTTGTTACTTTGTAAAAATGTGGTTTTAAAGGTCACTTTGATTCTAATTGCAATAAAATTAGAATAAAACAAATTTGGGTAAAAAAAGTGATTTATATACTACTAACCCAAAAGGACCCAAGAAGATTTGGGTACCAAAAAGATAGAGACTATTTGTTTGTAGGTGTCTCAAGATCAAAAAGGAGATGGATGATTCTTTACTTTGAGAGTAAGTTACCTATAAATTATTTGGTGGAATCTGTAAGTACCTCATGTTGTTTTTAATTTTTAATAAAGTTTTAATTAGATATATTATTATAAAACTCTATGGATTTCAAGGGTTCATAACATCATTTTTTATGTCAAATGCTCCATATTTAATACACATGATAATCTTGATAAAAGGTTGATATATAGGTAACAAATTTCAAAGGTATGATTATATTGGTTACTTGTTATATGTGATTTTGTTATAACCTTGTTCTATTGTCATTCTTTATGCTTATTTTTTAATTTGGCAAATGGGGTGAGATAACTATCTTCAACTTAATTGATATGAATTATTTTTTGATGACAAAGGGGGTGAGATATAACTTGATGATTTATTTTTTTTTGATAATGACAAAGAGGGAGAGATATTTGGGTATATTTAAATTGATTTGAATTGGTATTCATGTTGATATTGAGATACTATATTATGCTAGAATATGCAATGATGGTTATTTGGATAAAGTAATTTTCTCCTTAATATGCATAAATTTAGGGGGAGCCATATACTTAGGGGGAGCATGTTGGTGCATAAATTGTCATCATCAAAAAGGGGGAGAATGTTGGTTTTTGATTTTATGATGTTTTGAATGATGACTAATTTAAGTATATTAGACATGTGCATGGTTCATGATTTGTTATTATATTATTAATATGCATGGATTATAAATGGGTTATAATATTATAATTGATATGCATAAGTTATGGGTATTGCATGATCTATTTGTTTTGGAGGATATCAAGGAAGAGTTGGGATTGGATGTGGATTAGGCCACTAGATTAGAGGATAGGGGCTGAACCACGTAAAAATCTTGGTGTGATTTTTACTTTTGTTTCTCTCTTTAACTGTCATTCACGTTCTGCACTTCTTGTTATTCACTCCACTAATCCAGACACCAAAATAGACAAGTCTAGCTGTCTGAATTATACCTGTAGCAGAAAATTTCAAAAAGTTTTCACCGTTTATCACTTTTAGCTTAAACACTTATTCACCCTCCCTCTAGATGTGCATATACATAGAATTACACAAACCTCTCCTTGACAGAACTTTCTAGACATTCCCAATAATGATATCTCATAATATTATTCAAATAATGTAAGACCCCAACTTATTATAAATAAAATTGAATTTTCACTAATTATTATTGTGAATAATAAGGTATTAATTTGATATAATTATCTGATTATGGGTGAAATGTGCAAATTTTGCAAAATAAGTAAGTGGTTATAAAATAATCATTATTCATTTGGGAATATTCGTTTGGTCATGGAATATTCTCATTTGGGGAGGGAATATTCGTGACGATACACAGTCATTTATGGGCCCCATAATGTAATAACTGGCTCGGATGAAGAAAACGACAAGTTTGAGTTGTTATAAATAATCTCACAGTAGTTGTTACTGCAATTAACACCGTTGGAATACCCCCTAGTGGTTAAAATATAAAGAATACGCGTGGATACATGTGATTGATGAATTATTGATTCTTACGTAAGAAGGCACTACTCAATAATTGCTACAGTAATTAATGTTCAATATTTTATTTTATTGATTCAATAATTGATGTGTTGATATTTTATATTATTGTTGTTTCAATAATTATCACTGCACAGTATTTCCTATTATCAGATCAATAATTCATATTATTTGAATAATATTATTAGATAACATTATTGGCAATGTCTAGAAAGTTACACAAGGAGAGGTTTGGTCACCTAATTGCCGCCAAAGAAGGAGAAATTTTATTGGAAAGTCCCTCTTTCCTGGGAACTACCGTTGTCATAAATGTGATTCTCGTAATATTATTTGTGAATAATTAATTATTGATTCATATGATAAGGAAATATTTATTTTATGTGGATATAAATGATGGATATATTTATTTTATGTGGATAAAATGAAGGAATTAATGCCGAGGTGTTTTATCAAGATTTTGTTTGCAGAGGTATTAAAAATTATCCGTTTGTGGATTTGGGTATTTTCGATTGGAATTTGGAAAACTTTCTTCTACAAAGTTGTAGAGAATTAAATTTCTTATGGAAACACGCTGAAATTTCAATTTTTCTCGATACCAGGGCTATTTTCTATGAATTATCAAGTTTCGTAAAATAAAATAATTTTATTAAATTATAGGGTGGGACCCACTTTGGTTGGTGTTAATAACATGTGGGTCATTGAAAAATTTTTTTAATTGGCATGCCTTAACAAGTCTTGGTCTTGGCATGCGAAAGAAAATAAGAAATAATATATTTATTATTTTAGTCTCTCCTGTATGTTTCTAAGATTTTCCTATAAATAGACGCTTAGGTTAGAATTGAAAATCACACCGTAAATAAGTTTTCTTTTCTCTATATTGTCTAAGCGATTTTAGTGAGTATTTATATACTTTGAGAGTCATTGTCGGCATAAGTTTCCTTTAGCTTTCTATCCGATATTCCATCAAAAAGTACCGTTATTTTGAGGTAAGGGATGTTATTTTCTTCTTAAATGATATTATTTTCTTCAATATCATTATGCCGAAATATTGGTGAACGCTTTTTATCAAATTTGGAACTTTTTTGTGTCGGGAGTTACTATTCACGATACAAAGACTATTCACGATACTCAAGACTATTCACCTAAAAATGAATTTTTTTTCTTTTTGTCCAAGATGTCAATTATGGTTACTATCTTTGATTGTATCCATGTTTTGATCTTTATTTTTGAATTTCGCTTCAAAATTGGTATTTATGAAGTATTATTGATCTTGGATAAACCGTTATACTAATCCATACTATTTGTCCTTCCGTCCTCACTTTGGATTCGCTTTTCTTTAAAATATTTTTCATCATCCTCACCCTAAATGATGATATTATCGAATATCTTTGGCCAGTAGTGCAAAGATGAATGATTAATCGATGAATATCTTTGGCCCAGTAAGCAAAGATGAACAGTGTTGAGATGAATATGATCAACTAGTGATACAAATGAATATCTTCGCCCCCAGTAGTGCAAAAGATGAATATTTGATTAAAGATGTATATTGATTGTTGTTATACAGGATAAAATATTGATGATGGACTTTTAAATCTTGTAAGGTAGTAGAACTCATTCTCTACTGACTCTTCTAATGGATCATCGCTTTTTACCGCAGTTGTTGATCTAAAACTTGTTGCCTATTATATTTTATCGATTTTTCCTCGTGAAGACTAATGATAAATTTTTGTATATTATCTTAGTCATAATATTCTTTATCGGGCTAGTTGAGCTCACCTTTTCCTTTTTGTTCCATTTTTCTTCTCGGGAGTGAGTAACACAGCAGGATCTAATGGGGTATGGAGTGATGGTACTAGAAAGATGTTTTAGAAAGTCCTCACTATTTTTATAAAATAGTGTTTGAATAATTGTAATGAGAACTTATTTGAGTGTGGATATTGCTCTGTAAGACAATATTTATATTTAAACTCACAAAGATGTGTTGTCGATTTTGCATTTACAATCAGATTATCAAGTTGTAGTTTGCTTTTCTGACTTATGTATTTGGCGACTTAGAATGGGTGTTGTCAGATACCTATTTTGGGGGCGCCACAAATAATATGAATTATTGATCCGATAATGGGAAATATTCATGCGTTGACAATTATGAAACAACAATAATATAAAATATCAACGCAACAATTATTGAACCAATAAAATAAAATATCGAACAAAGAATTCCGAATAATTATCGAAAGTAAAGGCTTTCACGTAAGAATCAACAATTTAAAAATATTGTGCAATACCGTGTGCTATTATTAGAACGACGCCAGACATCGTATTTTAACCACCGGGTATTCCAACGGTGTTAATTCTGAATAACTACGCCGTTATTTATAAAAACTCCAACTTGTCGTTTTCTTCATCCGGCAGCTTATTCTCATTATGGGCCCACAAATGGTCATACCGTCGCATTTAATATTCCCTACGTAAAGAATATTCCACGACCAAAACTAATATTCTCCTAAACAACAATGAATATTTTATAACCACTCGTATTTTAAAAAAATATCATATATCACCCTTAACTTTAAATTTTTTATCAATTTAACTATTTACTAAATAGAAAAATTGAATACTTTTATTTCATAAAATTCGGTCTTACAATCTCCCTCCTTATGAAATTTCGTCCTCGAAATTTACGCACTCGGTATTTCAAAGAGTTGAGAATACCTTGTTTTCATTTCGATTCCATCTTCCATGTCATCATGATTTCTCCATCGCTTCATCTCCCCGTATTTCGAGGATATCATTCTGTAATACACCTTCAAAACAAATGTTAATCGACATATCACAATTTGTCAACTTAAGTAAGAAAATTCAAACTTAGTAGACACACACTCAACAAGGATATTACTCTGTCTCTCCCTTCCTAGTTCTAATCCCGGATCATATCCCTAAGCTCTGATACCAAATGTGACACCCCCAAAATAGGTCTATTCCATCCAACCTATTCTGAGTCGCCAAATACATGGTACATAAAACAACTACAACTTTATTACTACATGCATTTGGATTTGCGATCTAATGTGTGTGACTTGCATGTGTGGCAATATTTCACTTGCTTGTGTGATAAGGTATATTTCTGTTTTGTTTTGAGCTCAATATGAAATAACACTCAACCATTTGATTCAACCTATTATTTCATTGAGTTTGTTTTGTTTGTTTCAATTCAGTTCATTTAATTAATTGGTTATTTATTTCATTATTCTTGTACTCTATATTTGTACTGGTTTCATTAATTAATTGGTCGCACCAATTGAAACCGTTATTTCAATTGATTAATACTATGTCATCAGATTTGATTTAGTAAATACCAAGCCACTCTTGATTTTTAAACTTAATTGATACTATTTATTCTTCATTCAACCCTGCAATATCTGTCGTCTAAAATAAAATGAGGATAATATTTTATAGTAGAGAAATTATATATACTTGTAGCAAATTTGAGAAAATAATGATGATTATTTGGTACGGTTTCGGTTTTATGCGTGCAGTTTTGACTAGTAACCAAACCGAAATCGTAAATTTGGTTTTTTAACACACCTAAACTGTCACATATGCCAAAACCGTTAGTGCAGTTTATGCAGTTTTTGGTGCGATTTCGATTTCAATTTGATACTCATCCCTATTGGCTGGGGAGCACTGCAGGTTGGTTATGACTTATGTATGTATCAAGAAGATAATTTTTCTTTAATTTCTATTTAGCAGAAGGATGTTTCAAATTTAAGAGTTTCTATCCATCCTTGTTTGATGCTCTCTAAATACAGCACAACACAACAAATCAGATAGCTAGCTAGCTAGATGCATTTTCTTCGGCATTTTGGAATCCATATATAACAAGGCATAGGTACAATTGGAGTATAACCAAGTCCATAAGTCATCCCAATCAAGCAAAAAAATTGGGCCACGTATCATGAATAAAAACCATATAAGAGGCTTCAACTTTTGGGACCACTTATCAATCAGCTAGCTGTATAAGAAAAAGATGCCAACAAAACACAAATTATGGTTTACTTTATGGACTACATACATAAAATTTGAAAGGGAAATGATATTTCCACAACAGTTTTTGATATTTTCACACGAAAAATGTCGCTATAGATCCTATAGCGACGATTTTTACATCTACAGCAACACTTTGCGTGTAAAAATATCAAAAATTGTTGTGAAAATATCACTTGCCAATTTGAAACTATCAACAACAACAAAACAGTTCCCATTTCCTTGACCTGCAAGGGCTCTGGAGCTATTACTCTATAAATACACTGTTTGTCCCCAAAAGAATATCATTCTAATATTTAGCTGAGCTGAAAGCATAAGCATACACTGACATACTCTTAACGACCAAACCAACCAAAAACCTAAATGACAAGGCACTGGGAAATTTATCAATAACCGGATTCCTTCAATATTACATCTTCACAACCATTGAATACATATGGTTATACTAGGAGGAGTAGGTCTTGCTTCATATTTATTAAATCATTTCTGGTTTACACGACTTCACGCAGATTAAAAAAGGAATTAAGAAAAGAAAAAGCTTCTTCTCATAGATTTCTTCACAACATTTTTCATTTGTATTCCAAGATCATATTGTTCTCCGGAGCCAGTCCAACACACGCCCTCAGTATGTTCTCGAGCATTGCCCTTTGCTTCGCCAGGGCATTCACCACTGGTGTGCTTGGTGGTACCTGATTTTTTATTTTAATTTTTGAAACATTGTTTAAAATCAACAAATCATTATCAAGTATATTTAGATAATAACTTCACATTGCATATCTTGTCAAAAGGAATGGAGTTCTCTTAACTTATAATTAGAATTAGAATACATCTATTTGGGGTCCTCCTAATTCCTATAAAGTAATACTTGGACCACATGGTCTTTGGCAATGAATATGGGATCATAACTTGTACGACTACATTATCACATGCTCTGGAAAAAAGTGTCCAATAATTCATTTATTGGGTTAAATGGCTTTCTACCTTCCTGTTTAAATTGTACTCGGATATTCTATGCATGCACAGTATGCTAGTAAAAGTTGAGTTCTCATACATGCACATCATAAATAATAGTTGTACACGTTATTAATGCATTGTAAGATTGTACAGTACAATCATACAAATAAATTTAGAATGTGCAAATATAAGCGAGCGGCCTAAAAGTTTGGGACTTGAAAGAAAAAGATAACTCACAAGAGGAGCTTTGGTGAGATAACTGAGAATGGTAGCCACAGGGTGAAATGAGTGAAATTTACCCTGAAAATATATTCAAGAAACATAAGTTGAAAATAAAATTAGTACCAGTTAACAAAATATTTAATGTAAAAGGAGGAGGCAAATATTGAAGGCTTTAATGTAGACAAACCTCTCCTTCAGCTTTAAGCTGAATGCGAGTACTGAGTTCAGCAAGAAGGACCAAGTCCAAGATAATGGGAGCAGCCAAAAGAGAATCCTCACAAGTGTTGTGGAGTACTATGGTGTTAGTCCCACCCATGAATATCTCTGATGTGTACTCATCCATTGCCCTCTTGCTATCTCCAACATATGGCACATACTGCATGAAGTCGAATAAAGGAATGACTTATTAAGTAGGAGCACTTAAAAATTGTAAAAACAAGTTATTGTGGAAGTCTTTGGCCAATGATGACTCATTAAGTTAAAATAACTAAAATAAAGGGTGCAGGTAATTTTTACATTTGATCAAACAGACATGGTTGCCTATTTTAGAATGACTTATAAGCTGAAATTTCCCATTCAGCTAGAATTAATTTCAACTACTAATAAGTCGCTCCCAAACACCCTACATCCTCTGCAAGTGTAAGAATTAGGTGCATGTAAAATTACTAGAGAGTGAATCTTCGCTTTTACCTTGATTACAACAACATGATCAGGATGCTCGCCGGGCTCATAGAGAATAGCATTGCTAGAGACCATGTCATCCACCACATTGCTCTTCGATATCTCCTTTGAGCGGAAGGTTTGAGGAGCCGACAGATTCATTCCATCATTGTTTCCCAAATGATTGTAGCTCACAATTGATGTCGGCTACCACAATTAAATTGAACTCTATATCATACCATATATACTTAAAAATTATCATGCCATACAATTTGAGTTCTTATACCCCAATCTTTAAGTAGTTAATTAGTAAGAATCAGCACCGGCCTTGGGCTAAAGCCCAAGGTGCTTAGCTTTAAGCGCCCACTAAAATTGACAAATTTTAGTACTTCAAGAGATATTTGTTATGTATATATATATACCCAAATAAAAAAAATCAAATTTAACGTCAGTTTAAATTCAAAGAATCACAAAAAATTTAGCCAATAAAATAGGCCCAAATTTTTTTATTGTCGCTTTAGGCCATTAAAAACTCAGGGCCGGCCCTGAATTAATACCTTAATACCAGCACCAACAAGGAAATCAACTAGAACAGATTTCATCTTGGTCTGACCACTCTTAAAGTCATCCCCACCAATCAAACTGTTCCTCCTTATGGCCAAGTCAATCAATCCTGAAAATTTATATAATCTCAAAATTAAATTGATGTAACAAAATTTTAGAATTCTTATTATATTTTAAATTTTTAATTATGTACCTGGAACAAAAGTGTTCTGTGGACTTCCATTAATAAAAGGCACATTTTCAAGAACACAAGCTATGGCATACAAAGTGGAAGGGGAAATCTCAGCTTCATTTCTCTCCACAGAAGCAAAAAGGTTTTCCTCAGTGTCATTTAGCCCCACCATTACATTGCTGTATCTTTCAGTATTTGCAGTCCACAGAACCACTACCTTATCTACCTTGCTTGCCTCCTTAAATTCCCTATTTAATTTCACATATTATTCATATTAACCATATTATTATATTAAATAAAAGAAAAAGAAACCATTTTTTATACCCAAAAAATAACAAAACTTGGCCGTGGAATATTAGTATATAATATATACTTATAGTACCTAATATCTTTGATGATTCGTTCAATCTGTTCTTTCTTGGTGCCTTTGATCACGTTGTTGGCACGTGACCCTTGGTTGGCAGCAATGAAATCAGGGTCATAGATTCCAGGGAGTGGGACCATGGATTCCATGTAGGGAATCAGCTGCTTTTGTAAATCAATGTCCAAGACCTTAGCCCTGGCCATTGCATCTGCCAGGTTCAAGTTGCTTATGTCCCAACCTCCAAACACAATGTGATCTGGATTAACCTATTGAAATTAAAATATTTTATTAATTAAAAAATAAAAACAGGATAATCAAAAAGTACATCAAAATTATTTTTTAAAATAGGCTCCCTGACATCAAAATGATTTTTAATTTTGTTCCAAAATATATAATCAGATGACACTGAAAGTATAAATATACAAGTGAGTACTCATTTCTGAACTCGGTATTTTAAAATGGAGGGAGTTAAGTTGGATAAAACACACATTCACACACACAAGTACCTACCATGGGGAGCAGGCTCTTGAATGGAGCATAAATCTCCTCTCCATTGAAAGACCCAACTCGGATAGTGGATGCCTGGGTGAGTGAGCCAAAATAGTTGGCTTGTTGCACCTTATCTTTGGTTGCCCAAGAGATTCCTCTGCCAATTTTCAATATCCATAAATCAAACTTCAAAAACCACACTTTTAGAACATTTATAGTAAATTATTTGTTTTATGACTATTTTTTATACCCACTCCATGCAAAATCTTACCAACCCCCAATTCAAACAACATAACACTCAACCGTTTCAAAAAGAGTCTCATTTATCAATTTCTTTTCACAGAAAGAGTCTATCTTTAGCAATATAAAATTTAGCATCAGAATTTTAGAAAAATAATATTTTTACATGTATTTTTGATATTTTAAAATGGGTTCCTTTCCTATGAAAATAGAGTCCACTCCACCCTCACGTGAGATATCGAAATAATTTATTCCCACCTCACTAACAACTTATTTCTATAACTTATTTTTATAAGAAATTGATAATTTCACAATAGGTGGGATAAATATATGGGCTCCATTATTATTAATGTGATATTAATTCCCTATTTATATATTATATAAATGAAAATATCAAAGAAATAGTAGTATTAAACTAACAATTTATTTTTATAAAAAATTAATATTTGATAAATAAATGGGCCCATATATTTACTCATATAGATAGATATATGGGCTCCATTATTATTAATGTGATATTAATTCCCTATTTATATATTGTATAAATCAAAGAAATATATGTTATTAATATTCATAAATTTTGCACATTAGATTCTTTTGGCGTAACGGAGTATTATTAGAACATTACAATACGAGATCTACAGGGGAAAATAAGGAAGAAATTACTCACTCCCTATTTGCAATAACACCAGCAGTAAGGGTTGATCCATTGTTGCCTCCCCACCCAACAAGCATAACCCTGTCAAACAAATCAACAAATTAAGAATTACGCCCAAATCAAAAATAAGATCATAAACCACAAAATCAATCAATCAATCGAACCCATTAAAGAAAATTAGGAGCAAACCCTAGTTTGGGGACATGAATGTCAGTCTTGAAGTCATATTTGACAGATTTGGGCTTGACAATCCATTGATAGGTACCATTCCTGTTCTCATGAACAAGCTCGGTGGTCTCATAGTTGTACACAGACTGAATCTCAGTCTCAGTGTACTTAACATTTGGGCTTTCTACTTTAAAACTCTCAATAAACATCTTTCTTTCTCAATCTGAAAAAAAAGATTTTCTTTTTGGAGTGGTAAAGACTAAAGAGAGAGAGAGAGAGGAAGAAAGATGAGGTGGCTCCGTGAGTGAAGTTTGGGTACTCCTGGCTAACAAGAGCTTGTATATATAGCCAATGTGTATGGTTTTGGGGTGTACTTGGCTCTTTCTTATTGGTGAATGACCTCAAGTTTTTCCATGGCGAAGCTTGGCTATGCAAAATTAATACTACATGAATTTATTAATACTAATGTAATTTTTATCATAAACATAGGGGAGGATAAAAAAATTCTTAAAAACTCAAGAGTGGCCTGTCTCCTAAGTAGCTCTGTATCTGCATATAAATTATGAATTCCGTTATCATTAAATTAATTTTATACAGTAAATTAATTAATACACTGAAAGAAATTATCTTTAATCTATATGTTAATATTATATTAATTAATTAATTAATCAAAATTAATTTTCTTACTCACAAATGTAAAAGCGAATAAGAGACGTACGTAAAGAAAAAATAATTAAAAAGTACGTAAAACGTGTTAGGAGAGATGACTAGTAGGATGTGGGCAGTAGTACTTTAGGCGTGGCGCTCTATTACTTAATAAAATGACATGTAGACATAACATTTGGCACCGATGAAATTACTAAAACGTACCACCTGTCACGTGTCTTTAGGGCTGAGCATGGTGAAAGTTATAAAAGAGATAATATTAAAAAATATTTTTATTTTGTATTACACAATATTAAAATTATAAAATAAATAAGTAAATAAAAGTGTCGTTATAGATCCTATAGTGACGATTTTCACCGTCATTATACATCTACAGCGACACTTTTATTATAAAAATAATAAAAAATATTGTGAATTTAACAATTTCCAATAAATAATTTTGTATCCTTGTATATATTCTTAAAAACAATAATAGTATACTTTTATGCTTATTTCTTCAAAGTCTATTAGGAAGAAAAATAGAGATCGAACACCGACAAATTATGTGGTAATCGTAAGGATAACAACTTATCAAGTTTCACTGCCGTATTTGTTCTTATCAAATTTAATATATGATGATATAAGCACTGTGGTCCACATGATTCTAACTAATTTATTAGGTGGGAAAGGTTCATATCATAAATGAATCATGAAAAAAAAAATCTAGACAAATAAAATAAGACAATTGAAAATTATTATTAAAATAACAATAAAATATATATTTTTTATTTAAAAAAAGAAAGAAAAGAACGAAGGAGGAGGACTAAAACAACTCGGGTCAAATTTCGTGTCCGGAATAAATTTTGAGTCAAATATCAAATCTGAATCGAATCAAATTTATCCAAACAAGACATTAAACTAATAGTCTAATAATATCTTTTTGGGTCATCTTAATCCAACACAGACTCGCACAAAAGGTAATGAGTGAATATACCATTGTTAGTAACTTAATCATATATATACAAATAAATTTTTTTCATACATTTTAATGTGAGATTAGGGTGTTACAAGGAGAAACAAACTTGTCAAAAGCCATTTGTCCGCGACAGGGGCAAATCCAATAATTTTTTTTAGTAAGAGCATATTTTAACTAATTTTTTAGTTGAAGTTAAATAAAAAAAACTTGAACTAATCATAATATTAACTAATCATAATAATGTTTATAAATTGCAATAAAATATTCATAATCCAAACTAAAAAAAGAAATTCAAATAAAAAATATTTAGATACAATTTAGAAACTTATATCGGTTATTTGTCATAATTCAATTTGAATAATTTTTCAAATGTCCAAAGCGTCAAACCAAATTTATTTTCTATATTCAAAACAAAACCATAAGTAATTTCAAAGTATGAACTAGTTTTGTCCCGTATATAAATTCACCCCTAGTCGACCGACGAAATGATTTTGTGGTCCTTGTGGACATAGCCATGAGGGACCATCGTCATCCGAAGTACCTTCGAGCTCCCTGCGAGCATGCTCATATTTGCCTACAGGGCAAAATCAAAAAGTAAATTTACTTCTTTATTCACCCATTTATTTGTATTTTTTATATTTTTTCATATTTTTAGTAAATGCAAAACAATCTTTTATTTTGATTTGATATAATATATTATTATTATATATATATACACACACATATACATATTTTTTTAATATGTTCATTCATAAACATATTCTTGATTCAATCAATTATCTTTCAAAAGATCCATCCAAAGAAAATTATTTTCCTTTTTAATTTGCTAATTTTAGATTCAATTGTAATTTTTTTGTTTTCTTTTTATAAGCTTCTAATCCTAATTTCTTCTACAAAAGTTATGATTTTTGTAAAACATATTTTTGATATGGCTACTTTGATTCAATCAATTCTTTTCAAAAGAAAGATCAATCCAAAGACGAGTCTTTTCATTTTGATTTTACTAAATTTTGATCAGATTGTAACTTTGTTTTGTTTTACCTTTTCTTTTCATTCATTTTACACCACACTGAAAAAAATCTAGATCTTTATACAATAATAGCAAATGTGGACGTTCGATATTTATCTTTACTCAATTCATCCACTGAACTACCCAAAAATTCAGTTACAAAATTATTAGTAATCTTTTTTTGTCTCTCTATACACGAAAGCTCACATAATTGTATGTACATATGCCTCATTATTTCTTGATATTTTAAGCAGATTTTTGGTTCCTAGTTGAATTTCTTGGAAAGGGATCAGACCCAGTTGAGATTGTCAGATTATTCTAAGTGTGTATTTCTTAAAATTTAATTTCTCTTGTAGTTTTTTGAATTTGTCTCTCTTAAGAAAGTTCAATTTTTTAAAATTGTACGGGGGTATTAGCTGTTGGTACTGTTTTCTTGGTAGATTTTTAATACTATAGGCTAAATTTTAATGTCCGGAGAATTTGATGAAAATGGTGATCAAATGTTAAGCACTTGATTTTTCTATTTCTTTTGTTTGCATGTAATTGATTGATATGAAACATGATTGAGTGTGTATGTGAAGATACATTCATAATTCGTTCAAGTTTTTGCTTTTGAATGGAGACCGTCATTATGTAACATAGGCGAATATGTTGTTTTAGATATAAAATTTTAGTATTTATTTTTTATTTAATTTTTTTTAGATGATAGATAAGATGGAGTGGACTGTCCAGTTAGATGGTAAAGGTTTGATAATATTTGCACATTACATGTTTGGTGAAATGACAAAAAGAGGTTATAGCCTTCGATTAGACTAACTAGCATATACTTGAACCCTTGAAAGACTGTCTCATTTTGAGAAAAATAGAAAAGCTTTATGCATGCCAGAAATAACCTTTTCAGTTTGGTATTTTTCAATTCATTGGTCTAACTTACCAAAGGCTTAGTCTTAATTTCAACCAACTGCCACTCACTGTCATCACCAAGAGAGAAATTTATATACTTCGAATCCAAGATGGAAAAATTGTTAGAATGTGATTTTAGGGAGAGCAAGTGTCATTCTCCAATTCAAATTAGCCCTATATGTGTGTGTATTTAGCAGTCATTGGATTCTTTTCGTGACATAGTTGGAAGTTTCTATAACATAAAAAATCGATGAATTTTTGGAAAAAGATGGAGAAGCTTTTTCAATATCCTTTTATTTCAGATTTCAAAAGGACATTATGCATGGTTGCCATGAGATGTTAGATGCAATGTTGCTTGATAGATTTACGAAGAAGCTGCTGATGCAACCTTTGGGGGAAAATTATTTGTTTTATTTATGTAGGATTTTTGAGGTTTATCTATGCATATTGAGATTTAGAATGTAATTTATTTTTAATTAACAATCTGAATTAAAAATGGAGAGGGGAAAGACAATTTTCTTTGCTATAGATCAAATTATGGGTCAATCAAGTGGGTCAATCAAGGAACGTCTCTTTGTTTCAAAAAATTTTCAAATACTCATCGCATATTGAACAAATTATTTAATTAATTATTTGAACTAGTCCGTTCATTGCACAGTTTATTAACTAATTTATTTATAAATACTTGATAGCTTAATGATTTAAAAAAATAATATAAATTAAAGTATTATTTATTTTAAGAAGAATGCATATATAAAAGAGTACAAGTAATATGAGATTGAGAAAGTTGTAAAAAAATTAATTTGATCCCGTACATTAGAATTTTTTTTTAATTTTTATTAAGGTCAATTTATCTATTACACTTATAAAATTTTAAATTTATTATATATTAAAAAATATTTTTTTAATAGGGTCAATTGACCCGAAACACACTATAGTGTGGCTTCGTCCCTGCCAACCATTATCACATGCGAGAGGGGCTGCTATCTTTTGCTTGGTTTTTTTTGGTTATATTAAAGAAGTATTTTATATGTACGACATTAATTCCTCTGTTTTTATCTCCACTCATTTCATTTTCAGTTATGAGGCATTGTGATTCACTCTATAGTCTTTTTCAACGTCCATATTTGTGGTTGCTCTCAAGGAAGAAAAAATGGTCTAAAAAAAAGAGCAAAATATAATTTGCATACATATTAAAAAATATATATATAAAATAATAAAAATTAATGATAAATAGTTTAATTTTTTTATATTAGTGGATTCCATTAAATGACATTTATTTTTCATTTTACGTACTGTATCTCAATTTTTTAGGGAGAAAAAAATTTATACTTTTAGTTATTCTTTTGAGAACGAGCGGGGTACTTCACACTGATAAATTTACAATAAATTATGAAGAAAAAAAAAATTCTTTATAAGGTGCTTTATTAACCTAGCTATTTTAATTCTTTCCTTCTAGGCTCGATTCATTTCCTCGAGTCTTTGTAAATTACGGCACCTTTCAACGTTATAACATTTAGAATTGTTCATCGGTAATAAATCGGTTCGTACTGGACCAATTACCGAATCTATCCAAAACTAAGTTCCGATATCAAGATCAATTTGATTCTAGGTATCCCGAATGGGATTAACCTGGCCCGCATCTTGAACACGATACCGCTTTTCTTGTTTCGACTCAAACAATCTGATACCCTTTGTCCCAAGTTCCCAACTTAATTGTAGTTATTTCCAAGTGGCCTATAGTTCAATTAGAGAATTTGAATTAATGCAAATGTTCACCGTAAACCTAATTGTTTACCTTCCAAAACAGTCTCTGATACACAACCAAGTAATGAAAGATATTATACTGCACAACACTCTAAGAAACCCTTAATAGACCCATTTCACTTTATTACTATAAGCCCTAAACCTCTTAGCTTCTGACTACTCAACAAAACCCTACCTCTCATTTTATATCCCAACCGCTAAGAGAAACTCATAGTAACTGTGTTTGACAGGGTCAATCGATCCGCTATGACGACAAGGTTCAAGAAGAATAGGAAGAAGAGAGGTTACATTAAGCCGATCACTACCAGACGTATCAAGCACCGTAAGATCCTCGTAGGTCACGAAAACATTGGAGGAATGCACCACCACCGAATCTTGTTTGACAAGTACCATTCGGGTTAATAATGGATGGTGAACGTTTAAGCGAGACTGTGAAAGATGAAGGGAGATACAGATTGAAAGGACTAGAGAACGCCTGAGTATGAGGGTTTGATAGACTCCACTATACATTTGAGTGAGGTGGTCGTCAGCTGGATCGTTTCTAGCAAAGTTGTATGATGAGTCGATTATAACAATTTAACCCCAAGCCTATATGTAGAGGATAATCTTAGTACAATAACTCGCATTAGGAATTCTACGTTGAATGGACACCAACAACACATTGACCCATCGTTTTATTGTAAGCGGTAATATTGATACAATCGACAATTTATGTAAGACCCCAACTTATTATAAATAAAATTGAATTTTCCTTTATTCATTATTCTAAATTAATAAGGGTTAATTTGATATAATTCTTTGGTTATGGGTGAAATGTGCAAAGTTTACAAAATAAGCAAGTGGTTATAAAATATTCATTATTGTCGGGGAATATTCGTTTGGTCGTGGAATATTCTTTTTTTCGGGAATCTCCGCATTTACTGCCGTAGATCATTAGTGGACCCCATAACTGGAAAACGGTTGGATGAAAGAAAGCGACAAAGATTGAGTTTTATAAATAACGACGTAAATTGTTACCGATTAACTCTGTTGGGTTTACGGTGGTTAAAATCTGATGAATACGCGTGGTTGCATAAAGAAGACGCAGTATTACGCACAATATTATTGAATTATTGATCCTTACGTAGAAAGGCACTACTCAATAATTGTTACGATAATTCTTGCTCAATATTATATTTTATTGATTCAATAATTCTTTGCGTTGATATTTTGTATTGTTGTTGTTTCAATAATTGTCATTACACAAGATTTTCCATTATCAAATCAATAATTCATATTATTTGAATAATATTATCGATAACATTATTGGCAATGTCTAGAAAGTTACATCTAAGGAGAGGTTTGGTCACCTAATTGAGCCAGTAAGAGAAATCCTTATTGGAAAGCCCCTCTTTCCGGGAAAGCGGCACCGGGTCACAATGATCTTGTGATTCTCGTAATATTATTTTTAAATAAGTAATTATTGATTATTATGATAAAGAAAATATTTATTTTATGTGGATATAGATGGAGAAAATTTTAATGTGACAATTGTTGAAAATTAATATTTTATCTTTTTTGATAAAATAATTCATTTAAATATATTATTTTAATAATATATTAACAGTGGTGATATTTTTATAATGAATGTGGGATATATGAGTATATGAGGAGGTAGAGTATTTTGTGGCATTAAATATTTAACATATGTTTTGTGTGTTGGTGGACACAATTCTTGAATAGAAAATTGATTATAGATCGTAAAATCGCTTGGATTTGTGGATTTTGGTCAATTTCTCATTTGGAATTTGGAAAAATTTCCTTACGCAAAGTTGTAGAGAATGGAATTTCCCATAGAAAATCTCGAGTTTCAATTTTTCCGATAAACGAGCTATTTTCTACAAATTATTGAAGTTTAGGAAGATAAAATAATTTTATTAAATAATGGGTGGGACCCACTCTTGTTTGAACATGTGAAATCATTGGAAATTGGGTCAAGGTTGGTTGGTGGTGAAGTGTTCAAATGGCATGCGTAGAAATATAATTTTAAATAATAATAATTTATTAATTTAGTCTCCTTTCATGCTCTAACATTTTCCTATAAATAGAGGCTAAGTTAGAATTGAAAATCACACGTAAACAAAGTTTTTCTCTTTCTCTCTCTAAATTATCGAGCGTATTCTTGTGAGTATACTTTGAGTGTTGCTATACTATATGGGTTTCACAAGACTATACCCAAATTCAAATAAGCGGTTATTTTGAGGTAAGGGTATTATTTTCTTCTTAAATGATATTTTTTCAATATCATTATGCCAAGTATTGGTGAACTTTTCTATCAAATTTGGAACTTGTTGTGTCGGGGTTCTTATTCACGATATACTAAGACTATTCACGATAATATTACATTATTCACGAATCATGACCGACTATTCAAGAAAAATAAAATTTTTTTTGTCAAAATATCTATTCCGGATACTAGCTTTGATTGTATCCATGTTTTGATCATTCTTGAATTTTACACCAATATGATTATTTTCAAGTATTTTTGGACATAGGTAAAACAAAGTACGAATCCTTAATCCTTAATCCTTGTCATTTTGTTTCTTTGGGATTCGCTTTAAAAATGTTTTCATCATCCTCATCCTAAATGGTGATATAAATGAATATCTTTGGCCACGTAGTGCAAAGATTAACGATTAATCGATGAATATCTTTGGCCCTGTAGTCAAAGATGAGCAGTGTTGAGATGAACATGACCATTGGTGATATAAATGAATATCTTTGGCTGTAGTGCAAAGATGATTAAAGATGTATCTTGATTGTTATTACAGGATAAACTATTGATGATGGACTTTTAAACCTTAGAAGACGGTGAGAATTCTTTCATCACGTGACTCTTCTAATGGATTCTTTATTTTCCATTGCATTTGTTGATTTAAAACTTGTTGCCTATTGTATTCTCGTTAGATTTTTCCTCGTTGAAGACTAACGATAATTTTTTGTATATTATCTTAGTCATAATATTCTTCTTTGGGCTAGTTGAGCTCACCCTTTTCCTTTTTGTTCCATTTTTCTTCTCGTGGAGGTAAGAACACATAGCAGGATCGAGTCGGGGTATGGAGTGATGGTTCTAGGAAGATGTTTTTAATTTCCCCTCACTATTTACGTAAAATAATGTATGAATAATTAATGAGGACTTATTTGGGTGTGTATATTATCTGAAGACAATATTTGTATTCAAACTCACAGATTGTATTGTGTATTATTACACGACATACATCTCAGATTGTCGAGTTGTAGTTTGCTTTCTATACCATGTATTTTGGCGACTCAGAATGGGTGTTGTATACCTATTTTGGGGGCGCCATGATTGGTATCGAGCTTAGGATATGATCTGGCGGAGATCGGGGAATAGAACTAGGAGGGAGAGACGAGTAAATCCTTCGCTAGTGTGTCCTACCTAAGCTTATTTGTTGGTCATCATAATATAAGATATTATGTGATATGTTAATTTATTTAATTAACCATTGTTTTATGGCGATTTAAGAATGGGTCACGAGAACGTTAACAATGGAGTTTATGAGACCGTGGAGACGCCAGACTCACCAATGAGGAGAACGATGCAACAGTGGCAATGTTCCTCCCGTGAACAACGCCAATCGAGCAAATGATGAGCAGACGGATGTTTAGAAGCTTTTTGCGGTTTCATGCAAAATCGCACGAGGAGACTCGTGTACAAAATACGGAGGAAATGATAGTAACGCATGCGGTTTGTCACTACCAAACAATTCAAAGAGTTGGGACCACAGATTTCCATGGAAAGCCGGATCCATCAAGGCGTAAACGTGGGTCAAGCAAATTACCAAGATATTCGATGTCTTGGGGTGCACGGAGGAATGAAGGTTCCATTCGCCACCTTTATGTTTTCGTGGTGAAAGCAGACATTGGTGGGAATCGTAAGCGTACTCACCAGATGCACTTAACATGTCTTGGGAAAGATTTCAGAATCATTCAATGACAAGTACTTTCCGAAAGTATTCATCGTATATGAAGGAGGTAGAGTTTATTAGACTCGAGCAGAACAACATGGCGGTGTCTCAAGACGAGGCAAGGTTCGCAGAATTATCGTGTTCGCACCTCATTTGGTGGAGAATGAGGAACGAATGACGCAGTATGTTTCGAGAGAGGTCTAAAACCGGAGATTCGTCAATACCTTATCTCTCATAAATTTTCTCGTATTCGGATGTTGTCAATGTGGCTCGATTATTAGAGTGAGATAGTGAGTATACTCAACCGAGGGACCACAATCGGTGGTAGTCATCGTAAGCGATGATAACCCAATGAGGAGGAAAGAATACGGACAAAGGTGGTAACCACTCGGTGGTAATCGTGGACATGATAATAGGAGAGGTGACTCAAGTGGAAATTTCGTAAAGAGAAGATTCAACAATGACGGGAAGATATCAACTGGCAAGCAGACCGTAACCAACAACAAATGCTGGGGGGAGGAGAAACGACCGCCAATTAGATGTTACAAATGCGGGAAGGAGGGACATATCACCAAACTATCCACAACAATCCAAGGTATGTTACATTTGTGGAAAGGAAGGCCACATCGCCGAGATTGTACTATATCGCGAAACCAAGTTTAGCAGGAGTGGTGATTCCAAGGGTCGTTCCGGATAAGTCGAAATCACGGTTCTGGAAGAAGCGTTTGTCGGATGGACAAAATGCGAGGAACCCAAACGAGGTGATCACAGGTAAGCTAATCTTGAATTCTTGCTAAGTTTATACCTTACTAGATACCTGGTTCTACCCATTCTTTTATCTCTCCGCTTGTGCTCAACGTTTAAACTTGACTCAGGAGAAATTAGATTTTGATTTATCTGTTGAAACTTCGTTGGGTGAAACCTTCGTTACATCTACGGTTTATAAATCTTGCATGATCCAAGTTAGCACTATCAAATTACTCGTTGATCTTATCTCTTTAAAGATACTTGCTTTTGATGTGATTTTAGGAATTGATTTGGTTAACCACTCATCATGCCAAAATTGATTGTTTTCGTAAGTTGTTAGTTTTCATATTCCTAACCAACCCGTCATAATTAATTCAAACCACTAAACCACTAAAATCAGCCATCATCATATCAAGCCACAAAGCTATTCGTTTATTGAAAAACGGATGTCAAGCTTTCTTAGCCCATGTTATGGATTTGAATAAAGACAAGTCGATTTGAATAATATTTCGTGGTTAGAGAATTCTCGATGTATTTCTGAAGAGCTTCTTGGCTCTACCCCGAGAACATGATGTTGAATTCTTTATTGACCTTGAACAAGCACAAAGCCCATTTCTAAAACCCCATATCGAATGGCTCTATTGAACTTCGGGAGTTAAAAGTCCAACTACATGAGTTATTAGACATCGGTTTCATTCGCCCAGACGCCTCTCCTTGGGGTGCTCCTGTTTTATTCGTAAAGAAGAAAAGGCGGGAGTATGCGACTTTGTATTGACTATCGAGAATTGAACCATGTCACCATCAAGAATAGGTATCCGCTACCTCGCATTGGTGACCTGTTCGACCAGTTAAAAGGAGCGCAATTCTTTTTAAAGATCGATCTTCGTTCTGGATATCATCAGCTGAAGATTAAAACTGAGGATATTCCAAAGACGGCATTCGAGGACTCGATACGGGCATTATGAATTCTTGGTCATGTCTTTTGGATTGACTAATGCTCCCCGCCGCTTTCATGGATATGATGAACCAGTGTATTCAAGGAATATTTGGATCGATTCGTTGTTGTCTTTATTGATGACATCCTCATCTATTCCAAAAGCCGTGAAGATCATGAGCACCATTTGAAATTTCGGTACTACAAAGACTTCGTGAACACAAGCTTTATGCCAAGTGAAGAAATGCGAGTTACGGCTCGAGGAAGTAGCATTCATTGGGCGCGTGGTGTCAAAACAAGGAGTATCATTGACCGTGAAGATTGAAGCAATACAAAGTTAGGAGCAAATCAAGTCGGTGATCAAGAAACTGTGACTTTACGGGCTTATTTGGTTATTATCGGAGATTTGTGGAAGGATTTTCTCGAATCGCTACTCCGTTAACTCGGTGACTCGGAAGGATGCAAAATTCTTATGGAAGCGAGGAATGCGAGAAGAGCTTCCAAGAGCTCAAGAGGAGACTCATTTCTTGTACGGCACTGTTTCGACAATACCATCTGGTTCAGGATGGATTTGTTATCTCTGACGATGCTTACGGCAAGGGTTGGGATGTGTTCTCATGCAACATGGGAAAGTCATAGCTTTATGCCTCACGATTAACTCAAAGAATATGAGAGGAATTATCCTACTCATGATCCGGAGTTAGCGTGCAATGAAATGTTCGCGTTAAAGATATGGAGACACTACTTATACGGGGAGAAAGTAGAGATTTATCTACGGATCATAAAAGCCTCAAATATTTCTTCACCCAAAAGAACTCAACATGCGGCAACGACGTTATCGGAGCATAAAAGATTACGATCACACTATTCAATATCATCCCGAAAAGCGAACGTAGTAGGCGGCGACATTAAGTAGAAGATCATATGCAAGCACGAAAGTGCGATATTGTCAACGAAAGGCCCATTTTGTATGACTTGCAAAGGATGGAGGTAGAATTAAAGACTCTAGGGACCCACAT
The DNA here is from genome assembly GCA_020205605.1 of Panax ginseng. Taxonomy (NCBI): domain Eukaryota; kingdom Viridiplantae; phylum Streptophyta; class Magnoliopsida; order Apiales; family Araliaceae; genus Panax; species Panax ginseng. The sequence goes on along the minus strand of CM035148.1, from coordinate 26,483,227 downwards.
AATGATGGCGAATATACAAGTAGAAGGCAGACTTTAATCGATAAAGTTAAAGTCTTTTGCTTACTAAGCTACGGACACAAAAGGCGTCGTATGAAGAAGAAAGTGCAAGAAGGAGCTATTAGGAAGCAAGAATTGATGAGGAAGGAATACTTGAGTCAATTCTAGACTTTGCGTTCTAACGATTCTCACCAAGCATAAAATCATGATGGAGGCAACTGACACCGATTTTGCAATCCATCTCGAGTACCAAAATGTATCATGATATTCGACATACATTTTGGTGGAACAATATGAAGAGAGAGATTGCGGAGTTTATCTCAAGATGTTTAACTTTGTCAACGTAAAGGCGGAGCATCAAGTGCCAAAAGGTCCATTGCAACCACTTGAGATTAGGAATGGAAATGGGAACACATTACTATGGATTTTGTTACTGTGTCTTCCCAAAGTTTCTCAAGGCGTAGATGCAATTTGGGTTATTGTTGATAGATTAACCAAATCCGCCCATTTCTTACCGTCTGCGAGACTTATCCCCTTGAACGTCTTGCTCGTATGTGACGTGAATGAGATTAGACGATTGCATGGCATGCCGGTATCCATAGTTTTGGATCGTGACCGAGATTCACTTCAAGATTTTGGGTTAGCTTGCTGAAAGCTATGAGCGCAGTTCTGATTGATATTGAGATACCATCCTCAAAGCGGACGACAATCGAGAGAGGACTATTCAAACCCTTGAAGATCTATTAAGACTCGTGTCCTAGATTTCAAAGGAAGTTGGGATAAGTACTACCAGCTGGTGGAATTCTCCTACAACAACAGATTATCAAGCAAGTATAGGCATGGCTCCATTTGAGGCGTTGTATGGGCCGAAAATGTCGCTTCTCCATATCTTTGGGACGAGGTGGGAGAAGCAACATTGTTGGGACCGTAATTAGTCTGCACGCATGACTACGAGAAAAGATCCAAATGATTCGACAACGATTCAAACTTCACAAGATCGACAAAAGAGTTATGCCGATCTTCATGTAGAAAGGACGTGGAGTTTAATATTGGAGATCATGTATTATTACGTATTGCTCCATGGAAAGGAGTTACAAGATTTGGGAAAAGAGGAAAGCTCAATCCAAGGTTTGTTGGTCCATTTGAGATTCTTCGACCGAATCAGAAACGTAGCTCTATAGACTCGCGTTACCTCCAGTATGTCTCGTGTTCACAATGTATTCCACATATCTATGCTTCGTAAATATGTGAAAGACCCGAACCACATTATTGCATTATTGTAACGCATTTGAGATAGTGAAGATTTAACCTCACGAGGAGATACGTTGAGATTTTGGATAGAAAGAAAGCATGTCTTACTTGACGAAGGTTATACCACAAGTTAAGGTTTTGTGGAGAAACCATGCAATCGAGGAAATGACATAATGGGAGTTGGAATCGGAGATGAAAGCGAGGTACCTCACCTTTTTCGATATACCAGATGCGACGTCAATTTCGAGGATTTAAATTTCATAAGGAGAGGAGGTTGTAAGACCCTCAACTTATTATAAATAAAATTGAATTTTTCTTTATTCATTATTCTAAATTAATAAGGGTTAATTTGATATAATTCTTTGGTTATGGGTGAAATGTGCAAAGTTTACAAAATAAGCAAGTGGTTATAAAATATTCATTATTGTTAGGGAATATTCATTTGGTAGTGGAATATTCTTTTTTTTTCGGGAATCTCGTCATTTACTAGATATCATTGGTGGGACCCATAACGGAAAAACGGTTGGATGAAAGAAAACGACAAAGATTGAGTTTTATAAATAACAGGCGTAAATTATTACAATTAACACCGTTGGGTTACGGTGGTTAAAATACTGATGTCTGGCGTGGTTGCGCAAAGAAGACACGATATCGCATGCGATTATTGAATTATTGATCCTTACGTGAAAGGCACTACTCAATAATTGTTACTGTGAATTCTTTATTCAATATTATATTTTATTGATTCAATAATTGTTGCGTTGATATTTTGTATTCTTTGTTGTTTCAATAATTGTCATTACGGTATTTTCCATTATCAAATCAATAATTCATATTATTTGAATAATATTATCGAGATAACATTATTGGCAATGTCTAGAAAGTTCGCATCCAAGGAGAGGTTTGGTCATCTAATTCTTGGCCAAGAAGAGGAGAAATCCTTATTGGAAAGCCCCTCTTTCACAGGAGAACTACGGTTGTACAAGATCTTGTGATTACAGTAATATTATTTTTAAATAAGTAATTATTGATTATTATGATAAAGAAATTATTTATTTTATGTGGATATAGATGGAGAAAATTTTAATGTGACAATTGTTGAAAATTAATATTTTATCTTTTTACGATAAAATAATTCATTTAAATATATTATTTTAATAATATATTAACGGTGATATATTTTATAATGAATGTGGGATATATGAGTATATGAGGAGGTAGAGTATTTTGTGGCATTAAATGTTTAACATATATGTTTTGTGTGTTGGTGGACACAATTTCTTGTGAAAATTGATTATAGATCGTAAAATCGCACTGTTTGTGGATTTCGGTCAATTTCATTTGGAATTTGGAAAAATTTCATACGCAAAGTTGTAGAGAATGGAATTTCCCATAGAAAATCGCGAGTTTCAATTTTTACGAAAACGAGCTATTTTCTACTTAATTAATGAAGTTTTGGAAGATAAAATAATTTTTTATTAAATAATGGGTGGGACCCACTCTTGTTTGAACATGTGGGCTCTTTGGAAATTGGGTCAAGGTTGGCTGGTGGTGAAGTGTTCAAATGGCATGCGTAGAAATATAATTTTAAATAATAATAATTTATTAATTTAGTCTCCTTTGGCGTTCTAACATTTTCCTATAAATAGAGGGTTAAGTTATAATTGAAAATCACATCAGAAACAAAGTTTTCCTATAAATAGAGGGTTAAGTTATATTCATTTTGTAGTTTGCTTTCTATACCATGTATTTTGGCGACTCAGAATGGGTGTTGTATACCTATTTTGGGGGCGTCATAATTTATGCGGTAGAAGACGCCACACACAATTATGTATTGTTGTATGATAAGTTAAGTTGAATTTCATAGAAAAACTAAGAAGATAACTTAAAAATTTTTCAAAGAACCAAAAGTAGAAAATAAACTCAGAAGTATATAAATAATCTGAAGTGTGTGAATTACATTCATCCATGTTTATTTATACTAGCTAAGAAACCTAGAATACAATAAGGAATCAACCTCTAATTAGAGCAACATGCACAGCCACACACGCAAATAGAAAAAATAATTTAAATTAATGGGCCATATGGGAAAATGAGGGTAATTGGGATCTATGTGTTTCTTTCTGGATTAACTATTCACATACTTAAATTTTTATTTATTAATTTGTATATATATATAAGATAAAAAGTTAAAACGAATCTAATCGAGTTTCAGTGCACCATGTGCATGAGCATGAATATGACCTTTCATTCTTTTTCTGTTTTTCTTTTCCCCAGTTTGTCTTCTTTCCATTTGTTCCAATAAAATTCATCAAAAATGTGACATCTACACTATAATATATTTTTGAACTATTTCAAATAATATTCAACTTTCATTCCGCAAAAATAATTTTATTTGCAAAACTATAAGTGTCAAAGATGTATTTTTATTCCTAAAAAATAATACTTTCTTTTGTCGTTTAAAAGCTGGATTAGTTTAATTTTTTAAGTCAAATCGATCAGTTTTAAAATTTATCATAATTAAATAAATTTATTTATATTTTTCAACTTACAAAAATTAGATATTATAATAAATTAAACAAAAAAATTTATGACTATAATCTCCTTACCTATATATTAAAAAAAAAAAAAGAAGATAAATTTTGATTTTAAAATTGTTCTATTATTTATGCGGGTCCGACTAATTAATTTGTCTTGTAGTAAAAGGGGAGACGCCTGCGATTGAACATTCTAGAGAATGTCGTTTAGTATAGATATGGACATGATTTACTCAAAATTTGATGTTAGAGAAAAATTGTCATCCCAGAAATCGAATAAAAATATTAAATTAAAAAAATAAAATAATAATATATCTAAAATTTTAGGGGCAAAAGTACCGTACTTATATTGAAATAGTAACTGTTGTAGTTTTGAATGTGATAATTAATGTTAATTATAAAACTTTATATATCTACAATTTTCCACCATGAGCTTCTAAAAAAGAAGTAGTCTCTCTTAGACTTGGTAAAATCGGTCCAAACATGCGGGTCGACCTGACTCGTCTGTTAAAAAGTGAGTTTTGAATTTTATTTTTTTAGTCTATAAAAAGTTGGGTCGTTTTGGTCCGGTCCAGTCGTCAAAAAGTAGACTTTGTGCTTCACTTTTTTAGTCCACCAAAACTGGCAGTTTGCGCACCAATTCGCTGCATGTCTCTACTCTCTCTGTTCAAAAATCAAAGATATAATTTTATATTTTTAATTAAACCACGACATATTAAATTTCAATTTTCATCAACACCAGTGGATTTATCATTACTATGGAGCATGGTATATGACAATTTTTTTGCCTTGATTATTTTTTTTAAAAGAACCCAAAAAATTACAATTTAATTTTAAATATATATATTATCCCAGGGAAAGTTATAAAAACTAAAATGAAGATCTTTTCATTTTACTACTCCTTCTATTTTAAATTTAAAGATACATTTGTAAAATGACAATTTTTAAATATAATTTTATATTCTCATATATAGATATCATTACTATTGGTTAAAAATTCGGTTGTGATGGTGTGATATTGAAAAAGTAATGATAAATTAAGAATATCGTGTCATTTTATAGTCTTAAAATAGAAATGTATCTTAATTTTAGAAAGAATAAAAAAATATCTTTAATTTTGTAACAGATGGAATATAATAATTGTAACAGATGGAATATAATTTTTATGACTATCACATCGTCATGAAAATTTGAATACATTGAAATGGATAGCATATGATAGCCCATTGGACTCAAAATCTTCGACTTGGCTAGGAGCCTAAATGATATTCCTCTACTTTTATTCTGTCACAATCTCTCTTTTGCTTATATAAGCCCAAACTTATATAAACTAAGTAGATCTTTTATAGGAGGACCTGGCCTGCCAGCCAACCCTAACAATCTCTCAGCAAATACCTTCATTTTTTTTTCTTTTATAAGATTAATAAGGTTGGGTCGTTTGGTATAAGACACATTCAAACTATATTTTTTTTGTTCTATAATATAGATTAACTAGTAATTGCTTGTGTCTGCGTAACGAAATCCTCCATCTCTCTGTTTCAATAATCTGAAAATTAGAATGAATCTGAACCGTTCTTGTGCTTTTTTGCACAAATTAAAATAGAATGAATTTGAACCGTTCTTGTATTTTTCTGCCCAAACTCAAATTGGGTTCTATCTTATTATTATAGACTATTATTTACTCCATTCGTCCCAGAATAAAAGTCCTGGTGGACTTTTTACACATATTAAGAAGATGAATAAAATGACAAAATTATCCATAATAATGTCATTAAATATGGAGAGAGAATTAGAATAAGAAAAGTATGAGATATTTAATGCTACGGGTATAATAAGGAAATATGTGTAAAAGTTTGGTTATTAAAGAAAAATGGACATTTAACATAGGATTACCCAAAATAGTAATAAAAATTTTTATCATGGGACGGAGGGAGTATTAAACTTCAATGGTTACGGCGTGTGTGTGTGAGGTTTGGGACTAAAAGAACTCCAAACTTTATTTTCTATTTACTTTTGCACCCTAAACTTAAAAAGGTGTCTAAGTACACCTCAAACTTCATTATACGTAATAAAATGCACACTTTCTTCACTTAACCGGTCAAAAGTGACCGGCTAAGGTTGTAACACAAGTTTGGGGTGCAAATTGTCTTTTAGTCTTAAAAATTGGCAAAAATAATTATTTTTAAATAAAATAATTAGTTTTAAAAATAAAAATAAAATAATTAATTTTAAAATAAAATAATTAAAATAATAAAATTAAAATAAATATTTGGAATTAATAATTAATCCTTAACTTGTAAAATGATTATTTTATTTTTATTTTTAAAATTACCTTTTACGGGATTTAGCGACAGACGGTTTGATGTATTGCTAAAAGATCTGGTCAGATAATGCATCAAATTGATTTCGAACTATTCTATATATATATATATATATATATATATATATATATATATATATATATATATATATATATATCATTATCCGTCCTTTAATTACCTTTAATCTTACAATTGTCGAGAATTAATGGTAGTCGCTTAAAAAAGTAAAGATTAACCAAATTTTAGGCTATCAATCAACTCATAATCTCCCATCTTTCGTACGAGTTATGACCCCCTAATTTCAAACAGGAACTTTTGAAAGCAACTGATGACCAAACTCTTGCAGTAGCTTAACCAAATTAACTATCTAATGACAAAAGATTTTTGTCTTCCAGTTGGAGGGCCATTGACAGGAAGGAAATATAATCACAATAATTTAAAGATTTCATGGTATTTTTTTTATAGCACTGGATAGAGAAATGAACTAATTAATTAAAGCTTTCGTGGTATTTTTTTTAGCACCGGATAGAGAAATGAACTAATTAATTAATTAATAAAAATGACATATCGCAAGACCAGAAATACATTTAATTATATTCGTAATTAGTGTGTCAAGTTGTTGGATGATTGGATGTTTTGAGAACTAAATGAGTGTACATTCTTTCTTCTTTTTAATTAATTAGGTGTTCAGATCAACACTTATTCATGGTCTTTAAATAATGTGATAAAGATTCCTGCACCCAAAACATGATAATCTTTCTATCATTATAAATTTCTTCTGGAATGGAAAAACTCTATTTTAAACTACTTTTTCTAATGAAATGTTGACACTTTTTTTGAATGGAAACCCCCAATTTTTAGGGAATATAATATAACCAAACAAACCACAGTCAAGTATAAAGAAATAAACTCACAAACAAACTTATATTAAGAGGAAATAAATTTCACATAACTAAAGAAATAAACTCATCCAAAATGCCTCCGGTAATTCGATTGAATGACCCGACCTGAGTTTTTGAAAGTTGACTTTAATACCGTATGAAACAACTCGGTAAAGGAAAAAGAAATAAACTTATATCAAGAGGAAACAAATCACATAACTGAAGAAATAAATTCACCGTCAAATTCCAAGTCTAAATAGAATCAAATCCATCTATATAAGGATGTTTCAACCACTGATCCAATAGTATCTTCTTAGATAATCTTAGCCCACCACAGACTCACTTAAAAAGTCATGATGTAAATGTAGTATTGGTAGTAGCTTAATTCCTTATATTCAGACAAATTTTTCCTATATCTTTCGATGTGTGGCTGGGGTGTTATATCAGTCTTAACCATTAAGCTAAGATACTATTGATGTAGCAGAAATATACACAGGAAAAAAAAAAGGACGGAGTTGAGTATATTCAGGGGGGGCCCCCCCACACAAAAGATTTTAAAAAAAAATTAAGTACTAAGGCCTACCTACTTGAATTGTGAGATTAAATTTGGGGTCCTTTACATAAATATACAACAAATAGAAAGTAATTACAAGAAAAGTGCATCAACCAAATAATTACAAAAATAATGTAATTATTATAAAAATAGTACAATTCACATTAATAAGAAAACCTAAAATCAAGGACAAACAACTTCCATAATTAATAATTCAAATTCAAATATTTGGATCTAACAACAAAAATAAATTCAAAATAATAATTCAAATTTAAATATTCAAATTCAAACTTTCATCTCCCTCACATACACTTTGAAATAATAGTCTGCCACTACACCGCCACTACCGCCGCAAATCTCCGTTACTTTTACTGTTCTGAAGAAGATTAGTAAAACATATTACTTTTGTGGCGTTAGTGAAGAGACTATCTCCGGAATGGGGATAGTCTCCTGGCCTCCAGAGATGTCTCGCACACCAACCTTGTCAATCAAAAATAAGTTAGACAACACGTACACCAACTGCCTCTAAAAAATGTGTGAATATTCTTTGGAGGGTAAACATTTTTACATATGTTGAAATGTTGAATACAAAAGAAAACATTAAGACAATTACAATAACGCCACAAAAGAAAGCAATGAAGAAGATTAGTAAAGCATATTACTTTTACTGTTCTGAATTTTTTTTTATAACTATTTTGTTACTCATAAATAATAAAATGGTTACCTTTGTATTTATGGTTAGCTACCAACTGCACCACATTCAAACGAAATTGGTAACTTAATAAAATTGAATTGGTTGCCTTGGTCTGAAGGTTTGGCTACCAACTGCACTATGAAAAAACTGCAGGTGTGGATGTGAATTAGTTACTTTGGTATGAAGGTTTTGTTACCTTGATACGAAGGTTTGTTTACCTTGATCTGAAGATTTGGTAACCAACTGTACTAAGAAAAAATTTAAGTGTGGAGGTTGATTGGTTACTATGACATGATAGTTTGGTTACCTTGGTATGAAGGTTTGGTTACCATCATCCAGTATTCATATCCACCGCCTGAATCTTCATGCTCAACTTGGTTACCATCATCCAGTATGCATCCATGAGTAGAAAGAGTTGATAACATTTTGGGAAGAATAATACTTGAAACATATTGTCTTTCATAATTGAGAAAAAAGAATCACATCATCAAGAAAAAAGGTAAACTGATTCAAGTTTTAAGAGACCATGGCAATATGAGAAAAGACCAAAGGGGGTGGAAGGAGTTAGAGGCAGATCCAAGAAGTCAAAACTCTGATTTTTTTCTTACTGGGATTAATTGGTTAAGGTAAGCACAGGAAGAAATAACATCAAACATCAACATTAGTTGGTATTGCACCAAATGGACAGAAGTCGGCCTACTATTCATCTTTTCACCATCGCCACCACCACCTGAAATAATACGTTGAATGTTGAATGAAGAAGAAGGGTGATGACTAAGTGCAGTTGTTATAGATGAGGAGAGAGAAGAAGCCATGAGTATAACTAATCCCTAAATTAAGGAATTCTAATTGCATACTAATTCCTTAAATTAGGGAATCCTAATTGCACAAATATTTTAAATAAATATGGAACTGTATTAGTTGTATAAAACTTTTATGAGTTGACTATTGTTGTAATTATTTTTAAAAATGTAATAGAATATGTAATTCTCCCTTAAATTTGTGCTTTATGGGCCTTGTGACAATCCATTTCATTTCTGCCCTTTAGAATAATCCATTTGGTTTCCGGCATGAAGATCAGAAGATGAAATTAGTCAAGTTCTTCATCTACTTTTTATTGGTACTAATTTCTCTCTTCTTTCTCTAATTAATTTGTGTTTTTTTCTCTCTCCTCTAGTCCTCTTTCTCTCATTTTTTTTGTTTTCGTTCATGGTTCATGGTTGTTTACTTTCTTTCAATTTCATTTGGGTGTTTACTTTCTTTCACATTGCCGTATTAGTGTTGAAATGGGATAATGAGTTTTTTGTTTCTTGAAAAAAGAGAGGAGATTTTTATGTTGGTGTTTGAAAAACCGGAATACCCTGTACCACCAGTTTGATTAATCTAGATTTTTTTTAGTGGACTTCATTATCTTTCTTTTGTTGGAAAATCTCAGTTATTCTTATTCACAATGAATGAATGATTAACTCTGGTTCAACTCATGTGATTTTTATTTGGGCAATTATGCAATTTCTCTGAGTTGTGGTGATATAGTGTTCAAATTAACAGACCTTTTTCATCTATACCTTGTTTTTCAATTGTTTCCTTTCTCTGACTCTGAATTGTGTGTGTGTGTGTGTATATATATATATATATATATATATATATATATATATATTATATGTGCAGAAATAAATTGGGGTTTAAAATTGTTGATACGAGGAGTTATCAATTCGATCTATGTTTGTTTGTGTTATAATATATTTTATAATGGTGGATGAATATATATTTTTTGACCCCTCCAAAAATAAATCATGACTCCGTCCCTGACAAAAAGTACCGTTTTCAGCTGAGATCAGAAAAAAACTAGAAAATTATATATATATACACACACACTACTGATCATATCATTTGCTTGTTTTTTTATGGATTTGGGGCTAAACTTGGAATTTTGCTGATTGCCAAAGACAGTCTTTTTGACGGAGTAGGGGATGATACATAAATACTCCTTCCGTTCCTAAAAAATTATCGTTTTAGAAGAAATAAATTATTCCAAAATATTTGTCGTTTATAACTTTCGAGGAGAATAAATTATTTACTTTTTTATATTACCCCTACATTTTCTAATTGTCTCAAGAAATTCTTTTCCTTGTATTAATAGTTTTCAACTTCCCATAAAGGGTAGTGATGAAATTTCAAACAAATTTTACTTGGTAAATGATGCTTTCTTAATCCATGTGCTAAAATCGTAAATGACAATCTTTTAGCAACGGATGTAGTAAAAGATAAAGATCTCTAAAAAGTAACATACAGGGGTAGTAACAAAGAGGAAGATTAAGTTGGATTTTGTTAAAAGGATCCGCTTATTATATATTTTTCTAAAAAAAAATTCATTAAAATATATTTACATAATTAACAATTAAAAAATCGACATAAATATTCGTAATATATACCATTTTCCACAAAAATTGGGTAAACTATGATAAGGTTTGCATGAGCTTACCGATCTTAATTTACGAGCTGAACATTGTGAATATATAAATATGCATTTGTATTATTTACTCCTATTCTATTAAAAGGAAAAAAAAATTAATTTTCCCCCAGTCAATTTGTAAAATTTTCAAATTTAAGATTAATATACATTTATTTAATTTTAATCAATATAAAAGTTAATATTTAAAAAAATTAAAAAATACAAGGTAATTATTTTAAAGAATTAAAAAAATCACAATATAATTTAAATTTTATAAAAATATGATCAAACTGAAATAATTTTCTTTTGAAATGGAGGGAATATTTTATACCCAAACTGAAATACTTTTTTCTTTTGGGTTAATTAAATATTTTAGTACATTTTAAAAATAATTATAATAATGGTGCATAGATAAAATAATTATAAAAATAATATATTTTTCCATATTTATTTATAAAATTAATACATTTGAATATGTCCATAATTATCTCCCTTATCTCTTCTAGTTAATTATTCTGCATACTACCAAAAAAGTGAAAATGGATTGAAGATAACTCACCCTAAAACACGCCTCTCCTCATAAACTTTGGCTAGAACATTCCCCTCTTCCCCATCACCACAGCCGAGAAATCCCCTTCTCTAAAAAACACCATTATAGTGGTGCTTGTTTCACAATCCTATGCAGTCATCATTGCACCATATTGTTGAAATATGTATGGTCCCTATCCATTGCGTTGGCAATTAAATGATGAGTTCCCCCTCACGCATGTTGAGTATATTTCTATGCAGATGAAGATATCTTGAATTCTCTGATGGCTATAACATATACTAATAATTAATATTATTTTGGTATTAAAATGAGAATTTGAAATTTTCTATATATTAGTATATGTTATATTTGTTTGAAATAAGTTTAGACATATCAATCAGGTTACCAACATGTTTTGTCGGAAATGAAATTTAATTGGTAAATTGTTGTCGTTTCCGTAATTGGATTCTATGGAGCTGCATTTGGAAGTGCGGACGGTGGTGGTGGCATATTCGTCCCAATGCTTACCTTGATAATTAGATTTGATCCAAAATCAGCAACTGATAGAAGAAATTGGTAACCAAACATTCATACCAAGGTAACCAAACCTTCATACCAAGGTTACCAATCCACCTCTACACCTGCAATATTTTTATAGTGCAGTTGGTAACCAAACCTTCATACCAAGGTAACCAAACCTTCACACCAAGGTAACCAAACATTCATACCAAGGTAACAAAACCTTCATACAAGGGTAACCAATCCACATCCACACCTGCAATTTTTTCATAGTGTAGTTGGTAGCCAAACATTCAAACCAAGGTAACCAATTCAGTGTTATTAGGTTACCAAATTATTTTGAATGTGATGCAGTTGGTAGCCAAACCTTCATGCATTGGGTAGCCAAACTTTTATACCAATGTAACCAATTCAGTTTTATTAAGTTACCAATCCTTCTGCAGATGGGTGTTTGTAGGAGAGGATATTATTATCGCTCAACATTTACATTCTTTGGTCAATTGCATTCAACAAATACGAACAAGATTCTCGAACCTGCAACTATTTCATATACTTCTATGTGTTTCATATTTTTGTATTTGTATTATTCTTCTTCATCTTACAGAGAAGAGTGCATCTGTTTTCTGAATGTTTCTCATGACAGGTTGAAATTGCCAAAGCTTATGAGAAAGGTGGTGCGATATGTCTTAGTGTTTTGACTGACAAGAAGTATTTTCAAGTCTCTTTCAGCATTTCAGTCCTCTCTTGATTCTATCACTTCCATTTTTAATATAGTTGTCTGTAAAGGGGGTTAATATAGATGCAATTCTGTTAATTGCTGGTGTTTTACCCGATCTTGAATTTGAATTATTATTTTGAATTTGAATTTATTTTTGTTGTTAGATTTCAGATATTTGAATTTGAATTATTAATTATGGCAATTATTTTTCCTTGATTTTAAATTTTCTTATTAATGTGAATTGCGTTATTTTTGTAATTATTTTGTGAATGCACTAATAATGTAATTACTTTTTAATTGTTGTATATTAATGTTAAGGACCTTTTTCTTTTTGTCTTATTCTTTTTTGTCAAGAACTAACATACCTGGTACTAGAAGGAACAGGGGAGTTACAATGCCTATGAATGGCCCACACCTATACTCAATGAATCTCTTTCCCTTTTTTATTGGGCCGACAATGACAAGATTGATTAACGAAGTGAAAATGTAAAAACCAAAAAATAAATATAAATTATTTGCAAAAGTAGGAGATTTGGTTTGAGTAAGGGTGTAAATGAACCGAGTCGATCCGAGTATTGAGTTGCTCAAATTTGGTTCACAAAATTTATCGAGAATAAAATAAAGTTTGATTGAGGCTCATTTAGCTACCGAGTCGAGCACGATTCGGAATCGAGCCCGAGCAGTTTGGACTTTTCCAACGAATATGATCCAAGTATCAATAGAAAATTATAATTTGAGGAGATTCGAGTAATTTATCGAACTTTAAAATGTGCTCATATTTGACTCATTTATATTTTGAGTCGAGCTCGAATAGAACTTTTAGTCGAGCGAGTACGAATCGAGCCCGAACTGTTTGCTAATTTTACAGCCTTAGGTTTGAGTGTTAAATATTACCTTTGCAAATTAAATAAATTATATTAAATGAATAATTTTTTAAAATATATATATATTTTCAAACTCTACAAAAATTAAATAATCAAACATACACTGGTATAAATGCTACAAAGTTATGTTATCAAACAAATATTCATGATTAAATGACATTTTTACACTTATTTTGCACATTTAAATATATAATTATTGTGATGCCCCCAAAATAGGTATACAACACCCATTCTGAGTCGCCAAATATATGTTACAGAAAGCAAACTACAACTTCAATAATACAATTGTAAATGCAAAATACGCACAACACATCTTGTGAGTTTAAATACAAATATTGTCTTACAGACAATATCCACACTCAAATAAGTCCTCATTATAATTATTCAAACACTATTTTACGTAAATAGTGAGGATCTGCTAAAACATCTTTCTAGAACCATCACTCCGTTACTCGAATTAGTTTATGCTATGTTTCACCTCCACGAGAAAAATGGAACAAAAAGGAAAGGGTGAGCTCAACTAGCTTAGTGAAGAATATTATGACTAAGATAATATACAACAAATTATCGTTAGTCTTCAACAGGAGAAATCGATAAAATACAATGTACAATAAGTTTTAGATCAACAACCGCAATGAAAAACAATAATCCATTAGAAGAGTCAAGAGAGAATGAGTTCTACTATCTTCTAAGATTTAAAAGTCCATTATTAATATTTTATCCTCAGTAACAACAATCAATATACATCTTTAATCAAATATTCATCTTTGCACTACATGCCAAAGATATTCATTTCATATCACCAGGTTGGTCATGTTCATCTCAACACTGCTCATCTTTTGACTACTGGCCAAAGATATTCATCGATTAATCATTCATCTTTGCACACAGCCAAAGATATTTAGTAATATCATCATTTAGGATGAGGATGATGAAAATATTTTAAAGAAAACGAATCCGGTGATACGAGGAAGGACAAATAGTAGGAATTCGTATAACAGTTTATCCAAGGTCAATAATACTTTATAATAACCAATTTTGAAGCAAAATTCAAGAATAAAGATCAAAACATGGATACAATCAAAGATAGTAACCATAATAGACATCTTGGACAAAAAGAAGAAAATTTTATTTTTAGGTGAATAAGGTTTGATTCGTGAATAGTCTTGATAACGTGAATAAAGAACTAGACACAAAAAGTTTCAAATTTGATAAAAGTTCATACCAACATTTCTAAGATAATGATATTGAAGAAAATATCATTTTAAGAAGAATATAACACCCCTTACTTCAAAAAAATATACGATTCTTACGATGGAATATCCAGATAAGTGTCAAGGAAACTTGCAGACCGATGAATAGAAACTCACAAAGTATCTAAATAATCACAAAATACACTCAATAATCTAGAGAGAGAAAGAGAAAAATTTTTCCGTGTGATTTTCAATTCTAACTTAGCCTCTATTTATAGGAAAATGTTAGCAGACTTGACCTATAACCCCGATGGCTTTACTCGCTACTATTCCCACCCACCACATTTGAAATAAATTCAAGACATTTCTTCACCAACCACAAGTAGAGGCCCACTAAATTCTAGAATTTTCCAAAGAAAATCATTTATAAACCTAATTTCAATCACCACCTCTTAAAATTCATAACAAATCATACGCTCATTTTTAACGGTTCAAAATTTGTGGACATATACTCAACTTATATATGTATAACATATCCAAAAATTACAATGATCCAACTAGTCGTATTAAAATTATAACTCACACAATATATCTCAAAAACACCGGTTTAATTTTTAATACCTTCATTCAAAAAAAAATACCGATAAAACACCTCAACATTAACTCTTTCATTTTTAACCACAATAAATATATCCAACATTTATATCCACATAAAATAAATATTCCCTTATCATATGAATCAATAATTAATTATTCACAAATAATATTACGTAATCACATTTACGACAACCAAAGTCGTTCCAGGAAAGGGGCTTTCAATAAGAATTTCTCCTTATTATGGCCGCAATTAGGTAACCAAACCTCTCCTCGATGTAACTTTCTAGACATTGCCAATAATGCTATCTAATAATATTATTCAAATAATATGAAATATTGATCCGATAATAGAAATCTTGTCAATGACAATTATTGAAACAACAATAATATAAAATATCAACGCAAGCAATTATTGAATCAATAAAATAAAATATTGAACGAAGAACTACCGTAACAATTATTGAGTAGTGCCTTCTTACGTAAGGATCAATAATTCATCAATCACGTGCATCCACGCCAGACATCGTATTTTAACCACGGGTATTCCAACAAGTGTTAATTCAGAATAACTACGCCGTTATTTATAAAAAAACTCAAACTTGTCGTTTTCTTCATCCGACAGTTATTCATTATGGGGCCCATAAATGATCGGCGAATCTCACGAATAATATTCTACGACAACAAGAATATTCCACGACCAAACGAATATTCCCCGACAACAATGATTATTTTATAACCACTTGCATATTTTGCAAAATTTGCACATTTCACCCATAACCAGAGAATTATATCAAATTAATACCTTATTATTCACAAATATAATTAGAGAAAATTCGATTTTATTTATAATAAGTCGGGGTCTTACAATTATTGTTATGATATTTATTATCAACGTCATTAATTGTACTAGTTCCATCCAAAATGATACTGATCTTTAAATGCTACAAAGTTCCTTAAATATAGAGCTATAACCGTTCTTGTTTAATTATACTAGTTTCATCCCAAAATATGAGTCATCATCTTTGATTTTTAAACTTTTTTTTATTTTATCCATATTAATTTTGTGTTTAAACTCTAATAAATCTAGCCACACATAGCTTAATTCATAGGGTTACAAGAAAAATCTATGTCTAATTTTTAAATGGAAAGAATATATAGAAAACGGAGACAGAGATCGTTGCTCCTTCAGAAATCCCACATAGGTCCGCTTCGATCGACTTTCTTCAAAAATTATACGATTTATGTGTTCAATGAGTTTCAATTGAACAGGAGGAAGGATTTCGACGTGGTGCACATACAGCTCATCACCGTTGAACATCTGATTCTCGTATGTGGAAAAGTTTAAAGGGGAAAAATAAAGACAATACAAGAATCAAGATATATACTCACTTAATTCGTCCTTTAATAGTTTTAGAACTGTGCACAAGAATTAAAAAAATAATTATATTATATTAAATATAATATTAATTGTCTATAATATCCTTAAACATTAATCATAATATTCATATAGAATAGATTATTAAAAGTTAAATTTTTTTTTCTTAAATTTATTTTGTATCGTAATTTAGTATGTCGAGTTTAAAAGTGGACGACACTTCTGGGAAATTGAAATTCCAAATATGATCAGTACAAGGGCCAACTTTGGAATAATGGAATGGAATTGTAGTATGTGGTAACAACACCAACACAAAATGGTGTGTATATATATATAGTTCGCTTCTTTAACGAATTGGAAGGAGCGAATTAAGAACGAACTGGCTATAATGATGATTTTTTAAAATCATTATAAAGCATGAAAATCGATTTTTATGGTATAGCGGTGAACAAATCGTCGCTATAACCGATTAAACTCTAGTTATTTTGGAGATATATATATATATATATATATATATATATATATATATATATATATATATATATATATATATATATATATATATATATATATATATAAGTTTCAAAAGCATAATTCTTAAATGACATAAGTTCCTTAAGTAACATTAATATTTAAAAACAAAAACTCAGCCCCTTCACTCCCGCGTCTGCGATTCTCTCTCTCTTTGCTCCAAATACGACCCAAGCGAACTCAGACAATACGAGCCTTCCTTGTCTCCAGCTCCCAAATCGCTAGCCCTAGCCCAAACGATTCTCTCTCTCTTCTCTCCAAATACGAATTCTTCCCATACCCAAGCCCTAGTTTCTCTCTAAGATTCGCGATTTAGGCAACCATAACTGAGAATCGCGACCTATTTCGCTGTGCCCCAGATTTGCTGAGAACTGGTAGCCTATTTCGCTGTGAAGAAAAGCCTGTTATAACTCAGTTTCTTATTTTAGAACAAAAGCCGAACTTCTCAAAAAATCAGGTACGTGTAACTTAGTTTCATATAACTCGAAATCTTGCTAAAATCTTCATGTTACAACCCTTGATTGTCAGACTTCTTCAATTTTAGTATAACAGTTCGGTATTTTGGTATTAGTTTGGAAGAATTTTGTGTATGTAAGTTCCTCTGTGATGATATGCCCTGTATGTGAGACCCCAGATTTTATGAATAAATATTTAATTTTCTTGAAATAATTTTGTGAATATTATGGTGTGGATTTGATATAATGTTATAGTTGTGGATAGTATTCATAAATTTTGTAAAGTAAGCAAGTGGTTATATAATATTCGATTGGTCGAGGAATATTCATTGTAATACCTAAATAAATATTATCAAGACAATCATTGGTGGACCCCATTAACGAAAGTATTGTCGTAGTTAGAAAACGACAAAATTATCTTTCTATAAAAATAACTACGGAGGTGTTACCATTAAAAACCGTTGAACTACCCTTAGTAGTAAAAGTATAATGTCTGGCGCGTGGTTGCATAGTAGCATACCGGTATTGATTATTGATGTTTACGTTTGAAAGTCACTCGGTTATACTCAATTATTGCTACGATAATTGTTGCATCATATCTCTCATATTATTGATTCAATTATTGTTTAAAGATCATCCGCATAATATGTTATATTATTAAATCAATAATTGAGACGGAAAGTTATTCATATTATTATTTGCAATATTGACAATGTCAGAAGTTCATCGAGGAGAGGTTAGGTCACCTAATTGCTGCGCAATAAGGAGAAATCCTTATCGGAAAGCCCTCTTTCCAGGAACGACTTGGTTGTTAAATATTGTGAATTATAATATTAATGATGAATAAGTTCGTGTTGATTAAATATGAATTTTATAGTTCTATTGTGTTGGAATTATTTGTGTTAGTTGAAATTGACATTTGTTTCGATAATAATTAATGTCTGGAGGTTATATTGTTCAATCGGGTATTCGGGGCACTTTTCGTGTCGAGTTATTATTCACGAGTTACTATTTACGAGTTACTATTCAATGGATACTATTCACCCGTAAGATATATTTCTTTTCGGTCCAAATTATTTTTGGGTACAATATTATTCCATGAGGAGATGTCTTTAATTTTTTTGAATAGTTGGTTGAAGATATAATAAGTAAATCAATATGGACCATTGGTGGAAAGTTATAATAGTGAATCAATATGGATCATTGATTTAAAGTTTTAATAGTAAATCGGTATGGACCGTTGCTTTAAGTTTTAATAGTAAACTAATATGGATAGTCCGTTTAAAAGTAAATCAATACAGATAGTTCATGAATTAATTACTATTAGATCCATTCTCCTATAATTAAGCTCATTCCTTCATTATTTCTTACGAATTCACTGAAACTCTAGAGAGAGAAACTATAAAGAGAAAGAAGAAAAGTATTCTGCTACTTCACTACTTCATTATCCAATTTCTTCTAAGGTAGGGGATATTATTTGATGTACTCGTAAGGGGTATTCTTTCTTTCTTATTCATGAAGAGAACTTCTGTTATTCCATTCTTTATTATTATGTTGGAATAACCTGTATACGCCGGATACCCTATACTTGGTGATATTATTTTGTTATTCCATTTTTATTATTCTGTTGGAATAACCTGTTTATGCAAAGTACCGCATACATGGTGAAATTCTTCTAATATTCCGTTCTTTATTATTCTATTGGAATATCCTGTCTGTGCGTTTACTCCGGACCTAGTTCCATTATTTATTATTCTGTTGGAATAACCTGTTTATGCGAAGTACCGCATACATGGTGAAATTCTTCTAATATTCCTTTCTTTATTATTCGTCAAAATATCCCACATGCGTGCGTTACGCCGGACCGGTTCGATATTTATTATTCCGCCGAATATCCCTGTCTGTAACGCGTTACGCCTGGGACTGGGTTCCATTATTTATTATTCATTGGGAATAACTTTTGTTTCATGCGCCTATCGCGCGTATGGTGAATCCTTCATTATTCCATTCTTTATTATTACATTGGAATAACTCACATCTATGTGGATTACCACATTCATGGTGAATGATCCTTTGTATTCATTCCTTATTAAATTGTGAAAATGATCTGTATACGTGGATTACCGCATGGAGGGTGAAAATCCATTTGCAGTTTCATATATTCTATTATACTCAGTTGGTTAAAGTTTTGGCTTCTATAATCCATGAAATTAGTGGAATATCCTTGATATTTGCGCTTCATCCAAAGATCTTTTCATGGAAATATTCTTCCGAGCATTCTTGAATTTTCTTGCACTGAAAGCGGTATCATGTTGACAATTTGGACGTTATTGAGTTCGGGATAAATTAACTTATAAATCTTTAAAATTTATTCTTGAACTTGTTTTATTGAATTGTCATCATCCTCATGCTTATATTATGTTGAAAGTCATCTTTGGCTTACGTGCATAGATGGACTTGGTATGATTATGACGAGGATTATTTGGTATAATCGTGACCGTAATGTGACGTAATGATTTGGTAAAAGTCCTCATTGGCACCGTAGTTCATTGGTGGACAGTTGTTGGTATGATTATGACCAGGGATTATTCGGTATAGTCATGACCATTGATGATTACATGAATATCCTTGGCCGTGGAACAAGGATGATTCGATTTTATTTATTAAGATGAGTCTCAGCGATAAAAGTGATGAAAAACTTTTTAAATCATAAAAGATAGTAGATTTTATATTCTACTATATTCTATCAGTTTAACATTATTGAAGGCTAATGATAATTTATTCTGCATTATCTTAGTCATAATATTTCTTACTGGGCTAGTTGAGCTCACCCTTTCTTTCACTGTTCTCTTCCAGAAATGAGAACGTAGCTGGGACTAGTCGGGGAACAGAGTGATGATCCTAGATGGTGCATTAGTAGTCCTCACTATTCTGTGAAATAGTGTGATAATAAATGTAATGAGGACTCCATTGAGTATGAATATTGTCTAGATGACAATATTTGTATTAAAACTCACAGCCTATGTTTTGTCGTATTTTACACGATTGTTGTATAATTAAGTTGTATTTGTGTTCAGTACCTTGTATCTGGCGACTCCAGATGGGTGATGTATACCTATTTTGAGGGTGTCACAGTTGGTATCAAAGCTTAGGGATATGATCCCTGGCTGAGATGTGAGACAAGAACTAGGAGGGGAGAGACGGGGAATTCCTTTGCTAGTATGACCTACCTAAGTTTATTTGGTATTTAATTGGCCGGTTAGAGTATATGGATAATATGTGACATGTTAATTAACCCTTGTTTTGTGGCAGTATTTGAAAATGGCATCCAAAAATGTTGGGATAAGCAATGAAGGACATGAGACCATTGAGTCACCAACGATCAATATCCAGGATAATGTGCAACAGGAAGACAATAATCCTCAGGTAAACAATAACACCGATGAAATGATGAACGATGGGATGTTCAGAGGTTTTATGCAATTCATGCAAAATCAGGCGAGAGAGACTTGTGTTCATAATGCAGGTGGAAACAATGGCAACCACGGTCATTTGGTCAACGCTAAGCGATTCAAAGTCTTTGGGACCACCGGAGTTTTGGGAAAGCCGAACCACTTAAGGTGGAGACGTGGTTAAAGCAAATCACCAAGATATTTGATGTCTTGGGATGCTCCAGGAGCAAAAGGTTCCTTTGACACCTTTATGTTGCGTGAAAGAAGCAGATTATTGGTGGGAATCAAAACGTACCCGACTCGACGACTCAAGATGTCTTGGGAGAAGTTCCAAGAGTCACATTCAACAACAAGTACTTTCCGAAAGTATTAAATCACATGAAGGAGGTGGAGTTTATCAAGTTGGAACAAAACAATATGACCGTGTTGCAAAGACGAGGCTAAGTTTGTCGAGTTATCCTATTTCAGATCCCATTTGGCCGATAATGAGGGCGAATGACGCGAATGTTTCTAAGAGGTTTGAAACCCGATATATCGTCAATACCTCATTTCACACAAACTTTGTTTATATTAGGATGTTGTGAATAGGGCTCGATTATTGGAGTAGCGATAATGATTCAAAGACAACAAAAGGTAACGACCA
The DNA here is from genome assembly GCA_020205605.1 of Panax ginseng. Classification (NCBI taxonomy): domain Eukaryota; kingdom Viridiplantae; phylum Streptophyta; class Magnoliopsida; order Apiales; family Araliaceae; genus Panax; species Panax ginseng. The sequence goes on along the minus strand of CM035148.1, from coordinate 26,461,645 downwards.
ACAACACGATAATAATCGTATTGCTGGTAATGATCATCGGAACAATGATAACCATCGTGGGGGAAATTATCACGCCAAGAATGGTAACCACTTTTGTGGTAATCATGGCCAAGATAATAGAAGTGGAAATTTCAAGAAGAGAAGGTTCAATAATGATGGAAAGACAACAGCACCAGCACCTATTAAGGAAGGAGAACGACCGCCAGTCGTATGCTTCAAATGCGGAGGGGAGGGACATATCAGTCCAAACTGCGTGATGCAGTCCAAAACATGTTACAATTGTAGAAAAGAAGGTCACCTAGCCCGATTTTGTCGTGCACCAAAGTCAAGTCCAGCTAGGATAGTGATGCCAAAGGGTGTCCCAGACAAGCCAAAGCCGGTAGTTTAAGATAGAGCATTTTTTTTACGAGGAACCTGAATAAAATTTTCACGGGTAAGTTAATCATAAACTCTTGCAAAGTCTATATCGTGTTGGATACCGGTTCTACGCACTCTTTTATTTCACCTAGTTGTGTTCAATGTTTGAATTTAACTCTGGAGAAGTTAGATTTTGATTTATCTGTTGAAACTCAGTTGGGAGAAACCTTCGTTACATCTACTATTTATAAATCTTGTTTAATTCAAATCGACACTTTCACGTTACATGTCGATCTTATCTCTTTGAAAATACTTGCCTTTGATGCGATTTTAGGAATCGATTGGTTAACTACTCATCATGCTTTTCGTAAGGTTGTTAGCTTTTATATACCTAACCAACCTGTTATGCGAATTCAAGCAACCAAACCACTAAAGTCAATCATTGTCATATCAAGCCTTAAGTAAAGAGCCCGATCCTTTCGTTGCTGACTTCCTTGTGTGAAATGCACTGAAGCCAGACTTTCGGTAGGCGATGTCGTGAATGATGATGGCAAGTTGATAGGTATCAATGTGACATACTATCTAAGTCTTGGATGAGGGTCACAGTTTTGAATGATATTTCTATTGTAAATAAATTTTCTGACGTATTCTTGAAGACTTCTTAGTCTACCCCTAGAGCGTAAAATTGAATTTTGTATTGACCCCAGTACAAAACCCATTTCTTAAACCCTCAAATATTTCATCAACTAAAATAAACGTAACATACGCCAAAGACGTTGGCTTGAGCTGTTGAAGATTACGATCGTACCATTCAATATCATTATGGAAAAGCGAACGTGGTAGTTGACGCGTTGAGTAGAAGATCGTATGCGTTTACGAGTGCGATGTTGTTAACACAAAAACCCATTTCTTATAACTTACAAATGATGAAGATAGAGTTAAAGACTCTGGTGACCCACGTGAAGATAACAAATATACGAGTAGAATCGATTTTAATCGATAAAGTTAAAGTCACTCAAGCTACACACCCGAATCTGATGAATACGAAGAAGAAGGTTCAAGAGGGCGTTATTCTAGAATCAAGAATCGACGAAGAGAGGAAATCTCAATCCTCGATTTAATTGGCCCATTTGAAATCCTCGATGAAGTAGGAACTGTGGCTTATAGACTCGTTTTACCGCCAAGTATGTCACGTGTTCATAACGTTTTTAACGTATCGACGTTACGTAAATATGGGGATGACCCGAATCACATTATTAATTTAGAACCGGACGAGATAGCGGATGATTTAACGTATGAGGAGATACGTGTTAAAATCTTGGATAAGGAGGATTATATTCGACACTCAAAGGTTATACCTCAAGAGTTAAAATCTGAAATGAAGTCAAGATAACCTCACCTCTTCAGCATATCAGGTACGTACGTAAATTTCGAGGGCGAAATTCCATAAGGAGGGGAGATTGTGAGACCCCTGATTTTATGAATAAATATTTAATTTTCTCGAAATAATTTTATGAATATTATGGTGTGGATTTGATATAATGTTTTAGTTGTGGATAGTATTTATAAATTTTGTAAAGTAAGCAAGTGGTTATATAATATTAATTGGTGAGAATATTCGTTTTAACGAGGGAATATTGTGACGACAAGACAATCATTGGTGACCCCCTAAGCGGAAGTATTGTCGTAGTTAGAAAGCGACAAAATTATCTTTCTATAAAAATAACGGCGGAGGTGTTACCGTTAAAAGCTGTTGAACTACCCCAGTAGTAAAAGTACGATGAATGGCGTGGTTGAATAAAGAAAGATTGAGGTATTGATTATTGATGCTTACGTGAGAAGTCACTCGTTTATACTCAATTATTGCTTCTGATAATTGTCGCATCATATCTCTCATATTATTGATTCAATTATTGTTACAAAGATCATCCGCATAATATGTTATATTATTAAATCAATAATTGAGACGGCAAAGTTATTCATATTATTATTTGCAATATTGACAATGTCTAGAAGTTCTGTCAAGGAGAGGTTTTGTCATCTAATTGCGCGCCAATAAGGAGAAATCTTTATCGGATAGACCCCACTTTCCTGGGAACGACCTGGTTGTTAAATATTGTGAATTATAATATTAATGATGAATAAGTTCGTGTTGATTAAAGATGAATTTTATAGTTCTATTATGTTGGAATTTTTTGTGTTAGTGGAAATTGACATTTGTTTCGATAATAATTGATGTCTGGAGGTTATATTGTTCAATCGGGTATTCGGGACACTTTTCGTGTCGATGTCTATTCACGAGTTACTATTCACGAGTTACTATTCAATGGGTACTATTCACCCGTAAGATATATTTCTTTTCGGTCCAAATTGTGACGACCCCAAAATAGGTCCATTCCATCCAACCCATTCTGAGTCGCCAAATACATGGTACAGAAAACAACTACAACTTTATTACAATAATTGTCGTGCAAAATACAACAACACATATCTTTGTGAGTTTGGATATAAATATATACCAAATGTGACACATGTCCCGACCATGACATGACACCTCATAGTGACACCCTTACATAAAGGTATAGTCAAAAAGCATTTTAGAAACTAAAATCTTTGGGAAGTGCTAAAGGAAACAACCCGATACATGGGAGGCCATGCTTACAGGTTATGATAGATATATCATATGGCCTGCAATTATCCTTGGTTGACCAATAGACCCCAAAGAAAAATGAGAAGATTACTTATCATATTCTTCCATTTTGGTGAGTCTTCTCTTGATTTATCATTATCTCCTTTGTCTCAAATTGAGAATTATACTTCAAACAAACACCAAGATTATATAGGTAGTCTTCATAAATATACTCAAGCAAGTGGATGAGCACAACTCTATCTTATGATGACACGAGGTTGTATATCATTAGACATCTTGTATGATAGTGACAAAACACCCTTCCAACGTTGGGTTCGCTTTCTCCCTATATGATTCACCAAATATAAATACTAAAAGATGTATCAACACAGCACATCTATCTTTGTTTAGGGAGAACTCCTGACTAGAGACCACCGATTCTATTCCCTTGTTACCCCATTTCGACGCACTACACTTTTATTACCTGAAAGGATTTGTGAAGCAAAAGGGTGAGCACAACTAGCTCAGTAAAGAATATCATGACTAAAGATAATTAAATTATCAATAGCCTTCATCAATAACAAATCAGAGATTTAGAACATATGGTAGATGATAAAAATTTCAACCATAGTTGCAGCGGAACGAGCAATCCATTAGAAGAGTCAAATAGACAATACAGTCTATTATCTTCTCCATGTTAAAAGTCCACCAACAATGTTTTATCCCTGTAACATCAATCAACAGTTCCTTTCCACAATTATATGAATAACTCATAATCATAATTGTAATTCTAAATTCCTCTTTGCATCCAAGACGAAGATAATTTTCATCACCTGTCTTTACCTGAAACATCAAAGATCATGGTTATACCAAATCACAGTTCCTGTTCATAATCATACTAATAAATTCATCTTTGCACTACGGGCCAAAGATATTTAAATCAACGATTCATCTGCACTCTACAGGCCAAAGATATTCAAACAACAGTCATCTTTGCACTACGGGCCAAAGATATTCAACAACAATTCATCTTTACACTCGGGCCAAATATATTCATCAAGCAGTTCATATTTGCACTTTCTGAGGCCAAATATATTCATCAACAGTTCATATTTGCACTACAGGCCAAATATATTAATATCTCAAAGAAATATATAATCATTTCAGAATTTATATAAACAATAATTATAACCATGTTGATCATTTCACCTTTGCACTTAAGCTAAAGATATTCAATTATAAATTCAATGGTCATGATCATACCAGTCAACAATTCAACTTTGCACTACTGGCCAAAGGGAACCCATAGTCATGATCATACCCAAAAATCTACCCATCTTTACACTCAAGTCAAAGAGAAATATCATCATTAGGGTTATAAATATGTTATATATAATAATAAAATCAATATAATCAAAACATCTAGATTTAATCTCAAGAGTAATATTCATAAATCAACTATAATTTGGTCAGAAAAAGAAACCAATTTTATTGTGAATAGTACCCGTGAATAGTAACTCGTGAATAGTAACTCATGAATAGTAACTCGTGAATAGTAACTCATGAATAATAACCTGTCGTGAATAGTAACTCATGAATAGTAACTCGTGAATAGTACTACTCCGTATTTATACATAAATCGTGAGTATCGTAAATAATTTCATATACATAAATAAAGTCTTAGTATCACGTGAATAGTACATCATATATCGTGAATAGAACCATATCGTGAATAGTAACCCTGAGCACACAAAAAGGTAGAAATTCTACAATAAAATCCATACCAATATTGCGTTATAATGATATTGAAAGAATAACATCATTATGAAGAAAATAACATTCCTTCTGATCCTTAAAATCCCTTACCTCAAAAAGCAAGACTTACATTTGGATATGGGATGATATTTGAAGGAAACTTGCAGCGATGAATATCAACTCACCAAGTATCTAAATACTCACAAAATACACTCAATAATCTAGAGAAAGAGAAAGCTTATGTTTACGGTGTGATTTTCAATTCTAACTTAGCCCTCTATTTATAGGAAAATTTTAGTTGAGACTTGACTGCAACTTTGATGGCTTTACTGCTACTATTCCCACCCACCACATTTGAAATAAAATTCAGTACATTTCTTCACCAACCACAAGTGGGGCCCACTCAATTCTAGAATTTTCCACCAAAATCATTTATAAACCTAATTTACGAATCATCACCTCTTAAAATTCATAACAAATCATACGTTCATTTTTAACGGTTCAAAATTTGTGGACATATACTCAACTTATATATGTATAACATATCCAAAAATTACAACGATCCAACGGTCGGATTAACTGTCGGAAGAAGTAAACAACAAAATTGAATAACAGCGTAGTTGTTACGAATTAACACTTATTGGAATACCCGATGGTTAAAATATAGTAATGTCGCGTGGTTGCATTAAAGAAGCACTGCGGTATTGCATAAAGATTGTTGAATTATTGATCCTTACGTAAGAAGGCACTAATCAATAATTGTTAAAGTAATTACTTTTAATATTTTATTTTATTGATTCGATAATTCTTTGCGTTGATATTTTATATTATTGTTATTTTAATAATTGTCCTTTGCAGACGATTATTTTCCATTATCGGATCAATAATTCATATTATTTGAAATAATATTATTAGATAGCATTATTGGCAATGTCTAGAAAGTTACACAATGAGAGGTTTGGTCACCTAATTGCGGGCGCCAAGAAGGAGAAATCCTTATCTGAAAGCCCTCTTTCTCACAGGAACTACTTTGGTTGTCATAATTGTGATTCTGTAATATTATTTATGAATAATTAATTTTTGATTTACATGATAAAGAAATTTTTATTTGATGTGGATATAAATGATGGATTTATTTATGTGGTTAAAATGAAGGAGTTAATGTTGAGGTGTTTTATCAGTATTTTTGTCGGAATGAAGGTATTAAAAATTAAACCAGTGTTTTTGAGATATATTGTGTGAGTTATAATTTTTAACCCGACCGTTGGATCGTTGTAATTTTTGGATATGTTATACATATATAAGTTGAGTATATGTCCACAAATTTTGAACCGTTAAAAATGAGCGTATGATTTGTTATGAATTTTAAGAGGTGGTGATTGAAATTAGGTTTATAAATGATTTTGGTGAAAATTCTAGAATTGAGTGGGCCCCACTTGTGGTTGGTGAAGAAATGTACTGAATTTTATTTCAAATGTGGTGGGTGGAAATAGTAGCGAGTGTAAAGCCATCAAAGTTCTTGAGTTAAGTCCGCTAAAATTTTCCTATAAATGGAGGCTAAGTTAGAATTGAAAATCACACGTAAACATAAGCTTTCTCTCTTTCTCTCTCTCTAGATTATTGAGTGTATTTTATGAGTATTTAGATACTTGGTGAGTTGATATTCATCAGTGCAAGTTTTCTTCAGCGTCATCTCGATATCCAATCGAAGTCTTTGCTCTCTTTTGAGGTAAGGGGTAGTAAGGGATTTTAAGGGTTATTATGTTTTTCAGTTCGTACTTCTCCTGACCTTCAGAAAATTCTGGAAAAATTTGAAATGATATGTTGATGAGTTTTATTGATTTTGTCCAAAAATGGTGATTTTTGGATGTATAGATTAAGAGTTATGAATTTTATGAGAAAAGACTATTTTAAAAGTAATCGCTTATAACTCCTTATGGTTAACTCCAAAATTGATAAAATTTTTATTGGGAGTACATCTATATAATATCAGTGTACTCTGTGAATTTTGGAATTTTTAGATAAAAGTAAAATTTATGATAAATGTCTAAATATTCGACGGTTTTGGCCATATGAAAAATAGTAAATGAATTTTAAAAATTCTAAGAAAAATATATGTTCAATATGGGACTATATTCTGCTAAATCCCAGAAAAGAAATATTTTTGAACTGATTTGGTATTTTTCATGAAAATGGACTAGTTATGAATAAATGAGTTAAATATGTTATGTGAAGGAAGAAAATTAGAAAATATGATTTTATGGCTTGAGAATCATATATGTGGTATATGCAGATTTTTGATGAGGGTTTTGGTTATTGGTGATGAAATCTTATAAGTTTGGCATTTTATGATGATTAAATGCATTATTTAGTAAAGTGTAAACAATTAAAATAAATTGTTTATAAGTTTAAGAAATGTTATTCTTTCAATATCATTATTTGAAATATTGGTATGGATTTTATTATTGAATTTTTACCTTTTTGTGTTAGGGGTTACTATTCATGAGTTCTTATTCACGAGTTCTTATTCACAGGTCTTATTCACACTACAAAATTTGTTTCTTTTCTAACCAAATTATAGTTGATTTATGAATATTACTCGGAGATTAAAACTATATATTGATTATATTGATTTCATTATCATATATAATATTTTTATAATACGATGTTGAAATTGAAATTTTTCCTTTGGAGTGTAAAGATGAGTAGATTATTGGTATGATCGTATTGACTAGGGTTCTCTTTGCTTGATAGTGAAAAGTTGAATTGGATGGTGGTATGATCATGACCATTGAATTTATAATTGAATATCTTTAGCTTAAGTGCAAAGGTGAATTGATTAACATGGTTATAATTATTGTTTATATAAATTACGAAATGATTATATATTTCTTTGAGATATTAATATATTTGGCACGTAATGCAAATATGAATCATTGATGAATATATTTGGCTTGTAGTGCAAATATGAGCTGTTGAGGAATATCTTTGGCACAGTAGTCAAAAGATGAATTGTTGATGAATATCTTTGGCCGAAGAGTGCAAAGATGAACTGTTAATGAATATCTTTGGCTTGCGTAGTGCAAAGATGACTCCGTTATTGAATATCTTTGTCCGATGAGTGCGAAGATGAAGCTGTGGATGAATATAATTGGCCCGTAGTGCAAAGATGAATTTATTAGTATGATTATGAGCGAGGCGTGATTTGGTATAACCATGATCTTTGATGTTTTGAGGTAAAGACATGTGATGAAAATTATATTAAATTCCAGAGTGCGAAGAGAATTTAGAATTACAATTATGATTATGAGATATTCATATGATTGTGGAAAGGCTGTTGATTGATGTTATAGGGATAAAACATTGTTGGTGGACTTTTAACATGGAGAAGATAATAGCATGTATTATCTATTTGACTCTTCTAATGGATTGCTTTCGTTCACTGCAACTATGGTTGAAATTTTATCATCTACCATATGTTCTAAATCTACGATTTGTTATTGATGAAGGCTATTGATAATTTAATTATCTTTAGTCATGATATTCTTTCTTCTTGAGCTAGTTGTGTTCACCCTTTTGCTTCACAATTCCTTTCGGTGTAATAAAAGTGTATTTGGGTCGGCGGGGTAATGAGGAATAGAATGGTGGTCTCTAGGTTTGTGGAGTTCTCCTAAACAAGAGTATAGACAAGTGTGTTGTATACATCTTTTAGTTGTTATATTTGGTAAATCATATAGGAGAAGCGAATCCAGCGTTGGAAGGTGTTTTGCCACTATCATACAAGATGTCTAATGACATATAACCTCGTGTCATCATAAGACAAGGTTGTGCTCATCCACTGCTTGAGTATATTTACGAGCACTACCTATATAATCTTGAAGTTTGTTTGAAGTATAATTCTCAATTTGAGACAGATGGAGATAATGATAAATCAAGAGAAGACTCACCATTGGGAAGAATATGATAGTAATCTTCTCGTTTTCTTTGGGGTCTATTGGATTGACCCAAGGATAATTACGTGGCCATATGATATCTACCATAACCTGAAGCATGGCCTCCCATATACGAAGGTTTCTTGAGCACTTCCCAAAGATTTTAATTTCTAAAAGCAGGTTTTTGACTATAACTTTATGTAAGGTGTCCTTTGTGAGGTCTTTGTCCACGGTTGGAACATGTGTCACATTTGGTATATATTTGTATCCAAACTCACAGTATATGTGTTGTTGTATTTTGCACGACAATTGTTGTAATAAAGTTGTAGTTGTTTTCTGTACCATGTATTTGGCGACTCAGAATGGGTTGGATATAATGGACATATTTTGGGGTCGTCACAATGATCCTAGATGGTGCATTAGTAGTCCTCACTATTCTGTGAAATAGTGTGATAATAAATGTAATGAGGACTCCATTGAGTGTGGATATTGTCTAGATGACAATATTTGTATTAAAACTCACAGCCTATGTTTTATTGTATTTTACACGACTGTTGTATAATTAAGTTGTATTTGTGTTCAGTACCTTGTATCTGGCGACTCAAGATGGGTGATGTATACCTGTTTTGGGGGCGTCACACTGTAATTCGCCACCTTTGTGATTATATTCCCTATAACAGTTCTGTATTTTGATATCAGTTTGTGTATGTATTGTCTTACTCTGTGATGATATGTAAGTTCCTCTGTGATGATATGCCTTAAAGCCTTTGACTAAGAATAATGAACTACTGTTTTAATTTCTTAGTCATCTTGCTCGATTGCTTTAATTATACCATAAATTTATTGTATGCTTGATACTAATCCACTAGAGGGCTATATTCACATTATTTGAACATTTGATGATTTTTTATATCAGGTATAATGGATGACATGGACCATGAAATAGGGAGTTGTGGGGATAATATAGAAATGAATTTGGAAATAGAAATGAATGAGGATAACTTGAGTTCAGAGGGGTTGAATGTGAACAATACTAACACTTTTGTCTACTATCCTCAAGTTGCTGACGAGTTTACGCCTAAGCTAGGTCAAGAATTTCAAACATTAGATGAAATTCACTCTTTTTACAATACATATGCAATGCATGCTGGTTTTAGTGTACGGAAGTTTAATGAAACAAAAAAGGCGAGAAGTGATGAGATTTGTAGAAAGGAGTATGTGTGTTATAAGCAAGGAAAGGGCAAACAATTAGCCGATGTGGTTGTCAAAAAAAAGCGTGGATCGACAAAAGAAGGCTGTACTGCAAGAATTGTTGTGGTAAAAAGAAATGACTTATACTTAATTAAGAAAATTGAGGAGGGTCATTCTCACCCATTGTCAACCCCACATAAGAGGAATCTTTTACGATCGCATCGTAATGTGTCAACTACACAAAAATCTTTAAGTCAACAACTTGGCATGGTGAATATACCACAATGCTAACAATACAATTTTCTTGCAGTTCAGGCGAGAGGGTTTGAAAATATTGGTTGCACGCAACAAGATTTGTATAACTTTGAAAGAGACAAGCGCAATGAGTTAAAGGGACATGATGGTAATATGTTGAATGATTACTTACAGTTAGAACAACAAAAGAATCATGCTTTCACTTTCACAATTGACACAGACAATGAAAACAGGATTACTCGTTGTTTTTGGGTCGATGCAAGTTCTAGACTAGCTTATAGCTTTTACGGTGATGTTGTCATCTTTGATACCACATACAATACTATTCGTTACGGAATGATATTTGCACCACTATTGGGGGTTAATAACCATGGGCAAACTACTGTATTTGGTTGTGCTTTCTTGAATGATGAGACCATGGATACTTTTGTTTGTCTTTTCAAGTGTTTTTTGGAAGCAATGCCAGGTGATGCCCCTGTGATGATTATCACCGATCAAGATCCGGCTATGACAAATGCAATTTCACATATCCTTCCTAGTACATTTCATAGGTATTGTAGTTGGCACATTTTGACCAAATTTTCAAAGAAGATTGACTCAGTAAAATTCAAGGATTATTATAAAGAATTTGCAGATTGCATTTGGAATTCGGTGACTGTGGAAAAGTTTGATAGCACTTGGGTGGAGCTGATAGAGAAAAGTGGGTTGAATGGTAATAAATGGCTACAATCAATGTATGACATCCGTTCTAGATGGGTACCCGCACATGTGAATCATGTTTTCTCAAATTTGGCATGTCAAGTAATAACGAACGGAGAGTTCTCATTCATTTTTTAAAAAATTTGTTTCTAAAAAAAATTCTTTACTGGATTTTATGATTCAATTTGGTCGGGGCCTTCAACATCAACGACATGTATAGTTGGTTTCGGATAACAAAGATTTGGTTGACAAGCCGAGAATCAAATATCGTCATGACTTTTTAGTTCAAATAGTTGACATTTATACACACTCTAGATATTATAAATTTGAAGAAGAGTTGTGTGAGAGTTTGAATTATAGGTTTGATCTTATGAAAGAGGATGTCAACTACCATGTCTATAAGATTTATCGAAGGAATGTTAATAACTGTAAAGCAAGAGAAATTCATTACGACAAATCTTTAGATTATGCATCATGCACTTGCAAAAAGTTTGAGAGTTCGGGAATCCTATGTTGACATGTGATAGTTTACTTGAATAAGTATCATGATCTTGACAAATTGCCTTCAAAATATATTTTGAAGAGGTGGACAAAGACAACAAAATCAAGTGGTTTAATTGATGCTAATGGTGTGGCGATAAAAGATGACAAGCCCTACTTACTCTTGCGGAGTCAATTGATTCAACAATCTTTAGATTTTATTGATAGGGCTCTCACAAATGAAGAAGCCACAAATGTTTTAAAAGTATGTTTTGGTGTTGTGGATGAAAAGATCAATCATATTATTGGAAAGAATAGTTCCAAAAGAAACAATGAAATGGAGTGTGGTGGAATGAGTGTATCCAAGTCGGTTAACAAGACATGTACTAATGATCATAGTTACATTGAGCCAAACCAAGTGCGAGCAAAAGGGTGTGGCAAAAGGCTGAAGGGTGGCAAAGAAAGGGCTTTGGGTAAAGCAAAAAATTCCAAGGGTAGACGTTGTAATGGATGTGGCAGAGTTGGTATAACACACGATAAAAGAAATTGTCCCGTGCTTAATAATCAGTAAGCAAGTTTACGTATTTTGCCATTGTCGGCATGTTTAAATTTTCCTATGCTATTTGTTTAAATTTGACTTTGACTTTCTAATTTGTTTAAATGTAGAACTGGAGCATCAAATGATGATGCTACTCAGGATCCAAGTGTAGATGACGATGATAGTGACTCACCCCCAGATGCAACTGATTTTATGAGGTACTAAAGTATTTTTTTTAAGCATGTCTTTGTATTCAGTCTTAGAGCATGGTTATTTTCCTATGTTGAAGCATGTCTTTGTATTCAGTCATATGATTCAGTTTTGTGACTTTTTGTCATACAATAACAGGGACGCTGAACTTGGTCTTGAATGAAGCTATGGAGTTTATTAAAGGTAAGAAACATGCTTAGTCAGTTTTGTATGTATGAGGTGAAGCTCCATTGCAGTGTAATAGTTTAGTCAGTCTTAGAGCATGGTTATTTTCCTAGAGGATGTTTATTTCATTTATATCAGTTTAGTCACTTGTTGGTTTATTGCCTTGAAAGCTCACAACTGAAGGAGAATGGTTTGTAGTACAGGATTCAACTCTTTCTTTGGACATGAGTGCATATTAACTCTTTCTCGTTGGTGAATTTTAAAATAAAAAGTTCAATTTATCAATCCATCATCCATGTTTGTATGTTCACAGGTGGTTGCAGGTATGAGTGGTAAAAAGCAGCAGGGGTAATATCTGTTCCTCTTCCCTCCCATTTTCCTTTTCACTCTGGTTTGAGATGAGAATAAGAATTGGAGTTTCCTTGGCTTGTTAACGAAGGAGTATTGTAAAGCAAACATCAACTGTTTATTATTTGCATTATGTAAAGAAATTATGGAATTCTTAACTGGAGTTGTTTGGGTGTATGCAAATTAGAATTGCAATCCCTACATTTACTTGAAATTGTAACATTTGACTAATTTTTGTATTTGGATAATTGGTTATCTGAAAACAGATATAGTTCATTATTGATTGTGGATTAATGAGCTACTACCTAAATTCATGAAGTGAGATGGTAGAGTTAACTTGTATGTTTCAATTAACAGAACATAACAATACGAATGAATAATTCGTTAACAAAACAAACAACTCAAGGTGTAACAGCTTACAAAAGTAAAAGATTATACTAGTAGTAACTATTGTGGCATTAAATGAAACAGAAAAGTTGGAAAATATATAAATATATAGAAGCGTTTTTATGTACCAGTTTCTGAGTTGTATGCAGCTTAGAATACCTACCTTAATTCCTACAGATTCATAATTTGACACAAACTAAATTAATTGCTAACAGTAAATCTTGTAAAGTTAATACAAGTTATAAAAGTTCATGCCCATTCAAAACATACCAGCTTTAAATTGAAATAACAAGATGACAATTCATTAGATTACAAAGTTGGAAAGCTTTCATTACAATAATTTCATTACAGAGCGACTACAACTTGTAATTTCATTACATTAAACAATTTCATTACAACACAACTACAACTACATTACAAACAACAAAAACCACAACATGAAAGAAAAAAGAAAAATCGAGTACACCACTTTTTTCTTCAGTCTTTCATTCTTCATTCTTCAATGTCATCTCCTCAATTTTTTCCACCAGCTCTTGATTTTTCTTTTCTACAATATCATTGTCATTTTTGGCATTGACAATAACAATAGTCAACTCGTTAGCCTTTTATTCAAAATTTCTATTTCAGACTTCAATTCATTGTTTTCGCGATAATACTGCGCAATTCTTGAGCCCGATGACATTGGTGGATCAATCCATTCAAATGAGTTACATGGTATTGTTTTATAATTTGTGAAACCAACAAATCGTCTCCCGGGATTTGTTTTGGTCCATGAAACCTTCACAGGTGAAAGAACTCCACATTTGCAACTGCGTGATGAACTCCCTGATGAATTTGTGCTCATGGCTGATTTTTCCTTCTACCGATACAGGAGAGAACAAGTGCCATCACTATATGCACACATGGACATATTGAATAGATTCGACCCCCAAAGTACACCAAAGAGAACATACACTTCCAAGTTCTAATTACAGAGAAAATCACAAGGGGGAATAACAACTCCGTGTATATATTTAAAATTACAGTATATTTTCATCAAAATTACAGTATTCAAAATTACAGTATACTAGTTTGAAGCCGAAAATTAGAAAAACAGGGCATATCATCGGAGTATACTTTCAAAAAAGCTAAGAAATTAACAGACCCATATCAAAAATCTAAGAAATTTCAGAAGGATTGATTCATAATTATAGTATTCTCACCCATATCAAAAAATCAACAGAAATCAAAAAAGTATAATTATCGAAAATCAATGAAAAGCTAAGAAAAATATGACAACTTCAAATCACCTAATTAACAGACCCATATCAAAAATCAACAGAAATCAATAAGCAAGAATTGACCCATCAATACCCGTATAATCCAAATGCATCATAACAGTTCACATCAAGGTTGAATAAACTTCAACCACAGGAAACATCACAGAAAAATTAGAAGGAAAAAGAAATCGGAATCTATTACATACACATACCTGCTTTGCCCAAATCGCGAATCTTAGCGAAATATTATGCGATTCTTAGAGAAACTAGGGCTTGCAGACGCGGAAGGAAGGCTGAAATTTGGCTCTTCTTCAATCGCGATTCTCAGTTCGCGAACTTGGGGGAATCGCATACACGGAGAAGAGCTCGACTTTTTCTTATTATTTGGAGAGAGGAGAGAGATGAGAGAAGCTAGGATTTGGAGAAGAGCCTAAATTGCGAACTTGGTGCGAATTTGGGGAAAAGACGCGGAGTGAAGGGGCTGAGTTTTTGTTTTTAGATACTTATGTTACTTAAGGAACTTATGTCATTTAAGAATTATGCTTTTGAAACTTTTCGTATATATATATATAGCGGATCAAGTCGGACTCTCGGACCGATCAAAAACGGATCCCAAAATTATTATTTTTTTGTTTTTTTTAAAATAACTATAAAAATATTTAATATTTATAAATGAAATTTTTTCATAATAAAAGTGTTTTGGGGTGATTTGAATACCTATACCAAAAAATGGTGGTACCACCATGTTTTTGTTATACGTACACAAATCACATCCAAAACACTTTATTATGAAAAAATTTCAATTCTATAAAATATTAAAAAAAAAATTAGTTGTTTTAAAAAAAAAATCAAAAAAAAAAAAAAAATCCGGACGGGATAAAATCCGGACATCCGGACTGAAACTGGACTATATATATATATATATATATATATATATATATATATGCATGAAAAAAGTTGAAAACTGTTGCTGCTTTTTTAAACATCACACACCTAATATAATATAACTGCATGAACATTCTTTGATGTTCAGTATAATTATACACACGCATCATCAATTCTAGTATATACCGTCCCAAAACAAAAATACTTCATTAATTAATATTATCAAATTGTATAAATTCCGACTCTTTTTCTTTTTACAACGGAAGGAAGGAGTATATATAGTCTTCCTCATTTACAGTTGTATATATATATATATATATATATGGTACGATAATCGACTTCAGGCCGCCGCGAATGTCTCAGTGTTGCCGGAAGCATCAGAGGTTGCGGTGGAAGTTTCGGAATAATTACCATGATTATGATGATGATATTCCTCTTTTGTCATTGAAGATGCGTTATGCGCCACCACCAGACACTTGTTTTTTCTCTCATCATGCTTCATCTGTTGTTCCCTACACTCTATACTACAAAATGCTGTATCACCCCTGTTGTACACATATACCCCATTAGTGAATTAATTATTTGTCATTATAATGTTTTTACTAATAAAATCAATTAAGAATCATTACTTCTAAAGAATAAATAATGAATAATTGTTGCTTAATTATTTTGTTGGAGGGTACGGCTGGTAATTGTTCGCCATTATGCAGACATACATATTCTTTTGTGCGTATATAGAAGGAATGAACCATGCTAAAGATCACATAGAAACATGCATGTTTGTGATAGAGAAATAGGAGCATCTCCGGCTGGCCGGACAAACAACAATCGTCTAGGATTTATATTTCACTCCAACAGCCAGACTAAATTTAGTCAGGTGAATTTTTCCGTGAAGCTGGCCGACTATATCAAGAAATTAGAATTTGGTGGACTATAATTTTAAGTATAGCTAACTAAATTCAAGTTTTTCTGAATTCATTGACTATTTTAATCTTTTTATATTATAGTATACCGGATAATTTATCTGCCGAAAAGATTGAAGACTATAGAATATATGCTAATGTCATATAGACTAAATATATTTTATGGAATAGTCCATCTGATGAAGATGTCTAAATATGTTATGTATGTATATACTCTTAAATATGAAAATTAAACACTAGAAATGTAAATTCATGAATCACTTATAAGATCCAGAAACACCGCAAAGTTAAATATTTATATTATTAAGCCAGAGCAGTGAAAATACATGTATCCCTAGAAATTGTGTCGCATTTAAGTTTTAACTTCTTTTTTTCCTGACATTTTATCCTTATAATCTCTCCTATATTTTCTCATTCATATTTTACAATTTTATTAAAAATTTATTTATTTATTTAAATTACACATAATACATAATTTATAAATTTTATTAAAAATGTATTTACTTATATGAACTGCACACATATAGTTAAGGGTGCAAATGAGTCAAATTGAACCGAACAAATAGCTACTCGGATTCGACTCGAATTCGAATTGTATTTGAAAAACTCTACCCAGATTAGACTCAACTCGAATATTCATTACTGAAATTCGATTCGACTCGGATCGAATTATATTCAAGCTATTCGGGATCTTCAAATTCAAGCTCGAATTTGAGTCTCCACATAATAACTATCTTTATAATAAATATAATTATAAATTGAATTTATTATTTTACTTAGAAATGAAAAAATATATATATTTACTATTACACTTCACAAATATAAAATCTCAATTAAAATTAAAATGAAATAATAATAATAATTAATTATCCTAATTTGATTTAACTTTGTATATATTATAAGAGAATATATCGAGTATCTAATCGAATATGTATCAATCAAGTATATAACGAATCATAATCGAGAATTAGAGTAGTTTAAATTTTAAACGAGTTGAGTATAACTTTACTTAAATTCTACTTGTATTTTTATGCTAAGATTTTAATCATATTATTAAGGAATCCAAGTCTTACTCATATTTTTCGAGTCGAGTCCGAACTTTTTAATTAGTTTGATTTACAGCCTTACACATACTGTGTGACACAAACACTACTAGTGTATATAAATAAAAGTAAATTTAAGTTTCACTGTTTCATAAATAAAATCATTTACAAAATATAAACAAAATCAAAAAAGAGTTGTTAGTACAAAATGACATATCACTCTCAAGTTTATTATCATAATTATTTCATATTATCTAAAAATATGTTCTTAAATTTGCAAATAAGACTGTTTTATGGGATCGGAAGAGTATTAATTTATGTGTAAATATGAAATAAAAATATTTTTTTTTAACATTTGTAAACTTTGTATATAAGACTCTTTTTGTAAGGTGAATAAAATATATATACCTACAAAGAAATGTGGATTTTTGTTCGCAAACACATTATTCAATATTCAGTATCTATAATAATTTTAAATATATATTATTGTCTATACTCACAATAAAATCGACATTTTTTATTGTTGTATAAAATTACTGGGTATACCTGTACATGTAGATATCACGCCCAGGTGCCAAACGGCGTTGACATAGGCCACAAGTTCTCAAGAAATGAGCCGTCGTCGTCTCTGCGCACTTATTACTATTATCAGTTGGATTATTATTCCTCCTCCTATTGTGTCTTGGGGACACCATGGCCGCCATCAAAGAGTGATCCCGCGGCCCACCGGAGCCCGAATCCATTATTACTGGGTCATCACCTGTGATCGGGCTGATCTGAAAACCCAACGGTGGCCCAGCTGGTTCTTCGAAGTCCACGGTGATTCCGGTCATGCTTGTTGTCCTCCTAAATTGACGCTTTCCCGCCATTACTATGAATATGATCTGAAATTTCTTCCCGTGTGTGAGAGAGAATGAAAGGTGTGGACTCCGGAGAGTGGGGAGCGGAAATGGAAGGTGGTTAGTGAAGATAAATGCAAGAGAAGGGAACTGAGATTGAATCTGGGCCGTCCCTTGGATTTCTCAGATTCATACACTTGTCACCTATCAGCTTCTCTGTAATTATTTTGGTCACTTTTTTTATATTATTTTGTTAGTGGGGATGAGTATGACCACATTCTATCACTGTCTAAGGTCCATTTGGTTTCTACTTGCCAATATGAAAGGGTTATTATGATTTATGAATTAACTTTAAATAGGGTCATTAGGTCTTCTTTAACTTTTTTTTAATAGTGTGATTATTGTTCTAATTTTTTGAAAAAGAAGTGATAATCTTTATATATATATATATATATATATATAATCCGGATCTTAAACTCCTCTCTTATCTAACTACACTGAAGCTCACCCCCTTTTATTTGACGGGACCGTGCGGATTCGATTATATCATCCGTCCGCCTATATTTTAGCGACGCTTATATGTTGTCCATCGCTAAAAAGTATAAGCGACGGTTGTATGGTGAACCATCAAAGGGTCCGTCGCTAAAGGGTGAGTAGCCAGGTGAGAATGGATAAAGGTGAATTTTAAAATCGGGAATAGTATATATATATAGTATGATGGGCTACCTTTATAATTCGATTCAATTTCATGTTTTCATATTTTTTATAAGTAAAAATGATAAGAGTAATGGCAGGAATTTCAAATTTTTGGTCTCAAATGACATGATATTAAATATTTTAATGATAATTTATACATGGGTGATGCCGGGGGTCTAAAAATTTTGATCTCAAATGATGTATCATCAAAACATTGGTTGGATAGATCTCATATGATTTGTTATACCATAAATTATCATTAAAGTATTCAATTATTTGAGATTCATTTGAAACCAAAAATTTGAGACCCTAGCATTACTCTTTATACACAGCCAATCACATGAGATCCACTCAACCAATGTTATGGTGACACATCATTTGAGATACTTTTTTAGATCAAAATTTGAGACCCCTAACCAAACCTCACAATTAATGTTGAGAACCATCTAGGTAACTAAAATTACTTGGTCTTATTGGGTTCGTTAACTAATTTTTATGTTAGAGGTTGGTTTAGTTTTAAACTCATATTATAAATTACAAATATGTGTTAAATCTAATTTAACTAGTTTTGATCCGTATTAATATACTAGATGTGTTCTGTGCCTTCGGCACTACACGGACGGTAAGATTTATCCCAAATTTAGGACGGTCCAGATAATTTATTAAAATGAACGAGAAATTCAAAATTAGTTGTATATTATTAGATAGATAATAGTTTAGTTTGGTCCATATTCACTCTAAATAACAGGTGCATGGCTTTGCGAAGAAACTGCACTCCGCACTTTATAGAGCCAATACAGGCAAGTAAAAAAATGAATTATTAATAGATAATAATTACAAGTGTGTGGTTTAATGTTCAAAAGAAACAAAATAATACATGTCACATTTATCTCAGCTTATTTAAAACAGTTTTTAACACAAGTACTAAAATTATTATAATTTATTTAAATTAGACAAATAGATAATTGAGAGATATAGACACCACATATAATTATGTAAGTTATCATACAAAAATAACTTCATTTTGTTTAATTGAATAGACCGACAAAAGAAATTAATTTAGAATTTAATTAAATTTTAAAATTTTATTTAAATTAGGTAATGTTAAACTTTTTAGTTTCACTTTAAAATTTAGTTAACTTTTAAATTTTTTATTATATTTAAAGTTTAGAATTTTACACCAAGGCATTAAAATTTAATCACAAACTGGAAAACTCAATTTGTTCCAGAAAAAGTGTTTTTTTGTTAATTTTATCTCAAAACCATAATTTTATGTTTATTGATTATATAATGGCACAATATTTTTAAATTTAACATCACATTTTCATAAAAAATAAAATTTTCTTTTGATTTTATCTTGGTTCGAGTTTTCTTGTTCAATACTTAGCCATGTGCAAAATATTAACAAAAAAAAATGTCATTTTAAACTTTTATTAGAGTATTACAGTTTTTAGTTTCAAGCTTGACTTTAAAATTTTAAAAGTTAATTTCAGACATTTATAAATTTAAAATTACTATTATTAATTTAAATTTCAAATACAATAAATGTCAATAACTAATAGTATTTTTAAGATAGACTTTAATATTCGTAGTTATATTGATAATTTTTTAAAATATTTTAAACTAATTTTTAAGAAATAGTATTGATATTTGCTAGGCCTACCACCCAAGTGATAGTTCCACAATATTACTGAAACATCAATAATAAATAAGTCTTACATTCATATAAGAAGGATCTTATAGAAATATTAATTTATACTGATACAAATAATAATTCTCTTTTCACAATTATTATTCAACTGTAAACTTTCACAATACATAACAACAGTCTAACTTTTGCAAAAAATTAATTGGAATATGGAAATGAGAACACACATTTTGAATAATAATGGGTCACACATAACTCCAAATTCAAGTTCCAATGTGTGCGTGTATGTGTAAATAGAGAAGGTGAACAAATATTTGACCCCTAATTAGAATTGAATTCGAAACTAAGTGCAAAATTAACTAAAAACAAAAAAATATAGATCATTGGTTAGTGAGTAGCCCATTCATTCTGGAATTCTTAGTTTCCAAGTCATACATGAGAGAAAGTGTTTTACATCTATTATATAAAGAGGGGAGGTGTTTACTCTCTTGATATGTTCCATTTTTATTTTTATTTTTATTTTTTCTAAATCTCTCATTTATAAAACTAGTGTGCGCCAGTACTATTAATTTTAATTATATTAGTTTTTCAACCACACATTACACATAGTGTGTTGAGGTGAACAAAAAGTTCGCGACTCGCAGTTTGGCTTTTGGCTTTGGCCTTGGCCTCAGCCTGGTCAAACTTCCGTCTGATCAAGGCATGGACCAATTATCATTGAAGTATCAATGTATCATCCTATGTAATATTATTTGGATCTAAAATCTTCACATTAACATTAATAAATAACTAATATTTGTACTCAACTAATACCCAAATATAAGTTGCTTACTAAAATTTTAAGCACTCATTAAATATGTAAAATCATATATGCATTGTTCATCCATTCACTTAGAATTTTGAGAAAAATTAATAATTACAAGAAAATCATGGACATATACCATAGAAACTCTTACACTATAGGTGATTGTATCTTTAATAAATATAACTAGTTAATTTATTAAATATTTAACATTATTATTAATAATAAATTAGTTTTTTGTAAAACTTTAATTCTTCATTAAAAAATATTTTTATAAAATTTTATTAGTTTATACTTTATACTTTTTATTTTTAATACTTAGCATTAAAAGTTTTTTTTTTTTGAAAAAGGGTAGGCAGTCCAGACTTGATCAATTTATGGGTTGAGTCGGCTGGCTTGCGTGCCCTAAACATACCGCATTTTTGATGCTCAAGCCTGTTCTGTCAGACCAAAAGTCAGGGTCGGGCATGACCTGATCAATGCCAAACGCTTGTTAGGCTCAGGACGACCTGTTGTGCATGCCTAATTAATAATGTGTATAAGTATTACTAATATTTTATTATAATAATAATTATAAGAAATGGCATATATAAACGATTAAAATATATAAAATAAATTTTCGTTCATCACTATTTTACATTTTTAATATTTTCAAATAATGTGAAATTTAAAATTTATCTATTTTTATCCCATTAAAATATTTTAACATATTCTTGTTTACATATGAAAGTCATTGTGTCTTGTCTTTGTATTTTTTCTTTACTTATAACTTAGAAAAAAATTGATCGAGTTCCCCGAAATGAAAAGGCCTAGAAAATAAGAAGTGGAAAATGAAGAAGAATGGATCAACAAATGGGTGTAAAATAACTCATTTTCATCAATTATTGTGTAAAGAATCTGTCAAATATTGGTTCCCTATCCCATAATGCATTCCCACATTATTATATTGAAAAGCATATCCCTATTTTTATGCCTCTAGATTGCATAATTTTATATAGGAAATTGATATTTTACATTATTTTCTGATAATTTGACATGTATGATCTATATATTAGCTGACGTGTTTAATTTTTATTAATTAATATGCAGATCATACGTGTAGAAATATCAAAAAATAATATAAAAATATCAGTTTCCTTTTATATATTCCTTTCTATTCATAGTCATGAAGTGGGCCAACCTAAAGCCCTAGACCATGCCCCTCTGATTAGGTCTCCAAAATGCAGATTATTTAATTATATCGGTTGGCAGGATATATGTAAAAAAAAAAGCTCTCTTATTGATTATTGTACCTATGTAATATGTATGAGCTAAAAAATTCTCTTATGTATGAGCTGAAAAACTTAAAAATTTAATGTGTAAAATATAGAGTACCTATGAATTATAACTTAAAAGTTGAAAAACTCATATTTTGAATGAGGTAAACAACTCACGTAATAGTAATAGTAGACAAATAAATAGTTGGTATCATAATTTATTTAACTTACATACTTCATTAAAATATATTTATATGGAACTGAGCCATAAAATAAGCTGTGTTGTTCCTTTGCTCATCACACATCACTTCTTACTTTATATTTAAAATTTATGGAACATCAATTATTGTCCTTTAGGTTTATTTAATTAGTAAGTGTTTATTTGTAATCAACATCATTTATCTTTTTTTTAGTCTACAAAATTAATTTTTATTACTCAAAATATTGTTAGGAAAAATAAACAATGGATATATATATATATATATATATATATATATATACACACACACACACACACACAAATTTTTTTGAAGTAAATCAGAGTTGAAAAATCGCAGTAAATTAGTACTTGATATTATGTTATTAAGACAATTATGTCATCCTTATCGGTGGTAAGAGTTAGCGGCACTTGTATTCAAGATACAATAACAATATGTGTTATAGCAGCACTACAAATAGCACACACAACGAACCAATTAAATGCTTTGAACTCTCTTAAATATACTATGAATATGATTGCAGAGATGAATAATGAATGATTTTAATTTAATTTTTGAATGCATCAAATGGCTGGCCTTCATATGGTAGGATGGTTTGGTGACACTTCAGATGGGACACAACCCTTGCGAACCGAATGGATGCAAATTGAAGAAGAATGTGAAAAAGTAAACTAGCCTTGCTACTTGAGCGCTTCTGAGCGTCGCGACTTTGGTGTCAAACACTTTATGATCTTCGCTTTTTGTTTGTTTACTTGCTTCAAAAAGTAATAAATAAAAAAAGGAATCAAACAAAACAAAATTTAAATAAATTTTGCCCAAAAAAAATATATACTCATTCCTTTGCTTATCATTCATCACTTCTAACTTTATATTTAAAATTTATGGAACATCAATTATTGTCCTTTTTAAGTTTATTTAATTAGTAAGTGTTTATTTGCAATCAACATTATTTATCTATTTTTCATAGTCTACAAAATTAATTTTTATTACTCAAAAAATTGTTAGGAAGAATGAGCAATGGATATATATATATATATATATATATATATAAACTTTTTTGAAGTAAATCAGAGTTGAAAAATAGCAGTAAATTAGTATGTCAAGGTTAATACTTAGTATTATGTCTTTAAGACCATTATGTCTTTCTTATCAGTGTTTAGAGTTAGCGGTACTTGTCTTCCAGGATACAATAACAACGTGTGTTATAACAACACTATAAATAACACACATAACGTACTAATAAAATGCTCTGAACTCTCAAATATATTATGAATATAACTGAAGAGATGAAGAATGAATGATTTTAATTTAATTTTTGATCAATGCATCAAATGGCTACCCCCCGTCCCCGGCCCCCAGTCCAGTCCCCGCCCCCCAGCCCCCCAGTCCCGCCCCCGCCCCCAGTCAGTATAGTATTTATAAGATGGTTTAGTGACCCTTTAGAAGTTCAGATGAGACACAATACTTGCGAACCGAATGAATGCAAATTGAAGAGGTGTAGCTGAACATGTGCAACCAAGTGCGTGCACCTTGGAGCGCTTCAAAGCGTCATAACTCTAGACCCTTGCATCGCAGCTCTGGTGTCAAGCACTTTATGATCTTCTCTTTTTTGCTTGCGTACTTGTTTCAAATTAATAAATAAAAAAAGAACTAAACAAAATAAAATTTAAATAAATTTTGCCCAAAAATATATATATCCACGACCCAGCCGATCAATGCATGATCAAACCAAACATTGGTTAGGTTCTCTCCCCTTCACAAAAGTGGTTGTCCCTTGGGGCCCAAATCCTATACTCGTTTAATGTTTAGTTTTTTAATCAATGTGAGACTTTAGTTTCACACAAATATTTATTAACATTTTTAAGGGTGATTTTTTAGAGTCAATTTGTCATTCATTACCCCATGAATTTGAGCTTATTAATACTTGATTATAATCCACTCATGGAATATAACATATTGATATGTGAATATATCTCAAAAGATTAATGAAACTCACTTTAATTTAAGCTCAAATTCTAACAAAAATCGACATTCATTGTCAAATAAAATTGAGATTATTTGTGGAACTAATGCTACGTTTGGATTGAAGGAATGGAATGAAAAATAGAGAATGAAATGATTCATTTTATTCTAGTTGGAATGAGTTATTCCATACTCTTCCTCCCAAAGAATAAAATTCATAAATTTGGGAGGAATATATAAGAACCATTCTGATCGCAACCAAAAACGATTTTTTTCATTTCATAGAAATAAATTATTTTATTCCAATTTTCATTACCCAATCCAAATGCACCATAAAAGAGTCACATAAAACCAAGGTACCATGGTCAATCTAGTTCCCAACAAATTGGACCGTGCACAATATTCAAAACCATAAGACCTCACAGCCACATGATTTGTATTTGTATAAGCTGAAAGAAGAGAAAAACCATTCAATTCCACTGAAAGAATTTTGGTTTAATAATAGCCTCTTTCAAATGACCATAGCCAAATAAAAAAATATGTAATAATAATGGATGTTTCCTACCAATTTGGAATTAGAATCCTTTTTATTTTAAATGAATTGAAAAGTTTTTATTTCATATTTCAGATTTAAAATATGACATAATAATGACAGAAAAGAGATAAAATGATAGAAAATATACAAAGAATGGAGACGGTAAGTTTGGTTGAATAAATGGTGTGTACTAACTACTAAGGGGTTGTTTGTTACGCACTGAATGGCTGAATCGGACAGCCATTCAGTTCAACCATTCAGTGCGTTTGTTTTGAAAAAACGATTCAGTCATTCAGACGATTTGAGCTGAATGGTTTACTGTCATTTTTTTGACTGAATGGCGACTAAATGAGTATTTTTTTTACAATATTAACTATTATATTAAATAATATTAAATAAATTTACAACAATTTTAATTTTTTCAGAGAATTAAAATAATAAAAATATGTTAATCATGTTAGTTAAATTTAGAATTATTTCATTCAATTTTTATTAAATAGTCCCTTAGTATATTATCGCTTATATTTGTCAAGAATCAATTTGGGAGATTGTGCTGTCACCGTTCAAAACTAAAAAAGTATATTTTAAATTTCTGAATCGATTTAATGAACTCTAAAAATTTAAATTTGACATTTCAATTTATTGAATTAGGATTGCATTAGGGTGAGTTCGAAAAATTGGACTTAAATGGTCTGGTTTCATTAAACAAGGATTCAAGTATTGGAATTTTTTTAAGCTTTTCATTATCAATACCAATAATTATGGCCAAAAAAGTGACGTATGGTGTCTTTTTATATATATATATATATATATATATATATATATATATATATATATATATACACGATTTGGATCTTAAACTCACCCTTTATTTAGCTCACCTTGTTCACCCCCCTTTAGCGACAGCGGACGGAATGACGATTCAAATTGGGTCATCATATATATAACAAATCGTCTTAACTTTTAAACGATTTTGACAACACATAACGACGGACCGAACATATAGCGACGAACCGAATCGTCGTCCGATCCGTCGCTAAAGGAGGATGAATAAGGTGAATTAGATAAATGGTGATCTTAAAATCTAGACCGTATATATATATATATACAGATTTTTTAGGAGAATTATATAGGCCCTCCCTTGGAAGACCAATACTAAAGAAATTATAGCCTTTATCCTTGAGCCTTTTAATATTTGGTGAATTTGAGTAACATACATATGTTGACTGCCCACTAGATTTGACAAAGTTGACCTAGTAAGTAACATTTTTATTTCAGGATGGAAAAATAATATTGAAAATACAATTTTAGCGCAAATATATAATTACTTTTCAATGTAAATTATATAATTGTGTAGTACTTTTTTAATTCATGTACATATTACATTGTGTATATGGCTGAATTGATATTATCATTTCTAAAAATATGAGTCCCCTAATTCTAATGCAACCCCTCCCCTCCCAAGCCCATACCATACTGGTTAAATGAAATGAGCACCTATCACTTAATTCAAAAGCCGTTGGTTTTTAGGTTTTATAAATGAAATGAGCACTTATCATTTAATTCAGTATTGTCATAAATTTACGTTGAATTATAACTGTAAAACATATCACTAATATTTATTCATGAAATTGACATTCAAAATTCGACCTAAATCATTTACAATATATATCATTACCGCACTTAATTTATAGTATTACTGAATTATAATTTTTCTGCCGTATTACTAATCATTTTGTCTGTGGGTTGCAAAACTTGCAATCAATTTCCTCCACTTTAATTATAAACCATCATTAGCATTTAGTAGTATAATATTGGGCCCTCCACCCTTGATCTAAAAGTGATGAAGATTGTTGGATATTTTCAAAAAAAAAATTGATTTTCTTGCGACTTTCAAAAAAATGTATAATTTTTATTCTTATATAAATTTTTACATAATATAGTATTTTAGGTATAATTTAGATACGCTTTTAGATGATTGCTATAAATTTATCATTTTATTGAGTGAATAAATTGAGGGAATAAAATTGAGTTTGAACAGAAAAATTTGAAATATTACTATTTTCAGGAGTTTATTTTTTAAGTGGCATAGTGCATCTCAAGTGTTTGATGAATAAGTTTATTTTTCTAGGTTCGTAGGGATCATGGGTCATGCTTATATGCTTTAGAAGATAGTTGTTTTGTCAATCTAGAATTTAAGTTTTGATTTTGTTTCTTTGATCAGGAACTCCTTTAAATCATCCGTCTGAGTTTTTGTTGCCTGAGAAAGAGACTTTGACTTTGAGTTGATTATCACGAAGTGATCAAGAACCCAATGAACTTTGCTACAGTGAGAAAGAAGCTAGGGAATGAAAAATATTTGACCTTGGAACTATTTGAGGAGGGCTTGCGTCTTTTTTTCAATATACAAGTATTGATCCAGCCACCAATACAGATTTATGATTTAAATTATTAAGCAAATGAACCGTTTGTTGAAATGGTACTAAGAAAATCTTATTTGATTGCAAGTCTACAATTGTTTTATTTTGACTCACATATTTCGATAATTTTTATATTTAAAATATTTTCAGGGCAAAGGTGCAAAAATTCTCCTGATATTTATCCTGATGTCCCACTTGCACCTATACTTTTTTGGCAAAACTAAAAAAATACCCACTATAGTTGGTAGGTTTTACAGATTACACCATTGAACTTTTAATTTTTTAAATTACACCACTAAACTAATTATTATTTTGAAATTGGGTCATTCCGTTAAAAAAAATAAACGAACATTAATTTTTTATCTACAAAACTAATGAATTACCCACTGTAGTTGGCACATTTTACTGATTACACCATTGAACTTTTAATTTTTCAAATTAACCCATCAAACTAATTAAAAATAATTATTTTAAATATTTTTAAAAATAATTAATATTTTAAGTAAAAAATATTAGAAACTTTTTTTCTTCATAAAATGAGTAGAGTTTCATAAAATTTAGATTCAAAAAATTAAAGTAATTTTAAATTAAATTAATGTCTACTTTGTTTTTTAATGAATGACTCAATCTTAATATTAGAATTTTTTAAAAAAACTAAAAATAGAAATTAAAATTAAAAAATAGTAAAAGATAAATAAAAAACTAATTCAATTTTTTCAAAAAAAAATTAATAATTTTATAAATAAATATTATTTTCAAGAAAAAATTAGAAAATTCTTCATATTTTAAAAAATGAGTAAAATTTTATAAAATATAGATTCAAAAAAATAAACTTTATTTTCAAAAGGAAAAGATTTTTTTAAATCAATAAAGTTTCATAAAACTTTAATTTTTTAAATTTATATTTTATGAAACTTTACTTATTTTATGGGAAAAAATTAAAGTTTCTAATATTTTTCTTGAAAATAATAATTATTTTTAAAATATTTAAAATAATCATTTTTAATTAGTTTAATGAGGTAATCTGAAAATTAAAAGTTCAATCATCGTTATCAAGAAAGCGTGCCAACTACAAATTGGGTAATTCATTAGTTTTGTAGATAAAAAATTAACGTCTGCTTATTTTTTTTTTAACGGAATAACCCAATTTCAAAATAATAATTAGTTTAGTGAGGTAATTTAAAAAATTAAAATTTCAATTGTGTAATCAGTAAAACTTGCCAACTACAGTGGTGGGTATTTCATTAGTTTTACCATACTTTTTTTTTGTCCAAAAGTACACTTGACGTTATAATTTTTGGGTCGACTGTGCCCATGCCGTTAACGAATCTGCCAACTAGACTAACGTGGCTAACACGTCATCTAAATTTACTGACAAGCCATAAACACCTCATCTACTTTTACTAACACATAACAAAAAAATATTTAATAAAAAATATATTTCTTCACCCTCTTTTCTCTCTCTAATCTCCTTCATCTATTCTTTCTCCTCTGTCTTCCATATCAAATTGAGGATATCATCATCAGCAAGAACAGATGTTCACAAAATTAAACCCCAAACCCTACCTTCCTTCCCAACCCACTCCTCCTCCTCCTTCGAATTCACCGTCTCCCTTTTCCCCTTCAATTCCACCTGACCTCATCCCCACCAACGAACTCTTTTACAAAGGCCAACCTCCCCCTCCACCTCACCCCCCCGCCTCTCCATGGTTCAGTACCCTCCTCCTCCGACACCACCACCTCCCGCGACTCCACCGGCAGCTCCTCCACTTCCTCCTTCGACGACCTCCTCCTCGACTCTCGCGACTCCTCTTACCGACCCAGCTTCGTCACCAAACAACAATAAGCCTCATGTGTAAGACCCCAACTTTTATGAATAAAGAATAATTTTCTCGAATTATATTTTTGAATATTATGGTATTGATTTGATATAATGTTATAGTTGTGGGTAATATTTATAAATTTTGCAAAGTATGCAAGTTGTTATATAATATTCGATTGGTCTGGGAATATTCGTTTTAACGAGGAATATTCGTGACAATGCACACAATTATTGGTGGACCCCCACAACGGAATTATTGTCGGATTGAGAAAGCGATAAAATACTTTATGAAAATAACTTGGCGGAGGTGTTACCGTTAAAAACTGTTGAACTACCCCGGTAGTAAAAGTACTGATGTCTGGCGAAGTCGCACAAAGAAGATTACAGTATTAATTATTGATGCTTACGTGAGAGGCCACTCATTTATACTCAATTATTCTACGATGAATTGTTGCATCATATTTCTCATATTATTGATTCAATTATTGTTATAAAGATTATCATCGCATTATATGATATATTATTAAATCAATAATTGAGACTAAGCAAAAGTTATTCATATTATTATTTGCAATATTGACAATGTCAGAAGTTACATCAAAGAGAGGTTTGGTCACCTAATTGCCCCAATAAGAAGAAATCTTTATCGGAAAGCCCCTCTTTCACAGGAACGACATTTGGTTGTTAAATATTGTGAATTATAATATTAATGATGAATAAGTTCGTGTTGATTAAAGATGAATTTTATAGTTTCATTGTGTTGGACTTATTTGTGTTAGTATAATTGATGTCCGGAGGATATATTGTTCAATTGGATATTCGGGACACTTTTCACGTTGTGAAAGTACTATTCATGAGTTCTATTCACGAGTTACTATTCATGAGTTATTATTCACGAAGTTCTTATTCATGAGTTCTTATTCACGAGTTCTTATTCATGAGTTCTTATTCACTGTAAGACCCCAACTTGTTATTAATGAAATTTAATTTTCTATTTATTATTTTGAAATAAT
Source organism: Panax ginseng (assembly GCA_020205605.1). NCBI lineage: Eukaryota > Viridiplantae > Streptophyta > Magnoliopsida > Apiales > Araliaceae > Panax > Panax ginseng. The sequence goes on along the minus strand of CM035148.1, from coordinate 26,431,378 downwards.
AAGGGTTGATTTGATTAATGTGGATAGTTATGGGTAAAATACGCAAATATTTCAAAATAAGCAAAGTGGTTATAAAATATTCATTGTTTATGCGGGAATATTCGTATGGTCGTGGAATATTAAATCTTTGTTTGGGAATATTTATAATGCAAAAAATGACCATGTATGGGCCCCATAACTAAAAGCGATTGGATGAAGAAAGCGATAAATATAAGTTGTGTAAAAATAGCTTGGCGTAGTTATTACTGCAATTAATCTTGTTAAAATACTCGGTGGTTAACACACAAGAAGATACTGCGGTATTGCACCAATTATTGATTCTTACGTAAGAAGGCACTACTCAATAATGGTTACGATAATTCTCGCTCAATTATTTTATTTTATTGATTTAATAATTATTGCGTTGATATTTTATATTGTTTGTTGTTTCAATAATTATCATTACACAAGATTTTTCATTATCGAAACAATAATTCATATTATCTGAATAATATTAATAGATAACATTATTGGCAATGTCTAGAAAGTTTCTGTCTAAGGAGAGGTTTGGTCACCATGACGCTGGCAAGAAGTGAGAAATTCTTATTGAAAGCCCCTCTTTCTTGGGAAGCTGCACTGGTTGTCAATATTGTGATTACGTAATATTATTTGTGAATGATTAATTATTGATTCATATGATGAGGAAAATCTTGATTTTATGTGGATATAGATGGAGAAAATTTTAATGTGACAATTGTTGAAAATTGAAATTTTATCTTTTACGATAAAATAATTCATTTAAATATATTATTATATTTTAATAATATAATAATGATGATATTTTTACGATAAATGTGAGATATATGAGTATATGTGGAGGAGGAGTATTTTGTTACCAAAAATATTTAAAGCATGTTTTTATGTGTCGGTGGACCCCATTTCTTGATTGAAATTTGATTATGCTCAGTAAAATCGCCTTGTTTGTGAATTTGGTCAACCAATTTCATTTGGAATTTGGAAAAACTTTCTTACGAAAATTTGTAGAGAATTGAATTTCCTATAAAAACTCATAAGATTCAATTTTATGATAAAAGGGCTATTTATTATGAATTATTGAAGTTAGAAGCTCTCAAATAATTGATTTTTGGAAGTTTAAATTATTTTAAATTAGAAAAACGTTTTTTCTTACTTTTCTAGAAGGTGGCATGTGCTTATTGAATTTGAAATCAGATTTCAAGAGTGGCGTAGGAATTTTGATATATATATTTATATTTTATTAAATTTTCGCTTTTGGTGTTCTAAGCATTTTCCTATAAATAGGGTGCTTAGGTTAGAATTGAAAATTACACGAAACTGAAGTTTTCTCTTTATATTATCGAGCGTATTCTTGTGAGTATATTTTGAGTATTGCTTTATATGGTGCAAGTTCAAGTCATAGCCTTTATATCCAGGTGTTTTAAATTTTAAATCTTGATCTTTCGAGGTAAGGGATATTTTTTTTTTTTGTAATGATATTATTTCTTCAATGTCATTATCTTTGAAATATTGATCTGAAGTTTTTATCAAATTTGGAACTTTTAGTGTCGGGTTCTTATTCACGATACTGACCTATTATTCACGAATACTGAAGACTATTCATCGAAAAATGAAAATTTTTCCTTTTTGTCTAAAATATCTATTGTGGATACTAGCTTTGATTGTAGCCATGTTTTGATCATTCTTGAATTTTACACCACTATGATTATTTTTGAGGTATTTTTGGATATGGATAAAACAAAGTACGAATCCTTAATCCTTAATCCTTGTCATTTTGTTTCACTGGATTCGTTTCTTTAAAAATATTTTTCATCATCCTCGGTCTTAAATGATGATATTATTGAATATCTTTGGCCCTGTAGTGCAAAAAGATGAATGATTTCGATAAATATCTTTGGCCCGTAGTGCAAAAAGATGAAGCAGTGTTTAGATGAACATGACCAATCGATGAATATCTTTGGCTCGTAGTACAAAGATGAATATTTGATTCAGATATATATTGATTGATGTTACAGGGATAAAAGATAGACGATGAACTTTTAAATTCATACATAGAAGATAGTAGTTTGTATTTTCTACTTAACTCTTCTAATGAATTAATATTTCCACTGCGAATATTGATTTAAAACTTGTTGTCTATTGTATTCTATTAGATTTTTTCCCCGTTGAAGACTAATGATAATTTGTTGTATATTATCTTAGTCATAATATTCTTTACTGGGCTAGTTGAGCTCACCCTTTTCCTTTTTGTTCCATTTTTTTTTCTCGGGAGGCGAGAGAATATAGCGAGTATTTAGAGTGGGGGTATGGAATGAAGGTTCTAGAGAGTTGTTTAGTAGTCCTCACCATTTTTGTAAAATAATGTATCAATAAATGTGATGAGGATTTATTTGAGTATAGATATTGTCTAGAAGATAATATTTGTATTCAAACTCAAAGTTTTACTGTTGTACTAATAAAGTTGTAGTTGTTTTTGTACCATGTATTGACAACTCGAATGGGTGATGTATACCTATTTTGGGGCGTCACATCAACCCGATTACTATTCACTCTAGTATTGTGCATTCGAGTATTTGGGTACAATATTATTCCATGAGGAGATGTCTTTAATTTTTCGAATAGTTGGTTGAAGATATAATAGTAAGTCAATATGGACCGCTGGTGGAGTTATAATAGTAAATCAATATGAATCGTTGGTTTAAAGTTTTAATAGTAAATCAGTATGGACCGTTGTTTTAAGTTTTAATAGTAAACCAATCTGGATCGTCCGTTTAATAGTAAATCAATCTGGACCGTTCATGAATTAATTCTTATTCATTCCATTTTCTATAAAATAAGTTCATTCCTTCATTATTTCTTACTTAATTCAATTGAAACTCTAGAGAGAGAATTATAAGAGAACCTATAGAAAAGTATTATGCTACTTCCCTACTCTTATATTCAGTTTCTTTTACGGTAAGGGGTGTTATTTCTTTCATTCGTCTTAATGAAGAGAACTTATGTTATTCCATTATTTATTATTCTATTGGAATAACCTATATACGAGGGCTACCCTATACATGGTGACATTCTTCTAATATTCCGTTCTTTATTATTTACGTAGAATATCACATCGTGTGTGTTTACGCCTGGGACTGGTTCCATTATTTATTATTCTCGCCGGAATATCTCCGTCATGCATGCGTTTACAGGACCGGTTTCATCCTTTATTATTCGGCCGGAATATCTTGTCTGCGTGTTTACGCTGGCAGGACCTTGTTCCATCCTTTATTATTCTGTTGGAATATCATGTATGCATGCTTTTACATGGGACCGGTTCCGTTATTTATTATTACATTTGGAATACCTCACTGTTGTGCGGTTTATCGCATGCATGGTGATTTCTTTTGTTATTCCATTCTTTATTATACTCAGTTGGTTAAAACTTTGACTTCTATACCCATGAAATTAGTGGAATATCTTTGATATTTGCGCTTCATCCAATATCTTTTCATGGAAATATTCTTCTGAGCATTCTTGAATTTTACTCTACAAAGCAGTATCATATTGATAATTTGGACGTTATCAGTTCCTAAATAAATTAATTCTTGAACTTGTTTTTATTGAATTCTTATATCATTGTCATCATACTCATGTTATATTTTGTTGAAAGTCATCTATGGCCTGTAGTGCATAGATGGACTTGGTATGATTATGACCAGGGATTATCCGTTGTAATCATGACCGTAATGTTACAAATGATGTGATAAAAGTCCTCATTGGCCCGTAGTGCATTGATGGACAGTTGTTGGCATGATCATGACCATTAATGAATACACAAATATTCTTGACCCGTAGTGCATGGATAATTGTGGTCGTAATACTAAAGAATGTCCTTGGCCGTAGTGCAGGGGTGATTCGATGATGTGGTTTATTTATTAAGCTTAGTCCTAGCGATAAAAGTGATGAAAAACCTTTTAAATCATAAAAGATAGTAGATTTCATTCTCTACTTGACTCTTTTAATGGATTGATTGTTCCGCTGCAGTTAAACTTGATATTTATTATATTTTATCAGTTTAACATTGTTGAAGGCTAACGATAAATTATTCTCGCATTATCTTAGTCATAATATTTCTTCTTTGGGCTAGTTAAGCTCACCTTTTCTTTCACCATTTCTCTTGAGAAAATGAGAACGTATTGGGACTAATGGGAACAGAGTGATGGTCCTAGATGGTGCATTAGTAGTCCTCACTATTACGTGAAATAGTGTGATAATAATTGTAATGAGGACTCCTTTTGAGTTTGTATAATCTTTAGTAGACAATATTTGTATTCAAACTCACGGTTTATGTTTTTTGTCGTATTGTACCACAGCAGTTGTATTATTAAGTTGTATTTGAATTACGTACCATGTATCTGGCGACTCAAGATGGGTGATGTATACCTAATTTTGGGGGCGTCACGGTTGGTATCAAAGCTTAGGATATGATCCCCGGCTAAGATGTAAGAATAGAACTAGGAGGAGAGACGGGAATTCCTTATTAGTATGACCTACCTAAGTTTTTTTTGGTATTTAATTGGTCGTTCAGAATATAGGGATAATATATTACATGTCAATTAACCTTTTGTTTTGTGGCAGTATCTGAAAATTTCATCCCAGAATGTGGAGAATAGCAATGGAGCACAGGCGACCGTTGACTCACCACATAATCAGGATAATGTGCATCAGGAAGGCGATAATCCTCATGCAAACAACAACACTGACCAAATGATGAATGATGGAGTGTTCAGAGGCGTTATGCAATTCATGCAACAGCAGGCCAGAGCGGCTCCTGTCCACAATGTAGGTGGGAATACTGGAAACTCTCGGACGATCTCCACTAAACAGTTCAAGGGGCTGGGACCACCGGAATTTATTGGAGAGCCAAAACCACTAAAGGCGGAAGCATGGATAAAGCAGATCACCAAGATATTTTGTAAGACCCCAACTTTTATAAATAAAGATGAATTTTCTATAAATATTATTTTTGAATATTATGGAGTAAATTTGATATAATGTTATAGTTGTGGATAATATTTATAAATTTTGCAAAGTAAGCAAGTTGTTATAAAATATTCGTTTGGTCGGCGAATATTCTTTGTCGGGGAATATTAAATGACGACCAAGACAATCATTAGTGGACCCTACAACGAAATTATTCATCGGATTGAGAAAATGACAAAAATACTTTATGAAAATAACTGGCGGAGGTGTTACCGTTAAAACCGTTGAACTACCCGGTAGTAAAAGTACGATGAATGGCGTGGTTGCGTAGTAGCATACGGTATTGATTATTGATGCTTACGTGTGAAGTCACTCAAATTTATACTCAATTATTGCCTCGATAATTGTTGCATAAGATCTCACGTTATTTGATTCAATTATTGTCGATATTTTATATATTATTAAATCAATAATTAAAATGACAGAGTTATTAATATTATAAATTGCAATATTAACGATGTCAGAAGTTACGCGAGGAGAGGTTTAGTCACCTAATTGTGCGCTTAATAAGAAGAAATCTTTATTGGAAAGCCCTCTTTCTCGGGAACGCGATTGGTCGATTAATATTTTGAATTATAATAATGATGATAAATGTTGTTAAAAATATTGAGGGGATTTTATGAAGTATTTGATCTAAATTTTGCTTATTATTTGGACCCCCCACTTTCCATTTTTAAAATTGTCGGTAGAAGTTATCTTATTTTTGATATATATATATATATATATATATATATATATATAATCTTGATAGTGGAAGGTGGGTGGGGGAAATTAAAATGGACGGAAGGAGTTTTATTATAGATATTATATATAGATAAGTTCGAAAAAAGTGGGTGGAAAGTGCATTATCATAAATATTATATATATATATAGATAAGTTGAAATAAATGGACGGAAGGAGTATTATTATGGATTTTATATATACAATATATTATATTTTATTTAAAAATTTTTGCTTTAAGTATGTGGATCGTCCGATTAAAGTAAATCAATCTCGACCGAATTCATGAATTAATTCTTATGCATTTCATTCTTCTATAAATGAAGTTCATTCCTTCATTATTTCTTACTTAATTCATTGAAACTCTAGAGAGAAACTATAGAGAGAAAGAAGAAAAGTATTATGCTACTTAACTACTTCTTTATTTGAGTTCTTTCTTAAAGCAGTAAGGATATTAGTCTTTTGTATTCATGAAGAGAACTTTTGTTACTCCATTCCTTATTATTATTCATTGGAATAACTTTTGATATCGTGGAATACCCTATACTTGGTGACATTCTTCTATTATTACATTGGAACATCCTGCTCGTGTGTTTTACATTGGACCTAGTTAAAATCTTTATTATTATTCTATTGGAATATTCTACATGCATGCGTTTTTACAGGACTGGTTCGGTTCCGCCTTTATTATTCATTGGAACATCCCGCTTGTAAATTTTATTCGACCGATTCCGTTATTATTATTACGTTGGAATAACTTTATACATCTGCAAGTATCGCATGCATGGTGATTTCTTTTGTTATTCCATTCTTTATTATACTCGGTTGGTTAAAGTTTTGACTTCTATACTCCATGAAATTAGTAGAATATCCTTGATATTTGCGCTTCATCCAAAGATCTTTTATGGAAATATTCTTCCGATCATTCTTGAATTTTACTCTACAAAACAAAGATCATGTTGACAATTTGGACATAATTAGTTCTCGGATAAATTAATTCTTGAACTTGTTTTATTGAATTCTTATATCATTGTCATCATCCTCATGTTTATATTATGTTGAAAATCATCTGTGGTATTGTGAAGTGCATAGATGGACTTGGTATGATTATGACCGTGGATTATTCGATGTAATCATAACCGTAATGTTACAAATGATGTGGTAAAAGTTATCATTGGTCTGTAGTGCATTGATGGATAGTTGTTGGCATGATCATGACCATTAATGAATACACGAATGTCCTTGGTCAGTAGTGCATGGATAATTTGTGGTCGTGATACTTAAAGAATATCTTTGGTAGTAGTGCATGGGTGATTCGATGATGTGGATTATTTATTGTCGAGTCCCAAATGATAAAAGTCATGAAAAACCTTTTAAATCATAAAAGATAGTAGATTTTATTCTCTACTGACTCTTTTAATGGATTGCTTGTTCTTCGCAGATTAAACTTGATGTTGTTATATTTTATCAATTTAACATCGTTGAAGGCTAACGATAATTTATTCGCATTATCTTAGCCATAATATTTCTTCTTGGGCTAGTTGAGCTCACCCTTTCTTTCACCGTTTTCTTCGTGAAATGAGAACACAAGAGAGGACTAGTCGGGGAGCGGAGTGGCGGTCCGGAGGATAAGATTAATAGTCCTCACTATTCTGTGAAATAGTGTGTTAATAATTGTAATGAGGACTCCTTTTGAGTTTGTATAATCTCTAGTAGACAATAATTGTATTCAAACTCACAGTTATGTTTTGTCGTATTATACACGACAATTGTATTAGTAAGTTGTATTTGAATTTTATACCATGTATCTGACGACCTAAGATGGGTGATGTATACCTAATTTTGGGGCCGTCACAGTTGGTATCAAAGCTTAGGGATATGATCTCTGGCTAAGATGTGAGAATAGTACTAGGAGGGGAGAGACGGGGAATTCCTCCGCTAGTATGACCTACCTAAGTTTATGTGGTATTTAATTGGTCGGTCAGAATTTAGGGATAATATGTTACATGTCAATTAACCTTTGTTTTGTGGCAGTATCTAAAAATGACATCCGAGAATGTTAAGAATAGCAATGGAGCATAAGCATCGTTGATTCACCACATATCAATAATCGAGGATAATGCATCGAAGGCGATAATCCTCGTGCAAATAACAACACCGACCAAATGATGAATGATCAAATGTTCAGGGGCTTTATGCAATTTATGCAACAAAGAAAGAGAGAGCGGCTCCTCGCCAAAAAATGCAGTGCAAAAACCTGAAACTCTCTAGGACACCGCTAAAGCAGCCCAAGGAGCTGGGACCACCGGAGTTTAAGGAGAGCAAAACCACTTATGGCGGAAGCATGGATAAAGCAGATCATCAAGATATTTGATGTCTTGGGATGCTCCAGGAGCAAAGGTTCCACTCACGCCTTTTATGTCAAGCGGAGGCGATTCTTGGTGGGAATTCCAAAAACGTACTCAACCGCCGTCAGATGAAGATGTCTTGGGAGAAGTTCCAAGAGTCGTTTCACGACAAATACTTTCCAAAGTATTCATCACATGAAGGAGGTGGAGTTTATCAAGTTGGAACAAAAAAATATGACCGTGTCGCAATACGAGGCTAAATTTGTGGAGTTATCCCGGTTTCCGTCCCATTTGGTGGATAATGAAGAGAGAATGACACGGATTTTTTTAAGAGGTTTGAAGCCGGAGATACGTCAACATCTTATTTCTCATAAACTGTGTTTACGAAATATATACTTTATTTGATACCGGTTCTACCCATTCTTTTATTTCTCCTACTTGCGCTCATCGATTAAATTTAACTCCGGAGAAATTAGACTTTGACTTATCTGTGGAAACTCCGTTGGGAAAAATCTTCATTACATCCACTGTTTATAAGTCTTATTTGGTTCAAATCGGTACCCTCACACTACCTGTAGATCTTATTTCATTAAAAATAGTTGCATTTGATGTGATTCTAGGGATTGATTAGTTAACTACTCATCATGCAAAAATTGATTGTTTTCGTAAGGTTGTTAGCTTTCATATTCCTAATCAACCTATTATCCGAATTCAAGCGACCAAACCATTAAAATCAATCACGGTCATCTCAAGCCATAAAGTTATTCGTTTATTAAAAAACGGATGTCAAGCTTTCTTAGCTCATGTCACAGATTTAAACAAAAATACGTCAGTTTTGAACGATATTTCTATTGTTAATAAATTTCCTGACGTATTTCAAGAAAGAACTTCCGCCTACCCCGAAGGCGTGAAATTGAATTTTGTATCGACCTTGAATCCCAGACAAAACCCATTTCCAAAGCCTCATATCGAATGGCTCCTATTGAACTTCAAGAGTTAAAGACCCAACTGCAGGAATTGTTAGACATTGGCTTCATTCGTCGTAGTACTTCTCCTTGGGGTGCTCCTGTTCTATTCGTGAAGAAGAAAGATGGGAGTATGCGACTTTATATTGATTATCGGGAGTTGAATCATGTCACCATCAAAAATAGGTACCCATTGCCACGTATTGATGACCTGTTTGACCAGTTGCAAGGAGCCAAATTCTTTTCAAAGATTGATCTTCGTTCCGGATATCACCAATTGAAGATTAGAACCGATGACATTCCAAAGACGGCTTTCAGAACTCAGTACGGGCATTATGAATTCCTATTCATGTCCTTCGGATTGACTAATGCTCCTACTGTCTACATGGATATGATGAACCGAGTATTCAAGGAATATTTGGATCACTTTGTGGTCATCTTTATTGATGACATCCATATTTATTCCAAAAGCCGTGAAGATCATTATCAACACTTGAGGCTGACACTCCAAAAGCTTCGTGAATACAAGCTTTATGCTAAGTTAAAGAAATGCGAGTTCTGGCTTGAGGAAGTAGCATTCCTTGGGCACGTAGTATCAAGTCATGGAATATCTGTTGACCTAGCAAAGATTGAAGCAATTCAAAGCTGGGAGCAACCTAAATCAGTGCCCGAAGTACGTAGCTTTCTCGGTTTAGCTGGTTATTATTGAAGATTCGTGGAAGGATTTTCTCGAATCGCTACTCCATTGACTCAACTGACTCAAAAAGATACAAAGTTCGGTTGGAACGAAGAATGTGAGAAGAGTTTTCAAGAACTCAAGAGGAGACTCATTTCGACACCTGTTCTGACAATACCATCTGGCTCGGAGGGATTTGTCATCTACAGTGACGCTTCGGGCAAAGGGTTGGGATGTGTTCTCATGCAACATGGGAAATTCATAGCATATGCCTCAAGACAACTCAAAGAATATGAGAGGAATTATCCTGCTCATGATCTAGAGTTAGAATTTTGTTGTCTTCGTGACTTAAAATTTGGAGGCATTACTTGTATGGAGAGAAAGTGGAGATCTTTACGGATCATAAAAGCCTCAAATATTTCTTCACTCAAAAGGAACTCAACATGCGACAACGACGTTGGCTTGAACTGCTGAAAGATTATGATCATACCATCCAATACAATCTTGGAAAAGTGAACGTGGTAGCTGACACATTGAGTAAAAGATCATATGCAAGTACGAGTACGATATTGTCAACGCAAAGGCCCATTTTGTGTGACTTGCAAAGGATGGAGATAGAGTTAAAAACTTCAAGGACCCATGTGATGATGGCAAATATACGAGTAGAACCGACTTTAATTGATAAAGTTAAAGCTGCTCAAGCTACAGACCCGGAGCTGATGCGTATGAGAAAGAAAGTGCAAGAAGGTGCTATGCTGGAAGAAAGAATCGATGAAGAAGGAATACTTTGAGTCAACTCCAGACTTTGTGTTCCTAACGACCCTGATTTAAAGTATAAAATCATGATGGAGACACACAACACACCATTTGCAATCCATCATGGGAGTACCAAAATGTATCATGATCTTCGACATACATTTTGGTGGAGCAATATGAAGAGAGAGATAGCGGAGTTTATCTCAAGGTGTTTAACTTGTCAACGAGTCAAGACGGAGCATCAAGTACCAAAAGGTACATTGCAACCACTTGAAATTCCAGAATGGAAGTGGGAGCACATTACCATGGATTTCGTTTCTGGTCTTCCCAAGGTTTCTCAAGGCATAGATGCAATTTGGGTCATTGTTGATAGATTGACCAAGTCTGCTAACTTCTTACCTATACGAGAAACTTATACACTTGAACGTCTTGTTCGTATGTACATAAATGAGATTGTAAGACTGCATGGTATGCCAGTATCTATAGTTTCTGATCGAGACCCAAGATTCACTTCACGATTTTAGGTTAGTTTCTGTAAAGCTATGGGCACGGATTTACGATTTAGCTCGGCATATCATCCTCGAATTGCGGATGGACGAATGAGAGGACTATTCAAACTCTTGAAGATCTATTAAGACTCTGTGTCCTTGATTTCAAGGGAAGTTGGGACAAGTTTTTACCATTGGTGGAGTTTTCCTACAACAACAGTTATCAAGCAAGTATTGGCATGGCTCCATTCGAAGCGTTGTATGGGAGAAAGTGTCATTCTCCAGTATGCTGGGATGAGGTGGGTGAAACATTGTTGGGATTGGAGTTGGTATGTATGACTACAGAAAAGATTCAAACGATCCGACAACGAATAAAAACTTCACAAGATCGATAAAAGAGTTATGTTGATCTTCATCGAAAGGACATAGAATTCGATATTGGAAATCATCTGTTGTTACGTGTTGCTCCATGGAAAGGAGTTACGAGATTTGGAAAGAGATGAAAGCTCAATCCTCGATTCATTGGCCCATTTTTAATTCTTGAGCGAGTGGGAACTGTGGCCTATAGACTCGCCTTACCGCCAAGTATGTCTCATGTACATAATATTTTTTACATATCTATGTTACGTAAATATGTGAAAGACCCGAACCACATTATTGAGTTAGAACCAGACAAGATAGAGGAAGATTTAACGTATGAAGAGTTACCTGTTAAAATCTTGGATAAGAAGGATCATATTCTACGCTCCAAGGTTATACCTCAAGTCAAAGTTTTGTGGAGAAACCACGATGTGGAGGAAATGACTTGGGAGTTAGAATCTGAGATGAAGTCAAGGTATCCTCATCTCTTCGACATACCAGGTATGTACCTTAATTTCGAGGACGAAATTTCATAAGAAGGGGAGGTTGTAAGACCCCAACTTTTATGAATAAAGAATAATTTTCTCGAATTATATTTTTGAATATTATGGTATTGATTTGATATAATGTTATAGTTGTGGGTAATATTTATAAATTTTACAAAGTACATGCAAGTTGTTTATATAATATTCGATTGGTGGGGAATATTCATTTTAATGGGGAATATTTGTACAACGGCACAATCATTGGTGGACCCTATTAATAGAATTATTATCGGATTGAGAAAACGACAAAAATACTTTATGAAAATAATGGCGGAGGTGTTACCGTTAAAAGCTGTTGAACTACCGGTAGTAAAAAGTACGATGAATACGCAGAGTTGCACAAGCATACGGTATTGATTATTGATACTTACGTGAAGTCACTCATTATACTCGATTATTGCTTACAAGATAATTGCGGCATCATATTTCTCATATTATTGATTTAATTATTGTTACGATATCATCCGCATTATATGATATATTATTAAATCAATAATTGAGACTAACAAAGTTATTCATATTATTATTTGCAATATTGACAATGTCAGAAGTTACATCGAGGAGAAGTTTGGTCACCTAATTCATGGCGCCAATAAGGAGAAATCCTTATCGGAAAACCCCCTTTCACAGGAGCGACTGGTTGTTAAATATTGTGAATTATAATATTAATGATGAATAAGTTTATGTTGATTAAAGATGAATTTTATAGTTCCATTGTGTTGGACTTATTTGTGTTAGTATAATTGATGTCAGAAGATATATTGTTTGATTGGGTATTCGGGACACTTTTAGGTGTTTGAATCTTATTCATGAGTTACTATTCATGAGTTACTATTCATGAGTTACTATTCATAAGTTACCCTATTCATGAGTTCTTATTCACGAGTTCTTATTCACGAGTTACTATTCTTTGATTATTATTCACTCTAGTATTGTGCATTCAGTATTTGGGTAAAATATTATTCCATGAGGAGATGTGCTAATTTTTAGAATAGTTGGTTGAAGATATAATAGTAAGTCAATATGGACCGTTGGTGGAGTTATAATAGTAAATCAATATAGATCATTTGGTTTAAAGTTTTAATAGTAAATTAGTATGGACCGTTGTTTTAAGTTTTAATAGTAAACCTGAACTGGATCGTCTGGTTTAATAGTAAATCAATTTGGACCATTCATGAATTAGTTATTCTTATTCATTCCATTTTCCTACAAATAGAAGCTCATTCCTTCATTATTTCTTACTTAATTCTTTGAAACTCTAGAGAGAATTATAAGAGAACCTATAGAAAAGTATTCTCGCTACTTCCCTACTCTTATATTATTTCTTTTTACGGTGAGGGTGTTATTTCTTTCTTTCGTCTTAATGAAGAGAACTTATGTTATTCCATTATTTATTATTCTATTGGAATAACTTTTGTATCTGTTGGCTACCCTATACATGGTGACATTCTTCTAATATTCCGTTCTTTATTATTCGTCGAAAATATCACATGCGTGCGTTTACGTGGGACATGGTTCCATTATTTATTATTACGTCGGAATATCATGCATGCATTTCTGGCGGACTGGTTCCATCCTTTATTATTACGTAGAATATCTATATCGTGTGTTTACTGTGGGACTGGTTCCATCCTTTATTATTACATTGGAATATCCCATATATGCGTTTCTATGGGACCGGTTCCGTTATTTATTATTATTGGAATAACCTTCCCGCATGCGATCTATCGCATGCATGGTGATTTCTTTTGTTATTCCATTCTTTATTATACTTAGTTGGTTAAAACTTTGACTTCTACACCCATGAAATTAGTGGAATATCTTTGATATTTGCGGTTCATCTAGTATCTTTTTATGAAAATATTCTTCTGAGCATTCTTGAATTTTACTCTACAAAGCAGTATCATGTTGACAATTTGGACGTTATCAGTTCTTAGATAAATTAATTCTTGAACTTGTTTTATTGAATTCTTATATCATTGTCATCATCCTGTGTTATATTTTGTTGAAAGTCATCTGTGGCTGTAGTGCATAGATGGACTTGGTATGATTATGACCGAGGATTATTCGATTGTAATCATGGACCGTAATGTTATAAATGATGTGATAATGATTCCTCATTGGCCCGTAGTGCATTGATGGACAGTTGTTGGCATGATCATGACCATTAATGAATACACAAATATTCTTGGCCCGTAGTGCATGGATAATTGTGGTCGTAATACTAAAAATGTCCTTGGTAGTAGAATGCGAGGGGTGATTCGATGATGTGGATTATTTATTGTCGAGTGAGTCAATGATAAAAGTGATGAAAAACCTTTTAAATCATAAAAGATAGTAGATTTCATTCTCTACTTGAATCTTTTAATGGATTGCTTGTTTCTACTGCAGATTAAACTTGATATTTATTATATTTTATCAGTTTAACATTGTTGAAGGCTAACGATAAATTATTCTGCATTATCTTAGTCATAATATTTCTTACTGGGCTAGTTGAGCTCACCTTTTCTTTCACTGTTCTCTTCACGAAATGAGAACATAGCTTGGACTAGTCGGAGAACAGAGTGATGGTTGTAAGACCCCAACTTTTATAAATAAAGATGAATTTTCTATAAATATTATTTTTGAATATTATGGAGTAAATTTGATATAATGTTATAGTTGTGGATAATATTTATAAATTTTGCAAAGTAAGCAAGTTGTTATAAAATATTCGTTTGGTCGGGGAATATTCTTTTTGTCGGGGAATATTAAATGCGACAAGCACAATCATTAAGTGGACCCCCACAACGGAATTATTGTCGAATTGAGAAAAGCGGCAAAAATATTTTATGAAAATAACTACAGTGGAGGTGTTACTGAATTAAAAGCGTTGAACTACCCGGTAGTAAAAGTATAGTAATACATGTGGGTTGCATAGTAGCACACGGTATTGATTATTGATCTTACGTGAGAAGTCACTCTGCTATACTCAATTATTGCTACGAAGAATTCACGCATCATATCTCTTATATTATTGATTCAATTATTATCACATTATCATCTCAGTATAATATGTTATATTATTAAATCAATAATTGAGGCGACAAGTTATAAATGATTAATAATTGTTGAAAGATTAAATATGTGTTGATTAAAAATAAAATGATTTGTGGTAATATTTATTCAATCCTTGATGTATATAAAGAGTCTATTATGAGGCGTTTGTGGTAAGTTTGGTTATTTTATAGGGGCCCATATGTCATCATCTAAGAGTCTCTTCGTCGATAGTAATTACCTTTCATCGATAGTAATTACCTTCATCAATAAGTAATTACCTTCGTCAATAGTAACTACCTTTACCAGACGTCAAACCATTGTCGTTTCATATTACGGGCATTGAACCAATTGTCGTTTCACATTGCGAGCGTCAAACCACTTTTCTTTTCACATCACCGATTCGTCGCGAGCCACTTGCCTTTTCACATTTCAAGTCTTTGAGCTAGAAATCTTCTATAAATAGAGGCCTAGTGCTTCATTATTTTTCACTTAATTCATTCAATTTATTGAGAGAGAAAGTATATAGAGAATAAGAGAGAAGAAGAAGAGTATGATACATTCTACACCATCTTTGCATTATTCAATCTACTACTAATGTAAAGGGTGTTATTCTTTCTTATTCATGAAGAGAACTGTTGTTATTCCATTGCTTATTATTCATGTTGGAATAACTCAGATAATGCGATTTACCCTATACTTGGTGACATTCTTCTATTATTACATTGGAACATCACATGCGTGTGTTTTACACCTGGGACTGGTTCCGTCTTTATTATTATTCGTTGGAACATCCATGCATGCGTTTTACATCGGACTGGTTCCGTCTTTATTATTCATTGGAACATCCAGTAGGTGCAAATTTTGCATGACACTGGTTCCGTTATTATTATTCATTGGAATAACTTCGTCTATGCGCTCAAATACCGCATGCATGGTGATTTCTTTTGTTATTCTATTCTTTATTATACTCGGTTGGTTAAAGTTTTGACTTTATACTCCATGAAATTAGTAGAATATCCTTGATATTGCGCGCTTCACGTCGAAGATCTTTTCATGGAAATATTTTTTCGATCATTCTTGAATTTTACTCTACAAAGCAGTATCATGTTGACAATTTGGACATTATTAGTTCCTGGATAAATTAATTCTTGAACTTGTTTTATTAAATTCTTATATCATTGTCATCATCCTCATGTTTTATATTATGTTGAAAGTCATCTCGTGGCTCGTAATGCATAGATGGACTTGGTATATGATTATGAGGGGATTATTCGATTGTAATCATGACCGTAATATTACAAATGATATGGTAAAAGTTATCATTGGCCCGTAGTGCATTGATGGACATTTGTTGGCATGATCATGACCATTAATGAATACATAAATATCCTTGGCTGTAGTGCATGGATAATTTATGGTCGTGATACTAAAGAATATCCTTGGCCGTAGTGTATGGGTGATTAGATGATGTGGATTATTTATTAAGCTGAGTTCCAGCGATAAAATTCATGAAAAACCTTTTAAATCATAAAAGATAGTAGATTTTATTCTCTACTTGACTCTTTTAATGGATTGCTTGTTCCGCTGCAGTTAAACTTTATGTTGTTATATTTTAGCAGTTTAACACTGTTGAAGGCTAACGATAATTTATTCTCGCATTATCTTAGTCATAATATTTCTTATTAGGCTAGTTGAGCTCACCCTTTCTTTTCTTTCACGTTTCTCTTCAAAAAATGAGAACATAGCGAGGACTACGGGGAACGGGGAGTGACGGTCCGGAAGGATAGCATTAGTAGTCCTCACTATTCGTGAAATAGTGTGTTAATAATTGTAATGAGGACTCCTTTTGAGTTTGTATAATCTCTAGTAGACAATAATTGTATTCAAACTCACAGTTATGTTTTATCGTATTGTACACGACAGTTGTATTAGTAAGTTGTATTTGAATTTTGTACCATGTATCTGACGACCCAAGATAGGTGATGTATACCTAATTTTGGGGGCGTCACAATGGTCCTAGATGGTGCATTAGTAGTCCTCACTATTCTGTGAAATAGTGTGATAATAATTGTAATGAGGACTCCTTTTGAGTTTGTATAATCTCTAGTAGACAATATTTGTATTCAAACTCACAGTTTATGTTTTGTCGTATTGTACACGACAGTTGTATTATTAAGTTGTATTTAAATTCTGTACCATGTATTTGGCGACTCAAGATGGGTAATGTATACCTAATTTTGGGGGCGTCACATCATGTCTCTATACAATAGGAAATCTGTGTAGACTAAAATCTAAATCGACCCCCCTCGTCATTCCCAAACCCGAACCAGTTCCTAAACCCTTCACCTATCGTCCATAAAAATGAGCAAAATCTTATTTGGGTTTCTAGATTTGACTTTGAATTTTGTCAAAAATAGTAACTTAAATTTATTTTTCTTTAGGTTGGATAAAAATTGATTCTTTAGCTCTTTAGCTTTCTTATATGTGGTTCTTGTGAGATGCAGCATGCAAGTGGTTATAATTTAGAATTTAGGATCTATTTTTATGGGTGTTTGTTTGATTTGGCATAGAAGCAGGAGCTTAAAGCTCACTATTTATCATATATTGGTTCTATTTTGAGATCTAGATTGTTTAAGTTGGTGTTTTAGATTGTTCTGCTGATGGATTTTTGTGTGAAATTTGTTTAAGAATAGAGAAACAAAAAAATGAATAAAAAAATAATAAAATTTTATTTTTGTCATGTGTCAATCGCCTAGTACATTCGTTTGTCCAACTGAAATTTTTTTAACGGAAGGGACACGGTTGATCTAAAATTGGTAACGTTAAGGGTACTTTTGGACAAAAAAAATATAGGGTGCACGTTAGACATCGGAGAAAACGTCAGGGGTATTTTTGGATATTTTTCCAATATTTTTAGGTATACATTGAAGGATTCTTGGTGTGTATTTCAAAGTTGTTTCTCTATTTTTTGCATGTGTGTATTTTTTGTGTTCTATCTTTTGTAAAGTTAATTAATTATATATGGTTATGATGATTTTGAGTATGGAATGATGGTCGTTTTGGTGGTTTGGATATGTATTAATGATTGTAAATTTTGTAGACATGTTTAGATTTGTCTGGATATCTATTTTTAAAGTAAACTCTGTCGAAATTTCTTGAAATTAGTAGCGACTAACTTGATATTTTGGTGGTTGGATATGTGTTGATGATTGAGTATGATAATTATTTTATCTGATTGTACGTTATTTTAATCTAATTTTTTCGTTACACCATGCCTTCAGGCACGGACAATTATTAGTGGTATTATAATTCAGAACGGAGGTAGTATTAACAAAATACAAGATAACATAGCTTGAAAAAAATAACAAAGCTCAACATTGAAGGAAAATTAAAATGTTAAATCATATTTATTTCTTAATTATTTTAAATAAACGTGTCAATCCGTTTATAACCCGTCTAACCCATTTAAATTTGGTGTTAAATGTAAGGGTGACAGTTATGATGCCCTCAAATTCGGGCCAATACAACCCAATTTGAATCGCCAAAATACAAAATAATATACATAAATTTTTCTAATTATAATTATTACAATGTCTTGTATAGTATGACAACACACACCATAAGTTCTCACTCAAATTATTTACACATTATTTTGCAATTTAATGATGACTACTACAACTACTAAATCGGACCGTCGGTTCATCCTCATGATCTCTCCGATAGCCTTAACTACATTCTCATTTCTTGAAATGAATTTAGAAAAACAAAAGGGTGAGTTCAAATAGCCCATCAAAGATTATCATGACTAAGATAACAAACGAATAAAGGTATCTTTAGTCTCCAATAGTGATATAAAATATTTTTAAAAAAATATAAACAGCATAAATTTTTAAAAATTAAATGCAGCGAGCAATCCATTAGAAAAATTAAATAGACAATAATATCTACTATCTTCTCCAATTTAAAATTCATCATCAAGATTTCATCAATTGTAACACCAATAGTTATGATCATAACAAAAAAAACTTTCACTACGTATCTTTGTCACATATGCTAAAAACACTCAAGAACCATATTGTCTTTGAACCCAGGTCAAAGACATTCACAAAAACTTGAGTCCTGATAGTTAGTACAAACAACAACGAATAAACAAAAATAATACGAATAATAAAACAATGAATGAATATTAGAGATCTATAATTTATTTATGTTTAAGGAATAATTTAATTTGTTTATAGTTTAATAATGTCTAAATTATCAACACGGTGTCTAAATATCGGAAGAAGTTTAAGTCCAAAGGTATAGTCCAAGATTAACAGATAGGAAGTTTAACGGTAGGGTTCATGGTACACGAAATATTTAATAGTCTAAAATGTTCACAATTCAAATAGAAAGTTCAAGTTAAAATATTTTATACAATGGTTAGAATTCAATAGGAAGGTTCAGGTCAAAAGATACTAGATAAAACGCAAACTATTAAAGAAATTTAACGATTTTTTATTTTAGAAATTTTCACCATTTAATATTAAGGGTTGTAAAAACGAATAATCATATCTTACCTTAGTAGTTCACAACTCATATCTTGTAAAATTGTCAAAAATATATTGATAGCATTTATAAAAATAAATTTGTGTCGTGTGCAAAATGGAATAACTAAACTTTCAAAATAATTTTTAAATGAATAAAATAATATTTTGAAACAATCTTTCTGATGAAACTTTTCAAAATGAATCATTTAAAGGAAGAGTTGTAAATATTGTGTAATATGTGTGGGTGTTTGTGTAACTATACTTTAGAGAAAAGACTCACATAAGCAATCTTTGCACTCTTACTGATATTATCAACACTCAAGTATTCTTAGCACACTCAAAGAAACACTCACATTAAGAAATATTTAGAAATTGGGAGGAAGAACAACTAAGATGGTTATGCCAACTCATTATGCTAACCCCCTTCATTTATAGCCAAAGTTTAACTAACATATACCGCACATCAACTTTAACATACTTTTCACATTTTATGATTATCTTTAATCTACCACATATTATTTTACCATAATTTTCACATTTCAAGATTACCTTTAATCTACCACACATAATTTTTGGCACAACTTTGACATTTCAAGATTATCTTCAATCTACCATATATAATTTTGGCATAACTTTAACATTTTAATATTATATTTTCTTCACTATTCATAATTATTATTATATTTATCTATCTTCTGCATTATTTATTTAATGTATTAATATCTTAGATATTTATGTATATAATGTTATTTACCTAAAGTATTAATGAATCTGTCTAACTTTTCAGTGCTTGCGAATTTTAAATACGTAACTTTTCATTATTACCCCTGCTACCATGATAATTATTAGTCCAATACTATGAAATACTGTAGTGGCACTGTGCGTTACTGTTAATTTATTATCGAATATTTTTTAACAGTTAAATGTAACAATTCTGCCAACTTTTATTAACAATTATGTTGTCGTTTTTTGTATCCAACAATTATTATGTTCACTATAAAAAAATGGCATTTTGTGATGGCTCAAATCCTTCATATAAATTCAAAATATCATCACAAAAGATTATTTTGATGACTTTAGCGGTCACGAAGGCCGTCTTGTATACATTAACACGTAATCTATTGTGATTGTCAAAACCATCACAAAAAAACACATGACTTTTAGGGATCAAAGGTAAGAACGTGAATCACTTTTTATGAACAATTTAGTTCACTATATTAAATATATCATATGATACTTGTAAGATTCGAACTCTCCCCCCATTTACAAACTAAATAACTAGTATTACCATTAAACCAAAACTAATATCCTAATTATAATTTTAAAATAAAATATAAAAGAAAACATATGTGAGTTGACTTACTAAATAAAATTAGTCCTACATAAAATTTAGCGATTGCAATGACAATCACAAATACTATACTCCCTCCGTCCCATAGTTATAGGCTGATTTCTTTTGACACATAGTTTAAGAAAATCAATTTAAGTGACAATTTTTAACATAAATTTTTCACATATACCCCTTAATATGGAATTAATGAATAAGTTAATTACTCTTTATTTATCACACTGGAACTCTCAACTTCATTGATTGACGTGTTAAAGTCCATAACTATAGAACTTTAACCAAAGAGAATACAACAACATTAAATGTGGTGATAAAAATAATGACATTGAATGTTGTTTCTTCAAAAAAAGAGTAATGGTTGAATATTTATTATAAGGGCATAAAAGTAAAACAATGAACCAACTAAATTTTATAAATAGTAAGTAACCTATATATTGAGACATCTCAAAATGGAAATCAACCTATAACTATGGGACGGAGAGAGTATAATGATGATAAAATTAATCATCATTGAAAGCTATCATATATTTAATTATTTTGTTAATTATACGTGTTTAATCTATTAAAATTTTGTATTGAAGGTATCGACCTATTTATGATATAAATACTATTTATATTCAACATCAATCCTCTTATTTTATATCGTGTTCATATTGAGTTACGGTGTGTTACGGGTGTATAAAAATTATCATCCCTACTAAAAAAAAAGAAGAAGAAATTGATATTTTCAGAAGCTCCCTCACATGATGAAAAGGAAAAATGAAAGAGAAAAGAAGAATGTGAGCGCGTAATGAAAAGACACAAGTGGATCCCACCCACCGAAATTAGTGAAAAAGCGCGCCGGTGAACACGCTTTCTTCAAAGAGCCAGGCAGCCATTAGCTAGCTCATTATACACTCCCCATCTCCCTCATTATATTCACCCCCTTTCTCTCGCATACTCGGTACTCCATCCATTAAACATCCTCTTGGAGAAGAAGAAGAAGAAGAAGAAGAAAAAAAAAGCAATACATGAAAATGGGTAAATTCGTTTTATTGTTTGTTCTTTGCGTCCTCCTCCCGTCAATCGCCACCGCTCGCATAATGAGCTACCCATTCCTCCTCCAAGGCCGCGTCTACTGCGACACTTGCCGTGCCGGATTCGAAACCTCTGCCACCAAATATATCGCCGGTAATTACCATCATCAACTCCCTCAAATTTCATCTAATTTCATATGATAGGTCTAAGTAGTACTTAATTTGTGAAATTCTTAAATTGTCATACCTAATTTATTTTAATATATTAGATATAACAATCTTTTTAAATAAATAATAATTGCATTATCAAAAGAGAAAAGGGAGGAGTGGCATAATGTCATGTGAATCTTTTGATACCATCAATTCCAAGATGTATACATTTAAAATTACTGGAAAATATAAATGTTTGATAAATTGGTGGTGGCAGGTGCAAGGGTGAGAATTGAGTGCAAAGACAGGGCGAGTCTGCAGCTCAAGTACAGCATTGAGGGGGTGACTGACTCCACTGGAACATACAAGATTGTGGTGGCCGATGATCATGAAGATCAAATTTGCGATGCCAAGCTTGTTAGCAGCCCAGATCCAGAGTGCTCTGAGCCAAACAAAGGACGTGATCGTGCTCGTGTCATCCTCACTCGATCCAATGGCATGAACTCCGATACTCGATTCGCCAATAACATGGGCTTCCTCAGGAACCAACCCTTGTCTGGCTGCACCCAACTCCTCAAAATATATCAGGAAAATGAGGAATGAATATTAGGCATATTATTAAGCTTCTTCTACAATATAATTTACATTTACAGTGTGTTTTTTTTTGTTAATTTTTTCTATTTTGTGCTGTTCAGTTTAATTATGGGGTCACTTAGCTGTGGCTTTTGGAACTGGAGTGTGGCTCACAATATTTTATAATTATACTAGAGGTTCTTTATATATTGTTATGAGTTTGACTTTTAGTCCATTTATGGACTATATGCTGGGTATACATTTTTATCTTCATTTTTTATTGAATATATGACGTGCCAAAACTAAATAGCTGCAACTTGCTTATATGTTTTGAGTTCTTAGATAGCTCCTTTGAGGTGTTCTGCTATGGAACTAGTTGATAAATATCAATTTGAGGTCAATGGTTGGCTAACAGAAAAACTTTGGAAGTTCATTTGCCTTTGAGGGTAAGCGTCGTAAAATGAACTAAAACACTTCAAGCTCGATTCGTACTAAAAAGTTTTTCTTTTTATTCTAGTTCGACTCGAAATATAAAGTTCAATAAATTATTCGAAACTCTTCAAATTGTAATTTTTTATTGATACTCAGATCATCATATTCACTCAAAAAGTTTCGACTCGATAACTAAACGAGCCTCAATCTAACCTTATTTCATACTCCATAAAAATTTGAACAACTCAATACTCGACTCGACTCGACTCAGTTCTTTTATACCCTTATCACAATGATAATTTTGGATGCCAAATTTCTGTCCAGGTCCACCTTTATTGGCCCAAGTTCCAACCAAACTTGTAATAACCAGACAGAGATTTTGGCACAAATTTGGTGTTGAAAGTGAGCTCTTTCATACTAAGCCACGATTAATTATTTGTGGACGCATCATTTGAGATAATTTTAATTTTAATTTTTTTTTTAGAATTATAATATTACTATTACCCAACAACAAAGTCTTTTCCACCCTTTTCTTTCTTTGATGATAGTTTTAAACACTTCTCCCGCTTTAAAACATAAGATTACTATTAAATTTTTAAAAATCGATTTGAGCTAAATTTTAATGTAAATTGATGTATTATTTAGAGTTATGAAACAAATAATCTCATAGACTTGGTAGACAATTTACAATAATAATCTATATAAAAGTTTGAAACTATCTCAAATTAAATTTCAAAAACTCTATATTTGTCTTATTTTTGAAACAGAGGAAATAACTACTAATTCAAAAAAAATTCCGATTGCGTTTTAATATTTATTTACGAAAATTTATAAAAATAAATATGTACACTTCTAATCATGGTTATTAAAATCGGACCTGACCTCCGATTCAACCAATAAAAACCAGAATTAGTCTTTAACTTCGGTCCAATTTTAAGAATTTGGTCAAAAACCGGTTAATTGACACAGTGACCCAGTTTTTTATTTTTTGTCTGAATTTTTTTAATATTAAAATTAATCACTTTTAGTAATATTGTAACTCAACTTTATTATGTTTTAGTTTATAAAATTTTACTAATTACTAATAATATATATTTTTATATATTAATAACGTCATTGGGCCATTCTACCACTGGTTGAACCAATAACCTATTCAGCGAATACATAAGCCACCTTTTGAGAATTTTTATTCATTCACTTCAAAATGAAATCGCAAAATTCATAATATTCAATCACTTTAAAATGAAATCAAAACTTAGTTTACTTTATATTTTCAAATGTAGGGACTAGGGAGTGAATTATTTTCTTTGTATTTTTTGAGTAAGGGACTATATAGAATATAGGAAGTGGTTAGCATGAAGTTTATTTTTGAGTAAATTGGTCAATTAACTAATAAAATGTTGATACACAGATAAATTGTCAGTATTGTATTAGTCAATTGACCAAATTACTAAAAAATAAACTTGATGTTAACCAGCAATATATATAGATACTAGGCTCGTATTAAACGTAGACCCAACTCCCCGCTAATTTGGGAGGGGAAGGGGACTCAGCTTAACTTGTAGACGACGACGTTCTAGTCCGCCAAACTTCAACACTGATCTCTCTACTCTGTAGTCTCTCCTATGATCTCCGAGTTCCCATTTCAACTAACCTCTCGTAGATCCATATAGTCTCCCCTATAAATAGTAAGTTTTTGTTTTCCCTTTTTTTTCTTGATGCTTTTAATGCTTCATGTTGATTCCTTCCAAGTGTTTTTGTTTTAACTGAAGAATTTTTAAAATTTCTTAAAATTTCTTGTTTATCTGAGCATCTATACTTGCATAACTATCTACGGCAGGTCACCCGCATATCTTGATGCCTTTGTTTCCAAAATATTACAGGCTTACAGCTAAATAGTTTTGTTGATGTTGTATATTTGATTGATATTCTGACATAAGTATTATATAATCTAGAGCATGACATTTGTATTCAATAAACAAATCAAGCCCTTATGATTTTTATGGATTGTTTTTTCCTATTTTAGTAAGTTGAAGTGAAACCCATTTTCTCAAATTAGCAAAATGAGCTAGTTGATTGATGAATTATGTTTTAAATTATGTCTCTCACTCGAGCTTAAGCAATAACTTTTCTAATTTTCAACATTGATAAGTATATTGGATTATTGGTAGGATGCTCCTGTAAAAACTCTTCCATTACTTGCCATTTTTTGGAATTAAGTTTTATTTTCCTGCATGATGGAAATTATTGTTTGCTCTCATGTTCTTAGAATTCTATTGAGGTCTTTAAAGTCATTATTAAGTATGATTTTGCTAATTAATTAGTTTAATAGATAAAATAATGTTTCATGATTAGATAACATCTGCGTAAGCTTTTTGTAGAGATAAATGACGAGTCAAGACATTTGATATAAAAGCTTTTATATTATTTTGTGTGTTTAATTGATAGCTATTAATACATGTTATCAAACCAACAAAATTCAGAATTTACTTTATGGGAGTGTCAAATGGTGTTATTAAACAGTCTATAAGTTCATAGCTGCAGCCTGCATTGGTGCCCCCGGTTGTTCACTATATAATAAGGAAGTGGAGAATGTATCTTCTTACCTACTTTGTGGCATTAAGTTCTTACTAAGTTGGTTCGATTATCAGAATGGCGGCTGCTTTTCAACAAGCTATTTGGAGCAATCGAGTGCATGGATATTGTGATGGTTTTGATTCTTATGAGGGGTTAAGAAACTATTCATTAAGATTAACATCAAATAGTTATGGTATCAGTATGAAATCTTTAAGAAAAGTACACTGGAGGTGTAACCACTTAAAGTTGTTTGTGGTACATTCATTAGTTCCAGATCCGGTTTTATCCTCCCTGCAGAGTAGTACTGACTATTCTTGGAAAATAGGAAGTAAGTGAATAAATCCTGTGCCATTCTTCATTTGAGGATATTAAATTAACTTCAATCAGTAATCTGTTCTTTATTTTCTGAATCATCCACCATGATTTCAGACGAATCTACTTTGATCTTGATTCGACATGGGGAATCAATGTGGAATGAGAAGAACCTGTTCACTGGTTGTGTTGATGTGCCATTGACAAATAAAGGCGTAGAAGAAGCAATTGAAGCCGGTAAGAGGATTAGCTATATACCCTTTGACATTATCTACACATCAGCATTGGTTCGTTCTCAAATGACAGCTATGCTTGCCCTGACCCAACATTGCTGCGAGAAGGTATATATGCACACGCACGATGATTCTTACATTGCATTATTCATTTTGATAAAATAGATTTAGATATATACTTGAGTCCACCCTCTTAAAACTTGGTTGTATCATGTTATCATCATATCAGGTGTCTCTGCACAAGTTAAAAGTCCCCATATCTTTCTTGGGCTATCTGAATATTTAGTGTTTCTTTTATTTATAAAGTGTGTATATTACAAAGCGCCAAAAGGGGATTCCAAATGTTATGATGTTGCAAAGTTTACTAACTTAATTGAACATTTTTATACATAAGTGTGCCTTAGACATGTTTAAATTAATGGAAGGATAATTTGGAAACTGAACTCTATAGGAGTATATTCAAATTTGCTAATGGGTCACACTGTTTGTGGATATAGAGAAGGAGTACTATGTAGAACAAAGATACATGGGTCTATTGACTAGTACAATCTTTAAAGCTAGAAATGGCTGAAAATTACTGTATTCTCACTTGTTGAAAATGGCTTACTAAATTTTACTGTTTCCAAGTATACTAGTCTTTTCATACTCTGAAAAAGTGTAATAATAATTATTATTATTATTATAGTAATCTTTCCCTATTTTTCCCCCTGAATTTAGCATTTAATTACATAGTACTGATAATGAGATTTGTTGTTGTATTGGAAGCTTTGGAGCTACCATTTAAAGGTTCCCAAACAGAATTATTCAACACAAGTCACTTCATGTCTTATCAAAGGTCATAGTACTTATCTGAAAGTATGATTTACTTAATTCAAATAATTAATATGATTGCTTTTTGTTTAAACCTATCCTGGTAGGTAAAGGAGCTGGTTGTAAATGCATCTTGGTAATAAAATGTAGTTATTACTCCCGAGCAAAGTGCACATAAATTGTGATTGATAACTCCCGCTAACCTACTTTCCTACTTTCTGGAAAGTCAGAAGCTTCTCTCTCATGCATCTTGTATATTGCTCGAGCTTAATTATTATTAAATCAGATTATCGAGGCCTTGCTTATGTGGTCATTTAACATATTTGTTAATATAACCTGTAATTAACCACTTTTTGGGATTAGAGACATAGCTTCGTCCATTTTAATATGTTGATGCAGCCTGCACATCATTACCCTTACACTCTCTGGGAAACTTCTAATTACAGAGGATAGGATACATTACTTCTTATGATGATGAATGAAATTCTCCAAAGGGAAGTCATTAATTGGGCCTGATCCCCATCAGAAGTGTCTATACTTACAACAACTATTAAAGGGTAGCAACCTTCGTCAGGAAAGGCGCTAGTATATATGTATCAACAATTAACCCACTTAAAAGTTTTCAGGTGCCCATATTTTTTCATAATGAGACTGAACAAGCCATAGTGTGGAGCCAAATATATAGTGAAGACACGAAGAAGCAATCAATTCCAGTTATTAAAGCGTGGCAATTGAATGAAAGAATGTAATTTCTTGCCTATTTTTTGGTTTTTGTCCTAAATTCACCTACAGTCGCTTAAATTTTTTAGCTCATTGAGATACATAACTTTACAGGTATGGGGACCTACAGGGTCTCAATAAGCAGGAAACTGCTGAAAGATTTGGGAAGGAACAAGTCTACAAGTGGCGAAGAAGTTACTATGTTCGTCCTCCGAATGGTGAGAGCTTGGAAATGTGTTTGGAGAGAGCTGTTTCCTTTTTCAAGGAGCAGGTAAGCAAGGCTTGGTCCATCTTTTCTTATATCTGAGAACTATGCATGTACTTGAACGTGGGACTCACTTTTGAAAGCACAAGAAGACTGAAAAAAATACATTACAGATTGAGCCACAACTTCTTGCTGGAAAACATTTGATGGTTGTTGCCCATGCGAATTCACTGAGGTCTATTATTATGTATCTTGACAAATTAACACCTCAAGAGGTAAGATGCTACATTTGTTAGGAACACTGCCCACTGTATTTTGTTGTTTTCTTTTGTTATTTTTCATTTAAGCAATGGTTGTTTGTTTTGGAAAGGTTATTAACTTGGAACTATCAACTGGGGTACCAATGCTTTACATATATAAAGAGGGGGAATTCATCAGGAGGGGAAGTCCTGTAGGATCTACAGAGGCTGGTGTTTACGCTCATACTTGGGTATGATTAATCTGCTCATAGAATCTGAGATCCTGTTCCCAGTCGTTATGTTGAAAATTGATCACTTGTGATTTTTTTTCCTTCTATTATACCATTTTTCTGTTGCCTTTACATGCGTAAAAATAAGAAGAAATATGTGCTGCCATATCTGGTTTGTCGTACAAACTTGGGTTGGTTGATCATCATGTAATGCTGTACTTCCAAATTTTAGGTTAGACAATTCAATTACTAATGAGAATCTTATTAATAAAGGACACAAATCATTACATAAACAAGTCAATGATTAATGAAATACGACTTTCTTATTATTAATATAGTTATTTTTCTTTTGATACACTGGAAGTAGTCTTTTTAAAAGATTGAAGTAGTTAATCCCAGAGAAATTGGGCTTTGTAATCTTGTTCATCCCCATATATCAAAATTTCAATGCAGTTTGTTTTCTTAAAAAAGTTAAAAGTAAAAAAAAATTAGGAAGAAACCTAGGACATAATATTGAATCACAATAACTTTTTACGATCGTTGTGCTATATATTACTTGTATGTGTACCATGTTTCAAAACTAGCACTGCTAGAGGTCATTTCTAGGGTACTCGGTGATTTGGATGTTCTGATTTTACTTCACTTTCTTTCAGACATGTGTTAACACTTCCTACAACAAGAGAAAGCATTGACATGCACCCTGCCCCATTTTTTTTATTTTCATTGCATGTTACCATGATACCATCGCTTGTAACACATGTTTTTCTTCATTGAATGACTCCTGCTATTACTTGGATATATTCATCAGTAATCTATTCAAAATCTAATAACATTTCGTGACTGCTTGCTATGCTTCTTTTCTGCAGAATTTGGCCCTTTATAGGCAAAGGTTTGACGAATGTATCAACAAACTTTGAGAAAAAGAGGTAAGCTGCATATTATTTTGGTTATTTGCTGTAATTAATGCATTGGCTTGTAATTCATTTTTTTTCTCCAGATTACCCGGCATATATAATCATTTATTAAATCATTAGTAATTTGATTTGATGAGTGTATCTTGTAAAGATATTAGGAAGCTCCAATAATCACAAATTTTAGTTCTATTAATCAGAAAACTTATATCATATTCAACTGTGTTAAATTGAAAACCTATTGACATATGCCTAACTTTGATTATTTTAAGATTATCTTTATAATTCTCCTTGTTTTTATCCTTTATCCACCTAGTGACAAGATAATATTCTCCAGAAGCAAGATCTTTGCACCGCATAATCACAGATCTTCAGTTATTTTTTTTTTTTGGCAACAGGTCTTCAGCTACTATCATCATCTCGGTAATAAACAAGATTCTTGATCAACATTAAACCAGTAAAAATCATCATGAGTTACTATGAAGTTTAATTAGGTACAGATTTTTGCTAAGATTGCAATTTGAGTATTTTTGGTTTAGTTTTTTGCCATCCCCTGGCCACCTTAATTCTTGCACACCCTATATGTAATTACTACTGTGACAGATGCAATTTTAATTCAGTATTTGAATTTTATTTAGGAAAATTATGGATGCATTTTTCAAAGTTTCTGGCACCCCATAGTCTTAATTTAAAACATGTATCTTGTTAGTAAGCCCTGCTCCCGCTTTTGAGCTGTGTAAGTTATGAAAACATCCAAATGAACAAATTCTGTTTGCATGACCAAAAAAGATGACCAAATGAACATCCAAATGAACAAACCAACCCATAACCATATTTTGGCAGGTCTACACAAACCCTTATTTTAGTATGATGAGCTTAGAAGATGATGTATCTACTTGTTTCATATATTAGGAGAAAAAGCATGATGATTTAGAGAGCAAAGATTCTGGTGGTGACTCGTATCCCAAATCCCAAATTGAGGCTGTTCCATCTTCATCTAAAACTTGTTTAGTTGGACTCGTATATGTTTAGGTCCACCTGTTCTTTTGCATTGAAAAGAAATTGTTCCATTATATTTTCTCCCCAGTAGTGTCCATACTCTTCTACTGAACTCGAACTCACCTGCCTGTATGGTGTTCTCATCATCTTCAGCCCTTTCTATAGCCATATTCATCCAACTAGTATATGAATCATTTGGTTGATGATCAAGCATCAGAACTTTCTAGGCAGTGCTTGCACTATTATTTGCACCACCTTGATTCAGGTTGTAAGAACACTTGGATTCATGTTCAATTCGTGAGTTCTTGTGGCCAAAGCCTAATTCTGCAAGAGTTTTGGCAAGCACAAAACTTATCCACCACGGCCTCTGGACCAAACGTGAAACGTCCACTTCCTTTTTTTTTCATTGCCATTGCCTTGGTCGTTTGCTGAATTATATTCTCTACCTCAGATAGTGAAATCTTCGTGAGTGATTTTTGAGCTATCTTTACAAGGGTAGCATCTTGAGCTGACTCCAGATCCTCCCCAAGGCTCTTTGCCTTGAGCTTTTGCATCCGCATCTGCAAAAGATATTGGTGATCATTATGGAGAAGACAACAGAAATTGGTGAGTTACTTTTATGCTAAAGAGAGGATAATGTTTGTTCAAAAGAATAGTAGGATCGATAATAAAAGAGGAAATTGATATTTTCATATTATTTTTTGATATTTTCACGTATAGGCCGGGCTCGCTGCCCAAAGATATGTATTATGTAAATCAAATTGCTTTATATGGACTTTTAACTATAGTGTAGATTGCAACCTTTGATTTGAGTGCCTTCACTTTACTTTCTTCTTATTTAGGGTATCAATTGTCAACAAAAAGATAAAGGAGTATTTTTATGTCCACAAAAAAAGAAATTAATATATAAATAAATAAAGGAGTTCAATAGTTTATTGAAATAATTTATTAATCAATATGGTGATATGGAGTATGCTATATCAGCAGTTTGTAAAATATTTATAAAATAGTTTATGTTTATAACATTACTCAAAAAGAATATGTATCTTGAAAATTACTACTTTTCCATTAGTCTGAACTCCACCATAATTTTCACCTGTTTTTGGCTAGCAGGGAATTCCCACGAGTTTCACAAATTAACTGAATAAATTAAATAAAACTCTTTCTCTAGAGCAAACAAAGGGAGGGAGTATATAATATTCCGAAAAATGTCGATAACAGAGTTGGATTACTTTTTTAATTCTTATCTTATCTCAGGTATCAAATGGCTGTCAGATATTTTCATTCTTCATCAAAAACTAATATATAACTACTTAATATTCAATTAATGACAGCTGATTCAAAAAGAAAAGCTGAATATTCGGCCGGTGTGGGTTTCATTTAAAAATTATTATGTAGTAGTACAATCACAAGCCCAGAAAGTACCCAACAGCCCAGAATTTTTTTCAGGACAAAAAATAAATAAATATGGTAAAGTAACAAGCAATTTGTCATTCCCAAAAAAACCAGATTTAAAATAGCCGTTATTAGACAAAACCTAGGGCTACTTTTGTCATCTGAACTTTCTCTGACGCAACACTGTACGAATGAAAAAGGTTTTTCTGTGGTTTAGTTTAATAATGCCCAATTCTCCTTCTCTCTTCTCTCTGTAGTACAGAAAATACCGCCATTCCATAAAAACAAAGAATTTAGAGAGAGAAAGTTATGCTCTCCTTAGTCTGTAGTATCTACTGTAGGAGATTCCTCTCTATGTCTCTCCTCTACTTTTAATCATTTCAGTTTGGCCTAGTGAAATTTCTGATCCTTAGGCTCTAAAAAGTGAACCAATTTGCAGATATTCATCAATTCATTCGTTGATTTGCCAATCAATTCAAGTTACTATTTATGGGTTTTAGATTTTTATGACTCCTCATAACTACTCTGTACTCTTTTGCTCGACTCCTATCTCCTTTTAGTGAAAACAGAGAAGCCCTCTGTGTTTTGTCTGGGTCTCTTTTCATAACTCGAATCAAAAGTGGGTTTTTATTTTTTCTTTAAAAACCCAATTCTTTTTGTGTCTTTGTTAAATGGTTTGCTATGTATTTCTATGTTCTTAATGTTAGGGTTTGAAGAATAACAAAGAGAAAAAAAGAGGGGTTTTTTGTGTTCTGTATCTTTTTCCATCATTTGTTTTCTGGGTTTTTGGTAAAGCTCAGGCATCGTATTTGGGTTAAACAAAAATGGGTTTTTTGGGTCAGTGTTGAGTGGAAAAAAAATGGGTGTGACAAGTTCAAAAGCTGAGAGGAGTGAAGCTCTGCGTTTGTGCAAGGAGAGGAAGAAATTTATTAAACGAGCTATTGATTCAAGGTACAATTTTGCTGCTTCTCATGTTGCTTATATTCAATCTCTTAAAAACATTGGTGTTGCTCTTCGACGATTTGCAGAGGCGGAAGTGTTGATAGGGTGTTCTCTATCCGCTTCAGTTACTGAAATTGACAAAACTCCATCACATTCATCTTACCCTTCGCCGTCTCCGTCTCACATTGCCGGAGTTTCGGATTCACCGTTGCCTAGTGAGACCCCCCTTTCGCCTCCAGTGTCTAGATTAAGTTACATGAGGTCAGGAGGAACTAGTGCTGTAACTGTTAGGGTCAGTCCATTTAGTAATAATAGTTATGTGGATGATGGTGAAGCTATGACCTTTCCAATGCCTCCACCCCCACCACCTTTTCATGAATCTGGGTCTTCTTGGGATTACTTTGATCCCACTGATG
The DNA here is from genome assembly GCA_020205605.1 of Panax ginseng. Lineage (NCBI taxonomy): Eukaryota > Viridiplantae > Streptophyta > Magnoliopsida > Apiales > Araliaceae > Panax > Panax ginseng. Next base: position 26,398,403 of record CM035148.1, on the reverse strand, counting down.
ATTGTGAGAGCTTTAGGTTTGTGGGTCAAAATGTGGCGAGTGTGAATTTTGATGATACGAATATGTATGGACAGTTTGAGAAAAATGGTAATCTGGATGAAATTAATGCAAATCATGAAGCACAGATGAAACTTGAAACAGAGAAGGAGCATAAGGCTTTCTGTGATTCAACGCCTCGTAGTGATCGACTTGGTAGAGCTAAATCTGAGGGGACTGGAATGTTTAGCACTCAACAAGCAAATGATAGTGAAATGAGTGAAAGAATTCTGAAGGGGTCCGCTGGAATGTTAGGTGTCAAAGCTGCTTTAGAACAGTCGGGTTTAAAAAGGGATAAATCTTTGGTGGGGAAAGAGATGTTGACCGAAAGGGAGGATCCTTCAGAGTTCATTACTCATAGGGCTAAAGATTTTCTCTCTAGCATAAAGGACATTGAGCATCGTTTCTTTAGAGCATCGGAATCTGGCAGAGAGGTCTCCAGGATGCTTGAGGCAAACAAAATTAGCATAGGATATTCTGAAGCAAGAGGTAATCATTTTGGCCTCTACTCTATAATTGGTTTGGTTCACCGGTTCATACAGCTGAATTAGATTTTTTCTTTCTTTCTATATTCCTATTATGATGCAGATAGCACCATTAATGATCTCTGCTGTTTTAATCTTCAAAATATCTAGTTTGGGATAACAATGGTAATTCATTTTGTAGGAAGATCGCCTGGCACGGCTTTTTTGGAGACTTTCACACCAAATTGTTGTAGAGGAAGAACTGCACTTGTTTCTCATGGTAGGTTTTCAATTGTATGGAGTATAGTTACAGTGATTTACAATTTATAGGTGTTTGTTAATTCTTATTCATTTTAGAGAGGTTTAGGGTGGGTATTTACATCCCAACAACAGAAACTCAGTAATTTGCTGGTAGTCATTATGTGGAGTTGAGTCCATTCAACTTCCATTAACTTCTCAGTTCTTCAAGAATGAATCTATGAAATTTCATTGGTCCGGAGAAGTGATTTTGTTATTCTGAACTAAAATCTGCATTATAATGTATTGCCAATTGCTAAATTTCATTCTCAAGTCATGATTTAATTTTTTTTAAATACATTAAATGACTTGTCAATGAGCTTCTTACCTTCTTACCTATACTTTTTTACCGTGATTTTTTTTATTTTACATATTTTTGTAGAACCTTCACAACATGTGACAAAGATTATAACTTGGAACCGCTCAACATCTTCACGATCATCTTCATCAAGGAGTCCTCTTGCCACAGCATCAAAAGACGACAATGACTACAGTGGAAGTGAATTTGTTGAAGAATTTTGCATGATTGCTGGAAGCCACTCATCTACATTGGACAGAATGTATGCATGGGAGAGGAAACTCTATGATGAAGTGAAGGTATGTTGTCGGGTACTACCGTGACCATAGGTCTTCTTGATTATCTAGAATCTCATCGCCTTGAATGTCATGTTCTCACTAAAGAGGTCTGTTTTAAGGCTGGTCTACGCACATGCATCCTCACATTTTGTCAGCATGTTGCATGCTAGTATGAAATTAAGGATTATCAACAACATGATGACAATGTTTCCAATTAGCTTAGCAGCTAGATCTGTGTAGAGCTTCTCTTTAATTTCATTTTGATCTTTCTTATAATATCCGCCTGTAGTGTCTACAATCTACATCACTTGCATCTGTTGCTTTTCCAATTTTTTTATTAAAATTATTTGCCTTTTGTAGGCCAGTGAGTGTATCAGGAAGGAGTATGATCGTAGGTGTGATCAGCTTAGACATCAATTTGCAAAGGATCTTAGTACCCAAGTGATTGACAAAACCCGGTCAGTGATTAAAGATCTGCATTCGAGAATTAGAGTGGCACTTCATGCTGTAGATTCTATATCAAAGCGGATTGAGAAAATGAGAGATGAAGAGCTGCAGCCACAACTTATAGAACTGATTCAAGGGTAATATTCATATTCTGCTCCCCATTTATTTTCAAGCTTAACTATTTAATTGGATTCAAGCCCTTTTATATTTATAACTGGAGTTGCGATGTCTGATACCGTAATAATCTTACTATATATATTTTACCTGGGCCTTGTGCAGATTGATCAGGATGTGGAAAGCTATGCTTGAATGCCACCATGCACAGTACATTACTATATCATTAGCCTACCATGCAAAGAGCTTTGTAAGAACTCCTCAGGGAGATGCTAAAAGAGAGATTATGGCCCAGCTCCAGCATGAGATAGAATGCTTTGGTTTAAGCTTTGCAGATTGGATTAACAGTCATAATTCATATGTGGAAGCTCTCAATGGTTGGCTGCAAAACTGCATTATGCAGAGTAGGGAAAAGTCCAAGGGCAGAAGGGCATTTTCGCCTCGTAGAGTTCTAGCCCCACCTATAATTGTTCTCGGTCGAGATTGGTCCTCTGGAATCAAAGATTTGCCGTCCGAAGAGCTTAGTGATGCCATCAAAACCTTTTTGAATGCTCTGCACCATTCTTTTGAGCAAGATGCAGAGGAACAAGAGAAGAAAGAACCAATACTTGATTCTAATGGCAACGGAGAAGCAGAGGAAAAGGAAGAGGAGAATAATGATGCTAGGCCTTCATATTTGAGCAGCATACATGCAAGTGTGACAAAGGTTCTTGACCGACTGACCAAGTTCTCTGAGGCATCCCTGAAAATGTATGAAGATATTGGGCAGAAAAGTGAAACAGCCCGAAATGCTTATTCCAACTACAGGCCACCCAGATCCTTAAGCTTATAATCTTATCTAATGCAAGTATATTAAAGTTTTTAGCTGCAAATAGACTCGTGTAAAATTCAGAGTTGAAATCTTTCTTGTGGAAAAATAGAGAAGCAGTTTTTTTTTTAAGGAAAAAAAATTATGTCAAATGAGACTTTAATAATATGTTTGGTTTGATACTTATTTACCCATGATTAACCTGAAACAGAATTATCACTGCATATCCATTCTGGAATGGAGACATAGTATGGTTTTTGGCATGTAGTTGATTCACTAATTGGAAAAGAAAATTGCAGGGTTCCAAGCAATGGCAAAGTTTTTCCTTCAGTTATGTTGCTGCAGGAAGTGGAGAGTTAGACATCCTTGGAATAGTTCAATGTCAAATTCCAGCCTAATAGGACATTCCCAAATTTCTGGTTTTATCATTTTCAATGTTGCTTACAACGGAATCTATTTTGGCATCAAGACCTATTACCACCCTGAACTGCCAACAAATTTATTTGCTCCTTAAACAGACGGACAAATTCAAAAAGAAGACCAAATAATGATTGGAACAAATACCATTTCCCTGTTTCTCTTGGAACTAAAACCTTGCGTGTTGTATGTACTCTGAATAAATTTCTACAGGTATCTGCTTGCCAATTGGAGCCTTTATAACGTGATCTGGAATATCAAAGGCATCAACAAGTTCTCTTGTGATATTCCTCACCCGAAAGCTTAGGTATTCTGTCAACTTGTGAATTGCCTGCACGTGAAAAATGTTCATATCTGACAAACCAATCCAGCAACGTTTGTGATAAAATTGAAATTGACAACCTTTCATTCTTGAACCAGGATGTAAATGCTCAACAACCCAAATCCAGGCCAACATAATTTGTTTATGATATGGAACACGAAATACACTATTATGTTTTTTCTTTGGCCAGATATAGTCAAGTATTTCTAATATATTCATTAAGTTCGACAAGATGTTTTAATACCTTTGCTTTGTTAGGTGCCATGTAGTCCACATTACGGTAAGTTCCTATGTCATTCCAGATTCGATCCATTGCATAGAGATCACAGACGAGTTTCAGAGCAGCTCGAGAACTTGCATCTGGGCAGCTGGAAACAAAAAGCAGGTGAAGTAAAGATCATTAATTATCAGCAGGAAAACCAATTAATTCTTAACTTAAAGATGCCAATAAACGCATCAGGCAGTACCTCCTTACGGCTTTGATGAATGATTCAAGGATGACAGATTCAATGTGGGACTCTGCAAGCGTCAGAAGGTGATTTAAGCATCTATTCCACGCACCAAAGCTACCAAGAGTCTTTGTATGCTTCTGAAGTCTCACAGCAACACTATGCAGCAATCGAGATGTACGATACTGCACCAAGAAAAATGACAAACCAAAAGAAAGGGTTTAACTCTAGGCAATCAACAATGTGTTCCATGTCACAAAACCAATAGAAAACTCACCCTAAAGGCATCCAACTGGAATTTAGGATCGCGTAGATGGTCTTCACCTTCCCACCGGGTGATTACGGGATTTGGCTGAGACATATATGTGTTCATCGACTCTCTTAAGTAGTTCCATGTGACTGCAAGTGTTCCGCCTTGGAACTTCTTCTTGTACTGCTTCAGAAGGTCAGCTGCTACCTAAATCACAAGAAACCCAATGTCAACCAGGCAGACAATTATTATTCCACATGATCTTTGGTCATTCAAACAGCTAAATGTATAATTCAAGATAAATTAGCATATTTCTGTATTATATAAGTTGCAAAAAATTAGCACTTGGGAAATACAAGGTCCAAGGCTAGCAAGAGTGATAAATCCAATGTCTACCCTTCAGATATATCATCATAAATTCAAATATTTCATGTTCAAGAAATATATTCAAGTCTCTATAGCTGTAGAAAAGTATCAAATGGCAGTGTTGCTTATGTGGAAATAAGATAACAGATTAGTTATTAACCTGCTGAAGAAGAACGGTGTTGTCGCCTTCAAATGTCTGAAAAATGTCGTGATCATTCCTCAAGCTACCAAATCGATTTACAGCAGCATAGCCATGGCCTCCACAGGCTTCCCTGCAGATACTCAGAGACTTTGCCGTATATGTAGTCACATAGGCCTTTAGCCCAGCCGAGAGTGCATGGACATTCTTCATCATGGGTCTTCTTCATCTCAGAGTATTTTTCCACCAAACACAGTGTAGCAAAATGAAAGGCATAAGTTGAAGCCAGCATTGGCATGAGCTTGTGCTGGTGAGACTGGTAATCAAGAATACTTATTTCGGCCTGCTTGGGAGGACCAAACTGCTGACGGAGTAGAGAATATCTTGTAGCAATTGTCACTGCAATCTTGAGGATACCAACCGAAGAATATGCAAGACCAACCCTTCCACCTACAAGTTCACCCCAGTGTGGCAGCAAATCGTTTACTAATTGTTGGAAGGCTACTAGTGTATTTCCCATCCCGTGAAACATCTCCGAATCGATTAAGAAGATTATCTCGGGGAATTCTCACTGAACGAAATCTCAGTGCTCCATTATCTACTCCATTCAGACCAACTTTGTGGCCACAATCATGTATTTCAACCCCTGGAAGTGGTTTGTGGGTTGCCATATCCCGTATTGGAACAATGAATGCATGAACACCCATATCAGAAACATCTTTTGCATCATGAGTAGGTAACATCAGCTTGGCAAAAACAGTAGCAAACTTTCCATGAACTGCAGCGTTGCCAATCCACCATTTTATGGCCCCATCATTGGGGGTGTCAATAACAAATTCCTCTGTAAGAAGATCAAATGTAGCAACAGTTTCGAGGCCTTGAACATTTGAGCCTTTGAAACAAAAGATACGTGGAAGATTAGAATATATGGTACCTTTGACATGTGTTATATGAATTTCAGGTTAAGATGTAACAAGAAATAAGTAAAATGTACTTCTAATTAAAAATCTATAACAACAAACTATTAGAATTATAATTTGTTTCAATTGTCTCTCTTTTCTCTGCAGTATTTTCTCAGATTTTCCTTTTCTTTTTTCAGAGTGCTTAAATACATGTGTGTATTTGCATACAGAAGATTTAGGTTTTGTGGGAGCCTTGAAGTGAAATGAAGCAACTGTATCTGATGGAGTGGGGAAAAAATTTAAAGAATTCACGAGCAACGGATACCATATCTCAACCATTGAATGTACTGGTGAAGTTAATGTTGGAGGAATTGCATACCATGATGGAGTTCTGTCATGGCAAAACACCCAGGATACTCAACATTGTCAATACCATCAAAGTATTTGTCCCTATGTTTCTTTGTTCCCAAGTTGAGCACAGAGCCTCCCCAAAGACTGCATTAATAGAAAGTTGGTGAAAAATCTAACTCTAAAGTTTTGGAAATCCCGAAGTTGTGCTGTGCTACATGACAAGTGTAAGCAAAATAACAAACATTGGCAACCGACATCAATCTCTTAAAAGATCTTAGCTACCAAAAAGCATTAAATTACTGGACAATTATCATAAAGCTTTCAGAACATAATCTGGTATACGTTTTTCTTCAGATTTGACCTTGCGTACAAGTTCGTCCATTTGCTTAGAGTTCATAGAATGATTCTGCCAATTAGGTTGAGTTTCCAATTCAAGTAATAATCTAGTAGACATGAAGCTTAGATCTGCCCAGTGCAAATAGATCATTTTAAAATGCCACACAAAAAGAAAAAAAAGGTAATGGTCTGAGTGACAAAGACCTTGCATTGCATGAAACTATTAATTAGGCTCATGAGAACCCAATATTTTTCCAAAATTGATGCAACCAACACATCAAACTACACCAGATGTCTCAACTTTAAACAGATGGCTACTCATGGGAAAGTTTGGCTCAAAACCAAATCATCATACTTACAATAAAATGTTTTAAAAACTAATAATTAGCTTCAAATTCTGGCATTTACTTCAATATATTCAAATATAAGATTATAGAGAAATGTTACCTAAATTGTGGTTCGATGCAGTACGTGGAAAGAAATCGGAACAAAAAAAGTCGCTTTTCATGATTCAAAGTACGGTAAGGATATGTTTTTTCGAATCGTTTAGTTGGTACGATATGTTTATTAGAAACGTGATACGGCGAGAATAGTTTTCTAGAAATATATAGTTAAAACTAGTTAGTTATTTCTAAGCAAAGTGTCATAACAACAACATTTTCAAAGAGATGATGTCATGTCTTCACTTACTAGTTAGTTAGCAACTTAGCATTCTCTAGAATCTCCTTTTATGTATTAGGATTTCTAATACAGAATTCTAAATTTACTTGTATGATTATTATATTTTGTAAATATCCTTATATTTTAGAGGGTAATTCTACATTTTTTGATTCTAACCTTCCATTAGATTTTATATTCTCCATTAGTTGTAGGACCCAGCGGTTACATAAGAGCATCTCCACATTTATAAATCATAAATGAAAGTTGTACTCATGCTTGTGTAAATAGAAGTTAAGTAAATATGAGAAATAGTTTTGTAATGGCCAATGTTTTGGAATGTTCGTACCAAAAAGACAATCAATTAGTAACCATATTAGAAGTTGTTTGCCAACCAGATTCGCCAAGTCATTTACTCATTTTTTTTACAAGAATAACGAGTTACAACTGAAAGGGAGTGTATTTTATAAAACTCACTCCCATTATTTTTTTATATCAATCTCATATTATGATTAAGTCAAACTAAATCATAACTTGACACCACTTTAATAACTATTTATATATAACTTTATAACTATTTAGTATGAAAAAATAAATAAGGTAAGTCTTTGTCGAGTTGAGATACAAATAATAATTATGAGAACAAATTTTATACTTAACTGTACATATACTAGTAATTTCAATCAATATGAGAACAATTCTATTCTTAAAACAATAACTAAATATAGATTTTACCTGATATTATATAATTATTAAACACGATTAAAACCTTTTGATTTTGTGAAATTGATTTCTATTGAATGGTATATATATTTTGGGGCCTAAATATGGATTAATACCTTAAACTTTTAATTTTTTTCCAATTTGGGAATTGTCTTCTCAATTTTTTCAATTATGGGATTAAACTTTTAATTTGTTTCCACTTTGAGGATTGTCTTCTCAATTTTTTCAATTAGCATTTCACTTTGGGGATTATCTTTTCAATTTTTTCGATTAGGGGATTAAACTTTTAATTTTTTACAATTACGTCTAATTGATGACATGGCAGCGACACGTGACTAAAAAATACTTATGTGTAATATTGAGTCTCATTTTAACATTTATTCAATTACATTTTTGTATTATTTAGAACCATTATTAATTTAAAGTAAATTATCATTATTATAATTTTAGTATAAAGCCATTATTAATTTTTAAAGTAAATTTAATGATAATTTGACCTTTTGGTAAATTATTAATTTTTAAATTTAATGTTTTGGTAAATTTATTTTTTAAAAGTAAATTTAATGACAATTTTTTAAAGTAAAATTAATAATTGTCTTATATTTATCCTTTTTGGTACAAAAAAAATAATTGAATAAATGTTAAAATGAGACTCAATATTACACACAAGTATTTTTTAGTCCGACATGTCATCAATTTAGACGTAATTAGAAAAATTTTAAAGTTTAATTTTCTAATTGAAAAAATTGAGAAAACAATCCCTAAGTGAAAAAATTAAAAGTTTAATTGCCTAAGATAAGACAATCCCCAAAGTGAAAAAATATTAAAAATTCAGAGTATTAATCTATATATATTTAGCCCTATATATATAAACTACCTATGTTGGACGGTACAATTTATCTCAAACTTTGGACAGTGCGGATGATTTATTAGGGTGAGCGAAAAATTCAAAATCAATTATATTTTGTTATATATATATATATATATATATATACCATAGCATCATGATGTATTTGGTTATTGATAGAGACCCAAAAGTAATAATAGCACAACAACTTCAGGTTGGGACAATTAAAATGGGTCCCATTTTAATTGCCTCAGCCGCTGCAAGCTGGAGTAACCTTCTTAATTGTCCCATTCTTTTTGGCACTTGATGTCCCAAGCTGCATAATAAACATTTTAGAATAATATTATATTATAAGTATTAATATTTAGTACCCCTTTTAAAAATATAAATAACCCATACCTTAATTTCTTAATGGACTATTTATAATATTATATTATTATATTATTAATATAAATATAATATTTATATTATTAATATAAATATAATATTTATATTTATAATATGAATAATATTAATAATATTTTGTAATATTATTAATACTATTGTATTAAATACTAATATTACAAAATATTATATTATTATTATAAAATATTAATACTTATAATATAATATTATTACAAAATATTTATTATGACATCAAGTGCTAAAAAGAATAGGACAATTAAGAATGTTACTCCGGCCTATAGCTAGTAGCGGTATCAACAACCGATTGTTATGGATCTTGTCCATATATAGGGACATATATATATATATATATATATATATATATATATATATATATATATGGGGTAGTTAATTAATGGAGGAGGAGTCACCTATACTGCACTCCCAATTTGATCCCAAATGAGACATCAACGCTGCCAGCAGCTTCAGCAATGGCGAAATACTTAAAAGGGTCATCAACAACGTAGGAAAAAGGCCTAATCCCAGCTTCTCTAACTATAGCCAGAAGCTGCCTCATGCATAGCTCCCTGTGTTCATCTTTCGAAATCTCAATTGGAGTTTGAAGATCAGGCCTTGACTTGAAGAAATCGTACACTTTCTGCTGTGCGTCCCTGTGTTTCCCCCTCATGTATGATGACAGATGTTGGGTGCTCACGTTTAGCTTCCCGCGGCCGGCGCAGGTTAGCAGCCGGAGGTCAAGGTGTTGATGGTCGGAATTGGGTATGGTGGGATTGAGGTGCAAGGAGAGCCGTTGCATTCTTCGGGTGATGGGCTGCTGCTGATCTTCATCCTCCTCCACCGTTGGATTGGAATTGGGTGATGGATCCATTAATTGAGTTGTTTGATCAGATATGTATTTGTATATTTATATATATGTAAATATTCGGAGAGATAATTAAAGGGGTATGGGCTTGTTTGGTATTTGGGTACGGAGGGAAGATGATGAAGATGAACGATACTCATTTTATACGTTTTTTTCTTGTGACGTGGCTAAGAAAAGGAGTACACGTGTTTGATCCGTATTGGATGATAAGGTTTGGTTTGGCTCGCTGTTCAATGTCATTGAGGATAGGATATGTATTTGATGGAAGGTACTTGAATTTGGATGAGATTGACTTGAGTGAGGGAATAAGATATGATGACTGATGTAGTGTTTTTGAGAGGAGTGGTTAACATACGGTAAGTTAATTTTATATTTAATACGGTGTTGATACGTAAATATTTGGCAGGTTGGATTATACAAAAATAATATATTTTGTTTATTAATTTTATATATTATTGTAAGATCCCAAATTTTTATAAATAAAATTGAATTTTCTCTAATTATTATTCTTGATTAATAAGGTGGAAATTTGATATAATGCTTTGGTTATGGGTGAAATGTGTAAATTTTACAAAATAAGCAAGTGGTTATAAAATATTCATTGTTTTAGGGAATATTCGTTTGGTCGTGGAATATTAAATCTTTGTCGGAGAATATTAAATGCGACGACGTACAAGTTGACCGTGTGTAGGCCCATAACGGAAAAAAGCGATTGGAGGAAGAAAACGACAAATATAAGTTGTTTAAAAATAACGGGCGTAGTTATTCTGATTTAATTGTTGAATTACACGGTGGTTAAAATACGATAATATGCGTGGTTGCACAAAGATGGCACACGGTATTGCCTGATATTGTTGAATTATTGATTCTTACGTGAAGAAGGCACTACTCAATAATTATTACGTGAATTCTTCGTTCAATATTTTATTGATTCAATAATTGTTGCGTTCTTTAGTTTATATTATTTTTGCTTCAATAATTGTCATCTGCACGATGATTTTTCATTATCGGATCAATAATTCATATTATTTGAATAATATTATCGATAACATTATTGGCAATGTCAGAAAGTTACATACAGGAGAGGTTTGGTCACCTAATTCAAGGCGCCAAGAAGGCGAAATCCTTATTGGAAAGCCCCTCTTTCACAGGAACTAGCGTCACAAGATCGTGATTGTGATTACGTAATATTATTTTTTAAAATAATTAATTATTGATTATTATGATAAAGAAAATATTTATTTTGTGTGGATATAGATGGAGAAAATTTTTAATGTGACAATTGTTGAAAATTAATATTTTATCTTTTACGATAAAATAATTCGTTTAAATATATTATTTTAATAATATATTAATGGTGATATTTTTACAATGAATGTGGGATATATGAATAAATGAGGAGGAAGAGTATTTTTGTTTGATTAAATGTTTAACACATGTTTTTGTGTGTCGGTGGACACAATTCTTGTAGAAAATTTATTATAGAATCGTAAAATCGTGTTTGTGGATTTTGGTGAATTTACATTTGGAATTTGGAAAAACTTCCTTCCGTAAAGTTTATAATGGAATTTCTATGAAAAATCGCGAGATTCAATTTTTACGACAAAAGGCTATTTATCATGAATTATTGAAGTTAGGAGTTCAAATAATTGATTTTGGAAGTTTTAATTATTTTATATAAGAAAACGCGTTTTTGTGGTCATTGGCACATGGGTGGGTGATATTTTTGACCAAAGAAGGCATGCTTAGAGTTTTCAAAACATGTGGGTAAGAATTTTGAATAAATAATAATATATTTTATTAATTTAGTCTCCTTTGGCGTTCTAGCATTTTCCTATAAATAGAAAGGCTAAGTTAGAATTGAAAATCACACCGTAAACTAAGTTTTCTCTCTTTCTCTCTATATTATCGAGCGTATTCTTGTGAGTATACTTTGAGTGTTCTTTATATACGGTGCGAGTTTCTATCAAAGACTATACCAAAATTCAAATCAAATACGGTTATTTTGAGGTAAGGGATGTTATTTCTTTAAGAAATGATATTATTTTCTTCAATATCATTATACCAAAATCTTTGTTGAACTTTTTATCAAATTTGGAACTTTTTTCATGTCTGGAGTTACTTATTCATGAGTTCTTATTCATGAGTTCTTATTCACGAGTTCTTATTCATGAGTTACTATTTACGAGTTACTATTCACGAAGCGTGAAGATGTTTTTTGTGAAATTTCTATCTTTTGTGTCGGGGTTACTTATTCACGATACGGCACTATTCACTTAAATCTGACTATTCATAGAAAAATAAATTTTTTTTTTATCCAAGATGTCTATTTAAATTACTATCTTTGATTGTATCCATGTTTTGATCGTTATTTTTGAGTTACGCTTCAAAATCGTTTATTATGAAGTATTATCGATCTTAGATAAACTGTTGTACGAATCCCTAATATTTGTCCTTCTATCTCACTTTGGATTCGTTCTTAAAATATTTTCATCATCCTCGGTCCTTAATGGTGATACTTGATGAATATCTTTGGCACGTAGTGCAAAGATGAGCGATTAAGCGATGAATATCTTTGGCACGTAGTGCAAAGATGAAGCAGTGTTGAGATGAACATGACCAACTGGTGATTTAAATGAATATCTTTGGCTGTAGTGCAAAGATGAATATTGATTGTTATTCTGGGGATAAAATATTGATGATGGACTTTTAAACCTTAGAAACAAGTAGAATTCTTTTCTACGTGACTCTTCTAATGGATTCTTTATTTCATTGCATTTGTTGATCTAAAACTTGTTGTCTATTGTATTCTATTAGATTTTTCCTGTTGAAGACTAACGATAATTTGTTGTATATTATCTTAGTCATAATATTCTTCTTGGGCTAGTTGAGCTCACCCTTTTCCTTTTTGTTCCATTTTTCTTCTCAGGAGGTGAGAACATAGCAGGATCGAGTCGGGGTATGGAATGAAGGTTTTAGATAGAGTTGTTTAGTAGTCCTCACCATTTTTGTAAAATAATGTATCCATAATTATGATGGGGATTTATTTGCGTGTGGATATTATCTGCAGGCGACAATATCTCGTATTTAAACTCATTATTATGTATTGTCGTATTTCACACGACATTTGTATTATTGAAGTTGTAGTTATTTCTGTACCATGTATTTGGCGACTCAGAATGGGTTGGGTGGAATGGACCTATTTTGGGGGCGTCACAATTACTATTTATACCCATAAGTTTACATAAAATGGAACTGATTTGCAAAATATATAAACTTTAAAATCTATATTTGTTCCAAATTTACTCTTAAAATTGCTTAGTATAAAACTCTTTTGTGTGTAAAATAAATAGAGACAGAGAGTAATAAATCAGAGTTAAATCTCTAATAATTACTTCCTCGGTTCAAATTTAAGGGATGTTTGTTTAGAGTTGAATGAAGCTTAATGGGTTAGTCATTTAGTGCGTTTGTTTTGAATGAAAATCGTCTGAATTGTTGAATCGGTCAAATTTTTAGGTTGAATGACCAAGTGTAATTTTTTGACCGAATGACTGCTAAATAAAGTATTTTATATATATATTTTTTACAATGTTAACAAGTATATTTATCATATTAAGTAATATTAAATAAATTTAGAATAATTTTGAATTTTTTCAGAGGGGTAAAATAATAAAAATTTGTTATTCAGATGTTTTAAATATGTTAATTATCAAAAAATATTTTTCATTCAGTATTTATAATTATGCTTCATTTAAATTACTTAAACATTCAGAACTATTTCATTCAATTTTATCAAACACCCTCTTACTCGTTTTTGTTTCCTTTTTAGTTTGTTTGAATCTATTTGTCCTCTTTTTTCATATTATTTTTATCTTACTTTTTTAATAATACCCTTATTTAACTTTTAAAAAAATTATTGAAAACAATGACATATATTGAAAAAAATAGCACTATTAACTTTAACATTATAATCATAATTACACCTCTTTTTTCCTTTCTCTCCCTTCTATTTTATTATTCTAAAAAAAATTAAGAGATTAAATAAAACAAAAATAATAATAAAAAAATAATTAAGATGATCAATTTGGAGATCATTTTTTTTATATAATAAATATATACTTTCAAATTAGTGCAAGTAAAGTTGAAAAGATGGAGTATTATAAAAACCAACTTTCAGACTGATGGTGATATGTTACTGTAGAGGATTTCCCTATATTGTGCGAATCACAAGTTTAAGTTTGTAAACCTTAAGTAAAAGTCAAAATTAACCATTTCGTTACATAAAAAAAAAAACAATCCTAAATTCCCACTGCTCTCCTAAATTACTCCCTGACCCATTTCCAAGTTCCACCCCAAGCCTTTGAATCAAATCTATCCATAACATCAAATTGTAATAGAATAAAGTACATTTTTCATTGTAATAGAATACGACCCTTGAATTGTATTTTAGCTAATTTATAGAGTATTATGTATTTTAAAACTAATTTATGGAGTATTATGTTGGATTATCAGGAACTACAAGAACGGATTTGTGTGACATGATTTAGGGGGAAACGATTTCATCTATTCTGCTCACGGACAGGAATATGTTCTTAAAGGATCGAAGCTTCTCGAAGGTGCATTGGTCTCTAAAATTGACCAACAAGAGAATTTGACCTCTAAACAACAGTCATCGCCGGAAACTTCCAAGCCCGTTACCGATTTCTCAGTGGTCACAAGGCGGAGAAATCAATCCTAGTGTGAGAGCCCAACTTTTTGAATAAAGATGAATTTTCTATAATTATCATTTTTGAATATTATGGAATGAATTTGATATAATGTTATAATTGTGAGTAATATTTATAAATTTTGCAAAGTACGCAAGTTGTTATATAATATTCGTTTGATTAGGGAATATTCGTTTTAACGAGGGAATATTAAATACAACGGTAAAATTATTGGTGGACCCCATTAACGGAATTATTGTCGGATTGAAAGCGACAAAAATACTTTATGAAAATAACGACGAAAAGTTTTACAGATTAAGCTGTTGAAACACGGTGTTAAAAAAAGAATCTGATGTCTGGCGTAAAGCGATAGCAGACACGATATTGATTATTGATGCTTTACGTGAGAAGTCACTCAATTTTGTTCAATTATATAGTAATTATTGCATAAGTATCTCACGTTATTTGATTCAATTATTGTCGATATTTTTATATATTATTAAATCAATAATTGAGGCGACAAAGTTATTAATATTATTATTTGCAATATTAACGATGTCTCAGAAGTTACGTCAAGTAGAGGTTTGGTCACCTAAATGTATGATAATAGGAGAAATTCTTATTGGAAAGCCCCTCTCTTTCCGGGAGCGACACAGTCGATTAATATAGTGAATTATAATAAAGGTGATAAATGTTGTTAAAATTATTAATGTGATTTTTATGAGGTATTTTATATATTTATATATGTTAGTGGATTTTGGTGGAGTATTGAAATGATGAGGAAGTGTTTGTTTTATTATATATATATATATATATATATATATATATATATATATATTATTAGTGTGTGTGTGAGTGGTGGGTGTGTGAATATATATATATATAATACTCCCTTTTCCCACCATTTATATATATCCACACACACACACTAAATATATATATATATATATATATATATATATATATATATATATATATTATATTCTTGCTTTGTTCCTATTGGTTGGGTGATTGAAAATATGCACCGGTGAGTTACAAAATGTTCTCATCCCTGATTGCATAATTATTGCATCTGTGATATTTTACTTACACAGTGTCCTTCCATTCTCCTATAAATAGGATGCTTAGTTAGAATTGAAAACCACACCAGAAATCCAGAGAAATTCTTCTTCTATAATCTTGAGCGTATTTTAGAGTTTTAGAAAGCTTTGAGCGTAGAAAGTTTTCTTCAAGAATAACCTCGCCCTACCAGTCAGAATACTCTTCTTTTACGGTAGGGAATATTATTTGTTGTACCCGTAAGGGGTATTATTTCTTTTGTATTCATGAAGAGAACTTACATTATTCCATTCTTTATTATTCTCTTTGGAATAACTTGAGATATGCAGGACTACCCTATACTTGGTGACATTCTTCTATTATTAGTCTTTATTATTATTACATTGAAATATCACATGTCTGCGTTTACGCCTTGGGACTGGTTCCATTATTTATTATACATTTGGAATATCCTATCTACGTGCAATTTACGTGGGACTGGTTTCATTCTTTATTATTCATTGAAATATCACATCATGCGTTTTACTGTGGGACTGGTTCCGTTATTTATTATTCGTTGGAATAACTTTTGCTGCATGCGATCTATCGCATGCATGATGATTTCTTTTGTTATTCCATTCTTTATTATACTCGGTTGGTTAAAACTTTGACTTCTATACTCCATAAAATTAGTGGAATATCCTTGATATTTGCGTTTCATCTAAGTATCTTTTCATGAAAATATTCTTCCGAGCATTCTTGAATTTTACTCTACAAAGCAAAGATCATGTTGACAATTTGGACATTATCGGTTCTAGATAAATTAATTCTTGAACTTGTTTTATTGAATTCTTATATCATTGTCATCATCCTCATGTTTATATTTTGTTGAAAGTCATCGTGGCTCAGAAGTGCATAGATGGACTTGGTATGATTATGACCGAGGATTATTGATTGTAATCATGGACCAAGTAAGCGTTACAAATAATGTGGTAAAAGTCCTCATTGACCGTAGTGCATTGATGGATGACAGTTGTTGGCATGATCATGACCATTAATGAATACACGAATGTCCTTGGCCAGTAGTCATGGATAATTTATGGTCGTGATCTTTAAAGAATATCCTTGGGTCAGTAGTAAGTGGGGGTGATTCGATGATGTTGATTATTTATTAAAAGTCGAGTCCCAATGATAAAAGTGATGAAAAACCTTTTAAATCATAGAAGATTGTAGATTTTATTCCCTACTTGACTCTTCTAATGGATTGCTTGTTCACTGCTTGATTAAACTTGATAGTTATTATATTGTATCAGTTTAACACTGTTGAAGGCTAACGATAATATATTCTGCATTATCTTAGTCATAATATTTTCTACTGGGCTAGTTGAGCTCACCTTTTCTTTTTATTTCTCTTCAAAAAATGAAACGAATTTGGGACTAATCGGGAACAAGAGAGTGATGGTCCTAGATGGTGCATTAGTAGTCCTCACTATTCTATAAAATAGTGTGATAATAATTGTAATGAGGATTCCTTTTGAGTTTGTATACTCTCTAGTAGACAATATTTGTATTCAAACTCACAGTTTATGTTTTGTCGTATTATACACGACAGTTGTATTATTAAGTTGTATTTGAATTCTATACCATGTATCTGGCGACTCAAGATGGGTGATGTATACCTAATTTTGGGGGCGTCACACCTAGAGTAGGGGTGTTCAAAACAACTGGTTTTTCGGTTTTTTGGACCGGACTAAATCGATCGGTTTGGTATAAAAAGAACCTATTGCAGTTGGTTAAAAAAAATCGGTATATATCAATTTGTTTGCGATCTGGTTTTGATCCGACATTTTCTGATTCAAGTGTTCTGAAATCCAGAATAGGTATATACCGATTTTCTTTTTTTTTATTAATAATTTATTAATGATAATAATAAAATAATGATTATAATAATAAAAATAATAATAATATTAATAAAAATAATAATACTATTAATAAAAATAATAATAATAAAAGAATAATAAAAATAATAATTATATTAATTTTCGGTAAAAATCGAATGCAAGATAGAATACCGATTCGAGATTAAATATTCGGTTCAACCAGATGCAGAGTATCGGTTCATGAAATTGGCTAATATCGATATTCGGTACGGTTCGGTTCGGGCCAGTTAGGTTCGATTTTTTACCGATGAACACCCCTATCTTAGAGTGCGATTGATCTCCACGAGTACAAGGTATTGTACATGCCGATTCTAGCGGCGAGTTAACCAAAAGAGCCGTAATCGACGAGTCCACTCAGACCGAGGAGAAACAGCGACAACGTCGAGCAGTTAAGTAAATAGAAAATGAAAAATAATAAAATTTGCTGGTAAACCAAACTAATCACACTACAGAACTGAGCAGGGAAGAGATTTCACCACCGCCGTCGGATTTGAGTCTGGGAACACTAGTCATCGATGAAAGTCGACAGTAAACTAATACCAAATGCTGAGCAGGGAGGAGATTTCACCACCTGCTGATTGTGTTTTGGTTACTAGTGCTTATATATTTTGGATACTGCTGATTGGTCTTTGATTCTATTACCAATAGTTTGACATTGTTTGTTTGTTCATATTGGATTTTTTGAACTCTTTTCTTTAGAAGTAACCAAATGCGTTAGTGAGTGACAAACTTCATCATGTTGGTTACTATTTACCTTTGGATTATTTTAACACATTGAACATATTGAAGAATTTCATTATTACTTATCCAATTTATAATTTTTTTGAATTTTAATTTGAAAGTATTCAGTTATGGTATGTCGAAGTTCTAACGTATAATATACCCCAATTAGTCAGCGCAATAAACATGTGTCCAATTGTCCAATATGTAATGACTAATAAATCTCATTGAAGTATTCAGAATGATCAAATTTATAGTGATGGTAATATATGTATGATTAATTTATTTTTTAACAGAAGGTGCATATGGTATCCGAAATGCCATGTAAGAGTTCTCATTTATGTAGTTGCTAGATACTTATAAATAACTTTTTAAAAATAAAATGATTTTGAATATGATACAATTTGTAGTCAAATATTCATACAAAGGTAATCATTTTAGTTTTTGTGGGTAACCAAATAGTTATAAAAAAAAAAATCAGAACAGTTACCAAGTGTTACATGTATTTTTTTTTATCTTGTTAAACCATGATAGAATCAGAGAGTAGTCGTGAGTTTTCCTCTTACTTAATGTAAAAAGAAAAAAAATACAAAATATTATTCAATATTGCGTAATACAATCTCGGTTACCTTACATCAATAAAAAGATTACTGTATGTCTCGTTATTGGTTACTCGCAATAAACATCCAGATTTTTTTTATAGTTACATTGTTAATGAACTATATCAGACCTTTTTTTGTTATAAAATTGGTGGATTATTGCATGTTTTTGTATGCTTTTATTGTGTTGCAATCTTTTTATAATTATTTTGTGAATGCACTAATATTGTAATTATTTTTTAATTGTTGTATAATAGTGTAAAGAATCTTTTTAATTTTTTTTGGAAAATTCGACTGCTTAGTTCAGACTACTAGTAGTTTTATTGGGCTTTTGAAATTTGGTCCGGGTAAAATGGGTGCGAGGTTGCCTATTCAAAATAAAAATAATTGGGCTAATTTCTGGGTAAACCAAAATCTACTTCCCGCCCGAAAAATTGAAGATCTCTTTTTCCCTCTCTCCATATTTGTGTATTTGCGTTGCAATTTTTGTGTTTAGACTTTATAATATGGCTGTAATTTTGGACCAGCCATAAAAATGCAGATCCGCCATTTTCCCTCCAAGCAAAGTAACAAGCGCTTACATTAGATTCCTCGATCTATTCTTTTCTCTACAAGGTCAGTATCTTAATCCCCCTAATGTATTAGATTTTTCTTTATTCATGTTATTTTCAAGATTGTTTCTTTAAATTTCTAACACCTTTTTGCTTATTAAAATTTTCCCATATAGGGTATCTCAATCCTATCCTTACTCGGTATTTTATGATGTTTATGTAGATTAATTTACTGGGTCTACCCTTAGATGCATATTCTATGAATTGTTGAGTTGCTTTTGTCTTCAGGAGGCTAAGAACTAATCGTTTTCAAAGGGTATCTGAAAAGGGTTTGTATTTAATTGTTTTTAGGGTAAAAAGAAAACATTTTTATTTTGTTAGAGTGGATTTATGATGACTGAGGAGAAATCTTCTGATTGGGTTTGCAAGAAGCGGAATGCGTTTGGTGATGTGACAAATCTGGATAGAAAAAGGGGGGTTTTATTGATTTCGGGTAATATAGGCATTACTGATGACAAGAAGGAAAAGGGTGCTCAATTTGCAAAGAAAGCATGTGTAGGAGTGGAGAATATAGAAAAACAGAATTATTTGAACAAAGGTGTTGTGAATGACAAAGAAAGGGGTAAGAGGGCATGTGTTTCGCCGCGCTCTTGTAGTGAAATTAATTCCTTACGAGGAAATGTTATATCTGGAATATCAAAAATACAAGGGGAAAGTAAGGAGAAAAATTTATCACATGGAAATTTTCAACTTGGTAGTGGCACTGATGTTGCTCAGAGTGTTGTTGATGCCTCAAGAGATAGTTGTGTATCTAGCATTTCAATGCCCACGAGCCCATGCAATCTAGATAGTCTTGATGTTGGAGTAGGAATTGATTCTCAAGGTGAACAAAGCAATACTATACATGAACAATTTGATACTAGTGCTGACATGAATGATGAAATTGAGCTTGGTGATGATAATTTGGACTCGAGCAAATGTGAGTTCACTGAGTGCTTTGGATTTCCCGAGTCGCAGGAATCTAGATCATCTGGGTTGGAGAAATGTGTAGGACTAAAGGGTGATGGGATCTGTAATTCCACTGCGGGTATTGATTTGATCAAAGCTTGCTCTTGCTCTTTTTGCACAAAAGGTACTCTTAAATTTTCTAGCTACATCTGTCAATAGTTGATATTTTTTTGGAATATGTGGCTTATTAGTTATAAAGCACAAGTTTTAAGATTTTAAATAACACAAGAATTGTTTGTTTGTTCTATACATGATCTAATTGGGCTGTTTTCGTTTTATGTTTCTACAATCAGCTGCTTATATTTGGTCAGACCTCCACTACCAGGATATCAAGGGTCGAATAGCTGGTTAGTTCGTGCAAAATATCTCCCGTAATTAAGCTGTCATTAATTAGCATGATTTGTTTCTTAAGATTTTATGTGTGCAATGCTGTATCACACTTCCTTTTTGAATTTCCTAGCATTAAAGAAGAGTCAGAAAGAGGCAAACATCTTGGTTCAAAGAAGTTGCCGCGACAAGGCAATTGACATATATGGTGAAGGAAAGCCTGACATCTTAGATCTACAGTCCAGTCTTATGGGTCAGTGGAGGTCACTCTTTCTTCATATGGAGGATATACTTGGCCGCGAAAGCAGCCAGCTTGTAAGTTTAACTATCAGTCCCAGTTACCTGCATGCCTACTTTTACTTAAGCTATAAGTTTAATTTGGACTTATACTATCCAAAGGTACTTTCTATTCTAGCTATAACTGTTTTATAATCCATTTGAATGACATGTTTGTCTAAGGAACTTAGTCATGGCATTCCTTGAGTTCAATCCTAATATAAGACTGCTGAAAACTCTAGCTATCAGTTTGAGAGTTCCTTATGCTACACTAGGTGAATGAAAAAAGTCATGGTGCTTTGAGTTACCTCTGCTTTCCTCCAAAGTAAACTACTTGGAGAATCCTAAAATATATTTGGTCAATATGTCATGAAGCCAAAACTTTAGAGGTGCTCTGGGAAGTTCTAAATAGATCCCATTCAAGCAGGCCCTCTTCTTATGGCTTGCAGACTCGACTGAACCAGATTTTTGAAAACAAGTGAGCACGCCAAACACAAGTGAATTAAGAATTATATAATGTTGAAAGTGAACTAATTTTTTGTTCTTTGCCAAATTGTCCCTTGTATATTAGAGAATTGAAAATTTGATCTTGAACATAAATGACATGTCAAAATGTGTTATTAATTACAATAGACAATATTGTTTAAGTTTTGTAGCTTCATTTTATTTAATTTATTTGCTTTGTTAAATCTTCTGACACAATCATTGAGCTTGACTGATGACTTCAATTTTTATGCATTTCATTGTAACATAAAAAAAAGAAAACTTAATACCATTTATAGAACTGGTAATTGAATCACTAGGGTCTCTCAAACGTATCAACTTTACGAATCAACACTAAAGATGAATAAAATACCTCTACGCTATGTTGTTGCTAGTAGTTTCCATCCAAAGTCTGTCTGTCATCTTGGTTATCAATTTCTATTGTAATTACCTCAAATATTGAATGACAGGAAGGCAGCTTATTCACACTAAACGATCTAAGAGAGAGTTGCAAGACTGAATTGGAATCGCTTACTGGGGGGAGGCCTGCAGAGAAGTAGTATGCTTTTGATGCATGCATGCATGCATGTTGTACGTGTACGTAATATTGGTAAGCCACTCGTAATTTTGTTTGTTGGTTGGTTTTCTTATGTAGAAGACATTTGGGCTTCTTAAAACTACACTCATCTTGTAGAAGATGTAAGGATTATTTGAGCCGGGCCCTGTGTTTGTTATGTCCAATATTTGACTTGAATGAGCTCTTGCGGTCCAGTTTAGGCCCAATCTACTACTCAATAATTTAACTCTCGGTTGTTTTCAGTTGCAACTTGCAACTTTTATCTCATCTACTTTCAAATCAATAATTGATGTTTTAATTTTATGAAACCTCCAATTCAATCACTCATAATAATAATAATAATAATAATAATAATAATAATAATGATGTGTTTGCTTGAAGTTGACCCTAGATAACCTTGTTAATTAGTTGCTGCTTCACTTTATTTTAAAATGGGATTAGCACAAAATTAGTTGTTATTAATAATATTAATGAATGATAAGAGGAGATGCAAATAATGGATGTCTAGTCAACTCTTGATGGGGAAAACCAGCTGATCTAATTTTGGGAGGGAGTAGCTAGCATGTCAATTAAATTTTTAGTTGGTGCTTAATTTCAGTTTCTAAACGTGCCACATGGAGTAGTGGCTTATGGTGCCTCAAACTTGTACATTAATTATAGTTAGCAATTGAAAAGTCAACCTTAATGGTAGTGAGCTCAGAGCGTTAGTCTCTTTTAACTATTTTGAGAAATTCAAATAGGTGAGTCACGTCAATAAATTTATCTTCAACAGCCTCTTTAATTTTAGTCATCAAATCTGTAATCTCATTTTAAAATTTAATATCATTCTTTTTTCAAATATTGCATTAATTGAATTGAAGAGATTGATAAAGCACAAAATATTAACGTAATAAATAATACTCTTCAAATTATCATGTACTTCCTCCGTCCCATAGTTATAGGTTGATTTTTTATTTTGAGATGTCCCAATATATAGGCTACTTATTATTTACAAAATTTAGTTGGTTCATTGTTTTACTTTTATGCCTTTATAATAAATATTCAACCATTACTCTTTTTTTGAAGAAAAAAAATTTAATGTCATTATTTTTATCACTACATTTAATGTTGTTGTATTCTCTTTGGTTAAAGTTTATGGATTTTAATGGTCATTACACGTCAATCAATAAAGTTGAGAGTTTCAGTGTGATAAGTAAGGAGTAATTAACTTATTTATTAATTCTATATTAAGGGGTATATGTGGAAAATTTATGTAAAAAATTGTCACTTAACTGCTTTTCTTAAATTATGTGCCAAAAGAAATCAGTCTATAACTATGGGACGAAAGGAGTAGATCAATAAACTTCAATTTAAAGAATTTTTTTTGTTATTACAGTTGGAGATGCTGTTAAAGAGGGAGTGAGCATCTTAATCTTAATAAATGTTATAAGTCGAAATTTAATATTCCCTCTCTCCCTCTAGATAAAAATGCTCTTAAGGGGTGGCAATGGCATGACCTAATGAATGAAGAATAAGGAGAATATTTTATAAATTAAATGACTACCACTAAACTTAAAAATAGAGTTGACAAATGTGGTTTCAGTTTTAAGCATGTTTCTATTCTATTATGTTAAATTAGGTAATCAAACTTGAAGGGGCGTAGTGGCCACAAACTATGGTAGTTGGAAGTAGTGGAGTATATATAATCAAAATAAGAATAAAATAAGTAGATAAAACTAATGAATGCTTGTGGCTGTGGGATAAGCATGTATACTATATGATACTCCCTCCTTTATATTATATTATATGTAAGTTGTTTTTGAAGAATTTTTTTCTTCTATAATATAAGACGTTTTATGTATATTTATATTTAAAAGAATTAATTAAAAAAATTTTATTTTGTCTTTAAAAATAAAGTAATTAAAAGAGAAGAGAAAGAAAAATAATTAATTATTAAATAGGTAATAATAAAATTTTAAATTAACATTAATTACTTAATATTAGAATTAATAAAATTTCTCAATATGTGTGATTATATGTTAAAAGATTATATAGTGAACCATATGAGGTAGCTCCAATCTCCAATATTCATGTAGCGAATAGGATAAGGATAAAAATGTGACGCTCCCAAAATTAGGTATACATCACTCATTTGGGTCGTCAGATACATGGTACAAAATTCAAATACAACTTAATTATACAACAGTCGTGTAAAATACGACAAAACATATCTTTGTGAGTTTGAATACAAATACATCATCTAGAGAGTATACAAACTCGATGGAGTCCTCATTATAATCATTATCACTTTATTTCACGAGAATAGTGATAACTCTATACTATCATATCGGTCCATCACCCGTTTCCCAACTCGTCCCAAATTTATATTCTCATTTCACGAGAGAGAGCAGGTGAAAGAAAGGATGAGCTCAACTAGCCCAAGAAGAAATATTATGACTAAGAAAATGCGAATAATTTATCGTTAGTCTTCAACGAGGTCAAACCGATAAAATATAATAAATATCAAGTTTAAGCTGCGGTATGAACAAGCAATCCATTAAAAGAGTCAAGTAGAGAATAAAATCTACTATCTTTTATGATTTAAAAGGTTTTCCATCACTTTTATCATTTGAGACTCGAACTTAATAAATAATCCACATCATCAATCACTCCTGCACTACGGCCAAGTATATTCTTTAAGTATCACGACCACAATTATCCATGCTTCTCGGCCAAGAATATTTGTGTATTCAATAATGGTTATGATCATGCCAACAACTGTCCATCAATGCACTACAGCCCATGAGGACTTTTTCCAAATGGTCGACATAATCTTGCTTTGTAGAAGTAAAATTCAAGAATGCTCGGAAGAATATTTCCATGAAAAGATCTTGGATGAAGCGCAAATATCAAGGATATTCCACTAATTTCATGGAGTATAGAAGTCAAAACTTTAACCAATTGAATATAATAACGAATGGAATAACAAAAGAAATCACCGTGCATGCGGTACTGCTTGTAGGTATGAGTTATTCAACAGAATAATAAATGCGGAACCAGTCAAAGAAAATCGCACCAAGCGGGATGTTCCAACAGAATAATAATAAAGAGGCGGAACCGGTCAAAGTGAAATTACGCACCAACAGGATGTTCAATGAGAATAATAATAAAGATGGAACCGGGTTGGCGTAAAAATGCTGAGACGAGGATATTCAGCAGAATAATAATAAAGATGGAATAATAGAAGAATGACACCAAGTATAGGGTAGTCCGCGTATATTGGTTATTCCAGCAGAGTAACAAAGAATGGAATAACATAAGTTCTCTTCATGAATACAAAAGAAATAACACTCCTTACTAGTAAAATAAAGCTGAATATAAGAGTAGGGAAGGAAGGAATACTTTTCTATAAGCTTCTATAAATTCTCTCTACAGAGTTTCAAATTGAATTCGTAAGAAATAATGAAGGAATGAGCTTTATTTATAGAAGAATGAATTGCATAGTAACTAATTCATGAACGGTCCAGATTGATTTACTTTTAAACGGACGGTCCAGATTGGTTTACAATAAAATATAATATATTCTATTTAAAATCTAATAAAACAAAACTTATAAAATATAAATATATATATAACCTTTGCCTTTTGGCAAAGGCTTACCAATTCTACCACCAAAATTCCTCCACTAACATCACTATCAAACCCACATCCACTCACTTATTATATATATAATATACTAACAATAATACTCCCTCCCACACACGCACACACTCCCCCACCCACCATTCCCATCATCACTTTTCTTATATATATATATATAATACACACATATATAAGAAATAAAACGAAATTGAGACACAGAGTCTTAATAATTGTGCCGTTGTACGAATATTCCCTGTTAAAACGAATATTCCCCGACCAATCGAATATTATATAACAACTTGCGTACTTTGCAAAATTTCTAAATATTACCCACAATTATAACATTATATCAAATTTACTCCATAATATTCAAAAATGATATTTATAGAAAATTCATCTTTATTTATAAAAGTTGGGGTCTTACAACCTCCCCTTCTTAGGAAATTTCGCCCTCGAAATTAGGGTACGTACCTGGTATGTCGAAGAGGTAAGGATACCTTGATTTCATTTCAGATTCTAACTCCCAAGTCATTTCCTCAACATCGTGGTTTCTCCACAAAACTTTGACTTGAGGTATAACCTTGAAGCATAGAATATATTCCTTTTTATCCAAGATTTGAACAGGAACATCTTCATACGTCAAATCTTCCGCTATTTCGTCCGGTTCTAACTCAATAATGTGGTTGGGTCTTTCACATATTTACGTAACATGGATATATGAAAAACATTATGAACACGAGACATACTTAATGCAGTAAAAGCGAGTCTATAGGCCACAGTTCCTACTCGATCGAGGATTAAAATGGGTAGATGAATCGAGGATTGAGCTTTCCTCTTTTCCAAATCTCGTAACTCCTTTCCATGGAGCAACACGTAACAACACATGATCTCCTATATCGAATTCCACGTCCTTTCGATGAAGATCAAAGATAACTCTTTATCGATCTTGTGAGGTTTTTATACGTTGTCGGATCGTTTGAATTTTTTACGTAGTCACACGTACCAACTCCGGTCCCAACAACGTTGCTTCTCCCACCTCATCCCAAAGATCTTTGAGAACGACACTTCTTTCCATACAACGCTCGAATGGAGCCATGCCAATACTTGCTTGATAAGCTGTTGTTGTAGGAAAACTCCACCAATGGTAAGAACTTGTCCCAACTTCCTTGAAATCAAAGACACTGAGTCTTAATAGATCTTCAAGAGTTTGAATAGTCCTCTCCGACCGTCCGTAAAATCGTTCGAGGATGATATCTTAAAGCTAAATCGTAAATCTGCGCTTATAGCTTTTCTGCAAAACTAACCCAAAATCGTGAAGTGAATCTTGGGTCTCGATCGAAACTATGGATCTTGGCATACCATGCGATCTTACAATTTCGCTTATGTACATACTGAGCAAGGCGTTTAAGTGTATAAGTTTCTCGTGTCGGTAAGAAATGAAAGCGAGACTTGGTCAATCTATCAACAATGACCCAAATCGCATATATACCTTGAGAAACCTTAGGAAGGCCAGTGCTTGAAAGCCATGGTAATGTGCTCCACTTCCATTTTGGAATTTCAAGTGGTTCTGATGGACCTTTTGGTACTTGATGCTCGCTTTAACTCGTTGACAAGTTAGACACCTTGAGATAAACAACGCTTATCTCTCTCTCTTCGTATTGCTCCACCAAAATGTATGGCGAAGATCCGATACATTTTGGTACTCCCGAGATGGATTATGAACGGTGTTGTGGCGCCCCCAAAGCAGTATACATCACCTGATTCGAGTCGCCCGGATATATGGTGCGAATTCAAATACAACTTAATAATACATAACCGGGTGTACAATACGACAAAACATAAATTGTGAGTTTGAATACAAATATTGTCTACTAGAGAGTATACAAACTCAAAAGGAGTCCTCATTACAATTATTATCACACTATTTCACGAATAGTGAGGACTACTAATGCACCATCTAGGACCATCACTCTGTTCCCGACTAGTCCCATGCCACGTTTCTCATTTCACGAAGAGAACGGTGAAAGAAAGGTGAGCTCAACTAGCCCGAAGAGGAAATATTATGACTAAGATAATGCGAGAATATATTATCGTTAGCCTTCAACGAAGGTGTTAAACCGATACAATATAACAACCATCAAGTTTAAGCTGCAGTGGAACAAGCAATCCATTAAAAGAGTCAGTAGAGAATAAAATCTACTATCTTTTATAATTTAAAAGGTTTTTCATCACTTTTATCGTTGGGACTCGACAATAAATAATCCACATCATCGAATCACCCCCTGCATTACGGACGAGGATATTCTTTAGTATCACGACCACAATTATCCATGCACTACGGCCGAGAATATTTGTGTATTCAATAATGGTCATGATCATGCCAACAATCGGCCCAAAGAATGCACTACTGGCCCAATGAGGACTTTTCCCACATCATTTGTAACATTACGATCATGATTACACCGAATAATCCACGGTCATAATCATACCAAGTCCATCTATGCATTATAGGCCATGAGATGACTTTCAACAAGATATAAACATGAGGATGATGACAATGATATAAGAATTCAATAAAACAAGTTCAAGAATTATTTTATGCAAGGAACTAATAATGTCCAAATTATCAACATGATCTTCGCTTTGTAGAGTAAAATTAAAGAATGCTCTCGGAAGAATATTTCCATGAAAAGATCTTTGGATGAAGCCTTGATTATCGAGGATATTCCACTAATTTCATGGAGTATAGAAGTCAAAACTTTAACCGGTGAGTATAATAAGGAATGGAATAACAAAAGAAATCACCGGGCATACGATACCGCATACATGCGAGTTATTCAACAGAATAATAAATAACGGAATCGGTCCGGCGTAAAACGCATGCATGTGTTATTCAATGAGAATAATAAAAGGCGGAATCGGTCCGGCGTAAACGCGCATGACGAGGATATTCCAAATGAATAATAAAGAAGGAATCGGTCCCGGCGAGAACGCATGATGAGGATATTCAAAGCGAGAATAATAAAAAGGCGGAATCGAGTTACGGCATAAAAGCGCGACAGGATATAACTAAGAATAATAAAGGCGGAACCAGTCCCGTAGAAACGCATAAACAGGATGTTCCAACAGAATGATAAAGAATGAAACAATGAAGAATTTCACCAAGTATAGGGTAGCTTCAAGATATCTGAGTTATTCCAACATAATAATAAAGAATGGAATAACTGAAGTTCTTTTCATAGATAAGAAAGAAATAATACTCCCTACCTTTAGAAAAATTGGATACTGGAATAGTGAGGTAGCAGACTTCTCTTCTTCTTTATATAATTTCTCTCTATAATAATCGCTCTAAAGCTTTTGTGAATTGGTGAGAAATGAATGAAGAATGAGCTTCTATTTATAGAAAAATATAGTTTCGATAATTGCACGTTTTGGGGTTCAAAAAATTTCAGTACAATACCTCCAACTTTTCCTTTAGTTTTAATTTAGTCATGGAAGTATTATCAAACTTGCACCACCTCCCCTAATAGTAAATAATGTGATTCAATAGTAAATTATGTGAATCAATAGTTCTAGACTTGTGAAAATCTGAATTACGATTATAAGTACCTCCATCTATACCTCCATTTTTAACTTAGTCATGCAAGTATTATCAATCTTGCACCAACTCCCCTAATAGTAACAAGAATGTGAAACAATAGTATACACATGTGAATAAATAGTTATAATCATGTGAAATAATAGCAATCAATTGCTCATTTATCCGGTTAAATACCCGTTTGGTCAATATAACCTTCAGACATCAATTATTATCGAAATAATTGTCGATTTTCACTAACACAAATAATTCCAACACAATGAAACCATTTTTATCAAAAATATAAATGTTGAAATTTTGAAGTTTGACTTTTTCCGAAAAAGTCAATTGTTGACTTTTTGACCAAATAGTGAATCCTGGAAAATTGTGTGTTTATAGACTATTTTTATTAATTTCATCGTTTTCGGACTCAAATATCACGTCCGCGTCTCCAAATTCAACTTCGAACACAACTTCAATTTTAATAACATTCATCATTAATATTATAACTCACAATATTTATTAACCAAGTCGTTCTCAGGAAAAAGGGGGCTTTCCGATAAGGATTTCTCTTTATTGGTATGCCTTGATTAGGTGAACAAACCTCTCATTGATGAACTTACAGACATTGTTAATATTGCAAATAATAATATGAATAACTTTGTCGTCTCAATTATTGATTTAATAATAATAAATATTATGCGAGATGATCTTGTAATAATAATTGAATCGATAATATGAAAGATATGATCGTGAATTATGTAGCAATAATTGAGTATAAGCGAGTGACTTCTCACGTAAGCATCAATAATCAATACCGTGTGTCTTCTTACGCAACCATGCGTATTCATGTACTTTTAACACGGGTGTTTCAACGATTAACGATAAACTTTCGTAGATTATTTTTATAAAGTATTTTTGTCATTTTTCAATCCGGCAATAATTCCGTTCATGGGTCCACCAATTATTATCATGGTCGACGGATATTTCCGTGAATAGAATATTCCCGATCAATCGAATATTATATAACAACTTGCATGACTTTGCAAAATTTATAAATATAACCCACAACAATAACATTATATCAAATCCACACCATAATATTTAAAAAAATTATTTCGAGAAAATTAAATCTTTATTCATAAAATCTGGGGTCTCACAGGTGTGTTGTGCGCCTCCATCATGATTTCATTCTTTAAATCAGGGTCGTTAGGAACACAAAGTCTGGAATTGACTCGAAGTATTCTTCTTCATCGATTCTCGCTTACGGCATAAGACCTTCTAAAGACTTTCTTCCTCATACGCATCAGCTCCAGGTCTGTAGCTTGAGCAGCTTTAACTTTATCAATTAAAGTCGGTTCTACTCGTATATTTGTCATTATCACATGGGTCCTTGGAGTCTTTAACTCTATCTCCATCCTTTGCAAGTCACACAAAATGGGCCTTTGGGTTGACAATATCGCATTCACACTTGCATATGATCTTCTACTCAATGCGTCAGCTACCACATTCGCTTTTCCAGGATGGTATGATCATAATCTTTCAACAGTTCAAGCCAATGTCGTTGCCGCATGTTGAGTTTCTTTTGAGTGAAGAAATATTTGAGGCTTTTATGATCTGTAAAGATCCCCACTTTCTCCCCATACAAGTAATGCCTCCAAATTTTAAGTGCAAGACAGACAACGGTTGCTTAACTCTAGATCATGAGTAGGATAATTCCTCTCATATTCTTTGAGTTGTCATGAGGCATAAGCTATAACTTTCCCATGTTGCATGAGAACACATCCCAACCCTTTGCTCGAAGCATCATTGTAGATGACAAATCCTCCGAGCGGATGGTATTCACAAAACAAGTCTTTGAAATGAGTCTTCTCTTGAGTTTTGAAAACTCTTCTCACATTCTTCGCTCCAATAGAACTTTGTATCTTCAAAAGT
Source organism: Panax ginseng (assembly GCA_020205605.1). NCBI lineage: Eukaryota > Viridiplantae > Streptophyta > Magnoliopsida > Apiales > Araliaceae > Panax > Panax ginseng. The sequence continues at coordinate 26,367,277 of CM035148.1, read as the reverse complement.
CAATTTGAGTTAATGGAGTAGCGATTCGAGAAAATTCTTCCACGAATCTCAGATAATAACCCAATTTAAATCGAGAAAGCTACGATTACTTGATCCCATCGATTTAGGTTGCTCCCAGCTTTGAATTGCTTCAATCTTTGCTGGGTCATACCAATATTTCAGTATAATGATATTAAAAGAATAATATTTCTTAAGCTTATAAACAATTTATTTTAATTGTTTACACTTTACTAAATAATGCATTTAATCATCCTAAAATGCCAAACTCATAAGATTTCATCACCAATAACCAAAACTCTCATAAAAAATTTGCATATACCTCATATAGGATTTTCAAGCCATAAAATCCTATTTTCTAATTTTCTTACTTCACATAACATATTTAATTCATTTACTCATAACTAGTCCATTTTCATGAAAAATACCAAATCAGTTCCAAAAATATTTCTTTTCTGGAATTTAGCAGAATATAGTCCCATATTGAACATATATTTTTCTCAGAATTTTTAAAATTCATTTACTATTTTTCATATGGCCAAAATCGCCGAATATTTAGATATTTATCATAAATTGTACTTTTATCCAAAAATTCCAAAATTCACAGAGTATACTGATATTATACAAATACACTTCCAATAAAAATTTCATCAATTTTGGAGTTAACCGCAAGGAGTTATAAGCGGTTACCTTTAAAATAGTGTTTTCTCGTAAAATTCATAACTCTTAATCTATACTTCCAAAAATTGCCATTTTTGGACACAATCAATAAAACTCATCAAAATATCATTTCAAATTTTTCCAGAATTTTCTGAAGGTCGGAAGAAGTACGAACTGAAAAACATAACAACCCTTAAAATCCCTTCCCTCAAAAGAGCAGTACTTCTGACTTGAATATCGGATATAACGCTGAGCAACACTCAAGATATCTAAATACTCAAAAAATATGCTTGATAATATAGAGAGGAAGAAAACTTGTTTATAGTGTGATTTTTAATTCTAACATAAGCACCTATTTATAGGAAAATGCTAGAACGCCAAAGGAGACTAAAATAATAAAATATATTTATTATTATTCAACATTTCTACGTATGCCTCTTGAAAATTCTCACCCATCAGCCAACTTTGAACCAATTTTCAGCAGCCCACATGTTGATAACCAAGTGGGTCCCACCCATAAATTAATAAAAATTATTTTATTTTCCAAAACTTCAATAATTCATAGAAAATAGCCCGGTTATAAGAAAAATATGAATTTTATGTCAATTTTGACTGAAATCGAATTCTCTACAACTTTGTAGCTTTGAGTTTTTCCAAATTCCAAACCAAAAATATCCAAAATCTACAAACGGATGATTTTTAATACCTCCACACCGACAAAATACTGATAAAACACCTCAGCATTAATTCCTTCATTTTTATCCACATAAAAATAAATATATCCACATAAAATAAATATTTCCTTATCATATAAATTAATAATTAATTATTCACAAATAATATTACAGAATCACAATTATGACAATGAAAGTAGTTCCTGGAAAGAGGGGATTTCCAATAGAATTTCTCATTATTGGGCGCGCAATTAGGTGACCAAACCTCTCCTTGACAGAACTTTCTAGACATTGCCAATAATGCTATCTAATAATATTATTCAAATAATATGAATTATTGATCTGATAATGGAGATACTGTGCAATGACAATTATTGAAACAACAATAATATAAAATATCAACGCAGCAATTATTGAATAAATAAAATAAAATATTGAACAGTAATTACTGTAACAATTATTGAGTAGTGTCTTCTTACGTAAGAATCAATAATTCAAAAATACTTTGCAATACTGTGTGCTACAACGTATTTTTATTTAGATCTGTGACATGAGCTAAGAAGGCTTGACATCCGTTTTTCAATAAACGAATAGCTTTATGGCTTGAAATGACTGTGATTGATTTTAATGGTTTGGTTGCTTGAATTCGTATAATAGGTTGATTTGGAATATGAAAACTAACAACCTTACAAAAACAATCAATTTTTTCATGATAAGTAGTTAACCAATCAATCCCTAGAATCACGTCGAATCTGCAAGTATTTTCAATGAAATAAGATCGACGGGTAATATGAGGTGCCGATTTAACCAAACAAGACTTATAAACAGTGGATGTAATGAAGGTTTCTCCCAATGCTTTCTAAGACAAAAATCAGCAGCCCATGTGTTGTCAAACAAGAGTGGGTCCCACCCATAATTTAATAAAAATTATTTTATTTTCCGAAACTTCAACAATTCATAGAAAATAGCTTCGTTTATCGAGAAAAATATGAATTTTATGTCCATTCTACTTTGAAATCGAATTCTCTACAAATTTGTAGCTTTGAGTTTTCGAAATTCCAAATATAAAATATCAGAAATCCACAAACGAATGATTTTAATACTCTACACAGATAAAATACCGATAAAACACTTCAAACATTAATTCCTTCATTTTATCCACATAAAATAAATATATCCATCATTTATATCCACATAAATAAATATTTCCTTATCATATAAATTAATAATTAATTATTCACAAATAATATTACGTAATCACAATTATGACAACCGGTAGTCCCGAGGAAGAGGGGCTTTCAAAGTAAGAATTTCTCCTTCTTGCACAAGCAATTAGGTGACCAAACCTCTCCTTGACGAGAACTTTCTAGACATTGCCAATAATGTTATCTAATAATATTATTAAAATAATATGAATTATTGATCTGGTAATAGAAAATATATCGCGCAATGATAATTATTGAAACAACGATAATATAAAATATCAATATGGCAATTATTGAATAAATAAAATAAAATATTGAGCAGTAATTATCTGTAACAATTATTGAGTAGTGCCTTCTTACGTAAGAATCAATAATTCAAAAATCTCGTGCATCTACGCCAGACATCGTATTTTAACCACCGGGTATTCCAAACAAAGTGTTAATCAGTAACAACTCTGCAAGATTATTAATAAAAACTCAAACTTGTCATTTTCTACGTAACAATTATTACATTATGGGGCCCACTAATGAGCTGCGATGCGCTGTCAGCATTTAATATTCTCCAAACAACAAGAATATTCCACGACCAAACGAATATTCCCCGACAACAATGATTATTTTTATAACCACTTGCTTATTTTGCAAAATTTTTATATTTCACCCATAACCAAAGTATTATATCAAATTAATACCTTATTACTCACAATAATAAATAGAGAAAATTATATTTTATTTATTAATAAGTTGGGGTCTTACAAAGATAATGCAGAATAATTTATCGTTAGTCTTCAACAGTGTCAAACTGATAAAATATAATAAATATCAAGTTTAAGCTGCGGTAGAACAAGCAATCCATTAAAAAGTCAAGAGAGAATAAAATCTACTATCTTTTATGATTTAAAAGGTTTTCCATCACTTTTATCATTTGGGACTCGACTTAATAAATAATCCACATCATCAATCACCCCGCACTACTACGGCGAGGATATTCTTTAGTATCACGACCACAATTATCCATGCACTACAGGCCATGAATATTTTGTGTATTCATTAATGGTCATGATCATGCCAACAATTTGTCCATCAATGCACTACTGTGCCCATGAGGACTTTTTCCACATCATTCAGTAACATTATGGTGCATTACATTAATCAATAATCTCGAGTCATAATCATACCAAGTCCATCTATGCACTACGGAAGAATACAGATGACTTTCAATATAATATAAACATGAGGATGATGACAATGATATAAGAATTCAATAAAAACAAGTTCAAGAATTAATTTATCCGGGAACTATTAACGTCGAAAATGGTCAACATGATCTTCGCTTTGTAGAGTAAAATTCAAGAATGCTCGGAAGAATATTTCCATGAAAAAGATCTTTGGATGAAACGCAAATATCGAGGATATTCCACTAATTTCATGGAGTATAGAAGTCAAAACTTTAACCAATCCGAATATAATAACGAATGGAATAACAAAAAATCACCACGTACATGCAGTGCTTGCGATGTAAAGGTTATTCCGAATAATAATGTGTAATGAGAACGATTCAAAGTAAATTCGCACCAAGCAGGATGTTCCAATGAATAATAATAAAAGGCGGAACCCGGTCCCGCCGTAAAAGCCTTGCATGACGAGGATATTCCAATGAATAATAATAAAGATGGAATAATAGAAGAATGTCACCAAGTATAGGGTAGTCACGTATATTGGTTATTCCAAGTGAGAATAACAAAGAATGGAATAACATAAGTTCTCTTCATGAATACAAAAGAAATAACACTCCTACAGTAAAATAAAGCTGAATATAAGAGTAGGGAAGGAAGCAGAATACTTTTCATAAACCTCTCATAATTTCTCTCTCAGAGTTTTGGTGAATTCGTAAGAAATAATGAATGAATGAGCTTTATTTATAGAAGAATGAATTGCATAAGAACTAATTCATGAAGCGGTCCAGATTGATTTACTTTTAAACGGACGGTCCAGATTGGTTTACAATAAAATATAATATATTCTATTTAAAATCTAATAAAACAAAACTTATAAAATATAAATATATATATAACCTTTGCCTTTTGGCAAAGGCTTACCAATTCTACCACCAAAATTCCTCCACTAACATCACTATCAAACCCACATCCACTCACTTATTATATATATAATATACTAACAATAATACTCCCTCCCACACACGCACACACTCCCCCACCCACCATTCCCATCATCACTTTTCTTATATATATATATATATATATATATATATATATATATATATATATATATATATATATATAATACATACATATATAAGAAATAAAATGAAATTGAGATAATTTTTTCTCATTGTTTTTAAAAAAAAAATGGGTAAGTGGGGGTCAAATAATAAGTAAAATTTATAACAATTCTTTGTAATAATAATTGAACAAAAAGCGGTGACTTCTCACATAAGCATCAATAATCAATATCGTATGCTTCATCACAAGAATTACTACAGTATTCTTGTACTTTTAACACTGGGTGTTTCAACGAGTTAACGGTGAAACTTCCCGTTATTTTCATAAAGTATTTTTGTCATTTTCTCAATCAAACAATAATTTCGTTGTAGGGTCCACCAATGATTGTCTTGGTTATACGAATATTCCTGTTAAAACGAATATTCCCGAACCAATCGAATATTATATAACAACTTGCGTGCATTTTGCAAAATTCTAAATATTACCACAATTATAACATAATATCAAATTTACTCTATAATATTCAAAAATGATATTTATAGAAAATTCATCTTTATTTATAAAAGTTGGGGTCTTACAAAAAAGCTAAAAAAGTTTATACCAACATTTCGGTATAATGATATTGAAGAAAATATCATTTTAAGAAGAATATAACACCCTTTACCTCAAAATAACGCTACTTTTGATCATCGAATATCGGATAGAAAGTTCAAGAAAACTTGTATTTAACAAAGCAACTCTCAAAGTATATAAATACTCACTAAAATACGCTCGATAATATAGAGAGAAAGAAAACTTGTTTCTGATGTGATTTTCAATTCTAACCTAAGCGTCTATTTATAGAAAAATGCTAGAACGCCATAGGAGACAAAAATAATAAAATATATTATTTTTCTTTTCAATCATCTACGCCACCCTCCATTTTGAGTCAAGCATTCCTTCTTAGACAAAAATCAGCAGCCCATGTGTTGTCAAACAAGAGTGGGTCCCACCCATAATTTAATAAAAATTATTTTATTTTTTGAAACTTCAACAATTCATAGAAAATAGCCCGTTTATCAGAAAAATATGAATTTTATATCCATTCTGCCTGAAATCGAATTTTCTACAACTTTGTAGCTTTGTGTTTTTCGAAATTCCAAATATAAAATATCCAAAATCCATAAACGGATGATTTTTAATACCTCTATACCGACAAAATACTGATAAAACACCTCAGCATTAATTCCTTCATTTTTATCCACATAAAAATAAATATATCCATCATTTATATCCATATAAAATAAATATTTCCTTATCATATAAATCAATAATTAATTATTCACAAATAATATTACAGAATCACAATTATGACACCGGTAGTTCCGAAGAAAGAGGGCTTTCCGGTAATAATTTCTCCTTCTTTGCAATGCAATTAGGTGACCAAACCTCTCCTCGATGAGAACTTTCTAGACATTGCCAATAATGTTATCTAATAATATTATTCAAATAATATGAATTATTGATCCGATAATGGGAATATTGTGCGATGATAATTATTGAAACAACAATAATATAAAATATCAACGCAAAGAATTATTGAATCAATAAAATAAAATATTGAATAAAGATAATTATCGTAACAATTATTGAGTAGTGCCTTCTTACGTAAGAATCAATAATTCAAAAATACATGCATCCACGCAGACATCGTATTTTAACCACCGGTGTATTCCAACAAGTGTTAATTCAGAATAACTACGTCGTTATTAATAAAAACTCAAACTTCTTCATTTTTCTTCATCCGACGATTATTTTGTTATGGGGCCCCTTAATGATCGCTGGCTGAGCTGCACGAATATTCCCCGACAACAAGAATATTCCACGACCAAACGAATATTTCCCGACAACAATGATTATTTTTATAACCACATGCTTATTTTGCAAAATTTTATATTTCACCCATAACCAAAGTATTATATCAAATTAATACCTTATTACTTACAATAATAAATAGAGAAAATTATATTTTATTCATTAATAAGTTGGGGTCTTACAAAGATAATGCAGAATAATTTATCGTTAGTCTTCAACAGTGTCAAACTGATAAAATATAATAAATATCAAGTTTAAGCTCATAGCTAAATGAACAAGCAATCCATTAAAAAAGTCAAGTAGAGAATAAAATCTACTATCTTTTATGATTTAAAAGGTTTTCATCACTTTTATCATTGGGACTCAAATTTTAATAAATAATCCACATCATCAATCACCCCGCACTACTCTGCCGAGGATATACTTTAAGTATCACGACCACAATTATCCATACCACTACGGACGCATGAATATTTGTGTATTCATTAATGGTTATGATCATACCAATAAGCGCCCATCAATGCACTACGTGCCCATGAGGACTTTTTCCACATCATTCGTAACATTACGGCCATGATTACATCAATAATCTCTCTCGGTCATAATCATATACCAAGTCCATCTATGCATTACAGAGCCACGATGACTTTCAACATAATATAAACATGAGGATGATGACAATGATATAAGAATTCAATAAAAAACAAGTTCAAGAATTAATTTATCCAGAACTATTAACGTCCAAATGGTCAACATGACAATCGCTTTGTAGAGTAAAATTCAAGAATGCTCAAAAGAATATTTTCATGAAAAGATCTTTGGATGAAGCTTAAATATCAAGGATATTCCACTAATTTCATGGAGTATAAGTCAAAACTTTAACCAACTGAATATAATAAAGAATGGAATAACAAAAAAAATCACCATACATGCAGACTTCAGATGAGAAAAGTTATTCCAATGAATAATAAGTAATGTAATCCGAGGTCGGTGTAAATTCGCACCAACAGGATGTTCCAATGTAATAATAATAAAAAGGCGGAACCCGTGTCCAGGCCAGAAACGCATGCATGAGACGAGGATATTCCAATGAATAATAATAAAGATGGAATAATAGAAGAATGTCACCAAGTATAGGGTAGTCCGCGTATATTGGTTATTCCAGCAGAATAACAAAGAATGGAATAACATAAGTTCTCTTCATGAATACAAAAGAAATAACACTCCTTACCGTAAAATAAACTGAATATAAGAGTAGGGAAGAAGCGATAGTAATACTTTTCTATAATTTCTATAATTTCTCTACAGAGTTTAGGTGAATTGTAAGAAATAATGAAGGAATGAGCTTCTATTTATGAAGAATGAATCAGATAAGAACTAATTCATGAACGGTCAGATTGATTTACTTTTTAAACGGACGGTCCAGATTGGTTTATAATAAAATATAATATATTCTATTTAAAATCTAATAAAACAAAACTTATAAAATATAAATATATATATAGCCTTTGCCTTTTGGCAAAGGCTTACCAATTCTACCACCAAAATTCCTCCACTTACATCACTATCAAACCCACATCCACTCACTTATTATATATATAATATACTAACAATAATACTCCCTCCCACACACGCACACACACTCCCCCACCCACCATTCCCATCATCACTTTTCTTATATATATATATATATATATATATATATATATATATATATATATATATATATATATATAATACATACATATATAAGAAATAAAATGAAATTGAGATAATTTTCTCCGACTGTTTTAAAAAAAATGGGTAAGTGGGGGTCCAAATAATAAGTAAAATTTATAACAATTACTGTAACAATAATTGAACAAAACTGAGTGACTTCTCACATAAGCATCAATAATCAATATCGTGTCTTCTTTGTAATTCTGGCGTACATTGTACTTTTAACACCGTGTGTTTCAACGATTAACGGTAAAACTTCCGCCGTTATTTTCATAAAGTATTTTTGTCATTTTTTCAATCCGACAATAATTTCGTTGTGGGGTCCACCAATGATTGTGCCGTTGTACGAATATTCCCTGTTAAAACGAATATTCCCCGACCAATCGAATATTATATAACAACTTGCGTACTTTGCAAAATTTTTAAATATTACCCACAATTATAACATTATATCAAATTTACTCCATAATATTTAAAAATGATATTTATAGAAAATTCATCTTTCTTTATAAAAGTTGGGGTCTTACAAAAAAGCTAAAAAAGATCACCTAAAGTAGTTGTAGTAGTACTAGCTTAGTATTAGTAATAAATAATAGGAATATGATTTTTTAATTGTGACTTATATGAATAAATTTTATTAGTAATATTTTTATTATATATTGAATATAGTGGATTAATTTTATAATTTTATCAAATCACATGTATTGATATACGTCGCAATAGTAATTCAGTATTAATCTTTCGCATTATATAGCGGGTCTATAAATAATACTCTCTCCGTCCAACTTGTCTTAATTGATTTTTAAGTTCAAATTGACCGATTTTAAAATTAATAATTAAATAAATATACTAAAAATTTTGAAATCAAATAAATTGATTTTGATAGTATATTTTATGTACTTTCTTATGTAGTAATAATTTTGTGTCTATATCTAATAAAGTTAAGAATGGTTTTTTATTCTAAATATGATCAAATGACAAAATTGTCCCCCCAAGTTTGGACGAAAATCAATTTGATACTCAAAGTTTAAAAATCGTCAATCAATACATTTATGTATTTAAAAACAACAATTCTGTTCCTTTTTGCCATTCCAACCAAATACCTACCCTCGTAGAAGAAAGACACGTGTCAAAAAATTAGTTAATTATACAAATTGAATACAAATGCTTACGTATTTTGTATTTGAAACGCATATGAAGGATTAGCACAGTGTGTATTGATGACACTAATAGAATTATCAACTTTAGATAGTGTTAAAATACAAATGCCAATAAACGTCAACTTAGAGCATCTTCAGCAGATGGACTATCTGCTGGACTATATTTAGTCCATATGACATCAGCAAATGTCCTTTAGTTTATTCCGGCAGATGGATTATCATGTGGACTATAATATAAAAAAATTAAAATAATCAATGAATTTAAAAACTCAAATATAATAAAAAATAATATAATATATCGGCGAACCATGATTTTCCATCTAAAAAATAAATTAAAGAGATATATTATCAATAAAAAATAAAAATCAAATATAATAAAAATACAAATTATTATTAACAAAATAATTACAATTGTTAAAGGTTGAAGTAGTTGATTGAGAGATGGTAAAATATATTGAATTATTGTGCATATTTATAGATTTTTCAATTTCTATCAGTTACTTTTTTTTATTAGACCTTTCTCATCTTCTTCTTTCTTCTTCTTCAACCGCTTCGTCTCATTCTTCTTCATCAGCATCTCTCCTATTTAAATATATTAAAAATTATAGTCCACATGATAATCCATCAGCATCTCTCCTATTTATAGATTTGATTCCTTGATATAGTCGTTTTGACTTGCCGAAAAATTCAATGGACTATCTTTAGTCTGTCGATTGGAGCAAGATTTGTATTCTAAATTAAATATAATTTAGAATTTGTTCACTATCGGCATGCTGGAGATGCTTTTAATCCAACCGCCAACCTCTTCCACATCCACATCCCCATCCCCATCCCCATCCCCATCCCCATCTTGTTTTTCATATCCTTGGATTTGCCCACTTTCCAAAACTCTAATTTAACATTATCACCACTCAATCCGGACCATTTTTCACAACCCTACACCAAAATTCCCCTCCAGTCCCCACCCTCCCCTTTCACACGCAATCAGAAAAAGAATTTCTTGCCTTTTCTCAATAGGCAAAAATAACTGAAAACCAATTCATCAATCAGCAAAAGATTGTTGTTAGCCTACTTGATCACATCACCTTTTGATTAATCATGCAAGAAAGCGGCCAAACTATATAATTTTTTCCTTTTTTATGGACTGGGAAAAGTGTCAAATATCAAATTTAGTCGTATGATTGTTGGCCTAACTAACATTAACTCTTGCTTTATGATTTTTATGAAAAAAATCTCAAATTTCCTTTGATTTGTAAAGCATTTCTCAGTCAGTTAAGTTTCACAGCTACTGGCAATGAGCCTAGCAGAGTAGCCTCTTTTGAGAGCTGAATGAAATTTGGGTAGGCACACTAACCAACGAATTCTCTCAATAAATAACACCTTCCCTACATATTTGATATCTAAAATAATAAGATAAAATTTAATTTAGATTTATTTTAATTAATTTGAACGGACAAATATAAGGACAATTAGTTTCGATTTATTCTAATTTTCAGTTGGTTGAAACGGAGAGTGGAGGAGGATTTGAATTACGCAGTCTTCTTGACTTTAACAATTACTAGTGTATCACAAACTTTGACGATATATGTTTATATATAAAATAAATAAATTTTTTTATTTTATCACATAACTTTTATGCTGGTCAAAATTTAATTTCACAAAAATGAGTTTACGGATCTTGTATTTAGTTATGAAAAATTATTGATTAATAATCTATTCGTTTTTTTAAATATTGTTTTTGTCTCTTAATATTTATCATCGTTTGAGAATTTTTATTAAGTATTAATTATTTAATTTTTAATATTAGATATAATTTTAATTTTTTACTATTTCTATCTAATAAATAACGATTCTTTTTCAATACAAAGACAATATTGACATTTAATTTTTTTTAGCTAAGAAATATAGTATTACTTATTTTTCTTATTATGTGTGTCTATTTTAAAAAAGGCAAATGACTTAAATATGGACTTATTTTATAATAGTAAATATAAATAAAACAAGTCGATATTTAAGCCATTTGCATTTTTAAAAATAGACACGCATATTAAGAAAAATTATTAATATTTCTTTTGTTAAAAATAATTTTAAATAAAGAGGATTCTGGTCCAATTTTACTACTTTGAGTTAGGGATGGGCAAATGGTTCGATTTTTTCGGTTTTTGGATAAATCGGACCGGTCCGAATCCCGATCGATTCTAAGATCTTCGGTCCAATGGAATCTCAGATCGATCTAGAAATTTGAGTAATTTGAGTCGATTCGATTTAAGATCGAACCCGATTCAGATCGGTTTTTACCGGTTGCCCACCCCACTTTGAGTGACTTGTAAGTTGCAAGTGATCTTATTATTCCACGTCAGGATCTACGTGTTGACGCGTCACATTGGCCCCATTCCAATTCATCATCACAAGCGGATACAGTTTGCTTCATTCTAACGCAACTAATTTCTCTGAATCTTGACTTCTTTTTATTAATTATATAAATTTATTAAATTTATATAATAAAATACAGCTAATTTTAAATTTTTCGCTTACTCAATTATAGTTACTTTACTTTATAAGGACGGCCTATAAATTAATATTTTTACATTATTTAATACAAATTTATCAACTCTATAATTGGGGGAAAAATAAATTTTTTATTATGTTAAAAATTTTAGATGGATTTTATTATGCTAAATTTTAGATTTACCTTTTTCTAATTTATTTACATTCACTCTTTTCTATCAACTTCTAATTTTTTTTAAAGTACTCAGAGTAGTTGTAGTATAAAATAATTTACATGTATCCTCTTTCTTATTTTTCATTGTACTACTCCCTTCATTTTATAATAATAAACTTTTTAAGGAAAGAGATTTGTTTCAATTTATTTGTTGTTTATAATTTTTTAAAAATAAATTATTTATTTATTTTGTTATATCATTCATAATTTTTCTTATTGTCTCAATTTTTTTATTATGTACAAGTAGTTTTTAATTTTTTATAAAGTGATAATAATAAAATTTTAATTGTTAAATAATAATAATATTAAAGGACTTTTTTAATTTATGTATATGAAATTAAAAAGGCTAATATTATGGAAGGATGGGAGGGAGGGAGTATCATTTTTGGTATTTGCTTGAAAAGCCCATACTGTCCTTTCGCATTCCGGACGATCCGATCCACTTGTCTCTTTCTCTCATCTCATGCCGCCGCAATCTGCGATTAATTGTCCAACGCGGCACTATCGTCACTTGGTTGTCACATGATTATGTTCACACTCACTCTGTGCTTCGAATTTACTATTTTAACCATGCTTAAATATCACACCTAACCACAGTTAAGCACCCAAGTTTTAAGCACAAATTTCGAAGCACCTAATCTTATCCTCTCACAATCATTTTACCATCTGCCACCCAAATCTGCTCCGTTACATAACAATAAACTTTTTGGAGAATTTTTTTTGTTGCAATTTATTTTTCATTTATAACTATTTAGAATTTTTTATATTACTCCTAATTTCTATCATTATCTCAAGAGATTTTCTCTTTTATTAATAATGTTTAACTTCTCTTAAAAAAATTAATTTTTTTATACAAATTTTAATTATTAAACAATAATATTAAATAATTTTTTTAATCTATGTTCATTAAGTTAATACGACTATTATTATTAAATTATAGAATGAATGGAGTAATACAATTTAACATTTAACAATTAATATTATGGAATAGATGAAACAATATATTTTCACATTTTAGAGTTAACAACATAAGTGTCTCATACGAAGCACAAATAGTTTTCCAATAATATTTTATATAGTGGTTATAAAATAAGTTTTTTGAATTTTAAATGATAATTTTTACATATTCTTCTTTTATCTAAAAGTGAGACTCAATTTTTTCACATATAAGAAAAAATTATGTGACTGTTTGAGACTAAATATATTTGAATGGTTGAATGATTGAATCAGTCAAATATTAATTGAGTTTGTTTTGAAAAAAATTATGCGAATGGTTGAATCGATTAGGATGATTGAAATTTGAATGGCTAAGTTTTATTTTTTTGATGAACGATGAATGAAAGAAATTGAATAAAAAATTAAAAAAAATATTAACTATTATATTAAGTAATATTAAATAAATTTACAATAACTTTGAATATTTTCAAATGAGTAAAATAATAAAATTATGTCATTCAGATGCTTCAGACATGTTAATTATCTAATAAATTTTTTCATTTAGATTTATTCAATTTTTATCAAACACTCCCTATGTAAAAATATATATAAAAATAATATTATTTTCTTTATTCTCACCGTGTATGTAAATATACAGCTGGAGTGATGTTTATCAGTCAATTCAAATATTTAAGAGGGAGTACTTCTATAACGACTTATCAAAAAGCGAGTAGTGGGCGACCAATAATTATATCGTCATGTAATAAGTGTCGTTATAATTTATAAATATTACTATTAAAATAAATAAATAAAAATTATTTGTTCTAACTGTATAAATATTATTTTAGTATTATTATTAGATAATTGATATTTTTATAAGTAAATTTGATAGTTCTATAAAAAATTTCCTCTCACACAAGGTAGACTCCACTTACTATTCATGTGAGGAACAACTAGTGAAACTGTTAAATTTATTTGTGAAAATATCAATTATGTTATTATTAATTAATCAAAATCTCATAACTTTAAAAAGCATAATTCTTTTATCAAAAGAAAAGAAAAGGATAAATTTGTAGAAAATAAGTTAATTTGTAGCATAGTTTAGATATAATTATTAATTTTGAAAAAAAATCTTAATATATAAGACTCTTTTTATAAAATAGAGGAATATAAATTAGATAAGGAATATATATATATATATATATATATATATATAACTATTGCAATGGATTTTCCCAAATAAAAAATGTAAACCTTTGGGATAGAAACAAGAGAGGAAAGTCATGATTAGGGGTGAGCATTCGGTTATTATCCGAACCGAATAAACATTTCGGTTATAATCAAAACCGAAATTGCAATGTTTTAAATATCCGAACAACTAACCGAAATACATGCTAACCGAATAACCGAATAACCGAATTAATTATTCGATTATTCGGTTAATAATCGAATTTGAGATGTCACATTCTAATAAAATAACTAATAAAAATAAAACTGTAATTTGGTAAACTTATGGCTGTAATTTGAGATGTCATACTCAAAACTGTAATTTGAGATGTCATATTCTAATAAAATAACTAATAAAAATAAAACTGTAATTTGGTTATTACTAATAAAATAAAACCACTAATAAAATTAAACTGTAATTTGGTAAACTTATGTGCTTTGATCATGAAGAGAGGAGAAGAAATCGCGAAGCCCTAATCAAGCCATGGCCTTCTGCGCACAAACCCAGTAGGCCAGTATCATCTTCACCACAAGGTCCACAACCAAACAGATCCTTCCTTTCTTTTTACCCAATTCCTCAAGATCTTCCTTTAATTTCTTTCTATTTCAATATATTCACCACAACCAAACAGATCAGAAAAAGGGGGATTAAACCAGATCAGAAAAGGGGGAGTTCGAGATCTGGCCTCTGGGTGAGATGTATAGCGGCGCCCATGAGAGCGGTGATTAGCTAGCGCGCATGTCGCGCAAGAAGTCGGCCAAAGAACGCTTCGACCACGATCTTCTTTGTCTTTGGTACACTCGGTGTCTTCTTCGTTGGTGGTCTACTTCGTTATTTGCTCAGCCATGCATTCCTACTTTGTCGCTCTGGACTAGTAAATCATGCGAAAACTGCCATTGAGAAAAATTTGAGATGTCATATTATTTTAAAGGGTTAAGTTCAGATGACCACCTGGGGTTTGGGCGATTTCTCACTTAACCACCTGTAGTCAGTAAAGCTACATTTAAACTCCTGACTTTTTGAGTTAAAGTAAAAACGTTACATTTTCCATCCAAATTAACTGTGTGTGCATGTCAGACGCCAAAAACGCGTGAAACGATAAAAAAAACTGTTAAATGTCCGAAATACTCCTCTTGGCTTTTATCATTTTGTTCTACCCATTTCACCTCTTTTTCCATTTCTTCTTCCCATTCAGCTCATCCCATTCATTAATGCAAACCCAATTCAGAACTACAAAAATATCACCAATTTTTCAGATATAAAGACCTAAAAAATCATCTACTACTCCCCTAATTCACAACCCAAAACCTGAGCAATGGAAGAGTGATTTCTAATTGAATCTAGAAGAACAATTACAGGAACAAGAAGGAATTTCTAATCGAGATTGAAGATGAGGAGCGGTAACAATGGAAGAGTGATTACATTGGGTGGAAAATGATCTTCTCTCTCCACCGCACCCAAAAATCTGGTTCAATCGCTCGTTTTTTCTTCTTTTGGTCGTCGAAAAGTTTGTTTTTTCGCCCACACTTCGACAGACTCGCCGCCGCCACCACCAAAGCACCAGCAGATCTCGGGGGTTTATGACGAGTCGACTCGTGATTGAGTCTTTCTTGGGTAAGCTCTTCGTTTGGGTCGTCTCCTACTTGACTCAGATTTCCTCCACGTCCTCCTCGCCACGAACGACTAAGTCTCCACCAATGTCGTCGCAGTGGGTCATTGAGTTTAATTCCGTGAGTGAACTCGTTGGGGTGTTCAAATGGGTTCCGGGTTTGGTTCCCCTCGGACGTCGTCAACCTTCCGACCCGGATTCATCAGCCTTCCAGCAATTTGGGGCACTGGATTTTGGGGCTTGATTGGAGAACAAATGGGCCTTTGGATTCTTATTGTATAAATTTGAAATTATGTGGATGAAACTAATTAGTTATTAGTCTTGTTCGGATAAAATTGGGTTCTTTGGACAACAATCCTTGTTAAGAAATTCACAATGTATGCGCGTATTGGTGTTTCTGACGATTATCTCGATTTTGATCACAATATGAGAAAAGAGAAGAATTAGTTTGGGTTTGAGTTTTGAGTTTTTAAGTTTGAGAACGCGACATAGTGGGTTTGGATGAAATGCATCTCTCATGGTAGACTTAGGATTGAGGTATTTTGGGGTATCTATTTGATTACACTCACCAAACCGAGTTGAAGATATTTGAAGTTTTGTATGTTAAGGTAAATGTGTTCAATCTAGATCTCCGGTGCATTAGTTTGATTACTTCATGTGAAGATGTATATCCCGCTTGAATTTCGGCCTCATACTCTAATCTTTCCGTCTCCTCGGTCCTTATTTTTCTCGCTTATGGTTTGGTAGTTGAGTTGAGCTCCTTGGAGGCTTGACAATCTAGTATTAGATCAATCAAAACCGCCGCTTTTCTTCCTTTGTAGTCATCTAATCTCGACCTTCTTCGATCTTCTTTTTTTCGCTTCTCGGTTTCTTGTTTAGTTCTAAATCTATAAATCGCACACCATGTGTTTTAGAACGCCCCAAAATAGGTCCATTCCATCCAACCCATTCTCGAAGTCGCCAAATACATGGTATGCGAAATAACTACAACTTTATTAATACATTTGTCGTGCAAAATACGACAACATATATATTGTGAGTTTAAATACGATATTGTCATACAGACAATATCCACATACAAATAAATCATCATCATAATTATTGATACATTATTTTACAACAATGGTGAGGACTACTAAACAACTCTCCTAGAACTTTCATTCCATACCCCGACTGCATACTCGCATACATTCTCGCCTCCCGAGAAGAAAAATGGAACAAAAAGGAAAAGGGTGAGCTCGATTAAATTTCAAGAAGAATATTATGACTAAGATAATATACAACAAAATTATCGTTAGTCTTCAACAGGAAAAATATAATAGAATACAATAGACAACCCGCTTTTAAATCAACAATCTGCAATGAAACAACAATTCATTAGAAGAGTTAAGTAGAGAATGCAAACTACTATCTTCTATATATGAATTTAAAAGTTCATCGTCGATATTTTATCCTCGTAACATCAATCAATATATATCCGAGATCAAATATTCATCCTGCAGACTACTGTGCCAAGGACATTCACCAAATTGATCATGTTCATCTAAACACTGCTCATCTTTGCACTACGGGCCAAAGATATTCATCATAAATCATTCATCTTTGCACTACTGTGCCAAAGATATTCATCATAAATCATTCATCTTTGCACTACAGGGCCAAAGATATTCCATAATATCATCATTTAAGATCGATGATGATGAAAATATTTTTTAAAAGCGAATCCGGTGAAACAAAATGACAAGGATTAAGGATTAAGGATTCAGATTTCGTTTTATCCACATCCAAAATACCTCAAAAATAATCATAGTGGTGTAAAATTCAAGAATGATCAAAACATGGATACATTCAAAGCTAATATCCATAATAGATATTTTGGACAAAAAGAAGAAATTTCATTTTAAATTGAATAAAGGTCCGATTCGTGAATGAATAGTCAGATATCGTGAATAGTCTTGAGTATCTGTGAAAGTAACTCCGACACCAAAAGATAGAAATTTCACAAAAAACATCTTCACGCTTCGTGAATAAGACTCATGAATAAAGAATCGTGAATAGTAACTCATGATAAGTAACTCGTGAATAAGAACTCATGAATAAGAACCCGATACATGAAAAAGTTCCAAATTTGATAAAAGTTTCTAACCAATATTTCAAAGATAATGATATTGAAGAAATAATATCATTTGAGAAGAAAATAACATCTCTTACCTCGAAAGATGAGATTTTAGTTGAAACATTGGATATAAGCTATGACTTGAACTTTCACCGTATAGCAATACTCAAAGTATACTCAAAATACTCACAAGAATACGCCGATAATATAGAGAGAAAAACTTGATTTACGGTGTGATTTTCAATTCTAACCCAAGACCTATTTATAGGAAATCGCTTTAGAACACCAAAGTTAGTAAAATTTAATATAATATTAATATATATAAAAATATTATACGTATTCCTTGAAATCTTAATCTCAGCAATTCACACATGCCAACCTTCTAGAAAAAATAAAAAAACGTTTTTCTAATTTAAAATAATTTAAACTTCCAAAAATCAATTATTTCAGTAGCTTGAAACTTCAATAATTCACAATAAATAGCCCTTTTGTCAGAAAATTGAATCACGCGAGTTTTTATAGGAAATTCAATTCTCTACAACTTTGCGGAAGAAAGTTTTTCCAAATTCCAAACAAAAATTGGTCGAAATCCATAAGCAGGCGATTTTACGAAGTTATAATCAAATTTTCATCAATAAATGGGGTCCACCGACATGTTTAACATGTTTTAAACATTTTGGTAACAAAAATACTCCTTCTCCACATATACTCATATATCTCACATTCATCGTAAAAATATCATCGTTAATATATTATTAAAATAATATATTTAAATGAATTATTTTATCGAGAAAAAGATAAAATATTAATTTTCAACAATTGTCACTATAAAAATTTTCTAAAATCTATATCCATATAAAATCAATATTTTCCTCATCATATGAATCAATAACTAATTATTCACAAATAATATTACAGAATCACAATATCGACAAACCGTGCGATTCACCAGAAAAGAGGGCTTTCAATAAGAATTTCTCTCTTCTTCAAGGCATGATTAGGTGACCAAACCTCTCCTTAGATGTAACTTTCTAGACATTGTCAATAATGTTATCTAATAATATTATTCAGATAATATGAATTATTGCTCGATAATGAAAAAATACCGTAATGACAATTATCAAACAACAAAGAATATAAAATATCAACGCAAAGCAATTATTGAATCAATAAAATAAAATATCGAATAAAGAATTATCGTAACCATTATTGAGCAATTGCCTTCACGTAAGAATCAATAATTGGTGCAATACCGCGCGCCATCTTCTTAATAACGCCAGACATCGTGTTTTAACAACGGGTATTCCAACAATTAAAGCAGAATAACTACGTCGTTATTTTTAAACAACTTATTTTGTCGTTTTTTCCTCCAATCGCTTTCAGTTATGGGCCCACACATGGTCGCTGCCTGTCGCATTTAATATTCTCGAAGCGAGCATTTAATATTCCACGATCAAACTAATATTCTCAAACAATAATGAATATTATATCACCACTTGCTTATTTAAAATATTTACGCATTTTACCCATAACTAACCATATTAATCAAATCCACCCTTACTATTTCAAAATAATAAATAAAGGAAATTCCTTTTATTAAAAAAATTTTTGGTCTTACATGTTTCTTTGAATTGTTTTGATTAAAACACTCTTCTTTTCTTCTCAAAACTCACTATCAATCTTCTTCTTAATCTCCGGTCCATTCTCTCTAGATCTAAACTTCTACTCCATTTTCTCACTCAAAAACTATATAAAACTCACTTCAAATTTCATTTACTCCACTAAGTTGACATCCTTAATTCATTTCTAAGACTCGTAAACTCATTTTTTCGAAGTTTTAATTCTTTTCTCACACTTCTAACCATGGCATTTGGATCATCGTCAAAAAATCGGGGAACCTCTTTCAACAGGACTTTCTAAGTTTCAGTAGACTACACTAATGATAAGCTCCGAGTTTGGATGAAAAATGGATGTGTTTATGGGAAGATGTCACAAGCTCGACAAAGTTCTTCCTTGATTGCTTGTTCATCTGTTGTAAGACCCCAACTTATTATTAATGAAATTTAATTTTCTCTATTTATTATTTTGAAATAGTAAGGGTTGGTTTGATTAATGTGGATAGTTATGAGTAAAATACGCAAATATTTCAAAATAAAGCAGTGGTTATAAAATATTCATTGTTGTCGAGGAATATTCGTTTGGTCGTGGAATATTCTCGTCATTTGAATAATATTGCACGACGACAAGTAGCCTTTTGTGGGCCCCATAACTGAAAGCAATTGGATGAAGAAAACGACAAATATAAGTTGTTTAAAAATAATCTCACCAGAATTGTTACAAGTAATAATCGTTAAAATACTAGTGGTTAAAACACAAAGAAGATACCAGATTGCACCAATTATCGATTCTTACGTAAGAAGGCACTACTCAATAATGATTACAAGAATTAATCGCTCAAAGATTTTATTGATTTAATAATTGTTGCGTTGATATTTTATATTGTCATTGTTTCAATAATTGTCATTACACAAGATATTTTCATTATCAAGTTAATAATTCATATTATCTGAATAATATTATTAGATAACATTATTGGCAATGTCTAGAAAGTTCTCGCTTAAGGAGAGGTTTGGTCACCTAATCGCACGCCAAGAAGGAGAAATTCTTATCGAAAGCCCTCTTCCCTTGAACCGCCTGGTTGTCAATATTGTGATTCTCGTAATATTATTTGTGAATAATTAATTATTGATTCATATGATGAGGAAAATATTGATTTTATGTGGATATAGATGGAGAAAATTTTAATGTGACAATTGTTGAAAATTGAAATTTTATCTTTTTCTCGATAAAATAATTATTTAAATATATTATTATATTTTAATAATATAATAATGATGATATTTTTACGATGAATGTGGGATATATGAGTATATATGGAGGAAGAGTATTTTGTTACCAAAAATATTTAAAGCATGTTTTATGTGTTTGTGGACCCCATTTCTCGACGAAATTTGATTATACCGTAAAATCGTCTGCTTGTAGATTTTTCGCAATTTCGCTTAGAATTTGAAAAACTTTCTTCCAGAAAGTTGTAGAGAATTGAATTTCCTATAAAAACTTGCGAGATTCGAATTTTCTGATAAAAGAGTTATTTATTATGAATTATTGAAGTTCCGAAGCTCCGAAATAATTAATTTTTGGAAGTTTAAAATATTTTAAGTAACAAAAACGTTTTTTTTATTTTGGTGTGTTTCACATGTGTGTGGAAAGAGCTGAATTCAGATTCTTGGTGCGTAGGAAGTTGTGGAAAAAAAATAATAATATTATTAAATTAAATTTTCTGCTTTGGTGTTTTAAGCATTTTCCTATAAATAGGGTGTTTAGGTTAGAATTGAAAATTATACCAGAAACTGAAAGTTTTCTTTCTCTATATTATCGAGCGTATTCTTGTTAGTATTTTGAGTATATTTTGAGTATTGCTATACGGTGCAAGTTCAAGTCATAGCCTATATCCGGTGTTTCAGCTAAAAGTATTGATCTTTCGAGGTAAGTGGATATTATTTTTTTCAGTAATGATATTATTTCTTCAATATCATTATGTCAAATATTGATCTCAAGTTTTATCAAATTTGAAATATTTGGTGTCTGAGTTTCTATTCACGATACGCCACTATCCACGATATCATAATTATTCACTTAATCACGACACTATTCATCGAAAAATAAAAAATTTTCATTTTCGTTTAAAATATCTATTGTGGATACTAGCTTTGATTGTATCCATGTTTTGATCATTCTTGAATTTTACACCACTGTGATTATTTTTGAGGTATTTTTGGACATGGATAAAACAAAGTACGAATCCTTAATCCTTAATCTTTGTCATTTTGTTTCACTGGATTCGTTTCTTTAAAAATATTTTTGAACAGGTGTTTAGATGAACATGACCAATTGATGAATATCTTTGGCCTGTAGTGCAAATATGAATATTTGATTCCAGATATATATTGATTGATGTTACAGGGATAAAAGATAGACGATGAACTTTTAAATTCATACATAGAAGATAGTAGTTTGCATTCTCTACTTAACTCTTTTAGTGAATTATTATTCCGCTGCGTGTATTGATTTAAAACTTGTTGTCTATTGTATTCTATTAGATTTTTTCCCAGTTGAAGACTAATGATAATTTATTGTATATTATCTTAGTCATAATATTCTTTACTGGGCTAGTTGAGCTCACCCTTTTCCTTTTTGTTCCATTTTTGTTCTCGGGAGGCGAGAATATAAGCGAAATGAAAGTGGGGTATGGAATGAAAGGTTTAGAGAGAGTTGTTTAGTAGTCCACCATTTTTGTAAAATAATGTATCAATAAATGTGATGAGGATTTATTTGAGTATAGATATTGCCAGTAAGATAATATTTGTATTCAAACTCACAGCTTTTCTTGTTGTAATAATAAAGTTGCGATTGTTTACATATTCATGTATCGACAACTCAGAATGGGTGATGTATACATATTTTGGGGGCGTCACATCCGTCGTTCCTCTGAATTGCTTTTATTTTGTTGATAATGGACACTTTTCCTAGCATGAGTTTGATCTCTTTGATTTTCTTTTATATTCTAAGTATGTAGTTTCTTTACACGAAGAGGCAGAGAAAAAAAGAATCGAAACTCTGAAAATGGAGGGTAATTAAGTCTTTATCCAACTTAATTAACGAAGTTACGACAGAAAGCAATTTTTCACTTTAACTCAAAAAATCAGGAGTTTAAATGTAGTTTTACTGACTACAGGTGGTTAAGTGGAAAACCGCCCAAACCCCAGGTGGTTATCTGAACTTAACCCTATTTTAAAAGTTACTTTGCAAAGGCTTATCCGATTAATTTTTTAGCAAGGCTTATTCGGTTATTCGGTTAAACCGAATAACCCAAAAGTGAAACCCGTATAAATTAACCGTAAACCGTAAATAATTTCGGTTATAACCGAAATGTCAAAAATAATCAAATTATCAAAATATTTTAATTAATTTATTTCGATTCAATTCGGTAATTCGGTTATACCCGTTTTTTGCTCAGTCCTAATGATTGTCACCTACATATGCATTATTAAAAATTTGGGGCCTCCTCCTGATGTAAACAATGTAATTATCTCACGATTTCTTTTTTATTTTTTTATTTTTTAAATACTACTATTTTGTCTTTTCATAATTCAGTATTCTTCCTATTTTATCATCGGTAATTTAATATAAATTTCATTTTATTTCTGTAATAATTAGAAACACAACGCGTATAAATTAAGGATATAATAATAATTGTATCATTATGCAAAATTTAGCAATAAAAAGTATATATTATAATTAAGACTTTCTATTTTTAAAATTGCTCAAAGATTTTAATTTTTTTGTCTCAAATTGGATCTCATATGATGTGTTGGATAAATTTCTTGTGATTAACTATTTTATGTTATGTAATATATTTTGTCTTATTTAATAGTATTATATTACGTCCCGCTCTTTTCAACGAACTGGAGAGAAATGAACTAAAAAGCGAAAATACTTATATGACGGTTTTTGTCGCTATAGCATAAAAACCGTCGCTATAGTCGGTTCGTTCTTAATTCGCTCCTTTTAGTTCGCTTGAAAAGCGGACTGATTATATTACTATTATTTACTCCCTCCGTTCCTAAAAGATTGTCGTTTTAGAAGAAAAAATTTGTTCCAAAAAGTTTGTCGTTTATAATTTTCGAGTAGAATAAATTATTTACTTTCCTATATTACCCCTACCTTCTCTCATTGTCCCAAAAAATTATCTCTCGTGTATTAATAGTTTTCAACTTCCCATAAAGGAATAATGATAGAATTTCAAATAAATTTTACTTGGTAAATGATACTTTCTTAATCCATATGCCAAAACTTTAAACGACAATCTTTTAGGAACGGAGGAAGTATCATTTAAGACATTTAAAATAAATATAAAAATTGATACTTGTAACATTAATACTCTTTAATAAATGATTTCTTAAAAACCAACTAACCCACTCTTTCCAGTTTCCTCCATCCATGTCCCTAGCGAAGGTTTTTACTTAACTTTTTAGCGAAGAAATTCCGAATGAGGTCGAGTGGTTAGGTCCACACGGACAGAACAGTCAACCAGATATTCCAGCGAATTCCTACGCACCACGTGTAACCCCACTCTTGGTCACGGACAGCTGCCGGTAACAAGTTGCGTCAGTACACGTGTCATAATCTGGTTGGGCAGCAGTTATTTATTGTGGAGAGTAACAATTAAGCAAAGAAAAAGGTGGGGGTAAGAGAGAGAAAATGTCAGGATTAGAGCCATGGACTTGGCCTTTATATACACTGGGATTGGGTCACCATTTCTGCAGGAGTGAAAATCAAAGTGAGGCCACTACAAAAATTGAGCGTCTTTGATCATCTTCTTTAATTCCCCCCCCTCTTCCTCTTAATTTCCCCGCTTCTTAGATCCCTTTCTGTCATATTCTGTCTTTCAAGATTCAATTTTTTTGGGTTTGTTTCTTGATTTTGAACAAAATTTCAACAATATAAAAAGAATCAAGCCTATAAGGGTGTTTTTGAAAGCCAGGTGTTTCAGAATAGTGATCCTAATTTTAGTTTTTATTGGCATTCTTTTTCTTTTTCAAAGCAGCTACGAGGGTTAGTTTTTATATCCTCTGGTTTTTTTTATTAAGAAGGATAACAAAAGGGTTCTATTATAATAGCTCTTTGATCCTTATTTGTGTAGAAAAATATTTTCTTTTTCACTACCTGTTCTTTAATTTTGATACAAGAAACAGGTTGGTTTTTCAGCTTTTCAGATCTCAAGTCTTTTACCTTTTTTCTTTCTGTAAAATTATATATTTGTTTGGATACTTGTTTTTGTTTAACTTTTGTTTTTACAAGTGATGGCAGCAGCTATAGATATGTACAGCAGCAGTCCATTTTTCTCAGATCCCTTAAACGAGGAGCTTATGAAAGCACTTGAACCTTTCATGAAAAGTGCTTCTTCATCAGCTAATTCCTCTCCTATTTCTTCACCTTCTTCCTCTCCTTATTCGCTCTCTCCTCCCTCTACTTCTTCTCTTTATTACCCTTCTTACTCTTCTCTCTCCTCAACCCCCAATATGTACCCTTGTCCCCAATCGAACACCCACATGTTTTCTCAAGGGTTTTCGAGTTTTAACCAAATGGGTTTTGACCAAACAGGCTCAATTGGGCTCAACCAACTCACCCCATCTCAGATCCTTCAAATCCAAGCTCAAATCCAGCTCCAGAACCAACAAAACTACTTATCTTCTTTATCCTTCTCTTCACCTGCACAAACCCAGAAATCCCTCGGCTTTCTTGCCCCAAAGCCTGTCCCAATGAAGCAGTCCGGAACTCCACCAAAGCCCACAAAGCTTTACAGGGGAGTGAGGCAGAGACATTGGGGTAAATGGGTTGCTGAGATCCGTCTCCCAAAGAACCGAACCAGGCTTTGGCTTGGCACTTTTGATACAGCCGAAGAAGCAGCTTTAGCTTATGATAGAGCAGCTTATAAGTTGAGGGGAGATTTTGCTAGGCTTAATTTCCCTAATCTTAGAATGGATCAAGAATTCTCTAACTATAAGCCTCTGCATTCGTCTGTTGATGCGAAGCTTCAAGCCATTTGCCAAAGCTTGAATAATTCGCCCAAACAGAAGAATTCAAGAAAGCCCAAAGTGGAAGATTCAGTGCCAGCACAAACAGCTGCTATTCCTAAGGTGGAAATGGAATGCAGGGAAAGTTCTTCACCCGGTTGTGAGGAGTTGTCGGGTGGGTCATCATCGCCCGAATCTGTAATCACCTTCTTGGATTTCTCCGAGCCTTCGTTTGATGATTCGGAGAATTTCATGTTACAGAAGTTTCCTTCAGTGGAGATAGATTGGGATGCTCTTACCTCTTCTTTGTTGTAATAATTATGTAATTTTTTCATTTGGGTTTTAGGTGTAATTGTAGGCCTCTGAAATGGGTTTTTTGACATTTGCAGAGGTGAATCAAGAAGTTTAGATTTTTAGGAGTTGTATATGTAATCTATCCATCTCTAATCTTGGCCTGCTGGTATTTTTGGTCCATGCTTGCTAGAGGAGATTTTATGACTTTTGTGTCTTATGGATTTGTAGCTTAATTAATTATAATATTATGTACTTTTTGTGTAGTTTTAACTCATGGTGTTCTTGAAGTGAATGTTCAGTTCTGTCTTTGAAAATTTTGAACTGAATTTGTAAGAAGAAGATTGTTGGATGCATAAGCCTATATTGTTTAGAGATCACCAACCAGTCACATGGGGTATTATTGTGAATTCCAGCAATCTTCTATCATCAGTGTAACTCCTAGTAGTAATAAATTAGAAATATATTTGCAAAAGATAGCATAAGAACATCCACATGTTCATAAAAGTTTCATGTCAAGTCTAAAAATAAAAAAATGTTTTTAATTTAAAAATTAATCGAAAAGATAATATTTGTAAATTTAGAAGAAAGGATAGTAAAGGGTGTAATACTAGTACAACTACCCCCATCATAATAGTGAAAAGCCATTGAGAGGAAAAACTGAAATAGGCCATGGACGGAGAGAATCTCTGATTGCACATGGCTACAAGAAATCATTCCCAAAACTCGAGGCAACAAGTAGTGTCGGTACATAAATTTTTCTACAACTAACAAATAGAGTGTAGATCTATCTATCTAGATTCATGAATGTGAATGTCTAAATAAAATAAAACAAAACAAATAAAAAAACAACACGCAAGAAATAAAACTAAAGTTAATGGAGCTGCATCGATGTGCATACTCTTAAATCTACATAGTTTATGACTGTAGAATGACACTTCGTAAAGTTAAGTCTCTCTACGTTTCCTACTCTACTATCGATGATAGACTGACTTAATTCTACGATCGTAAACTCTGTAAATTTAGAACTTGAACGGTTGTGCACTTTCATTTTTTTCATAATTATATATATATAGGTCCCAACTTATTTCCCTTTTTCTTTTTATAATATTTTTTTCCATTCCATCCTTGGCTTCTGTCGGCTGTAATTACACGGTTGTAAACTGGATGCTTGTATTATTTGCAAAATAGGTAGTGCTCAACTTTGGTATAATTGTCAACGACATCTTAAGATAGTGATCAAGACTGAGGTGGTGGGAGCATGTGATGTTGCTTGTTTGTGAATTTAATTATTTATTTATTAAATAAAATTTAATTAGTTATTTATATTATAACGATGATGATATATTTGATTATTAGATTATATATTAGTCTCCCTGATAGCTGATATGATATAATCAAAATGGGGATTAGTTATTTTATATGATTGATTGATCCAGTTAACTTGTTGAACAATTAAATTCTTAATGAGGCTTGAGAGGTCGATATTTACACGTAACGTAAATTAGAAAACTACAAGCAGCTTCAAGACAACCAACTGTTGCTTTGTGTAGAAAAGGAAATCCAACAATAAATAAAGATATATGAATACTCCCTCTGTTTTTGTATATCATATCAATTTTATTCATCCATAAATCTAAACTTTTTGCATATAAAAAAAAATTAAAGAACATGTGTAATATCCAAACCATACTCGTAACGTTTTAAGTTTCAATTTTAAAAATATATAATGCCCGAATATAATTTTTTGTCTTTAAAGTTCAATTTATAGAAAATAATTGAAAAAGTAATGTCAATATATTTGTTCTAAGCAAATCTTCAAAATAAAATTGTACGACTCTTTTAATTCTAATCTTAGTCATTTTCTCTATGAAGCAAAGTAATCAGAATTGAAAAATTAATGTCACAATTGCAATTTGTCCACTGGTGACAAGTTGTTGGAAAGTAGAAGGCCAAAATGATAATCATAAATTCTCACCTCAGAAAATAATTAGAGGGGAGGGGAGGGGAGGGGAGGGGAGGAAGAATCTGTATTGAGAGTTGAGACTAGTATATTTTTCTTATCAGCAGCAGGACTTGAATGACAGGTGGCAATGGGATAACCGTTGGTTGTGACTGAGATTGGGCCCTACATTATTCATATCTAAATCTTGGAAAGTTGAGTGGGGAAGAGGGAAAGATAAGGAATTTGGAGGCCACCATCCTCTTCTAGATCTTTTTTCTTCTACACCAAAAATCAATCATTGAATTATTATACTCTTTATCTTTAAATCTTCCCACCATGCAAAGCCAAGTTCACACACCAAACAATTGGAAGAGAGAAACAAACTCATGAAAAACCCTCCTCGGTCTATCAAGAATCCTTACCACCCTTATCAGCATCAAATTGTGTGAATATAAGAGATCGATCCATAATTAGTACTAACGATGAATCACAGTTAACGTATTTGTGCTTTTCGTTTATATGAAAATTGAAAGGCACAAATACGTTAACTGTGATTCATAATTTTAAGATGTTTCGCCTTTCAATTCGCGTATTTCATATATTTGTGCTGACGTTACTGTAAATCAGTCTCCTATACGCGTGTCTTTGCATATATATATATATATATATATATATATATATATATATATATATGTGTGTGTGTGTGCGCGCGCATGTATACATTGTATTACTTTTAAAATTTAAAAAAATTGAATTGAATTGAAATATTGTTTCTTTATTTTTGTCCAAATGAAAGGTATTCAATAGGAGGACAAAAGGAGTGTGAATGGGGACTGAAAACTAATAGGCTTAAAGTTATTCTTTAGAAGTGAAGAAAGGGCAAAGGCCAAGTTGATTATTCCATTTTGCAGGTTTTGTAGAGATGGTATGTGGATGCTTTTGGAGGCAACAGATATGATATGAGCAAAAAGAATCTCATGATTCCCTACAAGGATATATACAATTTTACAACTATAAATTAGTAAAAAAGTGTAATGGAAACACCAGCTTTTTTTTAAATAACTTGGCAGTGTTTTTGCTTCATGTAGTATCTTTGTATTCTATGTTTCTATTTGACCGATATTCAAATTATAATTAATTATTTATAATATTGTCAAAATTAACTAGTCAAATGACTCTAATCTAACTCTCCTCGGTTCTTAACTTATTTGCCATGGTTTTTTTTTTTTTTTTTGGGGGGGGTGTGTGTGTGGGGATTCATTTATATAAAATTGGGGACAAAGGGTAAATGAATAATTAAAAAGGAAAGTTGTAACATGTAGAATTCCTCTAGATCAAATACAAATACAATATATATTATGCCCTCTATGTGATGCACACGAAATTGTCCTCATTTTGTACACCAGGCTCCCTTTTGGAATTAAGCCAAATAATATCGCACTGTATTTCGAGTAAGCTTTGCTATAATTAAATAGGTAAATTAACAAAACCTCTATGTGGACATGAAAATTAGATATAAGTGTATTTGAATTTTACTTATTTGTATTTTGACCCCGATGGCGAGTAAAAATATAAATAAGTGAAATTCAAATACACTTCTGTCTAATTTTTATGTCCACTAAATGAGCTCCTAAATTAAAGATTCACTTCTAAAACAATGAATTTTAAAGTTAATTTTATGTTCTTAATTGTGCTTTTGATATTGAGTTAATTTTTTTTTTTTTTGTAGTGGTTGTCAGATACTATATATGGTAATAAAAAGATAATGACAAATTAGAAACGTACACCATGTCACTTTATAATTTTAGAATATAAATATATCTCTAATTTTAGAAATATAATTTGAAAAAAAATGTATGAACAACTTTAGAATGGAGAAAGTATATGCATATTTGTTAAGGATTTTTTTTTGTTATGCTATTTTACTCGGAGGAATTTTAGATGAATAGAAATAATTGAGGAAATTTTTATATTGAGCAACTAAAAGTTAGAACATCATCTCATTTGCGTTGAAATTATATTACTTTTTGGGAAAAAAATCCTTTTTGTGGGTCCATCTTTTTGGGACACCATTATAATTCAAAAAAACCTAGAAATATAATAATATAATTCTCAGCTCAATGGTTTGAATTTGAGGGAAATCCATAAATTGCGGGATTCATACATGGTTAAAAATCTACTTTAAATGGGTAAAAGTTTATAAGTTCGAGTTTACTCCCAGTAAGAAGTTAAAAGTCAAACAACATTACAATAGGTCAAAAATAAATTTCTCTTTGTTGCGAATTGAATGATTTGAATTCCAATCAAAATCTCAAAATAAAACTGTAAAATGAAGAAGCGGTTAAATCAAGCTTCGATTAAATTTCATTTCGACTTGAAATATAAATGATTTAAATATGAGTAAATTTTAAAGTTCAATAAATTACTCGAACCTCATAAAATTATAGTTTTCTATTGATACTCGAATCATATTCGTTTTAAAAGGTCAAACTGCTCGAGTTCGATTCGAGAACGTGATTGCCTCGATAGTTAAACGACCCTCAATCAAATCTTATTTTATACTCGATAAATTTTATACTCAATACTCGGCTCGTCCCGATTCATTTAAACCCTTATTTTAAAGTGCCATTAGTTTTATTTGGTCATAAACCCTGACTGTAATTTTTTATTTTGAGAACTTATACTATTATATTTTAGGGTAATTTAATTATTTGGGATACATCTCAAAGCCTGGAGTGATTTTGAATATTGGTTGGACAATATGCCTTTTTAGTGGTGGACAGGCCTGTGTAAAAACATATGAAGGCCCAATGTATTGATTTGATAAAGAAATATTTCTAACATAGAAAGTTTAATGGATAATGCTGTAATCGAGCCAAAGCCCAATAAATATATTAAAAATTATGCTCATTATCAGGAGGGATTTAACTTTACATAACCTTTTTTTTAAAATATATTTTTTACTTTTGCTCAAATTTCCAACTTCCAAAATTAATGTGTGTCCACACTGTTTATTTCAAATAATAACACTAGTTGGATGACACAATGAACCTTCGAACTGCTTTATCAGCCCAATCTCATTTTGGGCCGAATTTTTTTTCAATAAATAAGTTTCGAAAAGAGATTATGTTATATTCTGATTGAGTCCTGCTATATATTGCAAATTTTTTTTGTAGAATTACGATTGCGACGTATATCAATATATGAGATTGAATATGATTATAAAATTGGTCCATTATAACAAATATATCGTTAAAAAGTATTATCGATTAGATTTATCTACATAACTCACAATAAAAGAAATTAACATGTAAATTAAGTCGCAATATATATCATTTTCCATTCTGATTTTGTGTCACTATATATTTAGGAATTTGATGCATTTAATCGTTAAGAATGTCGATTTATTCCCAATACCACTAGCTTTAATACTTCATCAATTTTATTAGAATACGATATCAAATTCGTACCATTACACTATGCTTAATTAAATTATTATTATTTTACATAACTCAAGAGATTTGGTTCTCTTCCTTTTAGCACTCGGCATTGACAAGGGCATTAAATCTTTTAAACTCCAAAATTCTTTGAAATGAATCAAATCTAAATTTGATTGCAATCTACACAAAAAAAGTTTTGAAACTCCCTTGTATTTCAGCAACTGGCCGTAGACGAAAGGCCAAGAAGTTAGAGAATCTTCATCTTATGGTTTGGGACTCAAAAAATTTGAGGTTAAAAAAGGAAAAAAATAAATTATAATCAAACTTATGTTTATTACAATAGTGTTATAAATATATATATATATATATATATATATATATATATATTGTTAATATTGTTCATAAAAATAATTTGGCAAATTGTGATTTCATTGGGACTTGGAAGATAGTGCATGTGATGATCTTTTGGATTTACTTTTACTTCTTTCGAGTTATTTTTTTTTATCTTATGTTATGTATTGTTATCAAATATAATTAATGTAATAACTATTTATAGTTAATTTTTTAAATAAATAAGTATTATTTGGTACCAATGATAAGACCGTAAATGAGACAGAAAAAGGAAAACAAATTTCAATGCACTTCTTCCTTAGGTTCAATACTAATATATATATATATAGTCCGGCTCTCCCCAACGAACTGGAGGGAGCGAACCGGCTATAACGACGATTTTTTCCGTCGCTATAATATAAAAAATCGGCTTTCTATGCTATAGCGACGGTTAAAAACCGGCGCTATAGCCGATTCGTTTTTGGTTCGCTTCTTTCAGTTCATTAGAGAAGGTGGACTATATATATATATGTGTGTTACTACTATAATACCTTGATTACCAAAAAAGCTAACAAGAATATATAACCTTTTTTTTCATAGGGGAAGAGTTGAATAATTGAATATCAGTTAAGGAAAGTCATCAAATGACTCGGCCATGACTTGGTATACAATCAAATCAAATTCCCCATGCCACTTGAATATTAAACTAGTTAGGCAATTGTACTTGCATGTTTGCGCATGCTTGCATTGCATGTATAATGCTCATTCTATTTTGTTGGTATATATTATTATTCCAAAGAGAAAGAGGAGATGAGCATGCTCATATGGGTGATAGGAATTAATGCTTATTCACTTTTAAGTACTAGGCTATAAGTGAATAGATATATCTGGAATGGGTGCTGATTCAATATAAGTTTATATTAGCCCTTGGAAAAAATTCTTTCTACCTATATAGCCTATATATACCTACCTTTATGAAATGAAATGAATGGTAATATATAGTCAAAAAATAGGAATTGAACAGCCGCCAATCGACTTTAATAGTGGAAGATGGTATCATACTATATATATATATATATATATATATATATATATATATATATATATAATATGCAAATTTTCTTTTATTCTATCTTTATTTTGTAGACATAAAATGGAACATTCCAGTCTTTGATGTAATATGTGAAATTTTTTAATATGTATATAAGAATTTAAATTATCACTTTGAGTTATGACTTTTTAAATAAACCTAAGGAAGAAAATTGAGTTTTGACAGAAAATGATTGATTCGTACATGAAATTTAATTTATTTAATTTACGTAATTCCCCACGTTCTTTCGGGTTGATACTTTTGGCCAATACATGCATGTTCAACCACTGGAAACCCTACAAGTATCTTTCTGGCGCTCGTGGGTACGTTGTTGCAACCACTTCAATTCAAACAATTACTGGTATTATGCTTTGTATGTTTTAAAGGTACTAGCTAGCTTTTGAAGGGAGTGGGACTCCAATAAACTACTTTGGATTAAAAGGTTCGTATATACTTGTTGTTTTTATCATGGCTAGCTACTCGCTAGATCTTTTAACTTTTATGAGCTAGCTAGAGCCATATAATTAGGTTAATATGTACAGCTAAATAAGCGAGAACATATATATGTATATATATAGGGAGTTCTTTCATATGATGAGTTCTTTGAAAGTCTTGTCTGCAACACCCCTTTTTTATGCCGTTGATAAACTTATTGGAAGGTGAGATGAAACATAAATATCTTAAGTTGGCATAACTTCATCTCAAACTTTTATTTTAATATGAGACCCCACCATAGTCAACATGTTGTCGGTTTATTGAAATAAAATGAATTTTTAATATTAAATAATGCGAACAAAGACCTGACTTGTCTTTGTTTGTGCCTTTTTATAAAATACTCCCGTACCGCTACAAGCTCTTACTACGGTAAAAAAAAAAAAAAAAAAAATCCAAACCTAAGACAACCTCTTACTCTTTGCTTACAAGTTCTTTATTTTTTATTCCAAATAAAATATTTGTTATTTTTATAACTCTTTCATTTAATAACAAATAAAGAATTATAATTCAAATAAAAATAATATCTTTTATAAAAATATATTTTTATAATTTTTATTTGCTATTTTTATAAAATATTTTATATTCTTTATTTGTTATAAAATATTTTTATAACAAATAACAAATAAAAATAGCAAATATTTTATATTCTTTATTTGTTATAAAATATTTTATATTCTTTATTTGTTATAAAATATTTTTATAACAAATAGCAAATAAAAATAGCAAATATTTTATATTCTTTATTTGTTATAAAAATAGCAAATAAAAATTATAAAAATACAAGCTCTTAAATTGTGTAAAAAAAAAAAAAAAAAAAAAACTGGGACAAGCTCTTACAATTTAACAAAAAAAAAAAAATATCAACCAGGACAAGCTCTTTAATGTAAAAAAAAAAAAAAATATACCCAAGGGACAAAGCTCTTTACATTTGTTAAAAAAAAAACAAATCAAACCAAAACAACCTGACCTCATACGAATTGCACAAGTTCTTCAAGTTCTTTATTTCTTTATTTCAAATAAAATATTTGTTCTTTTTATAACTCTTTCATTTAATAACAAATAAAGAATTATAATTCAAATAAAAAATAATATCCTATTTTATAAAAATATATTTTATAATTTTTATTTCTTTATTTTTATAAAAATATTTTATATTCTTTATTTGTTATAAAATATTTTATAACAAATAGCAAAAAAAAAATAATAATATTTTATTTTCTTTATTTGTTATAAAATATTTTATATTATTTATTTTTATAAAATATTTTTTAAAAATAGCAAATAAAAATTATAAAATACAAGCTCTTTCCTTTGTAAAAAAAAAAAAAAAATACCAATAGGGACAATTTCTTTAATTTAAAAAAAAAAAAAATTAAATAAAATAAAATATATATATATATATATTTGATATATTTGATACATTTTTGATATATTTGATACATTTGATACATTTTGATATATTTGATATATTTTTGATACATTTGATATATTTTGATATATTTAATACATTTTTGATACATTTGATATATTTTTGATACATTTGATATATTTTTGATATATTTGATATATTTAATATATTTTTGATATATTTGATACATTTTGATATATTTTGATACATTTTTGATAATTGATATATTTTTGATAAATTTGATATATTTTTGATATATTTGATACATTTGATATATTTTTGATATATTTTGATACATTTGATACCATTTTGATATATTTGATACATTTTTGATATATTTGACACATTTGATAAATTTTTGATAATTGATATATTTTGATACATTTGATACATTCTTCGATATATTTTTGATACATTTTGATAATTGATATATTTTGATACATTTGATACATTTTGATATATTTGATACATTTGATATATTTTGATACATTTGATACAATTTTGATACATTTGATACATTTTTGATATATTTGATACATTTGATACATTTTGATATATTTTGATACATTTGATATATTTTGATATATTTGATACATTTGATATATTTTTGATACATTTGATATATTTTTGATATATTTGATACATTTAATATATTTTGATACATTTGATACATTTTGATATATTTTTGATACATTTTGATAATTGATATATTTTGATACATTTGATACATTTTTTGATACATTTGATACATTTTGATAATTGATATATTTTTGATACATTTGATACATTTTGATATATTTTGATACATTTTGATAATTGATATATTTTTGATACATTTGATATATTTTTGATATATTTGATACATTTTTGATATATTTAATACATTTTGAAATATTTTTGATATATTTGATACATTTTTGATATATTTGATACATTTGATATATTTTTGATATATTTTTGATACATTTGATATATTTTTGATATATTTGATACATTTTTGATACATTTGATACATTTTTGATATATTTGATACACACTACAACAAAAAGCTTATCGGTGATAGTCTGTCGTGATAGCATCTGATCATGAGATGAGTATCAATGACCGTCTGATCGACGATACTAATCATGCAGATAATCTGGTCATACATTGGGAGGACATGACCAACACTAACGACCGAATAATTAGCGGCCGCACTCTGCGGCCAAATCAATACCGGCCGCTATTCAAGTATGTTGAGTCATTCGTCGGTGTGATGTAGGAGACACGTGGCGATGACGGATAATAGCGACCGCGTCGCGCCGCTAGATATAATGGTCGCCGATGTAGTGGTATGACCGCGACGCGATCATTGATGATTTTTTTTTTTTTTAATAATTTTGCTGTTTTATTGATTTCCCAAAAATAACTTTCGCTTTGTACACACATTTTTCAATCCCAACAAAGAATATATATAAACTAGCATCCATATTAACATCCATCCAATACAATACAAAACATTCATCCATGAATAAACCTTCATCAAATACAATACAAAATATTCATCCAACACAATACAATCGATATCATAAACATCCATATATATAAACCAATACAATTGTCCAAATAATGAATCTAAAAGAGTACAAGGCTTTAAAAATCTAAAAAAAATAAGTAAAAGTATTTTTCATGGATCATCCAAATTAGGATCTGTAATTAACAAAGTAATAAAACATATATGTTACATATAAGTAAGACATTGACTCAGAGACTATAAAATATATATATATATATATATATATATATATATATATATATATATATATATATATATATATATATATATACCGCTCTCCGCCTGCCGCGTTGCCTCTGCCGCCTCGCCGCCTCGCCGCTACGCCATCGCCTTCCGCCAACTCATCATCAGACTCGTAGACTGCAGATGCCCGCCTTGATATCTGAAGAAGATCACGATCTCGACAGATCGCTCTCACTGTGATCGGCAGAAGTATGATAATTTGGATAACTTTGATATTTGTGTAGATGGGTGGCAGTAGCTGCTGTGCCATTGATGGTGGTAGCGCCGTCTTTGTCCTTGGCCTTTGACATAATTTTCTTCACGATGGACGCCTCTCCCATAATTCTTGATCAATCGGCCAGACGCAGAGGTGCCTTGAGGATAATATTCGTTCATTAAGCCTTTATAAGTGTCTGTCGGAAGATGAACAATTAAATAGTTTAAAATAAATTAAAAAATACTAAAAAAGGTCGTCACAATTTATAAACAACATTTTAGGATAAAGTGAACTTATTATCGCTATCGAAACGACCTCGAAAGGCGGAACCATCACGGGTGGCTACATACACATCCAACCAATTGATAGGTTGACTTGAGGTGAGACTCCTACAATTCATTTTCTCATATTATTATGTAAACATATGATATTTTAGCTACAAAAGATTACGTAAACATAACATACGTATTCTCGGCAAAGAATGTCTTTGCGATTGTGATATATCGCCGCCCCAATACGTGCCTTTTGCCTTCTCGTAGTCTAATACACGAGGATGCATTCGAGGCGGTCTTGCGCCTCTTGACCCAAATTCTCCTTTGGTCACACACATCCGCACCCATATGGGTCATGCGCACCACTGTGGGCTATGCTTTCGTATATATATTGCTCACCCCGTCCCTGGATGGTCAATCTCAGCATTGTGCATGGATTTTTGTCGTTCCTTGTTCAAATTATCTTTAGTTCGGATGGCGCATTTCTGCCAGAATAGTGTCTGAATAACTGATTCTTATGCGTCATCCCATCTATACCGTTTCTGCAAATAAAACAACAATAATAATATTAAAACTGTTATATTACTAAACAATATTATTTGATTAACTATGTATTACCTATCGAGTGATAAAAAATATACCTAAAATTAGATCCAAATCAGATCCTTATGGGCGAGAGGTGTGCTCGCCCATTGTAATCACTTGGCGAAAGGCGATTCTATAAGCATAATTGTGAAATGCACTTCACAATTTTACTATCTTGAAAATCACTACAATATACAGTAATTTACATTAAAATATATTTATAACAATAGAAATATTAAACCCTTATACATACATGATGTTTAACTTACGTGCTTTTTGGAGGAGGACGGATCTGTATAAGAATGCGATCATCCCGGATTAGCAAGGGCCTTGACACATGATTAGGGCCAGACCCAACCCAAGCTTTTCGTCTTTGCGAGTTCGGAAGACATCTATAAATAAAAAAAAATTAGGATGTTAGTATGAAATTATGAATGACAATTAATTATATGAAATAGTTAACTACGATTATCATAAGTGAAAGATACATAAACATGATCGCAAAATAGTTAACTACAACAACTACAAATGATATAGTTAAGGATATAGAAAACATTCCTATATAGAGAACATAAATGAAAGGTACATAATTATGAACTAAACATGAACATGAACATGAACATAAACATACATTTTGTACAATTATAACTAAACAACTATAAATGATATAGTTAAGGATATAGAGAACATTCCTATATAGAGAACATAAATGAAAGGTACATAATTATGAACTAAACATGAACATGAACATGAACATAAACATACATTTTGTACAATTATAACTAAACATACATTTTAATGAAAATCGTTGTCTGATGAGTCAGAATCATTTTGTACAAGTATCGGAGATTCATAACCATCTTCTTGATTACGTGTCGTTGTCGACCAATAACTCTTCCTCAATATCATTGTCATCCGGCACAATAAGCATCTCGGGATCCAATTCATCGGGTTCATCTCCACCTCTAACCTGGATTACATCATTATTGTCCTCTATATTAATTATAGGAGTCTCTCAAGCATTTCCTCTTGGTAGAAATCCTCGTCTATTACTTGGACATGACTACGCGCGGGAGTATGAATTACAACTTGCCAATCTATAGGCGGTTTATCCCTTTTCCTAACAGGACTAGGAGTATAGTAAACTTGTACTTTTTGAGTTGGTAAAACAAACAGTTCGTTGGAGTACGCAGACCTATGAATTGTGTACTTGTGTGATGCCACCATCTCTTCTCTGTCCATGTGCCCACCAGTATTCTTCGTAATTTCTCATGAACCCGAAACAAGTAAATGATAGTTTACCATGTCTCATCCATATAATTTACATTCTTACACTTCAAACATGGACATCGATTCTGCGACTTACCATTCATACATTTAGGGTGACTATACGATACTCCAAAAAACACTTGGCAACCAAATTTCTAAATTCACCAGAAGATTTACACCGGGCACTTGACTTTCGTCGTGCCATCCAACTACTCTGGCCCGAATAGAGGTCCATGATTCCACGATACCTATGTTGACATGAATTATTGTATTCCTTGTTAGAGATTTACTATTCAAATTTCAATCCCATTTATGATGCTTATAAATACATATAGATGTATATATACATATATATAACATGAGTGTGCATCATATATGATTATTCGGGAATTGAATAAGGATAAATACCAAAACAACCTAAAGACAATAGATTCTAGGGGTAAAATATGAATCATTGCATCATGCATGCTCAACATATGCATTGGGACAAGTCTAAATTACTCGACCAATGAAAAAATTTTGATGAGTCTCCTTTATAATATGGACTATCCACATGCACGGGACATGCATACTTGATTATTTTGTAGGCATATAAAGAGCAACAAGAATGTATAAGAATCTCTTGAACCTTCTTCTTGATTTTATTATGGATAAAATTAATTCCTAGTTATGTTTTATGTCATACTCATGTTCAAATTATTGGATTGGTATAAGTATGATCATATATTGCAACCAAGGTTTTTGGGTTAAGCCCTAATGTTCAAGTTATATAGCCATTTGACTTATATATGAAAAAAAATTCGCAAAGTCTCCCTATAATATGGACTATCCACATGCACGAGGGCATGCATACTTGACCAATTTCGGGGCATAATTTAGGAGAATCCAATATTAGTAACAACAATAAGAAGCCCAAAAATTGTCCCAATTTCAAAGAATATCAACAACAATTTATCTAAATTTCAAAGAACAATATATTCAAAGAAGATAATGTTATATTCATATAGTTCAACACTCTTTTATTAGATTAGTATATGAATGTCATTCATATAGTTCTCATCTCTAGTGATTGAACAAGATAAAAGGTGGGAAACTTG
This sequence comes from Panax ginseng, assembly GCA_020205605.1. NCBI lineage: Eukaryota > Viridiplantae > Streptophyta > Magnoliopsida > Apiales > Araliaceae > Panax > Panax ginseng. Next base: position 26,327,301 of record CM035148.1, on the reverse strand, counting down.
ATGGGACTCATGGGTTTCATTCTCTAGTTTGTAAAAGGGTGATATAGTCTTGCATTGATTTTTAAAGTAAACATATTAGAATACACAAAACCAAAAATAGGACATGTAAAATGGGATGAAGAGCTCATCTAGCAGAGAAATATACTTTTATTATTTTCCTTATTATACTAACTACAATCTAATACATTCATCCTATTACCTAAATCAAGTTACCCAAAATATAAATTTTATACTAACTCCATCCTATCACTAATCAAGTTAACCAAACTGACATAAATTAACAAAATCAAATTACCCAAAGTACTGCGTATTACCCAAATAAATTTTACTCTAATCAAAACTTATAAACCAAACATAATCATATTACCCAAATCGACTTCAAATACTAATAAAATCATAATCATATTACCCAAAATATGATTTAAGCATGCTATCCATATTCATTCATTCAACTCTTTGCAATAAATTAACTCTTAAAACACAAATTAAGAAGCAAACATCTTGATTTGGAGAAGAAACGAACAAAAATAACAAACAACCAAAAAAATTAAAGAAGAAGAACTTAAAAAGTAGCTCTTACCTCTACAATTAGTCTCTAATTTGAAGAAGAATGAAGAATCGAAACCGCCGCTTCTCCTTCTTCTCTTCCCCCCTTTCTCACTCTTCTCTTTATTTGGTGACCTCCTCTCTTTTTTCCCTTCCGTGTTACGTGTCGGTTTAACTTGTTACTGAATTCATTTATAAGGTCAGGCACTAAAGGTCACCCAAAACAGTCCACTTTTGGGCTTAAAATGTGACTTTTCACAAGTTTAATGTTCAAAACAGTTTAGGCTTGGACACATAATGATAATATCAGAAATGATAACAATTGAAAAGTTTCATTGAACAATACCCTGAGATTCCTAATCGCTAAAATATCCCCAATGCTTCCTTCCAATATCTATTTGAACAATACCCTGAAATCAAACTATTCCAATCTAGATACATATCAATCAAAACATTACCAATAAGCTAATTTCTATATATAGGAGCAAATAACACAATCAATGTAACCAATTCCATAACATCCTATTCAATTTCCAAACTGATTAATTAGAAGCAACCCAGGTTCATATCTAAGTCAAACAAACCAAAAGTTCAAGCACCAATAATAACGAAAATGAAAAAAAAAAAATTAGGCTATGTTTCATAATAACAGATTTTATTTTATAAATTTTAAAATAAACTTTAATTAGTTCATTGTCATTAGTTGCCTTTTAATATTAATTAAGGCATATTCATTTTTGATTTAGGGTTTGTCTAAATCACATTCAATTAATAAATTAACAAGGTTTCTAGTGGATTTTAAATGGGTTACCTTTGTAGAGGTCATGGTGTGGCGGTGGTAGGAGGCGGTGGCTAGGCCGAACTTCTTCCCCCTTCTCTTCTCCCCCTTCTCCCTCTTCTCTCTATTTGGACCTCCCTCTTCCTTTTCTCCGTGTTCGTGGTCGGCGAATCTTTGAATCGATAACATTTAGTTTGATCAATGACCATTATCGGTGATCGCACGCGGTCACGATTTTTAATGACATGGACTTATCGGTGATCGTGACGCGGTCATTGCTTTAAAAGTGGTCGCACAAAACCTTGGCGCCAACATTTCCGACCAAAATTTTGGTGACAAATTTATACTAGTTGATTGATCGTGACGCGTGTCGATTATTAAAAAATTTAGCGACTAGATTACATATCGATTCGCGGATAATGATCATTTGTGACTAATATCATGACAGATCAATCAATGGTCACGATAGTGTTGGTCATTCATTAGACCTTTTTCTTGTAGTGACATTTAATATATTTTTGATATATTTTGATACATTTGATATATTTTTGATACATTTTGATAATTGATATCAAATGTATCAAAATATATCAAATGTATTAAAATATATCAAAATATATCAAATGTATTAAAAATATATCAATTATCAAAATGTATCAAAAATATATCAAAAATGTTTCAAATTTATCAAAATTGTATCAAAAATATATTAATTATCAAAATGTATCAAAATATATCAAATATATCAAAATTGTATCAAATGTATCAAAAATATATCAAATGTATCAAATATATCAAAAATATATCAAATGTATCAAAAATATATCAATTATCAAAATGTATCAAAAATATATCAAAAATATATCAAATATATCAAAAATATATCAATTATCAAAATGTATCAAATGTATCAAATATATCAAAATGTAAATGTATCAAAATTATATCAAATGTATCAAAAATATATCAAAATGCATCAAATGTATCAAATATATCAAAAATATATCAAATGTATCAAAATGTATCAAATATATCAAAATATATCAATTATCAAAATATATTAAAAATATATCAAAAATGTATCAAATGTATCAAAAATGTATTAAATATATCAAAAATATATCAAATGTATCAAAAATATATCAAATGTATCAAAAATGTATCAAATATATCAAAATATATCAAATATATCAAAATATATCAAAATGTATCAAATATATCAAAATATATCAAATATATCAAATATATCAAAAATGTATCAAATATATCAAAAATGTATCAAATGTATCAAATTTTATCAAATGTATCAAAAATATATCAAATGTATCAAATATATCAAAAATATATCAAATGTATCAAAATATATCAATTATCAAAATGTATCAAAATATATCAATTATCAAAAATTTATCAAATGTATCAAATATATCAAAAATGTATCAAATGTATCAAAATTGTATCAAATGTATCAAAAATATATCAAATATATCAAAAATGTATCAAATGTATCAAAATATATCAAAAATATATCAAAAATATATTAAATGTATCAAATATATCACAAATATATCAAATATATCAAAAATGTATCAAATATATCAAAATATATTAAATATATCAAAAATATATCAAATGTATCAAAATATATCAAAATAAATCAAATATATCAAAAATATATCAAAAGTATTTCAAAAATGTATCAAATATATCAAAAATATATCAAATATATCAAAAATATATCAAATGTATCAAAAATATATCAATTATCAAAATATATCAAAAATATATCAAAAATATATCAAATGTATCAAAAATATATCAATTATCAAAAATGTATCAAATGTATCAAATATATCAAATGTATCAAAAATATATCAAATGTATCAAAAATATATCAATTATCAAAATGTATCAAAAATATATCAAAAATATATCAAATGTATCAAAAATATATCAAAAAATATATCAAATGTATCAAAATATATCAAAAATATATTAAATGTATCAAATATATCAAAAATATATCAAATGTATCAAAATATATCAAATGTATCAAAAAATGTATCAAATATATCAAAAATATATCAAATGTATCAAAATATATCAAAATGTATCAAATATATCAAAAATATATCAAATGTATCAAAAATATATCAAAAATGTATCAAATATATCAAAATGTATCAAATGTATCAAAAATATATCAAATATATCAAAAATGTATCAAATGTATCAAAAATATATCAAATATATCAAAAATGTATCAAATGTATCAAAATTAAATCAAATGTATCAAAAATATATCAAATGTATCAAATATATCAAAAATGTATCAAATGTATCAAAAATATATCAATTATCAAAAATATATCAAAAATGTATTAAATGTATCAAAAATATATCAATTATCAAAAATTTATCAAATGTATCAAATATATCAAAAATATATTAAATGTATCAAAATTGTATCAAAAATATATCAAAAATATATCAAATGTATCAAATATATCAAAAATATATCAAATATATCAAAAATGTATCAAATGTATCAAAAATATATCAAAATATATTAAATGTATCAAATATATCAAAATATATCAAATGTATCAAAATTATATCAAATGTATCAAAAATGTATATTATAATTCTTTATTTGTTATTAAATGAAAGAGTTATAAAAATAACAAATATTTTATTTGGAATAGCAAATAAAGAACTTGAAGAACTTCATTGGTAATAGTAAGAGGTTGTCTTATTTGAGTTGTTTTTTTTTTTTAATTTTTTATCTGGTAGTAAGAGCTTGTCCGGTTGATATTTTTTTTTATTTTTATTTACTGTTAGTAAGAGCTTATAGTAATTTGGGAGTATTTTATAAAAAGGCACAACCAAGACAAGTTGTCTTTGGTCGGGCATTATTTAATATTAAAAATTCATTTTATTTCAATAAACTGACAACATGTTGACTATGGTAGGGTCCTCATATTAAAATAAAAAAACCTAAGTACAAGTTGTGTAGAAACTTAGTATATTTATGTTTCATCTTAGCCCTTAGATAAGTTTATCAAGCCAGATAAAAAAGAGGTGTTCTTGACAAGACTACGTGATGAATCGGTTTATATGGAAGGGCTCTATATATATATATATATATATATATATATATATATATATATATGCCTCAAAAGAAAATAGTCCAAAACATCAACCGTAGCATATGTAACATGAAAGAAATACATAATTATAGAAAAAGTAAAAAAGTTTTAAAAATGTGATAATATTTAATTTCTAGAGGACAAATTAAGTCTTGTTTAATTTTCATTAGTTTTTGGGATTAAAACAATATATACAACATGGGTCCTGATGGATCCGATTAACATGAAGTTTATTTTTTGATAATTTGGTCAATTGACCAATAGAGTGCTGACACAGATAAAGTATCGCCTGCGTGTCAGCATTTTATTGGCCAATTAACCAACTTACCCAAAAATAAACTTCATACTAACCACTTCCGATCCTGATGATCACCGAAGACAACGAGTGTTGTGAATTATCTGTTCTCTACAACTTCAAAACTAGTAGTAATTAATTGTGAGTTTCCGCAACTTAAAAAGAAAATGAAATGTCATGGCCATTGAAGTTTAGTAGTTTACCTATGTGTAAGTGGCCTAATTTTGGCCATGTTGATGATCACCTCATACACCTCATCACATGTATATATAATGAGTTTATAAAATATTAAGTTGCATACTCCGTTACACATGAGTTTATGTTCATGTTGTATGTTATGTTGTCATGTCTACATATATATGGGTTTTCTTCTCCGTTAGAAAATGTTGATTTCCGACCATTTTTCACCATTGAGGTAGGGAAGAACGGGCTTTGATCAGCAATTTTGCATGCTTCCGAATATATATATATATATATATATATATATATATCGAGGGGATCCAGTCCGGACGCCCGGACTGGAGTAAAATACGGATCCCGAAATTTTTTTTTGTTGCTTTTTTTTTTAAAACAACTAAAAAAAAGTTTAATATTTTATGGAACTGAAATTTTTTCATAATACAATGTTTTGGGCGTGATTTGGATACCTATACCAAAAAATGTATATACGTCTGCATGCATCGCATGCATATATTTTGTTATATCGTACTCAAAACAACTGTATTATGAAAAAATTTCAATTCCATAAAATATTAATTATTTTTTTAGTTGTTTAAAAAAAAGTAAAAACAAAAAGTCGGGGACGGACTAAAATCCAAGGCGTCCTGATTTGGGAACCTCTCTCTCTCTCTCTCTATATATATATATATATATATATATATATATATATATATATATATATATATATATATATATATATATATACGGGAAAATGTACATACATGTATGTAGTACACTATCGCTATGACGATAGTTTTTTTGGGCTATAAATGATTTTGGTTCAATCGTTGCCATAGATATTTTTGGTCTATGCATTTTATGAACCGTTGCCATAGCCTAAAACAACTGTCGTCATATAACAATTGTGTACTACACAGCTGTGTATATACATATAGCCCTATATATATACGGTCTCCTTCTCTAGTGAACCTTAAACAGTGAATCAAAAACGAACCGGTTATAGTGACGAGTTTTTTTTGTCGCTATAACATACAAAGGCGACGACATAACTATGACGACGGTTCGAACCGTCGATATAGTTCAAAAAATTGTCGCTATAATCAGTTCGCTATTTAAAGTTCGCTGGAGAAAGTTTCGTATATATATATATATATATATATATATGTTGATTATTTTGGTTTTGGGAAATTTGGTTAATGATGTTTGTGGGGTTTTATGAGTAGATGTTGGGTCGTGATATTTCTCCTATTGGGCCGAATGGATTGGGCCTACTTATTCAGTTAGTCCATTGGGTCTTCACTATTGGGTGTTGACATTATTGGGCCTAGTCACTTTATTATCTTTGTTAAGTCCTTCTAATATCAGACATTACATTCATATAGACACACACACAACTGAGAATATCGATCTCTCTCTCAATACACTAGACATTACATTCCTACATTGTTAATCTTGTGAAACACGATATCGACTCTCACTTTGAAAGCTATCCCCAAGCCGGAATGTACCGCCAAGCTTGTGGTGTTTATCGTCTTTTCTTTATGCGAGGATCGAGCGTCTTACATGATTGGGACGTGGCAGAAGATCCTGGCGTTAACATTGGCGCTAGAAGGAGGGGCTATTTTCTAGTGTTCTTGAGTTATCAATCACATTATTTCTAGTTGTTCTACATCGGAAGTTATGACACAAATCAGGGGGTTCTCGTTCGAGATCCCACGGCGAAGTCCGAAGATAGTTGGTCTTTCTTTGTTGACAAAGAGCATGATCATGGTAGAAGGCAAGTAAAAGGCACCCCGCTTTAGAACTTCAAACCAAAGTGGTCGGGTGATGAAGATGGTGGGACAAGCAGAGATAGAGCTTTGGAGGTTCTCTTGGAGCGGAGGCGAGGATGTAAGCTGTCTTGAGAGAGGATGTAGTGCATATGTGAAGCGAGGATGTAATGGAAGCGAGTAAGGATATAGTTGTGCAGATTCTTCGGATTGCCAAGCTGAGGGACAAAACATTCAATTATGTCCATTCGAAAGATGTAAAGACGCCTAAAGATGGACAACCGTGAGTTAGAAAAGCGATCCTATACACTTTGAGGACATGTCTCAAGGTGATCCTCATGACCAAAGAAGACCAAAGAACCATATTCCTGAGCATCCGAAGAGGGTACTCCGCCCTATTGGTCTTCGGGATTATGGTCGAAGCAGATTAGATAAAGACCCAACAGCCATTTTCTTGATTGACCGAAGAGGGTACTCCGCCCTATTGGTCTTCGGGATTATGGTTGAAGCAGAGTAGATGAAGACCCAACAGCCATTTTCATGATTGACCGAAGAGGGTACTCCGCCCTATTGGTTTTCGGAATTATGGTCGAAGCAGAGTAGATGAAGACCCAACATCCATTTTCTTGATTGAGCGAAGAAGGGTATTCCGCCCTATCGGTTTTCGGGATTATGGTCGCAGCAGACGAAAAAACTGATCCAGGGAGTATGCACCTCAGAATACAAATAAGGCATTCTGCCTTGAGTATCCTCACCACAATGACAGAAAGTTTCACCGAAGTAGATCCAGAAATCACACTCCCGAGAGTCCATTGAAGGCACACCGCCCTGTGGGCACTTGTCTTCGGGGAAATCCATCTAAAGTTGTAGCTCGGATGGAAAGCGGTGAGGAGTCCCAAATAAAGCCAGTTGTAGTACTTGGTGAGTAGAGCTCGTGGACATTGCATGCAGATGGATATTCTGTTTCGGACATCAGTACAGCCGACTATCAAGGGGTTGATCACAATAACAATTCCATTGTTGATGCATTATCGAAGTTGACCACTATAGATGCTTATAAACTTTGATGACAGATGGCGTCTTTCCTTCGGATCGGATGCTGGCAAAGAAGACCAATTACAAGAGTGTCAATTTTGTTCTCATTGATGAGAATCTTTATCGAAGGACCTTTTTCGTCATCATTGCTCAAACATTTGGTTCCATCCGAAACAGAGTATGTTCTTCGAGAAATTCACAAAAATATCTGTGGCGATCATTTGGCCGCGAAGTTATTGGCCTACAAAGCACTTCGGCAGGGATATTCTTGAAAGAACCGGGGATTCAGCACAGAAAGACTTCGGTGGCTCATCCACATTCACTTTTTCCACAATTGATCTTCTTCCTATTTGATCCTAAGTTCACAATGGTGTAAGGAGGTATAGTAGGACTCGCTGGCCATTCGATGGCAGCCCACTTATTTGTTACCCCATGTGGTAGACAAATCCTATGTTCCTATATTGATTTTACCAAGGGTGGTAAGTCAATGGTCACTATTGATCCTGGTCCTATTTGTCCTAAGGTCACAATGGTGTAAGGAGGTATGGTAGGACTCGCTGGCCATTCGATGGCAGCCCACTTATTTGTTACCCCGTGTGGTAGACAAATCCTATGATCCTATATTGATTTTACCAAGGGTGGTAAGTCAATGGTCACAATTGATCCTTATATCTTGATCCTTATATCTTGGTTCTTATATCTCGGTCCTTATATAATTGTTTCACCCTGAGTGGTAAACAAATGTCCTTATATACTTGTTATACCCCGAGTGGTAAGCAAGATTTTGATGGTGCAAGGAGGATCAGCCGAATTCACCTCACACATGACCGATCTCACACTTCAGAAATGATAAGTATACATTACTTTATTTTGTTCAAGTGTTGAGTTCAGTTCATTCAATACTGTTCATTAAATTCTATCCATTAAATTCAGTTCACTTCATTTCATAAATTAACTGTTATACGCCTTATATAGTTCATGTCCTAAGTTAAGTTCATACAGATTAATTGATACTAAATTATTGACAAGAAATGTTCACACAGAAGTAATAAGGCATGAAGTTGATATTTCATTAAATATTAACTGTTCACATAAAGTTAGAATTTTCACAGAAAGTTCTACAGCCTAAAGATAAGGAGAGGTCATCTTCAGCTTCTTCCTTGTCATCGTCACCATCTAAAGAGTCTAGAAGAGATGGATCTACCTTGGCCCGAGCTTTTTCTTGCCTTTACTTCGGCAGAATTCATATCCTTTCGCATACATGTGGACGATCTTATTGTTGATTCCTCGGCCGGATTTTACAGATTCACTGGATCTCCTTACGAAAGTCTTCGGTCAGTGGCGGACTCAAATTCTTAAGGACCCGAAGCTCTTTGAGCTCTTCTTCGAGCTTCTGACGATGTACCAGATGCTTTGATCCTTTAGCTTGACAGATCGACATTTATATTAGTGATGACCCGATGAGTGGCCTTGGTCGTTTTCAGTTCTTCTTTGACCTTGTCGATATCCTTCCGGAGGCATTCATTGTTGAGAAGAACAATGTCAAGGTTGCTTCTTTCCTTTAGCCAAACACAGACTTCAGAATGGCTTTCTCCCTTCGGGCGGTATTCTCTTCGGTATTCTCTTCGGCATTCTCTTCGGCATTCTCTTCGGTATCCTTTTCAGCTTCTTTGTATTTGGGATGTAAACACACGAAGACAAAGTGTTTACTCAGATGACCCAAGATTAATCGATCGGGGCCAGATTGATGGTCAAATCTCAAGCTCCTTTAGTCTAGTATTTCACTCCTTCACCCATCAGTTCCATGATGGAATTATTGCCGAACCGATGATAATCGGTGTCGCAACAGCCTCGGGCCTGGATTCAGATTAGGATGGTTTTTGTGGCGAAGGTCTGAATTGATCGGGAGGCGGTGAAATATTTATTGTTGTATGTTCATTGAGCGGGCTCTTTAAATGGACTTCAATCTTAATTTATGTTGTTATTTGATGTTCATCGGATGGTCCTCAGAAGCTATATTTTAGGCCTTTATTGATCTTATTATAAATCCCTTTTTGTCATGAACCGATGCCATTTATAGTTTTCTATTAAACCTCTGTTTAATAAAAAACTAGGGGCAATGTTGGGTCGTGATATTTCTCTCTATTGGGCCAAATGGATTGGGCCTACTTATTGATTAGTCCATTGGGTCTTCTTTATTGGGTGTTGACATTATTGGGCCTAGTCACTTTATTATCTTTGTTAAGTCCTTACAATATCGGATCAAATCGATTGGGTCGACCCATCGGATATTTAAATATCTACATCTTTGACCGGTGATGATGACAAAGATATGACTGACTGATATCTTACATGGCATTAATGAGGATTGGACGATCGGTCAATGCGGTGGATGAGAGGGATGAGATTAATGGGAAAACTACTGCAGTGGGTAGGGTCGGAGGGTAAAGGCACAAGGGCAAAGTCTTGTATTATAAAGAAGGAAGTCTTTGTAAAACATGTACGTTTTCACATTCATATAGACACACACACAACTGAGAATATCGATCTCTCTCTCTCAATACACTAGACATTACATTCCTTCATTATTAATCTTGTGAACACGTATATCGACTCTCGCGCCGAAATTTATCCCAAGCGAACGTACCGTCGAGCTTGTGGTGTTTATCGTGTTTCTTGTGCGAGATCGAAGAATCTTGCCTTGAAGATCGCATTCATTAGTAATATTCATTTTGCACATGTTAGTGTAGCCCAAAAAACGTTTTTCTTAATAAACATAATTAAAAGTTCCAAAAATCAATTATTCTTGAACTTCGGAACTTCAATAATTCATAATAAATAGCTTTTTTATCAAAAAAATTCAAATCTTATGTTCTTTCCATAGGAAATTCCATTATCTACAACTTTGTAAGTTTAAGGTTTTCTAAATTCCAAACAGAAGTTGACCGAAATCCACAAACGGGCGATTTTACAGGCTATAATCAAATTTCAGTCAAGAAATGGGGTCCACAAACATGAAAAATATGTTTTAATTATTTATTGCAACAAAAATACTCTTCCTCCTCATTTATTCATATATCTCACATTCATTGTAAAAATATCACCATTATTATATTATTAAAATATAATAATATAATTAAATAAATTATTTTATCAGAAGAGATAAAATATTAATTTTCAACAATTGTCACATTAAAATTTTTTTCATCTATATCCACATAAAATAAATATTTTTCTTATCATATAAATCAATAATTAATTATTCACAAATAATATTCCAGAATCACAATATCGACAACCAGGCAGTTCCCAGGAAAGAGGTGGCTTTCCAATAAGGATTTCTCCTTATTGGCGCGCAATTAGATGACCAAACCTCTTCTTAGACAGAACTTTCTAGACATTGCCAATAATGCTATCAAATAATATTATTCACATAATATGAATTATTGATCTGATAATGAAAAATACTGTGCAGTGACAATTATTGAAACAACAATAATATAAAATATCAACGCAGCAATTATTGAATCAATAAAATATAATATTGAACAGTAATTACTGTAAAAATTATTGAGTAGTGCCTTCTTACGTAAGAACCAATAATTGGTAAAATACCGTGTGCTACTGTGTTTTAACCACGGGTATTCCAACAAGATTAATCTGCAGTAATAACTACTGTGTTATTTATAAACAACTTATATTTGTCGTTTTCTTCATCCAATCGTTATTTATAAACAACTTATATTTGTCCGACGTTAGATGGGTGTTAAGATCCTGGCATTAACAGTAGAGATATAATTTAATGGTGATGATGAACCCAAATTGATGCCAACGACCACCTTTTTGATGATGATGGAAACATGAAATCTTCAATCTTCGGTTTCAACTATAAAGATGAATGGGATAAATTCAAAAGATGCAATCTTCAATCTTGCGTTTTTTTTGTTTTGGTTTTAATTAAGGCCCCTTGTTTGGTTTTGTTTTATTTAGTTTATATGTTCAATTCTTTTGTTTTTTTTTTTGTGTAGTTACAATTTCACCCTTAAAACGTTTTATTTGGTGTAGTTTAATTCCTTTGATTTTTTTGTAAATTGACAATTCTATCCTTAAAAAAATTAAATAACCTGTTAAAAGTTTGTAGTGTTAAAAGTTTTAAAATTTGTTAGGAGTAGGGGTGCTCATCGATAAAAAATCGAACCGGTATCGTATCCAAAAATTCGGAAAATCAAGAACCGGTATCGGTACCGAATAATCGGTTTCGGTACCGGTTCGGTACAAAATCGGTATCGGTTTTTTTGGTTCGATTTTCAGTTATACCGCAATAATTAAATAATTTTTTTTATATTAACAAATTTTTTAAAACTAAGAAATTAGACTAATAAATTACATTCTTACAAATACTAATTACAATTGTTAGTCTAAGAGTATTTAACTATCATAGTTGTAGTAAATAATAATTGTAGTTTGAAATTTTTGGTTAATTCTTTTCATGATTGTTAATTTGTTACCTTCTCTTTTTTCCAGTTATTGAAGTCTTGCCTAGTGATTAGAGTATTTAAAGGAACTTTTCAACTCAAGATTAGGCAAGACTTAAGCTATGGTATAGTTCAAGATTAGGGAAAGTTAAGGCTTGGAGTGTTCATGAATGCAATCAAAGATTCGTAGCTTAAAACCTATGGTATAGTTCATATGACTTTCGACGAACTTGAGCCTGCTTATGCAGATCATCACAAAAAAATAAATTCAGCGAAATTCTGGGGCATACTACCTTTGTTTCAGTTCTTCAAGGGATTAAAAGCTCCGAGGTCAAATGATTCGCAGCACAACAACTGTCTGAGTTGGCTGGATACTCAAAAGCCTAACTCTGTTGTTCTTTTAAGTTTTGGAAGTCTAGTGAGATTTCCTGATGCTCAACTCACTGAGATTGCTTTAGCTCTAGAAGCTTCTACCCATTCATTCATTTGGGTGGTGAGGAAGAGTGAGGCAAGTCGAGAAAACCAAGAGGAAAGTTGGCTGCCAGCCGGTTTTGAAGAAAGAATGATGGAAGGTAACAAGGGTATGATAGTCAGAGGTTGGGCTCCTCAGGTGAAGATCTTAGCTCACCCGGCAACTGGAGCGTTTATGACTCACGCGGCTGGAACTCAGTGCTAGAAGCGGTGAACTTTTCAGTTTTCGGTATTTACCGAATTTAAAATTTTCATTACCGGTACCGGTACCGATACCGTATAAAAAAATCGAAAACTGGTTACCGAAAAAAACCGGTACTGCCGGTACCGATTTCAATCGATTAAATAAAAAATCGAAAAAATCGAATTTTTTGAGCACCTCTAGTTAAGAGGGACAAACATTTATTACATTTGAAAGTTTAAATGTATTTATTGCAATACGTTCGAGTCATTAATTAAAGACACCGTTTATGGGCTAAATAAATAAATTACGTTTAATTAGAATTATTCTACAGAGATAACTAGGGCATGACTACTTATGGTCACGGTCACATTATATCTTTACACATGGAAAGATGCTTGTGTATAAAATCTTATATTAATTAATGGTCCATCGTGTTGTTAATCTTATGACCTAATCAAGTTTAATAATGAAGGGAAATGATGCTGCAATTATAGTATTCAGCTGGACTAGAGAATTTAGCAGATAAAAGAAAAGAAAGAATTTAGAGTTGGAAGGATATATTATTTCATTTATGTATATCTTTATTTCCAAGACAAGATGTTTTATAGAAATACTAGTACAAGATTCTAGATGATTCATTACCACCATACATCTTGTATATTAGTTAGACAATATCAGCCCTTAGATGGGAAAATTGATAATTACAGATATACTACTAGTATTATTAATAATACTAAAACTATCCTCTGAACTTGTTGATTCCTTTCTTGCTCTTAATGTAACCTTGCAACCACATAGGTTCCTTTGTTTGCCTTCTTGATTTCCTCATCCTATTGAGTGTGTACAAGTCATCTAGCTCAGCTTCTTCTTGCTCATCTATCTCCTTCTGCTTTAGTTCCTCATGTTCTAACTCATTGTTAGTTTGTATGATTTCTTCATTTTGCTGGGCAGGAGGAATGGTCTTGGTGTTTGTATCAAGACATCCCTATGAACACAATGATCGTCTAAAATAACAATAAAGGAAGCTCTAATTATAAAAATTCCCTTGTTACAAGACACGTGGAGAAGAAATTAAACAAAACAACTAAAAAAAATAAAGTTATAACTTTATTATATCCATCAAGCTTCACTTGTTTTAGTTATGAAGCAAGTGTATTCATATTAAAATAAAGCTTCTAACTAAATATTAAGAAAAAATTTAAGTGGATATGAAAATTAGAGATTAGTATATTTAAATTTTGACTTCTCAATGGTAGAGGCGGAATCAGAGAGGGTCTAGAGGGGTCATATGACACCCACGCCCAGTAATATCTGGGGGTTATTTGCTTTGCTTTCCTTTCCTTTTTCGTTTATGTATTTTCTTTTCTCTTTTGTTTTTCTATTGATTTTGCTTTATCATCAAAGTGGGCAAAGAAAAGTGATAGCAATTTTCTCTGTAAACTAATTAAAAATAAAAAGTTAAAAAAATAAAATAAATTTTTTTGAATCCCATTATAGTGACCATAAGTGCACCATAGTTTTATCCTATCAAGATTATTAAACCTCTCTTCTATTTTTTTTGTTTTTGTTGCTGGAATTCCTTATTTCAAACTAATTAATCCCATGAAACACAATATAAGGTTTTGTAATTTATCTATAAAAGTAGTCAATCAGTTGACTAAAAATTCAAAGTCTGATTAATAGTCTCATAGTCGTAGAAAATTAATATATATATATATATATATATATATATATATATATATGTGTGTGTGTGTGTGTGTGTGTGTGTATGTGTGTGTGTGTGTATTTAAAGTCATTAGAGTCATAAGTCATAACTCAAATGTTGACAATGGTTGCAATATGGTGTTGTAAAATACTATAATTGAACAAAATAAATTTAAAAGAAGCACTCCAAGTTTAAATAAATAATTTTTTTTACTGATCTATTTTGACCCTTCCTTTAAAAATGTTCTGGTTTCGTCACTGCTTAATGAGTGTAAAAATACAAATAGGTAAAATTAAAATACACTAATTTCTAATTTTTATGTCCACCTAGAAGAGTTCAAATATTAATAATTTAATTTTGTTGCGACATGACGTGTATGTCCACCATGCTGACCTGGACCTTCATAGTAAGGCCCCACAACATCACATCACCAACTGTTTCTGTTAAAATGGTTAAGAGATGAGAAAGAAAAAAAAGTTGGATTAATTCTATCTTAATTCCAGCTCCTTCTAACTTTTTTAGAATAAGATAATTATATAGCTTCAATATGGAATAAGGATAAGTGAATTTAAAGGTAAAGAACATAAAAAAGATTGGACAATACTTTTATTAAAACGAGAAAATAAAATAAAATAATAATAATAATAATAATAATAATAATAATAATAATAATAATAATAATAATAAATTCATATACTCTTTAACTGAAGATATGTTTATCACAATTCCGGATTTGGATTTGCCGACCACTAGAAACTATAGAGATAAGAGAGAGAAGGTGACTAGCTATAGTTAATCTTGGATTGAAGGCACAATTATTCAAATGCTTTATCCAATCCAAAATAATTTACCCAAATCACAAAAGTTTTACACTTTAAATCATAATAGTGTTTTTGTAATCTTATTGAGTTCTTAACATTCTTAATTTGTTCCAGATAATAAAAAAATTCCTTCAGACTAGGATTCCATGAATTGATTGATAATAGTAATTAGTATTCCAAGAAATTTATTCAATGCCAAGATCCGTCCGCTCGTTTAATCACTAAATAATAAGCCAAATTCTGCACAAAAACGAACAAACACACTGAAGAGTCTGACATTAATACTTTATAAGTACTAAGCAAAATGTCATTACCTGTGTGAATTAGGGTATAACTAGTATTTAATTATAACTTCCCACACCACCTAATCACTCTCATTAATTCCTCAGTAGGAATATGACTCCTTATTAAGTCAGTTATCATGTATGATTGAAACTCAATCTTCTAAAAGAAAGGGAGTGAAATCAATCCGATCGAATTGTTTCCATAAAAATAAGAAATTAAATAGAATAAAAAAATATAGATTCCTTAACAATCAAACCTCTTGACAAAAATATATTGTCACGCCACGTGAGATAGGATCCACCTAATCCACGGGGCCCATAAAATCATACCCCAACAACCATCATATATATATATATATATATATATATATATATATATATATATATATATTCTCATATATATAATTGATTAAAACTTTCATATAAAATTCTTGTTAATTTTTTCAAAATATTATATGTTATATAAATATTCCTTGTCATATATAGATAAAATCCACTCAAACCAATGTTTAACAATTTATATACGAGATAACTCAGGTCGTGGTTTTTGGTTTTTTTTTTTGATCTGCAAAATAAAACTTTCATTAATAAAAAACCAATCTTTTATATTTAGTCTCACCAATCATGGTTTGATCCATAAGGTTCAGCTAGTTGGCTAATGACTATGCAACATAACTAGCTATATATGACAACAGCTCAAAATTAGTAATGTACTCCTCTTATCACCTCAAGGAGTGTTAGATTTAAGATGTCCACTTATAGTACACCATTACAACTAATTACGTTTGGCTTTCAACCAATAAAAAGTAATTTTTAATTAATAAAATGGTCAAATTCTAATTTTTATTATCACTCCTTATCTAACATATATAGTGCATTTTATCCTCCTAGTTTAAAGTACATGCGAGGGTATCTGTATGCATTTTAATATGCTCGACACTCTCAAGATATCTGCTGATGAATAAACCACTTTATAGAGGCAAACCAAGATAAGGTTAATTAGGAAAAGGGAAAAACTTATTAATTAATAACAATATATTATAAAAAATTAATATTATGAACAAAGATGATTAGAAGAAAAGAGAGTATTCTCATAATATTTTGTATATCACTTAATCACTTTACAATCGTTTTATTTATAGAAATAAGAACATCAATACTACTAGAAAGTTACAAAACTCAAAAGTCATGAGTTTCAAAACTCAATGGACATGGGAGTTACATGTATCTAGACATCCATTATATGAATCTAGACATACATAATTTTATAACAATCCCCCTTAGATGTCTATTGTATAGCCATACACGTCTCATTAAAAACCTTACAAGGAAAAATCCAATGGAAAAAAACATTGGTTAAGGAAAAAAGAGTGTAGCGCGTATTAGTATTTAAAGAAATAAGAACATTAATACTACTAGGAAGTTACAAAACTCAAAAGTCATGAATTTCAAAACTCAATGGACATGAGAGTTACATGTATCTAAACATCCATTATATGAATCTAGACATACATAATTTTATAACCCAATATATATATATATATATATATACAATGTTGAAAAGGATGCATTTAATTTCTAAGGTATATCTTCTTCTTTTTCTTTTTATTGTCTTTTCCGGGGAGGTGGGAGATGATCAGCACTAAATATTACCATGCAGACTTAATTTGACACATTTCTAGTAGATTACGGGATTTAGTTTGGCTTATGATAAGAATTTAGATGAATTTTTAAATTTGATAATCGTGATCTGCATTTATGTTGGATCGATTATCATTACACAAAACTCATGTTAAAATTGGGTACGTGGAGGGAAACTTTACACTATAAGATGATAACGGGAAAGGTTTCTAGTTAAGAAGTCTCTCCAATATTTGAATCGGTATATGAAATAAGAATAAGATACAACTGATAATGTAAGAGGAAAATATTTCAAAGATATTTATATTAGTGTACTACCAAGGTGTCTTTTTTGAAAATTTAATTTTAAGTGAGCTAATTGAACCTTAATCCAAATCGATGTAATGACAGACTCATGATAATGACAAAACGCATTTACCAAGCAGAGGAGTATCACAAAATCTTCCCTCTTTGCCTTCTAATTGTCCTAAGTGAAAAGTAAAAGTATTTTGATAAAGATGTTTCTCAATAATATCATCATGACTTAAAGTAATGTGCAGTAATAATACCAAACCAAATGCGACGAGTAGTGAGATCCTGATTTAAGCCTTGGCTAAACTTTAAAAATCTTAATGGTTTGCGTCTTAGTCTGATCACCCTGTAGTAGTGTGATGTTAAAAATAATAACATAAAAACATTATGAAACATATTAATTTATGAGATTAGATAAAATTATAAAAGGATTCTAGTTATTATACATATTTTTTTCGTATATAATTGCCAAAAATTCATATTGAAGTAGACCTTGTTTAAATACATATAAAACTGACAAGTAACACAAAAATAAATAAATTAGGAGGCCTTGAGAGGGTTATATAAACAAGTTATAAATTTCATTATGAAGACCAGAAGTTTTAGTAAAGATGTGATATTTCGTTGTTTGCATGGTTAATTTTGTAAACTGTCAATAAACTTTTAAAAAAGAAAAGAAAAGGAATAACATTATAATTACATTCGATACTTGCGTTTTGTTTGTATTGTGAAAAGTTGAGAAGTGGAGACATATTAATTAAGATGAGAGAAACCTTGATGCGATCAAGCTGGTCCAGTCCAGTAGTGACCCCATAAATTGAATATTCTTAACTTTTACCATTATAAAAAGAATAATATTTTTGTTTGATTCTAGTACGAAAATTGACATGAATATTACTATATATACTACTTAAATAAATAAATTAAATACTCTACGTTCAACTAGAACCACAAAACTTTTTTTTCTTATTGAGGATAAGAAAGGTGGTCAAAAGACAAAAATCAATTTCTGTGGCCGATATATCATAATATCTTAGCTCGATCGGGAAGATTAATGTAAAATAAGTTAAAAGCATAAATTAAATAATAGTAGTACACATGTTTGGAATTAAGTTGATCTAAAAATTTAAGCCATTAAATCTTGGGTCTATTTCTTTTTTGTATATATTAATCATTCACTTTTTTATTATTTATCCCATATAAAACTCCAACTCACTTGTGATGCTTAAAACACTTTTGAACATCTTTAATTTAATTCCTTAGTTTATATATAGCGTTGAGAAATAAAATGTATTATGTAGTAAATTTTATTTAACAAAATTATTTAGTAGCTAGATATATATATAAAGGGAATAATTAGGAGGAGAAATATCAAGAAAAAGAGTTAAGAGAAGGATGCTCAGTCGTGAAAAAAGAAGAGGGAGGCTGGTGCCTGGTGGGGGTGATGAAGCACTAGTAAAAGGATGATAAAGACCTTGGGTCAATATCTTTCTATTTAATTCTAGTCATATATATATGGCAACCAGTTGTTGTCTTGTTGAGAACAACCAAAAAAGTAATGACACAACAGTTTTTAGCGATTGTGATAATAAAAATGGGACATTTCCCTTATATAGTACGCTTCTTCAAGGAACTGAAGGGACTGAACTAAAAACGAACCGACTATAGCTATAACGACAATTTTTTCTATCACTATAACATAGAAAATTAATTTTTTATATTATAACGGTAGAAAAAATCGAAGCTATAGTCGGATCGTTTCTAGTTATTCTCTCCTTATTTTTGGAGAGAAGTGACCTATATATATATATATATATATATATATATACACTGTGAAATTGATGCTCTAAAATGACCAAATAAAAATGAAAAGAAAAAGAAGATAGAGGAAAAAAAATCACGCGGTCGGTGTGGGTCGGAAAAACACGCAGGTTGTTGCTGGCCGTGTATTTTTTTTTGATCCGTATATATATATATATATATATATATATATATATATATATATATATATATATATATATATATATATATATACACACACACACATCAATCAACTTATACTTTTAAATGGTCACTCAAAATTAAATTATGATACTACCAGATAGTCTGGAGTCTGGACCATTCCATGCTTTGATCATGAGATTTCAAATTCCCGGACCTTCGAGGTCAATTTCCGAGCACTGGCAGTTATGTTGGTTACTTGTCACAATGTTCTTGCCATGTCTATTCAATTGATGACATGCACGTATAAATCCCTTTCACCTTTCAATATATATATATAGAGAGAGAGAGAGAGAATTTAATTATTAATTAATTAAGTTGAATATTTTAATACTGTATACCAGCAAACATTAATGAATTTATTCATTGATTTGTTCTTTTTATTTTTATTTTCAAAGTAGCTTCTTTTTGGTGAAGTTTGTCACATCTTAAAATAAAAATAAATTTACCTGTGCTTTTTTTTCTCTGTCCTATTTTTTATTCATAAATTTTTTTAATTATTGTTTTTTAACTTTTATTTAAATACTTTTTTTTTTCTTAATTGCACGGGAGGAAGGAGTTGATCTCATTTGGTCTGATAATTATCTTTTCCACTTTTTATGATTGTTAGAATTACAGCAAAAAATTTCTTCATCGATCCATATTAAAAATACATTATATGCCCACAATCATAACCTCTTCTACCACTTCAATTCCATTAACTTCTTTTCCCCGTCCCTATCCCTATCCCTATCCCTATCCCTATCCCAAACAAAACTTCTCATCCCTGATTGATTTATAATTAATTTTGAAATTTTAAATAATTTTAAAACATAAAAAGTTAATGGACAAAAAATGGAAAAAGAGAGCTTAAAAAGACGTGCACTTGATGAATTAGTCCACATCTATGGAAAAAAAGGGAAGGTTAGTACTCCCCTCAGTAGGACTACTACTACTACTTCTACCAGATAACCTGACACCAATACTAAAAGAGAAATGGCCAGTTGCCAAGTGGGGGGCCAGCCATAGTCAAACCCACGCACGTTTCAAACTGTGGACCGACAAGCTGAATTGTGCGCAGTTGCACGCCAAATAGGGACAATTCTCCAAGTTTCAGATGAAATTAAAGTTTTCCTTTTCTTTCTTTCTTTGGTAAGCAACAAATACGTAGTAGTGTAAGTACTAAATTAAACAACAATCATATTTTTTTAGGAAATTGAAGCGGGGCGTTTCTCTTGCTTTCGCACTTGTGTGAGCTTAGTTTAGTGGAGTTGAAGCCCAATTAATTCGATCTAAAGGTGGTCTAATAAACACTAGTCTCAAGGCCAAGGAAGGGACCCTTCTCTATCTCCTTTTTCTTGGTATATATATATGGACTACCCTTGACTAATGTGATCTTTATAGTAGTAGGAGTAGTATTTCTTGGCCATCAAGTTTGAGTATTTTACTAGTTTATGTGCAGTTTTAATTCCAATGTTGACTTGGATAAGGGCGTATAGAGCACATATCGTATTGGCTTTATAAGCTATTATGGACTCGTCTTTCCGGTTTGCATGGGGGGAAAGACATGCCTTACCAATTACGCGCACAACTTATATAGAAACTAGCACCCGCCGGTATACTATATATGTGCCCTAAAAATGAAATTTTATAATGTTTAAATGTTTAAATAAAAAGATAAAATAATTAGATTTTAGAGAGAAAAATAAAAATAAAAATGAAAAAAGGACACAATTACACCGACGACTTCAACGATTTTTGAGAGTCGCTTTATAAATATTAGTCTCCCAGCACACACGTTGTATGTAGTTATTTTTAAATATTAGTAATTAATTAAAATACATAATAAGAGAAATTTGAGATAACGAAAAAAAGAAACATAAAGAGAAATATATGAGCAAGTTGGACTAGTAGAATGTGAGAGTACGTAATGGAGGAGAGAATAATGTACAGATAAAAGTAATTAATTTTGTTTTATGTTACTTTAATTATGACCCAAATCACCAAAAACGATTATCAAAAGTTGGAGGCTTTATTAATAGAGATGGAAGATATTCATATGTAAGAGGAAGGACATATATCTATATCTATATCTCTCTCTCTCTCTCTCTCTATATATATATATATATATATAAACAAAATTATAAGTTTTGCACTTGTTATCAATCAAGTAGGTGATTAATTCATAAAATAGTGAAAAATATCTTAAAGATGTTTGTAATATATGTTAGCTCGTGTTAGGTCATCAAATTATTTAGAAGTTTAAACTATTAGAAAGAATACTACTAATGAATAACGATGTATATAAAGTCATCAACTTGGTGCTTGAGAATGCCACACATGCATGTGAAAGATAAAGCTAGGTAGGTGAATGCCCGGATTCTGTTGTCGTAAATGATTTTTAATTCTTTAATTTCCCCTAGCTAGACTGAATGCGAAGCTGATTCTTGGCCTTGAAAATTCTTACTTATGTAGAACTAGATGTTAAATTGAATTATAAAAAGCTACATTGGTAGCTTCCATTTTTCTAAACTTAATTTAAAAGTCATATTTCAATTCAGTTGAAACGAACAGAAGAGTTTTCTCTGAATCCGCCTTCAATAGTTAATTAAGACAGTAATAATGTTGTAGGTCGTATGTTCCCACCGTTTACGGTGTGGTTTGTTGGTGATCAAGCCCATCGACAAATTGTATTTGAGACCAAAAAAAAGAAAGAAAGTTAAAAAAAACATATTTGATTTTCAAAAAAAAATAATTCAAAGTGAGACCCAGAAAGCTAAAAAATGATGATTAATTATAAAAAAAATAAAAGAAAATTTATAGCCATAATATTAAGGTGTGGTGTCTCCATTCTCTACGTCTCTAGTTGCTTAATTATTTGATCTCCCTTTAATACAAACGAACATGTGCACTTCTGTTTCTCATAAGGTTGAATTAAAATATTACTTAAACCCTAAACACTTGTATACAATTCAAAAGAATCAGCCGACCAAAAATTGGACCATTTGGTGAAGATGTGGCTTGCCACGGTCCCACATAATTCACCATGCTACGTGCACAAACAATGCTCGTTCAATTTTTTTTTTAATAAAAATTTATTAATTTAAAACTTATTTATTAGAATTCAGTTCTAAGAATACATTTTAACCACACGTTGTGGTGTCGGGCATGAAACCAAACAGGGTGCATGGCTACTGACTGTGAGATTAGGGTCTACGGTCATGTACGCTGCATTCATTGATGGGAGCCTGCCTAGGTCTACGAGTCATAGGTACTGTTTGGATTCGCTTGTTGGGTTGACGGCAAACATGTATAAAGAAATAAACATGTCTAATTGAATCTTTCAACAAACATTTCACTGAAAATGTACACATGATTAATTAATTTTGACCAACTTTTAATTAATTAATTAATTAATCTTTGTGTAGTTACACGAATCCTATGCTAAACTTGTTGTACAGAATAAAGGGTAATACTCCTTTCGTTCACAAAATTTAACTTTTGAACTCAGACGATGTCATATTAATTTTTTTTTTTAAATAAGTATATTAATCTATAAATTTTGTGGATAATAATTTTTGTTATATACTATATAATTATTATAATAATTATATCAACTAAAATTAAATAAATTCATACAAATTTAAAATTTAATATGTCGTTATTTGACTTTAAAAATCAAATTATGTCTTTATATGTCGAATTTCTAGTAGTGTTTAGAACATATAGAATACCTTTATTGGAATATTGTCGCACAAAATAGTCATTTTTTCATCATAAAAGAATCAAAAAGGTGATTATGTAAACAAATTGAATGAGTGTGATTAATTATAGTCAAAGTCAATGATCCAAAGTTCTTAGCATGTACGTACGTACGTACCATGCATGAATGCACCATTGAGCGGTCGAAACTTCCTGGTGAGCTCCTCGGAAATTTTCAATCCCTTTTGATTTGCTCAAATTAGCTGAGTAATTAGGTTGTGAGTATATATTTTCAATTTTTGTAATATGTATTTTTCTTTTTACTTCTTTTTTTGTGGGATTTATATAAATTATGACCCATAGAATGTGAAATATATGTAACGTTGAGAGATTTTTGAGATAGTTATGATTATTTTGTAATTTAATATATCTGTGTTTATATTTCTTCAAAGTGGGGCGCGTTCAAATAAGAAAAATAAGGTAAACAATTGTCCACCATGAATTTGCGGGGGAAAATGATTAGTTTTATTTTTGGCCTTATAGTAATACTATAAATTAAGTTGTTGCGAACCCATTTACAAATGATGATTTTTAAAATTAATTTATGTTACCAAATGTATGTAAAATAAATCTATTATCACATAAAATTAGGCATACATTTGTATGCATATATTTCGATGACCCACGCATACAAGACGTCACGTGAAGTCATCGTAATATACATCGCGAAAGTGTATGTGAGCCTTAAAGATATGTAATCGGATTTTATGTGATAATAGACTTATTCATGTATGTATGTATAATATTTGTTAAAACTTGGTCATGATTGTGTACTTGTTGCAAAACATAATAGTAAAAAAATGACAAATTAAAATTATCATGACAATTTTATATACTACAAGAAAAAAGTCTATCAGCGACCAATAGTATCCGATCGACACTTATTTGGTGGTCATGAGATATTAATAATAACGATCGATATCTGCATAATCGTGATTTAATCCGATTATTATATATTTATTAATAATGACCGCATGCATGATCAGATCATCGATCACCGATCAAATTTAATGTTATCAGTTTCGGTCATTCGCTCGACACAGCAGGCGAAGAAAAAAAAGAGGGGGATAGCTCAAAATGGAGAAGAGGGAGAAAGGGGGAGAAGAGAAGAAGTAGAAGAGGGAGAAATGAGTAGCAACCGCCACTGGACCGCCGCCGTCACCAGCCAGCCGCCGTCGCCACTAAGCACTGGTATCATTTTTTATTTCTTTCTCCCAATATTACATTTCTACTGTAAGACCCCAACTTATTATAAATAAAATTAAATTTTCTCTAATTATTATTGTGAATAATAAGGTATTAATTTGAGATAATTCTCTGGTTATGGGTGAAATATGCAAATTTTGCAAAATATGCAAGTGGTTATAAAATAATCATTGTTGCCGGGAAATATTCATTTGGTCGTGGAATATTCTTGTTGTCGGGGAATATTAAATACGACAGTAATGATCATTTCATACCCCATATACACTTCAAAAAAAAGCTAATTAATTCGGATTTTAATATTCCGTCGAACATAGTTCTATTCCGTCGTACATAAATTATTTCTAACGACAAATCCCGTCGAAAAATCGGTCGTAAATAATCGCTTCGGAATTACGATTCGTCGATAATTCTGTCAGATATAACGTATGTTCGACGCACTTATGTCCGACGAATAGTCGTCGGATATACATTAGTTTCGACAAAATATTTACGATGAAAATTTCCGTCAGATCAAAATGGGTTTATGTCCAACGGAGGTATTCTCTTGAAATTATATTATATACGACTGAAAACTAAAATAAACCAAAAAATTATAAAAAATGCCTACTTTATTAAATTCGATTAATGTCCGCTTTGATATAGTTTAGTTACTGACGGATGTAGTTAAAGTAGATGAGATGATGTAGTATTTACGACTGAAATTAGAATAGTTCGACAAATATTAAAAATTGTTTTTGTTATCTCCGAGGGAATTTCCATCGTAAATACCTTATTCCGTCGGAAGTAACTACTTTTTTTTTTAATACAGATTTTAAAAAGTTCATTTTCTAGGTGTTTAAACCCATTAATGTACCTGTAACCTGTCACAACCCAATACACAATAATATAAACCTGTATCTCACATTCAAATATGCAACGTAGCACTAAAACGTAATCTTCAACTCATTATCATTCACATTCACATTCACATTCAAATATCCACCAAAACGTATTATAAGCTAACCAATTACAAATATAAGCTAATGTTCCATAAATGTTGAACAATATAATTACAATAGTTGTACAGACGCAATTAGACAATACAATATATACAAAAGTTCTACAAACTATACAAATGAACTACAAACTATATAAATGAACTATAAACTAGTAAAAGTGGAATCATGCATCGGGCGGAGGTGAACGACGCTGCTTTGGTAGTGTAAGGTTTTCACTCGTCGCGTTCGTCTCGTCATCATCATTAAATCTCTCGCCATCGCCAATTGTTTGATAGAATCAAAAAATAAATCATTAGTCCAGATATATATATATGTGAGAATTAACAAATTAGCCTTTAATTGAAAAACATAAACAATAAGAATACCGAAGTAGGGGGCGATTTAAAAGCCTCCTCAAAAGAGGTAATCACCATCCCGGAGCATCTCTTGGCGCCCAAGCCGAATCGCCTCCCGTGGTAATCCTGCACTCGCAGAGGCCCCTACCGCTATAATATCCCGAGCAATCTGGTGAAGACGAGAATCTGGAAGGCAATCACGACGCTGAAAGACCGGATCAGATGGAACCTATCCGACACGGCCCCTATCACCACCGAAAGATATCGTTATCCAAGCCAAGTGCCGTGTGAGATGGTCCACATGTGTTTTCTCGGATCATGGCCGAGCCTATAAAGAGATACAAATTCAATTACTAATAATAATTTATATAATGTGATAAATTCGAATAATTTCGTGAAACATAAAAAATATTACCTCCAAGAAGTGTATATACGGGTATCCTCGGCAGACTCCAACACTCGACATTCCGCCAGATCATTAAGTAGGGGATCCCGAGACGCCACCCATAGTCTCAGCTCTCCTCATCCCGATCTAATACAATATCGGGAAGAGGGTGGCGGAATCTAACTACCGTAACCCTCCTAATAGTCTCTAGCTCACCTATACGCCTAAATCCCAAGCTTCAAATCGGTCCCGTAATGTATTCCTTATACGATATTAATTATATCATTTTATTTACGATGAATATTATTAAAAGCTAAATAGTAAGATAAGTTTTACCCAGATAGCTAAAGCTACCGAGACAAAATACGCTTCGTCCTTAGGCGTGTGGGCTCGATCCCAAAACTCTAAAGATGGTAGGATGTCTACCAAGGTCCTCCCCAATGCCTAATACAAACATTCATAAATCAGTCTTAAGTATTTGTGTGAAAACTTGACACATAAATAACTAAATACAACGACTTACCATCTTCGCCTCGAACGATCGAGAAACCGGTGGTGTGTACTATCCGGAGTCGAACACGGTTATTCTTCTTCCGCTTCGGACTTTTTTTCTTAAAGTCATCACCTCCCAAAGGCGCATATACATAAAGATCTCAAAGCTAAATTGGAGACTACGCGGGTCGATGATCTTCGATGGTGGTCCCGGCCGGTCCACAATCGTCAAGTCAGCTTCTCGTCGCATCTCATCTGACCATCCGAGTAATTCGCAATGACGTGATGCTCAATCACATCATCGCCAAACAGATCGAGAGATGCTCGTCAAAGCGATAATAAACCTATAATAAAAAGATTATTTAAAATTATGAACAATTGATTTCGTCATCCCAATACAACTATATAGTGATAATATGCTTAACTTACGTGGAACTCCCGCAAGACGGTCTGCATAAAAGTGGCATCGCATCACAAGATAACGACCGAACCGCATGCACCCTCCTGGAGATGTGTCAAACAGATCGCATGTAGGGTGTGCTTAGCCACCGGGTCTAGTATACTACAGAAAAAGTATAACAATATGTGTTATGTGAATTGTGTTTTGCAATAACTGATAGAAATAGTACGAATATATTAACACTTACTGCAGGGAAATGACATCCATCGGTACTGTAAGTGGCATTGTCGACGGACGACCAAAGATACCGAGGTTCGTCCCTCTGTGTCGTCGACGAGGTGCATCTGTAATAATTATATTTAACATAGTACTTCTATAATCATTGTAATTAATGCAATTTTGAGATATATTTAAATCCTAGTTAAGATAACTTACTCGCTACCGCGTGAAGAAGAGCCTCCATCGTGGCTACTGCCTCAAAGACGGATCGCCCACCACCCTCGACGACTCCACCGCTATGTCAGCCATGAATATCCTAACGTAATAACAAAATTGGTAGATTACTTAATATGTAAGGTTTATATAACAATTTGTGGTAAGGACTAATATGAAAGATCATTTTCAATTACGCACGCCATCAAACCCATCAGAATCAACGTGTATATCATTCTCAGATTCGGTATCTTCCTCATCCCTCGATTTGAGATCAAGATCGTCATCATTATCATCCTCAACGACTACATAATCATTCATGTGTACGGTGGCCTCGACATCATCATCGTTAGGTACGCCAATGACATCAAGATTTCACCACATCTTCAAAGCATGGAACACTACTACCAATGGGTTGCTCACATCTTCTCGCAACGCCTCATCCATACCAAACATGTTATCAAGATTAAATGAGCGTGTTTTAGCAAAGTGACTCATCGCGGTACCGTGGGCTTTGAGTATTTACTTACATTAGGAGCATAATACACTTGAGTCACTGACTTGCTAACACGTATACATCATCGTAATTTAACACCGACTTGATATCCACGGTTGCCAGGATTCTATTACGATCAACTTTAACCCCTTTTCAAAGATCAAACCAATTTACACTTAAATGTAACTACCTTTTTGTCGCCGTGATAATTGAGCACAACTATATCTTGTAAACGATTATAGTAATTGGACTCGTAATCTTGATAAGCAGCCTTCCTAACACCACAACCCCGTAATTGAATGATGTGAGTTCACGCAAGTCATCGACTCTAAAATATATACCATTCACGATGCAACCAGAAAAGAACTAACAACTTTATAAGGTCCTGGATGACATCTATAAAACGCCGTAAATACTCTCCGCTTCAACCCTTTTCTTAAACCATTGTTGGAAATTAGCATTAGTGAATGTTTCCAATTCTGCTGCAGTAAAAGTTGGATTAGAAGCATACGCTTCCTCTTCGAATGAACTGCGATATTAGTAAAATGTCTTTAACATATATAGAGACGACTACACTTGTAAATTGTACTAAATACCGTAAATAAGCTTAGACTTACGTGATGTATGATGATACTTCGGGCATATTTAGAAGCACGTATGTAGATACAATCTTCAACTCTTTGTCGCTTAAATAAGTCAAAGTCTCGGGGCCAAATGGTTTAGCCGGATATGTGAATACAACTAACTCATCATCAGCATGAGTCATTGGACCAACAACCTCATTCCTTCCTAAACGGTTGTGCTTCGTTGAGACAACATCGTCAAAATACAATGAGCAGAAGTTGACAAGCTCTTCCTCTCAGATATCTTTCAAAGATGTAACCCTCTACACGAGCTTTGTTCTTGACCTTTTGTTTTAATCTGGCGATATACCTACGTATAAATAATATGCAGACTTAGTGAAGTATTATTAATATGAAGCAGGGATAGAGCAATTATAGCAGCTTTATATATTACCTCTCAAAAGGATACATCCACCGATATCAGACCGGTCCTCCAAGTTTGAGTTCATACAAGCATATGAATAGGAAGATGTTCCATCGAGTCAAAAATCCTAGAGGAAGATCATTTCAAGCTTGCACATGGTAAAGACAATATTCTTCTCCATATACCGACATCATCGTGCTTAATTATAGTTGAGCAAATATCTCGAAAGAAATTTGTGCTTCTGGTCAATGCATCCATAACTTTTCCGGGTAACATCTCACTTAAATGCAATCTGGAATCAACTTTTGCATGAATACATGACAATCGTGACTCTTGAATCCAAAATTTTCATTTGCTCAACCTTACAACAACGTGTTATGTTCGACGATATCCATCCGGGAGCTTCAACCCACTAACCCATTTACGTATCGCCTTCAACTTGTTGTTTAGTAAGACTAAATAGAGCTTTAGGTTTCAGAGTGTTGTATGAAACCTCAATTCTAGCCTAATGTTCAATGCCTCCAAATCTTTTCGAGCATTGTCATTGTGTCTTTAGTTTTAACACTCGTGATCTAACACTACTTGTAAAACAAGTTCTCTAAAAACATTCTTTTCAGATGCATGACATCTATACAACGATTTAATCGAAAGTGTGCCCCAATACGACAACTCAAACCATATAGGCAAGTGTGTCCAATTATGAGTCTTCCCGTACCCGGCTGCCCTCAATTTACCGTGTTTCCTTCCCCGACAAAGGAAAATCAAGTTGATTCAACCACTCCAAGACCTCACTACCCGATGCCGACCAACAACCCCCTTCTTCTCTATCTTTTTGTTGAACTGTGTAGACATCTTTCTGTAATTGTGATCAAGAGGCAAGAATCTACGACCAGTGCCAAAGAAACTACATTTTCGCCCATGCTGCAACTGGTTGCCTTGCACATCCCCCATACACACATCGGACAGATGACTTCGTGAGTTGACCAACCACTAACCATCCCAAGAGCCGAAAAGTCAAATGATAGTCCATAACAGGTCGCTTTCATCACAAAGTTCTCGACATCGATTCATCATACGTCTGAACCCCTGTCTCCCAAAACATCTTTAGTTCATCCA
Organism: Panax ginseng; assembly: GCA_020205605.1. NCBI lineage: Eukaryota > Viridiplantae > Streptophyta > Magnoliopsida > Apiales > Araliaceae > Panax > Panax ginseng. The sequence goes on along the minus strand of CM035148.1, from coordinate 26,297,088 downwards.
CTAACGGTCGAAGGTACACATTAAGATCTTTTGTAGGACTTTTATCCTCGGAATGAGTAAAGTCAAAAACAAATACGGATCCCTCACGACATTGTTTGGGTGGAAGATTATAAGCGACCATAATGATCGCCAAACCGAGTATCGGTACCGCTAGAATTATTAAAAGGGCAAAAGCCATCAAGAGCCATGCCAAGCCTCATATTCCTAACTTCTTCCGCAAACTCAGGATAATTTACATCAAATCTCTTCCATTCATCTCCATCCGCTGGGTGAGTCAGTGACCAGGCACGACATCCCTTGTTCGATGCTAACTCATATGTTGAGTCAGTATGAGACGACATGAATAATCACCAAGTCTCTGAAAGCCAAAGTGGAAAGTATCGTAAGATTTTTCCGGGAACATGTTTCTCCTTCCTCCCATGTTTTGTAACCTTGTAGTAGCGATAAGTCGCATATATCACATATCCCTTATCTCTATCATCCCCATAGTATAACATGCAATCCTGGCGACAAGCATCGATTTTATGATACCCCATATTTAACCCTCGACCATCTTCTTCACTTCGTAATAATTCGCAGGAAGCGTATGATCCTTGGGTAAGAATCTGCCCAATTATAGCGAAGCAAATCGTTGAAACCTCTCTCACTACATTCGTGCTTTCATTCTTGAAGTGTAAGAGCTTCACATCACTGCAGAAAACTTGGTGTTCAGATTATTTCCGGATACAACGCAACCCCAGATTCAGATAAGAACTTGTAAAAAGGCAAGTAGAATTGATCATTTGGCACTTGTTTCATCGCTTGAAGAAGGTTCATATTCAAAGCCTACCAATAGTAGAAGAGGGCTATAAGCATCAACCAACATCTCAACTGGATCATAGTTTTTGACGTATGAATCCCGTGGAATTGGTTGTTCCACAATATTTTCAATCACTTCGATTCCCCGTGATGAGTCCATATGAAGTACCCATCTACAAATCCACGAGAAAATAAGTGAATTTAATCTCGCCGACTTTCCTCCAAATCGATTTTTACACTTGACACACCCGCATCACATCTTCCCGCATGGATCATTCGTATGTTCTAGTGCTTTGTTCAAGAAATCTAAAACCCTAACACGATAATCTGAGACTAATCCCCTCCCATCACTGGGTATCCTACGGTACATCCAACTCCTACGACCGACATTTTAACTACACAAAAGTACGCATTAAGTTAATTTGGATATTCATGCGTGAATTAGATTTACCTAGTATCTCTACGGAGACGTGGGTAAGACTTTATCCCGTTATTAGATATGTCTCGTCACTAGTGCAAACACGTTGAATACGCTTCATGAGTTTCAAGAAAATTTCTAAGAAGAGACCTTCCCATGGTCTCCAACACACACGAAATAGACTAAGATAACTTAATCTAAGTATGCACTCGGAGAACATATAGAGATATAAATGATTAATCCTCAAAATAACAAAAATGTACCGCTTTTGTATTTGCATTACTACCTAAGTGAGAGATATAACATCCAATAACAATCCCAAATCTGGGATCTGTTTCGACATTCACCCCTATTGAGTGTATGTCAAACGGGTTTCTAAGTTTCAAAGTATAGTATATATATAGTTTATGAGAATTTATGTGGAATCTCTACTTGAGTTTCAAGAACCCAAGAAACAAAAGGTCGTAGTTCTGTTGTGTCCTATATTGAATAATAAAGTTAATTCAATTATTCCAGAACATTTTCATCGTTCCATCATAATGAGATGACAACATCCCGAAGGAGTTCCATTAATTTATTGAACAAAGTTTCATTTTAAGCAACCCTCTAGATGAACGAACGATCACTTCTTCTGCTAGAATGAAACATCTCTCATATAGGTCCAATCCATGATATAAACAACTTCTCACTCTCAATTCCTCAAATGGATAGTTCTCATTCAAGAGGTGAGACACATTGAGAACTACCTATTTGAGGAATTTGAGTGGTCAAGTCGTTTATATCATGGATTGGACCCATATGGGGAGATGATTCATTCCTATGGGAGAAGTGATCATTCGCTCATTCAAAGGGTTGCTTAACCTGAACTTTGTTCAACAACTTCATCGGCACTCCTTCCGAATGTTGCCATCTGTTATGATGGAATGATGAGGAAACGTATGCAGAATTCAATTACCTTTATTAATTATTCGAGTATAGGACACAAATAGGAACTACGACCCCTTTTTTTTTAATTGTTGCCGAGGAACCGATTGGAGTACAATTTAGCTGCAACTGCAATGTCGAAACCTGCATACAAGAAAGAGTACATATATGTAGGGAGAGTATTATTGCATTTATTATATATTGAAAATTGTGGCAAACCTAAAGCTAAATGCTACTTAGTTTTATTTTGTTTTGAATGATAATAAACTAAGTAAGTGGTATATTAGTTTATGAGAATTATTAATTATTTGGAATCTATAGAAACTATTTATATATTTTTTATTTTATTTTTTTAGTATATTATATAATTGGCTTATTTATTTATTAAATATACTTTATTAAATTAAATTAAATTAAATTATTTTATTTTATTTATTAAACTAAATTAAATTAAATTTTTTATTACTTTTTATTTTATTTTGTATTATATTATAAAAGTTCTAATTTATTTTAATTTGATTTGATTTCGTAATTAAAAATATCTTATTTAATTTTATTTTATATATCTTGTATTATATTAGATATATTATATAATTTTTAAGTTTTTTATTAAATTAAAAATTAAATTAAAATTAAATTTATTTTAATTTAAATTAATTAAGATTATTTAAATTAAATTAAACTTATTTTATTTTATTATTTTTATTTTATTTTATTTTTTATTAAATTGTATTTTATTTATTAGATTAAATCAAAGTTTTTTTTTATTTTATTCAAATAAATTTAATTAATTATTTATTTTATTTTACTTTATTTTGTATTATATTATTTTATTTATTTTATTTAATAAACTATATTAAATTATATTTACTTTATTTTATTTTAGTAGTAAAAAATTAAGTAAATGGTACTTAGTTTATGATTTATTAATATTGGGAAACTAATAACTAATTAATACAATATATACATGCAAGTCTGCAAATATATCAAGATTAAAAATAGTCCTAAAATCAGCTACATTATGATAAGGAACCCAAATTTGATATCAATATTCTGCAATTTTCAAATTCCAAATCAAACTCACAGCAACAAATTCACAGCAAAATCAAAATTAAAATTCCAATTTCAGCAATATACAATCCACATGCAAATTCACAGCAACAAATTCACAACAACAACATATTATCCAAATTGAGTTAATCTCATATTCAAACTCAAACTAAACCTAAAACAAATTAAGCCACAAATTTCACAATTTGCAACAAATTAACCCTAAAAATCTAATACTTGGCAGAAAACTAACCTTGAACTTGAATTAATGTGCAAACTAACCGACGGTGGTGCGTGGTGGTGGTGCTTTGGTATTGACAAATGGTCTTAGTGTTGAGTCGTCGTGGTGGTGCTCGGTGGTGGTGACGGTGATGCTCGATGGTCGTGACGGTGGTGCTGGTGTTAGTGGCGCCTAGCTACTTGGTGGTGTGGCGGAGCCGCTTTCGGCGGTGATGGTGGTGGTGGAAATACGTGGTGGTGGTAGTGGCAATCGTGGTGGTGGTGGAATCGAAGGTGGTGGTGGTGGTGGTGGTGGTGGTGGTCGCAGTACGTGGTACGGTGGTGGTGGACTGGTGGTGGTGTACGGTGGTGGCAGTATGGTGGTGGTGGAGTGGTGGTGGTGACGGCGCTGGTGGTGTACGGTGGTGGCAGTAAGGGTTTTAGATCTAAGAAAAGTGAGAGAAACGCGTAAGAGAGAAATGAGAGAAAGAAAAATTATATATCTGAAAAGTGAGATAAACGAGGGGGCCGGAAGACGTAAGGGGTTTTAGTCTTATTTCGACGGATTGTCCGTCATACGACGCGACGTTCGTCAGACTTTGTTATCTTCGACTAACGATTCCGTCGAAATATATAGTATTCTAATTAAAAAATAAATTTTGTCTTTCAAGGGAACATTGGGCGCCTAATGGGATATATATATTTTCGATTTAACACCGTCGAAATTAACGTATTTTCCATCGATTTATCAATTGAATAATCCGTGAATAGATATTATCGGCGAGGAATGAGTCCATCAAACATAGTGCCGTCGGAATTTAACCTAGGTTTTCTTGTAGTGATAATGAATAATTGTCGGATGAAGAAAGCGACAAGTTTGAGTTTTTATAAATACTTGGCGTAGTTATTCTTTATTAACTTTGTTGGAATATCCGATTGGTTAAAATCTGATGTCTGGCGTGGATGCGGTATTAATGAATTATTGATCCTTACGTAAGAAGGCCTTTACTCAATAATTATTACGATGAATTCTTTATTCAATATTTTATTTTATTGATTCAATAATTCTTTGCATTGATATTTTATATTATTGTTGTTTCAATAATTGTCACTACACAGTATTTTCCATTATCGGATCAATAATTCATATTATTTGAATAATATTATGAGATAGCATTATTGGCAATGTCTAGAAAGTTCTGTCAAGGAGAGGTTTGGTCACCTAATTGCACGTCAGTAAGGAGAAATTCTTATAGGAAAGCCCCCTCTTTTCTGGGAACGGCTTGGTTGTCATAAATGTGATTATGTAATATTATTTGTGAATAATTAATTATTGATTCATATGATAAGGAAATATTTATTTTATGTGGATATAAATGTTGGATATATTTATTGTGGTTAAAAATGAAAGAGTTAATGTTGAGGTGTTTTATCAATATTTTTGTCGGAATGAAGGTATTAAAAATTAAACCAGTATTTTTGAGATATATTACGTGAGTTATAATTTTTAATTCGACCGTTGGATCGTTGTAATTTTTTGATATGTTATACATATATAAGTTAAGTATGTGTCCACAAATTTTGAACCGTTAAAAATAAGCGTATGATTTGTTATGAATTTTAAGAGGTGACTGATTCGGAAATTAGGTTTATAAATAATTTTGGTTGAAAATTCTAGAATTGAGTGGGCCCCACTTGTGGTTGGTGAAGAAATGTGCTGAATTTTATTTCAAATGTGGTGGGTGGGAATAGTAGCAGGTAAAGCCATCGGGGTTCGCAGGTCAAGTCTCGCTAATATTTTCTATAAATAGAGGCTAAGTTAGAATTGAAAATCACACGAAACATAAGCTTTCTCTTCTTCTCTCTCTAGATTATTGAGTGTATTTTGTGAGTATTTAGATACTTTGTGAGTTTCTATTCATCGGTGCAAGTTTCCTTGACCTTTATATACCGATATTAGATCGTAAATCTTGATATTTTGATGTAAGGGGTGTTATATTCTTCTTAAAATGACATTTTCTTCAATATCATTATACCGAAATGTTGGTATGAACTTTTTATCAAATTTGGAACTTTTTTGTGTGGGGTTACTATTCACGTATACGACCTTTATTCACATATCGACAATTATTCACGAATATGGTACTATTCACAGAAAAATGAAATTTTCTTCTTTTTGTCCAAGATGTCTATTATGGTTACTTATCTTTGATTGTATCCATGTTTTGATCTTTATTCTTGAATTTTGCTTCAAAATTGGTTATTATGGAGTATTATTGATCTTGGATAAACCATTATACGAATCCTTACTATTTGTCCTTCCATCTCCTTTGGATTCATTTTCTTTAAAATATTTTTCATCATCCTCGAGTCCTAAATGATGATATTCTTGAATATCTTTGGCTTTGTAGTGCAAAGATGAATGATTAAGCGATGAATATCTTTGGCCGTAGTGCGAAGATGAGCAGTGTTGAGATGAACATGACCATTTGGTGATACAAATGAATATCTTTGGCCTGTAGTGCAAAGATGAATATTGATTAAAGATGTATATTGATTGTTGTTATAGGGATAAAATATTGATGATGGACTTTTAAATCTTAGAAGATAGTAGAATTCTTTCTCTACTTGACTCTTTTAATGGATTGTTGTTTCCGCTGCAGTTGTTGATTTAAAATTTGTTGTCTATTATATTTTATCAGATTTTTCCCTGTTGAAGACTAACGATAATTTTTTGTATATTATCTTAGTCATAATATTCTTTACTGGGCTAGTTGAGCTCACCCTTTTCTTTTTTGTTCCATTTTTCTTAGGAGGTGAGAACATAGTAGGAACTAGTCGGGGTACGGAGTGATGGTTCTAGAAAGATGTTTTTGCAGTCCTCACTATTTCTGTAAAATAGTGTTTGAATAATTGTAATGAGGACTTATTTGAGTATGGATATTGTCTAGAAGATAATATTTGTATTTAAACTAACAATATGTGTTGTCGTATTTTGCACGCCAATTGTATTATTGAAGTTGTAGTTTGCTTTCTTTACCATGTATTTGGCGACTCAGAATAGGTGTTGTATACCTATTTTGGGGGTGTCACAGTTGGTATCGAGCTTAGGGATATGGTCTCCATGGAGATCGGGGAATAGAACTAGGAGGAGAGATGAGTAAATCCTTCGCTAGGTGTGTCTATCTAAGCTTATTTGTTGGTCGGTCATAATATAGGGATATTAATTGATATGTTAATTTGTTTAATTAACCCTTGTTTTTATAAGAGTATTTAAGAATGGGCTGCGATAACGTTAACAATGGATTGTATGAGACCGTGGAACAACCTTTAATTACAAACCGGGAGAGCGTCGCAAATGGGAAGGCAATAATCCTCCCGTAAACAACACTACTAGAACAAATGATGAATGATGGGATGTTGAAGTTTTGGCATTTTATGCAAAACCGCAGACGAGGAAGCTCGATGCGCGAGAATCTGGTGGAAATGCTAGAATCGCGCGACATCACAAACAAGCAATTCAAAGAGTTGGGACCACGAATTTAAGGAAAGCAAGATCCGATCATGGCGAAAACGGGTCAAGTAAATTACCAAGATATTCGATGTCTTGGGATGCACGGAGGAATGAAGGTTCCATTCGCCACCTTTATGTTCCATGATGAGAGGTGAGACCTCTTGGTGGGAGAGTCATAAGCGTACTGTACCACCACCCGCACTCAAAGATGTCTTGGGAAACATTTGAAACTATTCAATGACAAGTACTTTCACGAAAGTATTCGTCTATATGAAGGAGGTGGAGTTTATCAGACTAGAACAAAACAACATGACGGTGTCCCAGTACGAGGCGAAGTTTGCAGTGTTATCCAGGAACGAATGACAAGGATGTTTCTGAGAGGTCTAAAGCCCGAGATTCGGCAATATCTTATATCTCATAATTTTTTTTATATTGAGATATTGTAAATGTGGCTCAATTATTAGAAGCGAGATAATGAGTATATGTGCAACCGAGGGACCACAACTGGGCATATCGGTGACGCCCATCATCGAGCGATGATAACCAACGAGGAGGAAAAATCTGAACAAAGGCGGTAACCACTCGGGTGGTCATCGTGGCCATGATAATAGAAGATGTGAGTCAAGTGGAAATTTCAGAAACAGAAAATTTAACAATGATGGGAAGACATCAGCACCAGTACCAGCACCAACAAAAAATTCTAGAGGAGGAGAACGACCGCCAGTTAGATGTTACAAATGCGAGAAAGAGGGACATATCAGCCCAAACTGTCCACAACAATCCAAGGTATGTTACAACTGTGGAAAGGAAGGCTACATAGCTCGGGATTGTTCTGTAGCAAAACCAAATTCAACGGGGATGATGACTCCAAGGGCTGTCCCGGATAAGTCAAAATCAGCGGTTCCTGGAAGAGCGTTTGTCGTGACTGGCCAAAACGCGAGGAACCCGAACGAGGTGATTACGGGTAAGATAATCTTGAACTCTTGCGAAGTTTATACCTTACTAGATACCGATTCTACCCATTCTTTTATCCCTCCTGCTTGTGCTCAACGTTTAAACTTGACTCCGGAGAAATTAGACTTTGATTTATCAGTGGAGACTCCGTTGGGTGAAACTTTCGTTACATCCACAGTTTATAAATCTTGCATGATCCAAGTTGGCACTATCACATTACCTGTTGATCTTATCTCTTTAAAGATACTTGCTTTTAATGTGATTTTAGGAATTGATTGGTTAACCACTCATCATGCCAAAATGGATTGTTTTTGTAAGGTTGTTAGTTTTCATATTCTAACCAACCTGTCATATGCAATTCAAACAACTAAACCACTAAAATCGATCACTATCATATCAAGCCCATAAAGCTATTCGTTTATTGAAAAGCGGATGTCAAGCTTTCTTAGCCCATGTTATGGATTTGAACAAAGACAAGTCGATTTGACTAATATTTCATTGTTAGAGAATTTCACGATGTATTTCTGAAAAAAATTCTCGGCCTACCCCCGTAAGCGTGATGTTGAATTCTTTATTGACCTTGGTAGGGTACAAAACCCATTTCTAAAACCCCATATCGAATGGCTCTATTGAACTTGAGGAGTTAAAAGTCCAACTACTGAGGAATTGTTAGACATAGGTTTCATTCGTCCCAGTACATCTCCTTGGGGTGCTCCTATTTTATTAAGTAATGAAGAAAGCGGGAGTATGCGACTTTGTATTGACTACCGAGAATTAAACCATGTCACCATCAAGAATAGGTATCCATTACCTCGCATTGATGACTGTTCGACCGATTGCAAGAGCACAATTCTTTTCAAAGATCGATCTTCGATTCGGATATCATCGGTGAAGATTAAAAGCGAGGATATTCCAAAGACTACCTTCAGAACTCGGTACGGGCATTATGAATTCTTATTCATGTCTTTTGGATTGACTACTGCTCCTGCTGCTTTCATGGATATGATGAACCGTGTATTCAAGGAATATTTGGATCAGTTTATTGTTGTCTTTATTGATGATATCCTCATCTTTTCCAAAAGCCGTGAAGATCAAGAGCACCATTTGAAGCTGATACTTGAAAGGCTTCGTGAAAACAAGCTTTATGCCAAGTTGAAGAAATGTGAGTTCTGGCTTGAGGAAGTAGTATTCCTTGGGCACGTGGTGTCAAAACATGGAATATCTGTTGACCCAGCAAAGATTGAAGCAGTACAAAGTTGGGAACAACCAAAAGTCGGTGGACCAAGTGCGTAGCTTTCGGGCTTAAGTTGGTTATTATCGGAGATTCGTGGAAGGATTTTTTGAATCGCTACTCTGTTAACTCGGTGACTCGGAAAGATACAAAATTGGGTATGGAGCGAGGAATGCGAGAAGAGTTTCAAGAGCTCAAGAGGAGACTCATTTCGGCACCTGTTCTGGCAATACATCTGGTACGGATGGATTTGTTATATACAGCGATGCTTCAGGCAAAGGGTTAGGATACGTTCTCATGCAATATGGGAAAGTCATAACCTATGCCTCATGACAACTCAAAGAATATGAGAGGAATTATCCTACTCATGATATAGAGTTGGCAGCAGTCGTATTCGCGTTGAAAATTTGGAGACACTACTTGTATGGGGAGAAAATGGAGATTTATACGGACCATAAAAGCCTCAAATATTTCTTAACCCAAAAAGAACTCAACATGCAAGAGCGACGCGTTGGCTTGAACTATTGAAAGATTACGATCACACTATTCAATATCATCCTGGAAAAGTGAAGCGTAGTGGTGACGCATTGAGTAGAAGATCATACGCGAAAGTACGAAAAGTGCGATATTGTCAATGCAAAGGCCCATTCTGTATGACTTGCAAAGAATGAAGGTAGAATTAAAGACTCTAGGGACCCACATGATGATGGCGAATATACTGAGTAGAACCGACTTTAATCGATAAAGTTAAAGTTGTTCATGCTACTGGACATGGAGGCGTCACGTATGAAAAAGAAAGTGCAAGAAGGTCTATTATTCGAAGAAGAATCGATGAAGAAGGAATACTTAGATTCAACTCCAGATTTTGTGTTCTAACGATTACGACTTGAAGCATAGAATCATGATGGAGGCACACAACACACCGCTTTGTAATCCATCTCAGGAGTACCAAAATGTATCATGATATTCGACATACATTTTGGTGGAACAATATGAAGAGAGAGATCGCGGAGTTTATCTCGAGGTGTTTAACTTGTCAAGCGAGTAAAAGCGGAGCATCAAGTGCCAAAGGGTCCATTACAACCACTTGAGATTCGAAATGGAAGTGGAAACACATTACTATGGATTTCGTTCATGTGTCTTCCTAAAGTTTCTCAAGGCATAGATCTTTATTTGGGTTATTTTGATAGATTAACTAAGTCGACCATTTCTTGCCTATCGTGAGATTTATTCCTTGAGCGTCTTGCTAGTATGACGTGAATGAGATTGTGAGATTTCATGGTATGCCGGTATCCATAGTTTCGGATCGTGACCCAAGATTCACTTCACGATTTTGGGTTAGCTTCTGAGAAAGCTATGGGCGCAGTTCTGATTGATTCGGTATACCATCCTCAAACAGACGGACAATCGAGAGGACTATTCAAACCCTTGAAGATCTATTAAGAATTTGTGTCCTAGATTTTAAAGGAAGTTGGGATAAGTACTTGCCCTTTGGTGGAATTCTCCTACAACAACAGATTATCGCAAGTATAGGCATGGCTCCATTTGAGGCGTTGTATGGGCGAAAGTGTCGTTCTCCGATATCTTTGGGGACGAGGTGGGAGAAGCAACTTTGTTGGGACCGAATTAAATACGCATGACTACGAGAAAAGATCCAAATGATTCGACAACGTATTCAAACCTCACAAGATCGACAAAAGAGTTATCTGATCTTCATAGAAAGGACGTGGAGTTTAATATTGGAGATCATGTATTGTTACGTGTTGCTCCATGGAAGGGAGTTACAAGATTTGGAAAGAGAAGAAAGCTCAATCCACGATTTGTTGGTCCATTTGAGATTCTTGACCGAATAGAAAATGTGGCCTATAGACTCGCATTACCTCCAAGTATGTCTCGTGTTCATAATGTTTTTCACATATCCATGCTTCAGTAAATATATGAAAGACCGAACCATATTATTGCGTTAGAACCAGACGAGATAGCCAAGATTTAACGTCTGAAGAAGTACATTAAGATCTTGGATAGGAAAGTATATGTCCCACGCATTCAAGGTTATACCACAAGTTAAGGTTTTGTGGAGAAACCATGCTATTGAAGAAATGACCCGGGAGTTGGAATCAGAAATGAAAGCGAGGTATCCTCACCTTTTCGAAACACCAGGTACGTGTCAATTTCGAGGACGAAATTTCATAAGGAGGGGAGGTTGTAAGACCCCAACTTATTATAAATAAAATCGATTTTCCTCTAATTATTATTGTGAATAATAAGGTATTAATTTGAGATAATTCTCTGGTTATGGGTGAAATGTACAAATTTTGCAAAATATACAAGTGGTTATAAAATAATCATTGTTGTCGGGGAATATTCATTTGGTCGTGAAATATTCATTTGTGGGGAATATTAAATGCATTACTAGCCTGATCATTCATGGGCCCCATAACATAATAATTGTCGGATGAAGAAAATGACAAGTTTGAGTTTTTATAAATAGCGGTGTAGTTATTTACATAGTGCTAACCTTTGTTGGAATATCCTGTGGTTAAAATACGATGTACGCGTGGATCTTGCGAGTATTGATGAATTATTGATCCTTATATAAGAAGGCACTACTCAATAATTGTTACGATAATTATTATTCAATATTTTATTTTATTGATTCAATAATTGTCTTTGCGTTGATATTTTATATTATTGTTGTTTTGATAATTGTCCTTTGCATGATATTTTCCATTATCGGATCAATAATTCATATTATTTGAATAATATTATGAGATAACATTATTGGCAATATCTAGAAAATTACATCAAGGAGAGGTTTGGTCACCTAATTGCGGCGCCCGATAAGGAGAAATCCTTATTGAAAAGCCCCTCTTTTTAAGGAGCAGTGCAGTTGTTATAAATGTGATTCGTAATATTATTTGTGAATAATTAATTATTGATTCATATGATAAGGAAATATTTATTTTATGTGGATATAAATGTTGGATATATTTATTGTGGTTAAAAAATGAAAGAGTTAATGTTGAGGTGTTTTATCAAGTATTTTTGTTTGAATGAAGGAATTAAAAATTAAACCAGTATTTTTGAGATATATTGCGTGAGTTATAATTTTTAATCCGACCGTTGGATCGTTGTAATATTTTGATATGTTATACATATATAAGTTGAGTATATGTCCACAAATTTTGAACCGTTAAAAATGAGAGTATGATTTGTTATGAATTTTAAGAGGTGACTGATTCAGAAATTAGGTTTATAAATAATTTTGGTAAAAAATTCTAGAATTGAGTGGACCCCACTTGTGGTTGGTGAAGAAATGTACTGAATTTTATTTCAAATGTGATGAGTGAAAATAGTAGCAGGTAAAGTCATCAGGTTGCAGGTCAAGTCTGCTAACATTTTCCTATAAATAGAGGGCTAAGTTAGAATTGAAAATCACACTAGCAACATAAGCTTTCTCTCTTTCTCTCTCTAGATTATTGAGTGTATTTTCTGAGTATTTAGATACTTTGTGAGTTTCTATTCATCTTCGTAATATGCGTGAAAAGTCCACCATGACTTTTATCCTGGGACGGAGGGAGTAACTTGTAAATCATGATGGATTCTATAGGAGCAAAATCAATTCATTGTGGTGATACCGATTTTATCGACGCCTTTATCGGTGACTACTGGAATGGGTCATTGATAAGGATCTGCGATCTTGATTGTGAGATAGACCCTTTTCTTGTAGTGATAGTATTAAAATAAAAATATCATCTTATTTTATTTAACAGAATAAAAATGCTATTTCTATACCAAATTATAAGATCACTATTGACTTTTTTAAAAATAATTTCAAACATTTTCAAACCTAAAATTGAGATGAATTCATTTAATATATCCCTACAATAATGAATATCATAAATTACATAAAAGGTATTGACTATAAGTTTAATATTTTTAAAACTTAAATAAATTATGTGATTTTTGAATTTAAAAATATCTCAAATTAATTTTTAGAAAGTTAATATTGAACTTAATTTAAACATCATATTTCAATTGAGTTAAAATTATTTTGGATGAAGTTAGGTTTTGCCGCCTCTACCCCCGGATCCGAGTGGTCCGATTAGTACGAACGAATGCACACAATGGTTTTCTGTAAAAAATACATATTAGAGATCCCTAGTTAGTAATTTAGAGTAATGTTGTAGGTCGCATGCTCTCATTGTTTACGGATGTGGTTTAAATTGTAGGCGATAAGTCCGAACATAATTGAATAGTCGTGGGTACTTTTTTTAAACCGATCAAAGGCTTCTATTTAATTGGTTGTTTATTTATTTCATTTTCTAATTTTTCGAAAATAAAACCGTAATTTCATCAGCGGGGATTAAAGGTAATGTGCCTAGCTGTAGTAATTGTACCAGTGTTGTTGTACCTAATTTTAGTTTTTTATGAGAATAAATTAGCTTATACTCCCTCCCTCCCTCCCTCGCTCCCTCATATATTAATATATAACGTTTTAGATAATTTTATTTTTTTTAAATTAGTTAGACGTTTAATATAATTGAGAATAATTAATCATAATTTTTTAAAAATTATTTCTCATAAAAAAATGTTACAGATAAAAAAGAGAGTATAAGATAAATATGATAAAAGATATTATAAATAATTGATAGTACTATATTAAATATTACTCCCTCCGTCCAAGGATAAAAGTCCTGATTGATTTTTTGTGCATATTAAGAAAGATGATAAAATGACAAAATTATCCATATTTAAATTCTCATTTAATTGCATAGTTTTCTGCACGTTACTAGTGATAATCCATAAATATGCATAGAAATAGAAATATAACAATCAATAATAAGAGTATTATAGACAAATTATTGTAAAAAATAAACTATTTAAAATAAATAAATATTTAACTTGGAACTACCTGAAATAATAATAAAGAGAGAGTATATAATTATTTCCTTAATTTTTATATATAATTTTAAAATGTTATATATTATAGGATGGAGTGAATATAGTTTACCCTCTATATGGAAATATAAGTAGAAACTGAAATTTGTACAGGCAAATAATACTTGAAACGTGTACATAGTCAGAGTTAGGGAGGGAAAGTGGTTAAGAACAAATTAAAGTACAATTCGATTATAGCTACCATTTATTTAAGGATCAATTACATATTTTATTATATATTTTAAAATAATTACAACAATAGTGCATTTATAAAATATTTATATAATTAATGTATTTAAAATTTTATTTACAATATTAGTGCAATTAGAATTCCTTAATTTAAGGAATTAGTATGCAATTAGGAATATTGTTAGTATGCAAGTATATTCGATTAATTGGAGAATATTCGTTTTAGCGAGGAATATTCAGTATAATCTGGCAATCAATCTCGGTGGACCCTCATTAATGAAATTATTGTCGGATTAAGAAAACGACAAAAATATTTTTTATGAAAATAACGGCGGAAGTTTTACCGTTGATCTTGTTGAACTACTTCGGTAGTAAAAAAGTACGATGAATACGCGTAGTTGCGTATAAAGAAGCACTCAGTATTGATTATTAATGCTAAGCAAGAAGTCACTCAATTTTGCTTATTTTATTGACCCTCATTTACCTATTTTTTCAAAATAATTAGTAAAAATTATTTTATATAATTAGGTGGGGTCCCCCTTTATGTAAACCCATGTTTGAAATTGAAGAGGAAAGTTATGCGATATTTTCTACTGGAGTTGTTTTTTATTTGATAGGTAATGTAATGTTAATATATATATATATATATATATATATATATATATATATATATATATATATGATTATATATATATATATAATATATGATGCTTGATTTAGGAAGCGTGGGGAGTATAATTATTATTACTTTATTGACAAAGTGGGAGAGAAGTTCAATTATTATTAGTTTATATATATATAATATATATATATATATACGCTGGTCTACCCTATACTTGGTGACATTCTTCTATTATTCTGTTAGAACACCCTGTCTGTGTGTTTTACATTGGACTGGTTCCGTATTATTATTATTCATTGGAACATCCTATCTGTGTGTTTTTACAGGACACGG
Organism: Panax ginseng; assembly: GCA_020205605.1. Taxonomy (NCBI): domain Eukaryota; kingdom Viridiplantae; phylum Streptophyta; class Magnoliopsida; order Apiales; family Araliaceae; genus Panax; species Panax ginseng. The sequence continues at coordinate 26,281,895 of CM035148.1, read as the reverse complement.
TTAAAATCTTTATTATTCTCGTTAGAAGATCCTGTCTTGCAAATTTTGCACGACACCGGTTAGATTATTATTATTCCATTGAATAACTTTTCATACAAGCATATCACCGCATGGTGGTTTTTTTTGTTATTCCAATCTTTATTATACTCAGTTGGTTAAAGTTTTGATTTCTATATTCCATAAAATTAGTAGAATGTCCTTGATATTTACGCTTCATCCAGTATCTTTTCATGGAAATATTCTTCTGATCATTCTTGAATTTTACTCTACAAAGCAGTATCATGTTGACAATTTGACATTATTAGTTCCTGAATAAATTAATTCTTGAACTTGTTTTATTGAATTCTTATGTCATTGTCACCATCCTTATATTTATATTTTTTGAAAGTCATCTGTAGCATGTAGTGCATAGATGGACTTGGTATGATTATGACCAGGGATTATTTGGTGTAATCATGACCGTAATGTTACAAATGATGTGGTAAAAGTCCTCATTTGCCGATAGTGCATTAATGGATGAGTTGTTGGTATGATCATGACCATTAATGAATACACAAATATTCTTGGCCCGTAGTGCATGGATAATTGTGGTCCACGATACTAAAGAATATCCTTGGTCAGTAGTGCAGGAGTGATTCGATGATGTGGAATATTTATTAAAAGTTGAGTCTCAATGATAATGATGATGAAAAACCTTTTAAATCATAAAAGATAGTAGATTTTATTTTTACTTGACTCTTTTAATGGATTGCTTGTTTTTTATGTGTAGTTAAACTTGATGTCTATTATATTTTATCGGTTTAACATTATTGGAGACTAATGATAATTTATTCTCGCATTATCTTAGTCATAATATTTCTTCTTGGGCTAGTTGAGCTCACCCTTTCTTTCACTTTATTTCTTCTTGAAATGAGAATATAAGCTGGGACGAGTCTGAGAGCGGAGTGATGGTCCAAATGGATAGCATTAGTAGTCCTCACTATTAATCAGTAAAATAGTGTGATAATAATTGTAATGAAAACTCCTTTTGAGTTTGTATAATCTCTAGTAGACAATATTTGTATTCAAACTCATAGTTTATGTTTTTGTCGTATTGTATACGGCATACGCTTGTATTTGAATTCTGTACCATGTATCTGACGACCCAAGATGGGTGATGTATACCTAATTTTGGGGGCGTCACAGTTGGTATCAAAGCTTAGGGATATGATCTTTAGCTAAGATGTGAGACTAGAACTAGGAAGGGAGAGACGAGAAATTCCTTCGCTAGTATGACCTACCTAAGTTTATTTGGTATTTAATTGGTTGGTCAAAGTATATGGATAATATGTTATATGTTAATGAACCTTTGTTTTGTGGCAGTATCTGAAAATGGCATTCGAGAATGTTGAAAATAGCAATGGAGCACAAGAGACAGTTGAGTTTCCACATATCAATAATCAGGATAATGTGCATCAGGAAGGCCACAATCCTCATGCAAACAACAACACTGACCAAATGATGAATGATGGATTGTTCAGAGGCTTTATGCAATTCATGCAACATCAGGCGAGAACGACTCCTGTCCAAAATGTAGGTGGAAACACTGGAAACTCTCGGATGGTCACTGCTAAACAGTTCAAGGAGCTGGGACCACCGAAGTTTATAGGATAGCCAAAACCACTTAAGGCGGAAGCATGGATAAAACAGATCACCAAGATATTTGATGTCTTGGGATGCTCTGAGGAGCAAAAGGTTCCCTTCGCCACCTTCATGTTGGGTGAAGAGGCAGATTACTGGTGAGAATTTGTAAAACGTACCCAGCCTGACGCACTCAAGATGTCTTGGGAGAAGTTCCAAGAGCTATTCAACGACAAGTACTTTCCCGAAAGTATTCGTCACATGAAAGATGTGGAGTTTATCAAATTGGAACAAAACAATATGACCGTGTCGCAATACGAGGCTAAATTTGCGGAGTTATCCCGGTTTGCATCCCATTTGGTAGATAATGAGGAGCGAATGACGCGAATATTTTTAAGAGGTTTGAAGGAGATACGTCAATATCTTATTTCTCATAAATTGTGTTTGTACTCAGATGTTGTAAATATGGCTCAGTTATTGGAGCGCGGTAACGAGTCAACGCAACTAAGAGAAAACAAAGCGGCAAAGCATGAAAATACCCGGTGGTATCAGTCATCGAAATGGCGACAACAAACGCGTGGGAGGAATCAACATGCCGAAATGGTAACCACTTCGGTGGTAATCATGGCCAAGACAAGTAAAATGGACATTTCAAGAAGAGGAGATTCAACAATGATGGAAAGGCGCCAAGACCAACACCCATTGTTAAGGAAGGAGAAGCGACCACCTATCATATGCTTCAAATGCGGAGGAGAGGACACATCACCCAAATCAGCTGGCGATGTCAGTCAAAGCATGTTATAATTGTGGAAGAGAAGGTCACCTAGCCCGATTTTGTCGTTCATCAAGAAAAGTTCAACTAGGATGGAGGCACCAAAGGTCCGTCTAGAAAAGTCAAAGCCAGAAGGCAGTCTGGAGAAGCGTTTGTTGTGACATCCCAGAAAGTAAGGAACCCGAACGAGGTCATCACGGGTAAGCTTATCATAAACTCTAGAAAAGTTTATACCTTATTTGATATCGGTTCTACCCATTCTTTTATTTCTCCTACTTGCGCTAAACGTTTAAATTTGACTCCGGAGAAATTGGACTTTGACTTATCTGTTGAAACTCCATTGGGAGAAACCTTCATTACATCCACTGTTTATAAGTCTTGTTTAGTTCAAATCGGCACCCGCACGTTACCTGTCGATCTTATTTCATTGAAAATACTTGCATTTGATGTAATTCTAGGGATTGATTGGTTAACTACACATCATGCAAAAATTGATTATTTTCGTAGGGTTGTTAGCTTTCATATTCCTAACCAACCTATTATACGAATTCAAGCAACCAAACCATTAAAATCAATCACTGTCATCTCAAGCCATAAAACTATTCGTTTATTGAAAAACGGATGTCAAGTTTTCTTAGCTCATGTCACAGATCTAAACAAAATGCGCCGCTTTTTGAATGATATTTCTATTGTTAATGAATTTCCGACGTATTCTCGAAGAACTTCTGGCCTACCCCAGAGCATGAAATTGAATTTTGTATCGACCTTGAACCCAGACAAAACCCATTTCCAAAGCCCCATATCGAATGGCTCTATTGAACTTCGAGGGGTTAAAGACCCAACCGCAGGAATTGTTAGACATTGGCTTTATTAAATCTAGTACTTCTCCTTGGGGTGCTCCCTGCATTATTTATGAAGAAGAAAAATGGGAGTATGCGACTTTGTATTGATTATCGGAGTTGAATCATGTCACCATCAAAAATAGGTACCCATTGCCACGTATTGATGATCTGTTTGACCGATTGCAAGGAGCCAAATTCTTTTTAAAGATTGATCTTCGTCTTAGAATATCACCAGTTGAAGATTAGAACCAGATGACATTCCAAAGACTTTCGAAGACTCGTCTGGGCATTATGAATTCCTAGTCATGTCTTTTGGATTGACTAATGCTCTCGATGCCTTCTTCTGGATATAATGAACCGAGTATTCAAGGAATATTTGGATCACTTTGTGGTCGTCTTTATTGATGACATCCTTATTTATTCCAAAAGCCGTGAAGATCATGAGTAACACTTGAGGCTGATACTCCAAAAGCTTCGTGAATATAAGTTTTATGTCAAGTTGAAGAAATGCGAGTTCTGGCTTGAGGAAGTAGCATTCCTTGGGAACGTGGTATCAAGTCATGGAATATCTGTTAACCCAGCAAAGATTGAAGCTATTCAAAGTGGGAGCAACCTAAATCAAATGATCAGAAAGACGTAGCTTTCTGGCTTAATCGGTTATTATCGAAGATTCGTAGAAGGGTATTCTCGAATCGCCACTCCACTAACTCAGCTGACTCGGAAAGATACAAAGTTCGGTTGGAGCGAGGAATGTGAGAAGAGTTTTCAAGAACTCAAGAGAGACTCATTTCAAAGACTGCTCGACAATACCATCTGGTTCGGAGGGATTTGTCATCTATAGTGATGCTTCGGGCAAAGGATTAGGATGTGTTCTCATGCAACATGGGAAAGTCATAGCCTATGCCTCACGACAACTCAAAGAATATGAGAGGAATTATCCTACTCATGACCTAGAGTTAGCAGCTGTGGTCTTCGCACTTAAAATATGGAGGCATTACTTGTATGGGGAGAAGGTGGAGATCTTTACGGATCATAAAAGCCTCAAATATTTCTTCACTCAAAAGGAACTCAACATGCGACAACGACGTTGTCTTGAACTGTTGAAAGATTATGATCATACCATCCAATACCATCCTGGAAAAGCGAACGTGGTAGCTGACGCATTGAGTAGAAGATCATATGCAAGTATGAGTACGATATTGTCAACACAAAGGCCCATTTTGTGTGACTTGCAAAGGATGGAGATAGAGTTAAAGACTCCAGGGACCCATGTGATGATGGCGAATATATGAGTAGAACCGACTTTAATTGATAAAGTTAAAGTCGCATTCAAGCTCTGAACTGGAGTCGATGCGTATGAGGAAGAAAGTGCAAGAAGGTGCTATGCCGGAAGCAAAAATCGATGAAGAAGGAATACTTCGAGTCAACTCCAGACATTGTGTTCCTAACGACCCTGATTTAAAGTATAAAATCATGATGGAGGCGCACAACACACCGTTCACAATCCATATTGGGAGTACCAAAATGTATCATGATCTTCGACATACATTTTGGTGGGGCAATATAAAGAGAGAGATAGCGCTGTTTATCTTAAGGTATCTAACGTGTCAACGAGTCAAGGCGGAGCATCAAGTACCAAAAGGTCTATTTCAACCACTTGAAATTCCAAAATGGAAGTGGGAGCACATTACCATGGATTTCATTACCGGTCTTCCTAAGGTTTCTCAAGGTATAGATGCGATTTGGGTCATTGTTGATAGATTGACCAAGTCTGCTCATTTCTTACCAATACGAGAAACTTATACACTTGAACGTCTTGCTCGTATGTACATAAACGAGATTGTAAAACTGCATGGTATGCTAGTATCCATAGTTTCTGATCGAGACCCAAGATTCACTTCACGATTTTGGGTTAGTTTGCAGAAAGCTATGGGCACATATTTACGATTTAGCTCGGCATATCATCCTCGATTTGGACGGACGAATCGGAGGGACTATTCAAACTCTTCAAGATCTATTAAGACTCTGTGTCCTTGATTTCAAAGGAAGTTGGGACAAGTTCTTACCATTGGTGGAGTTTTCCACAACAACAAAGCTTATCAAGCAAGTATTAGCATGGCTCCATTCGAGCGTTGTATGGAAGAAAAATGTCGTTCTCCGGTATCTTTGGGATGAGGTGGGTGAAGCAACGTTGTTGGGACCGTGAGTTGGTAATACGTATGACTACGGAAAAGATTCAAACGATCCCAAGAATGTATAAAAACCTCACAAGAACGACAAAAGAGTTATGCCGATCTTCATCGAAAGGACGTGGAATTCGATATAGGAGATCATGTGTTGTTGCGTGTTGCTCCATTGAATGGATTTACGAGATTTGGAAAGAGAGGAAAGCTCAATCCTTGATTCATCTACCCATTTTAATCCTTGATCGAGTAGGAACTGTGGCCTATAGACTCGCCACCGCCAAGTATGTCTCGTGTTCATAACGTTTTCACATATCCATGTTACGTAAATATGTGGAAGACCGAATCACATTATTGAGTTAGAATCGGACGAAATAATGCGGCGATTTTACGTATGAAGAGGTTCTGTTCAAATCTTGGATAAAAAGGAACATATTCTACGCACCAAGGTTATACCTCAAGTCAAAGTTTTGTGGAGAAACCACGATGTTGAGGAAATGACTTGGGAGTTAGAATGCGAAATGAAATCAAGGTATCCTTACCTCTTCGACATACCAGTGCACGTATTCTAATTTTGAGGCTTAAATTTCATAAGATGGGGAGATTGTAAACCCCAACTTTTTGAATAAAGATGAATTTTCCATAAATATTATTTTTGAATATTATGGAGTGAAATTGATATAATGTTATAGTTGTGGGTAATATTTATAAATTTTGCATAGTATGCAAGTTGTTATATTCGATTGGTGGGGAATATTCATTTTAGCGAGGAATATTCGCATAACAACTACAAGAATCATTGGTGGACCCCACAATGTAATTCATTATCGGATTAAGAAAACGACAAAAATATTTTTATGAAAATAATCTACAGAAGTTTTACCGTTGATATCTTTGTTGAACTACTTCGGTAGTAAAAAAAGTACGATGAATACGCTGTGGTTGTAAGTAAGAAGACATGATATTGATTATTATTGCCAAGCTTTAAGAAAGTCACTCAATTTTGCTTATTTTATTGACCCCATTTACCTATTTTTCAAAATAATTGGTAGAAAATTATTTTATATAATTAGGTGGGCGCCCACTGTGGGGCCCATGTTTGAAATTAAATAGGAAGTTGTTCGATGTTTTCCACAGGGAGTTGTTTTATTTGATAGGTAATGTAATGTTAATATATATATATATATATATATATATATATATATATATATATATGATGCTTGATTTTGGAAACGTGGGGGAGTATAATTATTATGACTTTATTGACAAAGTGGGAGGGAAGTTCAATTATTATTAGTTTTTATATATATATATATATATATATATATATATATTATATTTTATTTAAAAGATTTTGCTTTTAAATATGGACCGTCGATTAAAGTAAATCAACTGGATCGTTCATGGATTAGTTCTTATGCATTCTATTTTTCTATAAATGTAAGCTCATTCCTTCATTATTTTCTTATTTAATTCATTGAAACTTTAAAGAGAAAATTATAGAGAAAAAGAAGAAAAGTTTTCTCGCTACTTAACTACTCTTATATTAGGTTCTTTTTACGGTAAGGGTGTTATTCTTTCTTATTCATGAAGAGAATGTTGTTATTTCATTGCTTATTATTTCGATGGAATAACTTGTATCTGATGCTCACCTATATACTTGGTGACATTCTTCTATTATTCATTGGAACATCCCATCGTAGTTTTTTACAGGAATTGGTTCCGCTTTTTATTATTATTCATTGGAACATCCTGTCATGCAATGCGTTTTACATCGGACTCGGTTCCGTCTTTTATTATTACATTGGAACATCTCTTGCTTGGCAAATTTTGTCCGAATTCGTTCCGTTATTATTATTCTGTTGGAATGACCTGTCTATCTGCAAATACCGCATGCATGGTGATTTCTTTTGTTATTCCATTCTTTATTATACTCAGTTGGTTAAAGTTTTGACTTCTATACTCCATGAAATTAGTAGAATATCCTTGATATTTGTGCTTCATCCAGTATCTTTTCATGGAAATATTCTTATGATCATTCTTGAATTTTAATCTACAAAGTAGTATCATGTTGACAATTTGGACATAATTAGTTCCTGAATAAATTAATTCTTAAACTTGTTTTATTGAATTCTTATATCATTGTCATCATCCTTATATTTATATTTTTTGAAAGTCATCTGTGGCCTGTAGTGCATAAATGGACTTGGTATGATTATGACCAGGGATTATTCGGTGTAATCATGACCGTAATATTACAAATGATGTGGTAAAAGTCCTCATTGGCCCGTAATGCATTGATGGACAGTTGTTGGCATGATCATGACCATTAATGAATACACAAATATTCTTGGCCCGTAGTACATGGATAATTATGGTCGCGTGATACTAAAAGAATATCATCGTCAGTAGTAGTGCAAGGGTGATTCGATGATGTGGAATATTTATTGTCGAGTCTCAAATGATAAAAGTGATGAAAAACCTTTTAAATCATAAAAGATAGTAGATTTTATTTTCTATTTGACTCTTTTAATGGATTGTTTGTTTTACTGCAGATTAAACTTGATGTCTATTATATTTTATCGCTTTAACATTGTTGGAGACTAATGATAATTTATTTCGCATTATCTTAGTCATAATATTTCTTCTTTGGGCTAGTTGAGCTCACCTTTCTTTCACCGTTTCTCTTCAGGAAATGAGAATATAATTTGGGACGAGTCTGGGAAGCGGAGTGATGGTCCAGAGGATAAGATTAGTAGTCCTCACTATTACGTGAAATAGTGTGATAATAATTGTAATGAGGACTCCTTTTGAGTTTGTATAATCTCTAGTAGACAATATTTGTATTCAAACTCACAGTTTATGTTTTGTCGTATTGTACCACTGACAGTTGTATTAGTAAGTTGTATTTGAATTACGTATCATGTATGTCTGGCACCCAAGATGGGTGATGTATACCTAATTTTGGGGGCGTCACACTAACACTTTATACAAATGTTACCAATTCAGTTTTATTGGGTTACCAATTAATTAAAAAAAATTATTTTTTTTTTTTTTTTATAATGCATTGTAGTAGACAAACCTTAATACAAAGGTAACCAATTCAGCTTTTATTGGTTACTAATTAATTATAAAAAATCTATTATAGATTTTTTTTTTCATAATCTTGATTGGTAGCCAAACTTTAACTACAAATGTAACCAACAAAAACTAAAATTGTTACCTTTAAAAGTTTTGGTTACCAATGCAGACCGAAATTTCTATCGTTACCCGTAAAAACTAAAATGGTTACCTTTGTATAATTATTTGGATGCCAATCGCACTAAAATTTATCTTTTTCTCCTTTTAATTTTTGGACTAAATCAACCTTCATTATAATGGCATTGTAGTAGCGGCATCCATGGTGTCAAGTTTACGACGTCCATGGTGAAGTCGGGAAGATGGCTAAGCGCCCATGGTGTTGAAAGCGGCGAAGGGGAGAAGGAAGATGATGTTGCCAAACTTTGAATATTCGAATTTTAATTATTATTTTTGAATTTGAATTTGTTTTGTTTGTTAGATCTAAGATATTTGAATATGAATTATTAATTATGCTAGTTATTTCTCCTTGATTTTAGGTTTCCTTATTATTATGAATTGAATCCTATACTAATTCCCTAAATTAAAGAATCATAATTGCACTAATATTGTAAATAAATATAGAAAGTATATTAATTATATAATTTTTTTATGAGTGCACTAATAGTGTAATTATTTTTTAAATATTATATACTTATTTAAAGGACCCTTCATTTAACCTGGTTGTTGGGGCAAATTTTGTGGGCCTAAATAATTTGGTGGGCAATGTTACGTGACAAATTGTTTATTTGACTTTTGAGCACTCTAAATTAACTTGTAATTTTCATACCCAACTTAACTTCTTATTTTTAAGGAAATTAAATTCAATCAAATCATAAGAATTGTAGTTATAATAAAATTTTACATAAAGACTCATAATATTAAGGAGGTATGATCAATTATAAATATAGATTTTAGGTACCTCACATAATATTTACTTCCTTCATTCCTTAATATAGGTCATTTTAGGGTTGTGCACAAGTATTAAGATAATGATTGTATAGCATTAACTATAATATCAATTGTCTATATTGCCCTTGTATTGGAAGAAGAGATTGTTATTTATTGGACAAAAAATAGTGAGAGAACCAAAGTTGCATTTAATATTTGGGGTAATATTGAAAACTAAGCAATTAATGCTTAATTGAAATTCTCAAACAACTTATATTAAGGAACAAAAATATTTCTCTAAAACGACTTATATTAAAGAGCGGAGGGAGTACTTTTTTAGCATGTACTGATTTTCACACTGATGCTATCTCTCTGCGTCTCCGATCGTCAAACTTTTTGAAGGCCCCGACCGTCAAGTTTTTGGACGTACTCACGCGTGATAATTTGTTCACTATATAAGTTGGGAATTATTATTTTTACAATAAAAGTGTCGCTATAGATTCTATAACGACGGTTTTTACCGTGGCTTTACATCTACAACGATATTTTTGTTATAGAAATAACAAAAAATATTGTGAAATTAATAATTACCTATCAGTTTCTCGCTCGTTATTTGATAATTTTACCAATGGATAGATTTTGACTTTAAAACTTGTGAATACCGCTACATGCAAGTAACTAGACGATGGGTTTTTAACTCCCTCCTCACCTCACCCTCCTTATGTGAAGTAATGTTACCTAACTAAACAAGTAACTGGTGTCATACGTACTGCGTGTATTAATTATGTAAATTAAAATTAAAAAAAATTAAATATTAAAAGTTAAATAGAAAATTACTATTAATTTAATATATAAAAGATAAAATACTAAGATAACTAAATTTATAAGGGCAAAATAAAAATAAAATAATGTGACACATTTATATCGATAAGACTAACAGCTCTAGAGAACCACTTTATAAGATAGATAAATAATAACTTAATAGATTTCGTGGTATAATTCATTTATATTTTGTTTTGAAAAAATTAGATAATTTTTATCTAATTATTTTATTTTAATTATATTTTTTGCATCCGCGCGTCCAGCCTCGTTATTATTTATCGATCCCTATTTCAACCGCTTGAACACCACTTCATATACTCATCTACGTAGCTCCACTCCTTTATTTAATTTTGATTACCGCAATATAGAAAATCTTTTATATATTCCCTAGTTTACGTTAAAATTAAGTCGAATTTTGAAATACTTAAATGGGCATTTATATCTGTTGGCCAAGCGAACGGAATTTATTGTAAATTTTTTAAAATAATTACAATAGTAAGGATATAGTATTAAAAAGGTTATATATATATAACTTGAAGATGTTAACCTCAAATATATATTTTAACATTTAAAAGAAAAGGTGAATTAAAACCATGTAAGAAGAATTATGTTAGTTTTTTGCTTTATTGATGAAGTGGTTACACATCATCAACTCCTATGGGGAAAAAAAATTGTGACAATTTATTAAGTTTTCTATAATTTATTTTAATTTTAATTTTTTTTGGTACCATTAAGATACAATTTTTTAAAACATTTTTTTGGAGAGGGTATTTTGATAATAAAACCACTCGCTCCACTGCCGATACTATGGGTCAGATTCTGTATGTTTTTTTTATAACTGTGCAGTTAAATTTTATATGTTACTATATATATATGTAGAAAATATTTTAAATATTTCATTCCGTCTTCTATTTTATTCTTTCAATCTAAACGTAACATAAATAATCGTATATGTCCTTAATGCATCCGCATTTGCGTAACCTCAATCGTTGTAGTCATCTTCATATTTTATTACTAATACAAAGATTATAGATTTTCATAAGACTCGTCTTGAGATCTTCACATAATTAGTGCATAATTAATTTCATGTTCTAAAATTAGAGCTATATATGGTACGTAAAACGACTAATGGCATGCATTTGGTTGCTGGGAAAAAGTGAATAAATTAACAGAAATCTACAGTTGATCTGTGATTCCGCTTTATTTGCTGAAATCAACGAGCTGCAGACTAGTTTAGGGTTGCCAATGGTTTTTCTTCCACATTAGGAGTTTTTCAAGACAATGTCCGCAATTATACAAACACTCTACAACTCAACAAATAATTGAGAAATCAATTTCAATTCGTCCTAACTCTCATCATCTCTCCACGTCATCCAAACACTGTTTTTTAATTAAAAAACAAAATAATATTAAAATAAAATGATTTCACTTGCTTTCTTTTTATTTACAAAAATATCACCCGCGGCCCCACTTCTTTTTTAAAAAAATCTCCAAAACGACGTAGTTTTAATAAAATAGTACTACTATTTAAGAGAGTACTATTTCAGAAGAGTGTACATATATATATACGTATCCGCCTCTCTAAGCGTAACCATGTAGAAATGAGCCCAAAAACGAATCCCATTATATATGACGGTTTATAGCATAGAAAAGTGACGGATAAAACCGTCGTTATAGTCGGTTCGCTGGAAAGAGCCAGCCTATATGTATATATATATAAGTACACTCTTATAGTAATTGTTTTCATGAAATTTAACACTTTAAGTAATAGTTAAACAATTTTGTTTTAACAATAACAATCTGCCTTTAATTTTGTACAAGTTGTAAATATACACAATTCTTCTTTTTATGGTGTAAAGTTTAAAGTAAGAAGGAATGACAATGTTCTTAAATAAGACCTATACAAAATGATTGTGGGTGCATTTAAAAAAGTAGCAGACTAGCAGCTGGTTTTAAGTAAGTTTCTTTCAAGGGGCTTCTTTCTTTTCCTCAATTCATATTCGGAATGTTTCACAGTCCTTAGGCGGTTCGGCCAGCAGTAGGGTTTGGGTCTGAAATCTGGTTGTTTACCCATTTTTGGAAACCCAACTAGCTAAGCTAGGTGGTCATGAGGGCCACATCTCTCCATGTCATGCAAAGTATCCAAACACTGTAGAACGCGTGGCAAAAAGCCAGCTGGCAAAGACTGTTACGTTGACGGCAAAGACGGCGGCGTATGAGGGTGGTGGGTGGTGGGGACGTGTGGGTCCACGTGGTAGTGGATCCCCCTCTGGATATAGGAGTTTAGGTGTTGGGTCCATTTCAAGAAAAAAAGATGGTAAATCAAAAATAAAGAAAGATGGGTCCCAATTGCATAGTTTTGTCCGTTAGTATCCGTTTGTGACTATAAAACGACCCAAACTGCCTCAATATCTTTCACATCCTCACTCTCTCACTCACTCCCATTTCCATAAATCTCTGCGACACATTTTCTGGTTCTTAAGTTCTGTTTGTTTTGTTTTGGTATAATCTTAAAACCCATTTTAGGCCTTCCTCATTTGCTTCCCAAAGCTTCCAAGACAGAGCACTCTGTTTTCCCCCTGTTTCTTTTGTTTCCACTACAATCAAACACCACCTCTGAATTCTTCACATTATTATAGGTACTAATTGTAATCTTACTACTCTCAAATGGGTTTGTTTTCGTTTTTGGATATATGGACTTAATGGAAGTTATTTATTCTGACGAAATGATTTTTCTTGGTTTCCTTTTTTGTAGAAAGTTTTATTCAAGAAAAATGACTAAGAAGAATGTGGTAGTTTCCGATAATAAATCGGGTATCGAGATGGCAATAACGGTGGCGGTGTCGAACTCGTCTATTTTCACGACGGCGGCACAGAAGCCACCGGCGGTGCCAGGCGGTTACATCACCATTTCAAGGAATAAGCTGCTCCAGAATATAGATATCAATGGAGGAGCAAGAATTAACTCCTGGGTTGACTCTATGAGAGCTTCTTCTCCTACTCATCACAAATCCATACCTTCACTTGCTGAAGATCATAGCTCTTGGATGGTAATTATATGAAGTTCATTTATTTTTCTTCTCTGTGTATTTATTTTCTTCTCTTCTCTTTTGGCTAATAACTCTGTAAAAATAATAAATGCAACAGCTTCACCACCCCTCAGCTCTGGATATGTTCGAGCAGATAACAAAGGCTTCAAAAGGGAAGCAAATAGTGATGTTTCTTGATTATGATGGCACCCTTTCACCTATTGTTGATGACCCAGATCGTGCTTTCATGTCTGATCCGGTTAGCTCTTCTCTGTGATCATTCCTATAACTCATATATATACACGAAAAATAATCAATAATCACAGTCAGAAAATAACCAACATCCAACATATTATATGTGAGACGTTAAGTTGGCATATAATTAATATGTTCCAAGTTGGCTAATAACTAACGCTGGATTATGAATCATGCCGATATAAATACAAGCACTAATCTTTTTGTAATTTACAAAATTAATCACAGATGAGAGCAACGGTGAGAAAACTTGCTAGATATTTTCCCACCGCTATAGTGAGTGGAAGATGCAGAGACAAGGTATTTTTTATTGTTAATTTTATTTTTATTTTTCTTTTCATATTTAAAGCTAGTTACTTTGCTTTGCTGTAATGCATTTATTTTTGATACCAACACTAGTAATTAAAGCTTTGTGCTTTGATTATATATAGGTGTATAGTTTTGTACGGTTAGCAGAGTTGTACTATGCCGGAAGCCATGGCATGGACATAAAAGGACCATCAAAAGGTTCAAAATACAAAAAAGTGAGTAATTAGTTAATTACATACATGTACTCTCACTTATTACTTAATTATATTTGCCTTTTAACAAACTTTCTTAATCAAAATTAATTAGCATGTTTATAATATTCTAATTTTTAGTTTAAATTTCCCTGTTTGAAATATCCAGACTGCTCAATCTCTTCTCTGCCAACCAGCCAGTGAATTTCTTCCGATGATCGATGAGGTTAGTTTTATTTCCTAATTTTGAAAGGGTTTGTGTTAAATATATGTATTTTTTTATATAAAAAAATCATTTAATTTTAATTTTCAGGTTTACAAAATATTGTTGGAGAAAACAAAATATACCCCAGGTGCTAAGGTGGAGAATAACAAGTTCTGTCTTTCTGTGCATTTTCGTTGTGTTGAGGAGAAGGTAGTATAATCCAGTCTCATTATTTATTTTACACACACACACACACACACATATATATATATATATATATAAATGTTTTAATGTGTAGTATTTATTTTTTAACTAATTATTAATACAAGAATTAAAATTTTATTATAAGCATTATGTTATACCATGCATGGTACGTGGCCCTTTGTTTACTTCCTCTAAATGGACCAATCAAGGTTTAAAATAATGTTTAAATATAGTTAATGTATCTTAATTAAACAAACTTAACTAAAACTTGACTAATTAATTACTATTATGCATGTAAATACAGAAATGGAGTGAACTGGCACAACAAGTTCGGTCAGTTTTGAAGGAGTACCCAAAGCTTCGATTGACCCAAGGAAGGAAGGTGAGACGTGGCACTCAATTATTGTTCATAAAGTATATATTAATGTATTTTTATATTAGTTTGTTTTGTCATTTTAATTTGGGTTTAACTTGAGAGATGTCTCATTAGTTTTATTTTTTGTTATTGTTAATTAATCACAGGTATTAGAGATCCGTCCTACCATTAAATGGGACAAGGGGAAGGCTCTTGAGTTTTTGCTGGAGTCACTTGGTGAGTTTGATGATTCATTAAATCATATATTAAAATATTACGCTCAATATGTCGAATTCATTGTATGTCAATTTAACAAAAATAATATTTTATAAATAAAGAATTGATATTAACAAAATAAAAAGTTAAGACTAAAAAATTGTTATTATTAAAGTAAGATAAAAAATCGTAACATGAATTATTAAGAGTATATTTGTTCAAATAAAAATAATTACATTGTTGACTCACGTACTTTTTATCTAGTTAATATATACATAACACATCCCAATAATTAACTTTGTGAGTTTTTATTATTTTCACAGGTTTAATAGGTAACCTACTCAGTATATGAATAAAGTAATATTTTTGTATAATAATATGAATTAAGTTACTTTATTTGGGTGTTGGAATATATGTAAACCCGAACTTGGTATGAGGAAAAGTTTAAAAGAAGCCACCATACTTAATTATTTGATTAATAAACTAACTTAATTTCCATGAGAATGATTTTGTAATTAACATAAACTAAATGGTTACTAATTACTTTTTAAATAAATAATTTTTGCTACAGGGTACGCAAATTGTACTGATGTGTTTCCTGTTTACATTGGTGATGATAGAACTGATGAAGATGCGTTTATGGTATCCAATGCTACTGTTTAATTATGTCTTGATAATTTTGTTTAACTAATTTGTACTTGTGATTAATTAATTGCTGCGAGTTCATTGTGCTATATAGGTATTGAGAGATAGAGGGCAAGGTTTTGGCATTCTTGTCTCCAAAATTCCAAAGGAGACAAATGCATCTTATTCTTTACAAGAACCATCTGAGGTATGCACAATATTACAAATGAGATACAGATTAGGACATACATGCATATATATATATATATATCCAAATAACCTGGAGAATGAATGATTTGGTTATATAATGATCGCTTTTTCCGTCATTATAAGATAAAAAATCGCTTTTCTATGCTATAGCGATAAAAAAAATCGTCATTTATAGCTTTTTTTAGATTTTATTCATTTTTTCAGGTTATTTGGAAATGATGAACCGATGATATATATATATGGAATTAGTGTAATCTTTCTATGCTTTTAATTTTCCCCAAAATTTACTTATATTTTTGCTTAATTTATAACAGGTAATGGAATTTTTACGACGATTGGTAGAGTGGAAGAGATTATCCTTAAGACGACAATTTAGAATGCAAAGACGGTTTGAAGGGGTAAAAATATTCCTACCCAACTGATAATTTATGTCTATGCTAGGGAGGGTGGATGGATGCAATTATTATATATAACATCTTGTTTAAAGAAAAACAAGAGGGAAAAAAAGAAAAAAGAAAAAAAAAAAAGGGAATAAAGAATAAAGAATTAGAGAGAGACTGCCTTTCCCTACGTTTTAAAGTCTTGTACATTTGTAACTACTCATGTACAAGGGGAAATGTTTGTAATTTGCTATGTCTAAATGAAAGAATGGAATTCTGGTTTTCCACATTCCTTTCTCTTCGTACCTTGAGATTTCTGGAGGGCATTAAGATTTTCAATAGAATTAATCTAAACCTCAAGAAATTTAAAAAAAAAATGAACTTAATTGTTGTTTAAATTTTCTTAATTTTTTGTTCAATGGCAATAAAGAACTTTTATTGGTAAAATTAATGTGGCTTCCAGAACACGCCTTTCTACATATCTCTTCTCTCATGCCCATAAAATTTAAACCAGTCCTTTTTGGGGGACATTTTCTAGTGATATTTTTTTTTGGCTTTTTTTTTTTTTTTTTTTTTTTTGTAGTTTCTCTCAAAAAATGTATAGTATTTATTATAATTGGAATTTTTGTAAAAAATAGTAATTTAGGTGTAATTTAGATACATTCAAGAAACAGATCTAAATTACACATAAATCACTATTTTTTACAAAAATTCCAATTGTAATTTATACTATAAATTTTTTGAGAGGTATTACAAAAAAAATATCACTAGAAAATGTCCCCCAAGACTTTCCCAATTTAAACATATATGAAAAAAAAATGTATGTCTGTGGTCAAATGACTATGACGATAATTTTTAAGTTACAAATGGTGGATCATCGTCATCATAAAGAAAAAAACTCATCGTGATAACCCGATTGCAGCTCAACAGGGACTCTTTTGTGTTACTTTTTATGTCCCCCTACTTTTGTTGATGAACTTAATTATGTCTTTTGATTCTGAAGGGAGAACCACCCCTTGTGTGGTTATAAACTTTTAATTTTGTGTGCTCAAAAGTAAAATTTTATATATATATATATATATATATATATATATATATATATGGGATCCAATTCAATTCATGACAATCCATTGTCGATCACTATTCATAACAACCAAGTTGCAACAATATATAGCGGCTTGCTTCTTATTTTGGATTATATTATAAAAAAATAAGACCGCTACATGATGTAGCGGCTTTGCATGTTTTTGTTTGGTCACTTATTAAGCTTCTATTCATGTCATTTTATTAAGTTTTGTTTTTGTTTAGTCATTTTATTAAGCTTCAATTCATGTATTATTATTATTATTATTATTATTATTATTATTATTTTTATTAATCGAATTATATTATAAAAAAATAAGACTGCTAGCGGCTTTTCCATATTGAAAGAACTGAAGTCTTTCTCCTTTGAGCTCTTCTCTCAATTTACTTGAAGGGGTTAGGTAATTATTATTATTATTATAAAAATATGACCGCTTCATGGTGTAGCGGCTCTACACTTGCTGCACTGAATATTATGGTACTTGATTTGCCAAGATATGGAAAAAGAGAAAGAAGACCACCCCTAACCCCTTCAAGTAAATTGATTGAAGAGCTCAAAGGAGAAGACTTCAGTTCTTTTAATATGAAAAAGCCGCTACACTATGTAGCGGTCTTATTTTTTTTATAATATAATCCGATTAATAATAATAATAATAATAATAATAATAATAATAATAATATATGAATAGAAGCTTAATTAAGTGACTAAACAAAAACAAAGCTTAATAAAATGACATGAATACAAGCTTAATAAAGTGATCAAACAAAAACATGCGAAGCCGCTACATCATGTAACGGTCTTATTTAATTATAATATAATCCAAAGTGAGCGAAACTCACTGAGGGCTGCAGGGGGCCATGGCCCCCCCCAAGATCTGAATTTTTTTTTTGTTACTACTTGCTAACTGCTAAGTAATATGAACAAAATTTTTATTGTTTAAGGTCTGGCCCATTGGCCCACTAACTCTACTATATTATTTAATTATTTTCAATACATGCTTGCTTGTCTGTCTATTTCTCACGCTTCTCTCTATTTCTCCCTCTAGGCCTCTATTATGTCTTGAGTCTTGACTGCCGATTGTCGAAATCTCGAAAAACGAAAATCTAATATTTTCTAATGTGGCACATGCATGACGATTCAAATCAAGGCTGAAGGCTCCAATATTCTTCCCTCAGAATCTCTGTTAGTCATCCACACCACACACATATACATACATATTTTTATAATCAATTTCTTGTGCCTGTTTGCAATAGTTAGGGTTTTGAATTTTTGATGTCTCATGTCTGTCTGTGAGTCTGTCAGTGATGATGGGTTAAATTGATTCAAGGATTTATCAGTACAAAATTACAGAATTACTAGTAGTCAAAAGAAACGGCCTTTAATTAAGAATTTGAAAATAAGATTATGTTCATTAGAGACTAGTCCATGCATTGCTTCTCGTCAATCAAGAAATGAGTTTAATTGGAATCAAAATCCCCAAAAAAATAAATGTATTGAGTTGAATGGAAACATAATTGGTCAAATAGCTAGCTAGGGTACTAGTATACTACTACCATTTTACTTTCACACTGAATTAAGATTAGCTCTTCTTAATTATTGGAATTTAGTACTAGTAGTATAACAACACATGCACTTGTTTTGACTAAAATATCCTTCGTTAACCAAAATATTTATTGCTCATTTTTAACTTTTTAAGGAAAAATTCATCCGTTGTAAAAAAAAACAATAAAAGTAAATTAAATAAAGTTTAAATTTAAAAATTATAATAAAATTCTCAATAAGTTAATTCTCGTTATGTTATTAATTCCGCATTTGTTAGTTTGTTGGGTTAATTCTGCATTTCATTCACATAGTTTGTTTTGTAAATTTGCAGTTCATCAATCTAAACTAATGGTAATGGAGTTGTTCTTTCCACCCTCTATTTCTGTCTCTCTTCATCGGTCCCTAAAGCAAATGCAATAAACTCAAGGTTTGGAACAGATTTATAATGTTACATCTCTTTTATATATATCCGCATATATGTACATACAAATATTTATTATCCCCATTCATGGTATCTCATTGAAATGGGTTTTGTTTGAATTTGTGAAAATATTTTCCTCCTTCCAAAACTGATAAAAATTTTCGGAACATATTTCAAGGTGTGTCTTTACAGTAACTTTACATACTCGGATACTCCTTGTCAAATTAAAAAAGAAAAACTCTAATTACAATTAAGCTGATGAAAATTGTTGATAAATGGGTTGTTTGTCCAAATGCCCTGTTGGTTTGTCCCAGTTAAGCTTTCGTCTAATACTCTAATTCTTTAGCAATATGCTGATGTAGTTGAATTTGCATTACTAAAGTTGAATTTTTTATTTTTTGTTTTAGAATCATGGGAAAATCACAAACTATTGATTCATTTTTCAAGAGAAAGCAATCAACTCATGTTGACACATCTCTGCCTACTCCTGAGCCTAATGTTCAAACATCTTTGTCTACCCCTGATCCTAATGTTCAAACATCTTTGTCTACCCCTGAACAAGAACGTCCTCTAAAATCACCAAGAATTGAAGGTAAAGAATGGGACATTAATTATTTGGAGCGTGATCCTGGAAAACGTCTCGAGATATGGAAATGTAGTGATCTACTTGATGAAGTTCGACGAGCTTACATCAATTACGGTCCATTTCAATGCTTTCTTCCAGAGTACCCTTTTTCTGGATCTAAAAAGCATCCTCGCCGCTTTCAATCATCATGGTTCAAGGTATTTCCATCTTGGTTAGAGTATTCCCCTTCAAAGGATGCCGGATTTTGTCTACCTTGCTATCTCTTTAACAAAGAAGGTGTACAACATGGGCAAAATACTTTTTCAAAGGATGGATTTAATAGTTGGAAGAAAGTAAGGGATGGAAAGACTTGTGCATTTTTGAATCATGTGGGAAAAGATCCAAATTCATTACATAAAATTGCTCAAATATCATGCGATGATCTAATGAATCAATCACAACATATTCAAAAAGTTGTTGAGAAACAAACTTCGAACAACGCGGCAAACAATCGGTTGCGACTTAAAGCCTCAATTGATTGGGATTCATTTTATCTTACACTCCAAGGTTTGGCTTTTAAGAGGTCATGATGAAAGCAAAAGTTCCATCAATCGTGGTAATTTTCTTGAATTGATAAGCCTTTTTCTTTGAGTATAATGAAAATGTTGCAAATGTTGTGTTAGATAGGGCTCCTCAAAATGCCTCATATACGTCATCCAAAGTCCAGAAAGAGATTTTAGTTGTTTACTCAATGAAAATCAGAAAGGCAATTTGTGAGGATATCGGTGATGCAAAATTTTGTATTCTTGTTGATGAAGCTCGAGACCAGTCAAAAAGGGAGAAAATGGCTATTGTTATTAGATTTGTTGACAAAGATGGTTTTATTCGGGAGCGTTTTTTTGGTCTCATACATGTACCAGATACGAAGGCGTTAACTCTAAAGAACGAGATATTTTCTACTCTTTCCCGTTATGATCTTGACTTTCACAATATTAGAGGTCAAGGATATGACGGAGCAAGTAATATGCGAGGCGAATGGAATGGGTTACAAGCTCTAGTTGCTAATGAATGTCTGTATGCATATTATATCCATTGTTTTGCTCATCGTTTGCAATTGGCATTAGTTGCAACATCTAGAGAAGTTACTTATGTACATCAATTTTTTTCAAAATTGAGTTTTATTGTAAATATTGTGGGCGCTTCTTGTAAACGTAACGATGAATTAAAAGCTGCTCAATCTTCCGATGTTGCTCATTTGATTTCCACTGAAGAGCTTGAGACTGGGACAGGAATGAATCAAATTGGTACTTTACAAAGGGCTAGAGATACACGATGGGGTCTCACTTAAGGTCTCTTTCTAGCTTGATAAAGATGTTTAGTGCAACTTGTCAGGTTTTATTGAACATCATCGATGATGGAACTTGGGATCAACGTGGAGATGCTGATTCGGCTTACACTTCTTTGACTTCTTTTGAGTTTGTGTTCATCTTGCATCTTATAAAAGCAATTATGGAAATCACTTATATGCTTTCTCAAGCTTTGCAGCGAAAATCTCAAGATATTTTAAATGCTATGCACCTTGTGAAAACCACAAAGAAACTTCTTCAGAAGTTGAGAGATGATGGATGTGATACTTTCATAATAAAGGTGAAGTCTTTTTGTGAACGACATACAATAGATGTCCCAGATTTAGATTCTTTATATGTTGAGAGAAAAGGCCGAGCTCGACATCAACAAGATAAATTTACAGTGATTGAGCATTATCGGATTGATATATTGCGTACTATAATAGACTCTCAACAAAAGAGCTAAATAATAGGTTTAGTGAGCAGTGCGGTGAAGTTACTTGTTCTCGGCTTCTACATTGGATCCTCAAAATGGGCATACGTCTTTCAAAGTATTGATGATATTTGTAAGCTTGTAGATGAATTTTACCCCAAAGACTTCACAGAGAATGAGAAAGAAGACTTAAGGATACAGTTGCAACATTACGAGTTTGATGTACTACAACATCAAGAATTTCAAAATTTGTCCACTATTTCTGATCTCAGTCGATGGTTGGTGAAAACAAGAAAGTCAACAATCTATCCACTAATCGATAGATTGATCAGGCTTGTTCTAACTCTTCCAGTTTCTACTGCAACTATAGAACGTGCATTTTCAGCTATGAGTCTTGTCAAATCTGAACTTCGAAACAACATGGAGGATGAATATTTTACAAATTCTCTTATTGTCTACATTGAAAAGAAATCATGAAACGATTCAAGATGTAATCAATCATAGATGGATTTCGTGATTTGAAAGAACGTCGGGTGCAATTTTGACGAAGATATGTTCTAAAAGACTTTTTTGCTATGTTTTGTTGTCTTTGGTAAAACAAATCTATTACTACATTATCTTTGTTTTAATAAAAATATATTTTGTAATGGTGGAACTTTACTTTTTAATGATGAATATATATTATGTTGTTACAAAAATTCTTGCCCCTACGATCAAATCCTGGTTTCGCCCCTGCATATTGTTGCAACTTGGTTGTCATGAATAGTGATTTGACAATCGATTGCCATGGATTGGATCCCTATATATATATATATATATATGAAATAGAGGAAAAAGTTTCTCTTATAAATTTAAAAGAACTAAATGTATTTCCATGAATGTATATATATATATATATATATATATATATATTGTGACGCCCCAAAATTAGGTATACATCACCCATTTCGAGTCGCGGATACATGGTACAAAATTCAAATACAACTTTATTTATACAACTGTTGTTGGTCATGTCGTAGAATACGACCACAGTTAACTGTGAGTTTTAATACAAATGTATGTAACTCTCATGGTGCCTCGACCACAACCTTACAATGGTACTTTACATAAAAGTATAGTCAAAGACTGTTTTAGAAATTAAAATCTTTGGGAAGTGCTCAAGGAAACCTTCGAACATGGGAGGCCATGCGTCTAGGTTATAATAGATATCATATGGCCACAGAATTATCCTTGGTTGACCCAATAGACCCCAAAGAAAAACGAGAAGATTATTATCATATTCTTTCCAATGGTGAGTCTTCTTTTGACATATAACTATCTCCATTGTCTCCAAGTGAATATTATATTTCAAATAAACTCCAAGATCATATAGGTAGTGCCCGTAGATATACTCAGCAAGTGGATGCGCACAACCCTGTCTTATGATAACACGAGATTGTATGTCATTAGACATCTTGTGTGATAGTGGCA
This sequence comes from Panax ginseng, assembly GCA_020205605.1. Taxonomy (NCBI): domain Eukaryota; kingdom Viridiplantae; phylum Streptophyta; class Magnoliopsida; order Apiales; family Araliaceae; genus Panax; species Panax ginseng. The sequence goes on along the minus strand of CM035148.1, from coordinate 26,258,809 downwards.
AAACACCCTTCCAAAGTTGGGTTCGCTTTCACTCTATTTGATTCACCAAATATAACTACTAAATAATGTATAGAATACAACACACTTTTCTATACTTGTTTTAGGAGAACCTCCATGACTAGAGACCATCGTTCTATTCCCTCGTTATCCACGCTCAACCCAAGAACACTCTTATTTACCCGAAAGAAATTGTGAAGCGTAAAGGGTGAGCACAACTAGCCCAAAGAAAAAGAATATCATGACTAAAGATAATTAAATTATCAATAGCTTTCATCGATAATAAATCGGAGATTTAGAACATATGGTAGATGATAAAACTTTTCAACCATAGTTGCGTAGTGAACTAAGAATCCATTAGAAGAGTCAAATAGACCATCGTGTCTATTATCTTCTCCATGTTAAAAGTCCACCAATAATGTTTTATCCTCGTAACATCAATCAACAATTTCACATCCACAATTATATGAATAACTCATAATCATAATTGTGATTCTCAATTCCTTTTCGCACCGGTGACGAAGATGATTCTCATCACCTATCTTCACACGAAATATCACAAATCATGGTTATACCAAATCACAATTCCTCGCCATAATCATACTAATAAATTCATCTTTGCACTCTGGTGCCAAAGATATACAAATCGTAAAACCAATAATGTTGAGATTCAAACTTAACAAATAATCCACATCATCGAATCACCCCTGCACTACGGCCAAGGATATTCGTTAATATCACATCCATGAATTATCCATGCACTACAGCCAAGGATATTCATTATTATCATATCCATGAATTATCCATGCACTACAGCCAAGGATATTCATTATTATCACATACATGAATTAATATTTCATTGCTGAGACTCAGCTCAATAATTAATTCACATCATCAAATCATCTCTGCACTACAGGCCAAGGATATTCTTTAGTATCACGACCACGAATTATCCATGCACTACGGGCCAAAGATAATCGTGTTTTTATCAACGGTCCTGATCATGCTATAAAATAATTCATCTTTGCACCCTTGGTCGAAGAGAATCCATAGCCATAATCATACCAAAAACTGTCCATCAATGCACTACGGGCCAATGAGGACTTTTACCACGTCATTTGTAACATTACGGCCATGATTATACCGAATAATCCTCGGTCATAATCATACCAAGTCCATCTATGCACCGGACCACGATGACTTTCAACAAAATATAAATATGAGGATGATGACAATGATATAAGAATTCAATAAAACAAGTTTAAGAATTAATTTAACCAAGAACTAATAACGTCTCATTTACTCGTAACTAGATTAATTTCATAAAAAATACCAAATCAATCCCAAAAATTATTCTTTTCTAGGATTTAGCATAATATAGTTCCGTATTGAACATATATTTTTCTTGATATTTTTAAAATTCATTTACTATTTTTCAAAAATCAATTTCTAATTAATTCCTTAAGAAATTAGCTACCTCATGGTTAACTCCAGAAATTCCCAAATCTTGGCAGGATCTTACACATGTTAACGTGAGCTTCCAGTTTAAATTTCATGGTCATCGGAGTTATAGAACTCCGGTTATAGCATTTTTTGTCGAAAAAACCTAAATATTGAAATGGTCATAACTTGCTCATTTTAAGTCGGAATGAGCTCATTTTTGGACAGGAGGTACTTTATACCATATACTTTCATGTCCCAAAAGGCCAGAATTTTCTCATAAATTAAGTGGCCCAAAACAGCCCTTTTAAAATCGTGGCGTAATTTTTTTCATATTTTATAGTTTTTTCGTACTTTGCTAAAAAATCAATTCAAGTCCTAAAATCTACAACACCTTTTCCAATGATTCCACTTGGATAAGTTACAAAACTCATAGACCTAACTCTAGAACTTGACCACACTCAAAAATTCGAAATATAATAGGAGATATGGTCAATTGAATTTCATATTCCATTTTCACCAAAATCTGACTTTTCAACCCTTTGTGATTTCTAAGAAACTTTCATGTTTTTACATAATAACCAACATAACTCATCATTACACTTACTAATATCACATATACCCATGATTTTCATCAGTCCAATGCTTTTATTATGACTTTCATCATAATCCACGTAAACAAATCATTTCCACAATTTAATAAGGAATGAAATACAAAGGATCATTCACCATGCATGTGGTAATCCACATAGACAGGTTATTTCAACAGAATAATAAAGAATGGAATAATAGAAGGATTCACCATGTGTGCGATAGACTGCACAGATAGGTTATTCCCAATAAAATATTAAATAATAGAACCAGGTCCGGCGTAAACGCACAGACAGGATATTCCGACATAATAATAAAGAATGGAATAACAACAGAAATCACCATGCATGTGGTACTTCGCATAGACAGGTTATTTGTGAGACCCCAGATTTTATGAATAAAGTTTTATTCTCTCGAAATATTTTTTTGAATATTATGGTGTGGATTTGATATAATGTTATAGTTATGGGTAGTATTTATAAATTTTTTAAAGTACGCAAGTTGTTATATAATATTCGATTGGTCGGGAAATATTCTTTTTGACAGGGAATAATTCGTACAACTGCACAATCATTGGTGGACCCACAATGGAATTATATTCGGATTGAGAAAACGACAAAAATACTTTTTATGAAAATAACGGCGGAAGTTTTTCGTTAAATTAATCATTGAAACACACCGGTGTTAAAAGTGCTACAAGAATACACGTGGTTGCATAGTAGCACATGGTATTGATTATTGATGCTTACGTGATAAGTCACTCGATTTTGTTGGTATTACTAATGTATTAATCTGAGAAAATCTTTTTATATAAAATGTAATACTTTTATAAAGTTATTCTATAAATAGAATATATTATATTTTATTATGCATAGTGTTGCATAAGTGTCTCGCATAGTATTTTTGCATAGTAAAATCTTTTTATATAAAATAGAATACTTTTATAAAGTTATCTCATTTTATTAGACAATAATTAGAATATATTATATTTTATTATGCATAGTATTTACATAGTGCTCTGCATAGTGTTTGCATAGTAAAATCTTTTATAAAGTTATTCGTTTTATTAGATTATAAATAGAATATATTATATTTTATTTAAAAGATTTTGCTTTAAATATGGACCGTCGATTAAAGTAAATCAATCTGGACTGTTCATGGATTAATTACTTATGCATTCCATTTTCCTAAAATAGAAGCTCATTCCTTCATTATTTTCTTACGAATTCATTTGAACTCGGAGAGAGAAACTATAGAGAGAGACTATAGATAGATAGAAGAAAAGTTTTCTGCTACTTCACTACTCTTATATCAAGTATTATTTTACGGTAAGGGATATTATTCTTTTGTATTCAAGAAGAGAACTTCTATTATTCCATTTCTTTATTGTTCTGTTGGAATAACCTGTATACGCGGGATACCCTATACTTGGTGACATTCTTCTATTATTCCGTCTTTATTATTACGCCGGAATATCCATGCATCTTATCTGTGGGACTGGTTCCATTTTATTATTCCGTCTTTATTATTCTGTCGGAATATCCTGTCTGTGCTATACGCCGGACCTGGTTCCATCATTTATTATTCCGCATTTATTATTCTGTTGGAACATCATGTCGGTGTGAATATCACCTGACCTGGTTTCGTTATTATTATTCTATTGGAATAACCGTCTATGCGAAGTACCACATGCATGGTGATATCTTTTGTTATTCCATTCGATATTATACTCAGTTGATTAAAATTTTGACTTCTATACTCCATGAAATTAGTGGAATATCCTTGATATTTGCGCTTCATCCAGTATTTTTCATGGAAATATTCTTCTGAGCATTCTTGAATTTTATTCTACAAAGAAGTATCATGTTGACAATTTGGACGTTATTGGTTCTTGGACAAATTAGTTCTTAAACTTGTTTAATTAAATTCTTATATCATTGTCATCATCCTCATGTTTATGTTATGTTGAAAGTCATCTATGGTCTGTAGTGCATAGATGGACTTGGTATGATTATGACTAGGGATTATTCGGTATAATCATGACCGTAATGTTACAAATGATGTGAAAATTAAAAGTCCTCATTGGCCCGTAGTGCATTGATGGACCATTTTTGGTATGATTATGGCTATAGATTCTCTTTTGCCAAGAGGAGTAAAGATGAATTGTTTTATGGCATGATCGGGACCATTGATGAAAACACGATTATCTTTGGCTCAGTAGTGCATGGATAATTCGTGGTCGTGATCTAAAGAATATCCTTGTCTTTGTAGTGCGGGGATGATTTAATGATGTGGATTATTTATTGAAATGAGTCTCGCCGATAAAAGTGATGAAAAACTTTTTAAATCATAAAAGATAGTAGATTTGATTCTCTACTTGACTCTTTTAATGGATTGCTTGTTCATTCTACGCAGATTAAACTTGATGTCTATTGTATTTTATCGGTTTAACATTGTTGGAGGCTAATGATAATTTATTACGCATTATCTTAGTCATAATATTTCTTATTGGGCTAGTTGAGCTCACCCTTTCTTCACTATTCTCTTGTGAAATGAGAATATAAATTTGAGACGAGTAGATAGTATTTGTATTCAAACTCATAGTTTATGTTTTGTCGTATTGTATACCATGGCGATTGGTATTATTAAGTTGTATTTGAATTACGTACCATGTATCTGGCACCCAAGATGGGTGATGTATACCTAATTTTGGGGCGCCACGGTTGGTATCAAAGCTTAGGATATGATCCCGGCTAAGATGTGAGATAAGAACTAGGAGGGGGAGGCAGGAAATTTTCTTAATAATATACCTAAGTTTTATTTGGTATTTAATTGGTCGGTCAAAGTATAGGATAATATGTGATATGTTAATTAACCGCTTAGCAGTTTAATTAACCGCTAAGCGATTTAAAGAGCAATTCATGCAACAACAACGAAGGCGACTCATCCATAATGCAGTGGAAATAATGGTAACCACGGTTGGTCACCGCTAAGCGATTCAAGGAGGGACCACCAGGAGTTTTGGGAAAGCGAGAACCACTTAAAGCGGAGACATGGATAAAGCAGATTACCAAGATATTTGATGTCTTGGAATGCTCGAGGAGCAAAAGGTTCCATTCGCCACCTTTATGTTGCGTGAAGAAGGAGATCATTGGTGGGAATCAGAAACGCGTCAATTTAACGCACTCAAGATGTCTTGGGAGAAGTTCCAAGAATTATTCAACGACAAGTACTTTCACGAAAGTATTCGTCACATGAAGGAGGTAGAATTCATCAATTTTTGAGCAAAACAATATGACCGTGTCGCAAAGACGAGGCTAAGTTTTCATGAGTTATCCCGGTTTGTATCCCATTTGGTCGATAATGAGGAGGCGAATGACGCGAATGCTTTGCGAGTTTGAAACCCGATATACGCCAATACCTCATTTCTCACAAACTTTGTTTATATTCGGATGTTGTGAATAGGGCTCAATTATTGGGCGCGATAATGAGTCAAGACCTGACAAAAAAGCAACGACCAACAACACGATAATAATCATATGGTGGTGTGGCGGCCATCATGAACAACGATAACCATCGTGGGGGATATTATCATGGGTGGTACAGTCTGCACAGACTGTACATACATGTTTTGTTATAGAGTACTTCTAGGGGGACCGGGCTTTTCCGACTGGGGTAGTGATCGGACGGAATTTTTTTTATTTTTTTATTTTTATTTTTTGTGTTTGAGTATAAAATAATTAATGTGATTTATTGGAATTGAAATTTTTATAAAATACAGTGATTTAGGTGTGATCATATGGATACACCTAAAAAATTGGGTTGTACATACTGTATAACCTTGTTTGTTGTGTGTATCCAAAAGACACCTAAATCACTGCATTTTGTAAAAATTTCAGTTCCAATAAATTATATTAATTATTTTGTAGTCAAAAGCAAATAAAATAAATAAAAAAATCTCGCCGATCACTACCCCTGTCGAAAAATCCCGGTCCCCCTAGACTTTCTGTTTGTTATACGTACCCAAATCACGCCCAAAACACTGTATTATGAAAAATTTTCAAATCCATAATTATTTATTTATTTTTTTTAATTGTTTTTTAAAAAAAAGGTCCGGATTTTAGTGGGTCAGAGTCCAAACTTGATCCGCCCTATATATATATATATATATATATATATATATATATATATATATATATATATATATATATATATATATATCACCCCAATCATTGTTGTCTTAAACTGAAATAAACTAATTAGTATTTAATTTGGGAGAGAGAATGAGGGAAATAAATTAAGATTGAGAATTAAAAATGAGAGACTCCAGTTGTGTATTTGGTTTTTGAAATATATTAAGACCGGAATTAAAATATATATTTAACGTCGGTGGTGTGTTTGGTATTTAAAATATTTAGAGTTTGTTGTACGTTATAATTATGTAAATGGCGGATCGACTCTAAGTCAATAAAAACTCCATTAATTATCTTTTTTTTATATTTATATAGATTCATGACTTTGCCTTTTAGAAAAAAGATATAACTCATTTTAGATATCAAATAAAATTAAGACTAATATTGGTAGCAAAGTTTAAGTACTATATATATTCCAACAGATACTTGATTCGTTTCATGATAAAAGTTTTTATTACTATTTTGAGTAATCTCATGTTAAATGTTCACTTTCCTTTAATAACCAAATTTTTATACATTTTTTCCTATTATGCTTGTAGCATTAAATATCTCTATATATTTAATAAATATGGAGAAAAACTATTTTAAATTAAATAACTAGAAAGTCATTATCTCACTTACATTGAAAATAATTAATAATATATTATTATGAATAATTTATTATTTCATTTATATTCTTAATATACGCCATAAGAGCCGGAGTACAATTTAGGCACATCCTAGGTTTAATACCTTTGCTCCCACCAACCCATTCCAATTGTCCCACTAAATTAAATATGAATACACACATATTTATGTGCCAACCATATTGGAGTATTATACTCCTACTGCATGCATGTATACTGATTCATATGGAGTAGTTGATACTGTCTCGGTTAATTAAACCCTCTAGCTCTTTCTAGATCTTATACGGGCCATATCCCAAAGTTTTATAAATAAATTAATGTATTATTGAACAAATATATAGAAAATAAACAAGTTTTGTAAACACATTCATTATATTGTGATTGAAATAGATATAAAATACTTCTATATATTATTCCCTCTATTTCAAGATAAAAGTTCTTATTACTATTTTGAATAGTCCCATGTTAAATTTCCACTTTCCTTTAATACCAAATTTTTACACATTTTTTCCTATTATGTCCGTTGCATTAAATATCTCATACTTTTCTTATTCTAATTCTCTCTCCATATTTAATGACATTATTATGAATAATTTTGTCATTTTATTCCTCTTTTTAATATGTGTAAAAAATTCACCAGAATTTTTATCATGGAACGGAGGAAATATTATTCATATAAATGCATAGATTCATCCATAAGAATATTAATTGTAGATATAAAATACCCTTAATATTATAAACACGTGTGACACTCTCGGTCTCCGCGTAGAAGGTCGAGCCATTGAGTTAATTACATTTAAAACACCGTAGAATATTTTAAAATTAGATATACATATTTAATACATTTAAAGTCTAATTTTTTATTTTTTTTTGTAAGTTGTCGTCATGTTCACAATAACATAACAAACAAAAGTTATTCATATGACATGTCGGCAATATGACTACATATTAAACAGCTTTGCCATGAAATTGTTGTTAATTAATCACACTATCCCATCTGTTTTTAATTTGCATAAACTGACTCGGCATATATAGCTCAACTAAATAAACAAAAATAAAAATACAAGTTACATTTGGCTGTAGAATATCAAGATTTGAAATTGCAATCATATTTTTAATTTTATGAAACAGAAATTTATTTAAATTTGATGTTAAATTACATCTTCAAGCAAGAAACGAGCTGACAAAACACAGCATTAAAACAATGAGAAAAGATCTATATATATATATATAGATGTTTCCATTCTAAAATTAAAGATATATTTTTACATTTAATTCGTTCTAAACTTAAAAATATATTTATATTTTAGAACTATAGTAATAGATGATGTTTTTACCATGTCATTAGTTTCTTACTATCATATCTTGCATCATACAACCAAATAGAATATTCTACATAATTAATAACAAGGGTAATTTTATAAAATAAAATTATTTTAAATAATTATCGTTTTATAAATATATCTATTATTTTGGAACGGGGAGATTTAATAGATTGAAAAAAGTGGCTTGTACAAGAAACAAATAATCCATGCAGTCAAAACTAGTGGTAAGTTGTTTTGCACGCGGAATATATAATTACCAAACTCAAACATGCATTGACCAATGTCTAAAAGGCCTTTTCAAAGTTGTCATTGGAAGGAAGAAACGATCTTGATCGAGGAAATTAATAATACTACAAAACACAACAGTTGTAATTATACTCTTGGATAAGAGTGTAAGTCGAGCTAAGTAATTCGGTACTCGATTCGAGATCAATTTAAAAATATAATTTAAAATTTAAATTCGAAATTGATCCGAGACGAATATAATCCATGCTCATTTTCTGTTTAATGATACACGAGTCGAATTCGAGCATACCAGTATTCGCTCAGATTAGGGTTCGAGTATTTTATTTTTTTCTCGAACCGTACTCGATACATGCTCGATGAATCATATTCGAATATTGGTCTAATCCATGCTAGTAAGCTAAATATATGATATTTGTATCAATCTTTATAATTTATAAAGTGTAGTATGAAATTATGTAAACTTGTACTTGAATAAATCAATGAATTGAATGTTAATTTATATTACATTCTTTATAATTTCAATATATAAATAAAAGTGAAAAAATTATATATATAAATATTAGTTAAGTAACCAATTTAGTATGTAGTGGTTCAGTTTTAAGTGAAATGGTTCATATTCGAAACTCGATTTGAAGGCTCATGAGTAACTCGCTTTGTAACGAGTCGAGTAAGTTCGAGTAATGATCCGAGTCGAATCTGGTGCAAAAATATAAATACTTATCTAATCCGAGCTCAATTTTTTTGAGTCGAGCCGAATCTCAGCATGAATCGAATCTGTGCATGAAGGTGTTCGTAGAGATTCACTTCGTTTACACCCCTACTCTTAGATTCATGTTTAATACTCCTCCCTCATAATATATATATATATATATATATATATATATATATATATATATATATATATAGAATGGATCAAAACACTCTCTTAAATAGCAGCGCTTAAATAAAACTCTTTTATCAAAACGAGCGTAGTTTTGGATGGACGCATGGCATTTTTAAATACGTGGTGGCAGTATTTACAAAATGCCACACGCTGGCCCTCCAAAAACTACGCTGCTTTGATAAAAGAGTACTATTTAATGAAAGTTATTTAGCGAGAGTGCTTTCGATCCTCTCCTATATATATATATATATATATATATGGTTAAGTTTAAAGCCGAACCTTAAAGAGCGAATCAAAGCGAATCTGTTGCGTCTTTGGTGTCATGGCGACAGTTCGAGCTGTCGCCATATAGCCATGTAGTCTTTGGCGACGGTGCCCAACTGCCGCCAAAGACACCAAAGACGACAGCTCATTTTGGTTCGCTTTTTAAGGTTCGCTTTAGAGCCTTTTCAGATATATATATATATATATATATATATATATGAAGACGGATCAGTCAGGACTCTGGACACGATAAAAAAATAACCCCAATTTTTTTATTTTTTTTTAAAACAACTAAAAAAAATATTTAATATTTTATGGAATTGAAATTTTTCCATAATACAGTATTTTGGGGGTGATTTGGATACCTATACCAAAAAATATATGTACATACGTACAAATATATATATAAAATATATATAATGTATTATGGAAAAATTTCAGTTCCATAAAATATTAAATATTTTTTTTAGTTGTTTTAAAAAAAAGCAAAAAAAAAATAACCCGGACGGGACTAAAATCCGGGCGTTCGGACTGGAACCGGACTCTATATATATATAATACTAAAGATTTAGAGTTCTGCACAAAAAATTAAGAAAATAATTGTATAATATTAAATATAATATCAATTGTTTGTAATACTCTTAAATTCTCATAATTATCATACTTATCTCGTAGTCTCTCTCTTATTTTTAATATTTTTCTATGAGGTGTAATTTTGAAAAGATTGTAATTAATTTTCTTAGATTATATAAAATGATAAATAATTTTAAAAGAATAAAATTATTTAAAACCTCGTATATTATGGGACAGAAATAGTAATGATTAATACTTAAAAGAGAGAAAGAAATTCAACAATCTCTTTTCTTACCCCCAAAAAAAAAGTGCTTTGAAAAAAGTATCATTTGAGACTAACCATGTGCAGATGCATATAAATTTTAAAAAAGAAAAAGAAAATAATAGTGGTAAAACAAAGTGAAAGAGAGAGAGATCCCAAGCTTCAAAACCTCCATTATTGCTAAAGTAGTTGTATATAAAAGACATCGTTATTTAAAACAAAAAACTGTACACCTTTAAATCATATCTAACCTAGCTTGTTTTAAAGTATATATGATGATCTCTAGCTAGCTTTCTTTTCAGCTACTAAGCTAGCTAGCTTTATATAATCGGACAAAACCACTCGTATAATCGTTCATTTTTCTACTTAGGTGCTCATGCATTTGTTTCAAGATCTTGGTTCAGATGTAGCTAAGTCTTGCATAAAGCCACCATGCATATATACTACCTACGTACTACTATCACTTCTTGTTCTAAAGGGACCCCAATGTTTGTTACAAGTGTGTACAACTTATCACTACCTATTTCATAATTACTGTGGTTTACTTGAAACCTAATTAATCTAAAGCATACTCAAACTAGTTAATTAGTTCCAAACAAACAAACAAAAAGTAATCAGCACGAGCGCACACATACACGCCCATATATATATATATATGGTCCGTTTTTTTAAAGCAAATCAAAAATGAACATGTTATAGTGATGATTTTATCTGTCATTATATCATAAAAATCTAATTTTTTATACTATAGAGATAGATAAAATCGTCGTTATAGGTTCGGCGGAAAGAACCACTATATATATATATATATATATATATATATATATATAATGCAGCCCATGTTTCCGTCAATAATATTTTATTTTGTACTTGTACAACATAAAATATATAACTATGTATGGATCGGACAAAATAAAAATCATAAAGAAAAATTGTTGACCAATTCTCAATCATGAGTTCTTGAGTTATTGTGGAGCAATAAAGAAAAGGTACTCAAGTACTTTATTTTTATTTTTCTATTGATTAATTAAAATTTGAAAGGGAAAAAAAAAGTCAAGAATTAAAGTTAATGTTACTCCAATTTTGTCTGGGAGGATGCGAACTTTATCGTAATTCGATTGATGTGGACTTCTTTTTTGTCTTTCGTGCTTAAATATTAAATCCGCAGTATTATATTGGGCTTCAAAGTGTGAGTGGAAACTAAACCTGCATGCGTATGAGAATGGGAGACGTAGCAAAGAAAATTAATGCACTAATTCTTAAATTTGAAAAGAACCATGTTAGTCATTGTCTTCAAAGTGAGTTGATAGGAAATGGATATCTCAACTAGGCCCAATACACAAGGCCCAAGGGAAAGGTCCACATAAAGCCAAGCCCAAATGGCTCTCTCCCTATATATATAATATATATGTAAGGAATGTACACAAGGCTAAGGTAATGCTTGATTTGTAGAATACAGTGTTACTCAAATATTGTTAATGCCTCTAAAGCGGCTACGGCCGTGCGGGTAATCGGTTTGTTACTATGGCGACATTTATTCGGCGACCACATGGTGGAATGACTGTGGCATTTAATTTTGAAGAGGGAAATGAACAAGATTTCAACCATGTGCCTAAATAAAATATTATACCGCAAATTAAATGGAAAAACGAAGAGCAAAATAATCAAAGCCCAGGATGCAAAATATATAAATAATTAATATGAATATATATGCATATTTCACTCTAACAATTTATCATGCAAGTGAAACCAATTGAGTGAGAAGTGAAAAAGATTACCTAACTGTAAAATGGCTAAACAAATTCATAATAAGTTTTAATCTATTCAAAAAAAGCCTATCTTGTGTTATGCTCTCGTCTGCCATAATAGTTTGGGCAACAATAGATATAGAGAGAAGGTAAATACTATTAATCAAAGCAAATAAAAAAAAATTACCTTAGTAATCTCCTCCATCTTTATTTTATTCCTGCACCCGGATACTGCATTCTTGATGAACAAACCGCGTACCTTCTGCCAAGGTATATACCTTAAAATCACACAAACGACTCCGTAATTTCCTTCTTCAATGTCTTTGCCCAACTCCAAATCTTTGCGCTCACAAACATTTTGAACCCCAAAGATACCTCCTTTTTCGATTTCGTGGCTGTTCATGCTCTTTTCCATTTCAGTAGGCAATGTCACATTTGCACCCTTTAGGGTTAATTGTAGGTTCTTGGATTTCTTGGGAAAATGATGAGAATTTTCATTTGCCACTTTATGGTGACTAAAAGAAAGTACTCCGTATCCCTTTCCTACGTAAGAAACATCCATTCTTTCATTGGGATTATCAACATTGAATGAGATGGCATATCCCGGCTTTGCATGGGGATTTGGTGGTTGCTTGACGGTGAGGTTTGTGATGGCGAATTCGGGGAGATTAGTTTTATAAAGGAAATGAAATATCCCAAATGACATAGCGATTCCGATTCCGAAAACACCGATTGTTAAGAGAGCCCATAAGCAACATTAATACTGGGACTGGCCATCTGTTTTCGGGTCGGGTTATTTGTGGCTTCCGACAATTTTGGAATGCTATGGTGGCGGAACCCGATAAACTTGATTTCTAGGGATTTGGACTTAGTATGTTTGTGATCCAGGGCCAGGGCCAGGTGGAGGGGGTAATGGATATACATATGAGGTTATGGTCATCCGGCGGTTGTGATTTTCCCGGTGGGAGAGGAAGGGGGAGCAGTGGGTCTCGGGGAGATGACGGTACGTGGCGAATTGAGGGTAGGAGGGTTATCGTTGTTTGCATGTGGGACCCGCTCAGGAGCGGAGGGTTGGAAGCTGAAAAAGATATGAGAAAACAGGGGTGGTTAATTGTTAATTTGCATGAGAATTTGTAAAAACGGATAAAATCGAACTACCGAACACAACCGAATTATTTTAACCGAATTATTTCGATTTTTTTTTTAATTTCGGTTATATCCGAATTTTTGATCGGTATTCAGTTTCGGATTCGGTTTTAAAAAATAGGTTATTCGGATAATCCGAAAAACCAAAATTATTAATTAAAAAGTAAATATTTATAATTATATATGTACGAGTACGAGTCTATCTGTCTTATTGTCTATAAGTGAATGAGTCTATCACTATTCACTATTATGTATTCACAGACCACAATTTACTCCTAGCCCTAGCCCAGATCGCAAATCCCAAATCCTCTAGCTAGTCTTGTCTCTCTCGACTCTCCAGCCTCTGCCTCTCCCCGTCTCAATCTGCGGCCTCCGCCGTCTGTATGTCTGTCTCGCCGTTTTGCAGCTCCGCCTCTCCCCGTCTCAATCTCCGACTCTCTTACGACTATCTATCTAAATTGGTAATTTGTCTAATAATCAGATTGATGTATTTGTCCATTTTTTTTAGTTTGAATCTAGTATACTGGTATGATTTCGTAATTTTTATGTTAAAGTTTCCAACTTTGAGGATAAACCGGGGAACAGATCGATTGGCTTCGATTTTCGAATGACTATTTTAAACTTTAAGGGATTACATCCGTTTCATTGAATTTTTTTCTTCTATCTGGATGTATGGGTAGTGATGGACCTCATGGATTTTGCAGTTTTTTGATACAGTTTCATAAAGCTATTACCAGTTATGGACATCATGGATTTTGCAGTTTATCTTATGATTATTAGTTCAGATCTTCTTGTGTTCAACATTGATCTTGTCTCAACCCCATTTGATACATAAATTTTGGAAAGATATTTTGCTGTTTCTATTTTTTTGAGTAGTTGATAGGTAATAGGTAAGCCAGTTGTTTATTGAGTGAAGGTGAAACCCCCCATTTCCATTGTTTGTGCTTTGTGCAGGCATTTATGCAGCCTACTGGGATATCTCTTGCTTGCTTGTGTTGCTCGTTGTTGTTGCTGTTGATGTTGTTGTTGCACAACTTGTTAGAATTTGAGCCTAAATTAATATGGGTGTGATTAATTAATTTTAATGATTCCATATATTAATGTGTTCTACTCCATGAGTAGATTAAATTAAGTATTTGGAATATCAAATCCATTGAGCAATGAATGAGATATTAACTCCCAAAGATCATAATAAAAGATAATAAATACATGTGGGAAAAACCAAGTTCCACATAGGTTAGGAATTAAATATTTTACATGTTTATATACAAGGAAAGTGCTTTTGGGTTTGGGCCCCAAGGGGCACCCCACTTTTAATGGAAGGAGAGGACTAACCAAGGCTGAGTTCGAACTCCACACGTGTGCTGCCGGCTTACCAGGCTCGCATGCACGGGTTCAGGTCCCAGATATAATTTTTTAGACAAAATTTATTTAAATTTTTAATTAAAATTTGTTTAAAATTTATTTATATAATTCTATTATCAAAACTGTGTCGTTTTGATATAAGGTATTTATTATTACACTATCAAAACTGTGTCGTTTTTGAGAAGTGGTATTTGAAAGGGTATAAGTCTGAACGGGCGGCCCAAAAGTCCATCGTTTTGGTCGCGCCTTTTCTACTTAGTCTGAAACTACGTAGTTTTGGTTCTGTTAATACTAAAACTACGTCGTTTTATACGTCTGAATAGTTGCACCTATTTTGTAAATGGTTAAAACTACGTCGTTTTGACCAAAAGATATAAATATTACATTTTTAGTAGCATCCAATGCATTTCAAAGGGCTAGGCACCCATCCGAAGGGTCACTAACTCTCATGTAAATAGATAGGAGGGGTCAGCCTTAAAATTCATTCAATTCACAAGAAATTAGCATTAATAATCATTTTAGTATTCGATTTTCATCATTTTTTATAGTTCTAAAAAGAGAGAGAGTTAGAGCATTCAGTTTTGGTTCGTTGTGTATATATACCTTTTGTAGTGCTGCTAAGGTATACAGAGTTATTGTATCCTGGGAGATAAGTGCTATCAACTCTGAACACCATACGGATGACATAATTGTCTTAAGGACATAGTACCAAGTACTAGCCTTGACATATTATTTCTACAAGATAAGTTCATATATATATATATATATATATATATATATAATTTCCTTTAAAGGTTACTAACACAACTGCACTGCAGTTGGTCACTTGGCTTTAGCTCTCGCTTCTTTGAAAAAGCCTACAATTTGCTGCTAGTTGTTGTTGCATGTTGGATGTTGCTAGATTATAATTACTTTGTTAGTCATAAACTTTGTTAAAGACATTTAATTTGATGCTGCACTGCTGCCGTATTTTTAATTTTAAACAATTAAACTTTATAATTTTATACAATTAAATTGATGTTGTATTGTTATTTTTAAAAAGAGCACAAATTCGGTTATTATCCGAATACCTCAATTGTACAATTCGATAATTCGGTATTCGGTAATTCGGTTAGTTCCAAATTTCAGTTAGTGTTCGGATAGTAAAATTATGGATAATTCGGTATTCGATTATAACAGAATAGCCTATTCGATTCGGTTATAACCGAATGATCACTCCTAGTTAGCAGTGCCAGATGGGTAGCATAGGCACCTGCTCTTGCTGAAATTTTTTGTATATTAAAGGTATAGGGATAGGATAAATATGTAAATTAATAAATTTAAAAGGCAGATTAATGGAAGATTTAAATTTGGAGGGGGCAAAAAAAATTCATAAATCAATTCTAAATACAAGTACACAAATCTTCTTAGTTTTAAAGTTTAGTGAAATCTTAGAAGTATTTTTTGTGACGCCCCCAAAATAGGTATACATCACCTATTCTGAGTCGCCAAATACATGATATAGAATACAAATACAATCTTAAATATACAACATAAGCTGTGAGTTTTAATACAATTATTGTCTTCTAGACAGTATTCAACCTCAAAATAAGTCCTCAATACATTTATTATCACACTATTTTATAGAATAGTGAGGACTACTAATACTATCATCTGGACCGTCACTCTGTACCCTGACAAGTCCCTGCTACGTTCTCATTTCCTGAAGAGAATAATAAAAGTAAAAGGGTGAGCTCAACTAGCCAGTAAGAAATATTATAACCAAGATAATGCAGAATAAATTATCGTTAGCCTTTAACAGTGTTAAACTGATACAATATAACAAACATCAAGTTTAACTGCAGCGGAACAAACAATCCATTAGAAGAGTCAAGTAGAGAATAAAATCTACTATCTTTTATGATTTAAAAGGTTTTTCAATACTTTTATCGCTGAGACTCAGCTTAATAAATAATCCACATAATCCCTGCACTACGGCCAATGATATTCATTAGTATCACAACCACAAATTGTCAATGCACTACGGGCCAAGGATATTCATATTTTCGTCAATGGTCATGATCATGCCAACAACTATCCATCAACGCTCTACGAGCCAATGAGGACTTTTACCACATCATTTATAACATTACGGTCATGATTATACCGAATAATCTCTGGTCATAATCATACCAAGTTCATCTATGCATTATAGGCCACAGATGACTTTCAACAGAATATAAACATGAGGATGATGACAATGATATAGGAATTAAATAAAAACAAGTTCAAGAATTAATTTATCCAGGAACCAATAACGTCCAAATTGTCAACATGATACTGCTTTATAGAGTAAAATTCAAGAATGCTCAGAAGAATATTTTCATGAAAAGATACTGGATGAAGCACAAATATCAAGGATATTCCACTAATTTCATGGAGTATAAAAGCCAAAACTTTAACCAACTGAGTATAATAAAGAATGGAATAACAAAAGAATTCACCAAGTATGCGATAGATTGTACAGACATATTATTCCATCAGAATAATAAATAATGGAATCAGGTCATGCGTAAACGCACAAACAAGATATTCCAACAGAATAATAAATAATGGAACCGTGTCATGTAAAAGCATGCATGCAGGATGTTCCAACAGAATGATAAATAATGGAACCAAAGTTATGCAGATAAAGATGCATGCAGGATGTTCCAATAGAATGATAAAGAATGGAATAATAGAAGAATTTCACCATGTATAGGGTAGTCCGCGTATACAGGTTATTCCAACAGAATAATAAATAATGGAATAACAGAAGTTCTCTTCATGAATACAAAAGAAATAACACCCCTTACATTAGTAAGAGATTGAATACTGCAGTAGTGTAGTAACAGAATACCCTTCTTCTTTCTCTCTTATTCTCTCTATACTTTCTTTCTCTCACTACACCAAAAATGGCCTATAATAAAGGATAAATCCTTCACTAGAGGCCCTATATCTCTCACAAGTGATTTATTCTGAAGAAATATTTCCTTCACACGAGTGCTCGCATTAGACCTCCTCGCAATTGGGTATTCTTCGTTAAATAGTGACTAAATATTTTTTGTGAAGGATATATTGTGAATAACTTATTCCTTCACAAATTATATTTAGTAATGGATATTGTTATTTAGTGAAAGATTGATTTCCTTCACAAATAATACTTTAAGAATGATTATTTGAAATTAGTGAATAACTTTATTCCCTCACAAATAATATATTTTGAAGAACAAATTTATTTAATGAGGAAAAATTTTCCTTCACTAATTATAAATTGAGAATGTATCTTCAAATTAATGAGGGAAATAATCCTTCACAAATTATAATTTTGTATATAAAAAATTATTTGCTAAATAATCAAAATTCATTGAAAATTATAATTAATTTTTAAATCGATGATTTAATATTTATTATTATTATTATTATTAATTTCCATAAGAAATATTAAATTTAATATTTCAAATAAATAAAATAATATTATCAAACTTGTTTCAAACTAATTGATAAGCTAATGCATAAAGAGCTAATAAAATTAATAATCCGCATATAAATATATAGATAATGCTCGAGTCACGATAACTATAAAATATGTTATTGTATCTTGGTCTCCAAAAGACCGTATACCTACAAAATTTATTAAGTAACATAATAAAACTGAAAGAATAACAACGAACTAGAATGAATAAAGTATGTCATGTTACATGTATGAGCTTTAGATACCAAGTTCACATTGTTGAACAACATTGCAAGTTCTATATTACTAAAATCAATAAGCCCAGCTTTCTCTGCAGCAGCTGCATTCGCAAACGTGCAGAATTTTAGCAGTCTAACTCTCATTAGATACATATACATTTACTAGATCTGCAAAGCATATATGTCAATGTTAGAGGTCAATAACATTAACAATTAAACTGTAAAAGGATTTCTTAATAAAGAAAAACCAACAGAACAATATTTATGGTACACAAATGTTACTGATTTTTACCAAACATGGGGCTCCAGGTCTGATTAATAACATCCAAGCAAACTGAGCCAGACCTAAAAAATTAATAGTCCACCAAAATGTTAGAGTTGAAGCATTTTTTCAAAAGGAAAAGAAAATATTGAAATTCCCTCTTAAGGAAAACTACAGAATATGAACATTAATTACTCACATTTCGTCTACATTCAGGTGATAAATTTTATTAATAAAGCCTATGGATGGAGATTTATACGGATAAGCATCTGGAAGTTCAACCCTTATCCTCCACACGCCTCCATGGTAAGGACCTACAATAATTACATTATGAGATTTTGAATAGAAATAGAGAAAAAGAGGAAAAAGATAAGGGTGACAGGATATCATCCTTAGAAATTAAAATAGCCCTTTACACAAAATTTATTAAACTCATTTAGCAAACATAAGCTGCAAATCTGTATCTGTCGTGGAGAAGCAGTACTAACAAAAACAAAAACGGAATTCCTTTATACTCTTATCTAATGGGACTTCAAAAATATTCAAACAATTTCACTGGTAGGTAACAAACAATCCAATAAGACTATTTGCAAATATTCAACCCTTCTCCAACAACCCCGTATTCCAGGAAAGGATGACCAAACTTAAAAGTTAAGTAATGTGAAAGATGGGTATTAATCATTTAGCAAAAAAAGTAATGAAAAGGATGTGTATTAATCAGATAATATAAACTCTATATCAAAAGGACATATTAATGAATACCAAAATTCCCCCAAAGATTCTTTCTTTCTTTTCAAAGTAGTGAACAAAACAAGTATACAATCCAAAGCTGCAATTAACAACTCATAAGATGTACAGAAGGTCAAACATAGCTAAATCAAGACCAGTCAAGAACATAGAGCTCATAAGCTTCCGAAAGCATTATTTGGGAGCAGGAAGCAATGGTATATTTTTCATCCATAGGATGTTCTCCTCTGATTGCCATGAACTCAGTAGAGTTCCTGCTAGATCTTGCAAATGGAAACTTAAATGATGTTTCAGTCCCATCAGAATTGGAGGACAGAGTGCAAATAGGGAGTTCAGAAAGAGAGGCAAAGAACGAAAAACCTTCTCCAGCAATTGTGCATGAGGTAAAGATATTGATTTATATAAAACAGTTCTAATAAATGCTGTGTTTTTAAATGATTTTGCATGCATTTTCTACCCAGAAGTTGCAGTCGTGATTGATGCAGTAAGAATGCTATATATCATATTCCTTATTATGTTTTTATTTCAAAATAGTATCTTGTGGAGGCCCACGAAACACGAGTAACTGAAAATGAGAAGAACACAATTCTGGTTCCTATACCCATTGATGAAGAAATGAAGTCGAAAGTGTATTCTTCAAAGCGAGAATGGGAAGCAAGCTAGAGGAAATAGTTCTTCATATTATTCTGGAGAGGACTCAAAGAACGGCAGCATGACTACTTTAGCTGGTTTAGAATTACCTACAAACTGAACAACATTATCTTTTGTAGATCCCATAACATGTAACTTTTGTAGGATAAACATGCAACAAACTAAACAACACTATCTTTCAAAAACTAAAATGAAAATCCCATAGCTTCTCTTTATTATTGGCAAAATGAGATGGAATTGACTCAATACAATGTGAGTCCTATCCAAATGGGAAAACAAAATGCTTCATCATACAGAATTGTCAACTGTTTTACACGTTCTAGCCCTAAATAGTGTGTTGCCTCTGAAGACTGACATTATGGTGGATACTGTCAAGTAAAGAAAAACAGAATGGTCAGAAAGAACCATGTTCTTTTACCTTACCACCATCATCCAAAACGAACACTTCTCCATGCTCAAAACGGGACATTGTTCCAACATCAGTATTTAAGTATGGATCTGGTTGTACAGAAAAAGAACATACTAAGCAAAATGCGCTAACATGAAATAATGAGACAAGGATAATTCACTCACTACACATTAGTACTATAAAGGAAAATAAGAGATACATACTAGTCAAGGAGCAGAACAACACTTATGTAATCAAAATAGGGAAGAAAAGTAAGAGAGGATAGTGGATAGTGGATGCATCAAATTCTCTTAACACATAGGAAAAAGAAATACGAACACATAGGAATAGAACAATGAAAAAGACGAGCACAAAGGAACAACGAAATACATAACACAAGAGCAAAACATGAGTATATCAAACACTTAATATGTATCAAAGAACATACAAGCAGAACAATAAAAAAGAAAATATTAGAGGGGTACAGTATCTTAAATATATATTTTAGCTCAAAGTCTATAAATACAAGTCCAGTTTATCCCATTAGTCATCACATTCTACGTTTACCTTTTGTATGCACACGACTATATGTTTTTTTAAACTCTATTGCAGTTTATCAGAAAAGAACACTGGAACAAAAAATATTGAAAGCTTTGACGTGTATGTGTGCTTGCATCTGCACTTCTCTTCTTGAGTTGATTGGAAGAGTACTTCATAGGTTCTGCTCTGACATTTCTTTTAACATTCAGAAGAAAATGATTGAAGGATAATAAAGGCTGCATTTATACACATATCACTTGAATTTAAAACTGGATCATATTAATAAATATAAAGGGAAAATTCATCTAGCATATCCCTTGCTAGTGGAAATTAAATTGGTCAAAGTATTAAGAGATCTAGCATTCATTCAATGGGCAGGGCAAAACAAGATAAGCAATGCTAGTATTCTTGCTGCAAATTCAACACAACGTACGTCAAGCTAGCATTTGTAATGATGAATCAATAAAAGATACAACATTCAGCAGAGCAAGCCCAATTTTAGAATATAAACTTGATGATGCATGTCATTCTGAATATATAACCACATTAAATTAGCCTGAATGGACCTTATCAACAACATAATTTGGTAAATAAAATCATGATATTCACCTGCTTGGACATATCTAAATAACTCAATGCCATGTTAATGATTTTAAGAAAATCTAATTAACAAAGCAGATACAAGTGGAAAAATCTTGATATCCACCATATGTACATATGAACACATACAGACAATTAATTGACAGTGGGTGTATGTATACTGTGGTCTGTGTGTGATAATGTGTGTGTGTGAGTATAGCAGTGGGTGGGTGTATGTGTGCGAGTATAACAGTGGGTGTGAGAGTAACTTACCAAATAACCAAATCAAACCCAAATCAAGCCTCCTCCTTACTCCCAAATCAAGCCTTCTCCATTCACCTCCTCGCGCCCAAATCCTCCATTCTTTTCCTCGTTGTGTATGTATATGTGGGTAGTGGAGAGGAAGAGGGAAAGGAAGTGAGAGACGTAATCGTCGCCGGTGAAGAAGAAAAAGGGAGTCGCCACTGAAGAGGGAGAGGGAAAAGGGAATCACAGGTGGGAGGGAAGAGAACAAGCGCAGCAAAAGGGGGAATAAAAATGTAATCGTTCAGCTAGGGCTTATAAACTATGTTTCACGCTCATAACTCCTTTTCCAAACCAAGTACAAAAACTCCTAATTAAATTAGGGACTCTGTTTAAAAAAAAATTAGGAGTTTGATTTTAACTTATAAATATAATAAAAATAACTAATATTTTAAACTCTTTAAAAAGTAATATTGTAAATAAAATTATTATTTCAAAAACCTAAATAGATTTTAATTTAAATTTTAGGATGCCATAAATTAGTTAATAACAAATTGAAATATAACTCTTTTGTGGAAATGTAAAAGTAATAATTTAAAACATTTGTGATTTGTTCCACAAAAGAGTCTTAATTATTATAATTTTTTCAGTTTATAATATATTAAAATTTGAATTATTATAAATTAATATTTTAATTAATAAAACATTTATTATTATAAATTATTTAAAAAGAATTATTAAGAATAAAATTTTATTTTAAAAAATTAATTGCATTACAATTTCAGTTGTAAGATACCAAAAATTAACTAAGAATAAAACTCAAACTTAACTCTTTTTACAAAATAGATGAGTAATTTTTTAGAATTTGAATTATTTAATGTATTTATATCATAATTTATATTCACCACAATTAATTCAAAAAAAAACTATTTAGAACAAGATAGCGACTAATTTTATCCCTCGCAAAAAACTTCTGAATAATGATATATAGTGAGTAATAATTCCTTCATTAAATAGATTTTTTTCTCACAAATTTTCATCATAAATTGGCTCCAAAAATCTTTCTATCGCCCCAATTTTGGGAGAAAAAAAATATAAATTGTGAAGGATATTTCTTTCGCTAATAACTATATTGTCACTATACTTTTTTCCTGAAAAAGAGGGCTTGCTCGCCCCCGTCTTTCCTTTCGTCTTTTGCGCAAACCAAACCATTCCTTCGCTAAACAACTCCTCATGTGAAGGAATAAATTCCTTCACAAAATTTCCTTCGCTATAGACCATTTTTGGTGTAGTGTCTATAGCTTAAATGAATTCGTAAAAAATAATGAAGAACTAGGCTTCTATTTATAGAAGATTTCTAGCTTAGCCCTTACAATGTGAAAAGGCAAGCGGCTTGACGATTGGTGATGTGAAAAGAAAAGTGGTTTGATGCCTGTAATGTGAAACACCAAGTGGTTTGACGCCTGTAATGTGAAACAACAAGTGGTTTGACGCCTGTAATGTGAAACGACAATTGGTTCGACGCTTGTAATGTGAAACGATAATTGATTCAGCGCCTGTAATGTGAAATTGGTTCGACGCCTGTAATATGAAACGGCAAGTGGTTTGACGTCTGGTAAAGATAATTACTATTGGCGAAAGAGACTCTTAGATGATGACATATGGGCCCCCATAGAATAACCAAACTTACCACAAACGTCTCATAATAGACTTCTTATATACATCAATGATTGAATAAATATTACCACAAATTATTTTATTTTTAATCAACACATATTTAATCTTTCAACAATTATTCATCATTAATATTATAACTTGTCATCTCAATTATTGATTTAATAATATAACATATTATCTGAGATGATATCTTGTGACAATAATTGAATCAATAATATAAGAGATATGATGCAACAATTATCAGTAGCAATAATTGAGTATAATCGAGTGACTTCTCACGTAAGCATCAATAATCAATACCTGGTAGTGCTCTTATGCAACCACGCCGTAATAATGTACCTTTATTACCGGGTATTTCAACAGATTAATTCAGTAAAACTTCCACCGTTATTTTTATAAAAAGATAATTTTGTCGTTTTCTAACTTCGACAATAATTCTGTTATGGGGTCCACCAATGATTGTGTCGTCGTACAAATATTCCCCGACAAAAAAAATATTTTATAACAACTTGCTTACTTTGCAAAATTTATAAATTTTACCCACAACTATAACATTATATCAAATCCATACCATAATATTCAAAAATGATATTTAGAGAAAATTAATCTTTATTCATAAAAGTTGGGGTCTTATATTTGTTGTATAGCTTTTGGTTTTGAATGTTAATTAGCGTGTGAATTGTGAAAGATTGTTTGATAAAAGCTTGAATTTTTTTTATTGATTTGGTTGAATGTGGTTATTGTTTATTTGATCTGATTGAGTTTTTATTTTTGGATTGTTTGATTTTTAATTGAAAATGGGATCATTTTGGTTGAATAATTTTTGTCTTTTATTGTGATAGCTTACAATTATTTTGTCTTATTTTATAATGAAAATAGGAAAATAAAAAATAAAAAATAAAAAATGAATATGAGCCTTTAGCATGATCCCCTCATTTCTAGTTGTTATAATTTCTTTATTTCTCTGCATCTAACTAATGGACCATGTATAATTTTTGGTGTTTTAAGTATAAATTTTAGATGATTTGTTTAACTTATTTCAACTAAAACTTATTTGAAACTTATAAAAAGATACTAAAACTAGTTTATACTTTGAAATTAATTTATAGTTTTGTTTTAATATATAAAACAAATTTGGTTTGAGGCTTTGAGCATTTGGAGAATCATTCAAATTGAACTATGACAAGTAATCGAAATAAGTTTTTAAATTATATCTAAATATTTTTTATTTAAAATTCTTTTTTTATTTTAGATTATGAATATTTATTATAATTTGTAAACATTATTATGATTACATAATATTATGATTAGTTCAAAAAAAATTTATTTAATTAAAATCCACTCCTACTATTTGGAAGTTGGTACGTAGTAGTTACATTTGTATATAGGCGCATGTAATCTAATTAATTAATATATGCATGGATCAAAATTAACCTGGTCGTTATAGCCTAAAAAATCGTTGTCATAACGAACGGTGATCTTGATAACTAATAAATCCCTAACTTCTTTTAGGTGCAAGATTACTTAATTATCCGTGACAAAACGTCAATGTCAGGTGGCCGAGCGTGGCGTGGCTCACCTTCGCGTGTCGGGTAGACTGTGTCTTCTTGTGTTTAATTGCATTTTAATGTATCTTAATAACACGTCTCTTAATGTATTTTAACAATTTACATATTTATATTAATAGACCCCCTAAATAGAAATAGTTTAGACTCATATTTGTATCTTAACTATTTAAAGGACCTCTTATATAATACAAAAAATGGGGACAGTTAAAATGTATTAAGAAGTATGTTGTTAAGATGTATTAAGATGCAATCAAACACCACCAACTTCATCATATATTTGTCGACATGTATATTATTTTTTTTTTAAAAATAAAAAATTATTAGTTTAACAATGTACGTTAATGTGATAATAAAATTAAAAAATTAATATTTCTACATGTGAAAATATTAATTCCATAAAATTCTCTCACGTGATGATGTGAGAAGGATCTTGTAGGCATAACATTTTATTTGTGAAAATATTAATTTTTTAAAATTATAATAATAAATTGTGTATATTAAGTTATTTTGCTTTTAAAATAATTTCGAATGGACAAGAAAGAGAGAGAGGGAGAGGTCTATTGGTACTTTGGTTTCCCAAATGTCAATTTAGTGGTTGGCTCATGGCCGGATCATATATGAAAATCTGAAAATATTCCAAATTTCGGAATAAAAGTAGCATAATAGTCCAAAGAAAGGAAATTTAAGCACATGTTATCATGTTACGTAGATTCCAATTTCATGCAGATATTTACTAAAATAACAATGTTACTATGCATGTAAATATTATGTGATATTTTTTTATGTGATAGTAGTATTATTTTTATTAAAATATCCTTCCACAATCCACTCATTAATATCTCCAAATTTATTATCACTAAAATAAAAAAATTATAACAACAAAGTCATGATAATCGTTAGTAAGCTATTAATCTCAAGATTATTAAGTTATTTTATAATTTCAAGACTAATAGTTTTAAGTCTAAATTTGAAAACAAACAATATAGATTAATTGTCTTATATAAAGTATAATTGTATATACAAATATTCTATATATACTTAAGTATATACCAATATTCTATATATATTTATAAAAATTGTAAATTATTCGTTAGATAAGTAATCATGATAATAAAATTAAGATAATAAATTTGTGTATGTTGTGTTATTTTATTTTAAGAGAATTCAAATTAATAAACAAAAATAATGGGTGGTCTATTGGTGCTTTATGCTTTCCCAAATAGCGGTTGGCAAAGGAAATTTAAGTAAATGTTAAATACTCCCCTCTCAAGAAAAAGCAGTGGATTCGTCCGTCTACTCGAATTTCCCTCCTCAGTCAATTCTTTAATTTAATATCACCAAATTTATAATCCCTGAAATAAAAAAGCTAAAATCCAAATCATGATAATTATTACTAATAAAAAAAGCAGGAAGTTAATTGACTAATATAGTGTCGACACGCAGACGAGATGTAATATTTTTCTCCGCGTGTCAGCATTATATTAGTCAATTGACCAACACACCATGAAGTTAACTTCATGATAACCAGATTCAAAAAAAAAAAATTAAGTCATTTTAATTACCCCTCAAATAATATGTAGCATGCGTGTGTATCATCCATTGAATTATATTTCTTCTGTCCCATAACACTACAAGAAAAAAGCTTACGTTCGACGGAATATTTCCTCGGAAATAAGCCTATTAAAATCGGAACTAGACTATGTCGATTTTGAAATGTCCGCTTCGGACATTGATCGTATATATATACGCGTCGAAGATAAGATCCGTCAAAAATTCCGTCGGGACTGTAATATCTTCGACGAACTTATCTCCGACAAAAATGCGTCGAACATAACCTATTTACGACTGAAAAAATAGGACGGAACGTTCCGTCGAGTATAAGATATCTTATTTTCGACGGATGTATTCCCTTGGAAATAAGGTATTTGCAACTGAATATTAAAATAAACTGGTATTTATATAAAATGGCTATTTATTAATTTCAACGAACGTTGCGTCGGAGCTAACGTATGTCCGACGGATATATTTCCTCGGACTTAACTCGTCCCAGACTGAAAATTAAAATATAACAATATTTAGTAAAAAAAATGAGTGTTTATGCAATACGACAGAATGTTCGTCGGAATTACCTTATTCTGTCGGAAATAACTGTTTTTTTTAAAATACAGATTTGAAAAGTTCAGTTTCTAGGTGTTTAAACCCATTTATGTACCTGTAACCTGTCACAACCCAATACACAGTAATATAAACCTGTATCTCACATTCAAATATTCAACGTAACGCTAAAACGTAATATCCAACTCATTATCATTCACATACATTCACATTCATCTTCAAATATCCACCAAAACGTAATCTTCAACTTATTATCATCAACACTACTGAGCTAACCAATTATAAATATAAGCTAATGTTCCATAAATGATAAACAATATAATTACAATTAATACTTGTACAGACGCAATTAGACACAATAATATATACAAATGTTCTACAATAACATGAATACAAATGAACTATGAACTAGTAAAAGTATCATCATCGGGCGGAGGTGAACGA
The DNA here is from genome assembly GCA_020205605.1 of Panax ginseng. NCBI lineage: Eukaryota > Viridiplantae > Streptophyta > Magnoliopsida > Apiales > Araliaceae > Panax > Panax ginseng. The sequence goes on along the minus strand of CM035148.1, from coordinate 26,231,225 downwards.
CGCCGCTCGTCATCGCTACTCTGCTCGCCATCACCACTCTGTTGATAGAATCAAAAATATAAATCATTAGTCTATATATATATATATATAAGAATTAACAAGCTAACTAGCCTTAATTATAAAAACATAAACATTAAGAATACCTGAGTAGGTGGGGGCGGACGAAAAGCCTCCTCCAAGAGGGTAATCACCATCCAGAGCATCTCGGCGCTCCAAGCATCGAACTGCTCCCGTGGTAATCCTGTACTCTCTGCAGAAGCCCCTGCTATAATATCCTGAGCAATCTGGTGAAGACGCGAATTAGAAGGCAACTGCTGACGCCGAAAGACCGAGTCGGTACGGAACCTATTCGACACGGCCCCTATCAGCCGTCGAAAGATATCGTCATCCAAGCCAGCGCCCGAATGAGATGGTCCGACATGTGTTTCTAAGCGCGTGGCCCATTGGTGGAGCCAATAAAGAGATACAAATTCAACACTCAATATCTGCCGAATAATTTATATAATGTGATAAATTCGGATAATTTTGTGAAACATAATAAAATATTACCTCCAAGAAGTGTATATGCGGGTATCCTCGACAGACCCAATACTCGATATCTGCTGAAGAATCATCGCTAAGTAGGGGATCCCGAGATGCGACCCATAGTCTCGCCTCCTCATCCCGATCTAATACTATATCGGGAAGAGGGGTGGCGAGAATCTAACTACTCGTAACCCTCCTAATAGCCTCCATTTCATTTATACGCCGTCTCCAAGTCTCTAAAATCGGGTCTGTAATGTATTCCAGATACGTATGTTAATTATATCATTTTATTTATGATTGAATATTTTTAAAAGCTAAGTAGTAAAATGAGTTTTACCCAGTATAGTTAAAGTCGCTCGAGACAAAAGCACGCTTCGTCCTTAAAGGCGTGTGGACTCGATCCCAAAACTACAGAATGGTAGGATCTCTACCAAGGTCCTCCCCAATGCCTAATAAAACATTCATAAAACATGTATTACGTATTTGTGTGAGAACTTGATACCTAAATAACTAAATACAACGCACTTACCTTCTTCGCCTTCTCGAACGACTGCGAACCAGTGGTGTGTACTATCCGGAGTTGACCACGGTTCTTCTTCGCTTACTCAGATTTTTCTTGATCATCACCTTGACCTCCCGCGCACACATAGCCTCCCGTGTTAAATCGGAGACTACGCGGGTCGATGATCTCGATGGTGGTCTGGTTTGGTCTCAATCGTCCCAAGCGCCTCGTCGATCTCATCATCTGACCACCAGAGTAATTCGCATGCCGACGACGATGCTCAATCACATCGCCGCCCGGTGATCGAGAGATCTTAGGTCAAATCGATAATAAACCTATAATAAAAGTTAATTTAAAATTAGGAACAATTGAAGAAGGCATCCGAATACCACTATGTAGTAATTAATATAATATGATTAACTTACGTGGAACTCCCGTAAGACGGTCTGTATAAAAGTGGCATCGTGGCAAGATACTTAAGCTGAACGCACGCACCTCTCGGGAGATGCGTCAAACAGATCGCGTGTAGGGTGTGCTTAGCCATCGGGTCTTGTATACTACGTAAAAAAAGTATAACAATATGTGAATTATGTTTTGCAATATATCTGAAATTAATATTACCAATATATTAACACTTATCTGCTTTGGAGGCGACATCCACCAAAGATCTTTGTAGGTGGCACTTCTTACGGACGACCAAAGATACCGAGGTTAGATCCCCTGTCGTCGACGAGGTGCATCTGTAATAATTATATTTAACTGAATCAATAAACATTGTAACTAATGCAGCTTGAGATATATTTAAATCCTAGACTCGATAAGTACTTACTCGTGCCTGAAGAAGAGCCTCTACATGGCTATCGTCTCCAGTACCGGATCGCCCACCTCGGCGACCTCCACCGCTATGTCTAGCCATGAATATCCTACTGCAATAACAAAATATTGTTAGATTATGAATATTAAGGTTTAACAATATGTGGTATGTATTAATATGAATGCTCATTTTCAAATACTCACGTCATCAAACCCATCAAAATCAACGTGTATATCATTCTCGGATTCGGTATCTTCCTCATCCTTAGTTTCGACTTGAGTTTCGTCATCGTTATCATCCTCAACGTCTACATAATCATTTATGTGTATGTTTGCCTCGACATCCTCATCCTCATCCTGGGAACATGTTTCTCCTTCCCCCCCCCCCCATTTTGTAACCTTGTAGCGCGGTAACCTACATATATCACACTGTCCCTTATCTCTGTCCTCCCCATAGTATAACATACAATCCTGCTCACAAGCATCAATTTTTTGATACCCCATAGTTAACCCCTTGACCATCTTTTTCACTTCGTAATAATTCGCTGGAAGAGTATGATCCTTGGGTAAGAACTGTCCAATTATAACAAGCAAATCGTTGAAACCTCTCTCACTACAGTCGTGCTCATTCTTGAAGTATAAGAGCTTCGTCACTACAGAAAGCTTGGTGTCCGTATCATTTCCCGAATACAATGCGACCCCAGAAGCAGATAGCAACTTGTAAAATGCAACAGCTTTATCATTTGGCACTTGTTTCGCACTGCTTAAAGAAGGTTCATTTTCAGCCCAGTCAAAATTAGTAGGGCCATAAGCATCGACCAACATCTCAACTAGATCATAGTTTTCGACGTATGAATCCCGTGGAATTGGTTGTTCCATAATATTTTCAATCACTTCTGATTCCCCGTGATGAGTCCATACGAAGTACCCATCCACAAATCCACGAGAAAATAAGTCGAATTTAATCTCTTCGACTTTCTTCCAAATCAGGTTTTTACACTTGACACACGGGCATCGCATCTTCCCGTTCGGATCATCCGTATGTTCTAGTGCTTTGTTCAAGAAATCTGACACCCCAACACGATAAGCTGCGACTAATCCCCTCCCATCACTAGGTATCCTACGGAACATCCAACTCCGGTCGGCTGACATTTTTAACTACACAGAAGACGGATTCAGTTAATTTAGAAATTTATGCATGAATTAGATAAGGACAGGACATGGATAAGGCTTCTATCCCGTTATTGGATGCGTCTCGTCACTAGTGCAAACATAATGAGTACGTTTCATGAGTTTCAAGAAAATTTCTGCAGCACCTCCCCATGGTCTCCAATCACACGAAATAGACTAAGATAACTTAATCTGCTCTCAATGCACTCGGAGAACATATAGAGATAACAGTCGAAAAATCCTCAAAATAACAAAAACGTACTGTTTCGTATTGGCACCGGCCAAAGTGAGAGACGTAACATCCAATAGCAGTCCCAAATTAGGGACTGTTCGACATTCCCTCCTACTGAGTGAATGTCAAACGGGTTTCTAAGTTTATTGAAAATTGTGGCAAACTAAGCAAATGTTACTTAGTTTATTTGCCAATGATGATAAATTAAACTAAGTAAGTGGAACTTAGTATATGAGAATTGTTATAATTGTAATCTATAGAGACTACTTGAGTCGGCAATCCGACAAAAAAAAAGGGTCATAGTTCCTGTTTGTGTTTTATACTCGAATAATAAAGTTAATTAAATTACTGCAGATATTCCTCACCGTTCCATCATATGAGATGACAACATCCCGAAGGAGTTCCATTAAGCTATTGAATAAAGTTTTCGTGTTAAGAATCGTATGCAAATGAGCGAACGATCACTTTTCATTAGGAATGAATCATCTCCCCATACGAGTCCAATTCATTCCTAAAGCAAAGAAGTGATCGTTCATTTCATCTGTAGGGTTGCTTAACCTAGAATTTTGTTCAACAACTTAATGATACTCCTTCGGGATGTTGCCATCTGTTATGATGGAATAGTGAGGAATGTCTACAGTAATTCAATTAACTTTACAATTCGAGTATAGGACACAAATAGAACTACACGACCTTTTTTTTTAATCTTAGAGAACAGGTTGAGTCTTATTTAGATGCAACTGCTATGTCGAAACCTGCATACAAGAAAGAGTACATATATGTACGGAGATTATTATTGCATTTATTAATTGAGAATTGTGGCAAACTAAGCAAATTCTACTTAGTTTATTTTGCCAATGATAAACTAAGTAAGTGGTACTTAGTTTATGAGAATTTTTATTTGGAATCTATAGAGACTACTGCGACATTCACTCCTAACTTCTTAATTTATTTTGCCAATTAATGATAAACTAAGTAAGTGGTACTTAGTTTATTTAAATTATTTTAATTAAATTAAATTATATTTATTTTATTCTATTATTTTATTAAATTTTATGTTTTATTGGATTATATTTTATTTGTATTATATTATATATTTTAAAATATTTTTATTAAATTAAATTTATTTATTAAATTAAATTTTTTTCATTATATTTTATTAAATTTAAATTATTATAATATATTATTATTATTTTTATTTTATTTTATTTTATCTTATTATTACTCATATTATATTATATTATTTAATTTAATGTATTTTATTTATTTATTAGATATAATTTAAGTTATTTCATTTAGGAACAATTATTTTATTTTATTTTAATTATTTTATTTTATTTCATTTCATTTTATCTTAAATTATCTTATCTTATCTTATGTTATTTAATTTTATTGTTTTATATTATATTATGTTATTTAAATTTATATTATTTATAATATTATTTTATTTTATTTAGTAGTACAAAACTAACTAAATATTACTAAAAAATAGGTTATTTTAGTATTGGAAACTTAATTAAGTAACATATTTAAATAGTTACATGGGCCCACAAAATTTGCAATTGAAGAATTAAAGCGTGAAATTCAATGTCAGAAATTTCATCAGAAATATCAAATACACTCACCATGAACATAAGATTGTAATAAGTTGCAATTGCATAAAAAAACAAATTGAAACATTTACAGATCTTTATACACTAAATGAAGGCGCAACATAAGGTCATGATCCCAATTTGCACAACATGCAGTTTGCATAACAGTTGTGTAGAATACAATTTTCGGTAACCCAATTTTCACAATAGTTAGGCAATTAACACAATAGGTAGCCACAAGCAATAACCCATTTCAGCAGAACATAAAATAATAACCCTTATATTGACAATTAACACTTAAGTCCCAATTTTAGCAATTCATCCGAAATATATATAGTAGCAGTTATCATCAATAGATATATATAGTACCAATTTCAGTGCAATATGCACAATATAGGGCATGAAATTATTAATTAGAAATAAACCATTACTAACCGTAGGCCTTAGTTTGAAAACTGGTTAAAGGAAGAGAAGGAGATAACAGAGTCCAAAACGTGTTGGCGAGAAAGTAAGTCGTCGACGTAAATTTGCACAGAGGGGAGGGTCACGACGATGGCGTTATTGTGGAAAGGTGGCGGTGATGGGGTGAAAAGAGAGAGATGTGAAGAGAGAGAGAGAAAGAGAGGTAGGTGAGGGATGCAGTGAGGGGGACGATGGCAGGGGAAAAGGGGGGGGACCGGTGACCGGATGGGTGGGGGCGGGGAGGATGAGAGAGGGAAGGAGGGTGAGAGAATGAGAGAGGGTGGGGGCAGGGAAGGAGAGTGAGAGACTAAGAGAGAGAATGAGAGATAAACGAGCGTCTGAAATGAAAAGGCAGAAGCTGAAAAATTTATATTTGTTATCTCCGACGGAATGTCCGTCGGCCATAAATCCCTTGGACATAACTTAAATTCGATGAAACGTCCCTCAAAATTAACGTTTGTTCGTCTAAATTACTTTTCACGGTGGCACAAAATTTGGCCCCAACTGGAGAGGTCTACATTCGACAGAACAAGATAATGCAGAATAATTTATCGTTAGCCTTCAACAGTGTTAAACTGATAAAATATAACAAACATCAAGTTTAACTGCAGCAGAACTAGTAATCCATTAGAAGAGTCAAGTTGAGAATAAAATCTACTATTTTCTATGATTTAAAAGGTTTTTCATTACTTTTATCGAGCTGAGACTCAGCTTAATAAATAATCCACATCATCCTTGCACTACGGCCAAGGATATTCATTAGTATCACGACCACAAATTATCCATTCACTACGGGCCAAGGATATTCGTGTATTCATCAATGGTCATGATCATGCCAACAACTGTCCATCAATGCACTACGACCAATGAGAATTTTTTTTCCACATCATTTGTAACATTACGGTCATGATTATACCAAATAATCCCTGGTCATAATCATACCAAGTCCATCTATGCACTACATGCCACAGATGACTTTCAACATATTATAAACATGAAGATGATGACAATTCAATAAAACAAGTTCAAGAATAAATTTTAAAGATTTATAAGTTAATTTATCCTGAACTCAATAACGTCCAAATTATCAACATGATACTGCTTTGTGGAGTAAAATTCAAGAATGCTCAGAAGAATATTTCTGTAAGACCCCAACTTATTAATAATAAAATTAAATTTCCCATATATATTATTTTTAAATAGTAAGGGTTGATTTGATTAATGTGGTTATTTATGGGTAAAATGCGCAAATATTTCAAATAAGTAAGTGGTTATAAAATATTCCTTTTTTATCGGAGAATATTCGTTTGGTCGTGGAATATTCTTACCGTTTGGGAATATTAAATGCGACGTTTGACCTTGTGTGGGCCCCATAACTGGAAAGCGATTGGATGAAGAAAGCGACAAGTATAAGTTGTTTATAAATAATGGCGTAGTTATTACAGATTAATCTTGTTGGAATACACGGTGGTTAAAACACGATGTACGTTGTTTGCACAAGAAGACACGGTATTTTACCAATTATTGATTCTTGCGTGAAGGCACTCAATAATTATTTACGATAATTAATGTTCAGTATTTTATTTTATTGATTCAATAATTGTTTCATTAATATTATATATTACTGTTGTTTCAATAATTATCACTACACAGTATTTTCTATTATCGAAGCAATAATTCATATTATCTGAATAATATTATTAGATAACATTATTGGTAATGTCTAGAAAGTTCTGTCTAAGGATAGGTTTGGTCACCTAATTGCGTACCAGTAAGGAAAAATCCTTATTGGAAAGCCCCCTATTTCTTGGGAACTGCCTGGTTGTCAGTATTGTGATTCGGTAATATTATTAGTGAATAATTAATTATTGATTTATATGATGAGGAAAATATTCATTTTATGTGGGATATAGATGGAGAAATTTTTAAAGTGACAATTGTTAAAAATTGATATTTTATCTTTTCTGATAAAATAATATTTTATTATATTATTATAATATAATAATTATGATATTTTTACAATGAATGTGGGATATATGAGTATATGTGGAAGAGGAGTATTTTTGTTACTAAAAATATTTAAAACATGTTTTTCATGTTTGTGGACCCCATTCTCGATTGAAATTTGATTATATAACTGTAAAATCGCTTGGTTTGTGGATTTTTGGCCAATTTCATTTGGAATTTAGAAAAACTTTCTTCTGTAAAGTTGTAGATAATGAAATTTCCTATGAAAAAGACATGTGGTTCGAATTTTTCTGACAAAAGGGCTATTTATCATGAATTATTGAAGTTCTAAATTTTCGAAATAATTAATTTTTGGAAGTTTTATTTATTTTTATTAATAAAAACGTTTTTTTACACTTTGAGGGCATCATTAACATGTGCTTGGGGCTGAATTCAGTTGCCAAAGGTGTACGTAGGAAATTTGTATATATATATTTATATTATATTCAATTTTCTGCTTTAGTGTTCTAAGCATTTTCCTATAAATAAGGTGCTTAGGTTAGAATTGAAAATCACACCAGAAATAAGTTTTCTCTCTCTTTCTCTCTCTATATTATCGAGCGTATTCTTGTGAGTATTTTAAGACTTTGAGTGTTGCTATACAGTGCAAGTTCCCTTCAGCTCTATATCTAGTATTCCAGTCAGAAGTACTGTCTTTTCGAGGTAAGGGATGTTGTTTTCTTCTTAAATGATATTATTTTCTTCAATATCATTATGCCAAAATATTGGTCTGAACTTTTTTATCAAATCTAGAACTTTTTGTGTCTGAGTTCTTATTCACGATCTCGACTTATTCACGTATATCACTTTATTCACGAATACGACCTATTCACGGGAAAAATAAATTTTCATTTTTCGTCCCAAAATATCTATTATGGATACTAGCTTTGATTGTATCTATGTTTTGATCATTCTTGAATTTTACTCCACTATGATTATTTATGAGGTATTTTTGGACATGGAATACCGAAATACGAATCCTTAATATTTATTCTTTTGTTTCCTTTGGGTTCGTTTTCTTTAAAATATTTTCATCATCCTCGACCCTAAATGATGATATTCTTGAATATCTTGGCTTTTGTAAAGTGCAAAAGATGAATGATTTCGATGAATATCTTTGGCCCGTGGTCTAAAAGATAAGCAGGTGTTTAGATGAACATGACCGGTGATGAATATCTTTGGCTCAGTAGTGCAAATATGAATATTTGATTCCAGATATATATTGATTGATGTTACAGGGATAAAATATCGACGATGAACTTTTAAATTCATATATAGAAGATAGTAGATTTCATTCTCTACTTAATTCTACTATGAATTATTATTTCCGCTGCGAATATTGATTTAAAACTGGTTGTCTATTGTATTCTATTAGATTTTTTCCTGTTGAAGACTAACAATAATTTGTTCTATATTATCTTAGTCATAATATTTTTTACTGGGCTAGTTGAGCTCACTATTTTCCTTTTTGTTCCATTTTTCTTCTCAGGAGGCGAGAATGTAGCGAGTACTAGTCGGGGTTTGTAAAATAGTGTATCAATAATTGTAATGAGGACTTATTTGAGTGTGGATATTGTCTAGATGACAATATTTGTATTTTAAACTCACAGTTTAAGTGTTGTCGTATTTTGCACGGCAGTTGTATTAATAAAGTTGTAGTTGTTTCTGTACCATGTATTTGGCGACTCAGAATGGGTGTTGTATACCTATTTTGGGGGCGTCACAATTTCAATGAAAAGATACTGGATGAAGCGCAAATATCAAGGATATTCCACTAATTTCATGGAGTATAGAAGTCAAAACTTTAACCAACATAGTATAATAAAGAATGGAATAACAGAAGAATTTCACCATGTATGCGATACTTTGCATAGACAGGTTATTCCAACATAATGATAAAGAATGGAATAACAGTCAGCCCTTACGAGTATTGAAAGAAAATAACTCTCTTCATGAATACGAAAGAATAATACCCCTTACCTTAAAAGGAAGAGTATTCCGACTAGTAGGGCGCGAATATTCTTGAAAAAAACTTGCACTAATTTCTATGCTCAAAGCTTTCTTAAACTCTAAAGAAATACGCTCAAGATTATAGAAGGAAAATTCTCTGAACTTCTGGTGTGATTTTCAATTCTAACTAAGCATCCTATTTATAGAAGAATGGAAAGGATAATATGCTGCACTATGCAATAAAATATAATATATTCTATTTATAATCAAATAAAACAAAACTTTATAAAAAGTATTCTTTTTTATATAAAAAGTTTTACTATCTGAAATACTACGCGAGCACTTTATGCAACACTATGCATTATAAAATATAATATATTCTATTTATAGTCAAATAAAACAAATAACTTTATAAAAGTATTCATTTTTATATAAAAAGATTTTACTATGTAAAATACTATGCATAATAGAATATAATATATTCTATAGATAACTTTATAAAAGTATTATGTTTTATATAAAAAGCTTTTCTGTTTTATTACATTAATAATACTAATAAAACAAAATTTATCATCACTATTATAATTCACAATATTAATCAACCAAGTCGTTCCCAGGAAAGAGGGAGATTTCCAATAAGGATTTCTTCCCATTGGCGCGCAATTAGTTGACCAAACCTCTCATTGACATAACTTCTAGATATCGTTAATATTGCAAATAATAATATTAATAACTTTGTCATCTTAATTATTGATTATAAAATATTGACAATAATTGAATAAAATAACGTGAGATCTTATCGCATTAAATTATCGTAATAATAATTGAACAAAAGCGAATGACTTCTCACGTAAGCATCAATAATCAATACCGTGCTTACTACGCAACCACGCCAGACATCTTTATTTCTTTTAACACCGAGTGTTTCAACAGACGGTTAATGGTAAAACTTCCGCCATTATTTTCATAAAGTATTTTTGTCGTTTTCTCAATCCGACAATAATTCCGTTGTGGGGTCCACCAATGATTGTACCGTTGTACGAATATTCCCTGTTAAAACGAATATTCCCCGACCAATCGAATATTATATAACAACTTGAGTACTTTGCAAAATTTATAAATATTACCCACAACTATATATAACATTATATCAAATTCATTCCATAACATTCAAAAATGATATTTATAGAAAATTCATCTTTATTCATAAAATTTGGGGTCTTACAACCTCCCCTACTTATGAAATTTCGCCCTCGAAATTAGGGTACGTACCTGGTATGTCGAAGAGGTAAGGATACCTTGATTTCATCTCAGATTCTAACTCCCAGGTCATTTCCTTAACATCGTGGTTCCTCCATAAAACTTTGACTTGAGGTATAACCTTGGAGCGTAGAACATGTTCCTTCTTATCCAAGATCTTAACAGGAACCTCTTCATACGTTAAATCTTCCGCTATTTCGTCCGGTTCTAACTCAATAATGTGGTGCGGGTCTTTCACATATTTACATAACATAGATATGTGAAAAACATTATGAACACGAGACATACTTGGCGGTAAAGCGAGTCTATAAGCCACAGTTCCTAATCGATCGAGGATTAAAAATGGGCCAATGAATCGAGGATTGAGCTTTCCTCTCTTTCCAAATCTCGTAACTCCTTTCCATGGAGCAACACGTAACAACACATGATCTCCAATATCAAATTTTACGTCCTTTCGATGAAGATCAGCATAACTCTTTTGTCGATCCTGTGAGGTTTTTATACGTTGTCGGATCGTTTGAATCTTTTCTGTAGTCATACGTACTAACTCCGGTCCCAACAATGTTGCTTCACCCACCTCATCCCAACATACTGGAGAACGACACTTTCTTCCATACAACGCCTCAAATAGAGCCATGCCAATACTTACTTGATAGCTGTAGTTGTAGGAAAACTCCACCAATGGTAAGAACTTGTCCCAACTTCTCTTGAAGTCAAGGACACAAAGTCTTAATAAATCTTCAAGAGTTTGAATAGTCCTCTCTGATTGTCCGTCCGTCTAAGGATGATATGCCGAGCTAAATCGCAAATCTGTGCCCATAGATTTTTGTAAACTAACCCAAAATCGTGAAGTGAATCTTGGGTCTCGATCAGAAACTATGGATACTGGCATACCATACAATCTTACAACCTCGTTTATGTACATACGAGCAAGACGTTCAAGTGTATAAGTTTCTCGTATAGGTAAGAAGTGAGAAGACTTGGTCAATCTATCAACAATGACCCAAATTGCATTTATGCCTTAAGAAACCACAGAAGACCGATCAAAAAGAAATCTATGGTAATGTGCTCCCACTTACTATACGGAATTTCAAGTGGTTCTGATGGACTTTTGGTACTTGATGCTGTCCGCTTTGACTCGTTGACCGTTAGACACCTTGAGATAAACTGGCTTATCTCTCTCTTCATATTGCCCCACCAAAATGTATCTCGAAGATCATGATACATTTTGGTACTCCCAGGATGGATTGCAAACGGTGTGTTGTGCGCCTCCATCATGATTTTATACTTAAAATCAGGGTCGTTAGGAACACAAAGTCTGGAGTTGACTCGAAATATTCCTTCTTCATCGATTCTTGCTTTCGAAATAGCATCTTCTTGCACTTTCTTCCTCATATGCATTAGTTCCAGATCTGTAGCTTGAGCAGCTTTAACTTTATCGATTAAAGTCGGTTCTACTCATATTTTTGCCATCATCACATGGGTCCCCGGAGTCTTTAACTCTATCTCCATCATTTGCAAGTCACACAAAATGGGACTTTGCATTGACAATATCGCACTCGTACCCGCATATGATCTTCTACTCAATGTGTTAGATATCACGTTCGCTTTTCTAAGATGGTATTAGATGGTATGATCATAATCTTTCAACAGTTCAAGCCAACATCGTTGTCGCATGTTGAGTTCCTTTTGGGTGAAGAAATATTTGAGGCTTTTATGATCGTAAAGATCTCCACTTTCTCTCCCATACAAGTAATGCCTCCAAATTTTAAGTGCGAAGATAATAAATGCCTAACTCTAGATCATGAGTAGGATAATTCCTCTCATATTCTTTGATTTCTTAGAGGCATAGGCTATGACTTTCTCATGTTGCATGAGAACACATCTAACCCTTTGCCCGATATCATCTTTGTAGATGACAAATCCTCAAGGCAGGATGGTATTGTCGAATAGGTCTTTGAAATGAGTCTCCTCTTGAGTTATTGAAAACTCTTCTCACATTCCACGCTCCAATCAAATTTAATATCTTTCCGAGTCAGCTGAGTTAATGGAGTAGCGATTCGAGAAAACCCGTCCACGAATCTCCGATAATAACCCATTAATCCAGAAAACTACGTCTTGATCCTTCGATTTAGGTTGCTCCGACTTTAAATAGCTTCAATCTTTTGCAGGTCAACAGATATTCTATGACTTGATACTACGTGCCCAAGGAATGCTACTTCCTTAAGCCAGAACTTGCATTTCTTCAACTTGGCATAAAGCTTGTTTTCACAAAGCTTTTGGAGTATCAGCCTCAAGTGTTGCTCATGATCTTCACAGCTTTTGGAATATATGAGGATGTCATCAATAAAGACGACCACAAAATGATCCAAATATTCTTTGAATACTCGGTTCATCATATCCATGAAGGCAACAGGAGCATTAGTCAATCCAAAAGACATGACTAAGAATTTATAATGCCCGTACCGAGTTCTGAAGGTAGTCTTTGGAATATCCCCAGTTTTAACCTTCAACTGATGATATCCAGAACGAAGATCGATCTTTGAAAAGAATTGTGCTTCTTGCAACTGGTCAAATAGGTCATCAATGCAAGGTAACGGATACCTATTCTTGATGGTGACATGGTTCAATTCTCTGTAGTCAATACAAAGTCGCATACTCCCATCTTTCTTCTTCACGAATAGAACAGGAGCACCCCAAGTAGACGTACTAGGACAAATGAAACCAATGTCTAACAATTCATGCAATTGGGTCTTTAACTCCTGAAGTTCAATAGGAGCCATTCGATATGGGGCTTTCGAAATGGGTTTGGTACCGGGTTCAAGGTCGATACAAAATTCAATTTCACGCTCTAGGGGTAGGCCATGAAGTTCTTCAGGGAATACGTCAGTAAATTTATTAACAATAGAAATATCATTCAAATCTGACGTATGTTTGTTTAAATCTATGACATGAGCTAAGAAAGCCTGACATCCATTTTTCAATAAACGAATCTTTATGGCTTGAAATGACGGTGATTGATTTTAATGGTTTGGTTTCTTGAATTCGCATAATAGGTTGGTTAGGAATATGAAAGCTAACAACCTTACGAAAACAATCAATTTTTGCATGATGAGTAGTTAACCAATCAATCCCTAGAATCACATCAAATGCAAGTATTTTTAATGAAATAACATCGACAGGTAATGTGAGGGTATCAATTTGAACCAAACAAGACTTATAAATAGTGGATGTAATGAAGGTTTCTCCCAACGGAGTTTCCACAGATAAGTCAAAGTCTAATTTCTCCGGAGTCAAATTTAATCGTTGAACGCAAGTAGGAGAAATAAAAGAATGGATAGAACCGGTATCAAATAAGCTATAGACTTCGCTAGAGTTTATGATAAGCTTACCCGTGATGACCTCGTTGGGTTCTTGCTTTTTCGGGAGGTCACAACAAATGCTCTCCCTTGAACTACTGGTTTTGACTTGTCTGGAATGGTATTTTGTGTCACCGTTCCAACTGGACTTGTCTTCGGTACACGACAAAATCAGGCTAGGTGACCTTTTATTCCACAATTATAACACGCTTTGGATGGCATCGCGCAGTTTGGACTGATATGTCCCTCCCCTCCGCATTTGAAGCATATGATAGGTGGTCGTTCTCCTTCCTTAACCACGGGTGCTGATGCTAACATCTTTTCATCATTGTTGAAACTTCTTTTCTTGAAATGTCCATTCTTATTGTCTAGGCCATGATTACCACCGAAGTGGTTACAATTTCTGGCATGTTGATTCCCTCCACGTTTGTTATCACCGCTTCGATGACTGCTACCACTGGTATTATCATTTTGCCGGCTGCTTTCTCTTGGTTAAGTTGACTCGTTATCGCGCTCCAATAACTGAGCCCTATTTACAACATCTGAATACAAACACAGTTTATGAGAAATTAAATATTGACGTATATCGGGTTTCAAACCTCTTAGAAACATCCGCGTCATTCTTTCCTCATTATCAACCAAGTGAGACGCAAACCGGGACAACTCGGCAAACTTATCTTCGTACTGCGACACGGTCATATTGTTTTGTTCCAATTTGATAAACTCCACTTCTTTCATGTGACGAATACTCTCGGGAAAGTACTTGTCGTTGAATAGCTCTTGGAACTTCTCCCAAGACATCTTGAGTGCATCAGTGATGCGTTTCTGATTCCCCCGATGTCGCTTTCTTCGCAACATGAAGGTGGCGAAGGGAACCTTTGCTCTCTCGGAGCATCCCAAGACATCAAATATCTTGGTGATCTGCTTTATCCATGCTTCCGCCTTAAGTGGTTTTGGCTCTCCAATAAACTCTGTGGTCCCGACTCCTTGAATTGTTTAGCGGTGGCCCGTCAAGAGAGTTTCGGTGTTTCCACCTATATTTGGGACAAGAGCGCTTTACCGATGTTTCATGAATTGCATAAAGCCTCTGAACAATCCATCATTCATCATTTGGTCAGTGTTGTTGTTTGCATGAGGATTGTGGCCTTCCTGATGCACATTATCCTGATTATTGATATGTGGAGACTCAACGGTCTCTTGTGCTCCATTGTTATTCTCAACATTCTCGAATGTCATTTTTAGATACTGCCACAAAACAAGGGTTAGTTATCATATAACATATTATCCATATACCCTGACCGACCAATTAAATACCAAATAAACTTAGGTAGGTCATACTAGCGAAGGAATTCCCCGTCTCTCCCCTCCTAGTTCTTGTCTCACATCTCAGCCAGGGATCATATCCCTAAGCTTTGATACCAACTATGACGCCCCCAAAATAGGTATACATCACCCATCTTGAGTAGCCAAATACATGGTACAAAATTAAAATACAACTTAATAATACAACTGTCGTGTAGAATACGACAAGACATAACTGAGAGTTTTAATAAGAATATTATCATCTAGACAATATCCACACTCAATGGAGTGCTCATTACATTTATTGCCACACTATTTAACATAATAGTGAGGACTACTAATGCTATCATCTGGACCGTCACTCCATTCTCCGACTAGTTCACCACGTTCTCATTTCACGAAGATAATGGATGAAAAAAGGGTGAGCTCAACTAGCCCAAAGAAGAAATATTATGACTAAGATAATGCGAGAATAATTTATCGTTAGCCTTGATAGTGTTAAAGCGATAAAATATAACAAACATCAAGTTTAAGCTGCGGAATTGAACAAGTAATCCATTAGAAGAGTCAAGTAGAGAATAAAATCTATTATCTTCTATGATTTAAAAAGGTTTTCATTACTTTTATCATTTGAGACTCAAATTTTAATAAATAATCCACATCATCCCCGCACTACTACGGCCAAGGATATTCATTAGTATCACGACCACAAATTATCCATGCACTACGGGCCAAGGATATTCGTGTATTCATCAATGGTCATGATCATGCCAACAATTTGTCCATCAATGCACTACTACCAATGAGGATTTTTACCACATCATTTGTAACATTACGGTCATGATTATACCGAATAATCCACGATCATAATCATACCAAGTCCATCTATGCACTACTGAATACATATGACTTTCAACATATTATAAACATGAGGATGATGACAATTCAATAAAACAAGTTCAAGAATAAATTTTAAAGATTTATAAGTTAATTTATCCTCGAACTCAATAACGTCCAAATTATCAATAATCTTTGCTTTGTGGAGTAAAATTCAAGAATGCTCGGAAGAATATTTTCATTAAAAGATACTGGATGAAGAGCAAATATCAAGGATATTCCACTAATTTCATGGAGTATAGAAGTCAAAACTTTAACCAACTGAGTATAATAATGAATGGAATAACAGAAGAATTTCACCTTTTAAATCATAAAAGATAGTAGATTTTATTCTCTACTTGACTCTTTTAATGGATTGCTTGTTCCGCTGCAGTTAAACTTGATGTTTGTTATATTGTAACAGTTTAACACTGTTTAAGGCTAATGATAATTTATTCTACATTATCTTAGTCATAATATTTCTTACTGGGCTAGTTGAGCTCACCCTTTTCTTTCACTGTTCTCTTCAGGAAATGAGAATATAGCTTAAACGAGTCGGGGAACGGAGTGATGGTCCTAGATGGTGCATTAGTAGTCCTCACTATTCTGTGAAATAGTGTGATAATAATTATAATGAAGACTCCTTTTGAGTTTGTATACTCTTTAGTAGACAAAATTTGTATTCAAACTCACAGTTTATATTTTGTCGTATTGTACACGACAGTTGTATTATTAAGTTGTATTTGAATTCTATACCATGTATCTGGCAACTCAAGATGGGTGATGTATACCTAATTTTAGGGGCGTCACAGTTGGTATCAAAGCTTAGGGATATGATCCCTGGCTAAGATGTGAGACTAGAACTAGGAAGGGAGAGGCGGGAATTCCTTCATTTAGTATGACCTACTTAAATTTATTTTGTATTTAAATTGGTTGGTTAGAGTTTAGAGATAATATGTTACATGTCAAATAACCCTTGTTTTGTGGCAGTATCTGAAAATGACATCCGAGAATGTTGAGAATAGCAATGGAGCACAAGAGACCGTTGAGTCTCCACATATTAATAATCAGGATAATGTGAATCAGGAAGGCGACAATCCTCATGCAAACAACAACACAGACCAAATGATGAATGATGGATTGTTCAGAGGCTTTATGCAATTCATGAAACATCAGGCGAGATCGGCTCTTGTCCGAAATATAGGTGGAAACACTGGAAACTCTCGGACGGTCACCGCTAAACAATTCAAGGAGTTGGGACCACCGGAGTTTATTGGAGAGCTAAAACCACTTAAGGCGGAAGCATGGATAAAGCAGATCACCAAGATATTTGATATCTTGGGATGCTCGAGGACAAAAAGGTTCCCTTCGCCACCTTCATGTATTGCGTGAAGAAGGCGACTTTGGTGGGAATCAAGAAAGCATACCCGACTGACGACTTCAAGATGTCTTGGGAGAAGTTCGAAGAGCTATTCAATGACAAGTACTTTTCCGAGAGTATTCGTCACATGAAAAAAGTGGAGTTTATCAAATTGAAACAAAATAATATGGCCGTGTCGTGTCTGAGGCTAAATTTCATGAGTTATCCCGGTTTGCATCCCATTTGGTCGATAATGAGGAGCGAATGAAAGAATGTTTTAAGAGGTTTGAAACCGGAGATCGTCGATATCTTATTTCTCATAAAGCGTGTTTGTACTCAAATGTTGTAAATAGGGCTCGATTATTGGAGCACAGTAGCGAGTCAACGCAACCAAGAGAAAGCGGTAAGTGAAAGATAAAAATACCGGTGGTATCAATCATCTGAAGCGGTGACAACAAGCGTGGAGGAATCAACATGCTGAGAAATGGTAACCACCGGTGGTAATCATGGCCAAGACGAAGAAAATGGACATTTCAAGAAAAGGAGATTCAACAATGATGGAAGGGCGTCAAGACCAAAGACCGTTGTTAAAGAAGGAGAACGACCACCTATCATATGCTTCAAATGCGGAGGGAGGACACATCAATCAAATCGCAGCGATCTTGTCAAAAGATGTTATAATTGTTGAAGAAGGTCACTTAGCCCGATTTTGTCGTTCACGAAGATAAGTTCAGCGGGATGGAGGCACCAAAGGTCGTCCCGGAAAAGTCAAAGCCGTAGAAAGTGCAAGGGAGAAGCGTTTGTTGTGACCTCCGGAAAGTAAGGAACCGAATAAGGTCATCACGGGTAAGCTTAACATAAACTCTAAGCGAAGTCTATACCTTATTTGATCTTTGGTTCTACCCATTCTTTTATTTCTCCTACTTGCGCTCAACGATTAAATTTGACTCCGGAGAAATTAGACTTTGACTTATCTGTAGAAACTCCGTTGGGAGAAACCTTCATTACATCCACTGTTTATAAGTCTTGTTTGGTTCAAATCGGTACCCTCACATTACCTGTTGATCTTATTTCATTAAAAATACTTGCATTTGACGTAATTCTAGGGATTGATTAGTTAACTACTCATCATGCAAAAATTAATTATTTTCGTAAGATTGTTAGCTTTCATATTCCTAACCAACATTATAATTCAAGCCACCAAACCATTAAAATCAATCTTCGTCATCTCAAGCCATTAAAAGCTATTCGTTTATTTAAAAGCGGATGTCAAGCTTTCTTAGCTCATGTCACGGATCTAAACAAAAATAAATCGATTTTGAATGATATTTCTATTTTTAATGAATTTCCGACGTATTCCCCTGAAGAACTTCTGGCTACCCCGAGGCGTGAAATTGAATTTTGTATCGACCTTGAACACGGTACAAAACCTATTTCCAAAGCCCCATATCGAATGGCTCCTATTGAACTTCGTGGAGTTAAAGACCCAACTACGAGGAATTGTTAGACATCGGTTTCATTCATCCTAGTACTTCTCCTTGGGGTGCTCCCTGCTCTATTCGTGAAAAGAAAGATGGGAGTATGCGACTTTGTATTGATTATCGGGGAGTTGAATCATGTCACCATCAAAAATAGGTACCCATTGCCACGTATTGATGACTGTTTGACCCGATTACAAGGAGCCAAATTCTTTTTCAAGATTGATCTTCGTTAGGATATCACCAATTGAAGATTAGAACCGATGACATTCCAAAGACGGCTTTCGAACTCCGAGTGCGGGCATTATGAATTCCTAGTCATGTCCTTTGGGTGACTAATGCTCTATTGCCTTCATGGATATGATGAACCGAGTATTCAAGGAATATTTGGATCACTTTATGGTCGTCTTTATTGATGACATCCTCATATATTCCAAAACTCGTGAAGATCATGAGCAACACTTGAGGCTGATACTCTAAAAGCTTCGTGAATATAAGCTTTATGCCAAGTTGAAGAAATGCGAGTTCTGGCTTGAGGAAGTAGCATTCCTTGGGCACGTGGTATCAAGTCATGGAATATATGTTGACCCAACAAAGATTGAAGCTATTCAAAGTCAGGAGCAACCTAAATCGATGATCGGAAGACGTAGCTTTCTCGGCTTAAATTTGGTTATTATCGGAGATTCGTAGAAGGGTTTTCTCGAATCGCTACTCCACTAACTCAGCTGACTCGGAAAGATACAAAGTTCGGTTGGAGCGAGGAATGTGAGAAGAGTTTTCAAGAACTCAAGAGGAGACTCATTTCAAAGACCTTACGACAATACCATCCGGTTGGGAGGATTTGTCATCTACGGTGATGCTTGAAGCAAAGGTTTAGGATGTGTTCTCATGCAACATGGGAATGTCATAACCTATGCCTCACGACAACTCATAGAATATGAGAGGAATTATCCTACCCGTGATCTAGAGTTGGCAGTTGTTGTCTTCGCACTAAAGATTTGGAGGCATTACTTGTATGAGGAGAAAGTGGAGATCTTTACGGATCATAAAAGCCTCAAATATTTCTTCACTCAAAAGGAACTCAACATGCGACAATGACGTTGGCTTGAACTGTTGAAAGATTATGATCATACCATCCAATACCATCCTGGAAAAGCGAACGTGGTAGCTGACGCATTGAGTAGAAGATCATATACAAGTGCGAATGCGATATTGTCAATGCAAAGACCCATTTTGTATGACTTGCAAAGGTTGGAGATAGAGTTAAAAACTCCAGGGACCCATGTGATGATGGCGAATATACGAGTAGAACCAACTTTAATTGATAAAGTTAAATTTGCTCAAGCTATAGACCTGGAGCTGATGCGTATGAGGAAGAAAGTGCAAGAAGGTGCTATGCCGGAAGCAAGAATCGATGAAGAAGGAATACTTCGAGTCAACTCCGGACTTTGTGTTCTAACAACCACGATTTAAAGTATAAAATCATGATGGGAGGCATAACACACCATTTGCAATCCATCTTGGGAGTACCAAAATGTATCATGATATTAGGTCATACATTTGGTGGAGCAATATGAAAGAGAGAGATAGCGTTGTTTATCTCAAGGTGTCTAACGTGTCAACGAGTCAAGGCGAGCATCAAGTACCAAAAGGTCCATTGCAACCACTTGAAATTCCGAATGGAAGTGGGAGCACATTACCATGGATTTGTTCTGGGGTCTTCCCAAAGTATCTCAAGACATAGATGCGATTTGGGTCATTGTTGATAGATTGACCAAGTCCGCTCATTTCTTACCGATCACGAGAAACTTATATACTTGAACGTCTTGCTTCATTATGTACATAAACGAGGTTGTAAGATTGCATGGTATGCCAGTATCCATAGTTTCGATCGAGACCCAAGATTCACTTCAAGATTTTGGGTTAGTTTGCAGCTTATTATGGGCACGAATTTACGATTTAGCTAAGATATCATCCTCGTGGACGAAGGCGGTCGGAGAGGATGATTCAAACTCTTGAAGATCTATTAAGACTGTGTCCTTGACTTCAAGGGAAGTTGGGATAAGTTCTTATCATTGGTGGAGTTTTCCTATAACAACAGGTTATCAAGCAAGTATTGGCATGGCTCCATTCAAGCGTTGTATGGAAGAAAGTGTCGATTCTCCATTATCTTTGGGATGAGGTGGGTGAAGCAATATTGTTGGGATAGGAGTTGATGCGTATGACTACGAAAAGATTCAAACGATCCGACAACGTATAAAAACCTCACAAGATCGACAAAAGAGTTATCTTTGATCTTCATCGAAAGGACGTGGAATTCGATATAGGAGATCATGTGTTGTTACGTGTTGCTCCATGGAAAGGAGTTATGAGATTTGGAAAGAGAGGAAAGCTCAATCCTCGATTCATCGGCCCATTTTAATCCTTGATCGAGTAGGAGGGCGTGGCCTATAGACTCGCTTTTCTGCCAAGTATGTCTCGTGTTCATAACATTTTTCACATATCCATGTTACGTAAATATGTGGAAGACCCGAACCACATTATTGAGTTAGAACCTGACGAAATAGCGGAAGATTTGACGTATGAAGAGGTTCTTGTTCAAATCTTGGATAAGAAGGAACATATTCTACGCTCTAAGGTTATACCTCAAGTCAAAGTTTTGTGGAAAAATCACGATATTGGGGAAATGACTTGGGAGTTAGAATCTGAAATGAAATCAAGGTATCCTTACCTCTTTAATATACCAGGTACGTACCCTAATTTTGAGGGCAAAATTACATAATAAGGGGAGATTGTAAATGTGACGCCCCCAAAATAGGTATACATCACCCATTCTGAGTTGTCAATACATGATATGAAACAACTACAACTTTATTATTACAATAAAGAAAGCTGTGAGTTTGAATACAAATATTATCTTCTAGACAATATCTATACTCAAATAAATCCTCATCGCATTTATTGATACATTATTTTACAAAAATGGTGAGGACTACTAAACAACTCTCTCTAGAACCTTCATTCCATACCCCTAACTGCTTTCATTTATATTCTCGCCTCCTAAGAAGAAAAATGGAACAAAAGGAAAAGGGTGAGCTCAACTAGCTCAGTAAAGAATATTATGACTAAGATAATATACAACAAATTATAATTAGTCTTCAACAGGGAAAAATCTAATAGAATACAATAGACAACAAGTTTTAAATCAATATTCGCAGTGAAAATAATAATTCATTAGAAGAGTTAAGTAGAGAAGAATGCAAACTACTATCTTCATGTATGAATTTAAAAGTTCATCGTCTATCTTTTATCCTATAACATCAATCAATATATATCGGAATCAAATATTCATCTTTGCACTACAAGCCAAAGATATTCATCGATTGGTCATGTTCATCTAAACACTGTTCATCTTTGCACTACGGGCCAAAGATATTCATCGAAATCATTCATCTTTGCACTACTGGGCCAAAGATATTCAATAATATCATCATTTAAAGGCGAGGATGATGAAAATATTTTAAAGAAGCGAATCCATTGAAACAAAATGACAAGGATTAAGGATTAAGGATTAGTACTTTGTTTTATCCATGTCAAAAATACCTCAAAAATAATCATACGGTGTAAAATTCAAGAATGATCAAAATATGGATACAATCAAAGCTAGTATCCATAATAGATATTTTGGACAAAAACAAAAATTTAATTTTTCTGTGAATAGTCAGATTCGTGAATAAAGCAAGTATACGTGAATAGTAACCCCGACACCAAAAGTTCCAAATTTGATAAAAACTTCAGATCAATATTTCAGCATAATGATATTGAAGAAATAATATCATTACGAGAAAAAAAAATATCTCTTACCTCGGAAAGACAATACTTAGCTGGAATCTTTGGATATAAAGCTATAACTTGAACTTGCAGTATACAGCAATACTCAAAGTATACTCAAAATACTCACAAGAATAACTCGATAATATAGAGAGAGAGAAAAAACTTTAATTTCTCGTGTGATTTTCAATTCTAACCTAAGCACCCTATTTATAGGAAAATGCTTAGAACACCAAAGTAGAAAATTTAATACATTAATAATATATATATATATATATATATATATATATATTTTTCCAACGCACACTTAATTTGCCCAACATCAGCCACCAACTAGCCCACTACACAAGACTAATAACAAAAACGTTTTTCTAATTTAAAATAATTTAAACTTCCAAAAATCAATTATTTCGGAGCTTCGAAACTTCAATAATTCACAATAAATAGTCCTTTTGTTAGAAAATTCGAATCTCGCTTTTTTTTTATAGGAAATTCAATTCTCTACAACTTTGCAGAAGAAAGGTTTTCCAAATTCCAAACAGAAATTGACCGAAATCCATAAACGGGTGATTTTACGGTGTTTCTAATCAAATTCGATCAAGAAATGGGGTCCACCGACATGTTTAACATGTTTTAAACATTTATTGCAACAAAAATACTATTTCTCCTCGTATACTCATATATCACACATTCATTGTAAAAATATAACCATTATTATATTATTAAAAATATAATAATATATTTAAATGAATTATTTTATCAGAAAAAGATAAAATTTTAATTTTCAACAATTTTCACATTAAAAATTTTCTCCATCTATATCCACATAAAATCAATATTTTTCTCATCATATAAATCAATAATTAATTATTCACGAATAATATTACAGAATCACAATCTCGACAAAGTGCAGCCTTCTAGGAAAGAGGGCTTTCCAATAAGAATTTCTCACTTCTTGGTAGCATGATTAGGTGACCAAACCTCTCCTTAGACAAAACTTTCTAGACATTGCCAATAATGTTATCCAATAATATTATTAGGATAATATGAATTATTGCTTCAATAATGAAAATCCTTGTGTAGTGACAATTATTGAAATAAAATATCAACACAACAATTATTGAATCAATAAAATAAAATCTTTGAGCAATAATTCATTGTAACAATTATTGAGTAAGTGCCTTCTTACGTAAGAATCAATAATTGGTGCAATACGAGTAATCTTCTTGTGTTTTAACCCACCGAGTATTTTAACAAAGATTACTTCAGTGAACAACTACGTAGTTATTTTTAAACAACTTATTCTTGTTGCTTTTCCTCCAATCGCTTTCCGTTATGGGGCCCATACATAGGCATTTGCTTGGCCGTAAATACGAATATTCCCCTTGATCACGAATATTCCACGACCAAACGAATATTCCCCGACAATAATGAATATTTTATAATCACTTGCTTATTTTGAAATATTTGCGTATTTTACCCATACCTATTCACATTAATCAAATCAACCCTTACTATTTCAAAATAATAAATAGAGAAAATTAAATTCCATTAATAATAAGTTGGGGTCTTACAGTAAAACCCCAACTTTTTGAATAAAGATGAATTTTCTATAAATATTATTTTTGAATATTATGGAGTGAAATTGATATAATGTTATAGTTGTGGGTAATATTTATAAATTTTGCAAAGTACGCAAGTTGTTATATAATATTCGATTGATCGGGGAATATTCGTTTTAACGTGGAATATTAGATAACCAAGACAATCATTGGTGGACCCCACAACGGAATTATTGTCGGATTGAGAAAATGACAAAAATACTTTATGAAAATAACGGCGGAAGTTTTACCGTTAAGCTGTTGAAACACCGGTGTTAAAAAATACTATAATCTGGCGTGGTTGCATAGTAGCACACGGTATTAATTATTATTGCCGCTACGTGATAAGTCACTCAGTTTTGTTGGTATTATTAGTGTAATAATACGTAAAAAATTTTTTATATAAAAATGTAATACTTTTATAAAGTTATTCTATAAATAGAATATATTATATTCTATTATGCATAGTGTTGCATAGTGTTTTGTATAGTAAAATTTTTTATATAAAAATGTAATACTTTTATAAAGCTATATCATTTTATTAGACAATAATTAGAATATATTATATTTTATTATGCATAGAGTTTGCATAATGTCTCTGCATAGTGTTTTCAGATAGTAAAATATTTTATAAAGTTATTCATTTTATTAGATTATAAATAGAATATATTATATTTTATTTAAAAGATTTTGCTTTAAATATGGACCATCGATTAAAGTAAATCAATCTGGACCGTTCATGAGTTAGTTACTATGCAATCCATTTTTCTATAAATGAAGCTCATTCCTTCATTATTTTCTTATTTAATTCAATGAAACTCTGAAAGATAAACTATGAGAGAAAGAAGAAAGTATTCGCTACTTCACTACTTATATATCCAAGATCTTCTTCTTCTTAAGGTAGGGAATATTATTTGTTATACTCGTAAGGGGTGTTATTCTTTTGTATTCATAAAGAGAACTTATGTTATTCCATTCTTTATTATTACATTGGAATAACTTTGTATATGCGGGCTACCCTATACTTGGTGACATTCTTCTATTATTCCATCTTTATTATTCTATTGGAATATCCATGCATGCGTTTTCTGGCGGGACTGATTAATCATTATTATTCATTGAAATATCCATGCATGCATTTTACGTCGGACTGGTTCCGTCTTTTTATTATTATTCTCGTTGGAATATCTTGTATGCGTGCGTTTTACGTCGGACTGATTCCGCCCTTATTAGTATTCTATTGGAATAACACATACATCATGCCAAGCACCGCATTGCATGGTGATTTCTGTTGTTATTCCATTCTTTATTATTCTATTGGAACATCCACAGCCGGTGCAATTAATTTTGACACAGTTCCGTTATTTAGTATTCTGTTAGAGTAACCTGGCTATGCGAAATACCGCATGCATGGTGATTTCTTTTGTTATTCCATTCTTTATTATACTCAGTTGGTTAAAGTTTTGACTTCTATACTCCATGAAATTAGTGGAATATCCTTGATAATTGCGCTTCATCCAGTATCTTTTCATGGAAATATTCTTCTGAGCATTCTTGAATTTTACTCTACAAAGCAGTATCATATTGACAATTTGGACGTTATTGGTTCTTGGACAAATTAATTCTTGAACTTGTTTTTATTGAACTCTTATATCATTGTCATCATCCTCATATTTATAATTTTTGAAAGTCATCTGTGGCCTATAGTGCATAGATGGACTTGGTATGATTATGACTAGGGATTATTCGGTGTAATCATGACCGTAATGTTACAAATGATGTGATAAAAGTCCTCATTGGCCCGTAGTGCATTGATGGACAATTGTTGGCATGATCATGATCATTAATGAATACACAAATATTCTTGGCCCGTAGTGCATGGATAATTATGGTCGTGATACTAAAGAATATCCTTGGCCGTAGTATAGGGGTGATTCGATGATGTGGATTATTTATTAAGCTGAGTCTCAGCGATAAAAGTGATGAAAAACTTTTTAAATCATAAAAGATAGTAGATTTTATTCTTTACTTGACTTTTTTAATGGATTGCTTGTTCCGCTACAGTTAAAATTGATAGTTGTTATATTGTATCAGTTTAACACTGTTTAAGGCTACTGATAATTTATTCTGCATTATCTTAGTCATAATATTTCTTACTGGGATAGTTGAGCTCACCCTTTCTTTCCTTTATTTTCTTGAGAAAATGAGAATATATTTGGAATGAGTCGGGGAACGGAGTGATAGTCCTAGATGGTGCATTAGTAGTCCTCACTATTCTGTGAAATAGTGTGATAATAATTGTAATGAGGACTCCTTTTGAGTTTGTATACTCTTTAGTAGATAATATTTGTATTCAAACTCACAGCTTATGTTTTGTCGTATTGTACACGATAGTTGTATTATTAAGTTGTATTTGAATTCTGTACCATGTATCTGGCGACTCAAGATGGGTGATGTATACCAAATTTTGGGGGCGTCACACTTATACCGATATTCCGATCAGAAGTATTGTTATTTTGAGGTAAGGAATGTTATTTTCTTCATGATGATGTTATTTTTTCAATATCATTATACCAAAATATTGGTATGGATTTTATTGTGAAATTTCTACCTTTTTGTGTCGGGGTTACTATTCACGTATACGGTACTATTCACCAAAAAATGAAATTTTCTCCTCTTTGTCCAAGATGTCTATTATGGTTACTATATTTGATTGTATCCATGTTTTGATCTTTACTATAAGGTATTTTTGAACTTGGATAAACTAAAGTACGAATCCCTAATCTTTGATCTTTTATCTCACTGGATTCATTTCTTTTAAGATATTTTTCATCATCCTCAGTCCTAAATGATGATATTACTGAATATCTTTGGCTTGTAGTGCAAAGATGAATGATTAACTGATGAATATCTTTGGCCCTTAGTGCAAAGATGAACATGTGTTGAGATGAACATGACCAACTGGTTATACAAATGAATATCTTTGGCCTGTAGTGCAAAG
Source organism: Panax ginseng (assembly GCA_020205605.1). Taxonomy (NCBI): domain Eukaryota; kingdom Viridiplantae; phylum Streptophyta; class Magnoliopsida; order Apiales; family Araliaceae; genus Panax; species Panax ginseng. The sequence continues at coordinate 26,203,904 of CM035148.1, read as the reverse complement.
ATGAATATTTGATTCAAGATGTATATTGATTGATGTTACAGGGATAAAATATTGATGATGGACTTTTAAATCTTAGAAGATAGTATAATTCTTTCTCTACTTGACACTTCTAATGTATTGATGTTTCCGCTGCAGTTATTGATCTAAAACTTGTTGTCAATTATATTTTATCAGATTTTTCCCTGTTGAAGACTAATGATAAATTGTTGTATATTATCTTAGTCATAATATTCTTTACTGGGCTAGTTGAGTTCACCCTTTTCCTTTTTGTTCCATTTTTTCTTCTCGGGAGGTGAGAACATAAGCGAGAACTAATCGGGTATGGAGTGATGGTTCGGGATAGTTGTTTTAGTAGTTCTCACTATTTTATAAAATAGTGTATCAATAATTGTAATGAGGACTCCTTTTGAGTTTGTATACTCTATTAGACAATATTTGTATTCAAACTCACAAATATATGTGTTGTCGTATTTTGCACGATAATTGTATTCTCGAGGTTGTATTTATTTACATTTTATGTATTTGGATTGACTTCGAGAATGGGTGATGTATACCTATTTGGGGGGGCGTACACTATCGCTGACAATTATCGAAGCAATAATTGAGTATAATTGAGTGACTTCTCACGTAAGCATCAAATCTAAGTGTACTTTCTTCTAACAACGCCAGACATTCTTTGTACTTTTATCACCGGATATTTCAACAGCTTATAACGATAAAACTTTAGCGTTTTTTTATAAAAGATAATTTTGTCGCTTTTAACTCAAGCAATAATTCCATTGTGGGGTCCACCAATGATTGTGTCGTCGTACGAATATTCCCTGTTAAAATGAATATTCCCCAACCAATTGAATATTTTATAACAACTTGCTTATTTTGCAAAAAATTTAAATATTACCCACAACTATAACATTATAACAAATTCACACCTTAATATTCAAAAATGACATTTAGAGAAAAATTCATCTTTATTCATAAAAGTTGGGATGAATAAACTTATTATTACAAAACGAATCTTATTATTCATATTAAAAAGTATATTAATTATTTTTCTCATATATTAAACTAAACATAAGTCACACTTAAGCATAATTATTTACAGTAAAAATGACAAATGTTGTTACTCAAATATATATATATATATATATATTAAAAGAAAAATCTTTTTACAAGATAGAGGTAGTAATAAATAGTATTATATTTTCTTTTATTTAACATTGCACAAAAACAACGCCAACTGTGACGCCCCCAAAACAGGTATACATCACCCATCTTGAGTCGCCAGATACATGGTACAGAAACAAATACAACTTTAGTAATATAATTGCCGTGCAAAATACGATAACACATATACTGTGAGTTTGAATACAAATATTGTATACTAGAGAGTAAACAAACTCAAAAGGAGTCCTCATTAAAATTATTGATACACTATTTTACAAAAATAGTGAGGACTGCTAAACAACTATCTTGAATCATCACTCCAAACCCCGGCTAGTTCCTGCTAAATTCTTTCCTCCTGAGAAGAACAATGGAACAAAAAGGAAAAGGGTGAACTCAACTAGCCCAGTAAAGAATATTATGACTAAGATAATATAAAACAAATTATCATTAGTCTTCAACAGGAAAAATCTGATAAAATATAATAGACAACAAGTTTTAGATCAACAACTGCAGCGGAAACAACAATCCATTAGAAGAGTCAAGTAGATAAAGAATTCTACTATCTTCTAAGATTTAAAAGTTCATCAACAATATTTTATCCATGTAACATCAATCAATATTCATCTTGAATCAAATATTTATCTTTGCACTACAGGCCAAAGATATTCATTTGTATCACCAGTTGGTCATGTTCATCTCAACACCTGTTCATCTTTGCACTACGGGCCAAAGATATTCATTAGGTAATCATTCATCTTTGCACTACAGGTCAAAGATATTCATTAATATCATCATTTAGGACTGAGAATGATGAAAAATATTTTAAAGGAACGAATCCAGTGAAACAAATATTAGAGATTCGTATTACAGTTTATCCAAGTTTAATAATACCCCAATATAATCAATTTTGAAGAAGAATTCAAAATTAAAGATCAAAATATGGATACAATCAAAGATAGTAACCATAATAGACAACTTGGACAAAAAGAAAAAAAATTTATTGTTCTTGAATAAAGGTCAGATTCGTGAATGAATAGTCAGATATCGTGAATAGTAACCTCGACACAAAAAGTTCCAAATTTGATAAAAATGTTCACCAATATTTTGACATAATGATATTAAAGAAAATAATATCATTTAAGAAGAAAATATCATCCCTTACCTCAAAATAACCGTATTTGATTTGAATTTGGATATAGTCTTCGACAAAAACTTGCCTTTGAATAACAACTCTCAAAGTATCTAAATACTCACAAAATACGCTCAATAATCTAGAGAGAAAGAAAACTTGTTTCGGTGTGATTTTCAATTCTAACCTAAGCGTCTATTTATAGGAAAAATCTTTAGAATCATATAGAGACTAAATAATAAAATAATATTATTTAATCAACAAATTCTCTACGTATGCTTTGAACAAGTCTAGCATGCCTTCTTTGAAAAACAAACCCAACATCCCACATGCTTGAAAAATCAAAAGTGGGTCCCACCCATAATTTAATAAAATTATTTTATTTTTCAAAACTTGATAATTCATAATAAATAGCCCTTTTATCGGAAAAATTGAAACTCGCGTGTTTCCATAGGAAATTTAATTTCTACAACTTTGTAGAAGAAAGTTTTCCAAATTCAATCGAGAAAATACCGAAATCCATAAAGCGGATGATTTTAATACCTCCAATCCGACAAAATAATCGATAAAACACCTCAAAGATTAATTCCTTCATTTTTATCCATATAAAATAGATATATCCAACATTTATATCCACAAAATAAATATTTCTTTATCATATGAATCAATAATTAATTATTCACAAATAATATTACGTAATTTACTTAATGACCGCATCGTTCCTGGGAAAAATGGGGCTTTTCAATAAGGATTTCTCCTTAATGGCTCGCAATTAGGTGACCAAACCTCTCCTTGAAAGAACTTTCTAAACATTGCCAATAATGTTATCTAATAATATTATTCCAAATAATATGAATTATTGATCTGATAATGGAGATGATGTCCAGTGAAAATTATTGAGCAACAATAATATAAAATATCAACGCAACAATTATTGAATCAATAAAATAAAATATTGAGCGATAATTCTGCGTAACAATTATTGAGTAGTGTCTTCTTACGTAAGAATCGATAATTCAACAATATCATGCAATACTGGTAATCTTCTTTATGCAACCACGCATACATCGTATTTTAACCACCGGGTATTTCAATAGTGTTAACGGTAACAACTACGCCGTTATTCAATTTTGTCATTTTCTTCATCCGATCGTTATCCATTATGGGGCCCACAAATGTCGTCATTGGCTTGAGTAAATACACGAATATTTTTCGACGGAAAAGAATATTCCACGACACCAAACGAATATTCCCCGACAAATGAATATTTTATAACCACTTGCTTATTTTGAAAAATTTTGCACATTTCACCCATAACCAAAGTATTATATCAAATTAATACCTTATTATTCACAATAATAATTAGAGGAAATTTAATTTTATTCATTAATAAGTTGGGGTCTTACACCAACTGTATATACTAAAAAAATGTAATCAAAATCATAAACATCCCAATTTTTTACATATACTCAAAAAAAAATTAACATATAAAAATCATAATATGAAACTAAGAATTCAAATAATAACTTTTGTTGTTAAACACCAAAAACAACTATCAACATACTCAATCACTCTAATTAGAATAGATTCATTAATAATTTAATTTAATTTTTTTTAAAATTTGTATCACTTATCCAAAAATATGTGTTAATTAAACTAAATTAGTTTTTTTTAGGCTTAAATATAATTTACTATCCTAAATTATTGACCATATTCCACTTTGGTAATCCACCTTTTAATTTTGTCAATTAGATGATTACACTATTTATTTTTTTCTATTCCATCCAATTGAGGTTGCCACGTCAGAAATTGCTGACGTGGCATGCAGACGTGGTAAATTATTACACAGATGTAATAACAAAATATTAACAAATAATTTTTTGATATAATTTTGAATAAATAAGGGGTAAAAATGTAAATACATAAATATTACATATTACACTAATATCAATACCACTTAACTACTCATTTAATTCTTCAAACAAATAAAATCAAAAATCCAAAAATCCTTTTATTAAATCAATTGTCAAACCTAAAAATCCTTTTATCAAAGCATATTACCATAAAAAACTTGTGGTCAAAATAGATTTCACTTTTACTTTACCAATTCACCCAAAATCGTTCTCATCTCTATTCAGTTTGCAATCATCCTCTTCCTTAAGCTCTATTCCTCAAATCCAATAACGATGAAAACTCGACACTCCAAGCGATTAAAAGATTTGTCCGAGTCTGATGACAACATCACTTTATCTTTTATATTTTCCAACCAAGATAGGTTTGATTCTCAACAACATGCAACAGAGCCAGAGGTGCATGAACCTTCAAAACCCTCTTATATGGCTAAACATAGTCTCTCTTCCAAAAAGAAGTCAAAAGGCAAAGAAAAAATTGCTACCTAGTCTCGTCGGCGTCGGTGTCGACATCCATATGTGCTGGTTACTCCTCTTTAAATATATCTTATAACTTCTATAGAGGTTTAAATTTTGAGTCTAAATTTAAAACTTCAATCGTGTCCAAGACTCTGCAGCAGGTTGGTTTGTTTTTTGTAGATATGCTTGTATTGTTTATCATATTGATGAATTTGGATTTGTTTTGAGACATTAATAGTTATTCTTATTTGGCGGAGGCTTACCCGGAGACGGCGACGATGGTGGTCATGGGCATGGGAAGAGAGATGAGGTCACTGATCTCAACTTTGAGGACAAGATCTGTGGGTGGTCTTGTTTGCCGGAATTCTTGAGCAATTTGTGATTCTCAAAGCTAGGATTTTTTTCGATCGTTTTTGGAGCTTGATCTTTAATCGATTCTGTTTGTTTACAAACGTTTGATCTTTTAATCAGTCTAAATGTATTAATGAAAGGAGTATAACCATTTTATCCTTCAATATATTAAAATTGTTTAATCTCAAAATAAAAAATTATTTTTTTTACACACATCAATTTATTTATGCCCCACCCAGATAGTCACGTCAGCAATTTCTAATGTGGCAGTCTCAATTGGATGAAATTGAAAACAATCAATAGTTGAATTATCTAATTGACAAAATCAAAAGGTGGATCACTAAAGTGGAATATGGTCAATAGTTTAGGGTAGTAAATTATATTTAAGCTTTTTTATGTAAGTTACCAACAATTTAAATGAGACAGTCTTAATTACAAATCAAACTATAATTAAAATATATTGTATTAAAAAAGATAATTAAACATATATATATAACATAACATAATACCTCTTAAATAACATAACTCTTTTAAATAACATACATTTATTAAAATTACATCGTTTTCAAGATTCTTTTAAAAAACAAAATAATACTCCCTCCGTCCCAGGATAAAAGTCCTTATTACTATTTTGGGTTGTCCCATGTTAAATGTCCACTTTCTTTTAATAACCAAACTTTTACACATTTTTTCCTATTATGCCCGTAGCATTAAATATCTCATACTTTTCTTATTCTAATTCTCTCTTCATATTTAATGACATTATTATGGGCAATTTTGTCATTTTATTCCTCTTCTTAATATGCGTAAAAAGTCCACCAGGACTTCTATCCTAGAACGGAGGGAGTATTAAAAGAGAGTGGTCCCACTTGCTTTCATTTTATTTACAAAAATACAATCCACGACCCCATTTTTTTTAATAAAAATAATTTCTAAAACGACATTGTTTTAATAAAGGTATGTTATTTAAAAGAGTATTTTATTTAAGAAGTATGATTTAGTATATAACTTTATCTATTGAGTAAAATACACTGACACCCCATGTAGATAATCATAATAACACTCACCACCCTTCTAGTTTTTCAAGTAACAGTCAGTACCCCTCTAGTCTACAATATGTAACATTCACTACCCCTAGTGTGGTTGACCAACTAATATTTAAAAATATTTTTAATATAATGTCTAATACACCCTTCAAGTTATAATGTTTAATTTCTCCACTAAATATAAATTTGTATATCATAATTTTTACTTTACTTGATCTAATTAATTAAATTATGAAATTGTGCAATAAATAACATAAAAATAAAAAATAATAAATATTCATTTTATCAAGAATATAAAGTCATACAATTTTTACTAATTAAATTTCTCAAATATTAAAATTTACGTGATATATATTCAAATATATTTTTTGTAATTAAAAAGTATAATGTTAATACCCATAAAATTACAAATTAACGTAATAAAATAATAATAATTTTTTCAAATATTAAAATTTACGTAAAATAAACTTATTATTATAATTTAAACGAATCTTATTACTCATATAAAAAAGTATTAAAATTATATTAATTATTTTCTTATATATTAAACTAAACATAAATCACACTTAAACATAATTATTTACAATAAAAATGACAAATGTTGTTAAATATATATATATATATATATATATATATATATATATATTAAAAGAATTTTTTTACAAGATAGAGGTAGTAATAAATATAATTATATTTTTTTTATTTAACATTGCATAGAAACAATGTCAACTGTATATTAAAAAAATGTAATCAAAATAATAAATATCCCAATTTTTTATATATACTCAATAAAACTTAACATATAAAACTTATAATATGAAACTAAAAACTCTAATAATATTTTTTGTGAGACCCCGAATTTTATAAAATAAAAGTATTTAATTTTTCTATTTGGTAAATAGTTAAATTGATAAAAGTTTAAAGTTAAGGGTAATATGTGAAAAAAAAAAATTCAAAGTAAGCAAGTTGATATAAAATATTCGTTGTGTCGAGGAATATTCGATTAGTCGGGGAATATTCTTTTTGTTGGGGAATATCCGTATAATACTCAGACAATCATTAGTGGACCCGAAAAATGTAATTATTGTCTATTTTTATAAAAATAACTACGGAAGTTTTACCATTAACTGTTGAAACACGGTGTTAAAAGCACAAGAATCTGGCGTAGTTGCACAAGAAGACACGATATTGATTATTGATGCTTATGTGATAAGTCACTCAGCTTTTGTTTTATTGGTATTATTAATGTAATAAAAAAATGTAAAGTTTTTTATATAAAATGTAATACTTTTATAAAGTTATTCGTTTTATTAGGCTAATAGTAAAATCTTTTTTATATAAAAATGTAATACTTTTATAAAATTATCTGCTTTATTAGACAATAATTAGAATATATTATATTTTATTATGTATAGTATTTTGCATAGTGTCTCGTGATAAGTGTTTGCAGATAGTAAAATCTTTTATAAAGTTATTCGTTTTATTAGATTATAAATAGAATATATATTATATTTTATTTAAAAGATTTTGCTTTAAATATGGATCGTCAGATTAAAGTAAATCAATCTCTGACCGTTTCATGAGTTAGTTCTTATCTGATCCATTTTTCTATAAATAGAAGCTCATTCCTTCATTATTTCTTACTTAATTCAATCAAACTCTAGAGAGAAAAACTATATAGAAAGTTCTTCTTCTATAATCTTGAAAGCGTATTTCTTTAGAGTTTAAGAAGCTTTGAGCGTAGACAAGTTTCTTCGAGTATATTCTCGCCTACCAAATGGAATACTCTTCTTTCAAAGGTACGGAATATTATTTATTTGTGCTCGTAGTAATGGGTATTCTTTCGTTCTTATTCATGAAGAGAACTTCTGTTATTTCATTCTTTATTATTATGTTGGAATAACTCGCCTATGCAAAGTATCGCATACATGGTGAAATTCTTCTAATATTCCGTTCTTTATTATTCGCTGAATATCCACGTGCGTGCGCTTACGCTTTTTGGACTGGGTTCCATTATTTATTATTCATCGCCGAATATCCTCGTCTATACGCTTATGGGACCGGGTTCCATTATTTATTATTCGTCGGAATATCACATTCGAAAGCGCGCTTACGACCGGGTTCCATTATTTATTATTATTTGTTGGGAATAACTCATGCATGCGATCTATCGCATGCATGGTGAATCCTTCTGTTATTCCATTCTTTATTATTCTGTTAGAATAACATGTCTATGTGGATTACCACATGCATGGTAAACGATCCTTTGTATTTTATTCCTTGTTAAATTGTGGAAATGATCTGTTTACGTAGATTATGATGAAAGTCATAATAAAACCATTGGACTAATAAAAATCATGGGTATATGTGGTATTAGTAAGTGTTATGATGAATTATGTTGGTTATTATGTGAAAACATGAAAGTTTCTTAGAAATCACAAAGGGTTGAAAAATCAGATTTTGGTGAAAATGGAACATGAAATTCAATTGACTATATCTCCTATTATATTTCGAATTTTTGAGTGTGGTCAAGTTCTAGAGTTAGGTCTATGAGTTTTGTAACTTATCCAAATGGAATCACTGGAAAAGGTGTTGTAGATTTTCGTGTGGACTGATTTTAGCAAAGTACGAAAAACTATAAAATATGAAAAAGGCTGCTGCCACGATTTTAAAAGGGCTGTTTTGGCCACTTAATTTGTGAAAAAAATTCTGGCCTTTTTGGACATGAAAGTATATGGTATAAAGTACCTCTTGTCCACAAATGAGCTCATTCCGACTTAAAATGAGCAAGTTATGACCATTTCAATATTTAAGTTTTTCCGATGAAAAATGCTATAACCGGAGTTCTATAACTCCGTTGACCATGAAATTTAAACTAGAAGCTCACGTTAACATATGTAAGATCCTGCCAAGATTTGAGAATTTCTGGAGTTAACCATGAGGTAGCTAATTTCTTAAGGAATTAATTAGAAATTGATTTTTGAAAAATAGTAAATGAATTTTAAAAATGTCAAGAAAAATATATGTTCAATACGGGACTATATTATGCTAAATCCCAAAAAAGAATAATTTTTGGGACTGATTTGGTATTTTTCATGAAAATAGTTAGCTACGAACATATGAATTAAATATGTTATGTGGAGTTGAAGAATTGGTAAATAGGATTTTATGGCTTAGAAATCCTATATAAGGTATATGCAGATTTTTGATGAGTAATTTGATTATTGGTGATGAAATCTTATGAGTATTACATTTTTGAATGATTAAATGTATTATTTGAAAAAGTGTAAACAATTAAATGTAATTGTTTATAAGTTTAAGAAGTGATTAAAATATTGTTAGAGTATTAATAGTATTAGATTATGATTTTATTAAGTAATTGATAATGTCTGGATAAATTTAAAGTCTTTAATATTTATCCTTGATTTAGTTGATTAATGCTTATAATATTGTCATCATCCTCATATTTATATTATGTTGAAAGTCATCTGTGGCCTGTAGTGCATAGATGGACTTGGTATGATTATGATCAGGGATTATTCGGTATAATCATGACCGTAATATTGCAAATGATGTGGAAAAAATCCTCATTGGCCCGTAGTGCATTGATGGACAATTTTTGGTATGATTATGGCTATGGATTCTCTTCGGCCAAGGGTGCAAAGATGAATTGTTTTATAGCATGATCAGACTGGTTGATAAAAACACGATTATCTTTGGCCCGTAGTGCATGGATAATTTGTGGTTGTGATACTAATGAAAAAGTCCTCATTGGCCCGTAGTGCATTGATGGACAGTTTTTGGTATGATTATGGCTATGGATTTTCTTCTGCCAATGGTGCAAAGATGAATTATTTTATGGCATGATCAGACTGTTGATGAAAACACGATTATCTTTGGCCCAGAAGTGCATGGATAATTCGTGGTCGTGATACTAAAGAATATCATTGGCCCGTAAAGTGCGGGGATGATTCGATGATGTGGATTATTTATCGAAATGAGTCTCAAAGAATGAAATATTAATTCATGGATGTGATAATAATGAATATCTTTGGCCGTAGTGCAAAGATGATTTAATAATTACGAGCAGAAATTATGATTTGGTATAACCATGATTTTTGATGTTTCAGGTGAAGACAAGTGATGAAAATTATCTTCGTCCTGGGTGGGTACGAAGAGGAATTTAGAATCACAATTGTGATTATGAGTTATTCACATGATCGTGGACGGGAATTGTTGATTGATGTTACAGGGATAAAATATTATTGGTGGGCTTTTAACATAGAGAAGATAATAGATCTTATGGTCTATTTGACTCTTCTAATGGATTGCTCATTCCGCTACAACTATGGTTAAAAAGTTTTATCATCTACCATATGTTCTAAATCTCTGATTTATTATTGATGAAAGCTATTGATAATTTAATTATCTTTAGTCATAATATTCTTTACTGGGCTAGTTGTTCTCACCCTTTTCGCTTCACAATTCCTTTCGTGTAATAAGAGTGTTCACGGGTTCGGGGAAAGGAATAACAGGGAATAGAACAATTGGTCTCTAATTTGTGGAGGTTCTCCCTAAACAAGATAGAAAAGTGTGTTGTATTCTATACAACATTTAGTAGTTATATTTGGTGAATCAAATAGGGTGAGGTGAACCCAACTTTGGAAGGGTGTTTAGCCACTATCATACAAGATGACTAATGACATACAACCTCGTGTTATCATAAGACATGGTTGTGCGCATCCACTTGCTGAGTATATTTACGGACACTACCTATATGATCTTGGAGTTTCTTTGAAATATAATATTCACTTGGAGACAGTGGAGATAGTCATATGTCAAGAGAAGATTCACCATTAGAAAGAAGATGATAGTAATCTTCTCGTTTTTCTTTGGGGTCTATTGGGTCAACCAAGGATAATTCTATGGCCATATGATATCTATTATAACCTAGACGCATGGTCGCCCATGTACGAAGGTTTCCTTGAGCACTTCCCAAAGATTTTAATTTCTAAAACAGTTTTTGACTATACTTTTATGTAAAATACCATTGTAAGGTTGTGGTCGAGGCACCATGATGGTTACATACATTTGTATTAAAACTCACAGTTAACTGTGGTCGTATTCTACACGACAGCTCAACAGTTGTATAAATAAAGTTGTATTTGAATTTTGTACCATGTATCTAATGACTCAGAATGGGTGATGTATACCTAATTTTGGGGGCGTCACATTTTTTGTTGTTAAGCACCAAAAACTTAACTATCAATATACTCAATCACTCTAATTAGAATAACTTCATTAATAATTTAATTAAATTTTTTTTTAATATTTGTATCACTTATCCAAAAATATGTGTTAATTAAACTAAATTAATTTTTTATAAGTTACCAACAATTTAAATGAGATAGTTTTAATTACAAATAAAACTATAATTAAAATGTATTGTATTAAAAAAAAAGGATAATTAAACACACACACATACACACACACACACATATATATATATATATATTATTTAGTAATTAAAATTTGATAAAATACAAGGATAAATATGTAATTCTATCTATTTAGTCAATTCTAAAAAAACTTGCAGGGGTACTAACTGTTACTTAAGAAACTAGAGGGGAGGTGAGTGTTATTATGATTATCTAGAGGGGGTGTCATTGTATTTTACTCTTATCTATTTAGTCCATCCTAAAAATTTAGATGAACAGTTATTTAAAAAATTAGAGGGGAAGTGAGCGTTATTATGATTAAAGACAGTTGTCACGGTCTCTTTTTGTTTTTTTAAAGGGTTCTTTACATAAGTATACAACAAATAGAAAATAATTACAAGAAAAGTGCATCAACTAAATAATTACAAAAAGAGGACTCATATTACAAAAATAGTACAATTCACATTAATAAGGAAACCTAAAATCAAGGACAAATAACTGCCATAATTAATAATTCAAATTCAAATATTTGGATCTAACAACAAAAATAAATTCAAATTCAAATTCAAATTCAAAATAATAATTCAAATTTAAATATTCAAATTCAAATCTTCATCTCCCTCACATACACTTTGAAATAATAATCTCGCTGCCACACCGCCGCCTACACCTCACATAATCCATCCGCCACACCGCCGCTAATCTCGCGAATCTCATTATCAAAACATAAAAGAAGATTAAGCCTACAAAAAGTTTAAAATAAATAGATGTAACTTTTACTTGCTCGGAAATTTTTTATAACTATTGTGTTACTTTCATAAATAATAAAATGATTACCTTTGTATGAATGGTTGGCTACCAACGCATCACATTCAAAACGAAATTGGTAACTTAATAAAACCGAATTAGTTACCTTGGTCCAAGGTTCGCTTACTAATCGACTTTGAAAAAAAGCGCAGGTTTCTTAGCAGATTGGTTACCTTGGTATGAAGGTTTGCTTACCTTTATCTGAAGGTTTGGTTACCAACTGCACTAACAAAAAATTGAAAGTGGGGTAGATGATTGGTTACTTTGATATGACAGTTTGGTTACCTTGGTATGAAAGTTTGGTTACAATAATATCCACCACCGCCACCGCCTGAATCTTCATACCCACCTCCATTTTGACCTTTCATTTTGAGAAGTTACTGGAGATATACAATTGGTTGACTATATATATATATATATATATATATATATATATATGAGTCGGATAAGGCTGACAATCTTGCAAACAATAGCGAAGACGCGATCAACGTGGGCGTCAGGGTAGAGATAAGAGAAAGAATCAACGGCTATGATGAAAGCGTTCCATGGGAGGAGATAACTGCTACTTTGAGTGTGAAGTAAATGGGTAGGTTAAGTGGAAGGAGTCTTTGGGTAATTTGTTTTGCTTGGTTTTTAGAGGAGGGATGATGACTCGATTCTCCCGACGACGGCGACACCCATCGGAGGGGAATTATTTTGCCTCTATTTTGGCTTTCGATTTAGAAAGTTACGACGTCGTGGAACATGTTGCCCAAAAATATATATATATATATATATATATATAAAGAATACGTTGAAAGAAGAAGAAGGGTGATGATTAACTGATGCAGTTGTTATAGATGAGGAGAGAGAGAAGAATGCATGGGTATAACTAATTCTTAAATTAAGGAATCTTAATTGCACTACTATTGTAAATAAATATAAAAGTGTATTAGTTATGTAAAGATTTTATGAGTGCACTATTGTTGTAATTTTTTTTAAAAATATAATAGAATATGTAATTCATTCTTTTTTTTAAAAGGGTGTTTATGTACACGTACATAAATCCAGCTCATGAAGCTAGGTTATACTCCGATCCAATCCAATGCCCTCACCACCATTCCATTTAAAAAGAGAGAAAGGCTGAACTTATAGAGGAGAGAGAAAGAAAACCAGAAGCCATGGGAACAAGAAGTGGACTCAACACTCTCATCTTCCATCTCTTTGTTATCGTCATTTCCATTGCAACCGTAGCTAGATCCGTAAGTTACTTATCATATAATATATAGATTTACATTAATTAATTACGTCCATAAATCCATAATATATATATAGGAGTAATAGTTTTACAGTATAATATTCAGTGTTTATCTGGATTTGGATTTTGATTTCGATTTTATTCCGATATGACAAAATGCAGGATGATCCAGCTTGTGTATACACGGTCTACGTTAGAACCGGGTCGATCTTAAAGGCCGGAACCGACTCCATCTTTGCGTTGACCCTATACGATGCAGATGGATTGGGAGTCCGGATCAACAATCTGGAGGCCTGGGGCGGCCTAATGGGCCCGGACTACAACTATTTCGAGAGGGGAAACCTCGACATATTCAGCGGCAAAGGTCCCTGTCTTTCTGGACAGCCCTGTGCAATGAACTTGACTTCCGATGGATCCGGCCCACACCATGGCTGGTACGGTAACTATGTGGAGGTCACTACCACTGGGGCCCATATTCCTTGTGCCCAGAAGACTTTCACGGTGGAGCAGTGGCTCGCCACCGATACGTCACCGTACGAGCTCACCGCCATCAGGAACTATTGTAGTTCCGGGTCGTCTGTTGTTGCTGTTATTTAAGGATTGTTTGGGCTTTTTAACCGTTAACATTATGCCTGGGTTGGGGTTCTGGTTTATTTCTATGGTGGACTTGTAGTAAAGTCCATGGTGCATCAGGACTATGATATAATTACATAAAGTGGAAGAACAAGGGTCCTCGGCCCATTATGTTCTTTAAGTGCGGCCAGTTTGTTAGGTGAATAATGAGTTTTCTTTATTATGTAATATGTAATCCTGTGTTGTTAAATAAACTTTGCTTAATCATTTAATACTTTCTCCGTTCCAAATTAGAGGATATAATTTGATTTTTGATATCAAACGATAATATATTAAATTTTAAAATTATTATGACTCATGAAAATTTAGAATAAAATAAATTTTATTATATATTATACAATTATAATAATTATATCAGCTAAAATTAAATAAATTCACATCAATTTGAAGTTTAATATTTATTGAACGGATAGAGTATGTTATTGCGAAATTTGTTCCAAGGACTGAACTCAATTGGCATGATCCGGTTAGTATGAAGTTTATTTTTTAATAAGTTAGTCAATTGACCAATAGAATATTGACACACATAGAGCCTCACCTGCGTGTCAGCACTCTATTAACCAATTTATCTAAAAATGAACTTCATGCTAACCACTCCCTAATTGGCAATAGCCGACAGACCTCTTTATTTTTTAGAGAAATTTTGTTTGACCTTTTCTTTTGTTAGTACTTGAGTAACAACACTTCCTCCATCTCTTTTTAAATGTCATTTTAGAAATATATTTTTAACTTTTAATATTTGTTGTTTGAAAATTTTAATTAAATACTAATTAATTACTTAATTTTTAATATTATCTTATGTATTAAACATAACTTTGATTCTGTTACTATTTTCTGTCTAATAAATAGTACTCTTTTTTTAATATAAAAAATATATAAGTAATTGATATTATATTTAATGTTATATAATTATTTTATTAATTATTATGTACGACAACATATACTAAAGGAAGAAATAAATACATATAAAAAATATATATATGTAAACTGGGTGGGCTTCAACTTTCAAGTCCAAAGGGGGAAGGGGGACTGTGGCTCCCTAAGTTAAGTACTACTCCCTCCGTCCTAAATTAATTGCTCAGTTTTAATTTTTTAAAGTCAAATTGATTATTTTTAAAATTAATAATTAAGTATATATAAATATATTTCTAAAATTATAAAGATTAGGATTAGTAATAAATTATATATACTTTCTTTTAGTTATAATCTCTTCACCTATATTTTAGCAAAAATAGTAAAAAGATTAGTTTTAAAAATGGTCAATTTGATTTTAAAAAATCAAAACTGAGCAATTAATTTGGGACGGAGGGAGTATTTAATATGTGAAGATGTTTATCTTTTTATGTGCCAAGTTAAATGTTTTTTATGGGAGTGATTAGAAGTTTATTTTTAGGTAAGTTGGTTAATTGATTAATAGAGTGCTGATTATCAGTATTCCATTAGTCAATTAATTAACTTAACAAAATGTTTCAGTTTGCAGTGTGATCTACTGAATTTAAAAGAGATTGTGTTAGTTATTCTTAAATCATACCGAACAATGAAAAGGACTGAATAAGAAAATAAATTCAAGATAACATAAATAATAACAAAATAAATAAGGTAAAATGCCTCATTTCCCGACTTAAGTGATTCTCAACCACCAAAAGAGGACTGGAAAGGCAAATAAATAAGAAATAAATATTGAAGATAACATAAAAATAACAAAATACACATTCCCTGTTATTGGACAAGTTTAATTTATTTGCAAAATATCTCCAAATTCAAAAGGTATTGGTTTTATTTTTTTTTGTTTATATATTAAAACAGTAAACGATTACAAAATGATGAAAAGAGACGACACAAATGTAATTAGTGTTTTTTTTTCTTTTCCGGATAATTAGTTCATATATGAATGGATTGGAGTCAGAAATGATGAGATAATGAAGCAAAAGGAATTAATTTACATTGAAAATCATATGCATGCATTTTTCAATATTCCTATTGAGTTTCTTTATTTCCACGTACGTTGTTCAATATTTTCAGTGGAAAATGCTTAATTAATTCCTTGATCTCAATCTTAATTAATTGTTTTTTTTGTCTCATTAATTAATTTTGGGCCTAAGTAGTGATGAAGAATTTGATAGAGCTCCCTAATAAATCGAGGTTATCTCCAGGAATTTGTTTTGGCCTTGAACCATTCTTGTAGATTTTGAAGGATGGCACCATGCATGCTCGCACCTTCTGGTTTTGCTAAATTTGGATGCTCCTCAACATTCGTCTGCAGTTATACTTATATTATTATATATATGATTGTAATTAATTAATTAAAAAGGAGTTTGCAAATTAAAGGCACATTTACAAGTACCCGAAAGAATTAAGTTGAGGGATTGGCCGTATCTCTTGTTAAGCTGCTCCATGAACTGCATTATTATCTTGGCTTTTTCCTCTTTGTCGCTTAAGCTTTACCTGTACCTCCTTCATGGCCTTGCCCACCTCCTCATCATCCGGATTTTCTTTCATCAACACCTCATAATCTTGTATGGAAGCTTCCAATTTCCCCAACTATCACACACGTGCGCATGCATTTCAATTCAAACAAAAAACTAATCAAAAGATTTGTTAAATGTGAAAATCCTAAATTAATTATCTAAAAAGATTTCACGTAAACAAAACTCATATACATTGTTACCTTGGCATTGCAATCGGCTCTTCTTAGTCTAGCCTTGCTATACGATGGGCGGACCTTAAGGGCTGTATTACAGTCCTCAATTGCTTTCTCAAACTGTTCAAGTTTTGAATTACAGGCCGCTCTGTTGCTCAACAAGACGGCGTTGTAAGGATCATATTCGAGTCCCTCCCCATATGCAACACATGCCTCCGAGTGTCTGGCAGCCTTGAAGAGCTCATTGCCTCGGGATCTTGCTGATAACACAGCCCTAGTTTTCCTACTAACCATGTTTGCTTCTTTGTTGTTTGCATCCAGCCGGGTTGCACGTTGAGCTGCCACCACAGCTTCATCGAATCTGTGGTCCGAATTATGTTTATAGCTAGTGAGTTTAAATTATATTATCCAAAATATATGTTCATGATATTAGTTTGAAGTTGTTTTAGGCACTAAATGATTACATATAATTAAAAAGTAAAACATTTACCAACTCTTGCTAGCTATACTTTATTAAAGTTATTACTATTGGTATATTTAGTTGATTTCGTGTTTAAGTTGAATATATATTTAGTTATAGAAGTTGTATGACAAAAGTCAAAGATTACCAACTCTAAACTTTATGATATCTTTTTGGTTTCTCTTTTCTCCTGCATAATCTTCCCTTTTGGGTTGTACTCCAAAACGTGACTAATTTATGAAGTATAACATTTAGCTAGCTAGCTAGAAGCTTTTTTAAAAAAATATTTTCCCGGTCTAACTCTAATTATGTCATTCGTCAAAATACAAATTCAAGAATTACTATGTATAGTCCAAAAGTTACAGATACATTTGGAGATTTTTAAGTCGATTTACATAATCCTAAATTCATTTAAGTATTCCTTTTAGTTAATTTACACCGAACACGAACCTGCCAGCAGCCATGTCCACTTGAGCACGGATAACTAGCAGAGTGGCCTGGCCGATAGGACCAAAGAATTTAATCACCTCATCCGCATCAAAATTAGGACCTTTACTCAAAGCTTCATTGAATTAATTTACATGAGTATAATGCATGAATTACCTGAGGTTTAGGGTTGCCAAACGATTATGAGCTCTTTGATAATAAGGTTCAATCTTAATAGCTTCCCTGCATTCAAAAACAGCCTCAAGAAGCCTCCCTAAGGCCGTTAACGCCGCACTTTTATTACTCCTATACGAAGCCTTATTCGGATCAATGGAAATAGCTGCGTCATACAAAGCCAAAGCCTCTTCAAACCTACCATTCTTGTAATCCTCATTTCCCATAATCTTCAACTGCTCCGGATCCATTCTAGTCGAAATAGCTCTGCATAAAGAAGTTGGTTTTTCGCTCACATCTTCATGTTTCTTCACCACATTTCCCATTACAGTATTCAAATATTTCCCATTAGGCGACGGGTAATTATTATTAGTACTTCCCTCTTTTAAATTAGAATTAGTGCCATTATTATTCCCACCTGGTTGCCTAAGGTTACCCAAATTACCAAACAGCATTACATTTCCAGATGAAGCTCGAACCAATCCGTTGTGCCCCTTTACTTTCTGATGATCGGTGATCATGCTTTCTAGCTCACCGGATATACCTATTGTTCCTTGTGGCGCTCTTTTGGCTTGGCCATAACCTTGGTTAGTAGGTGCACTTCTAGCCATAGGGGGCACTTGAGGTTGTTGATTATAAGCATTTGGGCGGGCCTTGGGATGATTAGGGCCCGGCCTAGCGATGATTCTATCGCCTTGTCTATCAGGAATTGAATTGCAGGTTGATGATTCAAAGGCCATGTTCTCGTTTGAGCCACCACGCCGCCTCCTTGAATTTGGGGTGCTTGGTATTCTTTGAACATTGTTGTTGTTGTTTGAGATTGGAAGTGAGCCTGTTGAGGTTGTTCTTCGTGGCCATCGGCTTCCGAACACCACGTTTAATAGGCCACAGCCTGATCTTCTTTCCGGAGAGTTGCCACAGGAATTGGACATGGCTTTAATTTTTGAGGGTTGGAGTTTGTGTCAAAGTGATGAAAGCTAATGAAAAAGGTATAATAATGGTATAATGTTGAATACCATGCCATGCATTGAATTTTCTCTAGCTAGGAAAATTATAATCAAGTATATATATACATATATATATATATATATATATATACATATATGTACAAATTTCAAAAAAAGATGTTTTGATCATAAGAATTCATATTTTTACAAAAATGTGAGGAGAGAGAATATATATATGTAGAAGTAGGGTATGTGTGGTAAATATTAATGTTAACGTGCACCCCAGGAGGTGTGCATATCATGTATGTGATCTTACAAGCCTCCTGGAGTGACTACTGCATGCAACAAACTAATAATCTTTCTTTACCTTTCTTTAATCTGTATGATGATAGCATTAGATAGAGGAGAGAGAAAGAGAGAATGAAATGGGAAGAAGAAAATTAAAAAAGAATTTTGCAAGGGGAAAAAAAAGAGAATAATAAAATAAAGGGAGTAGTTTTGTTGCAATGGGAGTTGATGGATTTTGCAAAGTTTACTATTTTTTCCACCCTTAGTTAATTTTGGGTGTGGTGGAAGAAGAAAACCAAAGACTTGGTCACGGAAGAAATGAGGATCTCTAGAACTTTAGACCATTAGAGGAACAAAGTAGCTTTGTCATCATCAACCTCCTTGGAGTTGGACATTCTGCTGTATCTATATCTATATCTATATATAAACATATGACTAATCTTCAATGTTAACCCTAAAATCTTTTAGATTTGCAATATAAATTTTATTTTGAATTAAATACACTATAAATTTCAAAAAAAATTATACCCTAAACTTTAGTACGAAATGTATAAATTGTATTAAAACTCTAAATTTAAAGTGTATTTAATTCAAAATAAAATTTAGTGTCCAATTTGAAATTTAGTCAACATATGATATTTAAAGTTGGAGGAGACAGCCGGCATTCACAAATTTTTGGTTTCTTAAAATACCCTTCAACTTTTATTGTAATTTGTATTTACTCTTTTAAATTTTAAATTTTACATTACATAATTTATTCATTTAATACGCTTGTCACTTGGTGCAAGTAAAATATAAGATATTTGAGCTTTAAATTTTACCATTTGCACTACGTTTTTGCTTTTTTTTAAATAGGTCAAAATGACAAACGAGTCCTTTATATTATATACGTTATGCCAACTATTTTTTCTATAGAAGAGACTAATATATGTCATTTGTTCTTCTCTAAACTATAATATAAAAAAGTGAACTGATTTATATATATATATATATATATATAGTTAAGTGATTAGTAAATACAAGCATTTGGACAAACATATTTCTAACCGTTCATTGAAAAACGGAAAAGTTTAAAATGAAATCTGAAGCATTCGATTCTTGTATAAACGGTGGGAATGTATTTATTTATAAATCTTCCATTACAGCCGAGACAAAGAAAAGACAGAGCTTGTTGAGAGAGAGATCATGACTTCACGTAGCTCTTTGTTTGACTACGCCACCTGTAGTCATACCAGCTGTTTACCAAATGGCCTTGGACCTACCCCTCTCTCTTGTAGCATCCCCATACAAGATAGGCCTAGACTAACAATAAGATGAGAAAACTTGTTAGCAATTAAAACTAATGCATTCTTGAGCGAGAATATATATTAGCAACTAAGGAAGATTGTTCAGCATCTTTCTTATTTCTTTCATTCCATATTTTATGAATCATTGTTGCCAAACATAACTTGATAGATAGATGTTAGAAGTCATCCGAGTAAATTGAATATGTCGTCTAATTAAGAAGTTGATCCCAGTCAGTAGGAACGCCAAACCAATCATGAAAGGCAAAAACAGTGCACAACCAAGAGTCTAGAGAAAAGATGGTGAAAACATTTTGTATTGATACTTAGAAGTCATATTGTAGAGTATTAATTTAGACATTAATTGTCAACCAAAGTGCTAAAACATGTGTTAACTTACTTAATTAGGTTAAACATTATACAGAAATAAAATTTTGGTAAACTAACCAAGTCACATTACTTTCTATATGGCGACAGATTACATATCTATAATAATGCAAAAAAGAAAAACGAAAAAAACGCACTGCTTCTTTCCTATCAGGTTGACAAACAGGATTCTAATTGAAATAAATTAAATTTAAATAATAATTATTATATGTAATTAAAAAACTAAATTTAACCCAACCATACCCGAGTTCTTCTGGTAAAAAAAATACATGAAGCAAACAACAATGATTTTTCCAAGAACGCATTGCTTTGTAAATGTAAATGTTAAAACTGACTTGTACTCTAGAGTCTACACCTCATACATCAACACAAAAGTACTGCATAGATTCCTGATCAACTGCAACATTGGTGCACTTGAAAAATTTTACTACTTTCAAAAGTTTTAGTAGAAAAAAAATGTTACTCCGCATCCAAATTGCGATTATTTTCCAGTTTGCTTTATCTCCTTGAGCATGGCTTCTGATAGTTCCTCTGCATTGTATTCTACCCCAAAGCATCTTACAACTTTAAGGTCTGGGTTTATCAAATACCTGCTTATTTTAAATATTAATAGTCAAAAAATTATATAAATGATCTGAGCTGACGGAACAAAAAAAATGGGGGTTGGAGCTTACATATTATGGGACGAATCAACAAGATAGTCATCACCATCTTCTTCAATCTTCTTGAAGTATACTCTGTATTCCCGTGCCATCTCTCGTACAGCAGCAACTGATCCCGTTAATCCTACTAATCTCGAGTCAAATTCTGTATTACAAGTGTTAGCATCTTAGCATAAGAGGGCAATACCCCAAATAGAGACCGACTCCCCCCCACCACCCCACCAAAGTTCAAGTACCATAACAAGACACAGAACTGACCTTTCAGATAAGCCTGAAGTTGTGCAGTGTTATCACGTTGTGGATCAATTGTAACAAACACCGGTAGAACCTTTAGGTTTTGTTTTGACTCTAGTTTTGAATAACAATGAAGAGGGGAGGGGGGGGATCAATGACCATACTTGCAAGATATTTCAATGCTTTATTAATTTGAAGAACATTAAAAAAAAATAGAACCTAATATATCGATAGCCTTTGCCATTTTTTCAACTTCTGCTGGCCCAACATCAGGAGAGGAAGTATAGCCAAAGTAGAGAAGAACCCAGTTTCCGATAAGGTTACGTTCAGTAACTAATCGACCCTCTGTATCAATCAGATTGAATGGGCCGCCGATTATCGGTCCCTTGGTAGTATTTATATCACGGTTTGCACCCTCACCTGATCCAGTGAACCAAATAGAGAAGTGTTTCTGATTCAACAAATATTATTTTGGACATAAACAGTTAAAATTTTCTGATTCAACAAATATTAATAGTCTGGAGATGTGTTTCTTTAACATTTTCGAAAACCTGATGTTGAGAATAAAAGAAATCCTGTGTGTGCACATGCAACAGATAAATAGATGGATAGAAAGAGAGAGATTGCCCAGCGAAGAACCATGGGCTTTCAAGATTAAGAATGCCAGCAGATGTACTAAAATTATACACAGGAAAAATGAAAATAGAATGAATGATAGGCTACATTTTTAGAATAAGCAAGAATGATATTTATAACAGGTTTGGCGTTACCCTCCAGGTTCTAGAATTTTTCTGCACAGAAATGTGCAAGTGATTCTGCAATTGTCTCTTTAAAAGGAACTTTTACTCTTCCACCTTTTTCCTCCTTATTGGTGGTAAATAGAAGTTTTTATTGAAGTAGCAAACTAGCAATTAGCAAAAGCAATGAAACCTTACAAAACAAGGAGAAACAGCCTCCAAAGAAAGCCTAGGCTAACAATGACCAGAAAAACAAGTATAATAGGAAGCAACATACTATGAAAGAACATAGAAAAGATTTTTACAGCGAGTAGAAGCGGCCTAGCAACATCTTCGCGTAAGAAGCAAGTTAAAATGGCTGTTCAACTGAAATTCAGTCTGGCATATTGGTGTATAATAAGTTTAATGCACAAAAAACATTTAACTGACAAGTTGATTCAACATCAGAGACTAAAGGCTTCATATTAAGCTAATTAAGTTGGGAAATATATTATCACATGAGTTTCTGTTTTTTTATAAAGTCTGATTGTTTTAAACTAAATACCATATAATTCCCCCAAGAGTTGGAGTTCGTGATAACTGATATTATGAATTAAACACCAGTTTAAAGTTAATGATATGCCTTACTTAAGACCCCAGGTCTGAACTTACTACTGAAGATGATCATATTGGTCATTAACTTTATTTTCAAGCAAGGACCATATTGTTGAGATACTTTAAGTAATATATAAAGAATAAGACTAGAGTAAAACCCAAGAAAATCATAGCAAAAGTGTGAGCATATGGTCAAAGGACTTTTTTCATTAAAATTTATTGTGGCAATGTTAATAAAACTAGGGTGTTGTAGACAAATATAAAGAAATCAACATCTTTGAAGCATTACTTTAAATGAAGGAAATTACTTTTGTTGTACATTCATTGTGAAACAAAGGGTTGATTGACTATAACATCAAACCAAAAATTTAGCATTTGTGCACATAATATCAACCCTTATATAGAACATAATTATAATGCTTACACATAAATATAGCGGAAGTATGTGTTTCTTATGGGGATCAAGTTGCTTCACAATTTCACTAAGAAAGCCGCAAGATGAAAAGCTAATACTCCCTCCATTCCAATTTATAAGATACTTTTTGAAAGTCAAATTGAGATACTTTCAAACTCAAAACTGATATAGATTCTGACACGGTGCGCAAAAGAATGAAGGGTTCTTTACAGAAATATACAACAATTAGAAAGTAATTACACCATTAGTGCATCAAAAAATAATTACAAAAATAATACACTTTCCAATATTTATTTACAATATTAGTGCAATTAGGATTCCTTAATTTAGGGAATTAGTATAGGATTCAATTCATAATAACAAGGAAACCTAAAATCAAGGAGAAATAACTGCCATAATTAATAATTCAAATTCAAATATCTTGAATCTAACAACAAAAATAAATTCAAATTCAAAAATAATTGCATACTAATTCCCAGCAAGAACAGAGTTACCAAACAAATCGAAAACAAAACAAAGAGGGAATCACGAACAACCAAAACAAATCGAAAAAGAAAAAGTTAGTTACCAAACCAGCAAGAACAAATCCAAAACGAATTTGAAAATAGCCGAACAAAGAGGAAATCACGAACAACCAAAACAAAACAAATTGAAGAAGAAGAAGAAGAAGAAGTCGGAGTTACCAAAACAAATCAAAGAAGAAGAAGTCGGAGTTACCATACCACCGAAACAGATCCAAAACGAATTTGAAAGAAATTAACAAAGAGGAAATCACGAACAATTTTTTTTTATGAATATTTGGTTACCCACAAAAACTAAAATGGTTACCTTTGTATGAATGTTTGGCTACCAACTGCACCATATTCAAAATAATTTTATTTTTAAAAGGTTATTTATAAGTAATTAACAACTACATAAATGACCAACTTATAAATAACATTTTAAAAATAAAATTATTATGAATATGGTGCAGTTGGTAGCTAAACCTTCGTACAAAGGTAACAATTTTAATTTTTGTGGGTAACCAAATATTCATAAAAAATAAATCACAGATCCGCCACAAAATCGCTTTTTTCTGCAAAGCCTCTCACCAACTCATAAAATGAATCGTAAGTATGTTTTTTCATTTCACGCCTTTCTATAAATTTGAGTCTCAGATCAATATGAAGAAGTTCAATAAACAAAGAGTTACTGACAAAAACACAAGATGAAAGCAGAACCCTCTCACAAAATTCTTACTTTAAACCATTTTAAGAATAGGATAGCAGAAAAAAAGCGGTATGAAGGTCGAAAAGTTTCTTCCTTTGAATGCATCGAGGATGACTAATCCTCAAAGGGAAAGAAGGGCATCTTCCATGGGGTGTTGGGTTGCTGTTGAGGAGGGGTTGTTGATAAATAGCAAAGCCATCATAGTTTGTGAATTGGGTCTGGATTTTCTTGATTTGGCCGTGAATTTGGAGTCTCTGATTTGGGCTAAAGCTCCTCGCTTTAGATATCTGTGAAATGATGGTGCCTCTTTCTTTGTTGTTGATGATCAATCATCGAAGGGAGACGGAGGGTGGAAGAGTAGGAGCGTGGATGTTGTTCTGTTCTTGTAATTAGTATGCAGTTGTTCTAGATGAGGAGAGAGAGAAGTCATGGGGATAACTAATCCCTAAATTAAGGAATCTTAATTGCATACTAATTCCCTAAATTAAGGAATCATAATTGCACTAATATTGTAAATAAATATGAAATTGTATTAATTGTGTAAATATTTTATGAGTACACTATTGTTGTAATTATGTTCAAAAATGTAATAGAATATGTAATTAACCCAAGAAGGAAAGGAAGAAAACCCAAGCCCAAGAGGGGCTGACCATATTTTTATCACAACTTTTGATCCGTTTGAAATTATGAGGCACATAATATATCAAATTGAAACTAACAACAAGCCCTACAAGACTCATCGCCTTTGGCCATGACGAACACCGTTTTAAGACCAAAAGAGGCCGGGAAAGATGTGTTTGGACCCTCCGAAGTTTTTTCAAAATTTTGGACTTATTTGGTTTTTTCGTAATTTTACTATTCCTTTTGTAATTAGGGTTTTCAGCTTATTGTTTAGTATGTAAAGGGTGATTTCATGTTTTTTAGGGTTAACTATTATTATTCAGATGTTATCAAAATATTGTGGCTACTTAGTCAATTTATTCAACTTTGTGAATTATTCTGATTGCAAAGTTATATAGATTCAATTCATGTGATTGTTTTTATTCTCTATTTAGTCCTTCGTTGTGTCAGATTCACTTAAGTTTAGTCAATAATAAATATTTTAAACTATCTACAAAGTACTACGACAAAACTAGCAGTTAAACCACTATACTTGACCACTTTTGTGAAATAGTCCACCTAACTTTTAATTTATACAATTGTCTCATTTAAACTAATTAGAATTTTCTCATTTAGTCATTTTGTCAAATAAATTGAATGGACGTTAATTTATTTCCTATGTGGCAGTTTAAAAAAATAAAAAATGAAAAAAAATGACTTGGACAAATAAATATGGACGTGTAAGAAAAAATAAAAGGAAAAATTAAAAATTAGTTGCCACAAGATTAAAAAGAAAAAGACCTCAAATTTTTTCTCCCCTCTTCTTTTGGTCACGGTTTCTCTTTTTCCTTATTCACCTTCTTCATCCTTCCTCCTGAAAATTTAGTTCTCTCTTCTCTTTAAGTTCTGGGTTCTTTTCTTTCTCTCTTTTCGGTAAGTTTCTTTCTTTATCTGGGTCTAATTTTGGTGGCTTTAAATCCTTCATCTCACCATCTTCCACCACTACAAAACCTAGATCTATCATCTTACCCACTTTTTGATGCAAACAATTTGGGGGAAGCTAGAGTTTCAATATGGGTAGATTCATACTAAACATATCAATTAGTTTAGATGATGTATGGATATGATTTCAGATACTATCTGATGAAGACATGATGTTGCGATCAAAAATCTTTCTCCTCTATGGTTCTCTCTTTATGAAAAATTGCAGACCAAATTCTTAACTTGGGCAGCAAAAATCTTCAAGATTTTCATCATAGACTCCTCAAAATCAGCACTCTCCATCACAAATTCAACAATGATTCTTTCGCGCAAAATTGTTCTTCAATTTCATGAAAACAGAAGAACCCTAGCTCTGATTGACCCATTTGGCTTGTGAATGGGTTGGGTTATACCCAATTAGAGGTTGAAGATGAGATTAATTTGGGACTTGTAAACTTTTTTTATTCATTTGTTCATGTCAAGTGGCAGCCAATTCATTTATTTCAATTTCTTATGTTAATTAAAATTGCCACGCAGGCCATAACTTAACTGATGTTCAATTAGTTAGACGGAATGACCTAATCATAAACTTTTAATTAGTTCAATGGGACAATTACATAAAATAAAAGTTCAGTGGGTTATTGCACAAAAGTGATCAAGTACTACTAATTAGAAGATTTTTTGATCTGTAATTTTAAACGAATCTGTATCAATTTTACATTTGAAAATATCTCAAATTGACTTACAAAAAGTCAATAATGATCTTATAAGTTGAAACGGAGGGAGTATTAATTATCATCTTATCGACACGTCACTGTTGCCTATGCATTTCTGGAGGTCTTTAAAATAAAGCAGATGATGTCTCAAACTCTTGCTCACTTTTTTATTTTAGATTTCCTTAAGCTACTTCAGAAAAGTATCATAAGCACTCTGGATTCTATTGTGTCAGGAAGTCCAACTAGAGTCCTATAATTTAGAAAAATTGTAGAAACAAAGCTGCTGAGAATTGTGACAACTTCATGTTTCCTTCCTGCAACTGTACATTCTTGAAGGGGGGGGAGGGGGAGGGGGAGGGGGGGGGGAGGGGAGGGGGAGGGGGAGGAAACTAATTCTTGATGTTTTGGAACATATAAAACAAGAAGGTTCCTGGGTTCAAAACGGATAACTATCTACCATATTCTCCTGGCATTTTCCTTATATGGCAACAAATCAGTGGCAGTATGCACTTTCTCAACTACAGTAGCCGACTCTGGTTAAATGCAATAAGAGTTTAGTATCCTACAGGTGAAAATTGCAAAAGTCAAATTCTAGGCTGTTTGCTCCAAACAGGCCCAGTCTTGTTGTTAAAGGCTAGTACTGGATAGTTTTTACCATATTGATCATCATTTCAGGGAGGACCCAAAATTACTAACGACTTAAATAACTATGAACAAACAAACAAATAGATATAAACATACATGCAAAGGGGAAAAACAATTATTAATGAAATTTCTCAAACAAACCTTTACAGGATCAAGACAATCAAGATTTATTACTAACTACAGCATGAAGCATGCCTTTCAGCTAATTTATTAGATTCAGGATAAGATAAGAAAATTCACTATTATGGTAAAAAGGAAAATGAAGAATAACATATACAATAAAAGAGACCTACAATGCTGCAGATATTCAACCGTAATTTCGAAGTTCAAACTGCTGCCATGCCAAAAATACTTTAATATACAACGATTAGAAAGCTACAATTTATAAAAGCACACCTTTCAAAACAGCTCTCCTCTCATCATTATAATGAAGGAGAAGTGCAATCCCACCAATTCCACCTAGTACAGCAGTTGGCTGCAAATTGCAATGATGAAAAACTATGTTTAAGAGAGAAAATGTTGAAAGAAGGGGGTGGAGGAAGGCTGGGGATATTATCCAAAGTTCCACATTAGTAGATTACATCAAAGCATAAAGAAACAATTACTACCTGAGGTTAACAGGTATTCCATAAGGCCAGATTGAACAAACGAATTGGCAGATACACGTCTAAAACAAAAATAGAGTTCAGATAGCATACAAGCATATAGGATCTCCATGACTGGGACTCTGGTGTGTGATTGGGAAATAGAGATTTATTTGTCTGTCTTTCTGATCTTAAATAGCTTGAGCAATGAAATCTCTTGGCTGGAACAAACCTGCATGAAAGGCACGTTAATTAATGCATATTTAGAAGTTCATATAAGCAAGAAGAATTCAGGGAACAGAAGACACATATTGTCGACTTTTTAATAATTAAAAATATTGTGAGATTGAAGCATTATTAATTATTAGAAGTAGCAAACTTATTTAGTTTACATATAATCCGCTGATCATTAAAGTGTCTTCCTTTTTTCTTAAAGCATTATTAATCATCTACTTTCCTACTAAAGAAGATCATATACATAATTTTCACATGTATTTTAAGTCTTTGAATAAAAGATAAAGGTCTTACCTAATGCATGAAAAAAATTCCTAATGTCTTCTCGATTTAGCATCATTTTAGCTTTTTAGCTTGTTAAATAAAAGATAAAGGCCTTACCTAAATAAGTGTTCCTCTTAATTTTCACAAATAATCAATGAAAATGAACGGACTATGATCTTAAGTTCAGGTTCGTGATAAAACAACTAATGCGATACTTCTGGAAGTGTCTGCCAGCAACAGAAAAGAAGTTAATGAATAGTGTCTTCTAATGATGAATTGTTGGGAATACTCAAGTGAGTTAAGCTCCTCATCAGAGAAAAAGTAAAAGAGAGAAGGACTAGTATACAAATTCCACCTACTCAAGTGGGAAAAAAATCCTAAAAACCACTAAATTATCAATTAACACAACTCCATTATATTCTGTAACAACTTCACAAGTTACTTGAAGAGATGCTAAATTATACATTAGTTCTGCAAGTTGAGCTACAATCACTTTCAGGTATTAGAAAGGTTTATAAGAATTCAACTATACAAAGATCACTTCACTTATATGAACTGACCAACACAGTTACCTAATTATAGCCAATTTCACAACCAAAATTCATATCACTTGCAACTAAACCACCCCAAAATCAATTATGTAGAAAAGAGCACAACAATCAAGTCAATATAGCAAGTAGTATCATGAATTACAGCAAACTAAAATCAACCCACATTAAAGGAAATCAACATCGAATTGAAACTTGCCTTATTGGTGAACTTATATTCCCAGCAAAGCGATTCTTCAGTGAGGAGAAAAGAAACCGTGACAAAGACATTTTTTGATTTACTTTTATCAAAACAAAAATAAAAAATGTTCTCGTGTAAAAAAGGGGGAGCTGAAATATTAATGGGTAACTCAAATTGGGTCGTTTAATTGAAGAAAGTAAATGGATACTTCGCCATTTTTAACCTTCTTTACACACTAAACCAGTAAACCCTCCCAAAAATCCCCATTTACTTTCTGGGTTTATTACCTTTTTCTGGGGGTTTGAATCAATGTAGCAACGCGAGGAAGATGAGATCTAACGTCGCCGTTTCAGTTTATTGTTTCACAAAACAAGGTGTAAACGAGTTGAGTTGAGTATTGAACTTTTCTTTCTTTAATATAACACGCCTATTTTCTTTCTTGTTTTCCAAGTGAGCTCAATATTACTCCTCTTCCCCAAAAAAAAGGAAAAGAGAATATCTCCTTTTTTTAAAAAAAATATGACAAAATTGATAATACTATGTCATTTTATATTAATTTTTAAAAAAAGCTTAAATATAAATTAGTACCCTAAACTATAGGTCATATTCCACTTCGGTGATCCACCTTTCAATTTTGTCAATTAGATGATTAAACTATCAATTTTTTTCAATTACAAATAATTGAACATGCCACGTCAGAAATTGCTGACATGACTAATTGTGTGGGGCCTTAATACTCTTATGTGGCAAAAAAAACTATATTTTATTCATTACATAAACAAATCTATATAAATCATGGACAAAATGGTCAAAACCTAATTAAACAATTCTAATTAAAATAAAACAAACATATATCAATACAAAGAAAATCCAAATTGACTGGTCTGAACTCCAAATTAACTGGTCCTTCTTTTCTCTCTCCTTCCCCCACTCCAAACTTCAAATTGATTGGTCCTTCTTAAATTGGTCCTTTTCAAGTTTTCGGGCACGGGCAGCTTGGAGGTGGATTTGCTGGAACTTGGATACGCCGTGCATAGAGTCTTCTAGGGCTTCGAGTGGGTCATTGTCTGCTGGATTTGGATAGAATTTTCCGTCCGGGCAGATAGCCAAGCGGGTAAGATTAAGAAGGGGTTTTAGGCGGAGGAGAGAGAAAAGTGATTTGGGGATTTTGAGAGGGGGATGAAATGGAGCTTTTAGAGAGATTTTGTGGAATGAGAGAGAAAGTGGAGGCGGAGGATTGAAGGGAGAGAGGGAGAGGAAACTGACTGTCATTTTTAGAGAGAGAAGGTCGAGGAGAGAGAGTGAAGCTATGGAGGGTTTTAGTGTTGGAGTGGAAAGGGATAGGGTTTACAGAGAGAATATTAATTCGACGTCGGATTAGTAAGTGAGATCGAGTTCGAAGTGGGTGCGGAGTAGAAGGTTTGAGAATACCAGGTGTTGGAGCTTTTGAACGACGACGGATCTGGCAAGGCCCCGGTGGTCGGCTACAAAGATCTTGACGGATTTGTCTAATGTAATTAGATCTGGATAGACACAGAGCTAAAAAGGTTAGGGTTTTTGCGTAAATTAAAAATTCAAATATTAAACATCAAATAGTTTGATTTGTACCGATCTATATAGAAAGAGGAGTAAGTACATATGAGTTTAAGCTCTAGTCATCTTTAAATTAGAAGGTGAAGGAGAGGGAAGCGAGGGCAACTGAAGCTTCACTGTTGTCGGTTTCTTTTAACTGCCAAAGCTTACAGTTGAGTTGGGGCAGTCGGGCAGGAAGAATTCGACGGCGTTCAAGCCGATTTCCGTTCAACGACACTGGTTGTCTGACGAAGTTCAGGTGCGGTTCTGTCCGGTGATCAAAGGGGCGAAGTTACTTGTGTAATTATTTATAATTATGTCTTTTTCTGTAATTGTTAATTGTTTTATTTGTTATTTATATTAATTTGTTATGTTAATTTGTTATTTGACTATTTTACCCCATATAAAATAAGATTTGTTTATTTCATAATTAAAAAATTATTTTTTTGCCACATCAGCTTATTAAGGCCCCACACAATTAGCCACGTTAGCAATTTCTGACGTGGCATGTTCAATTTGTACTTGAAAAAAATTAAAAATTTAATCATCTAATTGACAAAATTGAAAATGTGGATCATCGAAGTGAAATATGGCCTATAGTTTAGAGTATTAATTCATATTTAAGCCTAAAAAAATGGGAAGCATATCTCCACCAATAAAAAGGGCATGAATAAATTGCAAACCTCTCACAAAGGGTCACAGTTACCAGGTTCGGATGACTGTTTACCAAAAATACAAGTCTTCGTAAAGCATCGTTGTTGTCTGTGCCAACGTCGATATACTTTCCAATCCTTTCAAAATTCAGTCATAATTATGGACACTAGAGCGGACTTTACGCAATCGAAAATTATATAAATATTCATTCAACACAACATAAGTCATTCAAAGGATCACTCAGTACTACTACTACTATTACTATTATTATTAATAATAAAGAAAAATTGTGTTTAAAAAAAGAAAAAAAAAGAAAAAAAAATTATTATTATTATTATTGCTACTACTATTACTATTATTATTATTATTGATAAAGAAAAATTGTCTTTAAAAAAATAAAAAAAAAGAGAAAATTATTATTATTACTATTACTATTATTGAGCCAATTGAGCAAAAATCAAAAACCCAATTTCACAAAGATTAGAATTATCAGAATTAACATATTGGAAAATAAAAGGCAACAATTCTGGCCAATTATTGTCCGAAAAAATAACGACAACGAGTTTAAAAACGTTGTCGCAGAGCTTCTTGGTGATGGATTTGGTGGTTTCGCTGGTCAGGGGAAGGAGAGATGATTTGAGGGTAAATTGAATGGAAGGAGAGAGAAAATTGTAGAGAAATGAATCATCCTTATAATTCTCGGTGAGGAGTTTGCAGAGGAGGATGGCGGACATGGCGCGGGATCAGATTTGGAGCTGAGTTGGTTAGATCGCCATGGCAGAGTTGGATTGAATTTGGTGCTCTGTCTTATTCTCTTTGTTCCTCTGTTTTTGTGTATAAACAGGATAGAGAAAAGAGATGGAGGGAAGTGGTTGTGCCACATCAGTTTTTTTTTTACAACTCAGCATCATGTGTCAATTTTCGTCAATGGACTTAACGATTTTTGTTTTTGTAAGTAAATTAAAGTTCAAATTGTAAGAAAAAAAAAGTTCAATAACTTATTTATAAGTCGACCTATAGTACAGTGACCAAAAAAATATTTAACCCTATATTTTGGTATAGAGAGTATGCACAAGTCATTTTGGGCATTTTATTCTATGTACCTAAGCTGGTTTAATAAATATATATTGCTCTTTGCTTAGCCAAAAAAATCTATTGAGGTGCATCTTATTTAAAATTTAGAAATAATATCAAAAATATATAATTGTATAAATATGTTTTAGAATGTTTAAGATTCCTTCATAGTGAAAGCAGGAAGGTATAATAATTAGTCTTCTTATATATTGTAATAAATTTATACTGAATTACAATTATATTGATGTTTTAATCACTTTATTAAGAGTCGATTTTTATTGTATTTACCAAAAAAAATTTTGTTACAAACACATTACTATACTAAAAAATTTATTACAAAATGAGCATTGCTTAACATTCCGTCTAAAAAAATGAACGGAAGTGCTGACTAAAATAACGGTTAACATGTGTTAATTATGTGTCATGTGACGTTATTTGGGTTAATTGATATTTTGGGCATTGTACTATGAGTTGATTTTCATTTTAGTTACTGTATTTTTTTGTTATATTCTAAAAATATTATAAATTAGTAATTTTATTACAAAATATTACAACATGTATGAAGAGAAAGTACATCATACATAATTTAAATCCATAATTTTTTCAAAATCATATTTAATTTGGAACTTATAAATACCAAATTAAACTGCAAAATAAAAGAGAAAAATAGCTTAATAAACCTTCTCAGATCTGCCGACTACAGCAATAATTGATTTAATAGAAATTATTTCTCTCATTACGAAGTGAAACAAATAACTTTAGGCGCCGCAATCGTCAATTTGTTGCTATTCTTTTCTCCGTTTTTTTCTTTTTCGACAAGTATATAAAGGTATAAGGACTTTTTTTCAAACTAGATTTACAACGAATGGTTATAGTTCTGGTTTGGTCCACGGTGACAGAAAGAGTTGATGCAAGTGTAGAACACCATTTTTTTCTATAAATTCGTCTTTCATGGTTAGAAGAGAA
The DNA here is from genome assembly GCA_020205605.1 of Panax ginseng. NCBI lineage: Eukaryota > Viridiplantae > Streptophyta > Magnoliopsida > Apiales > Araliaceae > Panax > Panax ginseng. The sequence continues at coordinate 26,170,254 of CM035148.1, read as the reverse complement.
AAGATAAACTTTAATTTTTAATTGCTTTTGTTTCTTTAAATTATGTTCTTTTTTTTTCTTAAAACTTTAATTATTTTCTTATAATATTATGGAGTATTAAAATAATTAGTCTAACTTTATCTTTTTATTTTCTTCTAGGTGAGCATTTTATTTTATTTCTACAAATTGACCTACACATGCTGCCTGATTAGAATATTTCACATCTATATGTCAAATGTTTAACAACTAAGCTTTTCTATTAATATTTTGGATGAAAAATTATAAAATCACTAACTTGTAATTGTAAGACCCCGAAATTTTTTTAAATAAAAAGGAATTTCCTTTATTTATTATTTTGAAATAGTAAGGGTGGATTTGATTAATGTGGTTAGTTATGGGTAAAATGCGTTAAATATTTTAAATAAGCAAGTGGTGATATAATATTCATTATCATTCGGGGAATATTTTGTTTGGTCGTGGAATATTAGATCTTTGTCGTGGGAATATTCGTATAACAAAGTGACCATGTGTGGGCCCCATAACGGAAAGCGATTGGAGGAAAAAAGCGACAAGAATAAGTTGTTTATAAATAACGTAGCAGATTATTACCAATTAATCTTTGTTGGAATACCCCGGTGGTTAAAACACCTTAATACGCGTTGTTGAACAAGAAGATACCAGATTGCACCAATTATTGATTCTTACGTAAGAAGACACTACTCAATAATGGTTACGATAATTCTCATCCCAAAGATTTTATTTTATTGATTCAATAATTCACGCATTGATATTTTATATTGTTGTTGTTTCAATAATTGTCATTACACAAGATTTTTCATTATCGAAGCAATAATTCATATTATCTGAATAATATTATTAGATAACATTATTGGCAATGTCTAGAAAGTTCTCGCTACAAGGAGAGGTTTGGTCACCTAATCAAGGCGCCAAGAAGGAGAAATCTTTATTGGAAAGCCCCCTCTTCCCAGGAAGCGCACTGGTCATCAATATTGTGATTCGTAATATTATTTGTGAATAATTAATTATTGATTCATATGATGAGGAAAATATTAATTTTATGTGGATATAGATGGAGAAAATTTTTAATGTGACAATTGTTGAAAATTAAAATTTTATCTTTTTCTGATGAAATAATTCATTTAAATATATATATATATATATATTATTATATTTTAATAATATAATAATGGTGATATTTTTACAACGAATGTGGGATATATGAGTATACGAGGAGGAAGAGTATTTTTGTTGCAATAAATGTTTAAAACATGTTAAACATGTCGGTGGACCCCATTTATTGACTGAAATTTGATTATAGCATGTAAAATCACCCGTTTGTGGATTTCGGCCAATTTTTGTTTAGAATTTAGAAAAACTTTCTTCTGTAAAGTTGTAGAGAATTGAATTTCCTATAAAATTCATGAGATTGAATTTTCCGCAAAAGGGCTATTTATTATGAATTATTGAAGTTTTGAGTTCCAAAATAATTGATTTTTGGAAATTTTAATTATTTTAAATAATAAAAACGTTTTTGGTGAGTGTTCCACATGTTATAAATGTGTCATGTTTTGAATTCAGATCTAGGAAGGTTGGCGAGAAAACTTATATATATATATATATATATATATTATTAATTTATTAAATTTTCGCTTTGGTGTTCTAAGCATTTTTCTATAAATAGGTGCTTAGGTTAGAATTGAAAATCACACCACAAATCAAGTTTTCTCTATATATTATCGAGCGTATTCTTGTGAGTATTTTGAGTATACTTTGAGTATTCTTTATATACGGTGCAAGTTCAAGTCATAGCTTTATATCCGGTGTTTCAACTCAAGTAATTTGTCTTTTCGAGGTAAGGGATATTATTTTTTTTAAAATGATATTATTTCTTCAATATCATTATGCCAAAATATTGGTTGAAACTTTTTATCAAATTTGGAACTTTTTCATGCTGGGGTTACTATTCATTAGTTATTATTCACGAGTTACTATTCACGAGTTACTTATTCATAAGTACTATTCAATTAAGCGTGAAAATGTTTTTTTTGTGAAATTTCTATCTTTTGGTGCTCTGATTTATTGCTCACGCGTGTGCAAGACTATTCACGATATCATGACATTATTCCCTAATACTAAGACTATTCATCGAAAAATGATATTTCTTCTTTTCGTCCAAAATATCTATTGTGGATACTAGTTTTGATTGTATCCATGTTTTGATCATTCTTGAATTTTACACCACTATGATTATTTTGAGGTATTTTTGGATATGGATAAAACAAAGTACGAATCCTTAATCCTTAATCCTTAATCCTTGTCATTTTGTTTCACTGGATTCGTTTATTTAAAAATATTTTTCATCATCCTCAGTCTTAAATGATGATATTATTGAATATCTTTGGCCTGTAGTGCAAAGATGAATGATTTATGATGAATATTTTTGGCCTGTAGTGCAAAGATGAATGATTTCTGATGAATATCTTTGGCCCGTAGTGCAAAGATGAACAGGTGTTTAGATGAACATGACCAACTGATGAATATCTTTGGCCTGTAGTGCAAAAAGATGAATATTTGATTCGGATATATATTGATTGATGTTATTGGGGATAAAAGATGAGACGATGAACTTTAAAATTCATACATAGAAGATAGTAGTTTGCATTCTCTACTTAACTCTTCTAATGAATTATTATTTCCGCTGCGAATATTGATTTAAAACTTGTTGTTTATTGTATTCTATTAGATTTTTCCTTGTTGAAGACTAACGATAATTTTGTTGTATATTATCTTAGTCATAATATTCTTTACTGGGCTAGTTGAGCTCACCCTTTTCCTTTTTGTTCCATTTTTCTTCTCAGGAGACGAGAATGTAGCGATTACTAGTCGGGGTATGGAATGAAGGTTCTAGAGAGAGTTGTTTAGTAGTCCTCACTATTTTTGTAAAATAATGTATCAATAATTATGATGGGAATTTATTTGCGTGTGGATATTGTCTAGATGGCAATATCTCGTATTTAAACTCATGATTTATATGTTGTAATAATAAAGTTGTAGTTATTTATGTACCATGTATTTGGCGCACTCGAGAATGGGTTGGATGGAATGGACCTATTTTGGGGCGTCGCACAGTTGGTATCGAGCTTAGGATATGATCGTGGCGGAGATTGGGGAATAGAACTAGGAGGGAGAGACGAGTAAATCCTTCGCTAAAGGTGTCCTACTAAGCTTATTTGTTAGTTGGTTAGTATATAGGGATATTATGTGATATATTGATTTCCTTAATTAACCCTTGTTTTATGATGATGATTTGAGAATGTCGATCGAGAATATTAATAGTGGAGTGAATGAGACCGTGGAGATGCTCTGATTTTTACCAACGAGGAGAACGTCGCAACAGTGGCAATGTACCTCCGTAAACAACACCACCGAAAGAGCACGATAAACGACGGGATGTTTAGAAGCTTTTTTGCGATTCATGCAAAATCGATTTGGGAGACTCATGTTCAAAATACAGGGAGAAATGATAGCAATTCACACGGGTGGTCACAACAGCGATTCAAAGAGTTGGGACCACCAAAATGCGGGAAAGCCGGATCCGATTAAAGGCGAGACGTGGGTCAAACAAATTACCAAGCTATTCGATGTCTTGGGATGCACGGAGGAACAGAAAGTTCCATTCGCTACTTTTATGTTCGTAGAACGAGGCGATTCATTGGTGGGAATCAGGAAGCGTACTCCATCCAAATTGCACTCAAAGATGTCATGGGAGACGTTTTGAAATAGTTCAATGACAAGTACTTCCCTGAAAGTATTCATCATATGAAAGAAGTGGAGTTTATTAGACTGGAGCAGAATAACATGACGGTGTCCCAAAGACGAGGTGAAGTTCGCGGAGTTATCCAGGTTTGCACCTCATTTGGCGGAGAATGAGGAACGTGATGACGCGGATGTTTCGAGAGGTTTGAAACCCGAGATACGCCAAGATCTCATTTCTCATAAATTTCTCTCTATTCGAGATGTTGTCAATGAGGGCTCAAATTGTTAGAAGCGAGATAACGAGTACGCTCAACCGAGGGACCATAACCAGATCATACCAAAGATAGCGATCATCGAATAACGATAACCAATGGAGAAAGAAGAATACTGGACAAAGGCGGTAACCACTCTGGTGGTAATCGTGGCCATAAAAATAGAAGAAGCGAGTCAAGAGGAGATTTTAAAAGAGGAGATTCAACAACGACCATGTGAAGACGTCGGCGCCAAAGAGTAATTGGTTCCAAGGGAGGAGAAAAGACCACCCGGTCGATATGTTAAATGCGAGAGAGAGATATCATATCAAACCGCTTCACAACAGTTTAAGGTATGCTATAATTGTGGAAAAGAAGGACATATCGCTCGAGATTGTACGGTAGCGAAACCAAGTCCAGCGGGGATGGTGACTCAAAAGGATGTCCCAAAAAAGTCAAAGTCAACGGTTCCTGGAAGAGCGTTTGTCGTGACCAGTCAAAATACGAGGAACCCGAACGAAGTTAGCACGGGTTAGTTAATTATAAATTCTTTGCGAAGTTTATACCTTATTAGAATACTGGTTCTACCCATCCTTTTATCTTCTGCTTGCTTGCGCTCAACGTTTGAACTTGACTACGGAGAATTAGACTTTGACCTATCTGTGGAGACTCAGTTAGAGAAATTTTCATTACATCGACTGTTTAGAAATCTTGCTTGATTCAAGTTGGCACCCTTATCTTACCTGTTGACCTTATCTCTTTAAAGATACTTGCTTTTGATGTGATTTTAGGGATTGATTGGTTAACTACTCATCATGCCAAAATTGATTGTTTTCGTAAGGTTGTTAGTTTTATATTCCTAATCAACCTTTGTTGTTCAATTCGAGCAACTAAACCATTAAAATCAATCATCATCATATCTAATCATAAAGCGATTCGCTTATTGAAAAAGCGGATGTCAAGCTTTCTTAGTCCATGTTATGGATTTGAATAAAGACACGCCGATTTGAATAATATTCTGTTGTTATTGATTTTTCCCGACGTATTTTTCAAGAATTCATTGGCCTACTCCCGAGCGTGATATTGAATTTGTATCAATTTAAATCCCAGACAAAACCCATTTCTAAAATCTCATATCGAATGGCTCATATTGAACTTCAGAGTTAAAACCCAATGTAGAAGTTGATACCGAGCCTCTATCGGTGACTTCCTTTGTGGAATGCAATCAGCCGATTCTCCGTAGGGGACGCCATATTCGTATGTAGTAAATCGATAGGTGTCATTGTGACGTGCTATCCAAGATTGGGATATGAGTCACAGTTGAGAGCAACCTAAGTTGGTAATCAAAATACGTAGCTTTCTAGACTTAATTGGTTATTATCGGAGATTCATTGAAGGATATTCTCGAATCGCTATTCCATTAACGCAGCTGACTCGTAGAGATACAAAATACTGAATGGAGCAAGGAATGTGGGAAGAGCTTCAAGAACTCAAGAGGAGACTCATTTCAAAGACATGTTCGACCATGCCATCCTGGAAAAACGAACGTGGTAGCCGACGTGTTGAGTAGAAGATAAGATCGATACAATACTGAGTACGATATTGTCAAAGACTCATTTCGTATAATTTACAAATAATAGAGATGGAGATGAAAACTTTAGGTACCCACGTGATGATATATGTATAATCGACTTTAATCGATAAAGTTAAAGTCGCTCAAGCTACACACCGGAGCTGATGAATTTGAAGAAGGAGGTGCAAGAAGTTGTTATTTCAAAAGCGAGAATCGGTGAGGTGAGGAAAGCTCAAACCTTTGATTTATTAATCCATTTAAAATTCTCGATCGAATAGGAAGCGTGGGCCTATAGACTCGTTTTATCGCCAAGTATGACGCGTTTTCATATAACATTTTTCACGATCGATGTTACGTAAATATGTGGACAACCCGAACCACGTCATTGAGTTAGAATCGGACGAGAGAAAGAAAATTTAACGTCGAGAGAGGTACTATCGAGGATCTTGGATAGGAAAGAACATGTCCTATGTACAAGGTTATACCACAAGTTAAAGTTTTGTGGAGAAACCATGCTATTGAGGAAATGACATGAGAGTTGGAAACGGAAATGAAAGCGAGGTATTCTCATCTTTTCGAAACACCAAGTACGTACGTCAATTTCGAGGACGAAATTTCATAAGGAGGGAGGTTCAGAAGACCCGAAATTTTTTAAATAAAAGGAATTTTCTTTATTTATTATTTTGAAATAGTAAGGTGGATTTGATTAATGTGGTTAGTTATGGGTAAAATGCTAAATATTTTAAATAAGCAAGTGGTGATATAATATTCATTAATGTCGAGGAATATTCGTTTGGTCGTGGAATATTGCAATGCTTGGGAATAATATTAAATGCGCAAATGACCATGTGTGGGCCCTATAACGAAAGCGATTGGAGGAAAAACGACAAGAATAAGTTGTTTATAAATAATCTGGTAGCTTGTTATTCAGTATTATCTTTGTTGGAATACCCAAAGTGGTTAAAACACACTAATACGCGTTGTTGAACAAAGAAGATACCAGTATTGCACCAATTATTGATTCTTACGTAAGAAGACACTACTCAATAATGGTTATAGTAATTACTGTTCAGTATTTTATTTTATTGATTCAATAATTGCTGCATTGATATTTTATATTGCTGTTGTTTCAATAATTGTCATTACACAGTATTTTTCATTATCGAAGCAATAATTCATATTATCTGAATAATATTATTAGATAACATTATTGGCAATGTCTAGAAAGTTCTGTCTAAGGAGAGGTTTGGTCACCTAATTGCGCCAGTAAGGAGAAATCTTTATTGGAAAGCCCCCTCTTTCCTGGGAACTGCCTGGTTGTCAATATTGTGATTCTGTAATATTATTTGTGAATAATTAATTATTGATTCATATGATGAGGAAAATATTGATTTTATGTGGATATAGATGGAGAAAATTTTAATGTGACAATTGTTGAAAATTGAAATTTTATCTTTTTCTAATGAAATAATTCATTTAAATATATATATTATTATATTTTAATAATATAATAATAGTGATATTTTTACAACGAATGTGGGATATATGAGTATACGAGGAGGAAGAGTATTTTTGTTGCAATAAATGTTTAAAACATGTTAAACATGTCGGTGGACCCCATTTATGATCGAAATTTGATTATACTGTAAAAATCGCTTCGATTTCAGGATTTTACCAATTTTGTTTAGAATTTGGAAAAACTTTCTTCCGCAAAGTTGTAGAGAATTGAATTTCTATAAAAATTTATAGATTCAATTTTCCGCAAAAGGGCTATTTATTATGAATTATTGAAGTTTGGAGTTCCAAAATAATTGATTTTTGGAAGTTTTAATTATTTTAAATAATAAAAACGTTTTTTGGTGAGTGTTCCACATGTTATAAATGTGTCATGTTGTGAATTCAGATCTAGGAAGGTTGGGCGTAGAAAACTTAATATATATATATTATTAATTTATTAAATTTTTCTGCTTTTTGGTGTTCTAAGCATTTTTCTATAAATAGGTGCTTAGGTTAGAATTGAAAATCACACCGTAAATTGAAGTTTTCTCTATATTATCGAGTTTATTCTTGTGAGTATTTTGAGTATACTTTGAGTATTGCTATACTGGTGCAAGTTCAAGTCATAGCTTTATATCCTGTTTCAACTAAAATACTTGTCTTTCGAGGTAAGTGGATATTATTTTTTAAAAATGATATTATTTCTTTAATATCATTATGTCAAAATATTGGTTGAAACTTTTATCAAATTTAGAACTTTTTCATGCTTCGGGGTTACTATTCATGAGTTCATTATTCACGAGTTACTATTCATGAGTTACTATTCATTAGTTACTTATTCATGAAAGTACTATTCACAAAGCGTGAAGATGTTTTTTTTGTGAAATTTCTATCTTTTGTGTGTGAGATTATTGTTCACGATATCTGCAAGACTATTCACGATATCGACACTATTCCCGAATCACGCAAGACTATTCATCGAAAAATAAAATTTCTTCTTTTCGTTCAAAATATCTATGTGGATACTAGTTTTGATCAGATCCATGTTTTGATCATTCTTGAATTTTACACCACTATGATTATTTTGAGGTATTTTTGGATATGGATAAAACAAAGTACTAATCCTTAATCCTTAATCCTTGTCATTTTGTTTCTTTGGATTCGTTTATTTAAAAATATTTTTCATCATCCTCATCTTAAATGATGATATTATTGAATATATTTGGCCGTAGTGCAAAAGATGAATGATTTATGATGAATATTTTTATTCAGAAAGTGCAAAGATGAATGATTTCGATGAATATCTTTGGCCCGTAGTGCAAAGATGAGCAGTGTTTAGATGAACATGAATTAATCGATGAATATCTTTGGCCTGTAGTGCAAAAGATGAATATTTGATTCCGTATATATATTGATTGATGTTACAGGATAAAAGATAGACGATGAACTTTAAAATTCATACATAGAAGATAGTAGTTTGCATTCTCTACTTAACTCTTCTAATGAATTATTATTTCATTGCGAATATTGATTTAAAACTTGTTGTTTATTGTATTCTATTAGATTTTTCCTTGTTGAAGACTAACGATAATTTTGTTGTATATTATCTTAGTCATAATATTCTTTTATCGGGCTAGTTGAGCTCACCCTTTTCCTTTTGTTCCATTTTTCTTCTCAGGAGACGAGAATGTAGCGATTACTAGTCGGGGTATGGAATGAAGGTTCTAAAGAGAGTTGTTTAGTAGTCCTCACTATTTTTGTAAAATAATGTATCAATAATTATGATGGAGATTTATTTGCGTGTGGATATTGTCTAGATGGCAATATCTGTATTTAAACTCATAATTTATATGTTGTAATAATAAAGTTGTAGTTATTTCTGTACCATGTATTTGGTGACTCAAAATGGGTTGGATGGAATGGACCTATTTTGGGGGCGTCACTGTAATGGTTTTGGTACTTCGATAACGAGAATGTAACAAAAAAAAAGTTCAGTAACAAAAAAAAATTACCCTTAGTACATTGATCAAAATATCAATTAACTCGATCCACGTCATCTTCCACAAATTAACACCTGTTACCCGCTAGTCTAGTCAACACTTTCGTTCAATTTTTTTGGACAGAATATTAAACAATGACCATTTTATAATTTTTTTTAGTATAGTGATGTGTTTGTAACAAAAAAAATCTGATAACCACAATAAAAATTCACCCCTAGAACAATAACTAAAACATCAATTAACCCCAATTATAAAGCTTATCAATATATGAGATTGATAAGAATTATAAGACTTATTAAATATCTCTTCAAAAAAATTATCAATAATATTTATCGATATAATTGACAATCAAAAATCTACTTAAATTTTCACAATATATATAATTTTCAGGTATAACAATAGAGTGACATCCATTTAGCAACAAATGGACTGGATAATGGATGTGTATAGACTTTCTTACCACGTGATAGATAAGTCTATGAAGTACAATGGACTAGAGAAATGGATTTTGATCTGGGTAACCTGGGCCCATGATATATCTTCAATTCCATGGCTTTAAAACCATTGTATCTGCATGTTCTCGTGTTAATAGGCCTATTTCTTCTCCTGGGCCAGCTCATTTTCCGTCTCTACTTATTAATCCATTAATTCCAATATTAGTTTAACTTTAGACAGTGATTAAACGGATAATAATATACAAACTCTAATTGTAATTAGAAAGTACATTGAATATAAATTGTTATGGAGATTTTAGTCTGTGCACTAAATTAAATTTATCACTATATGTAAATTTATGGAATTTATTAATATATTACTATCTATCTATTATCTACTACTACTACTACTACTGTTAATACCAAAATCTATCCGCTGAAAAAATCACTAAACATCGAACTTAACTTGCACAATGAACAAATAATAACATCAAAAAGCTTAACGACAACTCTGATGTGAAAATAAGTACAGACCAAAAAAACGTCAACAATGGAAATTTATAATTGTTTTAATGCGTAAAAATAGATAATATACGGTGCCTGAAATCTGAATTATGATTCTGTATTTATAGCTTAATCAAACCACCTCTAGAGTCTTACGTGGAGGTTCCTCATAACTGCAAGTGTCATAATCAAATAAGACTTGACTTCCTCAAAAATAGGGAGCTAAATTGGACAAGAGAATTATAAGTTATTTGAGACCGTAACTCCTCTAGAACATCAAACCCCTCATTGTCGGTAGAACATTCTGCCACGTGGGTAGGTTCCCCGAATCTCCCGAACCCATCAAATCATACTCCATCAACTGAAAATCTTATCTTAACAAATTGACTAACTTATTTGATTTGTCACGAGTTAATATACCGAGTTCATCAGCTCTGTTGATATAATATAATGTATGTCATATTCATAAAAAAAAATTATATCATATGTTGTATATTTTCAATGATATACGCACTTGTATTAGAAAATATATATAATAATTTAATATATATATATATATATACACACACAACTTTTCGAATTCATGTTTAATGTATTGCTATTCCATACTATACTATTTATACTAAAATTACGCGATGCAGTTTTTATTTTTAATAACTGCAGTAGAGTTTATTATATATGTTTTATATATTTAGATCGGATATTAAGAATAATTTACCATATTTGATATCAAATAATTGAACACACTTAATTTCTACCTCTTCCTGCTATCTATTAAGTCGGTAGTCACGGGGTGGTTGTGGTTCCTGCCCAAATCAATATGGACTTGACAATTTGCTCCATTGATCTTTCCTAATGATAAGGTGGAGGCGCCCAAGGCTAGTTTAGATTTCAATATTATTTTTGTTTATGAAAATATTAATTCCTTATTTTTTTTTATCTATCTTTATGAATTATTATTTGAAGGTTAACAAGATAATATTTTCTATAGTCATGATTGTTAATTGCCAATTTTAAGAATCGCAAATTACGATCGCACGGTGGGAACTTATAACTACACTGCAACTACTCGCAAATTAGGATCGCACTGCACTCTAGTAGTAATTCGAAAGCAACAATTAATAATTTAAATAGAAAATTCTTAAATTCACAACATAAAATGTTATTTTCACAATAAAAGTATCGCTGTAGATCCTATAGCGACGGTTTTTATACATCTACAACGACACTTTTATTGTTGAAATAATAAAAAGTATTGTGAATTTAACAATTCCCTTTAAATAAGGTTAAAAATAATCAATATCACAACAAGTCAAACACAAAATCCAAACGGGGAAGTGGGTGTATTCAATATCTGAAGGGCCTAGGATCCAAGGCCATTGGGATCATGCACATGAGTCAACGAAATTCCCTCGGTTGAGGAGAATTTAAGTTCTAAATATCATAGTTTTCTCAAAAGCATAAAATATGTTAAATGTCTTTTGCTCAAATTACTAGTTATGTATTCTAATTGTGAAAATTTATAATGATAATCAATTATTAAGTAAAAATATAATAGTAGTTAACTAAAAATCAAATTAACATTCCTTTCATCTAATAAAAATGTCTTATTTTTATGATTTGTGAGTATATATATATATATATATATATATATTTTATTTTTATATGAATACTTTTAAAATAATAGTTGTTAGGGTATTAGTATGATATAATTTGAAATATAATAACAAACTTGAGAATATTATAACGGTTGACAATAATAAAGTTAATTTGGTTTAATGGAAACAAAAAGGCTCTTAATGGGAATAAATTTGAATTTTATTAAAATTTGGCAAGAGGAGGGAAGACTTGGAAGTTTCTACATCTTTTCCGACGAAAATTCAAAAAAATTGAAATTTCAATATATGTCTATTAATTTTATCACTATTTTGAATTAATTAATTATTGTTCATGACAGTACAGCCCGTGAACCTACTACCCTGTTGACGTCTAGAAAATATTTATAACATAATGTTAGTATTAGGTGAAATAATATTAAAGCAGATAGAGATGATAATTAAGCTGAGTGGTGTCTAATCGTTAATTTAAGTGATGGAAAACGTTACAAGTGTTTAATTTGTTAATGGGGTTAGGTATATGCTTCCTCCATTTAATTTAATTTTCTGTCACTAATCAAAAGTATTCAGAAGAGGTAAATTAAACAATACGAAATCCGTTTGTTATGCTGCTTAATAATTATTGCTTATTTGGTAGTCTATATTGACTCAAATTAGTTGCTAAAGTTAGGTAAGTTGATGTGATAGCCTCTCATGTCAGTCGAATTAAATTTGAAATAAACAAATTTTCGTAAAAAATATAAAAATAAAAATGTGTTTATCAAATTCAAGATTTTAAATTTATTGAATTATTGAAATTTATTAGAGAAAATTTGATGGTTTTGGAAGGTCCACACACATAAATGAATATATTATAGTAGTCAAAACTTTTAGGATTTCATTTATTTTTAATCGACAAAAATTATAAAACACTCAGGTCTAATTTTCATATCCAATTATTATGTTCACATAGAAGATCTCGAGTTAAAACAATGTTAATTTCTTTCATGTTCATCAAAAAAATAAGGGTTAAGTTCAGATGACCACCTGAGGTTTGAGCGGTTTCCCACTTAACCACCTATAGTCAGTAAAGCTACATTTAAACACCCGACTTTTTGAGTTAAAGTGAAAAACTGCTTTATGTCATAACTCTGTTACTTAAGTTGGATAAAGACTTAATTACCCTTGTTATATATAAAAGACATATGCTTGTTCATCTTTCTCTCTCTCTATCTTTCTAACAAACAAAAAACAGAATAAACAAGAGCTCATATAAATTATAAAATCTTGTTCTTGACAAGAAAATAGTATCCCCCTTGCCCCTTCAATCACAAAGGTATATTCTATAGACATAATAATCCATCTAAAAGAAATAAAAAAAAGAGAGAACAGGGTATCATAGATTGAAAACAAAAAATCCAAACATGAATGACGATCAAAAAATCTCAGAAGGAAATTAATAAGATATTCAATGTTTCCCCAAATTAATCACATATCAAGAAATCCAATAATAGGAATGCACTATCAAATGAGCTTCAATGTTACATCATAAATCAACAAACACATGATAAGTTTTAGAGTCTCTGTTAATAAGTTCGAATATTCGAAATTGTCACCGCAATGCATGCAAATGAAACCAAAAAAGAAGACAATGACCCAAAGGCTGCACCTTTGATAAAAAAGTTAATTTCTTCCTCTTGGCGACCAAGTACATGTGGTTTGCAAGGATAAATGTGAGGGGAAGCGTGTTGATAAAATGATGAGGCTCATGAAGTCTCCGATGAATGGCGAGAAAGCGAGATAGAAATTTGGAATCTGAATCTAATTGAATCAAGATTGGGAATGATTGTAAGAGTAATACAAGTAGTAAGAATCTGGAGCTGGAGGGACGCAAAGGAAAGTCCAAATATAGAGAGCCAAACCCACGGCACAAATAGAAAATGAAAGGCACAAGTCAGATAAATCGAAAATCGTAGACCCACTTGACAGATGAATAAAGTATTAGTTAATATTAACAAATAAAGCAGAAATGAAAGGCGTAACAATTAATAAATTTGATCTGAGAATTCGTCAGCATTTCCATTCCATGGGAGCCTTACTTTAGCCTGTTTGCGAATCAAAATTCCAAAATATTAGCTATGTGAAGCTCATACCCAAAGAGGGAAAAGCTAAATCCATCACTAAACCCTTATTTAAACTACTTTAATACCTTCAAATTTTTCAGCTTCTTTGGGTGGATTTGAAATTGGGGAAGAACTGGGAATCCTACTACGGTTTGGGGATAGATTGAGAAGAAAAAGAAGGGACTGATCCAAGACCCATTTCATTGTTGAACAAATTCATGAAGAAAAAGCCTCCGAATCACAGACCCAATTCGATTTTGAGCAAACCCATGAAACAAAAACCACAAATACACATACCTATGAAGCTAATGAAAAAATTAGTGAAGAAGATGAAGATGAAGATGAAGAGGGGATTGATAGCGGATTGATAGCGCTCAGTTAGAAATTGAAGCTCAGATCCACCGCTCAGAATCTCAAATACACAGATCCATGGTTTGAGGATTGAGAAATGAGAGAGAGGATAGTGGTTTGAGGAAGAAGAAGGGCTATTTTGGACATTTAACAGTTGTTTTTGACTGTTACACCTCCTTCTTACGCGTTTTTTGGCGTCTGACATACACGCGCAGTTAGGTTGGACGGAAAAGGTGACTTTTTCACTTCAACTCAAAAGGTCGGGTGTTTAAATGTAGCTTTACTGACTACAGGTGGTTAAGTGGAAAAACGCCCAAACTCCAGGTGGTCATCTGAACTTAACCCAAAAAATAAAAACAAAGTATTTTCACTCCAATAATGACCTGCTAGGCTTTTTTTGGTCAATTATAAGATCAGCTTTTAAAAAGTCAGTTTGAGATATTTTTAAATTTAAATTTAATATAATTTATTTATATTTTAAAAATATTAAATTTTATAATTAATAGTATTTTTTAAGTAATTTATGATATTCATGATTCTATTAACATAAATAAAATAAATTTATGTCAATTTTAAATTTAAAAATAATTTTAAAAAAATCAATATTAACCGTTTGATATTCTAATAATTTAGCTATACCAAAATATTCTAAGATATTTTCTTGTTGGACATTATTCGAAGATAGTGCTCTCCAGTTTTATGATTTAGCAGATAATATTCTCAAGCCCATTCAGTTCCAAACACATGTTAGTGAATTACATGGATACGCGAAGAATACATGCATGGACCAAATAATATATATATATAAAAGTTATGTTAAATTTTATTTAAAAATTTATATTATTATGTTACGTTCTCTCATAGTAACTACTAGTATAATATTATACATATTATAAACTTTGAACATTATTAACATTATGACTGTTGAATTGAACATTAATTTTCATGTCGTTATTTCAACCAGCATGACTTTTCCTATTCATGGTTTGACCATCTGTTCGGTTAGTATTTGTGGACGAAACGCATACCATTTTAGAATTTAAAAATAAATAAATAAATTAGTCAATTAATAAGATATTACTCATTCTGTTTTTTAATACAAGTCATTTTAGAGAATCGTTTTTGTTCCTTAATATAAATTGTTTGAGAATTTCAAGTAAGTATTAATTGTTAAGTTTCTAATATTACCCCAAGTAATAAATATAACTTTGATTCTCTTACTATTTTTTGTCCAATAAATAACACTCTTTTTTTTAATACAAGGACAATATAGACAATTGATATTATATTTAATATTATATAATTATTTTTTTTAATATTTATTCACAATTCTAAAATGATTTATATTAAAAAACCGATATAGTATTAAGTAGGGGATGAAGATTTTTTTGTAAACTCCGTACATTTTTGATGCCTTAATCTAGAGGGAAGTTGCCTTTAGTCTCTAAATCCGGCTTTGTTAGAATTTTCTTGGAGAAAATATTCAAATTATAAAAATAAAATTTTTATATTATAAGAGTTGTATATCAAGTGACACGATTTGATTAACTTGTTCCTACCCACTAATACTATCTTTGCTTGGCAAATTTTGACTCTTCAAGGACACTCGATTAATACTTTTCAAAATTAAAAAGCATTATACTCTCCTACATTGGAGGTGAATTATGACTTATGAGCTCATCACCATCGTCACATAGGTAGCAATCACATCAAACCGACGGTCATGATCAAAGTATGTGAGGTACAAAATTCATTGAGATGGAAAAATTTCTACGTGGACATGATAATTAAATATTATTATGTCTGCATATAAGAGCTTTTGAAATGATGGATATACAATCTATATATATGAATAATAAGTCTACTACCATATAAAAATTATTCACATAATGTTCACATACACAGTGACAGAATTAGAATGTTTTTAAAAGGAGGTCAAAATACACCAGTAAAAAAAATTATTTATTGACGCTTGGAGTGCTTCTTTCAGCTGTACGACTGAAAGGAGGTAACTGTATCCTGTGACTGCATAGTTTGAAAGCGTTTCAAAATTTTGGTCAATATCAAAATTATGTAGAAATATTTTTTTTATTTCATGTAGAAATACGTGAGAGAGATTCATGTAGAAATATTATTTTTTATATGAAAATATCAATTTTCTATATAGAACAAAGAAAATTAATCAAGAAAGAAATCAACAAAGGAGAGAGTCTCTGAAGTAAATTAATGATGTTTATTTAAAAATAGAAAATATTTGTAGAAAATAATTTGGTAAATAAAGAACTTGTTTTTGTGATCATTCTTCAACCTCAAGTAGCGACTTAGATTTGATTGTGTTTTAAGTTCTTTCATTTGAATTTCATTGTAAAATAAAATTTATTCTATTTTTTAATTTATGAAGCGTATGTAGAAAATTTTGAACTGCTTTATTATAAACTACTATTATTATATATATATATATATATATATATATATATATATATATATATATATATATATATATATATATATATAGCCCACTGGATCGGTCCGAGAGTTGGACAGTGTTAAAATACGGACCATTTTTTTTTTTTTGCTTTTTTGTTAAAATAACTTAAAAAAAGTTTAATATTTATGGAACTGAATTTTTTCCATAATACAGTGTTTTAGGCGTGATTTAGATACATATAACAAAATAGGTATGTACAGTCTGTACAAGTTTTGTTATATGTATCCAAATCACACCAAAAATACTGTATTATGAAAAAAATTTCAGTTCCATAAAATATTAAACTTTTTTTTAATTATTTTAAAAAAAAAACAAAAAAAAAAATTCGCATTTTAAAAAAATGCGGGAGTCCAGATAAGAACCGGACCCTATATATATGTGTGTGTGTGTGTGTGTGTGTGTGTGCTATTGACTATTAATATATGTAGGGAATTGTTAAATCCACAACAAAAAATTGTTATTTTCACAACAAAAGTATCGTTATAGATCATATAGCGGCAGTTTTTACCGTCGTTATACATCTACAGCGACACTTTTGTTGTGAAAATAACAAAAAGTGTCGTGGATTTAACAATGATCATATATGTATTACTCCCTCCGTCCTAGAATAAAAGTCCTTATTACTATTTTAGATAGTCCCATGTTAAATGTCCACTTTCTTTTAATAACCAAACTTTTACACAATTTTTCCTATTATACCCTTAGCATGAAATATCTTATATTTTCCTTATTCTAATTCTCTCTCCATATTTAATAAGTATAATAAGTCACTCTCTCACCTACATTGAAAATGATTAATGAAATATTATCTTGGGACGGAGGGAGTAATATATAGTGTGTACATAATTTTGGTGGAGGGTCATATTTATGTATTTATAAAATTTAGTACTTCAAAATATATTTTTGGTCTATATTTACCTTGTATAGATTTATAATAATGACAAATGATAAATCTAAATTTTTTACATTATATTATGTCATTTAATACCAACATAAAAAGAATTGAGGCTCTTTTTCTTAAATGAAAATTTGATAAGTTAGACACATTTAATTTGTACAACCGAAGTGGTACTGGCTAGTAAATATATATAATTACTCGGAAATAATAATTCTCTAAATTACCTTTTAGTTAATTTTAAAGAGTAGAAAATTATACAAGTGTCCCACGCGTAATTTTTTCTTTCAATCTTAGATCCAAAGTTTAAATATTTTCACACTTTTCTCTCTAAACATAATAATATTCCTATTTCATTTTTACCAAACTAAAATATTTAAAATTAATAATATATTATAAAGTTATAACTAACGTGCAATGCAATTGCAGGTAGGTATAATTAGCTAGAGAGCAAAGTAACTTGTATATACAGAAGGAATGTTTAGGTTAGTTTTCCCTACAGTATTGTATGCCCCCTGGCTATATCAATATACATATATATATATATATATATATATATATATATATATATATATATAAAAAAATGATGTATATCTGTGATTGTGTATTATAATTGGCTATGATGACAGGTTCCATCGTCGCCATAAAAAAAAATCCATCATCATATTTCTCTCACTGTAATAATAAATATGCATGATATACATATAATTTTATATATATATCTATATATCTATATATCTATATATCTCGATTCTCCAATGAACTATATCAACGATTTTTTTAAATATGACGACGGTATGAACCGTTGTCATGACATGAACCGACTATAGTTAAGCCCCTTGCCACCAACTTTTATAACATTACGTGTAGACCAAAAATTCCTCAAAAAATCTCTCGCTTAAATGCAGCCTTGGGGTTTTCCTCTGCATGTATATACATGATATATCTATAATATAAAACAAGAACATCTATATATAATAATTATGTGTATAATAGAAAAGAATATAATACAAGCAACACAAATGACAGGTTAGATTAGAACATGTGAATGTTGTGTTTATTAAAAAATTGAAATAATTTGAGCTTATATTTAATCTTTCAAATATCGAGTTTAATAAATGTGAAATTTCTGTGAAAGCAAAACATGCTAAAAAACCTTTTAAAAGTGTTAAAAGACAAACTGAACTTCTTGATTTAATTCATAGTGATATAGCTGATTTTAAAAATACTAATACTAAAAGTGATAAAAAATATTACATTTCTTTTGTGGATGATATGTCTAGATATACTCAAATTTATCTCATTTCTTCTAAAGATGAAGCGAAAGAAATGTTTATTAAATATAAAGCAGAAGTTGAAAATCAGTAAGAAACAAAAATTAAAAGACTTAGGATTGTGGAGGTGAATATGAATATTCGGGAAGTCGTAAATTTTTTTTTGAACTAAATGGAATTATACACGAAACTTCTCCTTCTTATTCTCCACATTCCAATGGAATCGCGAAAAGGAAAAACAAAATACTTAAAGATATGATTAATGTTATGCTAATTAGTTATGGTTATGCTAATTATTAGCTATAACAAATCCGTGAGATATATGTACTCCCTATCAATATTAGCTTTTTCAGTCGAATGCCAATATGAAACTGATATAGGTTTATTTGGTTAATGTTAGACCATACAATTAATTATTAAAATTGTAAACTGTTTAACTTGTACTCGAAAGATTAGTTAGTTTAATTAAGAGTTAATGATCAATCATGCATGTGATCCATCTTGAATTGAAAAGTATTTAAAATTAATTTTATAAAGTCGAACTTGATAATATATTCTGTATTGGAGGAGAATATATTAATTTAAAAATCATTCAATAATGCATAGAAGTAGATTTTAGAAAATAAATAAATAAAAGAGAAAGAGAACATAAGTTTAATTATATTTGTGAACTTTTTAGCTCTGATGGTTGCAGCTAACTTTGTAAGTGTTGTTGAACTGAACCATCCAAAAACTAAGGTGGATCTTTCATTTTCATTGTTGCCAAACAAACAGCAAGCAAGGGTCACCATTTTTGATATAAAAAAAAGAAAAATAGAAAAAGAAAACAAAGTTTGAAAGTGGTGACAATTAATTTGTGAATTAAGTTAAAAAGGAAGAAAAATAGTAGTAATAGGGATGTATTATGGATCCGTCCACCGTCCATACGCTGTGGGAGATTCTATGTGGCTTCTCAAGGGTTTGATTCTTTTAATTTTAAGGGTTGCGAAATTTAAATTTAAATTTTGTTACTTTTTGTATAATAATAACATTTTTTAAATATAAAAAAATATTGAAAAACTTATAATTTCGCCTCCAATTATGGTGTCTAGAAATGAAAAGCACACCTATCAACAAATAAGAAAAAAAATATAAAAATAAATTAATAAATGAACACAATCATGAATCATGATTATATTCAACCTAATATATATTGTAATAAGCTTGTAACTTGATTTTTTTTCCTCTCTATAAGATTCTGATTAGAAAAATTATAAGGAATTAAAGAAGTCAAATGAGAAAGACATAATTTCAAGATGTATATGAATCTGTTCTTGAAGTATAGATGTGAAACTAACTAACGTATTTATTCAATCCCTCACTAAAGTGAAAATAGTAATTACTGCTTCAATGTGAGACTGGCCCATACAAAATTTTATACCTAAAATTGCTTTGTTATGTTATTAAGCAAACTAATGAAAATTATAAAATTAGGTTTTCAAGTGTTCGTTCGTATATATATCTAAATTTTTAAATATTTTTCAATAGAGAATACAAAATTTTATTTTAATGTCTGGTTACGTATGCCTCGCTCACTCTTATTTGTTTGATCCAATTATGAATGTATATATATTGTCTTTTAGTTCTTTGGCTTTTATAATGTAGGTGTACGTAGGTAGCAGGATATTGTGATATTAGATTAGGGACGGTGGATGTTTATGGGTAAAGAAAATTGGAAACGAATTTAGGCCTCCTTTAATACGGGGGAGTGAAATGGTATTATACGTAATAGGTACGAGCATAGTGCTCGAAATTATTTATGTGCGATTTGATAAATTTAAAATCGTATATAAAATTATTTGTGTGATTGGTGCGGTGTGATTTTGAATCATGCGGTGCGATTTCGGTTCTAAAATCAATTGAAACAACAAAATTTTATGCAATTTAAATTAATAATTTAACTTCACACAATATTAAATAACACTTTGATAACACACACAACCTTACTTATAAAGTTTTGTCTAAACAAAAGCTAAATATAATCAAATCCAAACTGTAAATTAGGTTTTATATAATGTAAGATGTGACTAATTTTATATAATGTAAGGTGTGACTTATTAATTTTGAACATAAAATGATAAAATAATTTAAATAATTAATGAGTCTCATACTTATTAACATATCTCACATATATGTTCATACACTACAAAAATAAGGGTCACTTCTGACGGGCATTGCTGTCGTCATTGAATACACTGTCGTCGATAATGAGGTCATTAAGATAGCGACAATCGACCGTCATACTGTGACGCCTCCAAATCCAGGTCCATTCGAACCTCAGATTCGGTCCGCCATAATACTACTATCGTCAAACTATTTATATCTTTTATTCATAACTTAATGAATATAAATTTGCTTATTAAAATTTAGAATATAAATTATTTCCATTTCCAGGATCTATGTAATGACCCCAAAATTTATAAGTTTCACAATTTGGTTATTTACTATTCCTGTATTACATGACATTCGATATTATATAAATATGCGGAATAATTGAAACTTTTTCAATCTCCTTTGAAAATAAATCTTTTATTGATATCTTAACTTGAATCAATTACATATCCTTGAATCAAATTATGTTATGATTCATTTTATTCGAATTACTGTATTAATTTTTACATCTCGATTCGAATTTCTCTATGTATCACATAGTACAACTTAACATGTATTACACATTGTAAACTACTGTCATGTACATTTTCTAGAACCTAAACATGGTTCAAGAGTATATATTTAAATAAACAAATCAATCTCCTTTGATGTGATTGAACTTTATCAATCAAGTAGCACGTAACCTTTACCGTGTATCCTTAACATGCAAAAATGGTTATTTGCAAGGGTGAGCTCGACAGCCCAGCAATTCTAACAGTTTTCATGCAACACGTAGCATATAATAACATACACAGTTCATGCATTCATAATCAATCAACATTTACTACGCATGTTACTTCTCATATAACAAGCATATAAGTTTATCTCATAAATATATCATCAAATATCAACTTTCACAATTCATACATATCTCATATGCATTTCATATATATACATCAACATTTGCATAGCATAATATAGCTCAACTAACAGTTATATATAGAATTCATATAACAAATAGAATCGAAAGACTTTTCGATTCAGTAGTTTATCAACTACGACTTAACTGCTTAAAGCTTATCTGCACTTCGTGTATTCCTACACAGTTATATAATTATGGATTCACATCCATTAGTAACATATTTCATGCATTCCCAATGTAATAACAATGTTACATTGTTTTCTAACTAGGTTCATAAAATCCTACACTTCACTTTCTCATCATACCCTAGGTATGTATAGGTATACCTTAGCTACACATGCATCATATCAACATTCATAAATCTTTATCACACACTTGACTCGCTATGTCTTCGACACGTTTAAAGTCTATAGATACACGATCTACATCGTCCTTACCTTTTGCAAACTTTAACAAGTTTAACAAATTTGGGTTTTATATAACCATTACTTGTTCTTATACTTAAAACATCATCTATGTCAAGTATTATAGCTTTAGACATTCATTACACATATGCTTTAAAGTTTAGATGACTACTAAAACAGTTTGGAAACACCGCCTCATGGCATGAATATAGGTGTGTCTTGATTTAGCCTAGGATGGTAGCAATTGCTACCGTCCTGACACTGCACTGCATTTGAATATTTAGTTCTCAGTTCACACTTTATTTCTTAACATACATGAATGTTAACACATAATATTTACACACGTTAAGAGGTCATTTGTCAAAGTTTAGAATCTCTTGTGTTTATTGAAAGTTGTTTTTCCCACTTTAAGTCTTAACGACTTTCTTTAACAAGATTCGATGTTTACAAGCTTTTAAACCATATATTGGTACTAATAAGCCTCTAGTAGCGTGCTCATATATATATATATATATATATATATATATATATATATATATATATATATATCTTATCTAGCATAGTTTACGACTTGAAATCTTACTTTCAAAACATGCTTTAATGATTTCTATTGTCAACTAGATAAGTGTACTTATAGTTCATGTTTAAAGACATAAATAGTACTAGCATGTCATACTAAACTAATCATGCAATGCAACTTCAACTCATACATCATACTTGTTTGTACATGTTTCTACGTACGTTTCCAAGGGCAAAATATAACCACTCCATGTTTATAAAACTTTGTTTGCAAATGCTACATGAGCTTGCCTTTGAAATCATTTTAACCAAATCAAAGAACTCTAACACACCTATGATACAACTTTGAATCTTACATCATGCATACTTAGACCTCATATATATGTTATCAAGGTCAGAATTAGAGGTACACAAGTTTGTCAATGTTTGTTTTCAAAATCTTTATATATCTTCGAAAAATAACCATATAGGAAACTCATAGTATACAAAGGTAATCAAAGCCATGTGTTATACCTATTTATATGCATTACTAACCCCTTTACATATGCTACAAATATCAAAATTCAAAAGGCTCAAGGTTCGTCTAAACTTGTTTTTAAAATATAAAGTTCCATTAGAAACATACTCAATCATGCTAAGGCAATTCCTTATAAGGTAATCTTATATGTCATATATAATATCATGCATTTTCATGTTATATCACTTAGAATAACATATTCCATCATCGGGAGCACTATACTTGCGTATGTGCTCGCTCGACGCCCTCCGATCGCCTCCTATTACGTAACAGTCACAAAGATGACTGTTTTGACCCTTCCCAACGACCTCAAATTTAAAACCTTAAAGAACAAAAGTTGTAGTTCTATTCGTCCTTGTTCCGGATCATCTTGAATCACCTCAATCGGAGTTCGTATGAAAACGTTATGCCCAATTTAGTACAGCAGGTCAGAGCAGTTTACTCAGCGCTGAAGCCCGGCGCAGTTGCATCCTAAATGGCCTTGGGGGAAGCGCAGCTGCGCCCCAAGTCGCAGAACAGCCCCTCAGGCTCTGCTCGTCGCGATTTTGCAGACCTCAACCCCTTTCGATTTTCACAACATGAGTTATAGTACTCATCCAAATCAGTCCATTTTCGATTCTATGGTTTCGTAACTCATAAAACTACAACATACCAAATACCCAACAATTAACATAAACATTTACTAACCCAAATATCAATCTAAAACTCATGTTCATACTCAGATTTCATGTTTTGAAAAGTTTAGTGAATTCATTCATTCATTACGAATTCGTTTCTAAACCAAATTGGTTCGTTTAACTTTCGTTGTTTTCGCATTGAACTATATTAACAACATCTAACAACAATTCATGGATTACATCAACACTTAGCCATCAAATTTGTGAATAAAAAATGACTTTTTCTTGACATTTCTAAGAATTTGCAAGACTTAGGATTTAGAATACATATAACAGTAGTGTTACCTTCTTTGAAGCTAAAATGATCATTTGCTTCCAATCTCAGATTGTTCACTCAATTCCAAGACCTCAGCCTCTATATGGCATTTATCAGACAAGTTCAACCAACGTGAAAATGAATACATAGCTCCTATTTATATAAAGACTCTTGGACTAGATATTGACATTACACTAAGGTTGGATTCATGAGGTAATGTAACAATACATTGGTTAATTGAGAGTTGGCCAACCACCCATGTGACGCCCCCAAAATAGGTCCATTCCATCCAACCCATTATGAGTCGCCAAATACATGGTACATAAATAACTACAACTTTATTATTACAACATATAAACTGTGAGTTTAAATACAGATATTGCCATCTAGACAATATCCACACGCAAATAAATCCCCATCATAATTATTGATACATTATTTTACAAAAATGGTGAGGACTACTAAACAACTCTCTCAAGAACCTTCATTCCATACCCCGACTAGTAATCATTTACATTCTCGTCTCACGAGAAGAAAAATGGAACAAAAAGGAAAAGGGTGAGCTCAACTAGCCCGGTAAAGAATATTATGACTAAGATAATATACAACAAATTATCGTTAGTCTTCAACAGGAAAAATTTAATAGTAATACAATAGACAACAAGTTTTAAATCAATACTGCATGACGGAAAATATTAATTCATAGAAGAGTTACGTAGAGGATGAAATCTACTAATATCTATAAATTTAATGATCCATCATCAACATTTTTATCATTGTAACATCAATCAATATATATCTCGGAATCATATATTCATCCTTGCACTACTGTGCCGAGGACATTCACCATTGGTCATGTTCATCTAAACATCATTCATCTTTGCACTACTGGGCCAAAGATATTCATCGAGAACTCATTCATCTTTGCACTATGGGCCAAAGATATTCATCATAAATCATTCATTTTTGCACTACTGGCCAAAGATATTCAATAATATCATCATTTAAAGGCGAGGATGATGAAAATATTTTTTAAAGAAAGCGAATCCGGTGAAACAAAATGACAAGGATTAAGGATTAAGGATTCGTACTTTGTTTTATCCACGTCCAAAAATACTTCAAAAATAATCATAGTGATGTAAAATTCAAGAATGATCAAAACATGGATACAATCAAAGCTAGTATCCGAATAGATATTTTGGACAAAAGAAAATTTTTATTTTTCGATGAATAAGGCCGTGATTCGTGAATAAGATCAGTATCGTGAATAGTGCCGTATCACGTAAATTGTAACTCCGACACCAAAAGTTCCAAATTTGATAAAAACTTCAGATCAATATTTCAGCATAATGATATTGAAAAAATAATATCATTACGAAAAAAAAAAATATCCCTTACCTAGAAAAAGCAAGATTTAGTTGAAACAGGATATAGGCTATGACTTGAACTTGCAACCAGTATAGCAATACTCAAAGTATACTCAAAATACTCACAAGAATACGCTCGATAATATAGAGAAAACTTGATTTACGGTGTGATTTTCAATTCTAACCTAAGCACCTATTTATAAGAAAATGCTTAGAACACCATAGTAGAAAATTTAATATAATATTAATATATATATATAATCTTCTACGTACTCATTCTAGATTTCAATTCCCAGCATTTCCCACATGCTCCCTTCTAGAACAAGTAAAAAAAACGTTTTTCTTTTATAAAATAATTTAAATTTCCAAAAATCAATTATTTCGGAACTCCGGAACTTCAATAATTCATAATAAATAGCCCTTTTATCAGAAAATTCGAATCTCGCGTGTTTTTATAGGAAATTCAATTCTCTACAACTTTGCAGAAGAAAGTTTTTCCAAATTCCAAACAGAAATTGACCGAAATCCACAAACGGGCGATTTTACAGGCTATAATCAAATTTCAGTCAAGAAATGGGGTCCACCGACACACAAAACATGTGTTAAAAGACTTTTGCAACAAAAATACTCATCATCCTCATATACTCATATATCTCACATTCATTATAAAAATATCACCGTTAATATATTATTAAAATAATATATTTAAATGAATTATTTCATCAGAAAAAGATAAAATTTCAATTTTCAACAATTGTCATATTAAAAATTTTCTCCATCTATATCCACATAAAATCAATATTTTTCTCATCATATAAATCAATAATTAATTATTCACAAATAATATTACAGAATCACAAGATTAAAGACGGTAGCCGCTTCACCAGAAAGAGGGGCTTTCAATAAGAATTTCTCCTTCTTACAAGCAATTAGGTGACCAAACCTCTCCTTAGAGCAGAACTTTCTAGATATTGCCAATAATGTTATCTAATAATATTATTGAGATAATATGAATTATTGCTTCGATAATGAAAAATCTTGTGTAATGGCAATTATTGAAATAATGATGAAAATAAAATATCAATCGATCACAAAGAATTATTGAATCAATAAAATAAAATATTGAATAAAGTAATTACTCGTAACAATTATTGAGGAATGTCTTCTTACGTAAGAATCAATAATTGATGCAATACCGTGTCTTCTTGTCAACAACAATAGCAGTATTCGTGTTTTAACCATCGGGTATTCCAACAAAGATAATTGGTAACAACTACTGTAGTTATTTTTAAACAACTTATATTTGTCGTTTTCTTCCTCCAATCGCTTTCCGTTATGGGGCCCCACACATGGTCGCTTGTGTTGCATTTGCGAATATTCTCCGATAAATACGAATATTCCTCGACCAAAACGAATATTCCCCGACAACCATGAATATTTTATAACCACTTGCTTATTTTATAAAATTTGCGCATTTTACCCATAACTAACCACATTAATCAAATCCACCCTTACTATTTCAAAATAATAAATAAAGGAAATTCCTTTTTATTTAAAAAAATTTCGGGGTCTTACAACCCAAATCATAGCCATCATCACAACACCTTTCTAGCTTCATCATCTTCTTCTTAGCCTTTTTATTTTGCTGAGTTTTACGCAATGAGCTTATAGACTAGGCCAATGGCCTATACACGTGAGTAAGAAAATGTGACTCACAAAATGGGATAACCCATTTGATTTCTCAACATTAGCAAAATGAGTATTTAACATATCTATATTTACTTTATTTTGGACTTACAAGCTTACATTTAATAACTTAATGTTATTACTATATGATAAATTAGGGGTACATATACCCATAACCATACAATCTATGTATACTAGTCCACATAAGATTTTAATTGGGCTAAGTATAATTCAATTGGGTATTCCCAACCCATTATTTCCTATCTCACTTAAATATCACAATGATTAATATCAGTCATTTATTTTCTTCCCATAAATTTTCTTTTAATAATTTCAGTTAAACCTTCAGTCTAGTTTAACTGTAGTACTCAGGTCACACAAGGCTCATTATCTCTATAATAAAATATTAGGGGTCTAGGCCAAGTTTGGCTTTTCCCCAATTCCACATTATTTTATTATTTATTTAATATAAAGTTTGTATCACACTTTATCATAATGCTAAATTATTTAGCTTACTTAAATAATTACATACTTAAAGTATGCACAACCCTTACACTTAGAATAATTAATATTTACTCTATTAATTATTTAAATTATACACTATACGTATAATTACTCGATTGTCCTAAGATAACTTCTTCCATCTCTAGCCAATAATTATTTATAACTATATTGGTCCTCTTCTTTTATTAACCTTTTATCTTTCAAATATCACAATACTATGTAATATAATTAGAATATCAAATATTAATTAACATATCTCTTTCATTCCTCTTATGCTAATTAATCCATTTCTTGGATTTAAATTCCACAAACCGATCTAGAGATCATGGCAGATTGCTATGGTCATAAGCTTGAAATGGCGCAATTGCTTGCCATACCAAGTTCATAAGCGAACAAGTTACGCTGAAGCAGAACCTTTGGCTTCAATTCATGAATACTTCATGCTTTTAAATTACTAACTTGCTATACTATCTTCAATTGTGGATAGAATTAGGTATATATATATATACCTAATTCTATCCACAATTGAAGATATATGTAACACATACATATATTCCTTTAATCTTCACTTCTCGTCGTATATCGATTACTTAATAATTCTCTAACCACTTTAAAGGTATATCAATTCTCTTTTCTCGTCGACAACGTACAAGCATACAAGTCCAAACCTAACACACCTCGAGTCTTTAATAGTATTCAATATAGTACACTGAGTGGTTTCCCACAAACAACCAACAAATTAGTTTTCGTCTCTTCTACACTGTTTTCACAGTGAGTTAGATCGGTTACCAATTCGTATATACCTCCGCTCTCTGAAGGAATCGTTTAGCCCAGCTCCTATACATCAACCATTAAAGAAAGACGGTTTGACTACCTTAGACTTGATACGTCATCAGATAAATACTCAAGAAATTGGTGATTATCAAAGATATTTTAATGTCACCAACTTACTATTATAAAATAATTTCACATAAATTATTTAATATCAATAGATAAATTTTATCCACTTCTTTCATCTCAACTGAATTTTCTCTGCGATCAATAACAATATAATAATAATATATTTATTAATCACAAAAATCACATATTACATGGTTCATATTACCCTATGTAACACATTCCTACATACCTCGTATCACATAAATATTTTTATTCGAACCCATTTCACACTTAAGAATTTTATTCATTAAATTATTATTTAATAATTTCTGAAAATTCGGGTTCTTACAACCCCTCATCTCCGTCGATCATTGCCGTCGGCAACATCATCATCATTAGCGCGAGATCGATTTGCGCAGAAACCCGTCGACCAAACTCATTAAGCGGATTTACAATGGTGATAGACTATCCGTCGCCAATTAGCATAAGAAATTATTTATTGGGATGTCATTAGCGACGGGCGCGCCGTCGCCAATGACTGATTTGCCGTCGACAATGAGTTATTCTATTATTATTTACAGGTTCAGCTGTCTGTCGCCAAAACCGTCGATGTATGTCATTAGCGTCAGGGTTGCCGTCGGCAATGACATTATTTTTTTGATTTGTTTTTAAATTTCAAAATTCCCTTGTTCATTTACGAATATATATATATATATATATATATATATATTTGTACCTGTTATAAACTAATGAAAAACCATCAAATAACAATCAAATATCATATGATATTATTATAACAATCAAATATCTTTTGATATCAACCATCAAATATGTAGATACAAAACTCTAGTCTGTACAACTCAAAGACTGTACAAGCACATACATAAAAGTCAAAATACAAACATAAACTAATTACAACTCAAATAAGGAGTGTCAGTAGCATCATCGCCGGTCCCATCAACGGTCTCATCGCTAGTCCCACCCTATAATAGAGTCTGCTCGCCATCAACTCGGCGGTCATCACCATCACCTCCATGGTCATCGCCTGTGCCACTACCTCCACCTCCACGAGTCTCGTCAACAAGACCCTACAAAAGTAAAATATTAATAACAAAGTCGAAAAGAGAACATATTTAAATTATTTTAGTTTATGTTTTTCAAGTTTTAACAAAGTAGGCAAACGGGTTGATAACTCGACCTTTATATATCGGAATTGATTCCCGTAAGTTATAATGCGTTCCTAATACCTATGCGATGCTATATATGTGTTTACGTGATGTTTCGACTCCCGAGGCGGTTTTTGGTCTCTTTTCGACTTTTGTTCTAAGTTTTCGTTAGTTAGGCAAATGGGCTGATAACTCGGTCTTCGTGTATCGGAATCGAGTCTCATAAGTTGTAATGCGTCCCTAATACCTATGTGGTATTATATGTGTGTTTACGTGTCGTTTGGACTTCCGAGGTAGATTTTTGGTCTCTTTTTCGACTTTTATTCTAAGTTTTCGTAAGTTAGGCAAACGGGCTGATAAGTTGGCCTCCGTATATCAGAATCGAGTCTCATAAGTTGTAACGCGTGCTTAATATCTATGCGGTGCTATGTGTGTATTTGCGTGTCATTTTGACGTCCGAGGCGGGTTTTGGTCTCTTTTTTGACTTTTGTTCTAAGTTTTCATAAGTTAGGCAAACTGGATGATAACTCGGCCTCCGTATATCTGAATCGATTCCCATAGGTTGTAACTCGTGCCTCGTACCTATACGGTCTGTTGTGTGTGTGTTTAAGTATCGTTTCGACACCCGAGGTGAATTTTGGTCTCTTTTTCGACTTTTGTTCCAAGTTTGCGTAAGTTACGCAAACCGGCTGATAACTCGGCCTCTGTATATTGGAATTGAGTCCCGTAAGTTGTAACACATGCCTAATATCTATGCGGTACTATGTGTATATTTGCGTGTCATTTTGACGCCCGAGGCGGGTTTTGGTGTCTTTTTCGACTTTTGTTCTAAGTTTTCATAAGTTAGGTAAACGAACTGATAACTTAGCCTCCGTATATCAAAATTGAGTCCTATAAGTAGTAACACGTGGATAATACCTATGCGATGCTATGTCTGTGTTTGCGTGTCGTTTCGATGCCCAAGCGGGTTTTGGTCTCTTTTTTGACTTTTGTTCTAAGCTTTTGTAAGTTAGGCAAACGGGCTGATAACTCGGTCTCAATATATCGGAATTGAGTCCCGTAAGTTATAATGTGTGCCTAATACCTATGTGGTTTTATGTGTGTGTTTGTGTGTCGTTTTGACGCCCGAGGCGGGTTTTGGTCTCTTTTTCGACTTTTATTCTAAGTTTGCATAAGTTAGGCAAATGGGCTGATAACTCAGACTCCGTATATCAGAATCGAGTCCCGTAAGTTATAACGCGTGCCTAATACATATGCGGTGCTATGTGTGTGTTTGCGTGTTGTTTCGATGGCTGGGGCGGATTTTGATCTCTTTTTTTACTTTTGTTCTAAGTTAGGGAAGTTAGGCAATAATTTTTCTTTAATTTTAACAAGTTAGGCAATAAGTCAACAATAAGTCGGATAACTATTTGTTTGATAGTTTATATAAGCACTATAATTACAAATTACATGAATTAAATAAGGAAATACATCAATAATTGTTTTTACCTGTCGAATATGTGGAGGAAAAATGTTGGCCCAAGACAACTGCACATACGCGGATGACATCCTCCCGGACTACACCCATGAGGTCGTTAGCGGCAACTGTAGGATCTGTGGAGGCGTGGACAACCTCTTGAGCGTTGTCACATCAGCAGGTGTGACACTAGTAGACTCGACTTATAAAGGTTCATCGTCTGGATGAGGAGCTGTTTACGACACTCAGAGCTAAGCCCACTTTTATCAGTGGATACCCTACGTTCCATCCAACTTCGATCAACAGACATCTTGGTCTATACACTATAGGTTGCTATATATATATGAGGATAAACAAAACACAAATAGGAGGGTTAATGTCTATGCATACGACATATGAGTGTCCTAACTTGATCGCTTCACTCTAACGGGTTAGACTTTTATCCCATTCCCGAATGCGTCGCCCAACCTGATGCCAACACCATGAACACATCTTTAAATTCTAAGAAATTTCGGCAACGTACCTCTTCATGGTCTTCAATTACATATCAACAAACAATATTACTTGTATTCGTTGTTGAGGTGGTAAAGAGTAAGGATGAACATGGTGCAGTTTGAAACTCAAACCGCACACGAAATTGCTTAAGTGCAGTTAGACAAAACAAAAACTGGGCATGAAATCGTTTGTGATTGGTGCGATGCATTTTTGAACCGTGCGGTGTAATTTTATTTGGTTCGATTTCGGTTACAAAATAAATTGAATTAATCTACTTCTAGAAATATCATTACAATTACTCGAAATTTAAATGATTAATCATAATATAAGAGAAATATTTGAAGAGGTTATATACAAGATGTTGGCCCAAGGGAAAATTAGGGTACACATAACCTAATTAAATTAAATGCACAAATTAGGAATCACACTATAATTAAATGAATGACAAAAAAGACAGAAATGAATGAACAAGATCACAATTAATGAATGAAGCATTAAATGAGTAAAAAGAGAAAACCCTAGGGTTTTGGCCCCATAGGGTTCAGACCCTTAGGGCACTAACACATTTTCTCGATTGGCATGCTAAAAGGGGTTTGATCGATGCAATGACAGAGCAATAAGTCTGGATCGATTACAAAAAGAAACTAAAATCTTGTGGAACTCCAAGGAACGATTAGCCTTATAATCTCTATGATAAGAAGAGCTTTTTATGTGAGGCCCCCAAAATTAGGTATACATCACCCATCTTAGGTCGCCAGATACATGGTACAAAATTCAAATACAACTTA
This sequence comes from Panax ginseng, assembly GCA_020205605.1. Taxonomy (NCBI): domain Eukaryota; kingdom Viridiplantae; phylum Streptophyta; class Magnoliopsida; order Apiales; family Araliaceae; genus Panax; species Panax ginseng. The sequence continues at coordinate 26,137,747 of CM035148.1, read as the reverse complement.
CTAATACCACTGTCGTGTACAATACGACAAAACATAAACTGTGAGTTTGAATACAAATATTATCTACTAGAGATTATACAAACTCAAAAGGAGTCCTCATTACAATTATTATCACACTATTTCACAGAATAGTGAGGACTACTAATGCTATCCTCTGGACTATCACTCCGTTCCCCGACTCGTCCCAGCTATATTCTCATTTCCTGAAGAGAATAATGAAGAAAGGGTGAGCTAAACTAGTCCAGTAAGAAATATTATGACTAAGATAATGCAGAATAAATTATCATTAGCCTCCAACAATGTTAAACTGATAAAATATAATAGACATCAAGTTTAACTGCAGCGGAACAAGCAATCCATTAAAAGAGTCAAGTAGATAATAGAATCTACTATCTTTTATGATTTAAAAAGTTTTTCATCACTTTTATCGCTGAGACTCAGCTCAATAAATAATCCACATCATTAAATCATCCCTGCACTACAAGCCAATGATATTCTTTAGTATCACGACCACGAATTATCCATGCACTACAGGCCAAAGATAATCGTGTTTTCATCAACGGTCCTGATCATGCCATAAAATAATTCATCTTTGCTCCTTTGGCCGAAGAGAATCCATAGCCATAATCATACCAAAAACTGTCCATCAATGCACTACGGGCCAATGAGGACTTTTAATTTTCACATCATTTGTAATATTACGGTCATGATTATACCGAATAATCCCTGGTCATAATCATACCAAGTCCATCTATGCACTACAAGCCACATACGACTTTCAACATAACATAAACATGAGAATGATGACAATGATATAAGAATTCAATAAAACAAGTTCAAGAATTAATTTATCTAGGAACCAATAACGTCTAAATTGTCAACATGATACTGCTTTGTAGAGTAAAATTCAAGAATGCTCAGAAAAATATTTTTATGAAAAGATACTAGATGAAGCGCAAATATCAAGGATATTCCACTAATTTCATGGAGTATAGAAGTCAAAATTTTAATCAACTGAGTATAATACCAAATGGAATAACAAAAGATATCACCATGTATGCAGTGCTTGATGACAAAAAGTTATTCCAATGATAATAATAATAACGGAACCAGATCGGTGAAATTCACATCACATGATGTTCCAATAGAATAATAAATGTGGAATAATAAATGATGGAACCAGTCCCGGCAGATAGCATACGAACGGGATATTAAACGTAATAATAAAGACGGAATAATAAAAAATGGAACCAGTCCGTATATAGCTGACGCAGGATATTAAAGCGAGAAAAAATAAAGACAGAATAATAGAAGAATGTCACCAAGTATAGGGTAGCAGCGTGATATCTGAGTTATTCCAATGAACAATAAAGAAATGGGATAATGAAGTTCTCTTCTTAAATACAAAAGAATAATATCCCTTACAGTAAATTAATACTTGATATAAGAAAGAAGTGAAGTAGCAGTAAAACTTTTCTTCTATATTTCTATAGTCTCTCTCTATAGTTTCTCTCTAGAGTTTAGTGAATTCGTAAGAAAATAATGAAGGAATGAGCTTCTATTTATAGGAAAATGGAATGCATAGTAACTAATCCATGAACGGTCCAAATTGATTTATTTTAATCTAACGGTCCATATTTAAAAAAAATCTTTTAAATAAAATATAATATATTCTATTTATATAAAAAGATTTTTATTATGCAAACACTATGTGGGCACTATGCAAACACTATGCATAATAAAATATAATATATTCTATTTATAGAATAACTTTAATAAAGTATTCTGTTTTATATAAAAAGATTTTACTATGCAAAATACTATGCATAATAGAATATAATATATTCTATTTATAGAATAACTTTAATAAAGTATTATGTTTTATATAAAAGATGTTTCTATTTTATTACGTTAATAATACCGAATAAAACAAAACTTCTAAATCAACAATAATTGAATCAAATAATGTGAGATACTATGCAGCAACTATTGTAGCAATAATTAAACAAAACTGAGTGACTTCTCATATAAATATTAATAATCAATATCGTGTGTTACTATGCAACAGCGCGTATTACTGTACTTTTACTACCGAGTAGTTCAACAGTATCAACGGTAAAATTTCCGCCGTTATTTTCAATAAAATATTTTTGTCGTTTTCTCAATCAGACAATAATTCCGTTGTGGGGTCCACCAATAATTGTGCCGTCGTACGAATATTTCCTATTTAAAACGAATATTCCCCGACCAATCGAATATAATATGACAACTTGCATACTTTGCAAAATTTATAAATATTACGCACAACTATAACATTATCTCAAATTCACACCATAATATAAAAAAATTATTTTGAGAAAATTAATTTTTTATTCATAAAATCTGGGGTTTCACATTTTACAAGACCAAGAATCACGAGAAAAGGATGAAAACCGACTAAGAAAGGCTTAAATGAACGAAGAAAACTCGAAGGAGGTACCCTTAGGGTTCGACACCCTAGGGTTTAGTTCCCCTTAGGGTTTGGCACCCTAGGGTTAGGCCCCTAAGGCAGGGTCTCCCACGTCCTGCGCAGAGTTCTTTCGAGGATTTCTGGAAATGAGATTCTCAAATAAAGAAGGAAGAGCAAGAAAACATGGTTTGAGCAACAAGAGTTTTGAAGCATGAGATCGAGGATGAGCCTCCATGAGTCTCATGGTAGAAGGTTTATGGAGGCAACTCATTTTGAGAATTGATTGAGAGATTGGATTAGTGGCTAGAAGGATATGACGATATGGGTATTACTCTGGTGACTAAGGGTATTTCTGGAATTTCTTCGTGGTAATGTTCTTGACACGTGACCACTTTTCAGGAAAGGGAACTGTTAAATCCACACTATTTTTTGTTATTTTCGCACGGGATGGCCCACTAATTAACTACAGTTGAGACAGCTGCAATAAGTTAACAATACTACCAAATTCATTTTACCAAATTGCCCTCACATGTCTGAACATATTACAATACGCTTGTTGTACTCATTCTTCAAAAACATATTACAGTACGTTACTAAGCATTGCTACTGAACTTTAAATTCTACACTTGGACCATCAAATTGCCTTTCTTTAAAAGTCCAAACTGACTTCATGTAAACTTGTTGCAGGTGATCATCAGTCCAAATTTGACACCAAAACTGTAAACATAGATTAACAGAATAGGAAAATAAAAAAATAAAAAAATGTTACAGTAAGGATTCATCAAAATAGGAAAATTTGGCACCAAAAACCTTTCTTCTTTTTGAATGAGTTACAGTAAGGATACTCCATCAAGACCATCACCTTCATCAATACGCGTTGTTGCACAGTAGCACACAATATTGCACATAATTTTTTCAATTATTGATTCTTAGGTGAGAAGGCACTACTCAATAATTGTTACAGTAGTTACTGTTCAATATTTTATTTTATTGATTCAATAATTGCTGCGTTAATATTTTATATTTTTGTTGTTTCAATAATTGTCACTGCACAGTATCTCCATTATCAGATCAATAATTCATATTATTTGAATAATATTATTAGATAGCATTATTGGCAATGTCTAGAAAGTTATGTCAAGGAGAGGTTTGGTCACCTAATTGTGTGCGAAGAAGAGAAATCCTTATCGAAAAGCCCCTCTTTCCAGGAGGCCGCTGGTTGTCATTATTGTGATTCTGTAATATTATTTGTGAATAATTAATTATTTATTTATATGATAATGAAATATTTATTTGATGTGGATATAAATGATGGATTTATTTATGTGGTTATAAATGAAGGAATTAATGTTGAGGTATTTTATCAGTATTTTGTCGGATTGGAGGTATTAAAAGATCAAATCAATGTTCTTACAACTTTATTGTGTGAGTTATAATTTTTAATCTGACCGTTGGATCTTTGTTATTTTTGGATATGTTATACATATATAAGTTGAGTATATGTTCACAAATTTTGAACCGTTAAAAATGAACGAATGATTTGTTATGAATTTTAAGAGGTGTGGTGATTCGGAAATTAGGTTTATAAATGATTTTGGTGGGAAATTCTAGAAATGGGTGGGGCCCACTTTTGGTTGTTGGGGAAGATGGCTGATTTTGGTGGTTGGAATAGTAGCGAGTAAAGTCATCGTGTAGTGTGGTCAAGTCTGCTTGACGTCTTAACATTTTCCTATAAATAGAGGGCTAAGTTAGAATTGAAAATCACACACGAATTCATAAGTTTTCTCTTTTCTCTCTAGATTATCTCATCGTATTTTGTGAGTATTTAGATACTTGGTGAGTTGTTATTCATCGTCTGCAAGTTTCCTTGGCGTCATATCAGATATCCAATGGAAGTGATCTTTCTTTTGAGGTAAAGGATTTTAAGGGATTGTAAGGGGTATTTTTTTTCTTAATGATGTTATTCTTTCAATATCATTATACCGAAATATTGGTACGGATCTTATTGTGGAATTTCTACCTTTTTGAGTCGGGGTTACTATTCACGATATCGATAATTATTCACGTATATGACACTAATTATTCATGTATATATGACACTATTTACGTATATGACATTATTTATATATACGGTACTATGTACGAATACGGAGTACTATTCACGAGTTACTATTCACAAGTTACTATTTACAAGTTACTATTCATAAGTTACTATTCACGAGTTACTATTCACTGGTACTATTCACGATAAAAATTGGTTTCTTTTTCTGACCAAATTATCGTTGATTTATGATTGTTGCTCTTGAAAATAAATGCAGTTGTTGATCATATTGTTTTTATTATCATATATAACATTTTTATAACTCGATGTTGAATTTCTCTTTCACTTGAGTGTAAAGATGGGTAGATTATTGGTATGATCGTGATTTATGGGTTCTCTTTGGCCGAGAAGTGCAAAGATGAATTGTGACTAGTATGATCATGACCATTAAATTTACAATTGAATATTTTTAGCTTAAGTGCAAAGGTGAATTGATTAACATGGTTATAATTATGGTTTATATAGATTTTGAAATGATTATATATTTCTTTGAGATATGAATATATTTGGCCTGTAGTGAAAATATGAACTGTTGATGAATATATTTGGCCTGTAGTGCAAATATGAACTGTTGAGGAATATCTTTGGCATGTAGTGCAAAGATAAATTATTGATGAATATCTTTGGCCCGTAGTGCAAAGATGACCTGTTGTTGAATATCTTTGGCCTGAAGTGCAAAGATGACCTGTTGTTGAATATCTTTTGCCTGTAGTGCAAAGATGAAATGATAACGAATATCTTTGACCTGTAGTGCAAAGATGAATTATTGATGAATCTCTTTGGCTCGTAATGCAAAGATGACTTGTTGTTGAATATCTTTGGCCTGTAGTGCAAAGATAATTTATTGATGAATATATTTGGCTCGTAATGCAAAGATGACCTGTTGTTGAATATCTTTGGCCTGTAGTGCAAAGATGACTTGTTGATGAATATCTTTGGCCCGTAGTGCAAAGATAAATTTATTAGTATGATTATGAACATGAGCTGTGATTTGGTATAACCATGATCTTTGATGTTTCAAAGCGATGAAAATTATCTTTGTCCCGGATGAGAGAAAGGAATTTAGAACTACAATTACGATTATGAGTTATACATGTGATTGTGGGATGTGAATTGTTGATTGATGTTCTGAGGATAAAACATTGTTGGTGAACTTTTAACATGGAGAAGATAATAGATTTTATGGTCTATTTGACTCTTCTAATGGATTGCTCGTTCTTTGCAACTATGGTTAAATTTTTTATCATCTACCATATGTTCTAAATCTCGATTTATTATCGATGAAGGCTATTGATAATTTAATTATCTTTAGTCATGATATTCTTTTATTGAAGCTAGTTGTTTCACCCTTTTGCTTCACAATTCATTTTGGGTAATAAAAGTGTATTTGGGTCGAGTGGGGATAACAGGGGAATAGAGCGGTGGTTCATAAATTTGTTGAGGTGAGGCGAACCCAACGTTAGAAGGGTGTTTTTCACTATCATACAAGATGTCTAATGACATACAACCTCGTATCATCATAAGATGTGGATGTGCTCATCCACTTTGCCGAGTATATATCTGAGCACTACCTATATAATCTTGGTGTTTGGTTGAAGTATAACTCTCAATTAGAGACAGTGGAGATAATGATATGTTAAGAGAAGACTTACCATTGGGAAGAATATGATAGTAATCTTCTTATTTTTCTTTGGGGTCTATTGAGTCTACCAAGGATAATTCTGTGGCCATATGATATCTATCATAACTTAGACGCATGGCCTCCCATGTACAAGGTTTTCCTTGAGCACTTCTCAAAGATTTTAATTTCTAAAACAGTTTTTGACTATACCTTTATGTAAGGTGTCACTGTGAGGTGCTGTCCACGGTTGGGACATGTGTCACATTTGGTATATATTTGTATCCAAACTCACAAGATATATGTGTTGTTATATCTTTTGTACGACAATTGTTGTAATAAAGTTGTAGTTGTTTTCTGTACCATGTATTTGGCGACACAGAATAGGTTGGATGGTATGGACCTATTTTGGGGTTGTCACACTTATTTTTTCTGTTTCAAATTGTGTCTTGATTTCTTGAAATTGATTCTCAATTGCAAGACATAATTTTTTTTTGACCTCACTAAGATCCCCGGTCGAAACTTGTAAGTACCTTTTAAGAGGTGCATGTGCACCTTCTACCCTTGAGGTAACACGAGTTCTAAAATGAGTGTGTTTTTCTGTCCAAGCACAAACAAAGTGCTCTTTTAGATGCAACCAAGTATTTTTGATGTAATTAATAACACTTGTCTTTTCTTTGTATTGAATTTCAAAGTACTCCAAAGCTCTATTGTATTCATCTTCATTTTGAGAATTTATAACCACTGTCCAACTTTTCATAAATCCTTCCCAATCTTCACCTTCTTGAAACTGAGATTTACAATTTGCCAAGATGTTCTTCTCAATGTGCCACACGCAAAGGATATTTAATGTTGTTGGAAAAACCATTGTAATAGCTTTTATTAATGCCAATTCTCTATCTGTCACAATAGCCGAAGGTTCAAAATTAACACCAAGAATATCCTTAAATCTCTTCAAAACCCAAATATAGTCTTCCACTTCCTCTTTTTGTAAGAAAGTGAAGCAAAAGTAGAATGATGTATTGAAACTTGATACTCCAACAATGTCAAGTAACGGCATTTTATCCTTGTTGGTCTTGTAAGTACAATCCATTACAAAAACATGCGAGTACCTTTTAGTTAATGCTATTGATATAGGGTGAGCGAAAAATAAGCGTGTCACGCGTCTTAGAGAATCGATTCCACATCATAAGTAAAACCGTTTGTGCCAAGTTATTCAACTAAAGCTTGAATCATTGTACGACCGCCCAAATTATCCCTACGGATTTTGACTTTTGCATTATACACTGTTCTAGAAACGGCCTTGAGATTTGGATTACATTGTCTTAGTGAATAAAGAATTTGACGTGGAGCAATTCCAGACTTGGTCATTTCTTTAACACGTTCAAACTCTTCTTTTGAAAAGCGACGACAAGAAGGATGACCCGACATATCTACTGTAGGATCATGGGTATGACATGCATTTATAATTTGAAGCACCCAAGGTTGCCCAACCTTTTTTCTTCTGCAAACTTTAAAAGGAAAATCTATTAGACGGGATGATGTCTTTCTTTTACGACTTTCTATCGGAATTTTTTGTTTATCCCGATAAATACCTCCTCTATCACAACCAATAATCACAAGACGATCTGTAATAGATTTTTTTATCGATGTTGTGTAACCTTGTATTAAGACATATGTTTGAACCATTCTAATTAAATCTTCACGAGTTTGAAATTCTTTCTTTGAAAGTTGTAACGCTCCATCTATCTTATCAATTTTATCTTCACACTCCATATTTGCACTAGGTAAGCAGTCATCATTGACTGAACTGTTTTCAGATTTTTTGTTTGCTCCATAATTCTCCATGTTTATAGTTCAATCCTATTAAAATCAGAATTTCATAGTTATCAAATAGGATGAAAAATTAGCTCTACTAAACTACATTATGTTTAGAAGAACTATTATAAAAAATAAAAATGATTTAGACCCATAAGAAGCTCTTGTATACTATCATTAAAAAAGGTGTTAACCACTGAGTAATAAAAATATGGGAGAGTATTAGAAAGCTAGATTAACATGATAGTAGAAAGAACCTTTGGACAGATACAGAAGATAAATTGCAGCTTCAAAATCAACTTTTTTTGTGAACAATTGCAACAAAATTACACCCAAATGATAAAATGCAGCAAAATTATACCCAATGTGCATATATTGGACCACCTATGAATCATAATATAATGATGTTAATGTTTCTTATATATTAGACCACATGTACTAACAGTATTATTTCATCAATTAAGGCACTTTCAACTTCATTTACATCCCTCATATTATGAAAAAAAGGTTAGGGTTTATAGGAAAAAAGGATAGTTCAGGGAGAAATACTTTATCTATATTTAGCCAAAAAAAAACTTTATCTATTTTAAACTAGAATATTACCTCAATTACAAATAATAAAAATATACAAAAATCCATGAATAAAGTTCAAAAATTAAAGAGCTAAATAGAGGATATATATGAAATTTTTACCTCAAATTGAACCAAATTAAAGAAGAGAAAAGAGTTTGATTTTCAAATCAAGATCATCTAATAAAAAGCTTAGATCTGTTGTAATACAAAGGCATATAAAACTCTGTTTGGAAGAGAGATAGAGAGACAAAAAGTTCAAGAACAGAAGAGAGAATTAGTTGAGAAACCTGTCACGAACTAGTAATCTCCTTCAAAATCATCTGATGTTAGGCTGTAGATTATCTCTTCTATAAATTCAATCTCAGCAAAACAGAAAACAAAAGTAAATCCCATCTCACCCAACTTTTCTGAATAGCAATTAGACCCAAATATCGAAATGGTAGGTAAGGGGCAATTTGGTAAAATGAATTTGGCAGTATGGTTAACTTATTGTAGTTGTCTCAACTGCAGTTAATTAGTGGGCCATCCCGTGCGAAAATAACAAAAAACAGTGTGGATTTAACATTTCCCTTCAGGAAACTCTATAAATACTCCTTCCATTCTATGAAAAATGAACTTTTTTTGGAGGATTGAAGACTTAGAGATCATCTCTCAACCGAAGCACACCCTAGAAGTCTCCCAGTATCTGTGGTTCCTTGAAAAGGTTCTCAGATCCTAAGAGTCCAGTCACGTGTCATTGGAGTAATTGCTCACCTGTTCTTCTTCCCTCTTCAATTCATCAATCAATTCCATACTCTTTGTAGATTTTCCTCCTCCTCAATTAACATGAAACCCCTAACCCTAACAAGGTACGATTTTCTTATCCACACAAGAAAAACTGTAGAATAAAAAAAGTTGGATACTTGAATGAATATTGGATTATTTGACTTGTTTATCATTATTTATCGAGAAAATAAATAAAAAAATGCATTAAAAGACTGATTCATAGTTTATAATACAAAAGTTATTTAATTTAACAGTTTTATAGTTTTTTACCAATTTTTTATTTTATTTTTCTTCTGTGTTGTAAATGACAAAAAAGTTTTTTGAATGTGTGTGTGAAGAAGTAAGAGATATCCAGAAAAGTCAACAAACAATGAGATCAATGAGATGATAATAATAAGAAAGAAGACCATCAATTTTATGTAACGAAACCTCATTCTTGTTTGAAATTTAAATTAAAAAAAACTCAAAATAAGTATGGTGTGGTTTTAGTTTTATGCATGCGATTTTGGCCAATAACCAAATCTAAATCGTAAATTTGATTTTATAACTCATTTAAAATTGTTATATAGGTCAAAATCATTAGTACGATTTTAATTGCTGCGATTTATGTGATTTTTGATACAATTTCGGAGGAAAATTAATTCCTTATTCAGCCTATTAAGGAGCGAGAGATGGCCACTTAATTTAATAAATATTTGTAGTACACAAAGTCTTGGTAAAAAATCAAAAGGATAAGTAGATTGTATTAACCTTGGATTACTACTATTACTATTTTTTTAACTTTTCACATTGAAAACGGAAACTAGCGGAATATTACAACTAACTATGCGCGCGGCACACTTTGAATGCTTGCAGCAGTCCCCGTCCTATCCAGATCCATGCTCTCTCTCTCTCTCTCCCTATCCATGGAGACCCCACTCTGATCTTTTTAGTGGAAATGTGAGCTGAAGCCGCCTCTCTTTTACAGAAATATATGAATGGTTAAAGACCAACCTTCTCCTTTCTCTCCCTTTCTATTTTTCTATCTCCTCTGCTCCATACTAGTGAAACCCTAATTCAAGTTCATCATCCCATATCACCATCATCAGTTCCTTGAAAAACAAACACAAAGCTAGCTCTCATCCTCCTCATGACCCTTCTGCTGTTTATTCTTCTTCTTCTTCTTCTATTCTCGATCCAAATTACACAGGAAAGAAAAAACTTCAAAAGAGACTTCCCCTCTTTAATTTGCTGATCAATCATCAGAGCTTTAAAGACATATATACATACTTTTTGAATTTAACCTCTTTCTCAAAAATCAAAATCCTTCTCATAAATACTTGTGGTAGCGGTATGTATTCTTAAATTACTAAGCAAATTATATTAATGGTCTGAAAGATTTTCCCCTTACCTTTATTATTAATTATTCGTTTCTTTTTCATCTTCTCTCTAAAAAACACAGACGACCACATGGATTCTGGAAACAGTGAGAGCTTACAATCATCAAGTGGCGGTGATGACGAGTACGGTTTACGCGCCGCGGATTCCTCCTTCCTGAGCCCCATTTTTAACCCCTTATCTCAATCTCAACCTTCCCCCATGTTTGATCCTTTATCCAACTATTTCGACCCACCCATTTCTTCTTCTTCTTCTTCACGCCCACATAACCCAAACCCACTCTTAAATCTCGACATGGGTTGGCCCAAATTCCATTCAAATCCTTCCGATCCAAATCCGACCAACCCTTTCTTTAACCCTCAAACACAAACACTCCCATTTGCGCAACTCACACAAAACACACCACCGTCAGTAACAGCCGCATCAGCATCATCGTCAATGCTGAATGCTCCAGCGGAACAAGGTCAGACCCAGGTGGCACGTAACCCGAAGAAAAGATCCAGAGCTTCTCGGCGTGCGCCTACCACTGTGTTGACCACAGACACAACAAATTTTAGAGCCATGGTTCAGGAGTTCACTGGCATACCAGCTCCACCCTTCACATCATCCTCACCGTTCCCCAGAACCAGACTCGATCTCTTCGGTACACCCTCCATCAGATCCATCCCGTCCTCCACCTCTCAACCACCACCTTATCATAATCTCCTTCGTCCATTTCCTCAAAAAGCCCAGCCGTTATTAAATGGTACTAACAATATTACTACCACTACTACTAGTACTTGTCAATTAGGCCTTTTGAATCCAACTCGAGCAACTAGTAAAAATCCACTCAACAACATGCAAATTCAGAGCCCAATTCTCACATTTCAATCTTTCCTTCAATCTCCTAAATACCCACTACACGAAATTGCTTCAAATGATTCGTCACATCTTAAAACGGGTGTACGTGTTTTGGATGAATTTGGCTTGACCCATGGGCCTCAACTTACGAACAGTACTAATAATAATAATGCGCACATAATTTCAGGCCTCCCGAGCCTCGTCTCGTCGGACCGAGCTAGCCCGAGGAACGAAAATGGAGATGGGAGTGGTTATAATTATTCGGGTTCTTCGTCGAATTTTCATGGCAGCAAAGGGCTGGCGGATAATGTTTCTGTTTCTGTTTCTACTACAAGAGGTGAGGGTTTGAATATGGAATCATGGATTTGTTCTTCGGATTAATTATTAGTGGCCTTTCATTTCAATGAATTATTAGTGAAATGAATAATGATTACATCATTGAAAATATGGAGAGAGAGAGAGAATGATGAATTTTTCTCATTAATCAAGTGCTTAATTGGTATTTTATTTATTTATCATATTAACCATGACTTTCACCAAAGTATATATAAATACTACGTACTCCCTACTCCTACGGTGTAGTATTAGTAGTTGTTTTGTGTAAATAATAATACCTTCCTAGCTAGCTAGTCTTTGGTAGTATTTCATACATATGTTTGTATATATGTACATTCTGTTGTTATTTGGACTACTGGTAATTCATGTTGTTGGGTTTTTTGTTTTATATTGGTGTACACTGTGCATGGACTTTATATTCATGAGATTTGACTGCTGTTAAGCCTAAAAAGGATGTGTATGAACACAGAGAGATACATAGTTATATAGTTAAAAGGATGTGTATGAACATAGAGAGATATATAGTTATATATAGTTTTTTCCTTCTTTCCTTTTTAATTGGATTTAAAAATAATTAGGAACAGACGTAGAGGAGGGAAGCGTTAGGCGCCGCAATTTCTTTTAATAGAATTCAAATGCATAATATTTTTCTCTCGTTTTTTTGTTTTTTTTTGGGTGTTGGGGGTTGCAGTTCAATATTGAAATGTTCATTGATCTAGACACCAGGCATGCTGCAGGAAGTACTTAGTAGTCACGGCCGGTAATTTATTTTTCATATTTAATATTGCTAGGGATGTGGTTTTACAAAATTGTATAATACGTTATGGTATCATTATATTCAATTTCATTTGGGTTAAATACAAATTTCTTATATAACTAGAACGCTCTTTGTATAATACGTTATGGTATCATTATATTCAATTTCATTTGGGTTAAATACACTTATGTCTCTCGAATTTCTTATATAACTAGAACGCTCTTCACAAATTGCAAATAGTAGTTTGTTAAGAATTAATCGGATTGAAGATATAGCGTCATCGTTCGCTGGAATCGAAATATCTGCAAGATCAGGGTTACTTGTGACCCTAATGTTTAACACTTTACATTAGCGTTAGACCTGGCAAACGGGCCAGATCGGGCCAAAACAGCCCGGGTTTTGACGGGACTGAAAAATGTAAGCCCAGTCCTTTTTTGGCAAGGTTGTTTTATGCTTATTTTTTAACATTTTTCTGGGCTTAGCACAAACAGTTCGAACTGAAATTTGGGCAAAAAGAGCCCGGATTTTTGTGAAATTTGAAAAAAGCGGCCCAAAGCCCATGAGTTTAAAGCCAATTTGTTAGGTCTAATTAGCATACTCCAAGTAGAGTTAAATAAACAAGAGTGACCCTAGATCCATTTTCGGCCAAAAAAATCACCTTGGTGTTGACGTGTCACCGGAAAAGTTATATTTTTATAATTTTCAACGTATTTCAGTGTATTTTATAATTAAAAAAATTAATACATGTATATACTTATTAAATTTGTATAATTTGATTGTAAAATTATTAATATAATTTAAAATTATAAAAACAAATTAAAAACATTAAGAAATAAATTAAAGATATTTGAATACAAATAAAGAGTAGATTAACAAACAAAAAAAACAAATTAGGCACTCTTAATTATCAATTTGGGTAATTTTGTGACCCCCTCCCCCGCCCTCCCCCGCCCAAATCATTACAATATCCCAAACAAATCGTTTATTAAACTAGCACCTTTATCTTCCTAGCCATACCAACCAACATCGGAAACCCTAGCCAAAGCCATAATCACAATCTCATAACGCATCTGGAAAGGTAAAAGAAAAGGAGACAGAAGAGGGGAACAATAATTTATCTAACCATTGTCGTGTCGTCAATCTCTGACTGCTTCCCTCTGCGCATGTAGGTTCTGCTATGTATCGAGGCTAAAGATCAATATTTGGGAAGTAACGAGATGAATTTTCAATATTTAGGATCACTTTTGTTTATTTAAATATATTTAAAATATACTAATATAAAATTTTAAACATTATAATCAGATATATTTTCAGAATAATAATAATAGTACTATTGAGCCATACGCAAGCGTTTTCATAATTGTACTTTATGGAGTCGATGCCCGTCTGTCACAACATATTTCAACGTAACTTATAAACTTAATTCAACAAGTCGAACCATTCTGTTTGATGGGGAAAAAAAATTCTACATCTTTAACAAATAAGCTGAAAAGGCTACAAACTTTTATAAGTTGCAAATTGATATTACATGAAGGATACATTTAATCTGTAAAATTACATCCCTCAGCTTAAAAGTGAGAAGAATTTGTGTCTAGTGATGATATAAATACATCATGATGTTTCATGCATTCATAAACATTTACATAATACTTTTTCTGTTTCAAATTATAAGATTATTATTTATTTTTGAAAGTCACGACAATAATAATTAATGTTATAAATTATCTAAAAAGTGTTATTTATTGTAATATTTTTTTTTTTTATAATTTTAATTTGAAAATATTTTAAGTTAATTTTAAAAAATCAACAATAATTTTTTTTTATTATTTTGAAACTGAAAGAGTACTATAAAAATAAGGGGCGTTTTGATTATAATAGATCGAAAAGCAAGGCTATTCTCTGGTTAAGCTATCAATTAATTTATCATTGATGCTTGCTTTTAACAGTACCAAGTTACGTAGGCTAGTTTATTTTACTTTCGAGATAATATAATTTTTTGGTCATTGTATTATGATCTGATTTTTATTGATCGATTTTTTTTTTGTTACAATTGAAGAATAACTGTACTCTCAAAAATTATAAAATGATCATTACTTAAGATTTTCGTCCATAAAAACGGACAAAATGCTGACTGTGCAAATTGGCCTCTTTTCTTTGCTTACGTGGAGCACAGCCATATCACTTCTCTTCCATGTTATCTTTAAACAGAGTGGAGTAGTAAAATTTATTATATTTAAATAATAATAATAATAATTTCAAAATAGTAATAATAATAATTTTTAAAAATAAAAACAAAGATTATTATTAATATTTTAAAATAATAATAATATTTTTTAATAATAATAGTATTAATAATAATTTCAAAATAATAATAATTTTTAAATAATAATAATAATAATTAATTTTATAAAATTAATTATATTTGGGGTCTGTTCCTACATATTTGTATGAAATTTAATTTTTTTATTTTAATGGTGAATAAAAATAATTTGTCAAATTTACCCTTGCTCAAATAATTTAAATTAATAAAATAATAAAAATAGTATTTTTTAAATACACATCAACTTCATATAAAAATATTTTTATAATTTATATAATCTTTTTTAAATTTTTAAAAATTATTATTATTATTATTATTATTATTATTATTATTTTGAAATTAATATTATTTAAAAAATTAATATTATTATTATTATTATTTGAAATTATTATTATTATTTAAAGATAATAAATTTTACTACTCCACTTTGTTTAAAGATAACATGGAAGAGAAGTGATATGGCAAAACTGTGCTCCACGTAAGCAAAAAAAAGAGGCCAATTTACAACAAGATTTAATTCATTTTTTTTGGATTTAAAATCCTAATTAATGATCATTTTGTAATTTTGAGAAAGAGATTTATTCGATTGTAATAAAAAGTTTTTGAAACCACAATAAAAATCGTTATTATAAAGGCGATTGCAGTCTACTACAATTGTGTATATATACAAATTTTCCTATACATATAGAGAGAGGTTCTCTCTTCAACGAACTATAATAAGTGAACTAAAAATAAACAGACTATAGCAATATATTATAGAAAACTGGTTTTTTATGTTATCGTTCGTTGCAATAATCGGTTTGAGACGTCCCAAAATAGGTATACACAACCAAATATTACCAAAGATAATATGTTATCAAAATATTAGATTCAATTAAGCAGCAAAGCAATCCCATTAAATATTAGATCCAATTAAGCAGCAAGGCAATCCCTAATAAGGGCAACCAGGTTCAGTTTGGAGGTGAACCAAATGGCAACCAGATTCAGTCTGCAGGTGAGAGAAAGAGTGAAGAAGAGCGAGAAAAAGGGAGGACAGTGGGCAAATTTGAGATACAGGGGGAAGAAGAGAAGGATTTTGGCAGACAGAGAAAATCGCAAAAAAATGAGATGATGAGGATATCTCAAAGTATAGGCAAACTGCACAGCAGAATTCCATGGAGGCTATAAGGGGTGCCGAAGAAAGGTACAATCAGGCCAAAGATTCGGCCGTCCAAAAGCTGGGTGCTACAAAAGATACCCTTGCGAGTGTCGGCAAGACTGCTGCGGAATACACTGCGCAGGCTAAGGATTATGTTGCCGAGAAATCTGTCGTGGCAAAGGATACTGTGGTTGACAAGTCTGCGACGGCAAAAGATGTGGCTACGGAGAGGGCTGCGGTGGAAAAGCAGCAAGGCAATCCCTAATAAGGACGAAGATTAAGGGCATAGTGGTCCGAAACTTTTGTTTTAAGAGTCCGACGTATATTTCTTTTTAATCTCGGCCATTAATTTATGTAATGTATAGTTATAATATTATTTATTTATTTTTCATCCATAACAAATACATGATGTGGATCATTTCTATATATATGTATGTGTGTGTGGGGGGTGTGGAGTCGTCTCTCCAGCGAATTATAGGGAGTGAATCGAAAACAATTCCATTTATAATGCGATTTTATTTTATCATTATAGTATAGAAAATAGATTTTATATGCTATAATGATGAGATAAAATAATAAAATAATCACTATAACTAATTTATTTTTAATTCGTTCTTTATAGTTTATCGGAGAATATATATATATATATATATATATATATATATATATATATATATATATATATATATATATACGGTCCGGATCTTAAGTTCACCTTTATTTATTCTCATCCGAGCTCACCCCCATTTTAGACAGAAAGATGACAGTTGCCTTGGCCATACAACCATCATCTATACTTTTAGTGACGGACAACATATAGCGTCATTAAAAGTATAGCAGACGATTGTATGATCGAACCGTCATGTGCCAGTCGTCGTTAAAGGGAGGTGAATTGGGAAAGTTGAATAATAAATGAAATTTTAAGATATATTCCCTATATATATATATATATATATATAGAGAGAGAGAGAGAGAGAGAGAGAGAGAGGTATGTATGTATGTATTTATGTACTCTAGTAACCTACTTATGCATGCTGAAAGTACTCTTATACATGCCACCTTTTCTCAAAAAGCATTGAGGTAAAATTTGAAGTAGATTAGTTACTATTAAAAAAATTAGTTACTAAGGAGTAGTAAAATATATTTAATGTTAAATTAAAAATGAAGGGAGAGCCCAAAAAGAAGATCTCCATCTATTACAGAGTTGGAAACTTTACTCAACGGCGATCTCTATGATAAAGGCCCTAATCTTTTCCAAAGTCATTGATTGATAGATCATCAACTTTTTCCACTTCAATTTTATATACTCTAAATTTCCCACCCTTGGTTTAAATCTTATAATGATGATAGTAGTGATGGTGCATATGGTGGGGGATTATGCACAGGCGGTTTCATAAATATTTTATAATAGGGGTGAATTTTAATTATTTTCTTTTTGTTGAAATTAAATTAATTATAATATTAATTAATTATAATAATATTTATAAATTAAAATAAATATTTTTAATCCAAACTAAAAAAGAATTTCAAATAAAAAATATTTAAATATAATTTAGAATTATACTTATTTAGGTTACTTGTTATAGTTCAATTTAAATGATTCTCTAAATGTTCAAAGCCTCATACCAAATTTACTTTCTATATTCAAACAAAACCATGAATTAATTTTAAAGTATAATTTAGTTTTGTTGTCTTTTTATACGTTTCAAATAAGTTTTACTTGAAATAAGAGAAACAAACTATCCAAAATTTATACTCAGAACACCAAAAATTATACGGGATCCATTAGTTAGATGCAAGAAAGTAAAGTGATTATAACTACTAGAAATGAGGGGATGCTAAAGGCTCATAGTCATTTTCTATTTCCCATTATAAAATAAGGCAAAATCATAATTCTAAACTATCACAATAAAAGACAGGAACTACTTAACCAAAATAATATCATTTTCAATTGAAAATCAAACAATCCAAAAAAAAATTCAATCAGACCAAACAAATAGTAACCATAGTCGACCAAATCAATAACAAAAAAAAATCAAACTTAAATCAACCAATCCCTCACAGTTCACACGGTGATGAACATTCAAAACCAAAAACTATATAAAAAGTACTTCTAAGATTTTACTAAGCCTTAAAATTAAGAAGATTTTTATATTTGTATTTAAAATTGGTCTATAAATTTTTTTTTACCCCTTCCAAATTTAACTCTTTCATTAATTTATCCTCTTAAATTTATTAATTTACATATCTACCATATTCTTATACCTATAAAAAAACAGCAGGGGCACCATAGGAATTCAATTATTATATGTATTTTTAGTTTTAGAAAACATTTGTCATTTTTTTGATGGGAAAATATGACGGTAAGCATTGGATTTTGGAAACTCTAAAGGAAAATTTATCGTCTTTTTAGCTCACACTTGAATTTTCAATCCAAAACAAAAATACTCCTGACATTCATTAAGCATAATGAATGGTGGCCTCACCCTCATAGTCATAGTAATGATGGCTCTTGTCTCTCATCTCTTCTCATCTCAGCCCACAGAATGTGCCACTGACCACACTGCTCAGTGGCATCATAGCCTGAATGAATACACCAACTCCTCCTTATGCCCAATTACGTAAATATATTGGGACATGAAAAAGTGACACCCCTTTTTGGCATATACCCATTTGTAAGAAGCTTTCAGTCACAAAAGCTTCAATTTACTATAATTTTTTTAAAAGAAGTTTTTATCAGATTTTATACACACAAAGATATAATATAAATTTATTTGATATAATTATTATAATTATACGATATATAACAAAAATTATTTATCACAAAATTTATTTTATTCTAAACTTTTACGAGTCTTATTAATTTTAAAATTTAATACGTCATCATTTGAACTTAAGTCAAATTGTATATCTAATTTTGAAATAAAATGCGGAATTATCATCTCACGTCAATTCATCACCAATGCATTGCACACATGTGTAGGCTGACTCAATAAGTATGTTGGATCACTTCGTTACCTAAAAGTTTAATCTATTAGGTTAACCCTCCACCATACTTATTAACTCATCTATATTCTTAAATTTATCTGATGTGAGATTCATGTGAAATATCTGTGACGCCCCCAAAATAGGTATATAACACCCATTTTGAGTCGTCAAAATACATGGTACAGAAACAACTACAACTTTAATATAACATAAAAACTGTGAGTTTAAATACAAATATTGTCATCTAGACAATATCCACACTCAAATAAGTCCTCATTACAATTATTGATACACTATTTTATAGAATAGTGAGGACTACTAGAACCACTTCTAGAACCATTATTCCACACCCACTACTATATTTCGCTACATTCTCGTCTCCGAGAAGAAAAATGGAACAACAAGAAAAAGGGTGAAATTCAATTAAATTTCGGTAAAGAACATTATGACTAAGATAATATAGAACAAATTATCGTTAGTCCTAAACAGGGAAAAATCTAATAGAATATAATAGACAACTAGTTTTAAATCAATCTTCGTAGCGGAAATAATAATTCATTAGAAGAGTTAAGTAGAGAATTCAAACTACTATCTTCTATATATGAATTTAAAAGTTCATCGTCGATATTTTATCCCTGTAACATCAATCAATATATATCTGGAATCAAATATTCATCTTTACACTACAGGCCAAAGATATTCATCAGTCGGTCATGTTCATCTAAACACCTGTTCATCTTTGCACAGGCCAAAGATATTCATCAAGAAATCATTCATCTTTGCACTACAGGCCAAAGATATTCAGAAATATCATCATTTAGGACTGAGGATGATGAAAAATATTTTAAAGAAAACGAATCTAGTGAAACAAAAGAACAAGTATTAAGGATTCGTACTTTAAATAATCAAAGTTCAAAAATACTTCATAAATAATCAGATTGGAGTAAAATTCAAGAATGAAGATCAAAACATAGATCAAATCAAAGATAGGAATCATAACAGACAATCTTGGACATAGAAATTTTTTTTTAATTTTTCGTGAATAGTGTCGTGATTCGTGAATAGTCGTATATCGTGAATAAGTAACTCGACCTCAAAAGATAGAAATTTCACAAAAAATATCATCACGCAACCGTGAATAAGACTCGTGAATAAGAATCGTGAATAAGAACTCATGAATAGTAACTCACGAATAAGAACTCATGAATAGTAACCCCGACATAAAAAAAGTTTCAAATTTGATAAAATTTCCAACCAATATTTCTAAGATAACGATATTGAAGATATAATATCATTTTCGAATAAAATAACATCCCTTACCTCGAGAAAGAATAATCTTACATTGGAATCTTTGGATATAGTCTTTGAAAGAACTTAGACCGTATAGCAATACTCAAAGTACTAAAATACCCACAAATACGCCGATATTATAGAGAGAAATCTTTAGTTTCGGTGTGATTTTTAATTTAACCCAAGACCCTATTTATAGGAAAATGCTTAGAACACAAAAGGTAAAATTTAATATAATATTAATATATATAATAAATCTTCTACGCCATCCTACCAAATTTGATCTCAAACACCTAACACATGTCCATAAACAACAAAAACGTTTTTCTAAATAAAATAATTAAAACTTCCAAAAATTAATTATTTGAACTTCAATAATTCATAATAAATAGCTCTTTATAGAAAATTGAATCTCGCTAATTGTTATAGAAAATTCAATTTCTACAACTTTGCAGAAGAAAATTTTTCTAAATTCCAAACCGAAATCGACCGAAATCCATAAGCAGGCGATTCGATTATAACAAACAAATTTCAATCAAGAAATGGGCCCACTGGACATGTTTAACATGTTTTAAACAACTTTTGCAATAAAATACTCCTCATCCTCATATACTCATATATCCCACATTTATTGTAAAAATATCCCCATTATTATATTATAATAATATAATAAAATATTATTTTATCAGAAAAGATAAAATATCAATTTTTAACAATTGTCACTTTAAAAATTTTCTCCATCTATATCCACATAAAATCAAGTATTTTCCTCATCATATAAATCAATAATTAATTATTCACAAATAATATTACAGAAACACAAGATCTTTGGTAACTGCACTGCTCCTGTGAAAGAGGGGCTTTCAATTAAGATTTCTCTTCTTCTTTGCCGTAATTGATTAGGTGACCAAACCTCTCCTTAGACAAAACTTTTAGACATTGCCAATAATGTTATCTAATATTATTATTCAGATAATATGAATTATTATTCCGATAATGAAAAATATTATGTGTAATGACAATTATTGAAATAATAAATAATATAAAAAATTAACGCAAAGAATTATTGAATCAATAAAATAAAAAAATCGAATAATAATTCATCGTAACAATTATTGAGTAGTGCTTTCACGTAAGAATCAATAATTGGTGCAATACCGCAAGTGCCATCTTGTCAACAACGCCAGACATCGTGTTTTAACCACCGGGTATTCCAACAGTATTAACGGTAACAACTACGTCGTTATTTATAAACAACTCATACTTGTCTTTTTCTTCATCCAATCGCTTTCCGTTATGAGGACCACAAAAAATCGCTACTGGCCGTATTTAATATTCCCGACAAGCAAAGAATATTCCACGACCAAACGAATATTCCACGACAACAATGAATATTTTATAACCACTTGCTTATTTAAAATATTTGCGCATTTTACCCATAACTAACCACATTAATCATATCAACCCTTACTATTTCAAAATAATAAATAGAGGAAATTAAATTTCATTGATTAATAATTTGAGGTCTTACAACCTCCCCTCCTTATGAAATTTCGTCCTCGAAATCGACATGCGTAGGGATATGCTTTCATTCCTATCCAAGATCTTGACTGGTACCTCCTCGTACGTTAAATCTTCTGCTATCTCATCTGGTTCTAACTCAATAATGTGGTTCGGGTCATCCACATATTTACGTAACATCGATACGTGAAAAACGTTATGAACACGCGTCATACTTGGCGGTAAAACGAATATATAGGCCATAGTTCCTATTTGATCTAGGATTTCAAATGGACTAATAAATCGAAGGTTTGAGCTTTCCTCACCTTGCCAATTCTTGCTTTTGGAATAACAACTTCTTGTACCTCCTTCTTCATATTCATCAGCTCCGGTGTGTAGCTTGAACGTTTTTAACTTTATCGATTAAAGTCGGTTCTACTTGTATATCATCACGCGAGTCCCTAGAGTCTTTAACTCTATATCTATCATTTGTAAGTTATATGAAATGGGACTTTGACAATATCGCATTCATACTCGTATACGATCTTTTACTCAACACGTCAGCTACCACATTAGCTTTTCCAGGATGGTATGGTCAGAACATGTGCCGAAATGATTCTCCCCTTGAGTTCTTCGAAGCTCTTCCCACATTCCTTGCTCCATTCGAATTTTGTATCTCTACGAGTCAGCTGCGTTAATGGAGTAGCGATTCGAGAAAATCTTTCCACAAAATCTTCGATAATAACCAAATTTAAGCATGTAAAGCTACGTATTTCGATTCATCGACTTAGGTTGCTTCTCAACCGTGACTCATATCCCAATCTTGGATAAGCATGTCACAATGACACCTATCGCTTTACTCATCGCAGACAAATATTGAATCCCCTACGGAGAGTTCGCTTCGGTGCATTCCACAAAGGAAGTCACCAGATAAAGGCTCTCAGTACCAAATTTATAGTTGAATTTTTAACTCTCAAGTTCAATAGAGCCATGAGATTTTAGAAGTGGGTTTTGTATTGGGTTCAAAGTCGATACAAAATTCAATATCACACTTTGGGAGTAAGTAAGAAATTCTTCAGAAATACATCAGAAATTTACTAACAATAGAAATATCATTCAAATCTGACGTATTTTTGTTTAAGTCCATAACATGGGCTAAGAAAACTTAACATCCGTTTTTCAATAAACGAATGACTTTATGGCTTGATATTAAAGAGTTTGACTTCAATGGTTTGGTTGCTTGAATTCGAATAACAGGTTGGTTAGAAATATGAAAACTAACAACCTTATGAAAACAATCAATTTTGGCATGATGAGTAGTTAACCAATCAATCCCTAAAATCACGTCAAATGCAAGTATCTTTAAAGAGATAAGGTCAATAAGTAATGTGATGGTGCCAACTTGGATCAAACAAGATTTATAAATAGTGGATGTAACGAAAGTTTCTCCTAACGGAGTTTCCACAGATAGGTCAAAGTCTAACTTCTCCGGAATCAAGTTTTAAACGTTGAGCACAAGTAGAAGAGATAAAAGAATGGGTAAAGACCCAGATTCAGTAAAGTATAAATTTTGCATGAATTTATGATTACTTTACCCGTGATCACCTCGTTTGGTTTCCTCGCATGTTGACCAGTCACGACAAACGCTCTTCCAGGAACCGTTGACTTTGACTTTTCTAGGACAATCTTTTGAGTCACCATACCCACTGGGCTTGATTTCGCTACCGTACAATCTCGAGCGATATGTCCTTCCTTTCCACAATTATAGCATACATTGAATTGTTGTGGACGGTTTGGGCTAATGTGTCCCTCTTTTCCACATTTATAAGATCTGACCGGTGGTAATTCTCCTCCCTTAAAACCATTCTTTCTTGGTCTTGACGTCTTCACAAAGTGTCATTGTTGAATCTCTCTTTTAAAATCTCCTCCCACTCGCTTCTTCTATTTTCATGGCCACGAGTACCACCAGAGTGGTTGTCGCTCTTGTCCAGTATTTTTCTTTCTCCATTTGGTTATCGTTGTTTCGATAACTGTTGTCACACCAGATGATCCTCGTTGCGGTCTCTTGGTTGAACGTACTCGCATTATCTCGCATTTCTAATAAGTGAGCCCCATTGACAACATCCGAATATAAAAAATTTATGAGAGATAAGATATTGTTGAATCTCGGTTTTAAACCTCTCGAAACATCCTCATCATTCGTTCCTCATTCTCTACCAAATGAGGTGCAAACTCGATAACTCGCGAACTTCGCCTCGTATTGGGGCCTGGCCATGTTGTTGTTTTGTTCTAGTCTAATAAACTCTACCTCTTTTCATATGACAAATACTTTCGGGAAAGTATTTTTTGTTGAAAAGTTTCGAAATATTTCCCAAGACATGCGGATTGCGGCGTAGTCGGGTACGCTTCATGAGACTCCCACCAGTAATTTGCCTCGCCACGGAACATAAAGGTGGCGAATGAAACCTTCTGTTCCTCCGTGCATCCCAAGACATCGAATATCTTGGTAATTTGCTTGACCCATGTTTCCGCCATGATCGGATCCGTTTTTCCTTAAATTCGTGGTCCCAACTTTCTTTGAATCGCTGTCGTCAGTGATGTCACAAGCGTTCTTATCATTTCCACCAGTATTCTCGTACACGAGTCTCCTAAATGCGGTTTTGCATGAACCGCAAAAAGCTCCTAAACATCCCGTCGTTCATCGTCGCCTTTCGTGGTGTTGTTTACGGGAGGAATATTGCTTCTGCAGACGCTCCTAGGTGGTGATTAAAGGTGTTTCCACGGCCTCATTAACTCCAATGTTAATATTCTCACCGCCATTCTTAAATACCGCCACAAAACAAGGGTTAATTAAACAAATTAATATATCACATATTAACCATATAGTTCGATCGACCAACAAATAAGCTTAGGTATGACATACTAGCGAAGGATTACTCGTCTCTCCCTCCTAGTATTATTCCCCGATCTCCACCGGAGACTATATCCCTAAGCTCGATATTAACCTGTGACGCCCCAAAATAGGTATACAACACCCATTCCGAGTCGTCAAAATACATGGTACGTAAACAACTACAACTTTATTAATACAACATAAAAAGCGTGAGTTTAAATACAAATATTGTCATCTGTAACAATATCCACACTCAAATAAGTCCTCATTATAATTATTGATACACTATTTTATAGAATAGTGAGGACTACTAGAACCACTTCTAGAACCATCATTCCAAACCCCGACTAGTACTCGCTACATTCTCGTCTCCTGAGAAGAAAAATGGAACAACAAGAAAAAGGGTGAGCTCAACTAGCTCAGTAAAGAACATTATGACTAAGATAATATAGAACAAATTATCGTTAGTCCTAAACAGGAAAAAATCTAATAGAATATAATAGACAACCAGTTTTAAATCAATCTTCGCAGCGGAAATAATAATTCATTAGAAGAATTAAGTAGAGAATTCAAACTACTATCTTCTATATATGAATTTAAAAGTTCATCGTCGATATTTTATCCCTGTAACATCAATCAATATATATCTGGAATCAAATATTCATCTTTACACTACAGGCCAAAGATATTCATCATCGGTCATGTTCATCTAAACACACATTCATCTTTTGCACTACTGGCCAAAGATATTCATCAAGAAATCATTCATCTTGCACTACACAGGCCAAAGATATTCAAGAATATCATCATTTAGGGTGAGGATGATGAAAAATATTTTAAAGAAAAGCGAATCCAAAGTGAAACAAAAGAACAAGTATTAAGGATTCGTATTTTAAATAATCAAAGTTCAAAAATACTTCATAAATAATCGATTGGAGTAAAATTCAAGAATGAAGATCAAAACATAGATCAAATCAAAGATAAGAATCATAATGCACAATCTTGGACACGTAATTTTTTTTTTAATTTTTTACGTGAATAGTGTCGTGATTCGTGAATAAAGGTCAGATACGTGAATAAAGGTCGATATCGTGAATAGTAACTTCGACCTCAAAAGATAGAAATTTCACAAAAAATATCATCATCACTTAATGAATAGACTCGTGAATAGTAACTCGTGAATAGTAACTCATGAATATAAGAATCTCAGACATGAAAAAGTTCTAAATTTGATAAAAATTTTCGACTAATATTTGGCATAATGATATTGAAGAAATAATATCATTTGAATAAAATAACATCCATTACCTCGAAAGAATAGTACTTCCGATCGAAATCTTTGGATATAGTCTTTGAAAGAACTTGCACCAGTATAGTAATACTCAAAGTACTAAAATACTCACAAATACGCTCGATATTATAGAGAGAAATCTTTAGTTTCGGTGTGATTTTTAATTCTAACCCAAGACCTATTTATAGGAAAATGCTTAGAACACCAAAGCGTAAAATTTAATATAATATTAATATATATAATAAATCTTCTACGCCATCCTACCAAATTTGATCTCAAACACCTAACACATGTCCATAAACAACAAAAACGTTTTTCTAAATAAAAATAATTAAAACTTCCAAAATTAATTATTTGAACTTCAATAATTCATAATAAATAGCTCTTTTATCGAAAATTGAATCTCGAATTGTTATAGAAAATTCAATTTCTACAACTTTGAAGAAGAAAGTTTTTCCAAATTCTAAATGTAAATTGACCAAATCCATAACCAGGCGATTTTATTGTGCTATAATCAAATTTCAGTCAAGAAATGGGCCCACGGACATGTTTAACATGTTTTATATAACTTTTGCAACAAAAATACTCCTCATCCTCATATACTCATATATCCCACATTCATTGTAAAAATATTCCCATTATTATATTATAATAATATAATAAAATATTATTTTATTAGAAAAGATAAAATATCAATTTTTAACAATTGTCACTTTAAAAATTTTCTCCATCTATATCCACATAAAATTAATATTTTCCTCATCATATAAATCAATAATTAATTATTCACAAATAATATTACAGAATCACAAGATCAAGATCGTAACTGGTAGTTCAGGAAAGAAGGGTTTTCCAATAAAGATTTCTCTCATTCTTGGCGCATAATAGGTGACCAAACCTCTCATATTGCATGTAACTTTCTAGACATTGCCAATAATTTTATCTAATAATATTATTAGGATAATATGAATTATTGTCTCGATAATAAAAAATCTTGTGTAGTGACAATTATTGAAATAATAAAGAATATAAAAAATCAACGCAAAGAATTATTGAATCAATAAAATAAAATCTCGAACATTAATTATCGTAATAATTATTGAGTAGCGCCTTTTCACGTAAGAATCAATAATTGGTGCAATACCGTGTCTTCTTGTCTGCAACAACGCCAGACATCGTGTTTTAACCACCGGTATTCCAACAAAGATAATTCAGAATAACTACTAGCAGTTATTTATAAACAACTCATACTTGTTTTTTCTTCATCCAATCGCTTTCCGTTATAGGGACCACAAAAGACTGTGCCGTTGTACGAATATTCTCCGACAGCAAGAATATTCCACGACCAAATGAATATTCTCCGACAACAATGAATATTTTATAACCACTTGCTTATTTAAAATATTTGCGCATATTACCCATAACTAACTACATTAATCAAATCAACCCTTACTATTTTAAAATAATAAATAGAGGAAATTAAATTTCATTTATTAATAATTTGGGGTCTTACAATATCCAAATTTATTAAAATACTATGTAAATAATTTCAAAATTTAAGAAATTGTGAAAAACAAGAAGCAAAAGTGAGCTTGTGAGTTACAATTATATCTTTTGAGAATTGATATTTCCACAAATAAATTTAATAATTTTATAAAAAAAAAAATCACATAAATAATAAATGAGGCCCATTCCATATTAAGAGAAAATCTTGTAGAATTATAAAATTTATTTGTGAAATATCAATTTTCTATATTATACTTGATATCAATTTATGAGGTACATCTCTAGAGATTTGGCATGTCTGAGCAGCAACAACTGAGCAAAAATATAGTTTCTCATACTTACCTTGGGACTTAGAGCATCTCCAGCAGATGGACTATCTGTTGGACTATATTTAGTCCACATATATCTTTTAGTCTTCGATCCTTCCAGCAGATGGACTATCATGTGGATTATCCCGTAAACTATAATATAAAAAGATTAAAATAATCAATAAATTCAAAAAAACTCAAATATAATAAAAAAATAATAATAATATATAGGAGGATCATAATTTTCCATCTAAAAAATAAATTAAAGAAATATTATCAATAAAAAAATAAAAATCAAATATAATAAAATATAAATTATTATTAACAAAATACTTATATAATTGTTAAAGGTTGAAATAGTTGATTGCATATTTATAAATTTTTAATTTCTATTTGTTACTTTTTTATTAGACATTCTCATCTTCTTCGGTCGCTTGTTTCCTCCTCCTTCTTCGTAATCCCTTTTCCTTCCTCACCATCTCCTTCTCCTTCTTCCTCATCAACATCTCTCCTATTTAAATATATTAAAAATTATAGTCCAAATTATAGTCCATCAGTTTTGATTCCTTGATATAGTCTTTTTGCCTTGCCGGAAAATTAGATGGACTATATTTAGTCCATCTGTTGGAGCGAGATATGTGTTCCTAGACTAAATATAGTCTAAAATTTGTGATTCCGATACTGCTGAAGATGCTCTTAGCAATAGCATTACTAACCAACTAGTTGTTGGCTATAGGCAGGTACTCAAAGTAAAATTTTGTTATTATTAAATTTTAGTTGTTTTCCTATTAGATATTTTATCACAATATTACACACCAATTTTATACATTTTTGTATTATTATAACTAAACTCACCCACTCCGCGCAAAGATAGTATGGCGTGGATAGTGATTTATTATATTATTAAATAAATAAATATTTAATTAAGATTTTGAAAAGATAATTATAATTATTAAATATTTATTTAAAAACTAATTATTAAATTATATATTATAAGTTCTTTCGATCAATTATTAAGTTTAACGTTTGAATGGAGTGAATACTTAGTTAATTATGATTATGAGAAATTATTTATTTTAATTTTATTTAAGTTTGTAAGGAAATTTATATTACTATTTATATTAAAAATTTTGCTTTAAATTCTAATTCGAACAAAAATATGAAATTCAAGCTTTAAGAAATTTTAATTTAGTTATGAACTCCACTGTAATTTTTCAACTAATTTACTGTTACTATGCTTTAAAAAGTTCACATATATTATTATTAGGTTAAATATAAATAACTACTCTAAATTATTAATTTTTTTCCACTTCGGTGATCAACTTTTTAATTTTTTTAATCAGGTAATTAAACTATCAATGTTTTCTATTTTCGTTCGATTGAATATGTCACATCATAATTTAAACTATCAGGTAATTAAACTATCATTTTTTAGTTTTTGTTAAATTACATTATATTTATGCCTATTTAGTTTTTATAAAATGATTTAAACTAATTATAAAATGAGTATTATTTTAACGCATCAGTAACATCCTTTGTGTTAAAAGTCACTTCATCAATTTATAATATGACAACTTCAATTGAATCAAAGTAGAAAAATTAAAAGTTTAATCACCTGATTGAAAAAAATTGAAAAATTAATCGTCAAAGTAAAAAAAGTCAATAGTTCAGAGTAGTAATTTATATTTAAGACTTATTAATATAGTTAATCATGTAATATTATTTTAGTAAATCGCGCGATATTTTAAGAGATTTTTGATATCTTAATAAAATTGTAATAATAGAACTATCCTATATAAAATTTGTTAAAATATATTGGAGTATATTACATAAAACTGTGGTAAAACAATTGCAATAAAGTTGGTAAACCCAAAAATATAAATTATTTTAAAAGTTACTTTTCCTATATATTAGAGATATAAATTAACACAAAAACATCTTCCTTTTTTTCTAACATGCATGTTGAGATTCCTTATGAATATTTTACAATTTTAAATAGTATTTAATTGTTAGAACTTTGGATAATATATACTTATAATAATTTAAATATAAAAGCGAGCGAAAGGTTGAACAAAAAGTTTGTGAAATTAAAAATTGGTGAAATCAAGTTTGTATTTTTTAATTATATAGTCGATTATGATAACTTGTATATTACATTTAAGTTTAATATATATATGTATTTGATGTTCAACTTTTTAGCTTTTTTCTTTTCCCCTCCATTTTATTTATTACCAATTAATGTGTTACTTCTTTTTGAAGTTTTTATTTCCATTATCTCTATCTCTTCTTGTTAGTAAAGTTGAAAAGTATTAACGACAGCATGTGATTAATTTTTAAAAAAAATTGTATGTTTCTCTAAAAAAAAATTACCTATTTTGTACATGTTTTATATCCCAACACATAATAATATATATAAATAAACCAACATTCATACAAATTCATCTATATTCATATTTACAATTTAATAAAATCAACACAGTAATATAAACATCCACGCATATTGTGCTCGTATATATAAACAAGTACCGTCAGAGTAAAAGTTATATATAAATGTCATAACGTACAATATAAATGCCAAATTATAGGGTACAAAATTTTCTTATTATAAAAATATAATAGTATCAATAGTATTTCTCTACACATTAATTGTAATATAACTGTGTTGGGTAAGAAATTTATAAATGCTACAACATATTATCAATAATGGAGAAAACAATGAAGACCCTTATAATTAATGAGTCATTTCCTCGAGAAGATTAGGGTTCACAAAGAAGGGCCTAAAGATAATAAAATGTTGGGTTAAGTTCAGATGATCACCTGGGGTTTGGACGGTTTTTTACTTAACCACCTATAGTCAGTAAAACTACATTTAAACACCCGACTTTTTGAGTTAAAGTGAAAACGTCACCTTTTCCATCCAAGTTAACTGTGCGTGTATGTCACACGCCAAAAACGCGTGAGAATGGCTATAACGGTCAAAAAGCAATAGTATATGTCCAAAATACCCTCTTCTTCATCCTCCTTCTGTACGAGAGAGAGAGACGAACAGAGTGGCTGCCTAACAGAGTCCAGATCTGGTACTCACTCCCAAAGTTCAGATCTGTTGGAATTCGAATCTGATTCACTCTCTTCCTTTTCCAATCTCTCTATTTCATCGGAAAATCAAAACCAAAAAAAGAAGAATAAGATGTTTCTTCTCGATTGGTTCTATGGCGTGTTAGCCTCGCTCGGATTATGGCAAAAAGAGGCCAAATTTGTACCCAGTAAGGAGCTCATACTCTGCATCTCCATCAAAAAGATTTATGACCATGACACACCTTCAGCAACGACGTCGTCTCAAAATCTGTAGTAGGATCTCCATAAACCTCGAATATATAGGTATGATTTTTCGTTATTATATTTTTTAAGCATTAATTTTACTTATTTTCTGTTTCTTTCTCTCATCTGCCAAATGTTTGTGTAAATGCCTAACTAGGCTAAGGAAAAGGAAAAAAAAGGGTTAGTCTTCGGCTGCCTAGTTTTGCACATAACGTTGGGAGTAAGTAATTATTATTAACTACATAAGCCCTACACATTTCAAGAAGTTGGATTATTTTAGTTTTTCACTAGAATTGGCAATTGACTTGTCTTTTTTTTTCCTTCAGTTTTGCTAGCTCATAACTGCCTTAGTTTGTTCCACAGGTTATATAGGTTGCCCGAGTATGTTCATTTCTAAGTTTTCTCGGCTTGGAGCTTGGGTGATCAAGGGTCTATTGTAAGACCCCAAATTATTAATAAATAAAATTTAATTTTCTCTATTTATTATTTTAAAATAGTAAGAATTGATTTGATTAATGTGGTTAGTTATGGGTAAAATGCGCAAATATTTTAAATAAGCAAGTGGTTATAAAATATTCATTGTTGTCGGGGAATATTCGTTTGGTCGTGGAATATTCTTGCTGTCGGGGAATATTCGTACGATGGCGCAGTCTTTTGTGGTCCTCATAACGGAAAGCGATTGGATGAAGAAAAAGACAAGTATGAGTTGTTTATAAATAACGGCGTAGTTATTCTCATGATTATCTTGTTGGAATACTTATTGGTTAAAACACGATGTCTGGCGTTGTCAGACAAGAAGACACTGCAGTATTGCACCAATTATTGATTCTTACGTAAGAAAGCGCTTACTCAATAATTGTTACGAATTAATTCTTCAAAGATATTTTATTTTATTGATTCAATAATTCTTTGCGTTGATTTTTTATATTCATCGTTATTTCAATAATTGTCACTACACGGTATTTTTCATTATCGAGACAATAATTCATATTATCTGAATAATATTATTAGATAACATTATTGGCAATGTCTAGAAAGTTCGTCTAAGGAGAGGTTTGGTCACCTAAGCTGCTTGCGCCAAGAAGGAGAAATCTTTATTGAAAAAACCCTTCTTTCACGGTAATCTATGCAGTTACCAGATCTTTGTGACTCTGTAATATTATTTGTGAATAATTAATTATTGATTTATATGATGAGGAAAATATTGATTTTATGTGGATATAGATGGAGAAAATTTTTAAAGTGACAATTGTTAAAAATTGATATTTTATCTTTTCTAATAAAATAATATTTTATTATATTATTATAATATAATAATGGAAATATTTTTATAATGAATATGGGATATATGAGTATATGAGGATGAGGAGTATTTTTGTTGCAAAAGTTATTTTAAACATGTTAAACATGTCAGTGGGCCCATTTCTTGATCGAAATTTGATTATAGCTTTGTAAAATCGCCTGTTTATGGATTTCTGGTCAATTTTGCATTTGGAATTTAGAAAAATTTTCTTCTGCAAAGTTGTAGAGAATTGAATTTTCTATAACAATTCGCGAGATTCGAATTTTCTGATAAAAGGGCTATTTATTATGAATTATTGAAGTTCCGAAGTTCGAAATAATTAATTTTTGGAAGTTTTAATTATTTTTATTTAGAAAAACGTTTTTGTTGTTTATGGACATGTGTTAGGTGTTTGAGATCAGCTGGTAGGATGGCGTAGAAGATTTATTATATATATTAATATTATATTAAATTTTCTACTTTGGTGTTCTAAGTATTTTTCTATAAATAGGGTGCTTAGGTTAGAATTGAAAATCACACCAGAAACTAATGATTTCTCTCTCTTTCTCTCTCTATAATATCGAGCGTATTTGTGAGTATTTTAGTACTTTGAGTATTGCTATACACGGCAAGTTCTTTCAAAGACTATATCCAAAGATTCCACCGTAAGTCTTATTCTTTTCTCGAGGTAATGGATGTTATTTTATTCGAAAATGATATTATTTCTTCAATATCATTATCTTGAAATATTAGTTGGAAATTTTATCAAATTTAGAACTTTTTCATATCGGGTTACTTATTCATGAGTTCTTATTCACGAGTTACTATTCATGAGTTCTTATTCACGAGATTCTTATTCACGAGTACTATTCACAAAACGTGATGATGATTTTTGTGAAATTTCCATCTTTTGGTGTCTGAGAGTTCTTATTCACGATACCAAGACTATTCACGAATCTGACTTTATTCAATAGAAAAATGAAATTTCTTCTTTTGTCCAAAATATCTATTCGGATACTAGCTTTGATTGTATCCATGTTTTGATCATTCTTGAATTTTACCCCATTCGGTTATTTATGAAGTATTTTTGAATGGGAATTGTTTAAAGTACTGAATCCTTAATATTTGTTCTTTCGCTTCACTTTGGATTCGCTTTTCTTTAAAATATTTTTCATCATCCTCAGTCTAAATGATGATATTATTGAATATCTTTGGCCTGTAGTGCAAAAGATGAATAATTTCTTGATGAATATCTTTGGCCCGTAGGCAAAGATGAACAGTGTTTAGATGAACATGACCCGACTGATGTATATCTTGGGCCTGTAGTGAAAAGATGAATATTTGATTCGAGATATATATTGATTGATGTTACAGGATAAAATATCGACGATGAACTTTTAAATTCATATATAGAAGATAGTAGTTTGCATTCTCTACTTAACTCTTCTAATGAATTATTATTTCCGCTGCGAAGATTGATTTAAAACTGGTTGTCTATTATATTCTATTAGATTTTTTCCAGTTGAGGACTAACGATAATTTGTTCTATATTATCTTAGTCATAATGTTCTTTACTGGGCTAGTTGAGCTCACCCTTTTCCTTGTTGTTCCATTTTTCTTCTCAGAAAACGAGAATGTAGCGAGTACTAGTCGGAATGTGGAATGATGGTTCTAGAAGTGGTTCTAGTAGTCCTCACTATTCTATAAAATAGTGTATCAATAATTATAATGAGGACTTATTTGAGTGTGGATATTGTCTAGATGATAATATTTTTATTTAAACTCACACTTTTTATGTTGTATTAATAAAGTTGTAGTTGTTTCTGTACCATGTATTTTGACGACTTAGAATGGGTGTTGTATACCTATTTTGGGGGCGTCACATCTAACTTCAGGTCTTTTCATTTAACTATTTTTTTTTCTTTTGGTTTTATTTTGCACTAATAGTTGTCATAGTCAGTTTTTGACGAATACGCGTAGCTGGTGGACTCCAGTCATTGGTGGTGCAAACATTCCGGCACTGAATGATCTTTTAGCCCCATATGGCATTGCATTTGGAGATAAGATTCTTAATGGTGATTTTTCCATTGATGGTGAACAGAGTCGATATGCATCTGGAATCGATATAGTGAAATTTCCAAGAGGTGGATATGTACATAGGTTTTTCTTCATGGATGACTCGTACTCTTTTGGTAAAATGGTGGCAAAATGTTTACTCTGTTTTTGGTTGACTTTGAGAGTGATAAATTTGAGATGCTCAAGAACAGGATTTATGCCTTCTTATATTGTTACTGATTTATGCCTTCTTATATTGTTACTTTAGCTAAGATGAGGAATTACGTATTTTTATTTTCTCCACGCAAAATGCTTTCACACGACACGCCCCAATCTCTCGCACTCAATTTGGTAATGGTGGTACCAAAACAGTAGTAGTCATCAAAGCAGTAGGTGTTTTAAAGTGAGGGTAATTAAGTTTTTAGGCAAATAAAATAACGGAGTTAAGACGGAAAGCACTTTTTCACTTTAACTCAAAAAGTCGGGTGTTTAAATGTAGCTTTACTGACTATAGGTGGTTAAGTGAAAAACCGCCCAAACCTCAGGTAGTCATCTGAACTTAACCCTAAAATATTAAATCAAACCATACCATAAATATTCTTACAAGTAAAAATCAGAAACAATATATATATATATATATATATATATATATATATATGTTGAAGTGAAAGCAATTAACCTATATATATATATATATATATATTATTCCCTCGATTTTATAATAAGCATCATTTTAATTAGAAGAAAAATGTGTTTTAATTTATTTATCGTTTACAACTTTTTAAGAAAATATATAAATTATTTATTTTTCTATATTACCTCTAATTTTTCACATTTTCTCAATAATTTTTTTTTCTTGTATTAATAATTTTAATTTTCTATAAAGGAGTCGTGATGAAATTTTATATAAATTTTAATTCTTAAATAAAAATATTAAATAATTTTTTAAATTCATGTACATAAATTTAAAAATACAATTATTATGGAACCGAGGAATAGTATGTAAGTAAATAATTGAACATGGGGAATGAACGACGTACGTCAGCAACACGTCAGGGTTACATGAAAGAAAGAAAAGAATCCGTCTTGGGAAAGTACACGTGTAAAATTGAGGATGTGGGTCCCAGGGTGTAAGAAATAGTTGTTGAGGTGTCATGATGGTCTTTGTCCGTTACAAGGAGAGATGATGGTCGGTGGCTCTTTGCCTTTCCCTACCCCATACGTGCACACACCCCTTGTGATTATGCCCCCCATCACCATCACCATTTTCTCTAATTTCAATTACTCCAAAGTCCCATTTTTAGTGTAAAATAAAATCCATTTTCTTTTTCTGAAAGTTTCAAAAAGAAATTAATAATATAATAATAATTAAACTGGACCATATTTTTCTATTTTAATATAGAGATAAAAATAATGAGTACCTATTTTTTTTTTATGTAATTATGATTTGTGGGTTGCCTATACAATTTGGCCCCCTAATAAAATTAAACACAGAAAATGGTTAGTGAAAGAAAATAGGAGTAGTCCATTTTTCTAATTAAATCGATGAAATTAATAAAAAGATGGAGAAATGGATTTGGACTAGACCTAGCTCAAGAAAATAGATTTGGGCTTCAACGGATGCAAGGGGTCTGCCGGGCCAAGACCAACCTATAGGCCTGCTTTGGTGAGCAAGTTCGAGCTAAACCTTATATAATTCATCCTTCTTTTTATTTTTGTCCCCTACTGCGGCCTAAAATTTATTTTTGTTGTAATTTAAGTTAAAAAATTGCATGTTTAATTCATAGGTGGTGCAGTTCGATTCCATACTATAAATCGGACCGTCCAATTGCAAGATTTTTTAAAAACAGTGTAGTATCAAATTATTAAAAAGCTGCTACTGCATGGCACCATCTTTACATCGTTTTGCAAGAAAATTAATTTTATCTCATGACAAAAAAGAAAAAGGAAAAATAAATTTGGTTTAAATTTAAAAGTTATAATTGACGTAATTTAAATGAGAATGGTTAACATAAAATTAATTTTAATTAATTGACTAATACAGTTTCGACACACAGTTGAGAGGTGACCTTTCTCTACGTGTCAACACTGTATTAATCAATTGAATAACTTATCATGAAATTAAGTTAATTATAACCGAATCCCATTTAAATCTTTCTTCCAATGGATCAGTTACAAGGTGATTATTTCTGTCAGAGGAAAGAAAACCGAGCACTTCATCATTTGACTGGCCTAAAACAGGGGAGGATATAAATAGGAAATAGATAGATATTTCCACAACTCCTGCAATCACCAATTACTCCTGCAATCTCGCTATACACGTGTAGAACCCCCAAAATCTCGTATCTGACGAGTATGGGCCCACATACATTTCCAATGAAAATTAGGAGTATCTTTAGGACAAGTCAAGATCATCAGGCTTTGTGTCCAAGTCAACATATCATCTCCTTTTCAGAGTGAGGGTGAAGGAGATGATGAGATCTGAGAAGTTGACGCTCATACTGGTCAATCTCGCCGGAATAATGGAACGGGCCGACGAGTCACTGTTGCCCGGAGTCTACAAAGAGGTTGGTGAGGCCCTGAACACTGACCCAACTTGGTTGGGCTCACTTACTCTGTTCAGATCCATGGTCCAATCCGCTTGCTATCCACTTGCGGCTTATCTTGCCCTCCGTCACAATAGAGCACACGTTATTGCCCTCGGCGCTTTCCTTTGGGCCGCCGCCACCTTCCTCGTTGCCTTCTCCTCCACTTTCTTACAGGTAAGCAATTTTCAGTTTATGCAATAGGTTGGGGTTTGCATGGAGAAAGATGAATCTGGTTTCATAAAAAGAGTTCCAAGTTTATGTTTATAAATAATAAGCTCTTACTTCAATGACATGATAATGAAATTACTCCAAGTTTATTTAAAAAGATAACCTTTCTAAAATTTGAAGGAAAAAGAAAAGTTATCTAGTTGGGGTGTATGTGCTGCCGCGGGCATATATTATTGTGGGAAATTAAAGGGGATACGAAAAGGATATGAAGAATGGAAACATAATTAAGTTTGAAAAGTTAGTTAGTTATCATTTACTACTTGGCTTGTTATGGAATGAAATGGAAAATGTGTCTTTATTTCCTCTCCCGTAATGAAAGAAAAAGAAAGGTAATATTGTGATCAAGTGTCTGTCTGAGTATTCTCTCGGGAAGAAATTGGAGGAATATAAGAGGACAAGAGTTAGATTGGGTTCCAAATTGCCTCTTTGAATTAGGAAAACGAACTTATTTTTCAGTAATAATAGATGCATAGTGGAGGATATATGTTAAGAGTAAGTTATATTGTTACTTTATTCACCCTTAACTTCATTTTATGCTTCATACAGTTGAAACTTTGGCTCTGTAATTACATTTCTATATTTCTTTAGATTGCAATTTCAAGAGGACTGAATGGGATAGGGTTAGCCATAGTCATACCAGCAATTCAGTCTCTTGTAGCTGATTCAACTGATGACAGCAACCGTGGTGTAGCCTTTGGATGGCTACAACTAACTGGAGGCCTCGGTTCAATCATTGGTGGATTCTGTGGCGTACTAATAGCCTCAACATCCTTCATGGGAATACCCGGTTGGCGCATTGCCTTCCATATAGTTGGATTAATAAGTGTGATAGTTGGTATTTTGGTCCGCCTATTTGCCAGTGATCCCCGGTTTTCTGATTCTGATAGTAAAACTGAAACTCAAATTCCACATAGATCCTTTTGGTCTGAAACAAAGAACATGGTTAAAGAAGCAAAACAAGTTATGAAAATTCCATCTTTCCAAATAATTGTAGCTCAAGGTGTCTCTGGCTCATTTCCCTGGTCAGCTTTGTCATTTGCTCCCATGTGGCTAGAACTTATTGGCTTCTCCCACAAAACAACCGCGTTCTTGTGGACTATTTTTGCTGTTGCTACTTCACTTGGTGGTCTTTGTGGAGGAAAAATGGGGGATATACTTGCCAAACACCTGCCGAATTCTGGGAGAATAATTCTTTCACAAATAAGCACTGGTTCAGCCATCCCTTTAGCTGCAATACTGTTGCTGGCATTGCCTGATGATCCTTCCACAGCATTAATTCACGGTCGGGTCTTGTTCATAATGGGATTAATCATATCTTGGAATTCTGCAGCTACAAACAGGTATCTCTCGAACAAATTTCTGTTATATATTGTTTCATACTTGGATTTTCTATTTTAGGTTTTGCAAGGATTCCTTTTTATGAAATCAAAAGTATGCTGCTTTAAGTTCTCCTATTCTACATGCTGAAAACATAGCCCATGATGCTATCATACCGTTTCTTGTCTATCCTTTTTTTCCCCATGGTCTCTTTTACCTTTAATCGTAGTTAGGGTGAGATACTCTTCACATGGATCATACCAATTGTATGATAAGCTAGGGAAAACCTGTTCAAATAATGGTTCCAACTAAATTCATGATTAACATTTCATTTTTAGCAAGTGCATCACGTGTTAGAGGATCTTGATTCTATGCATTTCGAAATGGGCAGTCCATTTGGACAGTCTATAGAAACGAGTTGAATTGATATAAGAAAGAGTTGCATTTCAGTTGACTTTTGTTATACAAATACTATGCATTTGCAACTCTTATTTTTACAAACGCAGCTTGTTTCTATAGGATTTCACAATTTTAACCGGCTGGATTTCAAATCCCGTGTTAGTGTGCTATTTGGTATATGTAGACCAGACAGGGAAAAATAGCAGTGTAATAAACTGTTAAGGTATTTATTTTTTATTTTTTTGGACATGAGAAAAAGAAAACTGTCAAGTTATTTGAAACCATGAATTGTTGACATATATATATATATATAAATATATACAGTCCAATAATGGCAGAGATTGTTCCCGAGAGATCAAGAACAAGCATATACGCATTGGATAGGTCATTTGAATCCATATTAGCATCATTTGCTCCCCCTATAGTTGGAATTTTGGCTCAGCATGTCTACGGTTATAAGCCTATTCCAAAGGGATCCACAGGCTCTTAAGAAATTGAAACAGATAGAGAAAATGCTGCACCACTTGCCAAAGCTCTTTACACAGCAATCGGCATTCCAATGATAATTTGTGTTATAATCTACTCTTTCCTGTACGGTACATATCCAAGAGATCGAGACAGAGCCCGAATGGATGCTTTGATAGCATCAGAAATGCAAGAATTAGGGATAGAAAATCATCATTCAGAAGAAGAATACGCTCGACTTCATGTTTTAGGATCAGATGAGATGCATGGAAAACAGAAAAATGTGATTGAAATAGGCTATGAAGGAGAAGAAATTCTTGATTTTGATGAGAATGATGAAAAAAGACTACTTTCCCGGTAATGGAAATTCTCATATTTTGGCAGACATGATGAATGCAAACCAGAATTAATAATGAGAAGTGTAGCTTTGGTTTCTACAAATTTGGTAGTATGTGCTTAGAAGTTCTTGTTTTTTTTTTCTTCCTTTTTTCTCTGTTTTACTATTTACTAGTG
Source organism: Panax ginseng (assembly GCA_020205605.1). Taxonomy (NCBI): domain Eukaryota; kingdom Viridiplantae; phylum Streptophyta; class Magnoliopsida; order Apiales; family Araliaceae; genus Panax; species Panax ginseng. The sequence continues at coordinate 26,097,714 of CM035148.1, read as the reverse complement.
TTACTTCTGTTTATCAGTTTATATAATCATGGTCAATATTTTTGTTGATAAGTGCCTCAAATAGATACTCTATCGGTCCTTTTTTAAATGTCGTTTTAGACAAGTATTTTTATCTTTTAATATTTGTCATTTGTCATTTAAAAATTTCAATAAAATTTGATATATAAGTGTTTTATAAAAAAGAAGAAGAAATTATAGGGTTAATTTGACTAAATAATTATTAAAGTGATTTTAAAATGTTGATGAAATGTTTAAAATAATTGTGTGATTAATTTACTAATTTTATTTCTTAGTTTTTTAAAAAGCAACCGCTATTCGTCCTGCGCCTTTTAATGAAATTTTACCTAAACAATTTATTTATTTATTTAAAATTTGGTGGTTAAGACCCAAGGTTTCGCCAATAGAAATTTGCTAACTTATTATTTTTAATGAATTTTGATACTAATTATGAAAATTTAATGGAACCTTACGCTCTATTTCTGAGTTTTGAATAGAAAAGAAAAGAATAGAAAACTTAAATTAGAACAGAAAAGAAAAGAATAGAAAATTTGAAGTTTTTTTGTGTTGTTTCTGAGTTTTTAATAGAAAATGATAGAAAATTTAAAATTAAGGACATGGATTGTAATTTAAAATTTATTATATTAAAAGTTGAGGATAATATGGGAATTATAAAAATATTACTTATTTCAATTTCTTTTCCGTCCAAATCAGATCAATTTTGGACGGAAAACTTTGACAGAAAAAGTGGCCAAGTTTTCTGTCTATTTCTTTTCTTTTCCGTTTATTAAAAAACTCAGAAACATAAGAATTGGAAAGAAAACTTAAATTTTCGATCCATTTTTTTTCTTTTCTGTCCATTTTAAAACTCAGAAAGAGAACATCACTGGAAAATTGGAGTTTAAATTAATTTGCAATAAAAAAAAGTGTCAAACTTCAAAAAATAAAATAAAAATCATATCTTTGCAAGTGATTTTCATAAATTAAAAGATTTTAAGAATATTTAAGTGAACAAAAAGTCAAACCCACTCTTTTTCTTTCTATTATTATTGTTTTTTTTGGGTAAAAGTCTACCCACTCTTTAACACGAGAAGTAAAATAAAATATTTAAAATCTGAATCTTCCACCAACCCTACAATAATCTAGCAATGCCGTCTTTTCACGTGTTGAAACCCCCAAACCCAATATCTTGTATCCGACACTTCCCGCTCCCACATAAATTAATGGAGTACATAATAAGATTAATTTATGAAATCATTCTAAATAAAATAAATTAAGGGAAGTTTTTTTCTTAATTATCTCTTATCATATATATTCATGTGCATTTCTGATATAAATTTATTATTATACGTAACTATATTATTTTCGAATTTAGAAAGAAATTAAGAAAATCGAAAGCAAAATTATGATAACTAATGATACGGCTAGGTCAGACAATTTCCCCTGAAGCCGATAAAGTGTATTTGATTTCGATCTCAATGGGACTCTATTTTTAAAACTCTATAGGATTAAGGTCGGGTATGGAATATACTCCCTCACCACAACTCCCGACTCAATTATATATATATATATATATATATATATAATTATATATCTATTTAGGTTATTTCATTATAAATTTATAACATAAAAATGTTATATGTTATTTGATTTTGAATAAAATATAATTGTACAAAGTAATATAAAAAAAATTATTTGGGAAAAAAGAAAAGAATAATCGAGTAAAAAATGCGAGGGAGACGGGTATAAAGTATTCAAGTCTTTCCGTCAAAATTAAGAAAAAATTAATTTCCTTAAGTTAATCTAAATTCTAGTTAAGCACGTAAAATTAAAATGTATCCTCGAATTAAATTGTAATTAGAATGGGTTGAACGAGTATTGCTGAGAGGTTGCACTCCAAGTCAACATATCATCACGTACCATCTCCATTTTTTCTTTCTTTCTTTCTTTCTTACTTACATATACAGACAGCAGAGAGAGTGAAGGAGATGAAATCAGAGATGTTGACACTGATACTAGTGAATCTCGCGGGTTTAATGGAAAAGGCCGACGAGTCTCTGTTGCCCGGAGTCTACAAGGAGGTTGGTGAGGCCCTTAACACTGACCCAACTGGGTTAGGCTCCCTCACTCTATTCAGATCCATTGTCCAATCAGCTTGCTACCCAGTTGCAGCTTACCTTTCCCTCCGTCACAACCGAGCCCACGTTATTGCACTCGGCGCTTTCCTCTGGGCCGCCGCCACCTTCCTCGTTGGCATCTCCTCCACCTTCTTACAGGTCTCTCTGTCTACAGGCTTATTTCAAATATAAAGTGATATGAAAACCACTCAAAAACTTTACAATATTTGAAATGGTTATTTTAAGCCTTCAAATATTATTTTTTGCGATTGTTTTTCATTTAAAATTAAAAATATTACATCTACTATATATATTTTGTATAGTATAACAATTATTTATACTAATAAATAAATTTGTTTACGAAAACGCGCCTAGAAAAATACCTAAACGGACTGGGTGCTAGATGTCCCCTTCACCACCTAGCGATTTTTAAAAACTAAATACTCGCTTAACTATTTTATTAAGAAGATGGTGTGATGAGTAGGCATTAATTATCAAGAAATACTCTTTTATTAGTTGATCATACTTTGTCTGTTGATTTTGAGTTTAAAAATCTCTTAAATCAACTTGAAAAATCTTATATTTTAGAACGTATGGGGTAGATAAAAAGGCTCAAATCATGGAAGATGAATTTGAAAGTTAAGTTATATTGTCATACTATTAGTTAATTACTCTTCACATCAACATTGAAAGTTTGTTGATTTCTTAATGTTGTTAAGATTGCAATTTCAAGAGGACTGAATGGGATAGGGCTTGCCATAGTCATACCAGCCATTCAGTCTCTTGTAGCTGATTCAACTGATGACACCAACCGCGGTGTAGCTTTTGGATGGCTACAACTAACTAGTAGCCTCGGCTCAACCATGGGTGGAGCTTTTGCCGTACTAATAGCCTCAACATCCGTCGTGGGAATTGCCGGTTGGCGCATTGCCTTCCATCTGGTTGGATTAGTAAGTATCATAGTTGGCCTTTTAGTTCGCCTCTTTGCCACTGATCCCCGCTTTTCTGATTCTGATGCTAAATTTGAAGAAGCTCAAATTCCACCCAAGTCATTTTGGTCTGAAACAGAGAACATGGTTAAAGAAGCAAAGGAAGTTATGAAAATTCCATCTTTCCAAATAATTATAGCCCAAGGTGCCTCTGGCACATTTCCCTGGTCAGCTTTGTCCTTTGGTCCCATGTGGTTAGAACTTATTGGCTTCTCCCACGAAACCACGGCCTTCTTGTGGACTATTTTTCGGGTTGCTTCTTCACTTGGTGCACTTTGTGGAGGAATATTGGGGGATATTCTTGCCAAACACTTGCCCAATTCTGGGAGAATAATTCTTTCACAGATTAGCGCTGGTTCAGCCATACTTCTAGCAGCAATACTGTTGCTGGCATTGCCTGATGACCCTTCCACAAAATTAACGCATGGTTTGGTCTTGTTCGTGATGGGATTAATGATATCGTGGAATGCAGCAGCAACAAACTGGTATGTATCCAACAAATTTTCAGCTATTTAATTGGTAAATGCATGTAGACTTGTGAACTTATGACTTAATAATAATAACAGTACGCATGCAGCTTGAAACGTTATATACATATCAAATTATCCCACATGTTTCGATGTGAGCGAGACTGAAGTGTTAAGCGCGTGAGTTATCTAAAACTATGAATTGTTGGTATATACATGCAGTCCAATAATGGCAGAGATTGTTCCAAAGAGATCAAGAACAAGCATATACGCATTGGATAAGTCGTTCGAATCCATATTAGCATCATTTGCTCCCCCTATAGTTGGAATTTTGGCTCAGCATGTCTACGGTTACAAGCCTATTCCAGAGGAAATTGAAACAGATAGAGAGAATGCTGGAGCGCTTGCCAAGGCTCTTTACACAGCAATCGGAATTCCAATGATAATTTGTGTTCTGATATACTCCTTCCTATACTGTACATATCCACGAGATCGAGACAGAGCGCGAATGGAAGCTTTGGTATCGTCAGAAGTGCAAGATTCAGAGACAGAAAATCATCCTTCAGGAGAAGAATATTTGCAGCTTAATGTTGCAGAAATTCTTGATTTTGATGAAAAAACTAAAAGACTGCTTTCCCGTTAATTCACATCCGTAGATTCTGTCATAAAACTAAGACACCATGTTTATTTGCTTAGCTTGTTGTGAAATCTATGAATTGCCCATGGCATTTCATGTTTCTCCAATTAAGTATATGATATCTGGACGACTTTGATTTGCTTGAATAAGATGCAGAAGCATCATAGCATGTCATTACTTTGGTTAGGGATGAAAAACGTAATAAGCTAGCGCGAGCTGTTTGTAAACAATTTCAAGTATTGAAATATCTAAGAATTAATGAATTTGTTCTAAATCTATTCCCCATACACACCAAAAAAATAAAAAAAGAGTTCTCTTTTTATTGATAATAATATAAAAGGAAAAATATTATCTAAGGTTAAGTTTTCCATTCTAGGGATATATAAAATAAAATCATTAATTATAAATTTTATGCAAAATTACGTATGTCTTAGATCACCTTTACTCAATATAAAATGGCACAATGTCCTTTATTTATCATCATTATCATACAAGAACACAAAATTATTCATTAATTTATGTTAAGTTTGGATTGCGGGAATGGAATGGGAAAAAAAAGTGTATTCGGTTTGTTCCATTGGAAATTGGAATGTGATGAATCATTCTCATTCTTGCAAAATTTGTGAACTTTATTCATTAAAGAAGGGTATATATGAAATGACTCGTTCTGAACAGGAATTGAATAAATCATTTCACTCTCTATTTTTTATTTCATTCTTTCAATCCAAACGAAAACAATTATGGGTACATGTGAATAGAGAAAAAAAATACATTTAGTGAGATTCTTTGTTATGAAAAAGATGTAGTAGTACTTATATAGACACTCCCACATTACGCTTGCTGGGGCATGTGGTGGATCCAGGACATGCATGGCTGGCTTCAACAAAGTGCCCCATATGCTTGTGACAATTTTAGTAGCGAGCCCAATACTGCCTGCCTGCCATGTAAAGCTTTTTATGCTGTCTCTAGTTTTTATGTAATGTATCCCTCTGAAATGAGCCCAATATTGGCTGCCATAACTATAATAACTTTCCCTATTCATTTTTCTTCTTAATAACAGAGACAGTATTTGATAAATGCAGCAGAAAAATTCCGAAAATAGTAGTATAATTGGGGAAAACTAAATTAATACATGCTCCCTTTTAACCTTAATGTTGTTGGTGCATATATAGCAAGATATGTACTTCGTGACAGTCCCACATACTCCATGAATTAAGATACCTCCAACATTAGGGCCATCTATTTATTTTTGTACTTCGGAGTCAAGAATTTTATTTATTTATTCAGCTCTTTTAGGCGGACATAAAAATTGGACACGAGTGTATTTGAATTTTACCTATTTATATTTTTAAAATACAAATAGATAAAATTCAAATACACTCGTATTCAATTTTTATGTTCATGTAGTATTTTTGTTATTTATTTCGTGGGGACAGTTAACAGAATCAATAATGTCCAAAATAGTAATTTGAGTATCCCACTGAATAAATTTTTGATGGGAAACGATCCCCTTTACAAGTATCGAGTATACTTAATTTATTTAATATATATTATTTAACAATTAAATTATTCACATATTTTTAGAAGGATCCGGTTATCATGAAGTTAACTTTACAGTAAATTGGTCAATTGACTAATATAGTGTTGACACACATAGAAAAAGATCACCTCTCGCATACGTGTCGACACTGTATTTGTCAATTGACCAAAATTAACTTCATGCTAATCACTCCCCTTTTAAAATTAGAATTAGTTCTTAATTGTTTTAAGAGTGATAAAATCATCTCATTAATTATTTTTTTAGAATGTTAGAGATCTAATTTGAAGTATTAAAATTTTAATTATTTTAACTATATGACTGAGTTAATTTTATATACATTATCATAGGGATAAATCAACTTTTGGTACCTGTACTGGGACACGACTTACAATTTGGTACCTGAAATGAAAAAAAATACAAACTAGTGATTGTACTCGAAAAATGTTACACTCTGTTAAACATTAGGGACACGACTTATAATTTGGTACTCGAAGTGAAAAAAGTTACAAACTGGTGATTGTACTCAAAAAATTTTGTAATCTGGTGCTTGTACTTTCCAATTTTTAAATAATCGTTAAAATTGATCCAAGGAGAGAGACAAACATACAGAGAGAGAAGCGAAGTCGACGCGAAAAAGGTCTTCGATATTTTATTCCATCTTTTCTTGCCTCCCACATTCGCACCATTGCTCCACACTGGCACCGACTTGAGAACTCTGGTGTAATCCATTCATATTTTTGTTGCATGAACTACAATCTTCTTCCCCGATTTCATTTACGATTCCACTTCAAGACGAGCTCATCCTTTCAATTAAACACTGAAAACCCTTTAATAAATATATGGGAACCAGTAATCAAATGGAGAATCGAGACAAGAAGAAGGACAAAAGAAGAAAACCCTAATTTTCAAACAGAATAAAGATGAAACCCTACTGTTTAACGGAGTGTAACATTTTTCGAGTACAATCATCAGTTTGTAACTTTTTTCACTTCGGGTACTAAATTGTAAGTCGTGTCCTTAATGTTTAACGGAGTGTAACATTTTTCGAGTACAATCACCAGTTTGTAACTTTTTTCACTTCGGATACCAAATTATAAGTCGTGTTCCATTATAGGTACCAAAAGTTGATTTATCCCCATTATCATACTATAAATGATACCGTTGTAACGTGTATGTCTCAAATGCTTGCGAGTAGTTTGTCAGACTAAAGAGCGAATCAAACTCGAATACAATAAAACGAGTTGAATTTGAATCTGAGTAAGATTGCAAAATTTTATCCAAATCCGAGTACGAATCCAAATACCTTAAAAAAATAAAGTAAAATTCAAATAAATTACTGTTCGACTCGACTCAGAATCATTTTCACCGCTTGAGAGAGAAGGAAGACTTTGAGAAGGTAATGAACCCTATATGTTAACTACTCATTGTATAATATAAGGTCTTATATATATATACATAATCGATAATAAATACATATTGACGATTTTTTTAAATTTATAATGACGGTTCACACAACATCCTATATATATATTGTTACTCTCTCATTATACAAAAATAGTTCTATTCGTAAAGTTTATAAATTTTATGAATGTATGTTAATTTCATACTTATTCTTAAATTTATTTCAAGAATATAATAATAAATTTAAAAACATTATATTATTTTGTGTATTATTATTAAAAGCAATGACATTTGACAAATGAGACTACTATAATGAAACGAAGAGAACAATACAGGATGTGGTTGTGGGCCTTGTGACTTGGCTTCCCCTTTTGTCTCGTAAAGACTATACTCCTACTAATTATATAAGCTTCAATTAATAAACCCATCTTCTTTTCCAACAACCTAATTAGATCCTGGGCTCTTCAGAGGAGTATCATTATTGTATTGGCCCCACACCAAAATATTTTGGTATTAAAATGATAAATTTTTCTCTTAAGATAAAAAAAATCTATTTCTACTAATTTATTCTTAATGGAATATTTTTAAACTTAATTTTGATTTAATAACAACACTGTAATTTAAATTATATAGAAAATGATTAGGAAAATAGGAATTTCAACACATTTTTTAAAAATATTTTCACTCTCATTTATTATTCCATCCGTTCCAAAATTAGAGTTACAATTTGATTTTTAAAGATAAAATGATGACATATTAATTTTCAAAATTGATATAACTCATAAAAGTTTAAAATGAAATATTTTTGTGATTAATAACTTTTGTTATATACTATACAATTATAATAATTATATCAACTAAATTTAAATAAATTCACATGAATTTAAAATTTAATATATCGTCGTTAAACTTTAAAAATAAAATTATATTTTAAATTTTAGAACGGGGGAAGTATTTGTATGAGAAAGTCTACGAAAATACCAAAAGTAATTATTGAAATATCAAAATTTTAAAATTATTGATAGCACATAGTTATTATTAAAAATGAGACAATAATTTTGGAATGTGAAAAGTATCTCACTTGGTAGCCAGGTAAGTGGATACCTCATGATCAAATCTCAATCCTCGATCGGACGGTGATGATAGGCCCCCAGTTATTAAGTTATTCTAACAATATGGGATTAAATTTTTAATCACGTTTATTTTAATACACATGTATAATCAAAGAGGACAAAAGCACTAATTATCTGATTCGAGCTTTTGAGAGTCGGTTCTTACACCAATTCTGAAATAGTAAGTGTCAAATTTTGAGTCCGAATCGAATCAAGTCCATCTAAACAACTCTGAAACAACATGGTCAAATGTCGAGTCCGAATCAAATCAAATTTATACAAACAAGACCTGAAATTATTGTCACAATACTATCTTTTTAGGTTATTTTAGCCTACTATAAATTCACTCAAAAGATTATTATTAAATATATATTTATTAGTAACTTAATTTTTTATATACAAATAAAAAAATCATATTTTTCGAATATTACAATACACATGTAGGTAGGCTAGGCTAGGCCAAAAGCTTAATAACCAGCAAAGACTCCCACGTCCAAGGACAAAAAAAGTGCCAACTCTTTGAATAATAAGTTATTCTTACAAGTTGGACCTTTAAATAAAGTTGTGGTCCTACAATAATTTGGTCCAAATTTTCTAACGTAGAAACTCATGCAGGATTAACGTGTCTCGGACCTACCATGCAGCCATTTACTATACAAAAACAAAACATTACTACCATAAAATATACTACTGTACTAATCATGGATTAATTAGTTGGATGGGAAACTAAAATAAAATAAGGATACACAAAAGTCAACCATTTCAAGTTTTGGTCTCCTCCTACTCAATAAGTCATTATAGATAGTAGATAAGCCGTGGTTATTAATTTAAGATATAATAATTAATTAGTAAAGTGGCAATGAGTAATATATACACTAATATATCAACTCAAACTTTTGATATTAACCGTTAAAAATGATATATATTGAGATTGTTTATTTTAATTATTTGATTATTAGTTATGTAAATAAATATTAATAATAATTTTTTTTTAAAAAATGTATAATAAGTTAGGTATTCTTATATTTCCTATTAATCTCACATATTAAAAAGCTTCACAAATTATAATTATAATTTGACTTAAATTTATCGTAATACAAGACTGGTAATAGATTTTGTATTACCAATCTTTCTATGCATGTTCTTTCAGAATTTTTTTAGTGTATATATAGAAGTATATATATATTATATGTACAAAACCCGTACGTGATGTTTGAGTGAACTGAACTGAATTTGATTATTAGTAATTTGAATAAGAATACTTCCTCAATTTGAACCAAATTGTTGAAGGAAGAAAGAGCAGGCAAAGAGATTTACCCGATATTTGTTTACCTCTTAATACTTTTGAATAATTTTATTTTATAAGAGAGTAAAATTATTTTATAAAATTTTATTTGTCTCTTATCGTCTCTTAACCCAAAATAACAGTAACATCTTTTTTTGAATTCTAGCCCATATCAAGTCTTGAAAATAGGAGAGAGAATGAATGTGAATTATTTTTATAATATTTGGAATACGGAAATAATAAGAAGTCTTGAAAATAAGAAAAGAATGAATGTGACTATTTTATTGGGATAATTTGTGAAAATAGTCTTCAATTTCTCCTCAAAATCTATAAGCATCAAATAAAATTTAACAAAAAATTAGCTCTATAATGACAGATAATTAAGAACGGAAAGGGTACTACTTTTGTCTTTTAAGACCTATTATACCGACGTAATAAGCTAAAATGTATATATTTGTAGACGTAATAAAAAATATTTAATTTAGCGTAATCGTATTATATACATCTTAATACATATAATATATGAATCAAATATAAAACAATGTCAAATCAATATATTAGTATTATATTATAGAATTATTACACAAGGTCGAATCTATTTAAGGGCGGTATAGGTACTTGTCCCTGCTGAATTTTTTTAAAACGTATAGGGGGTAAAGACATATATGTAAATTAATAAATTTAAGAGGACATATTAATCAAAATGTTAAATTTGGAGAGGACAAAAAAATTCATGTATATTCTAAATACAAATACAAACAAACGTAAATTCATTATGCTTCTTTCTTCTACATTTTCACTTCCGCCGTTACGCCACTAGGCCCACTATTTTTTTTATATCTTCACTATGACACTACCTCTTGCGCATATCTAGGACTGAGCAAAAAACGGATATAACCGAAAAATTGAATCAAACCGAAATAATTTAACCAATTTTTTTTGATAATTCGGGTATTTTTCACAATTCGGTTATATCCGAATTTTATTTCGATTTTACGGGTTCGATTTTGAATTTTGTGTTATTCGGCTAACCGAATAATCGAGCAAGATTGTGACAACCCCAAAATAGGTCCATTCCATCCAACCCATTCTGAGTCACCAAATACATGGTACAGAAAACAACTACAACTTTATTACAACAATTGTCGTGCAAAATACAACAATTCATGTGTTGTGAGTTTTGATACAAATATATATATCAACCTGTGACTCTTGACACCAACTTGGGTAAAGACGTCACCATGACATCTTACATAAAGGTATAGTAAAAACTGTTTTTAGAAATTAAAATCTTTTGGGAAGTACTTCGAGAAACCTTCGATATGGAGGTCGTGCGTGCCAGGTTATAATAGATATCATATGGCCACGTAATTATCCTTGGTTGACCTAATAGACCCCAAAGAAAAACGAGAAGATTACTATCATATTCTTTCCAATGGTGAGTCTTCTCTCGACATATCATTATCTCCATTGTCTCTGGTGAGAATTATACTTCAAACAAACACCAAGAATATATAGGTAAGGCTCGTAGAGATATCAAGAAGTGGGTACGCACAACCCTCGTTCTTATGATGACACGAGGTTGTATGTCATTAGACATCTTGTATGATAGTGACAAAACACTCTTCCAACGTTGGGTTCGCCTCACCCTATTTGATTCACCAAATATAACTACTAAATGATGACCACCGTTCTATTCTCCTGTTACCCCCGCTCGACCCAGCTACACTCTTATTACCTGAAAGGAATTGTGAAACAAAAGGGTGAACACAACTAGCCCAGTAAAGAATATCATGACTAAAGATAATTAAATTATTAATAGCCTTCATCAATAATAAATCAGAGATTTAGAACATATGGTAGATGATAAAAATTTCAACCATAGTTGCGCGTGAACGAAGCAATCCATTGAAGAGTCAAATATACCATAAAGTCTATTATCTTCTATGTTAAAAATCCACCAACAATGTTTTATCCTGTAACATCAATCAATCATTCGGTCCACAATCATATGAATAACTCATAATCATAATTGTGATTCTAAATTTCTATTCGCATCCGGATTGAAAATAATTTTCATCACATGTCTTTATCTCGAAACATCAAAGATCATGGTTATACCAAATCACAGATTCATTCATAATCATATTAATAAATTCATCTTTGACTACTACCAAAGATATTATTAAATCACAGATTCATCTTTGCACTACTGGCCAAAGATATTCAACAACATGTCATCTTTGCACTACGGGTCAAAGTTATTCATCAACAATTCATCTTTGCACTACAGGCCAAAGATATTCCTCAACAGTTCATATTTGCACTACAGGCCAAATATATTCAACAACAAATCATATTTGCACTACAGGCCAAATATATTAATATCTCAAAGAAATATATAATCATTTCAAAATCTATATAAACCATAATTATAACCATGTTGATCAATTCATCTTTGCACTTAAGCTAAAAATATTCAATTGTAAATTCAATGGTCATGATCATACCAGTCAACGATTCAACTTTGCACTACTGGCCAAAGAGAACCCATAGTCATGATCATACCAATAATCTACACATCTTTACACTCAAGTCAAAGAGAAATTTTATCACCATGATTATAAAAATGTTATATATGATAATAAAAATAATATTACATTTAAATTTAATCTCAAGAGTAATATTCATAACTCAATTATAATTTGGTCAGAAAAAGAAACCAATTTTATCGTGAATAATACCAGTGAATAATAACTCGTGAATATTACTCATGAATAGTAACTCATGAATAGTAACCCCAACATGAAAAAGGTAGAAATTTCACAATAAAATTCATACCAATATTTTGGTATAATGATATTGAAAGAATAAAATTTCTTAAACTTATAAATAATTTATTTTAATCGTTTACACTTTACTAAATAATGCATTTAATCATCCTAAAATGCCAAACTCATAAGATTTCATCACCAATAACCAAAACCCTCATCAAAAATCTGCATATACCTCATACAGGATTCTCAAGCCATAAAATCATATTTTCCAATTTTTTTACTTCACATAACATATTTAATTCATTTACTCATAACTAGTTCATTTTCATGAAAAATACCAAATCAGTTCCAAAAATATTTCTTTTCTTGGATTTAACAGAATATAGTACCATATTGAATATATATTTTTCTCAGAATTTTTAAAATTCATTTACTATTTTTCATATGGCCAAAACCGCCGAATATTTAGACATTTATTATAAATTGTACTTTTATCCAAAAATTCCAAAATTTAAAGAGTATACTGATATTATACAGATATACTTCCAATAAATATTTTATCAATTTTGGAGTTAACCACAAGGAGTTATAAGCTGTTACTTTTAAAATAGTATTTTCTCATAAAATTCATAACTCTTAATCTATACATCCAAAAATCACCATTTTTGGACACAATCAATAAAACTCATCAAAATATCATTTCAAAATTTTCCAGAATTTTCTGAAGGTCGAAAAAAGTACGAACTGAAAAATATAATAACCCTTAAAATCCCTTACTATCCCTTACCTCAAAAAAAGAAAGACTTCCATTTGGATATCGGATATGAAGCTGAAGGAAACTTGCACTGATGAATAGAAACTCACCAAGTATCTAAATAATCACAAAATACACTCGATAATCTAGAGAGAAAAATTTATGATTTCTGGTGTAATTTTAATTTAACTTAGCCTCAGATTTATAGGAAAATATTAAGACGTCAAGAAGACTTGACTGTACACGATGGCTTTACGCCTTACTATTCCACCCACCAAAAATCAGCCATCTTCCCCAACAACCAAAAATGGGGCCCACCCATTTGTGACGCCCCCAAAATTAGGTATACATCACCCATCTTGGGTCGTCAGATACATGGTACAAAATTTAAATACAACTTACTAATATAAGCATCGTGTGGTACAATACGATAAAAACATAACTATGAGTTTGAATTCAATTATTGTCTACTAGAGATTATATAAACTCAAAAGGAGTCCTCATTACAATTATTAACACACTATTTCATAGAATAGTGAGGACTACTAATGATATCCTCTCGGGGATCTCACTCTGTTCCCCGACTAGTCCTGCTTTATGTTCTCATTTCACGAATAGAACGGTGAAAGAAAGGTGAGCTCAACTAGTCCAAGAAGAAATATTATGACTAAGATAATGCGAGAATAAATTATCATTAGTCTCCAATAATGTTAAAGCGATAAAATATAATAGACATCAAGTTTAAGCGCAAGAACAAGTAATCCATTAAAAGAGTCGAGTTAAAATAAAATCTACTATCTTTTATGATTAAAAGGTTTTTCATCACTTTATATTTGAGACTCGATTTTAATAAATATTCCACATCATCGAATCACCTGCATCTACGGCCGAGGATATTCTTTAGTATCACGACCATAATTATCCATGCACTACTGGTCGAGAATATTTGTGAATTCATTAATGATCGTGATCATGCCAACAATCATCCATCAATGCACTCACAGGGCCAATGAGAACTTTTACCACATCATTTGTAACATTACGGTCATAATTACAAGAATAATCACTGGTCATAATCATACCAAGTCCATCTATGCACTTCTAGCCACAGATGACTTTCAACAAAATATAAACATGAGGATGATGACAATGATATAAGAATTCAATAAAATAAGTTCAAGAATTATTTTATCCATGAATTATTAACGTCCAAATTGTCAACACGACGATCTTTGTTTTGTAGAGTAAAATTCAAGAATGATCGGAAGAATATTTCCATAAAAAGATCTTTGGATGAAGCCTTGAAATATCGAGGATATTCTACTAATTTCATGGAGTATATAAGTCAAAACTTTAACCAACCGAGTATAATAAAGAATGGAATAACAAAAGAAATCACCATGCATGCGGATTCAGATATACAAAGGTTATTCCAATGAATAATAATAACGGAACCGAGTCGGCAAAATTTGCACCAAGCGAGGATGTTCCAATGAGAATAATAAAGAGGCGGAACTAGGTTAGGTGTAAAACACATGCATGACAGGATGTTCCAATAGAATAATAATAAGGCGGAACCCGGTCCGATTGTAAAACACATGCATGAATGTTCCAGCCAGAATAATAATAAAAAGCGGAACCAGTCAGGTGTAAAAACACATGCACAGGATGTTCCAAATGAATAATAGAAGAATGTCACCAAAGTATAGGGTAGGCCAGGTATATCAAAAGTTATTCCAATGAATAATAAGAAATGGAATAACAATGAGTTCTCTTCATGAATAAGAAAAGAGTAACACCCCTTACGAATACAACTAATAATATTCCCTACCTTAAGAAGAAAATCTTTGGATATATATAAGTAGTGAAGTAGCAAAATACTTTCTTCTTTCTCTCTATAGTTTATCTCTCACAGAGTTCAAATTGAATTCGTAAGAAAATAATGAAGGAATGAGCTTTATTTATAGAAAAATAGATTGCATAAGAATTAACTCACGAATGAGCGGTCCAGATTGATTTACTTTAATCGATGGTCCATATTTAAAGAAAAATCTTTTAAATAAAATATAATATATATTATATATATATATACAATTAATAATTGTACTCTTCCCCCCCGCCAACAAAGTCACAATAATACTCACCCAACGTTCCTTTCTCCTCCCCCACTTTTCGATTAGAATCTTTATATATATAAATATAAAAGACAAAAATTATAATATATATATATATATATATATATATATATATATAATCACATTATTATGTATTCACGGTTTACAACTTTGTGAATTCAAATCCCACCTCCAATCACATTATTATATTTTATTTAAAAGATTTTTCTTTAAATATGGACCGCCAGATTAAAGTAAATCAATCTGGACCGTTAGTTACTATGCATTCCATTTTCCTATAAATAGAAACTCATTCCTTCATTATTTTCTTACGAATTCACTGAACTCTATAGAGATAGAAGAAAAGTTTTCTGCTACTTCACTACTCTTATATCAAGTATTATTTTACGGTAAGGGATATTATTTGTTGTACTCGTAAGGGATATTATTCTTTTGTATTCAAGAAGAGAACTTTTGTTATTTCATTTCTTTATTGTTCTGTTGGAATAACCTGTATATGCGGGCTAATCTATACTTGGTGACATTCTTCTATTATTCTTCTGTTGGAATATCACATGCATGCTATATCTGTAGGACTGGTTCCATTTTTTATTATTCCGTCTTTATTATTCTACGTAGAATATCCATCTATGCTATATCTGTAGGACTGGTTCCATCATTTATTATTCTGCATTTATTATACTATTGGAATATCCTGTTGGTGTGAATTTCACCTGACCTGGTTCCGTTATTATTATTACATTGAAATAACCGCCTACATGCCAAATACCGCATGCATGGTGATATCTTTTGTTATTCCATTCGGAATTATACTCAGTTGATTAAAATTTTGACTTCTATACTCCATGAAATTAGTGAAATATATTTGATATTTGCGCTTCATCCAGTATCTTTTCATGGAAATATTCTTCTGATCATTCTTGAATTTTTTTCTACAAAGAAGTATCATATTGACAATTTGGACGTTATTGATTCCTGGACAAATTAATTCTTGAACTTGTTTAATTGAATTGTTATATCATTGTCATCATCCTCATGTTTATGTTATGTTGAAAGTCATCTGTGGCCTGTAGTGCATAGATGGACTTGGTATGATTATGACCAGGGATTTTTCGGTATAATCATGACCGTAAAGTTACAAATGATGTGAAAATTAAAAGTCCTTATTGGCCCGTAGTGCGTTGATGGACAGTTTTTGGTATGATTATGGCTATAGATTCTCTTCGGCCAAGGGAGCAAAGATGAATTGTTTTATGGTATGATCAGGACCGTTGATGAAAACACGATTATCTTTGGCGTAGTGCATGGATAATTCGTGGTCGTGATCTTAAAGAATATCCTCGGCCGTGTAGTGCGAGGATAATTTAATGATGTGGATTATTTATCGAGCTAAGTCTCAAATGATAAAAGTGATGAAAACTTTTTAAATTATAAAAGATAGTAGATTTTATTTTCTACTTGACTCTTTTAATGGATTGCTTTGTTCACCGCAGATTAAACTTGATGTCTATTGTATTTTATCGATTTAACATTGTTAGAGGGTAATGATAATTTATTACGCATTATCTTAGTCATAATATTTCTTCTTGGGCTAGTTGAGCTCACCCTTTCTTCTTCGTTCTCTTCAGAAATGAGAATATATTTGGGGACGAGTCTGGGAGCGGAGTGATGGTCCAGAGGATAGCATTAGTAGTCCTCACTATTCCGTGAAATAGTGTGATAATAATTGTAATGAGGACTCCTTTTAAGTTTGTATAATCTCTAGTAGATAATATTTGTATTCAAACTCACGGTTTATGTTTTTGTCAGTATTGACATACAGCGGTTGTATTTGAATTACGTACCATGTATATCTGGCGACTCAAGATGGGTGATGTATTCTATGAAATAGTGTGATAATAATCTTGTGTCTTCATCGTGTTTTTAACCAATAAAGTATTTTAACAAGATTAATAAAGAATAACTACGCCGTCATTTATAAACAACTTATATTTGTCATTTTTTCATCCAATCGCTTTTTACATTATGGGGCCCACAAAAGATCTGCTGGCCGTCGCACGAATATTCCCCAACAATGAAGAATATTCCATGACCAAACGAATATTCCCAAACAACAATGAATATTTTATAGCCCTTTGCGTATTTTGTAAAATTTGCATAATTCACCCATAACTTTAAACTTTTATCAATTTATCCATTTCTTGAATAATAATTATAAGAAAAAATTAAATAATTTTATTTCATAAAATTCGGTCTTACAATCTCCCTCCTTATAAAATTTCGTCCCCGAAATTTACCTACCTGTATTTCAAAGAGTTGAGAATACCTTGCTTTTCATTTTGATTTCATCTTCCCCCGTCATCATATATTTTTCTAATGCTCATCTCCGTATTTGAGATATCATTCTAGAATACGACTTCAAAACAAGGGTTAATTGAACAAATTAACATATCACATAATATCCCGATATTATGGTGACCAACAAATAAGCTTAGGTAGGACACACTTTAGTGAAGGATTTACTCATCTCTCCCTCCTAGTTCTAATCCCGATCTCGCGCCAGAGATCATATTCCTAAGCTACGATACCAAATGTAACTTTAGACACCAACTTGTGTCAAGACCTCACATTGATACCTATCGGTTTGCACTGCATGAGCAAGGCGTCCCCTACGAGAGTGCGGCGGTGCATTCCCCATTCCCCATCAACAGAAGTCACCAAATGAGAGGCTCGGGGCTCTTTACTTATAGCTCGATGCAAATGTAACGACCCCAAAATAGGTCCATTCCATCCAACCCATTATGAGTCGCCAAATACATGGTACGAGAAAATAACTACAACTTTATTACAACAATTGTCGTGCAAAATACAACAACACATATCTTTGTGAGTTTGGATACAAATATATATCAATCGTGATGACTTATGTCCCGGTAGTGGACAACACCTCACAAATGACACCTTACATAAAGGTATAGTCAAAAAGCTGCTTTTAGAAATTAGAATCTTTGGGAAGTGCTCAAGAAAACTTTTATATGGGAGGCCATGCTTAAAGCTTATGATAGATATCATATGGCCACAGAATTATCCTTGGTTGACCCAATAGACCCCAAAGAAAAACGAGAAGATTACTATCATATTCTTCCCAATGATGAGTCTTCTCTTGACATATCATTATCTCCACTGTCTCTAATTGAGTATTATACTCCAAACAAACACCAAGATTATATAGGTAGTGCTGGTAGATATACTCAGCAAGTGGATGAGCACAATCCTGTCTTATGATGACTCGAGGTTGTATGTCATTAAACATCTTGTATAATAGTGACAAAACACCCTTCCAAAGTTGAATTCACCTCACCCTCAACATCTATAGACCACCGTTCTATTCTCCTGTTATTCCCCGCTTGTCCTAGCTATACTTTTATTACCTGAAAGTAATTGTGAAGCAAAAGGGTGAGCACAACTAGCTCAGTAAAGAATATCATGACTAAAGATAAATAAATTATCAATAGCCTTCAACGGTAATAAATCGGAGATTTAGAACATATGGTAGATGATAAAACTTTTCAACCATAGTTGCAATGAACGAAGCAATCCATTAGAAGAGTCAAATAGACCATAAAGTCTATTATCTTCTCCATGTTAAAAGTCCACCAACAATGTTTTATCCTCGTAACATCAATCAACAATTCACATCCCACAATCACATGTATAACTCATAATCGTCGTAATTGTTGTTCTAAATTCTTTTCTCATTCGTGACGAAGATAATTTTCATCACTTGTCTTTACGAAACATCAAAGATCATGGTTATACCAAATCACAGTTCTGTTCATAATCATACTAATAAATTCATCTTTGCACTACGGGCCAAAGATATTCATCAACAGATTCATCTTTGCACTACGGGCCAAAGATATTCAACAACAAAAGTTATCTTTTGCACTACGACCCAAAGATATTCATCAACAATTCATCTTTTGACCACTGGCCAAAGATATTCCTCAACAGATTCATATTTGCATTCTGAGCCAAATATATTAATATCTCAAAGAAATATATAATCATTTGAATTTATATAAACAATAATTATAACCATGTTGATCAATTCACCTTTTTGACTTAAGCTAAAGATATTCAATTATAAATTCAATGGTCATGATCATACTAGTCACAATTCAACTTTTCACCACTCTTGGCAAAAAGAGAACCCTAATCATGATCATACCAATAATCTACCCATCTTTTACACTCAAATGAAAGAGAATTTCAACATCGGGGTTATAAAATGTTATATATGTTAATAAAATCAATATAATTAATATATAGTTTTAATCTCCGAGTAATATTCATAAATCAACTATAATTTGGTTAGAAAAAATAATAATTTTGTCATGAATAAGAACTCATGAATAGTAACCGTGAATAATAACTCATGAATAGTAATCGTGAATAGTATCTCATGAATAATACCCGAAGCAAAAAAGGTAGAAATTCTACAATAAAATCCATACCAATATTTCGGTATAATGATATTGAAAGAATAATATTTTTTAAGCTTATAAACAATTTATTTTAATTGTTTACACTTTACTAAATAATGCATTTAATCATTCTAAAATGCCAAACTCATAAGATTTCATCACCAATAACCAAAATCATCATCAAAAATCTGATATACCTCATGTAGGATTCTCAAACCATAAAATCCTATTTTCTAATTTTCTTACTTCACATAACATATTTAATTCATTTGCTCATAACTAGTCCATTTTCATGAAAAATAACAAATCGGTTCCAAAATATTTCTTTTCCGAATTTAGCGAGAATATAGTCCTATATTGAACATATATTTTTCTCGAAATTTTAAAAAGTCATTTACTATTTTTCACGTGGCCAAAACCATAGAATATTTAAACATTTATCATAAATTGTACTTTTATCCAAAAATTTTAAAATTTACACAATATACTGATATTATATAGATGTACTCACAATAAAAATTTTATCAATTTTAGAGTTAATCACAAGGAGTTATAAGGGTTTTCTTTTAAAATAGTCTTTCCTCAAAAAATTCATAACTCTTAATCTATACATCCAAAAATCGCCATTTTTGGACACAATCAATAAAACTCATCAAATTATCATTTTAAATTTTTTCAGAATTTTTGAAGGTTTAGAAAAAATTTGAAATAATAACCCTTAAAATCCCTTATTATCCCTTACCTCAAAAGCGAAGAAGATTTGAATCGAATAACGCTGAACAAACTTGCACCGTATAGCAACACTCAAAGTATACTCAAAATACTCACAAGAATACGCTCGATAATATAGAGAGAGAAAACTTCAGTTTCTGGTGTGATTTTCAATTATAACCTAAGCACCCTATTTATAGGAAATTGCTTAGAACATCAAAGTAGAAAATTTACTAAAATATTAATATATATATATATATATATATAATCTTCTACGCATGCCTAGAATCAAATTTTTAACCATCAAACACATGTTAAAGATGCCCCCAAACATGTCAAAAACGTTTTTCTTAATTAATTAATTAAAAACTCCAAAAAAATGATAATTAATTAATCCGAAACTTCAATAATTCATAATAAATAGCCCTTTTATCAGAAAATTCGAATCTCGCAATTTTTTATAGGAAATTCAATTCTCTAAAACTTTGCAGAAGAAAGTTTTTCCAAATTCCAAACAAAATTGACCAAGAAATCCACAAACGAAGCGATTTTACTGTTTATAATCAAATTTCGGATCAAGAAATGGGGTCCACCGACATGTTTAACATGTTTTAAACATTTTGGTAACAAAAATACTCCTCCTCCTCATATACTCATATATCTCATATTCATCAGTAAAAATATCACCATTATTATATTATTAAAAATATAATAATATATTTAAATAAATTATTTTATCAGAAAAAGATAAAATATTAATTTTCAATAATTTTCTCCATCTATATCCACTTAAAATGAATATTTTTCTCATCATAAAAATCAATAATTAATTATTCACAAATAATATTATATAATCACAATATTGACAACCAGGCAGTTCCCAGGAAAGAGGGGGCTTTCCAATAAGAATTTCTCCTTACTGGCGCGCAATTATGTGACCAAACTTCTCCTTAGACAGAACTTTCTAGATATTGCCAATAATTTTATCCAATAATATTATTCAGATAATATGAATTATTGCTCCGATAATGGAAAATCACGTGTAATGACAATTTATTGAAACAACGGTAATAATATAAAATATCAATCGCAAAGAATTATTGAATCAATAAAATAAAATATTGAGCAGTAATTATTGTAACAATTATTGAGTAGTGTCTTTTACGTAAGAATCAATAATTTATGCAATACTGGTGTCTTCTTGTGTTTTTAACCATCGAGTATTTTAACAAGATTAATTGTAAATAACTTCTGGCGTCATTTATAAACAACTTATATTTGTCGTTTTTCTTCATCCAATCGCTTTTCATTATGGGGCCCACAAAAAGATTGCGTCATCGTCGTACGAATATTTCCGACATGCAAGAAGAATATTCCACGACCAAACGAATATTCCAAACAACAACAATGAATATTTTATAGCTCTTTGATATTTTGTAAAAATTGCATAATTCACCCATAACTTTAAACTTTTATCAATTTAACCATTTCTTGAATAATAATTATAAGAAAAAATTGAATAATTTTATTTCATAAAATTCGGGGTCTTACATTTTCGATGAAGATCCTTATAACTCTTTTATCGATCTTGTCTTGGTTTGTCAGACACGTTGTCGAATCATTTGGATCTTTTCTATAGTCATGCGTACTAATTTCGGTCCCAACAACATTGATTCTCCCACCTCGTCCCAACATTTGGAGAAGCGACACTTTCGTCCATACAATGCCTCAAATGGAGCCATGCTTATACTTTAACGATAGCATTTGTTGTTGTAGGAGAATTCCACCGATTGGCAAGATACTTATCCCAACTTCCTTTAAAATCTAGGACACAAAGTCTTAATAGATCTTCAAGGGTTTGAATAGTCTATCGATTGTCCGTCTGGTTTGAGGATGGTATGCCGAATCAATCGTAAATCCGTGCCCATAGATTTCGCAAAGCTAACCCAAAATCGTGAAGTGAATCTTGGGTCACGATCAAAACTATGGATCTTGGCATGCCATGCAATCTCATAATCTCATTCACGCATACGCGAAAGCAAGACGTTCAAAGGAATAAGTCTCACGATCGGTGAAGAAATGGGAAGACTTGGTTAATCTATCAACAATAACCCAAATCGCATCTATGCCTTGAGAAACTTTGGGAAGACACAGAACTTAAATCCATAGTAATGTGTTCCCACTTTCATTTCGGAATCTCAAGTGGTTGTAATGGACCCTTTGGCACTTGATGTCTCCGTCTTTACACGCGTTGACAAGTTAAACACCTCGAGATAAACTCCGCGATCTCTCTCTTCATATTGTTCCACCAAAATGTATATCGAATATCATGAAACATTTTGGTACTCCCAGGATGGATTGCAAACGGTGTGTTGTGTGCCTCCATCATGATTTTATGCTTCAAGTCAAAATCGTTAGGAACACAAAGTCTGGAGTTGAATCTAAGTATTCCTTCTTCATCGATTCTCGCTTCGAATAGCTCCTTCTTGCTTTCTTTCTTCTTCATACGTATACGCCTCCGTCCCAGTAGCTTGAAAGCGACTTTAACTTTATCGATTAAAGTCGGATTCTACTCAGTATATTCGCCATGATCGTGTGGGTCCCGGAGTCTTTAATTCTACCTCCATCCTTTGCAAGTCATATAGAATGGGCCTTCAGCATTAACAATATCGCACTCGATCAAGATATGATCTTCTACTTCGAAAATCAACTACTACGCTTGCTTTTCCAGGATGATATTGAATAGTGTGATCATAATCTTTCAATAGTTCAAGCCAACGTCGTTGCCGCATGTTGAGTTCTTTTTGGGTGAAGAAATATTTGAGGCTTTTATGGTCTGTATAGATCTCCACTTTCTCCCCATACAGGTAGTGTCTCCAGATTTTCAACGCGAAAATGACTGCTGCCAACTCTAGATCATGAGTAGGATAATTCCTCTCATATTCTTTGAGTTTTCGTGAGGCATAGGCTATGACTTTCCCATGTTGTATGAGAAAGCATCCTAACCCTTTGCTCGAAGCATCATCAGATATAACAAATCCATCCGTACCAGATGGTATTGCCAGAACAGGTGCCTAAATGAGTTTCCTCTTGAGCTCGTGGAAACTCTTCTCGCATTCTTCGCTCCATACGAATTTTGTATCTTTCCGAGTCAGCTGAGTTAACGGAGTAGCGATTCGAGAAAATTCTTCCACGAATCTCCGATAATAACCAGCTAAGCCCAGAAAGCTACGCACTTTGGTCACCGACTTTGGTTGCTCCCAACTATGTACTGCTTCAATCTTCGCCGGGTCAACAGATACTCCATGTTTTGACACCACGTGCCCAAGGAATGCTACTTCCTCAAGCAAGAACTCACATTTCTTAAGCTTGGCATAAAGCTTGTTTTCACGAAGCCTTTCAAGTATCAGCTTCAAATGGTGCTCATGATCTTCACGGCTTTTGGAATAGATGAGGATGTCATCAATAAAGACAACAACAAACTGATCCAAATATTCCTTGAATACACGGTTCATCATATCCATAAAAGTAGCAGGAGCATTAGTCAATCCAAAAGACATGACTAAGAATTCATAATTCCGCATAGGGATTTCGAAGGCGGTCTTTGGAATATCCTCGTTTTAATCTTTGGTGATGATATCCGAGCGAAGGTCGATCTTTGAAAAGAATTGCTTCTCAGAATCGGGTCGAACAGGTTATAAATGCGAAGTAGTGGATACCTATTCTTGATGGTGACATGATTTAATTCTCGGTAATCAATACAAAGTCTCATACTCCCGTCTTTCTTCTTTACGAATAAAACAGGAGCACCCCAAGGAGATGTACTAGGATGAATGAAACCTATGTCTAACAATTCCTGTAGTTGGACTTTTAACTCCTCGAAGTTCAATAGGAACCATTCGATATGGGGTTTTAGAAATGGGTTTGTACCCTACCAAGGTCAATAAAGAATTCAACATCACGTTCGGGGTAATCGGGAAGTTCTTCGTGAAATACATCGAAAATTCTCTAATAATGTAAATATTATTCAAATCGACTTGTCTTTGTTCAAATCCATAACATGGGTTAAGAAAGCTCGACATCCGTTTTTTCAATAAGCGAATAGCTTTATGGCTTGATATGATAGTGGTCGATTTTAGTGGTTTAGTTGTTTGAATTCAGTATATGGGTTGGTTAGGAATATGAAAACTAACAACCTTACGAAAATAATCAATTTTGGCATGATGAATGGTTAACCAATCAATTCCTAAAATCACATCAAAAGAAAGTATCTTTAAAGAGATAAGATCAACTGGTAATGTGATAGTGCTAACTTGGATTAAGCAATATTTATTAATAGTGGATGTAACGAAAGTTTCACCCAAAGGAGTCTCCACTGATAAATCAAAGTCTAATTTCTCCGGAGTCAAGTTTAAAAGTTGAGCACAAGTAGGAGAGATAAAAGAATGGGTAGAACCAGTATCTAGTAAGGTATAAACTTCGCAAGAGTTCAAGATTAGCTTACCCGTAATCACCTTGTTCGGGTTCCTCGGCGTTTTTGGCCATCGACGAAACGCATTTCTTCCAGAAACCGTGATTTTGACTTATCCAGGGATGACCCTTGAGTCACCATCCGGTTGAACTTGGTTTTCTTCTGTAACAATCCCGAGCTATGTGGTCTTCCTTTCCACGGTTGTAACATACCTTGGATTTTTGTGGGACAGTTTGGGCTAATATGTCCCTCTTTCCGCATTTGTAACATCTAAGCTGGCGGTCGTTCTCCTCCCCTAGAATTTGTTGTTGGTCTTTGGTGCTTCTGCCGATGTCTCTTCCGTCATTGTTGAATCTCCTCTTTCCGAAATTTCCACTTGACTCACCTCTCCTACTATCGTGGCCACGATGACCACACGAGTGGTTACCGCTTTTGTTAAGTATTTTTCCTCCTCGTTGGTTATCATCGCTCTCGATGAATCTCATCCACCCAGTATGACCACGGTTGTGGTCCCTCGGTTGCACATACTCATTATCTCGCTCTAATAATTGAGCCCTGCTTCTGAGATCTAAATAAAAAAAAATTTATGAGATATAAGATATTCTTAGAATCTCGGGCTTTAGACCTTTCGAAACATCGCCGTCATTCGTTCCTCATTTTCGACCAAATGAGGTGCTGAAACTCTGGATAACTCGCAAACTTCGCCTCGCATCTTTGAGACACCGTTATGTTATTTTATTCGGTCGATAAACTCTACCTCCTTCATACGACGAATACTTTCGGAAAGTACTTGTCATTGAATAGTTCTCAAACGCTTCCCAAGACATGTTGAGTGCAAAGAAGTTGGCTATGCTTCATGATCTCCCCAAGATAGTATGCCTCACCGCGGATCTGTTCCTCCGTGCATCCCAAGACATCGAATATCTTGGTAATTTTCTTGACCCACGTTTCTCTCAATAATCTAGAGAGAGAAAGAGAGAAAACTTGTTTCTGGTGTGATTTTCAATTCTAACTTAGCCCTCTATTTATAGGAAAATGTTAGCAGACTTGACCTGCAACCTGATGGCTTTACCTGCTACTATTCCCACCCACCACATTTGAAATAAATTCAGCACATTTCTTCACCAACCACAAGTAGGGCCCACTCAATTCTAGAATTTTTCACCAAAATGCTAAATTCGGATACTTCAACAATTTCTGAACTAGTCACCTCTTAAAATTCATAACAAATCATACGTTCATTTTTAACGGTTCAAAATTTGTGGACATATACTCAACTTATATATGTATAACATATCCAAAAATTACAACGATCCAACGGTCGGATTAAAAATTATAACTCACGCAATATATCTCAAAAACACTAGTTTAATTTTTTAATACCTTCATTCCGACAAAAATACTGATAAAATACCTCAACATTAACTCTTTCATTTTTAACCACAATAAATATATCCAACATTTATATCCACATAAAATAAATATTTCATTATCATATGAATCAATAATTAATTATTCACAAATAATATTACTGAGAATCACATTTATGACAACCGGTAGTTCCTGGAAAGAGGGCTTTCCAATAAGAATTTCTCCTTATTGAGTGCGCAATTAGGTGACCAAATCTCCTTCGATGTAACTTTCTAGACATTACCAATAATGCTATCTAATAATATTATTCAAATAATATGAATTATTGATCCGATAATGGGAAATATCATGCGTTGACAATTATTGAAACAACAATAATATAAAATATCAACGCAACAATTATTGAATCAATAAAATAAAATATTGAGCAAATAACTACGGTAACAAATATTGAATAAGGCCTTCTTACGTAAGGATCAATAATTCATCAATCTTTGTGCATCCACGCAGACATCGTATTTTAACCAAAGGGTATTCCAAAAAGTGTTAATTCAGTAACAACTACGCCAAGATTATTTATAAAAACTCAAACTTGTCGTTTTTCTTCATCCGATAATTATTACATTATGGGGCCCATAAATGATGCTACTGGCCGCATTACGAATATTCCCCGATAACAAGAATATTTCACGACCAAATGAATATTCTAAAACAACAATGATTATTTTATAACCATCAGATATTTTGTAAAATTTGCACATTTCACCCATAACCGAGAGAATTATATCAAATTAATACCTTATTATTTACAATAATAATTAGAGGAAATTAGATTTTATTTATAATAAGTTGGGGTCTTACATATTTCCTTATCATATAAATCAATAATTAATTATTTACAAATAATATTACATAATCACAATAATGACAACCAGGTAGGTTCCAGAGAAGAGGGGCTTTACGATAAGGATTTCTCCTATCGACGTGTATGATTAGGTGACCAAACCTCTCCGTGACAGAACTTTCTAGACATTGCCAATAATGCTATCTCATAATATTATTCAAATAATATGTATTATTGATCCGATAATGGAAAATACTGTGCAGGGACAATTATTGAAACAACAATAATATAAAATATCAACGCAACAATTATTGAACCAATAAAATAAAATATTAAACAGTAACTACTATAACAATTATTGAGTAGTGTCTTCTTACGTAAGGATCAATAATTCAACAATCTTTGCAATAATTGTGTCATCGCTTGTGCAACCACGCGTATCAACGTATTTTAACCATAGGGTATTTCAACAAATGTTAGCACTTCAGAATAAACTACGTAGATTATTTATAAAAATTCAAGATTGTCGTTTTCTTCATCCGAAAGTTATTCTGTTATAGGGCCCACAAATGGCTACGCCGTCGTACGAATATTTCTCGACAGAAAGAATATTCCACGACCAAATGAATATTCTCCGACAATAATAAGTATTTTATAGCCACTTGCTTATTTTGAAAATTTTATATATATCACCCTTAACTTTAAACCTTTATCAATTTAACCATTTACTAAATAGAAAAATTGAATACTTTTATTTCATAAAATTCGAGGTCTTACAAAGATGTTTAAAAGAATTAAGGTCTTACAAAAATTTCTTAAACTTATAAACAATTTATTTTAATTGTTTACACTTTACTAAATAATGCATTTAATCATCCTAAAATTCTAAACTCATAAGATTTTATCACCAATAACCAAAACCCTCATCAATCTGCATATACCTCATATAGGATTCTCAAGCCATAAAATCTTATTTTCCAATTTTCTTACTTCACATAACATATTTAATTCATTTACTCATAACAAGTCCATTTTCATGAAAAATACCAAATCAGTTCCAAAAATATTTATTTTCTGGGATTTAGTAGAATATAGTTCTATATTGAACATATATTTTTCTCATAATTTTTTTAATTCATTTACTATTTTTCATATATCCAAAACCGTCGAATATTTAGACATTTATCATAAATTTTATTTTTATCCAAAAATTCCGAAATTCACATAGTACACTGATATTATATAGATGTACTCCCAATAAAAATTTCATCAATTTTGGAGTTAACCACAAGGAGTTATAAGCGGTTACTTTTAAATTATCTTTTCCCGTAAAATTCATAACTCTTAATCTATACTTCCAAAAATCACCATTTTTCGACAATCAATAAAACTCATCAAAATATCATTTTAAATTTTTCTAGAATTTTTTGAAGGACGGAAGAAGTACGAACTGAAAAACATAATAACACTTAAAATCCCTTACCTCAAGAGAGCAGTACTTCGGATGAAAAACCAGAGGAAACTTCTACTAAATAGCAACTCTCAAAGTATCTAAATACTCTCAAAAATATGCTTGATAATAGAGAGAGAAAGAAAACTTTTTACGGTGTGATTTTCAATTCTAACTTAAGCTTCTATTTATAGAAAAATCTTTAGAAGCATAAAAGAGACTAAAATAATATAATAATATTATTTCTTTTCTTCCTTCTACACCACTTCACCAACCAAGCCACCAATGACCATTAAGGAAGAAAATTTCAAGCCCACATGCTTATAACATAAGTGGGTCCCACCCATAATTTAATAAAAAATCCTTTTATTTTTCAAAACTTCAACAATTCATAGAAAATAGTCCGGTTATCAGAAAAATACGAATTTTATATCCATTCTGACTGAAATCGAATTCTCTACAACTTTATAGCTTTGAGTTTTTCTAAATTCCAAACATAAAATATCCGAAATCCATAAACGGATAATTTTTAATACCTCCACAATGCAAAAAAAATCTCGATAAAACACCTCGTAATTAATTCTTTCATTTTATCAACATAAAAATAAATATATCCATCAATTATATCCACATAAAATAAATATTTCCTTATCATATAAATCAATAATTAATTATTCACAAATAATATTACGAGAATCACAATAATGACAAACGAGACGGTTCTGTGTAAAGTAAGAGAGGCTTTCCAATAAGGATTTTTTTCATCTTGTGGCGCAATTAGGTGACCAAACCTCTCCTTGATGTAACTTTCTAGACATTGCCAATAATGTTATCTAATAATATTATTCAAATAATATGAATTATTGATCCGATAATGGGGATATCAATGCGATGATAATTATTGAAACAACAATAATATAAAATATCAACGCAAACAATTATTGAATCAATAAAATAAAATATTGAACAATAATTATCGTAACAATTATTGAGTAGTGCTTTTTCACGTAAGAATCAATAATTCAAAAATATTGTGCAAAATCGTGTCTAGCATCTTCAGAACAACGCCAGACATTTTTACTTTTTACTTTACCCACCGGGTATTCCAACAGTGTTAACGGTAATATCTACGTCGTTATTTATAAAAACTCAATATTTATCGTTTTCTTCATCCGACATTTATTCGTTATGGGGCCCACAAATGGATGCGCCATCGTACGAATATTCCCCGACAGAAAGAATATTCCACGACCAAACGAATATTCCCCGACAATTGAATATTTTATAACCACTTGAGTATTTTGAAAAAAAATTTCATATCTTACCCTTAACTTTAACCTTTTATCAATTTAACCATTTACTGAATAGTAATTATAAGAAAAATTGAATACTTTTATTTCATAAAATTCGGGGTCTTACAACTTGTGAAACCCCATATTTTATGAATAAAGAATTAATTTTCTCGAAATAAATTTTTTTATATTATGGTGTGAATTTGAGATAATGTTATAGTTGTGGGTAATATTTAAAAATTTTGTAAAGTATGCAAGTTGTCATATTATATTTGATTGATCGGGGAATATTCGTTTTAAACGAAAAATATTAAATGACGGCGGCACAATCATTGGTGGACCCTATTAAACGGAATTATTATCGGATCGAGAAAACGACAAAAATATTTTATTGAAAATAACAAATGGAAGTTTTCTCATTGATCTCGTTGAACTACTCGGATAGTAAAGAAATCTGAGAATCTGGCGTTATTTGTCAGAAGTAATATACCAGATTGATTATTGATATTTATGTGAGAAAGTCACCGGTTTTGTTCAATTATTTATCTGATAGTTCTTTGCGTAGTTTCTCACATTATTTGATTCAATTATTGTTGATTTAGAAGTTTTGTTTTATTCGTATTATTAACTTAATAAAATAGAAACATCTTTTTATATAAATAGAATACTTTATTAAAGTTATTCTATAAATAGAATATATTATATTTTATTATGCATAGTGTTTGATATAGTCTTGAGAATAGTGTTTCAGATAGTAAAAATCTTTTTATATAAATAGAATATATTATATTTTATTTAAAAAAAATTTCTTTAAATATAATCGTCGATTAAAGTAAATCAATCTGGATCGTTCATGGATTAATTCTTATGCATTCCATTTTTCTATAAATGAAGCTCATTCCTTCATTATTTTTCTTACTTAATTCTTTGAACTCTGCAGAGAGAAACTATAGAGAGATAGAAGAATAGTTTTCTCGTTACTTCACTACTCTTATATCAAGTATTATTTTACGGTAGGGATATTATTCTTTTTGTATTCAAGAAGAGAACTTTCGTTATTCCATTTCTTTATTGTTTCATTGGAATAAACTCAGATACGCTGAGCTACCCTATACTTGGTGACATTCTTCATTATTATTCGTCTTTATTATTCGCCGGAATATCCTCGCATGTCTATATCACTTGGGACCGGGTTCCATCATTTATTATTCAGCATTTATTATTCTCATTGGAACATCCCCGCTGTAATTGTGAATTTCACGACCTAGTTCCGTTATTATTATTCTATTGGAATAATCGCGCTCATGCTAAGTACCGCATGCATGGTGATATCTTTTGTTATTCCATTCGGTATTATACTCAGTTGATTAAAATTTTGACTTCTATACTCCATGAAATTAGTGGAATATCCTTAATATTTGCGCTTCATCTAGTAATTTTCATGGAAATATTCTTCTGAGCATTCTTGAATTTTATTCTACAAAAAAGTATCATGTTGACAATTTGGATGTTATTGGTTCCTGGACAAATTAATTCTTGAACTTGTTTAATTGAATTCTTATATCATTGTCATCATCCTCATGTTTATGTTATGTTGAAAGTCATCCGTGGCATGTAGTGCATAGATGGGCTTAGTATGATTATGACTAGGATTATTCGGTATAATCATGGATAGTAATGTTATAAATGATGTGAAAATTAAAAGTTCTCATTGGTCTGTAGTGCGTTGATGGGATGGACGTTTTGGTATGATTATGGCTATGGATTCTCTTGACCAAGGAACAAAGATGAATTGTTTTATGGCATGATCGGGATAGTTGATGAAAACACGATTATCTTTGGCCCATAGTGCATGGATAATTCGTGGTCGTGATACTTAAAGAATATCCTTGGCTTCAGTGCGAGGATGATTTAATGATGTGGATTATTTATTGAAATTTGAGTCTCAAATGATAAAAGTGATGAAAAACTTTTTAATCATAAAAGATAGTAGATTTTATTTTCTACTTGACTCTTTTAATGGATTGCTTGTTCACCGCAGATTAAACTTGATGTCTATTATATTTTATCGGTTTAACATTGTTGGAGACTAATGATAATTTATTCTTCATTATCTTAGTCATAATATTTCTTCTTTGGGCTAGTTGAGCTCACCGCTTTCTTTCTTTCACCGTTTCTCTTGAGGAAATGAGAATATATTTGGGACCCAGTCGAGAAAGCGGAGTGATGGTCCAGAGGATAACATTAGTAGTCCTCACTATTTTGTGAAATAGTGTGATAATAATTGTAATGAGGACTCCTTTTGAGTTTGTATAATCTACAGTAGATAATATTTGTATTCAAACTCACGGTTTATGTTTTTTGTCGTATTGTATCTGACGAGTTGTATAATAAGTTGTATTTGAATTCTGTACCATGTATCTGGCGACCCAAGATGGGTGATGTATACCTAATTTTGGGGGCGTCACACAACTGCTCTGTTGTTTTTGTCTACCTCTCTCTAGTATCTGATTTCAAGTTTTTTTTCTGCATTTGAAGCAATATTTTGTAATGGATTTGGTTTCGTTTTAGAAATCAGTAATATATTTCTTAATTTCGATTTTTATCCGAACAATCGAATAATAAATTTGGTAATTCGGTTATTGAGTAATTCGGTTATTTGTTCGGATATCAAAATTGTACAAATTTTAATTTTCGGGTATAACCGAATAGCCTATTCGGTTCGCTTATAATCGAATTATCAGCCTTACGCATATCAGAGTAATCGGACTTAAAAGGCAACTAAATTAGGATTTTTTTCCTAATTTAAAATTTATAGTTTATTTGAATTAGGGTTAAACCTAATTCAATTTATTTGATGTATTTGTTATATTTTCAACTTCAGAGGTAACAAATTAGGGCTTTTTTGTTTGATAGTTTATTTGAATTTGTTGTGGCTTGTAGGTTGGGATCTTTGGGTGAATACAACTATTGGTGTTATTGTTAATATTGGATGAACATGTAATTTTAGTGTTCAAATAAAATGATGCAACTGTGTCGAGAATTGGATTTGTGTCAAATTATTTTTATCTGCAGTTTTGCCCGTTTTTTTATGTTAGTTTAAATGAGAGTTGTGTTCTCTAAAAAGATAAAGATAGGACACTTGAATAAAAAATCAGAATTGTATACTTTTTTTTTTCTACAGTCATATAGGAAAAAGTTTGATCAATGCTATTTTTTCAAGATTAATACTTGAAATTTATAATTTTTCAAATTTGACTGTTAATATTAGAACTAGGTGGTTAAACGATAAATTAATCATATTTCTTAAATGCATAAGCAGCACAAGCAGCATAACAATAAGCCCCAAAAGAAGCACCAGTAAATCAATATAGTACCGATTTAGTACTACTATCATTTTTACCCTTTTTAGAACAAATAAAATAATTAACATAAACAAACCCCACAAAATGGAATTAAAAAAAGATACCTCGAGGTTTATTTGAAACTTATAAAAAGATATCAAAACTGCTTTATACTTTGAAATTAATTCATGATTTTGTTTGAATATAGAAAACAAATTTGGTTTGAGTTTTTGAGCATTTGAGAAATCATTCAAATTGAATCATGACAAGTAATCGAAATAAATTTCTAAATTGTATCTAAATATTTTTTATTTTGAAATTTCCTTTTTTAGCTTGTATTATGAATACTTATTGTAAGTTAATATTACAATTAGTTTAAGTTTTCTTTATTTAATTAACTTAAAAAAAATTAATTATAATTCGCCTCTAATGAAAAAAAATTATTGATCCGTCCCCTGTTATTACATTATGGCTAACGAGTTTAGGGGTTGTTTGATAAAAATTGAATGAAATAGTTTTGAATCTGAATGAAACTGAATACTGAATGGAAAAAATTGTTTGATAATTGACATGTTTGAAACATCTGAATAACATATTTTTATTATTTTACCCCTATGAAAAAAATTCAAATTTGTTATAAATTTATTTAATATTACTTAATATAGTAGGTAATATTGTAAAAAAAATTACTTCATTCAGCAATTTATTCAGCCAAAAAATAACACTAAATCATTCCACCCAAATCATTTAAATGACTGATCAATTTCATTATTCATACAATTTTTTTTTTAAAACAAACACAATAAATAACTAATCGACAAACCGACCTTTAGTAAGTAGATTATGCATGTTTGGATTGACGGTAGTCAACTTTCTCATTTAGATGGCTCAGCTGTAAAGAGTAAAAGGTGGTCGTTTTCTCTATTCCGATCATTTTGATGTTGATGGAATTAAAGAATGATTGCTAGTTTTTTAACACAAACATTAATCCATGCAACAAATCCAAATTTATTTATTTTTTTATTTTATTTTTTTTGCAGATTCAAGAATCGAGATGTAGTAAAACGCGTAAGAGTCTGTAGTCCATCAAACTTTAATTAGTTTATTTGGACCATGTGACTGTCACCTCACCTTACCTTCTTCCATTTGCGCATTAAAGTCCGCACAAAGCTCCATTTTTCTTTCACACACACCCCAGCAAAGTAGTACTCCTACTATCAACCAACCATTACAATAAAAATCTCGCCTCTTTATTGTACCCCTCTTGTATAAATCTAGATCGATCCCAATTGGGGCTCTGAATCTAAGAAAAATTTGAGCACTTTCATTAGATCTTGAAAGCAAAGACAGACATACATACAGTTTTTCAGTACCATATCATATATTTTATGGCGGCTCCACTCCATGATTTCCGTTTCAAGAAGGTACTCATCTTGCTTTATTTTCCACTCCTTTTATTTGTTTCAAGTCATTTAGTTGTGGACTCTTCTGCCGACAGTTTTGAAACCCAAACTCTTGAGCTGATATTGAGCAGAAATAGTAGAAAATTACTCGAGTTACAAAAAGTAGGAGCTCATCCAATTAAGAGGAAAACCAATTCTACCATTTCCGCCGTTAAAAACCAAACCAAACTACTTAAACCCACCAGTGGATCATCCAAAAACCAAACCAAACTCACCAAAACCACCATTGACAGTTCGACCAAGAACCAAACCGAGTTTCTCAAGCTCACATCCAATATTTCATTACCCAAAAACAAAACCAAACTCGTCAAACCCACCACAGATTCCAACTTACCCACTATCAAAACCCAGCTCAAGAAGCTCAATTCCACCTCAAAACCATCAAATTCAACCAAACCCACTTCACTTTCCGCAAAGAAATCCTTAGATCTAACCAAACCAACGATCAAAACAACCAAAGCCATTATTATTACCACAGACCTCAAACCCAAGACCCCAAAACCAAAACAACCCAGTTGGGTAGACGAGGATGATTTAGTTTCAGAATTTAGAGATCTACCCTCAAAATTTCAAGAAACATTATTGCCAGATTTAGAGAGAATTTCCTCAAATTCCAAAGTGTTTCTTACCAAGGCCAATAAAGAGATCACAAATGGATTCAAACCATTGGTGGGTACCAAATATGCACCTGCCATTGCTTCAATTGTATCTTGTGCATTCATATTAATCCCTCTTATTTTAGTCTCTTTCATTTTCAATAGAATCAAAGCTTATTTCTCTCTGCAAAAGATTCTGATCTTCATCCAAATTTACCTCTCCATTTATTTCTCTATACTCTCCCTGTCTGCCCTGGTGACCGGCTTAGAGCCTCTTAGGTTTTTCTACACTACTTCGCAGTCCACCTACGTCTGTATACAGGTGCTGCAAACACTTGGCTATGTATTGTACCTTTTGCTGCTGTTGATGTACTTGATTCTTGTGTTTTCAACCGAGACTGGGCTGGTCTCCAAGTTACTGGCCTTGGGCCAGACTATTGTGGGCTTCGCTGTTGGGTTACATTACTACGTGACGGTGTTTCACAGGGCGGTGTTGCGTCAACCGCCCAAGAGTAGCTGGAAGGTTCACTCAATTTATGCCACGTGTTTCCTTGTGATTTGTCTGTTAGATAGTGCTGAGAGAAGGAAGAAAGCTTACTTAGAAGAAGGTGGTGCCGAAGGCAAAAAGAGTTAATATGGATTTTATTATTATTTATTTATTTATTGTTGTTTCTTCTTCTTCTTTTTTTTTTATCTTTTCTCCGAGCCTTTTTTGGGTTATTTCCGTAAAAGCAACGGAAAAAATTCGCTCTTTTAGATTTCTCATAATCTGTAAAAGTTGTCATGATTATAAATTACAATATCACCTTCAACTTTGTCTGAGAAATGAGAATAATGAAATCTTTTTTTTGTTACTGTTCCCTTGTAGACGTACAAATAATACTCTTTTCGTTTCAAAAATATACACCATTCTAAAATTAAAATTAAGGACATATATTTATTTTCTAGATTATAATCTTAATTTGAATGAAATATTATCTTAGTATCACTACTATATTTTTATCAATTATTAATATTATATTAAAAAATATTTTTTTTAAATAAAATTTGTCGTTTTATATATCCATCCATCCGTGACAACAGGTTGCCACGGGTACTATTTCAGCAATCATAATTTACACCGTTGATCGCGACATTGAATGACACAAATTAAAATAAAATTTTTAGATTGTAGCGGCAATAATATGACTAGTAGCGGCACGAGAAATTAGTCATTTGTCCATGTATTAATATAAAATCTAAAGTAGCGCAGTGGTAGCTTAGGTGCCTAATAAGTAATATCCCATACTTTCTAGGTTTAAAACATTGCTGTTACAAATTTTTTTAAAATATATACATATTCTTTTTAATTTACCAATATATATATATACATATTCTTTTTAAAATTTCTTGTAAAATTAAATAAAATATTAAACAAATCTCAACTATGAATATTTATACAAAGTAAAAAATTATATATAAAAAAGGGCAAATAATATATATTACAAATTTATACATTAACTTTTTTGTTCATAGTTACATGAATAATTTTTGTGATAAATTTTTAAAAATATGTATAATATGATGAGTCATTTTATAATTTTATTTGATCTTATGTATTAATTAATGTATTTCATAATTTTAATTTTGGACTCTTAATTAGGATTCTCATTAAAGTAATGTGACAAGTGTGATAACATAGTGATGAGCTCTTTATTTTTGCAATGCAAAGTTAGGCTTGAGCTATAAAAAATTTTTTGCTTTAAAATTATAAATTTAATTTAATTTTTAAAGTAAAATGACGACATATTAAATTTTAAATTAATGTAAATTTATTTAATTTTAGTTAATATAATTATTATAATTGTATAGTATATAACAAAAACTATTAATTCCAAAATTTGTTTCATTCTAAACTTTTTATAAGTCATACTAATTTTGAAGCTTAATATTTTCTCCAATTTAAAATTAGATATACAATTTGACTTTTGAGATCAAACACGACATATTAAACTTTAAATTAATATAAATTTATTAATTTTAGTTGATACAATTATTATAATTATATAGTATATAATAAAAACTATTAATTACAAAAAAATTATTTTAAAAATTAAATTATATATCTAATTTTAAAAATAAAATAATAAAATCAAATTCAAATATTCAAGTTATAGGACAAAATATTCTCTAAAATCAAATCGTATACACCAAAGTTATATAAATATAAATAAAAATAAAAATGTTAGTAAATCACTTGCAGATAAATATTGGGGTTGTGGGTTCCCTACCAGTGTGGTTAGGCTTAAACGTCAGCAAACAGATAAATATTGGAGTACTACCGACGGCCTTTTAATATGTTATGTCGGTGGACGGTGGTCATGCACAAAGGAATTTTAATATGAAAAACGCGAGAGAGAGAGAGAGAGGATAAGAAAAAATAAATAAATAATTGGGGGTATGAATTTTAAAAAAAAATAATTTCAAAAGAAAATTCACTCTACTTTCTTTACCTAAAATAAAATTTAATTTCACAATTTAAAATAATTGAAAGAGAGTGAGATTATGTATTAAGAAACTTAATTTTTTTTTGTCAAACTACTTTCTTTTCTCCTTAAATAAAATAATTATTAGTGTTTTATACTTGATTTATAATTTTATATTGATATTTATACACATTAAAACTAAATAATTTTGTATTTTTAAAATTTTGTGAAACGACTTCAAAAAAGTCAAAAAATATGCATATTCACAAATAATATTGCTTCCATAATCATCGAATATTAACATATATATTGGTGAAAATAATATTAGGATTGAATATATATATATATATATATATATATATATATATATATATTGGTTTAATTGTTTACTCATTATCAATTATTGCACCTTGTCACATTTTTCAACAAATTTATAAATTAATGGGGAAAAAGAGGAGAATTAATGAAAAGAAATTTTTTTTTATTATCATAACTAATAAGGTCCGTTGAACTAATTAAACAAAATGAAAATACTTTTACCCGGCCTCTACCACTAGAAATTACCACCATATATTACTACCAACTAAAAGTAGTAGAGTAGTAGTAGTATATATTTACTTATTTCTAGAATATATATATATCTGATGGGATGAAGTCAAGATACCCCTTATTTTATTTATTCGTATCACCCCTTTTAGAAGCGATTTGATCATCTGTCCGTCGTCTATACTTTTTAATGACGGACAACATATAAGCGTCATTAAAAGTATAGTATTTGACGGTTGTATTAAACCAAACCATCTTTAAAAGGGGTGATGAAAGACGAAAAAAGAAAGCCAGATGACTTCATCCTCGCTCTATATATATATATGTATAAAATATTGTTAATGGAAATTAAGATTGACAACCAGACCAAGCCCCGATGACCACACCATTGTAATTAGTGGTAAACTGATAATTACAATTGGCACAATCATAACTTATGGAGGTGCTGCCATCATCATTAGAAGTATTTTCTTCAACATTACTGCAACTTGAATCCGTCTTTGGTGACCAGCATTCTATCCCTCTAGCATAATTTGGTCTCAGATTATCTGGAAGATGTAGTACTGGGTCATTTTGGTCTAGTCCACCAAAATTTTGACAATTTTGATGATTCCCTCCTGATCCTCTGCTCGGCTTTGGCTCTGGCTTCGGATTGGGATTGGGATTGGGGTTGGGATTCGGATTTGGGTGGAATTGGAAAATTCGGAGGAAATGGAAAGTTGGGAGGAATTGGAAAATCCGGTGGAAAAAACCATCCGCCGCCGCCGTTCTCCTGTAAATTATTCCGGGGTTTGATGGCGGCAGCCTCCATTTCTTTTTCCGGCCATGCTCCTCCGATACTAAAACACAAGAAGATCATTATGCAATTGCAAAGGCTAAACTTCATGATGCTGTCCGTCTCTCTGTCTGTCTATAGTTTGGGAAAAAAGCAACACCACAAAACTGAATATTAATTAGAAGGATGGACACTAATTAAAAGTCCCACTGCATGCATGATGCATGTGGGCTATTTATAGTGTTTAATTGAGTGGTCAAATTAAAGTTTACGGGTGAGTGACTGCCAAATCTTTCATATACATCCATTTATGATCTTGTGATAAGTTTAAAGGAAGATTCTGTTATTCAAATAAAAATTACTCCACTTAATTGTGATATATATCATATTTGATTACTACTACTACCGTTTAACGAAAAATAAGATAAGATGGATGCACATTAATTATGATCTAACTACCCAAATATCCAAATTCATCTTCCATTTGTTTCGATCATGTGTAAATATATATTTTAAATATAAATTATTATTTGTTGCAGTACTAACACGTTCAAAAATAAAAAGTAAAAAAACAACCAAATTATTTTTAGAACTCATCTATTCTATACGGACATGATAATTGGACATGAGTATTTTACGATTATCATGTCCGCATAGAATTTTTCTTATTCTTAATAATAAATAAGTAATATCACTGAAATAAATATTTGATGGGAATTGTACAAAAAAGTATTACTCTTAATTTATGTACCTGATATTCCACCAAATTTTATTCTAAGAATATCATTTCTCCTTTTTTTGAAGGAGGGAGGGGTACGTATAATATATCTCCGGATAAAGTAGGGCTCGTCCAAATCTTGAATTAGTTCGGATCATATAGATGAAAATCATCTTCTATATCTTCTCATTTGTGATATAGGATAATATTGCTTTTTCATAAGCATCGCATTAACATAGTAGTGGAATGAAACATTAAAATAACCTTAATTAATTATTAATCAATATCATATTCTTTAACAAATTAAACGGAGAAAAAGAAAAAGATAATGCAAAGAGAGAAAATTTTATTCATCGTATAGATAATCGGTCCAGGAAATGCATATAAATACCATTTTGTACTAAATAAAATGAAAATAGTATGCATTTCATAATAGAGTTCTCATCCTTTGACAATTGAAATTGTAAGAGCATTAATAATAAGCATCATAATAAGCAATATGAGCCACAAGGCTAAATAATAAAATCTATCAAGGGAGGAAGCATATCGGGATTATGGTATACACAACATAAACCAGACTGCAGTGAAGCAGTAGCAGAACTCATAAATATATTACATAATAAGTATCATCCAGAACTCAAACCATAAAGTTTCAAACCGGTAGAAAAAGTACACAAGACAGTCGAAAACAGGCAAAAAGAACTCGGATTCATAATATAGAAACGGCACTCATAGAACAAATGCTTAACTCAATAATCCCCATGCCCGATCAAGGCGAGAAGTATCTTCTCGTAGTCTCCAGAAGTGTCTCCAGAAATTGCGCGTTCAAGAGGGACACTATTCCTTCGTTGGTATTCCTCTTTGATACGCTGCATGTCATACTCAGCGCGGGTTGTGACAACACGAGTGAGAGCCCACTCATCTGTTCCCAACTTGTTGATTGCCAATCGAAGTGTCTTTGCGAAATATTTCTCAGGATAAGTCAAGCACTTTATAGTGGCCCTCAGAAAAGCGAGGTACTCATCCTTTGGATCAGTTTTCAGATCCTGCAAAAGTTCATCTAAAAATGTTTTACACAAACTATCATGGATCTAAAACTAAGACTTTATAATGTAATTTTCAAATGTTCATAGGGAGGTTTTGAGAGACCTCTTTTAATTTCTTCAAATTAGAAGTGCTTTGAGATTATTTACTATTAAGATTAAAATTGGAAATATAACTTTCTAAAACTTCATTGTAAGACATTTAATGTCAGACATGCATAATAGGTGATCAGGGATCCCAAGTGAGCATCAATAATGGAATTTAGTATTACCTTGTTGATAGCATTTCCAAATTGATTATTGTAGTGGTTGAGTGTTGCATTAAGCTGTGATTTGCTCCTTGTAGTCAAAATCCTGATGATCTCATCATCATTGTAGGCCTTCTCGGATATCTTCTCATGAAGTTTCTTAGCCTCTGATTTTGCCAAAGTCATATTCACCTCATCACCCTCATACCGGAATGCAGTAGCAAGAGGAACCAAAAGCTTCATGGAAAGAGAACTACTTTAATAACCATCGAACACATGGCTCGCCATTATAACAAAAGAACAATATTTCATAAAGGCCAACAAAAAATGCCACAAATTTAATACAAATAAATAGTAATCATTGTTGAAACTTTTTCCTGCAGGACGTTGTCAAAATTCTAAAAAAATAATAATACCGCCTGAATCAAATGGAAGTTCACTCTCTCCTTGAGACAGTATCCGTCCCCTATATAAACTGCACAGGGTTACAACGAATTCATCTCCCAAGACAAGACAGGCCAAGAAATTAAATGTATTAAATACTTGTGCAAAATAGTATTTATTCAAAATTATAATTTGAGAAGAAGAAAATAATAACACCAAAATTCTTAAGAATTATGGATTTATTAATTGTTATCTCATTTTCTAATCCATTTATAGAATTCCAAACACCCCTTTGAAAATGCACTTTTTCAATTTGAAAATTTATTAACCAAACACACCCTTTCTAAAAATCATACCAGTTCAAGCTAGTGACTCAAATCAAACCATTGCACCAGTTCAATGTTACACCCGTTCAAACTAGCAATCACACGGACTCAAACTAGTGACACAAGTTGAATCATTGCACCGGTTCAACGTTATACATGTTCAAACCAGTAATCACATATTTACTATTGAACCAATACATCTGTTAGTTATTAAAATAATATATAATATATTTATTATACAACAACAGATTTTAAAAATATCCAACAATCATTCCTTTAGCACTTCTCTTGATATCAAATCAAAGTAAGTTGTCTGAGAATACTTCCATCCATCAACTTTTGTGAAGGCATACCAAGTCATCTACAAAAAAGCCATCTACTCCTATATATTTATGTTCGAGTTCAATCAGTTGTAAAGGTTAACTGACTAATTTTATTGTAATATTTTATTACAATGTTGTCTTGTTTAAACTACAAATGATTTGTTTCATGGAATGTGATCTGAACAGATCTTAAGTCCTAATAGCTACAGATACTAAAATTGTAAGCACCGCGAAGGTTATAGTTGTACCTTACGGAAGTCCCCAGTTGTGTGATGCGCAATATCTTCTTCCAGAGACTTCTTGTAACGAGCATGATACGCTTGCCTTACCAAAAAGAGATCGTGTGAAGATCTGGTAGTAGCAATTTCCAAGAGAACCAACTTGTTTGCGGTTAACAACTTTGTGGCTTCGTTAGCCAAGTACGCATCTCGCTCCGCTGGTTCCAGTGTCCATAATAAGACTGCACGCTGTTTTATTATATTATAGGAAACAAAAGATTAGTCTTCCTAAGTTACCATCAAAACAACCAATCAATATTCAATAGTATCTAGAAAAGTAAAAGATCAAGCCTTCTTAGGCAATGTAAGATCTGCTATGATACATAACCTTCTCATTTGAAAAAAAACTAAAGGGAGGTG
Organism: Panax ginseng; assembly: GCA_020205605.1. Lineage (NCBI taxonomy): Eukaryota > Viridiplantae > Streptophyta > Magnoliopsida > Apiales > Araliaceae > Panax > Panax ginseng. The sequence continues at coordinate 26,055,008 of CM035148.1, read as the reverse complement.
TAAAACTTACCTCAAAGTCACTTGAAAGTTCTTTGTCCAGAGCTGACAGTAGATCTTCTCCAAATGTTGCAGCATAAGTTTCTCGAATAGATTTGCGCTGTGATGCATTCCTGTGTGCCAAAATCTGAATAATCAATGCCTCGTTTGTTCCCCATCCTGCAATGGTTTATATACGCATTTCATTCTCAAATCTCGATCCACAAATACATGCACAAAACTAAAAAAATAGCATAACAATCAAATTTACTTTACACAATATTCTTGTATTAAATCTGAATTTACAAGCATGATATTCATTTCAATAACATAAAGATGCTTAATTAATAAAGAAAGACATTTTGCCATGTAGGAATCAAATTACCCATCGAACTAAGAAAATGGCAGTAAAATGAAATCCCACGCATTAAAACATACATAGTAATGGTGTGACAGGAGTGATGCATTTGGTATGCATAGCAATGTTTAGTATCTGAGGGTAGTTACAATTTTCAACTATTAAGTTCTTTTTCTATTTCATCGTTTGAATACATATTTTCACATAATGCCAAGTTTCAACTGACAAAAAATGTTGGATCAGGAACAACAGCTAGAATATTCAATGGCACAAACTAGTTTAACATGGAGTGCGATATTCAGTAAAATAAATGACAGGTAATCAAGAAATTTTAAAATATTCACACAGAATAACATTTTAAATTACATAAAAGTTGTAAATAATTGAAACATTTGGTAAGTTTCATATCTATTGCCATGATCATCACAGATTTCCAATCATTTCGTATCAGGATGAGAACTATTTCCACTTAATCTAAAAACTCCCCTTTCAATAACAAATTTAAGTCAACATTTGATAATATGTTTTTGTTATCTAACTCTTGTTATACCAAAAATCAATTCAAAGCAAATTTGGATCTTAAAAATTAAAGTAAATAGGAAAGAAAAAATCAAAGATATTTAAAATTCAAATATTGGAACCTTCTTAGTTATTATCATGTATTGATCTAAAGCTGAAACTAACAATTAACAAGATCAAATGAGCTATGAACTCTGCATAAAGCATCCTAAAAGTCAAACAAACTTTAAACATGGTTGATTTCCATATTGGCAAAATGAAAATAGTAATGTGTGTGTATATATATAATATACTCCCTGCATTCCGAAATATAAGATCTTTTTACAATCAATTTAAGATACTTTCACATTCAAAAGAGTTAATTTGATTTTTAACTTTTGAAAACTAAATCTTGTAATTTGTAGCACTTGTTAGATAGTTTGCAGTTTTCATAATTTTATTGCCTAAAATTAAATGAATGAATCAATTCTGAATTTAAAAATACCTGGAACTGACTTCAAAAAGTCAAACTATTCTATATTTTGAAACAGATTGAGTATATAAAAGACAGATCAATATCAAATGATCATCTTAACGGTTCCAGCAGATTGAAACAAACTACATAATTTAACAGATCAAAAGGCAAATGACAACTGATCCAAGTCGATGAAGGTGATAAAATTGAACAGTACTGAAAGAACTAACAAAATGAAATTAAGAGTGACAAATTGAGTATAAATAGTTTCAAAATTCAGCAAATTAAATTTTTTAAAAAAAACCTGCAAAAGCTTTTCTGAGTTGTTCAGAATCCTCAGCTGGAGAAGGAACCGATGCAGGAACTTTGAGAGTAGCCATTGTTTTTTACTCTTTTCCTCTCTCCTCTTACCTCTATAATTCAATGTGCGTAATGTGGAGTATTTGTTTGTGTTTGGGATCGAAAACGGGATCCAAAGTGAGGCTCTATTTAAAGCAGCAGGTGTAAGCGCAAATGTCGCATTGGGATACACGTTTTGATTACTATACAGCTAATTAGTGGGCCAGGGATGATATATATAAGAAATAATTCTTATTACGAATCAAAAATAGATACACATTATCTCTACTATTTAATATAGAAATTAACCGTTACGTCCGCTATTAGCACAATTACACATTCGTATTCTATTGTGAAACAGCCTAATTCTGCAATAAATATTTTTAGAGGAAAATAGATCAACTTCAGTTAATTAGCTGAACTTTTTTATATTTTTTAGTGTTTGAAATTTAAAAACTTTTTAAATTTAAATCTCATCCACATCAAGTGAGACACCGGATAGGATCAAATTTGTTAGCTTCGGTTCGGACAGGAAGAAGCATAAAAGGCTTAAAATTTAAATTATGGTGTGTTGAAACAGACCCAGTTGGAACCGATTTCAAAATAAATGTTTTAAATAAATATAATTAGTGTGAGTATTTTGTTAGGTGAATTTGTTTGATTACTGCAAGGAAAATGTTAGAATACCTATCAATCACAAAATTTCATAATTATTATAATTCAATTTAAATTTATTTTAGCTCATATGACGATCACTCAAAATAAATGTTATTATTATTATTATTATTATTTTTTCGAATGTAAGAAGTGGGTTACCTGTATTCATTATTATATAAGTCTCAATGGATTAGGTGTTCATTTTCTTGTGATTTTTTAATTATAATAATGGTGGTGGGGTGGGGTGGGGTGGGGTGGGGTGGGGGTGGGTCTTGGGGACTATATATATACGGATGGGTTACAAGATGAAGTTATTTTGTTGGTAAGTTAATTGATTGGTAGAAAAGAATCTTGACACACATACATACTCGCCGCGTGTGTAATATTCTATATTGGTCAATTGACCAACTTACCCAAAAATAAACTTCATACTAACCACTTCCCTATACTCTTAAGGAAATTTACATGCAATCGTTGAATTAGTGTCAATATAAAAATGAGTATAGATCAAGCTATGGGTCTGAAGTTGGTTTTTTGGTAAGTTGGTCAATTAACCAATAGAATGTTAACACACATAGAGTCTCGTTTGTGTGTCAGCATTCAATTGATCAATTGACCAACTTATCCAAAATGAACTTCATGCTAACCACTAACATATGTAAATGTTAATTAAAATAGATAGAAGGTTGAATTTTTTAAATAATTTATGAACTCTTATTATTCAACGATGACACCAAACAAATTCATAAATATTGAATAGTTGTGAAAATGAAATTCATGATTTGTTTTAATGTTTTGATTTGGAAGGAGAGAAGCTGTTTTAAAAAAAATCTATCAAAACGAACTAATTTTGACATAATGTGAACAAATAAAACATACTATATAAATTGAGCCCATTAAGCCCACCAGCTATCAGGTTGCATTACTTGGGCAAAATTATTATTTTTTCCAATGTTCTTGAACAGTTACGACTATATGATAATTCATACTCCATCCCTTCCATAAATTTCTTTTTATTATAAAATATTTAAATAATAAGAATGTGATTTTATTATATATTTATCGTTGAAATTAATAAGTTGTTAGTTTAGTAATTGAGGCATGATAATAAATTTAGGATGATAAATTTGAGGATTTTGTGTATTTTTAATATTAGCAGCATTAAAAATAACTCTTTTCTGTGTAATAAAAAAATTATCAAATAAACTAACTAAAAAAGTATAATTTTGTTGAAATATAAACTCGAACTTTAGACCTATAACCTTCTAAACCTGCAATATTCAGTTGTAAAAAAAAAATAAAAAAAATTACCAAGCTATATAGGCGACTCTGCTGGGGATCGAACCCAGAATCTCTGGTTTCGTAGACAAGCGCCTTATCCATTGGGCCACAGAGTCTTGTGCTTAGAATAATACTAGCATTTTTTGGTAATTTTGTTAGACTCTTGAAGAGGTGCCCAGTTTCTGACTAGTCAATATTTTGACTAATTCATTGACCCATAAAAACAATACTCCACTTACTAATAAAAAATATATAAATTATGAAAGTGTAGATAATTCACATAGAAAAATAAAGCTGATCATTTATGAAAATACAAAAAAAAATAAATTTTGATAGCAACAGGGATCACTTGAAAAAGACTCTTCTTCTCCACCAGCTGATGAATCCCTAATCCATTCCTACGAAAAGAGATCATTTTGCAGAAACAGGAAGCTAGAAAGAGAAAAAGGGTTGGTGTCTTGGTGGGTATATTCCTTTTGGATTGTGGGATGAATATGTATATTATTAGCCAAAAGGGTAGTGGATTTTTTCACAAATAATGAAAATGGGAAAGCAAAGACAACAGCCACAGGCCTCATCGTTAAGGAGTAAAGCAGCTCACCTTGTCTCTGATCTCACCACTGTTCTCCTCAACCCCATCTCTGATAAACCTTCATCAAAACCCATTATTCTACATCCACCCTCTGTAAGTTTCTCTCTCTCATAATTTCTTAATTCTTGCTAGTCTGTATATTATTTGATCCATTTTACTGGGAAGATGCATATTTTTGATTGATACATGAAGACCCAATTCTTGATTGTAATTTCTCCACTCAAAAATGGGTGTTCTTTATTGTTTATGTTGGGAAGCTCTACATGTCATTTTTGGAGTTCAGTGTTAGGGGTCTAGTGGCAATTTGTATTAATTATTGATATACATATTTGGCTTCGTTAAGAATTGTGCATTTATTTTTTAAGAATGGAATTAGACTTGAATCTGTATTTCTACTTAGTTGGTGGATCTTTTCCTGGGCTCTCACTTTGATCTCCATGGAAATATTTAAGGTATTTTTTTGTTATCATAAGAAGAGATGCTAAAGCAAGTACGAAAATTTAAGTTTATCAAATGAGTAGGACAGTTAGCTATAATAGCCTAGCTCGTATGTGTGTGTGTGTTATAAGATGTAGCTCAAATATATCGTTGCAGGTGTACAAATAGGGTTGTAATACTAGAAATATCATTTCTTTATCTTACTAATTAATGAAGAAACTAGATGCCCTTTACAACTGCAAATATTGCCACATTAGTCACCCAGTTTCATCAAATGCATAGGATGTTATGATATATTTTTTTCTTTCCATTCATCAGTTAATTCGACCAATTTCTCCTTTACATACTCTCACGAAATCAATTTTGTGCTCCCAAAGGGGCAAGAATAAAATATAATAAGGTCAAAACAAATGGGTTTAAATGCATGCCATCTCAAACAAAGATAAAAACTTAAAACTGTCTTTCTTTAATTTGCGAAATTGCAAATCAATTGCTCTGAAATGTTTCATGCTCTAAGGTTAATAGAAATCCCACTTTATGCCCCCTTGTGACTGCCCCTTTTCCTCTCATGTTATATTATTTTTGCTTTGTCAGGAAGATGCCGCCGAGCCAAAAAAAAGTCAACTAGAGTCTATTTCAGTGGAAAGTACCGGGGATTCAGTTGAAGGGCCTGATACATCTTCCTTTTCCGCATTCCTTTATTCTTTACTGTCTACTTCAGACTCTGGAAGTAATTCTAACATCAATGGATCCAACGAGTATCAAGTGTATAATGAATCAGCATCTGATGTAACAATGAAAGAGAGTAGTGGAAAGAAAAGTTTGCTTTCTAGGGGTAAACAATCCCTTGGGAGAGCTATCTATCAGGCAGCAAGATTTAGTGGCTATCGCCAAGCCTCAGCGAAGAGTAATTCTGACATGTCTATTGATGAAGAAAACTGTTCTACAGTTTTTAGAGATGATGGAATTTCAATGCAAACTTTAAACAAGTCTATTCCTTTGGACAATCTTCCAGAAACTTCCGAGTGCTCATTGCTTCTGTCCGAGAAGACACGAGGAGCTCTTTATGTTTCATTTCCCGTACTTGTACAGGGCAGAAAATGGGTATTGCTATACAGGTAAGGAATGATAAGATAATCTACCATACCAGCCAAGCAGGGGCGGATCCAGCCTCAAAGTTCAGTGGGGTCAAATTCGAAAAAAAAAATTCAATTTTTTTTTTTAATAAAATGAATCATAAAACTAAATAATCCTCAAATATTATTTACAATAATATTTTTCGAGGTTTTATTACTTAAAATTGTTGCATGATAGTCTCATTTTTAATAATTACAAAAATCATATATCAATAACAATAATATATTCACAAATTTTAAGGCATAGTGAAACAAAATAAGTAGAGTACTAGGTTATATTAGTACACTACTATTATGTTCTTGAAAAAAAGAACATGCTACTATCTTGTTAATATGATAGATAAACATTTTAATATACTTTAAAATGCTTATACTTAAATTCTTATAGTAGTATTTTATTTTAACAATATAGTAGTATATTATTTTTTTAATAACATAATAATAGTGTACTAATATAACTGTAGTACTCTATTTATTTTGTTTCACTATGCATTAAAATTTGTGAATAATTAATAATTGTATATATATATACACACAGTCACATATGAAGAGCTGAAAATCCAGTGGGGGCATGTGCACCCCCTGCCCTTACTCTGGATCCGCATATGCAGCCAAGCTATATTTCCACCAGTCTATACTTTCATCATAAAGTTTATCATCAATGTAAACATGAACTGTTCCATTAAAAAAGGATTTAAATACTTCTTTCTCTTAAATTGAATGCTAATATTTCACAAGTTGACCATCTTAATTTTATGACAACTTTGGAACTTAAAATATCTCTGTTTCGTCCTCTGCAGTACGTGGAGGCATGGCATATCACTTTCAACTTTATACAGAAGAAGTATGCTTTGCCCAGGCCCAAGTCTGTTGGTAATTCTTGTTCCAAATAGTATGGAAAAAATAGATCTCCACACAAACATGCGATTATACTATTTAATTTTTGTCTTGAGATTATTATTGTATGCCTTTTGCCTATGTTATTAAGAGTAAGTTAGATGGTTTGTTAACTGTGTCAAGTGTAAGATATTTTTACTTGAATAAAGGTGTCTTCACTCTGTCTCTCTGCCCCCCTCAAGATGAAAACTTGTCAAGGATGAATTAAATATTATTTTGTCAAATGTCACCACATACGAGTCTTTAACCAAAGAATGATGGTCTAACAATGATCTCCTTATTTATTCTATGTCCTAAGTTGCAGCATTTGATTGGGGATTTTATTTTTATTTTTATTTTTTTACGGTATAGAGTTTGCTTTGGATATATTTCCCTTTCACATACCAAATTTGTTATAACTCTTTGGTCTACAATTGTACATTTTTAATTTTATCATGTTTATAGATTATAGACTAGAAGCAGATGATTTCTACAATCATCAACCAAAAGAGTTTTCTACTTTCTGTAATTTACCATAGATTGTAGCATGGTTCTGATCAATTGACCGAAATAGTCAGTGTAGTTTACAAGTCATTGTGTATTTGCTTATAGAAAAGTTTAGTATCTTAAGCATCTAAGTGTGAGATACCAGTTTTGCAGGCTTTAGATTTTATGCTTTAAAGATAAAACCAACATCATTGATTACATATCATTGATCATGTATTGTTTCCCATCAGGATGTTGATTAAACGATCTGGGAAGATGTTTGACAAATTTTACAAGGGAATCAATAATTCCACAACAGCTCTTGATAAAGCCAAAGCATGTGGTGCATTATAATATTGTATCATATGCTGTAAGAGTTGTATCTTATGTTGACATTAACAAAAACTATTGTGGGATTATCATTTATCTTTTACGGCTTCCTTGATTTTACATTTTTGTCTTAAATTTTCTATTTGATGTTTGAGATTTCATATTGACTTGTCAAATCTAGAAAGTGCTTTGGCTGACTCCTAGCCTCTTGGTTGAGCTTAATGATTATGAGATTTGGGTTCAGAAATGTGTACTCTCTGAAAACCCATAGGTTGCGTAAAATGGATGCATTTCATCTAGACATAATATATATATATATATATATATATATATATATATATATATATATATGTATGTATGTAATATGTATACACACGTATGTCTTTGACCTTTTTACCTTCTAATCTACTTAGCAACTTATATATAATCTGTTAAATTTTGTAGGTTGTTGGAGACCGTAAAGGTGCAATATTTGGTGGTTTGGTTGAGGCACCCTTAAGACCAACTAACAAGAGAAGATATCAGGTGATGCAAATTAACCTTTCCCGGAAACTTTTGGAATGGATTTTGTTTCTCTTTCCTTACTCAACGCCGATTTTTTTTCCCAGGGAACAAATAATACATTTGTTTTCACAAATACAACTGGCTGTCCAGTAATATATCGTCCCACAGGTATTTAGCATTTTTTTTCTTCATTCGAATGAAATTTTCATTTAGCATCCAGCTGTTCAGCATTCCATGAATTAGTTATTTATTTATTTAGCCTTTTATGTGTATATGTATTTTTCTCTACTTAAATCCGTTATTTATATTCTATTATTTTAGATTATTTATTTTATTCTTTTCAATTTTAACCTACTCCACTACTAATTTGGAATAAAAGGTGGTGTTGAGTTGAGCATTCATCTGTTCAGCATCAAGATTTCTTTAATTCTTTTCCTTCTAGTTTTTTTTTTCCTTAGTGATGGAAAGGTAATTTGCTAGTTATGTTTGTAGCTTTATAGATCTGATGATATTCTAATAGCTTTGTTTATGTTATTCTGAAAGAACAAAAATTGTTGTAAAGCTTTATAGAAACATGTATATACCATTTAAGTCTCATTATGTTCACTGAGAACTTCAATGGCTAGCAGTCACGCACATTTTGCTGTCATTAGAACATTTAGTGACATCATATAGTACAAAGTCAAATGATTTATCATGCTTTTATACTTATTTGGTTCGCCTTTTAATTTGGTTTGAATCTTTCAAGGTGATTTAGATCAACAGTTTGTATTCTGTAAACTTAATGCAATTGACGTCTGGCTAACACATCATGCAGGCATGAACCGATATTTCACTTTGTGCTCTACCGACTATCTAGCCTTGGGTGGGGGTAGTCACTTTGCACTCTATTTGGATGGTGATTTGTGAGAATTCTACTCCCTTTCCTTAATTATTATGATCCTGATTGAAATGTCTTATATTATTCTCAACATATTGCTACATCTTTTATTTTTCCTTTTCAAGGTTAATTGGTTCAAGTTCAGCCTCGGAAACCTATGGAAACCCTTGTTTGGCGTACACTGAAGATTTTGAAGTGAAGGAAATTGAGGTGCTCAAATAGCTCTCTCTCTCTCTCTCTCTATATATATATATATATATATATATACACACACACACACACACATACATCTGATTTTACTCCTGTAAGTGTCAACTACTGTCATAAGTTTGATAAACATATGGCATTTGTTCAAAGTATGAGGAGATGTGTATTTGTTCAAAGTATAATGTTATTTTTATGCAGCTGTGGGGCTTTGTGTATGCTTCCAAGTATGAGGAGATGGTTTCTTTGTTGCGGACCGAGGCCCCAGGTATTTGCCGTTGGTAAAAGGATTAAAACTATCTCATTTCACTGTGGTGTTTAGTAACTTGGTGAACGAGTACTGGCAATTTCGATTCGATATTCATGCTTGATACTGACCAAACAAGTGAAAGCAGAAGAACTATTGTATATATATATGTAAACCTGCCTCCTCATAAAAAGGAAAAAAAAGAATAATAAAAAGATCTAGACATGCTTTTGAATCGCAATTTTCTGTTGTATTTTCTTCTTGGCCAATTTTGGGTGATAAAATGGACTATTTTAGGACACTAATAGAAAATTACTCTCCATCTCACAAAAAAAAATGAGTTTTATTTACAAATTTTGTAAATATTAAGAAAGTATCATTGTACCATGTTTACCTTTATAAATACAAGTTATTTAAGTATTGATGATATGATAATGAAATTATATAAATTTGAGGACATTGTGACATTTTATATATTGCTGATGACCAGGAAGAAAATGAGGAAGCCAGGTTACTGCACCTTCTATAAGGATCTGCTCTCTTCATTAACCTAAAGCTGTTTGCTAGTATATCTTCATTTCAAGGCTATAATTTTATAAACCCCCAAAAAAACATAGCAAAAATAAAAAAGGAATTTACCAAAATAAAACCAACTCCTAAAGAAATCAAATACCTTTCAATTTGAAAGCAAATCCTGGTTTGCAACCAACCAATAACTTTTACTGGAAGTAGAATCTACTAAAGAAACTGCTGCCTATCTTTTCTATTCCTGTTTTCTGATATTAAATGGAGCCATCAATTACATTCTTCTTAAGCTTCGACGTCCTCATAAGCAGCTGAATGAATACCAAGAGCAGCTCGGCCGGATGGATCAGGGTTTTTGGACCATGCTGCATCCCATTCCAATGCTTTTGCAGTACTGCATGCAACACTTGGACCTCCCGGAACTGTTGACCTTGCAGCATTCTGCTCAAATGGCTAGGTAAGAAATTGTGTAAATATAAGGGATGCAAGCAATTAGCTACGAGAGCAAATGTACAGGACAAATGCTTCACTGAGCCGGGCAAGAGTTGAGAAATATTAAGACAATGAAGAGAGCAGTGAGAACTTGTGTTCCTCTTCAGCTGACGGAGGGTTGGTAGTGTGGTAGCCAGACACCATCCAGTGACCAAGGGTCACAGTAGAGCACTCTCCCTAAATCTTTTCTCTTATGCTATGTTTGAATTGAAGGAATGAACGTGGGAATTGAATGACTCGTTACTTTGGAATGAAAACAATTGTGTTTGGTTGTTCCATTGGAATGGAATGAGCCATTCTCATTCCTCCCAAATCCTTGGGAAGGTAAATCCAAACATAGCACTTCTGCAATGATTAAGTGGAACACCTGTTGGTTTGCATGATCCTTCAAGCCATCAATCCAACTGTACCCAACTCCATCACTGAACTGTTCCTTCTGTCTGTACAATATGTGCTAAAACCAAAAAGAGCACCTCTCAACAACTCATACTCAATATGTAAAAAAATCCCCATGTTTCTTTTGTTTTTCGAACACTATTCACCAGCACACAAGACCTTTGGCAGATATGGGTTCTGATCATCATCAAATGCATTGCGCAATATCCACTTCTCAATCCTTTCAAAATCGGGACGAATCTGTAATTTTTCTTATAAACTAAGTCAAGGCACGTATAGAGATTTTAGAATTTGACAGCTGCATCATTTTACATGCTAAATAGACAATTTAATTGGAGACAAAAACAAAACTCCAGTTCCATTATATCAAATTGGAAAGTTCAAATATACAAACTTATAGAGAGCATATGATATAAAGAATCAACTACGATCATGCAGTGCACATGCATGGAACTATAATTAAATGGTGGCAAGAAGACATTTTATACCACTATAACATACAAGAGGCAAGACAACCACCAAAGTGTAGTACAATAACCAAAATAATGAGCACAGAAAATGGTTCGTAATTTACCCTTATTATGGACACATTATTAATTGAATTAAAGTTTCCTAAATATTATAATACTAGCTGTGTCCCGTGTCTCCGGCACTGTATAAACGATGAGATTTATCTTAAACTTTGGACGGCCCAAATGATTTATTGAGTGAGCGAAAAATTCAAAATCATTTGTATTTTATTAGATAGATAGACGGTAGCATTTATCTCAAACTTTGGACGGCCCAGATAATTTATTGAGTGAGCGGAAAATTTAAAATCATTTATATTTTATTAGATAGATTTTATTAATAAAACGTTATTCTTATTTTAATGACGTGTCATGATTTTAATATTGTTCATATAAAAGTTAACCGGATCCTTTCGAGTTTCGATTATCACATTTGTCTACTACTGACCTAGTAATAAAAATGAGAACCAAAAGAAAATCCAAATTGCCCTTTTCTTTAGCTTCATTTAATTAGTTTGTTTATATGTGGCCTAGTGGTAAATGTCTCTTTTTTTTATTGTATAAGATCACATGTTAGAATCTAGAAATTCATAAAATAGGCTCGAGTTTACCCATGAGCGCAACAAAGGAAAATTATTATTTTCTAATTAATTTTATCTGTTATCATAATTAAATAATCCCAATAAATAACAAACAAAAATAGTTCATTATCCTTTTTTATGTACAATTTTAAATTTAGTATTTAATTTCAGTTGATTTTCACTACTCCCTCGGTCCCTCTTCCAAAAATAAGGAACAAATTCTGGATAAAACTATTAACTATTAAGCAAAAAGATATTTTTCCTTCCTTCTCAATGGTTGTTTTCATAAAGAAAATCAAATCCCGGCAAACACGAAATATGATTTCTACTCGCTTAGTCCTGACCTCAATTCTAACGACGTCGTATTCTGTATGTGAGGCAGTGACACACACCGATGGAAAAACTGAAAAAGGAAAAAGAAGCATCAAGCAAAGTCATTAGTCCCTTCCTCTTCTCTCCCGTAGGTCGCCATTAATGGCGGCAATCAAACCTAAAGCTGCTTCGTCTTCAAAACTAAGCTCAGAGAACGAAATAAACCCAAGAGTCTGGTTATATTCCCTGTTGCTCACCCTCCAGTACGGTGCTCAGCCGCTCATCTCTAAACGCTTCATCAGGTTTATCCAATCCCTCTCTCTCTCTATATATATATATATATCTTCATGTTTTAGCTCATTGTGAAACCTTGATCGTCTTAATCCTACACTAAATGACAGTTTTCACTTTATGATCCTTCCATTTCATTGGTGTTTAGTGGAGTTTGAGTTGCATTTATTTTGATTTGAAGAAATTATAAATTATCAACAATTGTGCATTTATGCATTTAGGTCACTGACAGAAAACTGAGAATTTGCAGGCTTAATATTGAAATTCATATGTATTAAAAAGTTATTTAAATACCGTATTGTTGGAAGGAAAGATGTTTTCTGATAATTTGATTAATGCATAATTCTACAGCTAAGTTAACATAATTTAGAAAATTGTTTGCTTGATTTTGTCACAACACAATGTGCTGGTTTCTTTTCAAACATCTTACAAACTTGATCTCCAATTTTAGTGTTTTTTAAGTTAAACTTTGGTTCTACTATAAATCAGACTTTTCTTTTTGTTTGCTAGGTTGAGAGTTTTAGTAATATATAATAGACTTATATCAGGCTAGTCATATATTTAACAGTTTAGCTTTCTGCTAAGATCAGTTGCTGATTACAAGAAAACGAAGTACAATAGAAGGAGGGAGAGGCGTAATAATGTGGGATAGTGTTAAAGCAAACAATTATAACCAAAATGAAAGAATAGAAAGAGTTCAAACAATGTAGTGGTTTACTTGCAATTTGCATGTAGCGCTTTCATGTTTGAGGCTTAAGGATTGCTAGAAACTACTATAATAAAAGTGGTTTATGAGTTTGAGATGACATTTCTGCATAATACATGAATTGTGGTGGGTAATATATTTTTTGCACTTTTATGTTGTGGAAAGGTGCTTTTACTAATGTCTTTCATATCTTTATTTATGAAAATAAAAGATAGAAAGAAATGAGAAGAAATTAACAGGTACAAGAATCATGAAAGTTGTCAGCTTCTGAATTTGTAATGTAGCTGAAATTTAAATGGAGTGGATGAACAATACCCTAGCAAGATAATATAATTTGATAGTAGCTTAACTAACATTGACCTCTAGTACAAGGAAACTTTTTGTTTTCTTTAGATAGAAGAATAGAGATTACAATTTACAAAAGTACAGGAAAATTTTCCAGTGAGGAAGTGGTTAAACACAAAAGAAGTAAAGCCTTCATAACCGAATTTCGTCAACGAGGCCAGAAATTTCACCCTATCCCAAAGTAAGTGGAGAAGAAAGTAGCTAGAACTAAAATATTCCTCAATTCCCGTCTACCCAAATGCCCCTAAGACTTCCAAACATGTTAATCAACAGAATCATCCTCTCATCCTTACTTGTATCAAACCCCAAACTTGACCTGTAATAGGCTCTCCATGGACAAAGGACAACTCAAGCTCCATTGTTTGATTTTTAATTGTTCACCTTTTACTGATTTCTGTTCACTAATGTCGAGCAGCCTATGAAGTACCGACTCGGACACGGGACACGGACACAACACTATACGTGACAAGGGATACAACATTTTCCAAAAAAGGACACGATACGTTGGGGCACGTTCAATTTATATATATATATATATATATAATAATAATATAAATGCATTTTTTACAATAACTAAATTTAATTATTAATACTTAAACAAATTTATAACATACCCATTTTAGGCAGCCCACATGGTCCTTATACAAATGTATTACATATTCAGCCTACACCATATGGTCCATTTAGAAGTACCGATTTAAAGGAATTAGGTTTAAAAGGTACCAATTACATATGGTTACTTACCCTCAATTTACTTTTATCGTGCAATTTAAGTACTAGAATTTTTTTATTTTTTTACCCCAGCCCCCAGGCATATCCCTTGCGTGTCCAAGGTGAGTTTAGACGTATTTGAGATGTGTCATAGTTTTAAAAAAGAAAAAGAAAAAATAGAAGCCCATGGACACATGTCGGAGCGAATTCGTATCCGACACATGTTCGACACAAATTCGTGGAATTCCAGGACGTGTCTGTGCTTCCTAACAAGCAACTCATATCTATTTAGGATGCAAATACTTCTTCATCGAGCTCATCCAACATATCGGTACTAATTGTAATACCTATGTTCGTAGTATTAGAATCGCTTGACTAAAGATTCATGTTCATAATAGACAAAAGTATTTATATACATAACAACTAGTGTTAGGTTTGTATATTGCGCGATCATGCAATCATATAACATCAAAGTAGCGAAAGCGTGATAAAATAGATTTTAAAATTTTTATATAAACCATCACAATGATCGTGCTTTGTGCTTAATTATCAATCTAAACGAAGAAGGAGAATCGGATTCATACCCTTGTAGAACCGTGCTTCCTCATGTACGAGTTCAATTCCTAGGCCTCCGTGCTCTCCTTGAATTCACTGGGTTTGATTCCTTCCTTTGATTAACGTTAGCCACCCAAGTATTTGGCCTTTAGAGTTAATCCACCAAGGAAGAATAATTATTCAAGAAGATGGGTGTTTGACAAAACTCTAGATTCTATAGAATTATACGTACTTTCCCAACTCTTAGAATTAAGTGTAACCCAAACCCATAATAACTCCCTTTTTTATAGATGTAGGCAACTCTCATAAACAATTTAGGAATAAAGTTTTATTTTAATTAATTAAACTCATTTAATTAATTAGGCTTCTAATTCAATTAGAAATATATGAGAGTACTTTTATTAATTAATTCCCAAACTTCTTTAGGAATTAAACTAATAATAATAGTAATAATAATAATAAGACTTTTATTAATTTATATTTAATATTTTCAAAATATTAAATAATAATATTAAGTTATTTAATTTATTCTATACCATAGATTAAATTAAATACACTTAACTTATTAACGATGATGCCATTTATTTCTTAAATAAATATTAAATAATAAATAGTGTGCCCTTTAAGTTCTTCATATTAAACCGGTTGTGAATAAATCAATTAGAACAATTCTAATCTTATTTAAATAAATAAATTAAACTATTTAATTCATTTAAATAAATAACATTTATTCTACAATAAGAGTAAGTCCCCCTTAGCGATAAACGACTTTCCAGATAATATTGATTTTAACATTAATCATAAAAGAACCTTTGAGGAAATAATTATCGTACAATTCAATCTTTCTACCATACAATGTCCTAATTAAATATAAGACATGGAATTAATGTCAAGTCTTATTTTATTTAATTATATGTATTTCGATTCCTAAATGCACAACTCTAAATAATGCAAATTAGAAACTCATTTCTAATTTCATTCTACCTTGGTGAAAGATTTCTGAGTTGTTATTTATCGAATCACATAGGACATTATCTTCTTTTACTAGAAGCGATAGATTCTTTATTGATCATTTATTATCTCCATGTATAAATTATTATACCCAAGCATACCCTTTGATATACCCTAAGAGTCTTAAGGGACATGTCAAAGTATAACTCATCATGCACAAGATACTATGAATACCTATTGACAGACAATTAAAACTCCATTAGGTATTTCTTAGCGAGCCATGTTCAGTGAACTTATTCTCCAATAATCACTTATATACTTGTTTTAGTGTCTCCACACAAATAATTATGAAATCAATCATCCTTTTCCTAAGAGCAAGCAATGTATGTACTAATCTATCCGGATTCACTAATCCTCTTTTTAGTAATCCATCGATTGGGAACTATTTTAGTTTTAAGCTATCTAAGAATTTAGATCTCATTTGCATGATCATCATTATGATTCTAAAAGCATTACTTAAAGTTATGAGTTTATCACATAATATATAACAACACCATGTAGATAAATTAAATGCCTTTAAATAAACAATTCTTTTATTAATAAATGAATAAGATTGTTACTAAGTATATGCTTTATCATATCAAATATGATGGACTTTTGTGCATACTACTTTCAGCTAGTTGGTGTTATATCTGCATACTTGCTCTTGGGTGTATGGTACTTTCTGTCTTTGTTGTCAGTTAGGGTTATTGGATATAAGGAAATATACTATTTAATATTTATCTTCTTGTTGTTTTTGGAACCTTGCAAGTTAGCAATATAAGAAAATATGTCGTCCTCTATAGTGCTACTTCCAAACTAATTTGGTCTTTATTATGATATTTTCTGATAATTCTTCCTATAGGAGAGAAGTGATCGTGACTTCATCTGTATTAGCATGCGAGACAGCAAAGGTTATTTTTGTTCTTTTTCAATTTTCCTAGTCAGTCTTCAAGATTTGCTTCCAAAGGTTTTCATGTTTGTAAACACTTAATATGTTTATTAGGTTATTTTTGCTCTTCTTCTCATGGCAAAAGAAGGCAGTTTCAACAAAGTATTCAAGGAATGGACTTTGATTGGCTCATTAACTTTATCAGGACTGCCAGCAGCTATTTATGCACTACAGAATATCTTGTTGCAGATCTCGTACAAAAATCTTGATTCGCTCACATTTTCCATGCTGAACCAGACAAAACTGTTTTTCACTGCTTTTTTTACTTTTATACTGTTGAGGTATGTTATATTGTTATCAAAAAAATATGTTGCACACTGAATCCAATTTACTGAATATGTTTGTTCAACTTTCTGCTGCAAATCAGTCCCAAAATGTCTTTGGTCTCTAAATCTCCTTCACCACCGACAAAGTGGTTTGGGATACATTATTAACTCCATTTTTGTATCTTTATTGTTACAGTGATGAGCTATATTGCCTTTGCTTGGTCGATCATGATTTTCTGCCATCTTTATGACAAAATGAAAGAGTCTTGTGAGACTACTCTATTTCAATGCATGTAAAATTGCAAACAAGATCATTTGTTACCTTTCAGCTGGAGCACATCTAAAATTCATCAGCCCAGCCAAAAAATAAAATAAAATGTTGTAATGCTCCTTCAATTTCTGTAGTTGAAATATTGAAATACCATCTTCCTTTGAAGAAGGCTCGGTCAAAGACTATTGCTTATGACCTTCTGTTATTTTTAAGAATTGCACTATTTCTTCTCGTCTGTTCATTTGAGGGTGGTTATGGTTTATGCAAGTATGCAACAAGATTAACCAACCATCTACTGAAAATCATGCAACCATGATGAAGATAGGATCAGTCCCGGTTCTCTTTTAAGATGACCTAAATGCTTTACTATTAAGATCAGGGGCACCTTCTCCCCCCCCCCCCCCCCCTCCTCTTTTTCTCTTTCACTTATTTATTTATAACTCAATGTTTTAACTTAACATCCATCTTCAATTGGAATATGATTATGTACTTTTGTCGTGCTCAGTTTCTTGGATATATCTGTTAAAGTTGCCTAATAATATATAAATACTTTTAACACCTGACTTCTGAGGTTCTAAGAGCCTTTCTTTCCTTCTCAATCAGACAGAAGCAATCGATCCAACAAATTGGGGCTCTTTTCCTGTTGATAATTGCAGCTGTTCTTCTAAGCATTGGTGAAGGCTCCAGCAAAGGCTCTTCTAGCAGTAACCATGATGAAATTCTATTCTATGGAATTGTTCCAGTCTCGGTAGCTTCTGTACTCTCAGGTCTAGCTTCTGCACTATGTCAATGGGCTTCTCAGGTTAGCAGAAGAAGCCTTTATCTCCAATTTGAACCTAATATTCACCTGCTGAGGTCATTTTTCCCTGTCCATGTCTTTGATTTAAAACTTTCAGGTGAAGAAACGCACATCATACTTGATGACTGTAGAAATGTCCATAGTTGGGAGCTTGTGCTTGCTGGCCAGTACCTATAAATCTCCTGATGGAGAAGCAATTAGACAGCATGGAATGTTTTATGGCTGGACTCCACTTACTTTGGTAATTATTACTGATAGTGCAAACATTGATTTCTTAAACTGCTAATGAGGTAGCTTGGAACCTGTATAGTGTCAAAGTAAGAGATCACAGTTGTCCCACAAATTTTATTATAGGTCAATTTCGTCTGATCCAGTTCACTGAATTTAGAATTTTCTTATTTGAGATACGTATATGCTCCTAGTTTCTTAGCTTCTTTGAGATGTTTTAGTCCATTTTATTTACACCTTGGAATGGTATAATGTTGATATCTGTATTAGCGCATTGCATCAAATGTTTCTGCCAGACCTGTCTATGTCTGAATGTTGTCAATTGTGAAATGTGATTGCATGATGCATTTGTTTATGAAGAATTCACTTAAATAAATATGTGAGCGCTACTAATTTCAATGGGATAATGCATAAATGTTTTTCTTACAGATCCCTGTTCTGTTCAATGCTGTTGGTGGAATTCTTGTAGGCTTGGTGACATCCTATGCTGGTGGTGTTCGAAAGGTAAAGTTTGAATACAAAATTTAGATAATTTGGTAGCAAGTAGAATGGAAGAAAGGAAAGTTGTTATCAGATGAAGGACTCAAGTTGCTGCAAACTCTTATTTTGTGACAAATTGCGGGGTTATATACTTATATATGAGCAAACCAATTTTTTTTCCAACCTATTAATAGTTTATATTTCCTTTCTCTTAAGATCCCAAATTTCTGGATTATGGCTTTAGATGCCACAAAAGCACCTTGGTGCCCATATTTTCTTTTTTTGTTTCTTTTTGCGACTTGTTTTTGAATCCATCTGGTACCACTTCAGAAATTGGCTTGCTGCCTGTATGTGCTATTTCAATAGCACAAATTCAACTGCAACTGAATAACTTTGAAACTGAGTTCCCAAATATGTTTTGGCTGAGAATCATTAAAATAAAGTTGTACTAGGAAATTATCAAGTTATGGCCATCAGTTAGTATCTAACTATACAATTGAGCAACATTTTCGGACATGCTAGTGGTGACCTAGACGCTAAGTGATTCAGATCTTTCATTTTCTCTCCTTACTCTTTATGTGTTCCTTTTTGTTTGCAGTTGTCTACATTTTTGTTAAATTTCAATTAATTTTTATACTTAAACGCATGCAGGGATTTGTCATTGTGTTTGCACTCCTCGTCACAGCTTCGTTGCAATTCCTCTTCGATGGGAAACCACCTTCATTGTATCACCTAATGGCTCTTCCAATCGTGATGACCAGCATTTCAGTATACCAAAAGTACCCGTATCGCATTAAGAAGAAAGAAACCTGAACTTGGATTCCCATTGTAGGAGACGGACTACATTTGGCCCCGCTAATACAGTTATCACTGTTCAACTTCATACCGACTCTTTGTAGATGAGTCAGAGTTACTGGATTTCAATTAGAAGTATACTCGCACCTGCTAATTTAGGAAATCCAGAAGGCATTCTCCTGTTTCTTTCATCAGTTCCAATCAGATTTCAATTGTATATTTATTTAGTTCATGATTTCTTAGTTCAGTAAAAGCATGTATGATGAACAGAAGTGTATCTTACAACCTGAGCAACAGCAACACTGTTTTAATCAGTGTAGAGTGCTGACCTTATAGTTTAAAAAGCAGGAAGAGTATGACTGAGTTGAAAAAAGAAGAAGAAAAAACCCATGAATTTGCAGGTGGATGCTATTTTAACAGTCTATTCTCAACTGATATCACAATACCCAATTAGGGCGAATGTTTTAGTTTTACAAGCGTGTTTGGTTGTGAAAATATTGAATATATTCATACTTTAGATTTGAGAAATATATCTGCATGCACAAATGTATGTATTTGATGTTAATTTGAACTTGTTAATAATCAACCTATGGACGAACTAATACCCAGGAACTATGCAAAACGATGAAAGCTAAAATATAATTACAAATTGAGTTTTTTAATCAAATGCAAATATAAACTTGTATCACTTGTGATTTTGTTTATAAGATTGGACGGTTGTTAAGTCTCACCTTGTAATGGAATGTCTATTTAAAAAATAAGTTAGTTTGACCAAATGTAATATCTATTTTGTCACTCTTTTTATTAATATTCTTTTTAATAATTTTTTATTTAATTTTAACTTAATAATTTTCTATTTAATTTTAATTTATAAATTATTATGAACCAACACTTATATAATTTATTTTAATTTAATTTTTAATTTATAAATCAAATTAATGGGAAATATTTTTATTTATAAGTTCCAATTTAAACCAACTTATAAGTTCCCGAACAGGCATAAAACCCTTCAGGCAATATTACAAGACATTGCAAGATCGCTAAAGAAGTAGAAGAAAGAAAATGGGCAGTAGATTGGGAAGAAGAGTAGTGAACTTCGCTAACCTACCCATTAAGCTTCTCATGCCTTCTTCTTTCTCCAACATCACTGAAATTGCCCTCAAAACCATCCCCTCTGCTTCCAAGGTAACACCAATTCCTACTTACAAAGCATATCTATACATATTTCTCTGTAATGCAGATATACATAATCTCAAAAACAATTTAATTTAATTTTTCTGTTTGATTTTTCAATTGAAGATTGAAATTAAGAGGGTACTGGAATCCCTCTATGGTTTCGAAGTCGAAAAGGTCCAAACTTTAAACATGGACGGGAAGAAGAAGAAGAGGGGCGGACTCTTATTTGCCAAACCCGATTACAAAAAGGCCTATGTTACCCTTAAGTATCCGTTATCCATATCCCCTGACCTCTACCCGATCCGTTTAATTGAGGAAGATAAGAAAAGCTTGAACAAGCAATCCAAGTCCAGTTTCGTGGAGGGCGATGAAGCCAAGAAAAAGTCGCATTGGCTTGACGGCAATGCCAAGCCTGAAACAAGTTCCGGCCGCTGGCACGGCAGAGATCGTGGTGGCAACCAGGGAGGCGGTGGTGGAAGAGATGGTAAAGCTAGTCAGGGCGGTGGTAGCGGTGCTGCGCAGCTGAAGTTTCCATGGAGCAGTATGAGGCCTTCATCTAGGTAGTTTTGTTTTTCTGTTCGACTTATTGGTATCTAGGTGTTTGATAAATTGTCTGGCTGGCAGAGTTTATGATAATAAGGATAAGATGATGTTCTTTGAGAAATGTTAATCAGTTAGTTTGTTGGAGATTTATTTGCGTTGCATGAATGTGGAAATGACTAATGTTTAGTGCTTTAATTGTGATGGTGGTAAGTTAGAACTGTTTGAGAATTGAGCGGAACTATATTGTTAGGATAATTCAGTCCTTCATAGGAAAGAAAATCCAAAACAAGCACGGATGCACCTAATCGGCTAATCCTATCTACAAATCACAATAAATGAGTATAAAATGCTTGATTTTCTCCTTCTTCCAAGCCATACATTTCCCCCTTTATTTTGAAATCTAAATTTTCGTTACTGGAATCTTTTGATATATGCGAGGTATATAAAGCCCTGATTTTAAATGTGTGTATCTTTTGATATTGCTCTCCTCAATCTCCCTTACATGTGTGTATCTACACACACACACAAAAATATATATATGACAACTGATCTTTCTTTTCTACCCCATGCTAAGTTATTTTTGTGCTAGTGTGGGTCGGGTCGTTCATGCCTTTGGAATATATATATATATATATATTTAGGTCCACAGTCGTAGCAACCGGTTGTTGGGGACACTATTCCAGCAACCACATCTTATACCGTCCATCATGATATCCAAAGGCTGGGATTGAATTGAACTTAGACCATGCCGCTACTCCTTCTAGCGACAAACATACTCCTTCTAGCAGCAAACATATTCTTTTTAGCGGCAGACATATTCTTTTTAGCGGCCCGAGAAATTGCCTAAATATCTACCCCTTAATTTGATCCCTGTCACTAGAAAGAGTAACTGCAGATTGGTTAATTACGTCATTGCCTTCACTTAATTCTTCACTGTCGCTAGCGGCAAGTTGGTTATACTAGATAGTTTGTAAATGAAGTTGAAAGTAGTAAATCTGAAATGGTTCCATACGTATGATGTACGGGAGAAATGGATTCTTGCGTTTACAAAGAAATATTTTGCCGCGGGAATGACAACCACCGAAAAAGCGGGAGCATGAACCATTTTTTTGATGAGTACGTATTTTTGGCCAAACATTTGATATATAAAGTATTGTGACCAAATTTTTGGTTAATTGAATGAAGTTCCATGTTTTTGTTGTCAATGGTATCTTCTTTATTTTTAGAAATTGGATGTTGTTGTTTATTTGCCCTAGTCAATTTTTTATCATTGTCACTTGTGCACATGTTGAAAATTGAAAGATATAGAATAACAAAAAATATGATTCCATTGTAGATTGTAGAGTCACGACTTAACGATCGTAGAGTAATGACTTAGCGATCGTATAGTCATGACTTCGTATAGAAATGACGTACATAGTTGATTCATGACTTAACGATCGTAGAGTTTCGCAGAGCTACTCTACTATTGTAACACTTTTTTGTAAATTTGTATACTCCAATATTTTATTTTCAATATTTAAATAAATATTCTTAACAAAAATCATTTAGGAAAATAGATTTAAATTTTAAATCAGCCAAAATTTGTCAAAGAGCATTTGTACAATCTAAATTAGCAATAAAATCTGAAGAACTAGATAAAAATAGATTATGCGCATGCATTTTTCTTGTCACTTTGAAAAACTTACCTAGATTAAGAAGGAACTTAGTAATTTGAATCATCGGAGCACAAACTGCTTGAACTGGGAGTTTGAGTGGATATAACCAATCTGCCGCTAGTGGCAGTGAAGAATTAAGTGAGGACAATGATATAATTAACCAAATCGTCACTACTCCTAGCGACAGGGATCAAATTAAGGGAAGGGTATTTAGGTAATTTCTCAAGTTGCTGTCAAGCTAGAAAGAGTAGCGACATGATTCAAGTCCAATTCAATCCCAGTTGGATATCATGATGGACGGTGTAAGATGTGGTTGTTGAAATAGTGTACTAAACAAGCCGTTGTTACGGATGGGGACCCTATATATATATTCAGATTTTATATGCTCACCCCTAATACTTATAAAATGAGCATTAGTAAAAAAAATATTCAGAATAGGAAATGTATTTAGCACGTCTTTAAACTCGCACCACAAACACTCGATCCCCCTCCCTGACTATGTTCTCCGGATGGAGGGAGTAGTTTAATTTGTATAGTTTCAGCTGATGGATTGCCTTCGACCGGTGCGAACTCTGTTATTAGCAGGGGTTTCTTTCTGCTGTCCTTCCCCAGTTTCTTCAACATCTGTTTTTTTGTGAAAAAGAGAAGTGTTTCTTATCTTACGCCATCTAAAAGTCCAATTTGGTAAACTTCTTTGCTTGTTATTTAGCTTGTTATAATCTTGTTGCAGATCAGAGTAGTCTTTCTGCAGCTCTGCCATTTGCAACTTTACCTTCTCCAGTTCTACTTTGAGAGTTGTGATCTCTGACTTTGTAGACAACCAACTATGGTCCTCCTCTGAGTTAACACCTTGGTCCTTTCCTTGCATTACTGTCCTGATCTTTACTTGTTCAGCAAACAATACCTACTAGCATCATGGGATAAAATAATCCGAGTAGGAATAAATTAGTACAAATAGTTCTATCCCTCCCATCATTTTGCAAACAAACGTAGCCTAAATTCATTCGCAGTATGGAACTTTAAACTAAGATTTTGTGTACAATTGATTCTATCAGATTCTAGTCCAGAATCACTTACAAACATTACCTGAATCACACTTCTTATGGGCAATCGATCATTTTGTGCAGCATGCATGCATGCGTCAAGTGATAGCTTCTCACAGTTCATGACTTTGCACAGTCTTCTTTGTTCGTGTTCTGATAGCGAAGGATGAGTCTATAAGAAGATCAGAAAATTAGTGTTCATAAATTTTACCTGATAGAACCTAGCCACAAATAAATATATTAAAAAAAACTGAAAGAAAAACACTTTTTTTCCCTTCCCCCGGTTGATAAGATACCTGATAGAAAGGACTTAGAATAGTAGGTAATGAAGAATTTTATAATTGACCTTGAGATAAATATCAATAGCTCTGTAGAGGCCATCATCACATGTCCGAGCATTTTCTGGCAAGGTTTCAGCTAAAACCTGAAACTTAGTCACAGAGAGATTTGGGTCTCTTGCAATCTCTGCTAGGTAATTGTCCAAGAGCTTACTAATGAATGGTTTGGCTGGTTTCTGTTGTTGTTGCTGCTGCTGCTGCTCGTGCATCAGGAAGTGTTCCAGAATCCTTTGCACTGTGTCTATGTTGTACATCGTGTGTTCTTCTGTTAAACTAGGATAGCTGTTGATAGGAATTGTTAAGAATGTCAGTGAAACCTAATTTAAGGGACTTACTCATTAACTATCAAAACTATATCTTTAGTAGACGACTGCAAAATACTCACTTCACGGGCATCCCTTGATCCCCAATTGTATAAGTAGGAATTAGAAGATCAATTACGTTGGCATTTTCAAGGACCATCCCAACTCTTTTCTCAAGCTCAAAAATAAGAGCGGGTGACACTGAATAAACTGTAGCCATCTTTAGCATCCTCAACAAGAACTTGCAGGAAACAGCTTCATTCTGAAGCGGCAGAATGCTAACTAGGCTCTCTATAATTGTTCTTTGTTCTTTGTGATATCCGGCTCCCCCTTCGTGCTTTGTACCACTTGATATACTCCATTGCAGCTCATTTTTCCCACAACCATATCTTCGTACTCCTTCAATTTCTACGTCCATGCCCAGCAGCCATTTCTCTGCATATTGCATGATACATGAACCTATACTCTCTGGTTTCAAACCTTTTGCTCCAAGTGCTGTTATAATCCTCATGAAATGATCAATGTGTAGAGTAGCCACATCGTCAAACCACCAGTTTTCTTCATTAACAGTATTTCCTGTGGTTGAATTTTCTCGGGAAGCCTTCCAAGCAATAGAGTCGCAACATCTTCGCACAATTTGAACATTTTGAGCCCATGGAGACAGAGTTTCACAAGATTTTAGGACAGTAATGGAGTCTTTCCATGAAGAAAGGACTACAAATGTGAGAAAAGCTTCTGTCTTAGATATGAGGTTTTCATCTTCCAGTTCTTCTGTCATCTCCAGAAATTCTGCTGCACATCTGAGTACAGCTACATTGTTTGGGTTTAAGCCTATTGGGACTCCATAACAGAATTTCAAAATGGTTTCAAAAGTGTCTGATCCACCTGGGAAGTTTTCAAGCTTGAGGTCATAACCTACATTTGAGTTTAGAGGCTGTAATTCAATCCGACTCATGTAGCCACATCTTGAAATCAGTGGATACTGTTTTCAGGAGAAATAGATGGCACATAATTAGAACAAAATATTTAAGACAAAGCGAGAAGTAAGACACATCTCAAGATTTCCTAGTAAGAAAAAAAATAGTGCATATAGTAGATAGTATGCGTGTGTATATCAGGTCTATTATAGATAAATATAGGAAAGCTTCTCTTGCTTCATAATTTTCCTATATTTCCTTCCTATTATATTAAACATGATAGAAAGACACATTTTCCCTTGGTGGACATCTCATCTCTCCTATCTTTTCATCGTCCTACCAAACTGACCATTACAGTTTGGATTGCCTCGTCACGACCTTTTCACAAAATCTTTGACAAGAAAATTTGAAAGAATGCTGCATGTTCTTTTTAGTAGTAGTAAACTAGTTATATCTATAATTGTGTTGTTTCTTTATTGTTTACCTTGTGAACAGAAAAAGTGATGCCTTGAACTTGAATCGATAGATCTGCTGAGATTTGAGAACCGGCAAACCTGCCATGCGCACCAAATAGTAAAGGTTAAGAGAAAATTAAGTGCATAGAGATATGAATGAAAGAGTAAGTAAGATTTTGAAAAGAAACTGTAGTCAAAATGATTGTCGTGGAGGATGGTGAAATCAATATTTTGCAGAAAACTTGAGCATTATCGAAAAGTGGCAAATTAATTAAGCTTTTAGCAGTAGAATGGTGGGACAGTTGGAGTCTGGTGCTGTTACCAGGAATTTTCTTTCTTTTCAAAGCTATCTGTTATTGCAATGATACTGTCAGGAACTACTATACTTTGGTTATGAACTTGATTATTGCCATCGGAATCACTTCCGGGGCTATGTGTCTGCACCTTTGGAAACGACTTGTTCATGGTGATTCAGTCTGTTGCTGCCTACTTGTTTTGTGAAACTATTTATTTGATAAAGAAGTGTAAATCCAGTGGGGCATAGCTGTAGTTATGTCTGAAAGATGAGTTTGTGGTAGAAAGAGCAGTGTTGTCAAAGAAGTTGGTAGGGGGATGGCTTCTTAAATTTCATACAAGTTGACTGTCACAAAAATCTGGATTTATAGGTAAAGGGACAACTCAGGTGATGTCCACAAGAACAAAAAGAATGTTTATGACGAGTTGAATTCAAACCACACTAATACCTATTAGACCAGTAGATCATTGTGTGGCTTCGATAAAATGCTAGTCTTGGGGCGAAATTATTGTGTAGGGCCAAAATGCTGGAAGGCTTCACGCACTCAACACCTAGAAACCAAACCTCCTCACTTTCACATACAGGAGTATTATTTCTTCTTCCTTGGTTCATTATTTGCTTGCTGTGGAACGGTGATCTACATGTTTCTTCTAACTATTTATATGTGAAATTCGGAGGTATTTAAATAAATGATTGTGCTTTACTGATAATGACCTCATGCAGTAAATTTTTAGATTTTAGGAGCCTTGTCGTGAAATTTACAGTTTCAAGTGTTTATGCTTGAGAAAATGTTTGAAAGCTGACAGGAGGCAAGAGTATTGAGCTCAGACGCAACTGCAAATTAAAGGCATGCATACATGTTGCTGCTTAATTTAAAATGTTTGCTATATAATTAATGTGATTTATAAATTATTCAAGCCTAGCTTTGAGCTCAAAAGTGTGCACATGGTGAAAAGTTGAAGTATCATAAAAGTTGTACTTTTGCCTTGACTTTCATGGAAATTAAGATCATATAGCCTTGTGAACTCCTGCAGGTTAAGATTCAATTCTGGTATATTGAACTCCTTTGAAGAGAAGGGAAGCAAAATATAAATAGAGTATTGCTAACAAATTTATATCCATATTAAATGTCGACGGATGTGAATACATGAGGTCCATGAGGATGAGATATGAAGGTATTAGGACTCGTGTATTATTATATTCTATTTTATCGCTTAGAGTTTTACAATCAATATCTATAGGTTATAAAGAATTAATATGTTTACATGTATTTTTAATATTTCTATATATTTTCCTCACATGAGTATGCACTGAGTCTAAGGGTGTAAACGAATCGAGTCGATCCGAGTATTGAGTTGCTCAGATTTAGTTCACAAAATTTATCGAGTATAAAATAAGGTTTGATTGAGGCTCATTTAACTACTGAGTCGAGCACAATTTTGAACCCGAGCAGTTTGAACTTTTTGAACGAATATGATCCGACTATCAATAGAAAATTACAATTTGAAGAGGTTCGAGTAATTTATCAAACTTTAAAATTTGTTCATATTTGACTCATTTATATTTCGAGTCGAGCTCGAATCGAATT
Organism: Panax ginseng; assembly: GCA_020205605.1. Taxonomy (NCBI): domain Eukaryota; kingdom Viridiplantae; phylum Streptophyta; class Magnoliopsida; order Apiales; family Araliaceae; genus Panax; species Panax ginseng. The sequence goes on along the minus strand of CM035148.1, from coordinate 26,027,212 downwards.
TTAATTGAACGAGTACGAATCGAGTCCGAATTATTTGCTCATTTTATAGCCTTAACTGAGTCCCACAAATCGTGTTTTTGCGCATCATCCGTTACAAGGGAGTCCTGACTGCACGTTTGTGTATGATGTCAATTTAGTCATTTTTTAAGCCTATGTTTGTATAATTGTATTAAAAAGTCACTTTCTATATACATGCCAAATTGATATATAGGTGTTTCAACATAATGAGCTTTTTGTCATTTTTTTTTTATCTTAAATTTATTTATTTTTTTAAAAAAAGCATCTAAGAATTTTGTATTGATAAATCTGAAAAGTGAAAAGGGGTGGTAGTACAGGATCTCCTTATCAGATTTTGAAAATGAAATTATTTGAACAGTTTTTCTGTTATTTGTTTTCTTTTAAAATTATTTTAACAATTACCATACTTAGATTATTATACAAGATTTTTAATTTTTTTTTAAAAGAAGACATGAAGAGACAGTTATTCACTTGTTTATTTATACTTTTAACATTGTTTTGTTTATTTATTTTAAACTTAATTGTAGATTATTTTTGAAATAACTCGGGTCAAATCCCGAGTCCGGAACAAATTCATCAAAATAAAACTTCAAACTACTGGTCTAATAGTATCTTCTTAGGTCATCTTAGCGCTCACCCAAAAGGTCATGACTTGAAGATACTATTTGTGACGCCCCCAAAATTAGGTATACATCATCCATCTTGAGTCGCCAGAGACATGGTACAGAATTCAAATACAACTTAATTATACAACAGTCGTGTAAAATACGACAAAACAAAAGCTGTGAGTTTTAATACAAATACTGTCCTCTAGAGAGTATACAAACTCAATGGAGTCCTCATTACATTTATTATCACACTATTTCACAGAATAGTGATGACTATTAATGCACCATCTAGGACCATCACCTGTTCCCGACTAATCCCCTCAACATTCTCATTCACGAAGAAAAGAATAAAAAGAAAAGGGTGAGCTCAACTAGCCCGGTAAAAAAATATTATGACTAAGATAATGCAGAATAAATTATCATTAGCGTTAAACAGTGTTAAACTGATACAATATAACAAACATCAAGTTTAACTGCAGTGGGACAAGCAATCTATTAAAAGAGTCAAGTAGAGAATAAAATCTACTATCTTCTATGATTTAAAAGGTTTTCATCACTTTTATCATTTGGGACTCAAATTTTAATAAATAATCAACATCATCGAATGACCCCTAGACTACTACCAATGATATTCTTTTAGTATCACGACCACGAATTATCCATGTACTACTACTTAAAGATAATCATGTTTTCATCAATTCATCCCCGATCATGCCATAAAATAATTCATCTTTGCACTACTACCAAAAAGAGAATTCATAGCCATAATCATACCAAAAATCATTCCATCAATGCACTACAGCCAATAAAGATTTTTTTTCACATCATTTGTAACATTACGGTCATGATTACATCGAATAATCCCTGGTCATAATCATACCAAGTCCATCTATGTACTACAGGCCACAGATGACTTTCAAAAAAATATAAACATGAAGATGATGACAATGATATAAGAATTCAATAAAACAAGTTCAAGAATTAATTTATACAGGAACTAATAATGTCCAAATTGTCAACATGATACTGCTTTGTAGAGTAAAATTTAAGAATGCTCAGAAGAATATTTCCATGAAAAGATACTGGATGAATCGCAAATATCAAGGATATTCCACTAATTTCAATGAGTATAGAAATCAAAACTTTAACCAACTGAGTATAACAAGAAATGGAATAACAAAAGAAATCACCAGGCATGCGATAGACCGCACAGGCAGGTTATTCCAACAAAATAATAAATAACGGAATTAGGTCCAGCGTAAAACGCACAGACAGGATATTCCAACAGAATAATAAAGATGGAACCAGGTCCGGCGTAGAACACACATACATGATGTTTCAACAGAATGATAAATAATGGAACCAGGTCCGGCATAAATGCACAGACAGGATGTTCCAACAGAATGATAAAGAATGGAATAACAGACGAATTTCACCAAGTATAGGGTAGTCCGCGTATACAGGTTATTCCAATAGAATAATAAAGAATGAAATAACAGAAGTTCTCTTCATGGATAATAAAGAAATAATATTCACTACGAGTACAACAAATAATATTTCCTACCTTTAAAAAAAAGTGGATACTGAAATAGTGAGGTAGCAGACTTCTCTTCTTCTTTCTCTCTTTAATTTCTCTCTATAATAATTGCTCTAAAACTTTTGTGAATTGGTGAGAAATGAAGAAATAATGAGCTTCTATTTATAGGAAAATATAATTTTGATAATTGCACATTTTGGGGCTCGAAATATTACAGTATAATACCTTCCTCTTTTTTTTCATTTTTAATTTAGTCCTGCAAGTATTATCAAACTTGCACCAACTCCCCTAATAGTAAATAATGTGAATCAATAGTAAATCATGTGACTCAATAGCTCTAATCATGTGATAAAAATAATTACAAAGATAAGACCTCCATCTATACCTCCATTTTTAACTTAGTCATGCAAGTATTATCAATTTTGCACCAACTCCCTAATAGTACAAGAATGTGATTCAATAGTACACACATGTGAACAAATAGTTATATAAACATGTGAATTAGTAGCAATTAATTGCTCATTTATCCAGATAAATTACCCGATTTATCAATATAACCCCAGACATCAATTATCATCGAAATAGATATCGATTTTCACTAACACAAACAATTCCAACATAATGAAACTATTTTTTTATCAACAATATAAATTTTAAAATTTTGAAGTTTGATTTTTCGAGAAAAAGTCAATTGTTGACTTTTGACCAAATAGTGAATCCAAGAAAAAATTTGTGTTTATAGACTATTTTACTAATTTCATCGTTAGGACTCAAATATCACGTCCGTGTCTCCAAATTCAACTCCGAACACAACTTCAATTTTAATAACATTCATCATTAATATTATAACTCACAATATTTAACAATCAGTCGTTCCGTGAAAGAGGGGCTTCAGATAAGGATTTCTCTTTATTGGTGCCTTGATTAAGTGACCAAACCTGGCAGCGTAACTTCTAGACATTGTCAATATTGTAAATAATAATATGAATAACTTTGCCGTCTCAATAATTGATTTAATAATATATCATATTATGCAGATGATCATTGTAATAATAATTGAATCAATAATACGAAAGATATGATGTAGCAATTCACCATCAGTAGTAATAATTGAGTATAAGCGAGTGACTTCTCACGTAAGCATCAATAATCAATATTGTGTACTACTATGCAAACCACGCGTAGACATCAGTACTTTTTAACACGGGTGTTTCAACAGATTAACAGTAAAACTTCCGCCATTATTTTCATAAAGTATTTTTGTCGTTTTTCTTAATTCGACAATAATTTCGATTAATAGGGTCCACTAATGATTGTCTCGGTCATCACGGATATTTCCCGACAAAAAGAATATTTCCCGACCAATCGAATATTATATAACAACTTGCGACTTTTGCAAAATTTATAAATATAACCCACAACTATAACATTATATCAAATCTACACCATAATATTTAAAAAAATTATTTTGAGAAAATTAAATATTTATTCATAAAATCTGGGGTCTCACACTATTAGTAATAACTTATTTCCTTATAAGTAAATAAATTTTTTTTTTCTATCTTTCGATGTGGGACTGGGGTGTTACAAACTCCCACTTAAATTTCTTGTGGGATAATACCGACTGGCTTTGATCGGATGACCCGACCCGAACTTTCGAGAGTCGATTTTGATACCATATAAAACAGCTCGAGTCAAATCCCGAGTTCAAAACAAATCTTGGGTCAAATCTCAAGCCCGAATCGAATCAATCAAAATAAGGCCTCAAATCTCATCGACATAATAAGATCTTCTTCATTATCTTAGCCAAAGACACGCTCACACAAAAGGTCATAACTTGAAGGTACTATAATAATAACTTATTTCTTTATAAGTAGATAAATTTTTTTCCTATCTTTTAATGTAGAACTAGGGTGTTATAATTTTGCTCTTATATTTTAAATTAAATTAATGGAAGGACTATAATACATTAATACTTTATACATTTAAATGCATTCGAGATATAAAAGTATAAATTAATATGTCCTTCGTTCTAAATTATATTAAATTATAAAATCACTTTTGACAAGTTAATGCCAAACATTTCACACTCAAAATTAGCATGAATTTATTTAATTTAAGTCAATACAATTATGAATATCACAACCTATCTAAAAAGTATTACTAATTATAAGATCAATTATTTTTTAAAATTTAATTGAATCATATTAATTTTAAATTTAAAAACATTTCAAATTGACTTGTAAATAATAAATATTGATAATATAATTTAGAAAGCAGAGAGAGTAAATAATAAAAAGAATATTGTTTTATAACTCAAAATTGATGGAGAGTTATTTTTTTTTCTTTTCCTAAAGTGAATTAAATAGAGAACTGATACTTTTATATTATTTTTTGATATTTTTGCATGTGGGACCTACTTTTTAATTTAAAAATAAGCCCCACATACGGAAATATCAAAAAGTGTTGCAAAAATATCAATTCCAATAATTGATATTTTTATAATATTTTTTTGACATTTCCGCATATGAGACCTATTTTTTAATTAAATATTAATATTGTTTTAATTAAAAGTTGAATTTCATATGCGAAAATATTTTTAAAAAAAATGTTGTGAGAGTATGAGTTCCCATTAAATACCGCACCCAAAAAAAGTGAATTAAATAAGGAACAGTACAGTCAAGATATATCCATTTTCCTGGTGATTAAATTCGCGAGATTTGCCCAGCTAAGCAGTCAGGTGGGCCAGAACATGTATCCATGCAGGGGGCATGAGCGTATTTATAGCTTCAAGTAGGGGCATAAAATGGTGACGCAGGCAAACTTTTATTCAAATAAGTGTATATTGCTTGTTTGACCTTGCCGTCTTCGTCGTGTGTGAAGTTTGGCGGGTTCTTCTCCAACGCACCCTACGCCTATATATACATACAATATTCAATATATATATATATAGCTTGAAAATCAATGCAGCGTTTTTTTGGCCTAATTGTTTTCTCTCTCTTCTGAACCATTTCTTTTTCTCTCCACATATATACAGATTTCAGATCCGATCGTCGACTCATAGCAAAAAGAAGTAATTAAGTAATTAATAAGCATGGCGGTGGTGTCACCTTTGGCCAAGTACAAGCTTGTTTTTTTGGGAGATCAATCCGTCGGTAAAACAAGCATTATCACTCGCTTCATGTACGATAAATTCGACACCACTTATCAGGTAATGATTTTATGATTTCCTTTAATTGAATTCCATTTTTTTTATATCTCGTATCCTGTTTTAATTCGGGAGTTTTTATGAGATTCGATTGGAAATTTTAGTTTTAGGAATTAGGGATTATGCAATTGAGATCGTGAAGCTAGTTTTGTGTCTTATAAATTCAATCGTTTATACTTTATGTGTTGGTGTAATTGCATACTTGCGTGTATACATAGGTATTGTATCTATATATCTCATTTGATGGTTGTATTGATGGTAGATTATAATTTGGACCATGTTGTGGATATATCCAGTTGAGAACTAGCTTATAGTTAGCTTGCTCGGGCAGAATTTGATCTGTGGCAGTTAGTAGCTTAAAATGCATCATCTTGCTCCATTTTATTGGGGTAGCAATCTCTTATGTGGTATTCATACTATATCCTTTGAATATTAGAGTCCACTTCTTAAAAATCAAAGTTTTCAAGAAAAGTTTGACATGAACATAATGATTATTTTTTATTTTTGATATAGTTAATGGTCACGGTCACAACTTAGTCAAATATAATTTCACTGGTATATTAAGGTTGAAAGTGGACTCTCCTTGTGAGATGAATGTGACAGATTGGATAATTTAGTTAAGCCGGACATATCTTTTTCAATAGAAAAGTAGAGCTGATTAAACCCAAACCTGTGTTACTTTAATCGTGGCTTGATATGATACGTGGAACGAAAAGAGGAACAATAATGGCAACACCTCTTTTTGTGATACGATGTAAGGTAGGAATAGGTTTCTTTAAATCACTTGGGTATGAAATATGTTTTATTTAGAATGTGGTATGCTAGTAAAGAGTTCTTAAAGATATAATTAAAACTAGTTGAAATATAGTTAAAATTGGTTGAATTGTTTCTAACGTAGTCGAAGTTACAATGACTCATTGGAGTGTCCGGTTGAATATGAATACTCCTAAATTTACCAATTTTTTACATTAAAATAAAGTTTCAACACCCATTCCATTGTCAAATTGTCGAGTGTCAAACACGTGTGGTTCAGGACAAAGTGAAGAATACATGTAACATAAATAGTAGTATCAAAACATGCGGATTTTAATGAAGGCTCTGTCATGTCATCATTTACTGGATACCCACAATTACAAAGTGAGGATTACATGTAACATAGGGTATAGTTCTCTACCATCTTGCACTTCCCTTTATCTCCAATATATCAACTTTTCAATACTTCTGGTTGTTAATTTATTTCATTTGAAGTAATTCAGAATTAAGCTAGAATCATGTCCTAATATTTGGCATTTGAAGTGCAGGCTACCATTGGAATTGATTTCTTGTCAAAAACAATGTACCTTGAAGATCGAACAGTTCGTTTGCAACTTTGGTAGGTTTCTTTTTGAGCTTCCCTGTTTAAATGCATAAACTACTATACTGAGTTTTAAATGGGACGGAAAAGATAAGAAAATGACGAACAGTGTATATTTTCAGTCCAGTAATCCAGTTCTCCTGTTTCTTAGTTTTTTAATGAACAAAATAGAAGAAATAGATGGAAAAATTGGTCATTTTACTTGCCAAAGTTTTCTTTTCAAATATGGATGGATTTGGACGAAAAACTAGCATACACCTATTATACCCTCTACATACAAACACAATAAATTTAATATAAGGGTAAAATAGTAATCTAAATGTAAAACTTATATTTTCTTTCCTTTTCCTATATAAACTCAGTAACAACATGAAGGAAAATCTATAACTTTCTCTATATATACAGTAAAACCTCTATATAAGAATAGCCTTGGAACCAAGTTAATTGTATTCTAATTGAGAGGTTATAACTAAATAGAGGTATTGGTACAAAACATTTTCCGAACATCCAAAAGTATCAACTTTAACAAAAATAACAGTAAGAACTCCCTAAAAATTATTATTCAAAAAATATCTATATAAAGTTGTGCACATAGTATTTACAGAATATTCAATGGAAAAAATGAAAGAAAACATAAATTCTTTAGACTTTCAAACTAGAATGTGTATCTACATAAATGCAAAGTCTTTTATAAGTAAATGTAGTTTTTTAAAATTACTATTGTCACTTATATGAATGTAACATTGATATAAATATAAGTGACAATAATAATTTCAAAAGACTATATATGAAATTATTACTATATAGAGGTATATTTTTTTAATACGGGACTTAAAAAGTATATAACATATTACTATTTAAAAGTTATTCCTATTTAAAACTGGCCCAAGTTGGGACCAATTTTTTTTTTAATATAATAAAAGTTATTCTTATATAGAGTATTCCTATAGAGAGGTTTTACTGTATATATATATTTTTTCCTATCATAATTTAAGTTTCATGTTCTTTTCTTTTCTGTTCAAAACTCAAAAAAATAGTGTTAGTGAGATGCTTCCTCATATACTTTTGGAACATTAACTTAGAAATGATAAAATTGTTTATGAAACACATTCAATGTTCTTTCTAAAATTGTTTTAGAATATTAGGAATATGACCTAATTACTGTTAAATTTTATTATTAATTCGTGAATATGTTAAATAAAGCAAAATTAATATTTATATTGGATGTCAGCATTTCTTTTATTGGGGCATAAAATTGATCAGTTTTTTCGATGCTGTTAATGTGTGTTTCATTGATTATCTTTTTGCCCTGCACAAGAATGAGCTCTTATTGACATTTTTCTTCTTCATCATCTTTTTTCTCCCTCTCCCTTTTGGAAAATGCATGCTTCAGTAATTCAATTTTTAGTTTGTGAACATGTATTGCTACAACTTTGCAGGGATACTGCCGGGCAAGAGAGGTTTAGGAGTCTCATTCCCAGCTACATCCGAGATTCTTCTGTTGCAGTGATTGTTTATGATGTTGCAAGTGAGTAGCAGCTGCTTAAATAATGGGGGAAAAAATGCTCTATAGACATTTGGAAGATGTATTTCTTGCTAGAGTGTTTGTCAGTGTTGCAGTATTTTCTCAGTCTGATGCCAAATATAATTCTAGTACATATGAGTAAAATTATGGTTAATCTTCTTTTTAAAAAAATCACCTCTGTATCTGCTTTTGTTCGTAAAGGCTGATTCAAAAAAAGAAGTGCATGATCATTCTGGGGAACACATGTAGGATTCTCTTATAGGACACTGTAGAATTTCCTAGGCATTGTTTTGTATCAGTTGCAAGGAGGCCAGGGAAATGCAAGTCTGTGCTATACAAATGCAGATCTTTCCTATACCTTGACCTGATATAAGAACCGTCAAGTCAATATGACGGGCCTTTTACCTTATAGACATAAATGTGTTGTGGTTATATAATTTTTCTAATAACCATACATACATATATAAATGTGCTGTGGTTATATAATTTTTCTAATATGAATTGATGTGATTCATTCTTTTCTGTTTTTATCTTAACAAATTGAATACTCACCAAGCAGATCGACAATCATTTTTGAACACGTCTAAGTGGGTTGAAGAAGTACGTACCGAACGAGGCAGTGATGTCATTATAGTCCTTGTTGGGAACAAAACTGATCTTGTTGATAAAAGGTAGGAACGAACTGTTGGACTAAATACTTTTCTGTTGGTGGTTTTCCAGTGCTTGAAATCTCTGATGGTTTCATATTTCATATTGTAGTTGTATCAGCTGGTTCGATATTACAGTATTGCTTTATAGCTTTATAAAACTCGATTTCACTTTAGAAGGCTGTAGGCTTTATCAATTCTACTGCCCTACGTGGTGTGACCATTTCTTCCCCCCCTCCCAAAAAAGAAAAAAGAAAAAAAAAGAAGCCAATAGTCTCAAGAGAATCTATAACTGCAGTTTAAACCACCTAAATAAAATAAAATATAAACAGAAACAAGTATATCCTCCATTATATAGGCCAATATTATAGGCAACTTACCATTTTCTCAAGATCATTTTTTGTATGCTAGCTGAAGATAACTGCATAAACTCTGGATCGTACATTATGCGTCTCTACACACTCGCAGCCTACATTTTTTTTACTTATAATAATGATAATGCTCCTGGTGACCAAATAGGCAAGTTTCAATTGAAGAAGGAGATGCTAAAGCTCGCGAGTCTGGAATCATATTTATAGAGACAAGTGCAAAAGCCGGATTTAATATCAAGGTGGAGATTTTCAAGTTCTTCATATATTTGTTTGTTTAACCAAAAAAAATCCTGCATCGGATGCTTATTATCCGTTGCATCCTGACACAGTATTAATATTTCTAGGATATTTCCTTTTGTATACATATTCGTTGATATAATGCCTCTTGAGACCATGATCTAATACAAACGTTAACTTTCAGCCTCTATTTCGAAAGATTGCTGCTGCCTTGCCAGGGATGGAAACCCTTTCATCAACAAGACAGGAAGACATGGTTGACGTGAATCTGAAGCCTACTATTAATTCTTCCCAGACAGAGCAGCAAGGGGGAGGCTGCGCATGCTAGAGAAAGCAGTTAAAAGGAAGATAGCCAAAAAAAAGCTCCTTCAATCACATAATACCCGAACTGAAGCTCCAGTCGATGGTGTTCATATCAGTTGATTTCAGAATCTGAAGGGAGATGAAAATGCTGTAGGTAATTCGTGCTACCTCTTCAAATATAGTGTTTAGTTGTTTCCAGTCTCTAGACAGAAGAAGTTGGCAGCAATCATATCAAAGACATTTAATCGACAGTATAAATGTGTTATTGTTTTTTATATTACTTCCTATTTTTTATTCCTTTCCCTGCCTTCCTGTATGCCGGTATCTGATATTTAAACTTTATTTGAAACCTTAAATTCAAGTGACGAATATTTCCTTGCCCTGCACCTCTCATTTGCACAATTCCTCCAATTTCACTGGTGTTCTGAATTGTCTTTTTTAGTGTACTAACAAATCAAAACAAGATACAAATGAGAATTGATGGAATAGTAAACTACTATGCCTTCAAAGTCAAATTTAATTTTTTTTCATCACTAGAAGGGATAAAATAAAATGAGAATTTTACTCCAAAGCTAAGGGGATAAACTGATTCGAACAGCCCTTTTTGGATTAAGGTTTAGACTAATCCAAGAGGGTGTAACAATTTGCAATCACTTGAGGAATTCTTTTTTCCGATTCTCTTAACTGTTAGTACCTCTCTAGTTTTGGTGAGCGAAAATCCAAACGAGCTATTAGTAGCTTGAACCATCCTTTTCGTGTCAATCAGAATATATATACACACACACACACACACACACACAAATACATTGCATGGAAAACATTCTGTGACAACTGACAGGCTAGGAAAAATTTGTTACTTTTTCCATCTATACGACTTCACCGGAAACATTCCAATGTTGCCAATTGGTTGTTGTCAAACAACCACTGAAACCATTGCAAACAATTACACACAAGATAGTTGTATAATGGAGAGGATAAAATTAATGTTAATATGAAATCACATAAAAATTTGATTTCAATTTTATATACATAGAAGACAAGAAACCTCTAACATCCCTAAAGAGCAACGAAGATTGAGCATGTCAAACAACCAAAAAAATATGAAAAGAAGATTCAGCACCATGAGACAGGGAAGGAAAGTCTGGTCACCCATGAAGAGATCCATCTGCCATCTGCCTAACTCTTAAGGTCAAATAAATCAAAATCATTGTTCCCATACTCGACCTGTAACGGAAAAAATGTCAATAATTAGATAAGCAATGAAAGATGATGAATAGTAATTAGCTACACAAATGTTTGAGCATCGCAAGCTGAAACAAATCTTGCAGCCCAATTTCTGACTTACAAAAGTCCCAAAAAATTATATAAACAAATAATTTTGTGAATCAAAATGTTCTTCCAGTAAACTGATAAAAGAATCCGGAGATTTTCAATGAGAAGTAGGCATCTAACAGAAAACCCCAGCCCCTGTGGTGCGTTACATGCGTATGATGCTGTCAGCTACTAGTTTCAGGTTTATTCTTACATGATGAATCCATTGGCCATCAATTATAAAAGTAATAATGACCCCAAAGTCAACAAGTCTCACCAGAAATCGAAGTCAATATATGAGAGACACTAAATCTCAAGGAACTTTAGGGAATTGCTAATTTATGTTTGGATGTGGCAAGGTAAATGAAGTGGCTGCTTTGTGGTCTAAGTTCGCTGGTTATGGGGCCTCTCCGAAGGTTAATTGATCCTCTTCAGAGGGATAGTAGTTTCTGTATAACTGCTTTCTATTACTATCCTTAATAATATGATATGTATCCTTGCTTGGCTTTTATATTGTACAGAAATTTGCATCTCTCCGATTACCACAAGTCTGATAAATTCAAATTTCAGTAAAGTAAATATCTTTAGAACCAAGATTACTATTCCCTCTATTCCAAAGTATAAGATCATTATTGACTTTTTAACGTCAACTTAAGATATTTTCAAACTCAAAATTGACATGATTTCCTTTAGTTTTCGTCGATACAATGATGAATATTGTAAACTATTTAAAAAGTATTACTCATTATAAGATTTATTGTTTCATAATTTTTAATGAATCATTGCAATTTTAAATTTGAAAATGTCTTGTTTTGACTTTCAAAAGTCAATAATAATCTTATAATTTGGAACGGAGAAAGTACAAAAATAAGAGTTCTTTGGATCAAGATCTTATCTAGAACTTTAAGATGAGTATAATGGTGATCTTACAAGACAGAGAACAGGAGAACAACTTTTCTTGAATTGAACGAGGCAGACCGCTTATATTTCCTCGGCCTGTTATTTGGCATCTCATGAACTCTCTCGATAACAGATTTATCTGTGAAATCAAAGGAACATCATTTTGTGAATGCATAATTACAGGCTATATAGTAAACATGAGTTAAAAATGTATACATGTTTTTATTAAAGAGGACAAGTGAGATGGATTTTAACCTTAACAATACACTAAATATACAACACTATAATGAGGGAAAAACTGATTTCTAGAATACCGAATTTCCCATGGTACAAATTAAACAAGATATGCTATGTTATGTTTTATTTATCTTTTTGAAAAAATAGAAAAGAAAAAGGAAAGGAAGAAGAGGGAAGCAAGGGAATTCTACATTAAATCCTGTGACACAATGTCCAACTTGGGGTAGCCGTCCACGAACGATAATCATAGCCAAAGTGTTGGTATCTTCTAGGATCAAGATAATCTAAAAGCGAGCTACAGCAGTTGCAAGTAATAATTACCAGCCTACATGATTTTGCATAATCCAAAAGTTGAGGGTATGATGCCCTGCCTCCTGAAAAGCATTGTAGTGTCATGAGGTTCGTGTCATGGAGTTAGGGTTGGAGCTCTAAAAGACGAGGAGTTTTCCAAATTACATTTTCAAATTTTTATAAAGTAATTTCCAAATGCCCTGATCCTAGTACAGTTTAAAGTTTGAAGTGTTCATCTTATCCTCCAGGAAAGTGTGGTTAGTTTGTCTGTCATGAGGAACCTTGTGTCATAACTATCTACCTAACACGACTCATTCAACGCCATAGGTCCAGCACTATAGGTGACAAGTTTTATAAACATATAGGAGTTTTCTATGTTATATTATAATTTCTCATAGGGTATTTCCAATTTCCAATCTATTAGGAGGAAAAAATTTGAAACTGTCTTGTCTTCAAGTGCCACAATGTTTTATTCTATTGAATGATTACTTAATGAATCTAATAACTCGGGTCAGTTATACAGAAAAAATGCAGAAACCGAATTATGTATCTGCTATAGCATATATAACAGAGAGAAGGCCTGGATATTACATGAAAAATAGATCATCAAGGAAACAACCAAATGGTGGTTGTGCTAGAAGATTATATGTACCTCTGAAATTGAATTTCGGTAATACAACACTGTGGAACTGGTCCATTAACAGCTGCATGAAATTCCCTCTCATCTGTATGCTTATCTGTCTCTGCAGTGCCCTCTGCAAAATGCTTTTGATTGTCAAATTGATTGAACTACATTGGTAGAAGTAGATGTAAGAAACAGAAGATGCCCAATCAAAAATCTGAATTAAGGGTTGCTAGATAATATACCCAAGGTTCTCATACCATCCCTGAGCTCTAATAAATTGTACTTGACATTTGGAATCTAAGATCAGGAGGTTGTATATTGTCTGCATACAAATGGAACTTACTGTTAATGGATCCTCAGTTTTCAAATTTCCAATAGGCCCGTCCTTAGTTTTAGGTATCTCTGACTTTCCCTTCTCTATATCCATATCTACAATGCAAGGCGAATACACATCTGCATTTTCCATCTCCCAGTTGACTTTGTTTTGGCTATTCAAAATCACATCCAAGGATATAGAATGCTTCAATGGCTTGGGAACTTTTAAGAGGCTTAAGAAAGACTGTGATTCAGATAGGGGAACAGTAGTGCTTTCATCAGGAAAAACTGCAAGGCTATAGGCATCTTGGCCCTGTACAAAAAAGGAAATTATTCCATTAATATCAATTTATCTTTTTTTACTAAAGCAAAACTTATTTCAAAGAGAGCCAAAATGGTTCAGGACGCAAACAGGGAAGAGTGGGGAGAAAGTTTACAACAAAAATAACACATGAATTCTGTTGAAATGAATATTATACATGGCAGATTATTACTCGCAACACTTTCATAATGCATAGGGAACAGTAGAAAATATAAGTTTAAGTTGTACATTACTAATAGAGTACAAATGAATCTTTGGACTAAATCTTCAACATACCATAATGTGTAATTGACTAATTGGCACAAGAAATTTTTGACTTTAAAGGTATTTGAATTTTGAAACCAGTACCACTGAATGTGCCAATCGAGGTAGTACAAATACATAATCACCTTGAGAGTAAGCTAAATCAACCTAATCATGACTCCACTTAGAGAACAACTAAGAGGTCAGTTACAATTCATGTGTGGAAAAAATAACCATGGCATAGGCTATATGATTAAAGTTAGTTAAAGAACAACTGTATGAAGATGTAAATTAGAAACTAGGACACTTCATCTATAATTTCAAGCTGCTGTACCAAGTTGAAGTTGATTATGCTTTAATCTGAAACACAAAGAATGAGCTAGTTCCTTTCCATGGTCCACTTTAATAGAAGGAAAACTACATACAAGAACTCCATTATTGAGTTGCAGTACATATCATCCTAAAATGTCAAGGCTACCCCTACTGCCGAAGCAAGCTTTGGCTTTTGCCCTTGTTAGCATCTGTTCTTTTATCAAAACTCATACCTTTGGGGCTAACCAAAACTGCTTTAACAATAAGAATTGCCAATGTTAATTTGCATAGATTGTCAATATCATATAAAAGGGAATAAAAGAGGGCCACAAGTCCCAATCAAGGGGGAAAAAAAGGAGGGCCACATTACAAAGATATAAAGATAGAAAAGGCAGACACAAATCTGAAATCTTACTTAGCAAAAAAAAATCTGAAATCTTGCCCACGCATAAATCTTATTGTGATGCAAAAAACACAATTTTCTTTTAATGGAGACCTGGAGATTATCAGGATGATATGATGGTGAAAAAACATAGTAGATTTAGAACCAGACCAAACAAATCCAGGCATCCTCCATTCCTTCAGCAAAAATAGTATAAATTCAATATGAAAACTTGTCCTGTTGCAGCAAAACATATTTCAGCACAAAATTTGAGTGAAAATAGCAAACGGAGTTTGTTTTTAACTGAAAATAGTCCCTCTTTTCTTTTCTTTTTTTTTGAGGCAATTTGAGCTCCTGTGCAAACACATACATAGCTGTTACATTTTTACTGAAAATTGAAATTCTATATCCAAAAACTATGTTATTTACTTTTAATTAGTAGTTTCAATGGAAACAAACAGAACCCAGAAACAATGTGATTTACCCATTAGAACAGCTAGCTGTTTAGATAAAGAAATCAGACCCAAAATTAAGATAAATAAAAAGAGAGTTGTTGAATCAGAGAAAAAGACTTGAATGCAGCTTCATTTATAAAATTATAGCCAGAATTAGGCTAAGACTGAGTCACAACCAAAATATAAATCTCACCTCTTGGCTTGAATTCACCGCCATTGCAGAGAAAAACACTCAAAAGAAAGTGAAAAAATGAGAAGAGAGAAAAAAAAGCTTAATAAGTCACCCCTTCAGAGACAGAAAGCTCATTGTGTAGTTCACTTTTCGAAACAGACGCATATATATATATATATATATATATATATATATATGAGATGAAGGTTACATCGAAAGGGGGTGGCAACTGGATTATTTATTTATTTAATTATTTCTGGAGTCTGAGTGGCACGATTTGCCAGGAAAGCTTCTGATCACGATATTTGATTGTCTACGACAAACATTTTCTATTCCTATATAATTCTTTTCGGACCAAATTAACCTTATCCTTTTTTTTTAATTTTTTTTCACCGGTGGATTGTTAATTAAAAAACAATTTATATGTCAACTTATTTTATCAGAGATTTGGATTGCGATTAACTTGAAACTTAAGCGATAAAGATAAAAAATAATGTGCAAATCTCCTTTTTTTTATTTTCTCTTATCTCATTATATATATAATGTCAAACACAAATTTATCTTCATATATGGAATAACACTTTTATTAATTTTACTTTTTAGAAAAGTTACAATAATTTTTATGTCAAAAAAATAATAATCATATTTCAATACTCCCTCCGTCCTAGGATAAAAGTTCTGGTAGATTTTTCAAGCATATTAATAAGAGGAATGAAATGACAAAATTATCCATAATAATGCCATTAATTATTTTTAATGTAGGTGAGAGAGTGATTTTTTAGCTATTCAATTCAAAATATTCTCTCTCCATACTTGTTAAATATATAAAGAGAATTAGAATAAGAAAAGTATGAAATATTTAATGTTACGGGTATAATAGGAAAAAATATGTAAAAGTTTGATTATTAAAGGAAAGTGGACATTTAACATGAGAATACCCAAAACAGTAATAAAGATTTTTATTATGGGACGGAGGAGGGAGTAATAAAAGAAAATTCAAACTCATCAACCCTGTATTTGTGGTCCTTTATAGAAATAAAGTTTATATACTAAACATAAATGAAAAAGTTTAGAAATTAAGAGTGTAATTATCATTTTTCTAATATTTATTAAATGAGTCGTGCTACACTTACAAAAATTACTATTTCCTCCGTCCCATGATAAAAGTCTTTATTATTATTTTAGGTAGTCTCATGTTAAATATTCATTTTTCTTTAATAACTAATTTTTTACACATATTTTCCTATTATACCCGTAGCATTAAATATCTCATATTTTTCTTATTCTAATTCTCTCTCCATATTTAATGACATTATTATGGGCAATTTTATCATTTTGTTCATCTTCTTAATATGCTTGAAAAGTCCACCAGGACTTTTATCCTGGGACGGAGGGAGTAGTTTACAAAACGATATGTCAAAAGTTTAATTAATGGATGATTGACCATATATGGGTGTAGGTCCCATGATACTCTATTACTACCTCCGTTTCTAAAAGATTGTTGTTTAAGCTTTTGGCACATGGATTAAGAAAGTATCATTTACCAAGTAAATTTTGTTTGAAATTCCATCACTACCCCTTTATGGGAAGTTAAAAACTATTAATACAAAGAGAGATAATTTATTGGGACAATGAGAGAAGGTAGGGGTAATATAGGAAAATAAACAATTTATTTTTCTTGAAAGTTGTAAACGACAAACTTTTTAAAATAAATTTTTTCTTCTAAAACGACAATCTTTTAGGAACGGAGAGAATATTTTGTAATAATTTTTTAGTCACCATAATATTATTGTTATTATGACTGCTCTTTTTATTGATATATTTATTTTTGTATATATGAAAAAATAATATATAGTACAAATGCTTATGTAAATTTTTTTATTGCCAATGACGTATAATAATACATAATAAATAAGGTCATTTTAAATCACGTAAATTAATAAATTTCGCAATCGTAACTCTTTCTGTATTAACTAAATAATACCATTAAAAGCGAGAAAGCGTTATGTATATAGGTCGAAAGTCAATTCATTTTCATTTATTATGTAGTAGTAGTCAAGGTTTTTAAACCCGGACCGGATCGCCGGTCGAACCGAAAAAAACCAAACCCGGTTCACTCAACGGTCCGGTTTGAACTACTAAACCACTTCTGCTCAAAAACCGTTCAGAATTGGTGAACCGGCGATTGAACCGATTGACCCAGTGAACCAGTAACTGGTTCACGGGTTTGACCGGTTCTCTCCTTAAAGATTAAAAAAAAAAAATATTACGGATTTTATTTTATTTTAGTAATTTAGTTGAGATTTTGTTTGGTATTTTACATATTTTTGCATTCATTTAATCAAACACTTGAACTTGTGGTTGAATTTCGGAATTTGAATGTATCTTAGAGATGTTTAGTTTTTTTTTTTGTAGATAAATTGATTAATTTTACATATTTACTAAATATTATATACAATATATAATAATAATTAATATAATTAATTATTTATTATTTATTACATATTAATGACGCATTTGGGTCAATAATTCATTCCATTTGGTTGGACCAATGACCCATCCACCAAATAATTTTTCCGATTCGATGACCGGTCCGAATTTAAAAACCTTGGTAATAGTAGTACGTAATTAATTAGGAGTATAGTCCTAGTATTTGTAAAAGGAAAGTAAATGGTTGCATTGAAATAAATGTTTTAAATGAACATTGTCCTAGTCCAACTAAGTGTCCTTTTCAATAATTTAATTTTCCAAACAATTTTTATAACGAAATTGTATTGCAATTAATGTACGTGTAACTCTAGACAATAAGATAGAATAATAATATTTTGACATTTTAATTTGGAAACTAATATTTTTATTGCAAAAGTAACGTTATAAATATATAACGACGATAAAAATCATCGCTATAAGTTCTAATGTATAATGACGGTAAAAATCATCGCTATATGTAAACATGCACAATGAAAAGATCGCACATCATTAATCGTTAAAAGTTAACAACATAACGATGAACATAATTATTAACATCTATTTGGATCCCAAAAATCACAAATCTATGCCTAAATGTATACTCCCTCCATTCCTAAATAAGTGACGTTTTGAAAGAAAAAATTTGTTTTAAATTATCTGTCGTTTACAACTTTCTAGGAGAATATAATATTTACTTCCCTATTATACCCTTACCTTCTCTCATTGTCCCAAGAAATTATCACTCTTAGTATTAATAGTTTTCAACTTCCCATAAAGGGGTAGTGATGAAATTTCACACAGATTTTAATTATTGAATGATATTATTAAATGACTTTCTTAATCCATGTGCAAAAACTTTAAACGACACTTATTTAGGAATGGAGGGAGTAGTTTTTTGTCATATATTTTCAAGTAAATGGATGTTTAAGCATTATTTAACAATTAACATAGTTAAAGCTATCAAAAAATAAAAGTAAAATCTAGATTAATTTCTAATAGATTATGAAACACTCAAATAAAAAAAAATGTATATTAAGTTGGAAAATAATTGTAGAAAATGAAGGGGTATTGGTAGGAATTACTAGCAATTAAGATGAAGAATCTTTTGTTGGGATTGTGATTTGTCTCATTACCTGGTTGTCACCTAGCTTCTTGTGAATTCAAAGTTGGAAACTAAACAAAAAACATTCACGGGTAGTTGATATTATTCAGTCTTTCTGTCTGTGGTTATTTTCTTTTTCCATTGCAAATAATAACACCACCCCCCACAAATGTCCAAATAAAAATTCACATGATTCAAGGACAAATAAAATAAAACCACTTATTTTTATATTGTATAATAAAGTTTCTATAAATTATGAGTTCAAAAATTCTACAAATGCAATGATTTTTAAATTATAACGGGCTTTTTGATTTTCAAATTTTATAAGAAATTATACATTGCGAAAGTTATTATGATTCTGTAACATCTAAGCGGGAAGTAAGCAGAGATTTTTAAAACAATGATCATTTTATCTAGGCGGGAACTCTGTTTTGTTTTTTTCAATAGTAAGGATATTCTCGGATTAACTACTAAATATCTATGTAGTACTTGTACAAAAATAAATATACAAATGAAAAAAAAATAAGAACAAAAATAAATATTTTATAATAGGTACTTATATGATTCGAGTTATTTCTTTTATAAACTCATAATTTTTTTATTTAGTAAGAGGTTTCAACTTGGTTATTTTTTTGTTCTACAAGTTTTTGTTTTCCTTTCCATCCAAAGTCACAAAGTGACATGAAGATAAAGTGTGGATAGCTTCCTTTATTTCCTTTCCTACTAAAGTCCCAATTAATACATTCTCCAACCTTTTTATTATTATTAATTAGTAACTCTGACACACACGATGTTTTAATTTTTTTAATATAATATAAAATTATATATATATACATATATAAATTGTGTTCAAAATAAAATAAAGAAATAATAAAAAGGATGGTGATTTAAGAGAGATAAAATAAGAATAAATAAATTATGGGAACATAAAATAAGCGATGCATTTACGGTGCATATACCCTTTATTTTATATATACCCTAATCACCACCTTTAATGATTTTAACTTTGACGATTTGGTCCGTCATTATAGTAACGAATAAACGGGTTTATATATTATGACGACGGTTCGATGCATCGCTAAAAGTTAAGACGACGATGACATATATATAATTTAACCGAACCGTCGCTAAAGATAGTAAATAAGATATGTTAAATAAAAGGATATGCACTTGATTCTCTCCGATAAAATAATAAACCAAATTATACGGAAAGGCGAAAACTTTATAAATAGAGAGATCATCTAAAACCCCAATCAAAGCACATCTCCTTTCAGAAATATATAATCTTTTATTCACGTGTTTGTTTTATTAGTAAAGCACGAAATAATTCATTTTGAAATATTTTACCACTATATATTTTCTTCAGAAATTTTAAATTGGCTTGCCAAAAAGGTTATTAGGCGATAAAACGTGTTGTCTTCCTGTGGGATTTGTAGGCAGGGGCGGAGGTACTTAGGGGTCAGGGGAGGCACCTGCTTCCGCGGGAAAAATTTTTTCTTCCTTATATAGTTATAGGGGCAAAAATAGAATTTCATAAATTTGGGGGCAGAATATATAAAAAAAATTAAAGTTAAAATTTAAAACTTTAAATAGCCAGCCGGCACCCCCACAACCGACTAAATTGCAAATTTGACCCTCCTATTTGTTATGTTTTTATAAATGTGTTTTAAACTTTTTTTTAGATAACATTTTCTCATGGATCGTTAGTAAATAAAAGTGTTCTCCAATGTTAGCCAAACTTTTTTTTAGCACAAGTGTTTTCATATATATCGTTAGTCATGCAAATGTGTTCCTTCAATTTTTTCACTTATTAAAATTGATTTTCTCTCTCCTCTCCTCATTTTTTATTTTTTATTTTTAAAATTTGTGTAAAAAGTATATTCTTATTATTCTTTTTAATTGCTTATTTTTATATTATCATTTTGAATTTAATATGAAATATCTCTAAATTCAAAATTAGTATAAATTAATTAATTTTAGACAATATAATTTTTAAAATTATAAACCTTACTATTTTTTATTTTATCTAAATAGTACTAATAACGGTTATGAAAAAAATATAATTAATAAAAATAAAAATAAATACTAGTTTATATAAACTTTACTATTTTTTTATTAGTGTCATTTAGATAAAATAAAAATAGTAAAATTTATAATTTTAGTAGTTATATTGTTTAAAAATAATTAATTTATACTAATTTTGAATTTAAAGATATTTTATATTGAATTCAAAATGTCAATATAAAAATAAATAAATAAAAAGAAGGAGAAGAATATACTTTTTACATATATTTTTAAAATAAAAAATAAAAAAAATGAGGGAGGAGAGAGGAAAGAGAAAATCAAATTTAATAGTTTAAAAAATTAGAGGAACACATTTGCATGATTAAACGCATCTATGAGGAACAGTTATGCAAAAAAAAGGTCTATGGAACACTAAAGGAACACATTTGGAAGACTAATGCACTTATGAGGAACAGTTATGCTAAAAAAAAAGTTTAGGGAACAGTTTAGCAAAAATATGACAAATAAGAGGGTTAGATTTGCAATTTAGTCCCCCACAACCCACAGCCAAAAGAACAAGCTTCATAAATCTTTCTCTCTCTACAGAGTACAGACTACAGGCTTCATAAATTTCTCAAATGAACAAGCTTCACAAATCTTTCTCTCTCTCTACAGACTACAGACTTTATAAATTTCTAGTGAACAAGTTTCATAAATCTTTCTCTCTCCTACAAGTCTGCAACAGTGCCACCGGTGAGTATAAATGTATGATACTTTATTCTCTAAGATTAATGTTAATATATTATACTTAATAGTTAATAGTTAATACTTCTAAGTTCTAATGTTAGTGAAAGATTTGTGGATTTTAGGGGTTTAAATCTACTTATAATCTGAGCTATTTTGGTCACTGATTGATGGATTTAATTTTTAATTTTTCATCTCACTTGAAATTGGGGGTTTTTTAAATTGGGGGTTTCATGGATTATCGATATACCAAATTAGTCTGCTTAAGCAGTTTCTTCTTAATGTCGTTGTGTATCCTCGAGTTTATTTGTTGTTGAAATTGGTTTTGATTTTGCCGGTTGCTACTGCCACGGTGGGGATATTTTCAGCGATGAATATTATTAAAACCACTCTCTGAAACCAAATGGGCGATAAATGGTTGAATGATTGTTTGGTTCCTTACATTGAAAATGATGTATTTGAAACTATTGATAATGAAACTATCTTAGAACATTTTCAAGCTATGGGGTCTAGGAGGATAGCATTGTAATTTGAAAACATTATTATGATTAGTTAATATTTTCTTTATTTAATTTTAACAAAAAAATCAGTTAAAATCCGTACTCGTTGGATAAAATTCCTGGATCCGTCCCCTGTTTGTAGGATAATGATCTCTTTTATCAACGTGGGATAAGATAACTACCCCAGGCCCATGGATGAGAGTAAAAATATAAAATACATATTTTTAATTAATTCCTTTAAAAATTGTTTACCATTATTTTCTTCTTAATTTCAAACTAGCCTGCTTGCGAAGAATGCTATTAGACGATAAAACGTTTTTTTTATTTAAAAAAAATTATTTAATTCTCCACTTTGTGGGACTTGGAATTAAATTAATACTCCTCCGCTTCAAAAATATATATATAGTGGGATCTTTGTTAATCATTTATTCATCTCACTAATCACTCACCCTTTTTAGCGACGACGGACTCGGACGACGGTTCGGTCGTCATACAATCGTTATCTATACTTTTAGCGACGTACACAACATATAACGTCGCTAAAATATATGACGACGGTTGAATTAATCAACCGTCGTCGTATCCGTCGCTAAAAGGGTGTTTTTCGATGAATAATAAAAATGAAATTTTAAGATTCTGGACCGTATATATATATATAAAGAGTTTATATATATATATGTAGTAGGGTTTGGTTTGGTGATGAGTAATATCAGAAGTAATGGGGGATGGGGCTGGTTGCCATACAAAGGAGAAATAATTTCAGTACCAGTTGTTGCAACAATGTCTTGTAGTGTACACAGCATGTTTAAGGAATGGCATAAATGTAGTTTAAGCTAAGCATGTGACCGTTTTATGACAATTCATTTGGTCTTCAGCAACTCACTTGCTGGGATCGATAATGGATAGGATGAGTAATGGAACGGTAGGATATAGATGAAAAGAAAACCAAAATTTTCTACTACCTGTTTGTTTGCTACTCTTTTCCTACTTTAATATGCGTCGTCGTTTTAGATGATTTTATTTTAATTATTTGTTATTTTATATAATTTAGGATAATTCATTACAATCTCTTTAAAATTACCTTTCATAGCTGAAGTGCTGAGTAAGTCATGTAGGCCATACAAATATGTATATAAATAATATGTGAACAATTTTATGTTATAGTATCTGTCTAGTTCAGTAGGAGATTTGAAGATAAATCAATTAGTTTCTATTTTTCATCACTTGTACACCATTATAAGATAAAATTAATTTAATTCTAAACAATAATTATTATTATAAATACTTAACAACACATTACTATTAATAAGATTTATTATTCTTAAAATTTAAATAATTCATATCAGTTCTTGTATTATGAAACAAGGAGAATATCAAATAAATATTATTTTGCAATAGGGTGCAAAAAGAACCCCGACAATTATCGTAGTGGTTTAAAAAAAGTTTCGGGGCGAGCCGTAAACTCGGATGTCTTAGAATTGAATACCACCAGCAACAATTTGTTAAGGGCCAGAAATGGTCTTACGGGGCCACGGACCGCCAAGTATAAAAAGATGCTTCAAAAGAAAGGTTAGTCCGGATTGAGAGAGACATTCCATTGCGAATTGAAAAACATCACATTATCAATAAAAAATAAAAATAAAGTGCAAAAAGTAACATGAAGAGTGTTCACCAAAGATTATTAGATTTTTAGAACATATGGTACAAATTTTAAAATGTGCTCAAATTATACTTGTGGATATATTTATGATATTTTATAAACAAAAAGGGAGGTGAAGGCTAATTCACACTCAAAATGATGTCGTTTTGCATAATTAAATACACTCGTTTCCGTGTTATGTACAAAATAATATTTATGTACTTTTCTCATACATTATTATCAGGTAGCGCTCACCTCCTGTACCCTCTATTTTGTATTCATATTAGCATTAAATTTAAATATATTTTTAAGATATCAATAAATTTGTAAACTACCCACCTTGAAACCCACCTTGAAAGTCGCAATCTTTAAGGAGAATATAATATCATTTGGTGCTACTGCAAAGTCTCTCATTAGTTTTGGGCTAGTGTAGATAATAATGCTAACGATAAGGCCCAATATGAAGAGCTATTATAGATGTACTGGGCTTTTGAAAAGCTATGAATTTTCAAAGTCATCTGTCACTAGTAACTTGCCCTTTTCCCCTCCCCAGATAATTGGCCCAAATTAGACCTCTAAAAATAAGGAACAATTACATTTTTTATTATATTTTAAAAAATAATTACATAAAAAGTGTACAAACTAAATAATTATAAAAAAAAGTGCATATGCAATTTTAATTACAAAAAAGAGTGCAATCTTATCCCTTTTATTTAGTTAACTGATTTAATCAGTTATTGATAATGGCCATGTTTGTAGGGATTTAAATTTTATCTCTCTCTCATCAACCTCCATTCTATTGTCGCTTTCTTCCTCCCTCTCCCTTCATCGCAGATCTTCTTCCTTACCTTCACCCCACCATCGCTCCACCCAAGAACCGCCCACCTTCGCCCTGCCACTTCTCCTCCTCCCCGCCCCCATTCTACACCTCTCCTTCCCTTCCTCCGCCTTCCTCGCCTCCCTTCTCCCCCCCCACGCCCCACCACCTCCATCCGCCTCCCACCGCCATCCCCTCCTCCCGCCCCTTTCTCCACCCCCCCCCCCACCCTCCCTCCTCCCCTCCCTCCTCCGCCTCCCCTCCCCCACGCCCACCACCTCCATCCGCCTCCCACCGCCATCCCTCCTCCCCCCTTTCTCCACCCCACCCCTCCCTCCCTCCCTCCCTCCCTCCCTTCCTCCGCCTCCCTCCTCCCCGCCCACGCCCCACCACCTCCATCCGCCTCCCATCGCCATCCCCTCCTCGCCCCCTTTCTCCACCCCACCAACCCCACCCCCTCCCTGGCTCCCTCCCTCCCTCCCTCCCTCCCTCTCTTCCTATTCCTCTTCCTCTTCCTCCTCCCGCCTCTTTCTCCTCCTCCCCAGATCGATCCAAGATGGTCAGTCGATGGAGATCCCACATCGTCGCCATGATGGAGGCCCCTCCACCACCTGGTGCTTCCCTCCACCACCGATCCGTTCTCCAACTCTAGGTAATCAAACCTTAATATGTTGGTAACCAAATAAAGATATTATAGTAATTAAACCTTTAATAACAAGGTAAAGAACCTTAATATGAAGATTTCCTTGTTATGAAGGTTTGGTTACCTTATTACGAAGGTTTGGTTACATTGGTATGAAGGGTTGGTAACTGCGGTGATCGTCGGCATGGGGAGAAAAACTTGCATTGGGTTAGGGTGATTAGAACCGAGCCTCCGGTGGATGAGACTTGGCTTGGGAGAGAGCCGGCGGATGGAGGCGATGAGGGTGGGGTTGAAGTAATACCGGGTCTCGGGTTAGTGTTAGTATAAAGATATTGCCATGCTTTTAAAAAATAAAATTATTTTGAATGTGGTGCAGTTGGTAGCCAAACCTTGATACAAAGGTAACCATTTTAGTTTTTGTGGGTAACCAAATATTCATAAAAAAAAGGTTACCTTAGTATAAAGGTTTGGTTACCTTGGTATAAATGTTTGGGTACCTTGGTACGAAGGTTTGATTATCAATATTACATTACACATCACTCTACTATCTCTTTTTCCTATGCAGTGTTCTATTTTTTATTTACCTTCACGAAATTGGTTGCCAAACTTTTAGACCATGGAAATAAATTTGTACTGCATCTGTCAAGGTATATTTGGTTACCTTGGTATAAAGGTTTGGTTACCTTGGTATAAATTTTTGGTTATCAATATTATATTTTACATCAGTCTCTTATCTCTCTCTTCCCTATGCAGTGTTCTATTTTTTATTGGTTACCTTGGTATAAACGTGGACATGGTTGTAGTAGATAAATAAGGTCTGAAAGAGAGAAGGTACTAGAGGAGGAAGAGAGAAAATGATAATGGATGTCCACTTTGTCAACTCGTTATATTTTTGATTTTATTTTTGTTGTTAGATCCCAAATGTTTGAATTTGAATTTGAAATTATGGCAGTTATTTTCCTTGATTTTAGGTTTCTTTATTAATGTGAATTGTACTAGTTTTTTGTAATATGAATCCTAATTACACTCTTTTTGTAATTATTTAGTTGATGCACTTTTCTTGTAATTACTTTTTATTTGTTGTATACTTATGTAAAGGACCCAAAATAAGGAACACACTACACCTAGATTTTTGGGCCTCTCTTTAGATTCTGGATATTTTGGAAAGAGTAGGATCTCATTGCGATACCCGGGTCAGGACTTAGAGTTAAGTTAACTTAAGTCCATTTTTAACGTTTTGTTGATTAAAGTGGATACTAAATACTAAATATAAAGAGAATTGATAATTACACAAGAGTTCTGATGCGATAAATTTGTGTTGAATTATAAATGTGAAATATATTAATATGTGAGATTGGATAGAAAATTATAAGAAAAACTCATTTCTCCAAAAGAATTGACACTGATACTTATCTACGTAAGAGACAATCAAAAAGTCGACGCAATATATATCGAGTCCTGCTATAAATGACGATAAATTTATATCGATAAAAAATATCAAACGTTATAAGGATATATGAGATAAGTTAGAATGAAGGAGAAACTGAATAGAGTTATACATTAGTTGCAATCTAACTTTATCATGAGATTTATCGACATGTGTAAATATATCATTTCCCTTTACGCAATATCTACTGAATATGGTATGGGTGTCATTTACTATTTATATCATAAAAATATCAAATTTTCTTTCAAAAATATGGATTTTTGGTGCATGTATGAGGTAGCATATATATAGGATAAAAAAGACATTGTCATGTTGATGAATGGTACCCAATACCCTATTCTCATGCAACTTAATCAGAAGAATCACACCAACCACGGGAAGAATCATATTCATATGCTCTTTCTATTTCCCATTTCCATGTTTTTTTATACCCCATTTGGATGATGGACATATAAAGCAAGCATATAGCCTTCTTCTTAAAACTTCACTACTTGGGTAAAATTTTGTGTGATCGATATCACAAGATCATATTTTTAAATTGATTTCTCTCTAAGAAAAAATATTAGTAAATGAATACTAATTAATAAAAAACATTTGGATGATGGATAAGGGAACTAAAGGTTACTTGGAAAGATTAAAGATCAAACATGCCAATTGTTTGTATTCTTAGCAAATATTTATCGGTTAGGAAGAAGAAAAAAAACAAATGTAATTTATTGGTATTTTATTAAAAATGGTACCTCTTAATTTTCTTTTTATTCATTATGCAACTAAGACATGTAGGGGGGTGTATTCAATTAAGATTTTTAAAGATTTTTAAAGATTTTAAAAATTTAGTTGTATTCAATCAAGACATTTAAAGAGTTTATAAAAATTTAGTGGTATTCAATTACAACTTTTTAATGTCTTTAAAAGTTAGGTGGTATTGAATTAAGATTTTTACAAAGTCTATAAAAGTATTTTGGTATTCAAAAAGTCATAAATTTTAAAGATTTCTATCAAATGATAGACTTTGACAGACTTTAGAAGAAGAATTATAACTATCAACCCATATCCAAAGTTTTACCTCATATCTAAAGATTTCTAAAGACTTTCAAATAAACACAAAGGTGGATAAAACTAGTTATTAATTGGACTTTGTCTTTTATTGGGTCAAACTAGTTATTTATTTTATATGGGCTAATAAATATTAATATGTGATGGATAAATAATTTGATAAAATTTGGGCCATAAAAATAATTGGATTTATTGTAATAAGAGAATTAACAAGATATATTAATAAGTAAACAAATAACTAGACCTAATCTGAATTGGTGAGAGAAAAAGCAGCCGTTCGAAAGCTTCCAATAGAAAGAGAAAAGAGATTTGTTCAACAAAGGTGAGATCATGAAACTCTCATATCAGTTGTTCAGTTGTAAAGATTATGCAAGTATAATATATGAAAATAGAAAATATATGATGTGTATGTGTGTAATTTTTTTTTAGTTTTCTGACATTTTAAACGAAAGAAATTACTGTTAATTTTTGAGACACTTTAACACTAATTGGCAAAAATAATAAACAATATATGATGTGTATGTATATATGATGTGTATATATACTGTTTAACAATAATAATATGATCCAAACAGTATATACTATATATCATATATTATGATCATTAAACAAAGATATACTATATATTATTTTCACTTTAAATGAAGATCTATTATGATCATTGTTAATTTTCTTTTACCAAATTAATAATTAATTGTTAATTTCCTTCGTTTAGAATGTACTATATATATATATATATATATGATGTGTTTGTAAAAATAATAAACAATATATGATGTGTATGTATATATGATGTATATATATTTGTTTAACAATAATAATATGATCCAAACAAAGATATACTATATATCATATATTATGATCATTAAACAAAGATATACTATATATTATTTTCACTTTAAACAAATATATATTATGATCATTGTTAATTTCTTTTTACCAAATTAATAATTAATTGTTAATTTTCTTCGTTTAAAATGTACTATATATATATGATGTGTTTGCAAAAATAATAAATAATATATGATGTATATGTATGTGGTTTGAATTTTTTGTATGATGTTCCGTAATATGTAGGATGTATGTATTTTTCTCATTGTGTTTAGACTAGTAAACTACTAAAGGAAATACTAAGATAGATGTATATATATGACATATTAATTATAAATGGGAGTTCTCAACAAGGAAATAACAAAGGAAAGGGAAAAAATGTGACAACCCCAAAATAGGTCCAATCCATCCAACCTATTCTGAGTCGCCAAATACATGGTACAGAAAATAACTACAACTTTATTACAACAATTGTCGTACAAAATACAACAACACATATGCTGTGAGTTTGGATACAAATATATACCAACTGTGACTCGTGTCCCAACCGTAATGTGATAAATGTCCCATCAGTGGACAGCACCCCGCTGTTTTAGAAATTAGAATCTTTGGAAAGTGCTCAAAGAAACCTTCGTACATGGGAGGCCATGCGTGTGACGCCCCCAAAATAGGTATACATCACCCATTCTGAGTTATCAATACATACGGTATGTAAACAACTACTGACTTTATTATTACAACAAGAAAGCGTGAGTTTGAATACAAATATTATCTTCTAGACAATATCTATACTCAAATAAATCCTCATCACATTTATTGATACATTATTTTATAAAAATGGTGAGGACTACTAAACAAATCTCTCTAGAACCATCATTCCATACCCCGACTCGTACTCGCTATATTCTCGCTTCCTGAGAAGAAAAATGGAACAAAAAGGAAAAGGATGAGCTCAACTAGCCCAGTAAAGAATGTTATGACTAAGATAATATACAAAAAATTATCGTTAGTCTTCAACAGGGAAAAATCTAATAGAATACAATAGACAACAAGTTTTAAATCAATATTCACAGCGGAAATAATAATTAATTAGAAGAGTTAAGTAGAGAATGCAAACTACTATCTTCTATGTATGAATTTAAAAGTTCGTCGCTCATCTTTTATCCTGTAACATCAATCAATATATATCTGAAGCAAATATTCATCTTTGCACTACAAAGCCAAAGATATTCATCGGTTGGTCATGTTCATCTAAACAACTGCTCATCTTTGCACTACGGGCCAAAGATATTCATCGAAATCATTCATTTGCACTACAGCCAAAGATATTCAATAATATCATCATTTAAGACTGAGGATGATGAAAATATTTTAAAAGAAACGAATCCAAATTGAAACAAAATGACAAGGATTAAGGATTAAGGATTCGTACTTTGTTTTATCCATGTCCAAAAATACCTCAAAAATAATCTTAGTGGTGTAAAATTCAAGAATGATCAAAATATGGATACAATCAAAGCTAGTAACCATAATAGACATTTTGTCATTATTCAATTTTGGGGCCCACAAATAGCTAACGGTAACAACTACACCGTTATTCAATTTTTTCATTTTCTTCATCCGACAGTTATCCATTATGGGGCCCACAAATAGCTGCGCCGTCGTACGAATATTCCCCGACAGAAAGAATATTCCACGACCAAACGAATACCCCGATAAATGAATATTTTATAACCACTTGCGTATTTTGAAAAAATTCATATATCACCCTTAACTTTAAACTTTTATCAATTTAACCATTTACTGAATAGTAATTATAAGAAAATTGAATACTTTTATTTCATAAAATTTGGGGTCTTATAAAAAATGTTGGAACTTATAATTCGTGGACATTAGAAGAGAGCAATGAGTTGCTACAACTCATGGTTGATGTTGCAGTTCGTGGATGGCGTGATAGTAATGGAATGCTAAGTAAGCAAACATTTGAGAAAAAGTTACTTCCTGCTCTTAATCAAAAACTTGGCTGCCAAAGAACATACTCATAGTACCTAAGTCGATTGAAATGAAAAAATGAGCATAAAGTATATGTAGCTCAATAAAAAGTGAGCTTAATTTTTGTATTGCGTCTGTAGTTTCTAAAGTTTTATTGGTATCCAATTGTATCATAAAATGAGTAGAATAATATGAACGTTTTCAACATATATAAAATCTCATGCAACAATAATATAAAGAGATTTACTCTAGTTCATGAAAAAAGGAAGAGGTTTTACACATGAGCTAATTAACAATTAATATAAGTTACAAGATATATTAAAAGTATACAAAAGTGTGACGCCTCCAAAATAGGTCCATTCCATCCAACCCATTCTGAGTCGCCAAATACATGGTACAGAAATAACTACAACTTTATTATTACAACATATAAACTGTGAGTTTAAATACAGATATTGTCATCTACACAATATTCACACGCAAATAAATCCCCATCATAATTATTGATACATTATTTTACAAAAATGGTGAGGACTACTAAACAACTCTCTCTAGAACCTTCATTCCATACCCCCGACTCAAGACTTCATTACATTCTCGCCTCCCGAGAAGAAAAATGGAACAAAAAGGAAAAGGTGAGCTCAACTAGCCCAAGAAAGAATATTATGACTAAGATAATATACAACAAATTATCGTTAGTGTTCAACGGAAAAAATCTAATAGAATACAATAGACAACCAGTTTTAAATCAACAACTGCAGCGAAAACAACAATTCATTAGAAGAGTTAAGTAGAGAATGCAAACTACTATCTTCTATATATGAATTTAAAAGTTCATCGTCGATATTTTATCCTTGTAACATCAATCAATATATATATCCGAATCAAATATTCATCTTTGCACCACAGCCAAAGATATTCATCATTGGTCATGTTCATCTAAACACTGCTCATCTTTGCACCACGGCCAAAGATATTAATCACCATTATGTTCATCTCAACACTGCTCATCTTTGCACTACGGGCCAAAGATATTAATTAATCGGTCATGTTCATCTCAACACTGTTCATCTTTTGCATTTATGGGCCAAAGATATTCATCAAGAAATCATTCATCTGCACTACGTGCCAAAGATATTTCGGTAATATCATCATTTAGGACCGAGGATGATGAAAAATATTTTAAAGGAAACGAATCCAATTGAAACAAAAGAACAATATTAAGGATTCAGTATTTTAAACAATCCAAGTTCAAAAAATACTTCATAAGTAATCGAGTGGAGTAAAATTCAAGAATGATCAAAACATGGATACAATCAAAGCTAGTATCCATAGTAGATATTTTGGACAAAAAGAAGAAATTTCATTTTTCGATGAATAGTGCCGTATTCGTGAATAGTGTCGTATACGTGAATAAAGGTCGATACGTGAATAAGAATCAGACACCAAAAGATAGAAATTTTACAAAAAAATATCTTCACGCTTCGTGAATAAGAACTCATGAATAGTAACCCCGACATGAAAAAAGTTCCAAATTTGATAAAAATATCCAACCAATATTTTAAGCATAATGATATTGATGAAATAATATCATTTTCGAATAAAATAACATCCCTTACCTCGAAAAGACAAGACTTTAGTTAAAACACAGGATATAAAGCTATGACTTGAACTTGCAACCAGATAGCAATACTCAAAGTATACTCAAAATACTCACAAGAATACTCGATAATATAGAGAGAAAACTTGGTTTCAGTGTGATTTTCAATTCTAACCTAAGACCTTATTTATAGAAAATTCTTAGAAACAAAGAAAGGTAGAAAATTTAATATAATATATTATTAATAATAAATTTTCCTACGCCTCTTTGGAAATCAGCTCCTAACATTTCCCACATGCCAACCTTCTAGAAAAAGCAATAAAAAACGTTTTTCATAAAATAAATAATTAAAACTTCCAAAAATCAATTATTTTGAGCTTGTAACTTCAATAATTCACAATAAATAGTCCTTTTGTCGTCGAAAATTCAAAACTCGCTGAATTTTTATAGGAAATTCAATTTCTACAACTTTCTGAAGGAAGTTTTTCCAAATTCCAAAATGAAATTGATCAAAATTCACAAGCAAGCGATTTTTGTGCTATAATCAAATTTCGGTTAATAATTGTGTCCACCAACACACAAAATATGTGTTAAACTTTTAATGCCACAAAAATACTCTTCCTCCTCATATACTCATATATCCCACATTCATTATAAAAATATCACCGTTAATATATCATTAAAATAATATATTTAAATGAATTATTTTATCAAAAAAAGATAAAATATTAATTTTTAACAATTGTCATATGAAAAAATTTCTCCATCTATATCAACATAAAATC
Organism: Panax ginseng; assembly: GCA_020205605.1. Lineage (NCBI taxonomy): Eukaryota > Viridiplantae > Streptophyta > Magnoliopsida > Apiales > Araliaceae > Panax > Panax ginseng. The sequence goes on along the minus strand of CM035148.1, from coordinate 25,994,210 downwards.
AATATTTTTTTTATCATATAAATCAATAATTAATTATTCACAAATAATATTACAGAATCACAAGATCGCAACCGTGCCGCTAGTTCAAGAAATAGGGGCTTTCAATAAAGATTTCTCCTTTCTTGGTAGCCTTGATTAGGTGGCCAAACCTCTCCTTAGATGTAACTTTTAGACATTGCCAATAATGTTATCCAATAATATTATTCAGATAATATGAATTATTGTCAGATAATGGAAAATATTGTGTAATGACAATTTATTGAAACAACAAAGAATATAAAATATCAATGCGCAATTATTGAATCAATAAAATAAAATCTTTGAGCAAGAATTATCGTAACAATTATTGAAGTAGTGTCTTCTTTACGTAAGAATCAATAATTGGTGCAATACTGCAGTGTCATCTTGTTCAACAACGCAGATTAGTGTGTTTTAATCAACGGGTATTCCAACAAGATAATCTGTAATAACTACGCCAGTTATTTATAAACAACTTATATTTGTCGTTTTCTTCATCCAATCGCTTTCTAGTTATGGGGCCCACATAAAAGACTTGTACATTGTCGTATACGAATATTTCAAACAGTATGAATATTCCACGACCAAACGAATATTCTCGGACAATAATAAATATTTTATAACCACTGCTTATTGAAATATTTGCGTATTTTACCCATAACTATCCACATTAATCAAATCAACCCTTACTATTTCAAAATAATAAATAGAGAAAATAAATTTCATTTATTAATAATTTGGGGTCTTACAAAAAGTCTATCACAATCTTGATACAAAGTTTATAAAAGTCTGTTACTTATTTCATGGAGTCTATAAAAGCCATTTAAAAAAAATCTTTAAAGTCTTTAAAAATCATTAAAATTTCACAAATTCTACAAATGATTGGCACTTAAAAAAAGTCTTTAAAATCTTAATTGAATACCCCCCCCCTGTAATTTTGTTGAGAGATAAATTTAAACGTGTGACCTTGTACAAAATAAAAAAAAAGGCTTACCCTGAGCTAGTAAGAGTTATATATATATATATATATATATATATATATATATATATATATATATATATATATGAAACGGATCTAAAACACTTCTCTTAAATAATATTTATTTTATTAAAATTTCGTTGTTTTAGAGATTCTTTTAAAAAACAAGTGGGGTTATGGAGATATTTTTATAAATAAAAGGAAAGAAAGTAATAGACCACTCTATTTTAATATTATTTTATATTTTAAAAGAATATTCAAAACGACGTAATTTTAATAAATAAGTCATTATTTAAGAGAGAACGTTATTTAAGAAGAGTGATATATATATATATATATATATATATTAAATATCAATTCCCAAAAAATAAATGACAAGTTTATCCAGTTGTAATGTTTACTCTTATTTTCTATGGCGATTTTAAATAAATGATGTCTAATAATCACTTATTTAAAAATTATCAATAATTTATATTGTGTATTCATATTGTGTATATGTTTAATTTTGTAATATAGGAATGCTTATATCTTTTCTCATATAACTCTTTGAAGTTTTGAACTCGAGGGTAAAAGACCAATATTATATATAAAGGGAAATATAATATTTTTATATGTATTAATGTAATAGTAGTACATACTAGAAACAAAATAGCAAGTCATTAATAACCTCAGGATAATAATTACTACAATGCTAATATCAGATTAAAAAGAATTATATAATATTTACATACATATATAATGTGGATTCCGCTAACATATGGGGTCAATAAATATGCATGTGTATATGCGAGTATTATGTGATTATTTTTTTTTATGTAATAATAACATTATTTTAATAATTATACTCTTAAAATTTGACTGAGAGACCAGAAAAGGTGTAATTACATATATCTCCTCTAACAACATGCATAAATATTGTTATGGTATTATCAATCACCAAATAATATTAGAATCTTACTATTTTATTCTTGATAAAAATTTGAAATAAAGGCGCCTGCTATTTTCTCTTGAGCAAATAAAATTATGACTTATAAAATTAATTCACCATATTAAATATTCTTTTGGTCTCTAAAATGATAATTAAAAGTATAAAATTTTTGTCCTCAAAAAAATGAGATGAAGTATATAAAGTGAATGATAAATATTTTATATAATCTTGTGAACGATTAAAGATAAATTTAATTTTTTCTTACTTTTCTTAATATATGTTTAAATTATATTTTACTTTTTCTTTTGATGACAAAAAAGATACACAAAAACAAGATCTCTTTGTCTAGATCTCGCGGTCATAAATGGATCCAATTAGCATAAAATTAATTTTTAAATAAATTCATCAATTAATTTATAAAATACTGACACAATTCGATTATAAATGCAACAAATAACTCCGCTCGACCGTATCTCGAAGATTAATACTTAAAACAAAAACAGCAAACAGAAACAAAACTAATGTGACAAAACAAAAACAAAAAGAAAACAAAAAACTTTGTACAGCAAATGCGGCGATGTAAGCAAAGCAATGCATTCCAACAACATACATTTTTATTTATTCTATTTAGTAGTAGTATTTATTCTCCCTTCCTTCATTCTCACTCCTCTCCCGTCTCCTCTTCCCCCTTCTTCTCTTCTTATTAACGCTTTTGTTCCAAACTCACTCAATTTCATCATCTTTCTCTCAATCAAACACTGTTACACTGATATTGTCTGCACTTGATTTTTTTTTGAATAATTTATTACCTTCAAATCGATACATTATACTACTACTTTTGAGATGTGGGGATTTGAGCTTTGGATTCATAATTTGATCTCCTCTGAAGACTCACAACTACTTCAATTCAACACTGATTTGCCTGTTACAAATTCAGTTTCTTTCATTAACGGTGGATTATTTCTCGAACAATCTGTTCCTTCGTCTTTTATTTCATCATTACAGAACGATAATTCTTCTTCGATTGATTTTTCGACCTCGATCTCATGTTCTACGCGGCCGCGGACTCGCAGGAGACAAGGGGGAAATGAGATTTTCCGGTGCGGTACGGAACGGAGCGGAGGATTTTTATCGGTGAGCTTGTCAGTGAAGGGGAGTGCCGAGGGTTTTGTTCAGGATTCAGGTGAAATTTTAGGGCAAAATGGGGATAAAAATGTTGAGGATGAAACGGCAGCGTTTGATGTGCTCGTGAAGCATCAGCATCAGCATCAGCAGGAAAAGAAGAAGGTTAAGTTACGAGGAGGAGGAGGTGCTTTCAATACAACTAAGCATCTCTGGGCTGGAGCTATTTCTGCTATGGTTTCTAGGTTCGTCTCTCTCTCTCTCTCTCTCTCTCTCTCTATATATATATATATATATATATATATATATATATATATATATATATATCTGTTTGCCAGTGGCCCAGTGCTAAGCTGCTTGTGCATGTTTAACTGATTTTAGTATTGAGTGTCTAGTTTTGCATTTTCTAGTTCAAAAGCTTAGAAAAAGAAATGAAAACTTGGTGAACTTGTGTTCTTGTCCATGCTTAAATTCCTACATTGATTACATACTAAATGTGTTTGATTTTGAGATTGCTATTAGAAGGGATTTTCTCTAATGGGTCATAATATAACTAGTGTAATTGGACACCATTGAGCAGAATATGGAATTTTACCTGATTAATTAGCCAGTTGAATTTGCTTGATGTTAAAATACTCAATTTGGTTCGAGAAGCATAAGTGATTTGAGAATTTTGGAGAAGAGGGGATAATCTAGATTGGTTTCAAAAGTCTGACACATATTTTTTCACATCAGTTCAAGGCACATCAGTTCACTTTGAACTAATTTCTCTATCACTGAATGATTCTTCTGGTAAATGGTGGATTAGGCTTGGTTTTCACTTTACATCTTGTTGCTCGTTTATGATGCACATGCCCATTTCTTTTAATTTTAGTATGATTTTCCATTGACTAGCATCATCCCTAATGAATTGAATTTGTTATATCAGAACTTTTGTTGCCCCACTCGAGAGATTAAAGCTGGAATATATAGTACGTGGTGAACAAAAGAATCTTATTGAGCTTATCAAGTCAATAGCAGCTTCGCAAGGCCTGAAGGGCTTTTGGAAAGGAAATTTTGTTAATATTCTTCGCACTGCTCCTTTTAAGGCTATCAATTTCTACGCTTACGACACATACAGGAATGAACTGCTCAGAATAACTGGGAACGAGGAAACAACAAATTTTGAAAGGTTTGTTGCCGGTGCTGCAGCTGGAATCACGGCAACAGTACTCTGCATACCTATGGACACTGTATGTCACAATAAACAAATTTCTTATGTGTGGTTTCATGGTTTCCTGCATTGAGCTTTCATTTTTCTTGTCAAAAATAATTCATTTACTGTCATGGGAGGTATTAAAGTCTGGATAGGACTGGAAAATAGTGAATTTTCCTTCTTGTCTCTGTGCATGTGGGGATGTATTGATCAGGGACTCGCCTATAGATTGAGCTGACATAGAAAATCTTTATTTTTATTTTTTTTACCGTCTGGTACGTACATTAACTGTTTTCCATAAGCTAAGGTTGAAGGTGAGTGATTCTGCTTAACTAATATTTGAGTTGGATTTCATAATTAAATTATTAATAATTTCAAAGGAATTTGAACATCACACTGGCATGAAATCATTCTGCTTTATATGGCTTTGGAAAGTGTCTTTCAATTTCATTGATGATCTATTGTTGACAACGAGGCGAGCTTGTAAAGTAAAAATTTAGGAGTAAACATAATTTATCTAAATCTAAAATTGGGAGTAAACATACGCACGGATGAGGATTCTGACTGTCAACTCCTAATTAGGCCTTGTCAAGCCTGACCTTATTTATTTTATTTTCAAAAAAAAATATGCCTTCTCAATCCTGTAAATGTGGATGAAAAAAAAACAAGATCGCCTGAATAACTGAACTTTGAACTAAAGCTAAATGTTAGAAAAACTAAATGAAAAGAGTAATAAGAAGATATTGATTAGGCATTTGGGCTTTTTCCCAGAGTTATGCTCACGCAAGCTGATTTTCATGATTTAAGTTATTGAATAATCTTACTCGATTTAAATTATATTTTAATTATGTTGCACTTCTCAGAATTGCATGAAACTTCCTGTTTCAAATAATTTCCACCTTTAATTGTTGTTTCCTAATTCCAAGTACTATAACGTCCTATCAGATTTCCAGTCGTCTTTTCCTCGTGATATTCTAATATGTAAAAAATTTCAGATTAGGACAAAAATGGTAGCGCCTGGGGGGGAAGCCCTGGGTGGTGTACTTGGTGCTTTCCGCCACATGATCGAAACTGAAGGATTCTTTTCTCTTTACAAGGGCCTAGGGCCTTCTATAATAAGCATGGCACCTTCTGGTGCTGTTTTCTATGGAGTGTATGACATTTTGAAAACAGCTTATCTGCATTCACCGGAAGGGAGGAAAAGAATTCAACATACGCAACAACCAGACCAGGAACTTAATGTTTTTGAACAACTGGAGTTGGGTCCCTTTAGAACATTAATATATGGGGCGATTGCTGGAGCTTGTGCTGAGGTTGCTACGTACCCATTTGAAGTTGTGAGAAGACAGCTTCAGATGCAAGTCAGGGAAACAAAGATGAGTGCAGTGGCAACTTGCGTCAAGATAATGGAGCAAGGTGGCATTCCTTCCCTTTATGCAGGATTGACTCCCAGCTTATTACAGGTGATGAATGGATGTTTTGGTTACTTGAACTACCTTATTGTTGCATATCTGTCTATCTATCAATATATGTGTGTGTGCGCGCGCGCGCGCGCGTATAACTTTACCAAAATTACTTGAGAAATACTTTTGCAAGATAAAGTAGCAGTAGGCACTTTGATTGAAAATTGATCAATGTAATTTCCAGGATTAAGTAGGCAATAAAAGCTTAGAATCCCATTGTGAATCTCATTTTCTTCCTACTTCCTACTTACTACTTGGACCTTGTCTCACAGGGTGTCTTTGTTCAGCATTTTACCCTCCTGTGCCCCATAAATCAATATATAAATCTTTAATGCTCCCTGTCCCATTTTTTATATGACAAAAACTTTTGAACATTTTCTACACGGATTTGGTGACATGTCAACAATATATGTATCCATTATACTTGTTTAACCTTTTATATATTAATATAATTGTATATTATATTTTTACATATGTTTCAAAACATCTTAAAATGCATACCAAAAAAGCAGTTGAATTATTTTCGTCTTCTAAAATGGGACAGATGTAGTACTTTGATTTACTTTTCACTATACATCTCTTATGCTGTATGCTTGTGCTGTAGAACAGAGGATTCACAGATTAAGTAAGAGGCATAAAGAGAAGAAAGATTGGTTTGTAGTGCTCTCACGAGAGACTCACTACCTGCAGTGAAAGAATTTTTTTAGGCAACACAATTAGAAGTCAAAGGCTTAAAACAAATAATAATTAACTCTGTTAAAAATTAAAATTTTTTAACTCTTTTTAAGATTGAGAGAATTAAAATGTCTTATAGAATAAAAATTAGCAATCTAATATGGATAGGGAAAGTAATACAAAGAAGGAAATAACTTGGATAACCTTGATCAACTTCAACTTGAAATGAGATTCCAAAAATACTCGAAAGAAGATCATTGACCAAAATAACCTGGAAACCTAGATATTCCGATTACGATAGTTAAACCGAGCAGCATAAATTTACAGAATCTTCTGCCAAATGTTTAAAGCTTCAATGGCCAATTGAGTATGTGACAATTGATAGGTTGCCATCATAGCTCTCTATTTGACATGAGAGGTTATGACATAGGATGCATAATTATACAAGTTTAAAATTTATTTTTGTTAAGACTTTTTTTTGCTAATTTATTTAAGATTTTATTACATGTAGAGTATTTTCTTTTCAAATTTATCATATTTTTGGGGTTATTTTAATGCATTTCCATTGCAAAAGTTAATTTCTTAAGAATATATGCCATTTAATATTTTCAAAACTTTTATATGTTGAGAACCCATGAGCTTGTGATTTTGGCTTAAAGCTCATTGGAAGTTCGGCTTCAGCTGATTTATCATGTAAACTAGCTGAGCTAAACTTTAATCTTCCATCTTCTTTGCTAAATGAGCTATGCCTAAGTATAGGTGGCCTCTGCTTCGTTTGAATTTTTTACTTATGTGATAGTTGTGTGTGTTAAAGAAGTTAGTGGGGGCTCATCTTTGGTTTGTATAGATGCAGAATAGGAGTATGGTTTTGTGGAACAATAAGGCTAAGGAAGGAAGAGTTTCATGCTGTTCTTGCATTGTGGAATTTTTGACTTGCTATTTTAAGGTTATTCTATTTGCTATGTCAATGATTGATGGAGTAATGGGTTCGGCTTGTGGAATAGGATGTAACTTGTATGTGTGAAATATAAGTTAATTATCTTTTTTGCGGCATAAAATGTTTAGGAATTGATAGAAAAGATGGTAGGAGGGAGGGAGGTACAGAGTCAGAGAGAGAGAGAGTATTCCAATGTAAAAATCTTAAAGCTGCTATCTTATTACTGGGAAGATGGCTTCCTAAACCTTATATAACAACCCTAGAATGTAAAACATTATTGTGAAACCGCTTCTACTGATGTCCAAGATTCCAAGTACAGATTGGGTAGGGGCCTCTGAAAGATCTAAGGAAGTTGGAAAATGCCTAACAATGAAGAAAGTAAAGCATCCGATACACGGTGCAAATTGCATCAACATGATGAAGGGACAAATGCAAAACCAAAATATGATAAAATATTAAGATACTAAACTGCTCTAAAAGCTAATGGCACTTGAAAGTAAAAGCCCAACAATATCTGTCAGCCACAACAAAACTCAGTGTAACATGTCAATATGAATTCAAATCTGTTTTCTATTCTGTAAATTTATCTGTATGATTGATCATTGGTTATGTCTCTTCTCTCCACTTCTGATGTCTTCACTGTGCCTATTGCTAGGTATCAGTTTTCCATACCAAAAAACTTTAGTATTAATTGCATCTTCTCAAAATTTGGGACTCTTTTCCTGATGTACTATTTTTAGATTCTAATTTCTGATAACTATTTTTTTGTCTTGTGCTCTCAGGTTTTACCATCGGCTGCCATTAGTTACTTTGTGTACGAGTTCATGAAGATAGTTCTCAAAGTAGAGTAAGCATAAAGACATGCTTCCGACTAATATGATGCTGGATAGAGCTTGTGTAAGATGCATCATGGACAGGAGTTCATCTGTCAAATGGAGTACTTGATGATGTATCTCAGTACGGCTCTTGTTGGTAGCATAAAACAAGGGTACAACACCCGGACATCTCTTACACATCTAATTAGTTTCAAAATAATTTTTGTGTCTTTCCTTGGCTATTTCAAGGGAGTAAAGTTAGAACTTTATGACTATTTAGGTAAATTTGTAGTTCAAATGACTCTCAGCTAAAGGTGCGGAAAGTTTTTCAATTAAAGATTACTCGAAAAGAGTTAAAGATCAAATTGTCCTTTGGGTGGAGGCCCTCCTTTTATTTATAAGCCATTCAAAAGTAAAGATGGGACAGGCTTTGAAATAGGTATTGGACTAGATTTGAAGCTAACAACAGTAATAGTAATCCAGTGGCAAACTATCAACCCTGCTATCCTAATAGGACAAACTATCCAGGGTTCAGGTAAAACACTTGCAAGTCTGAATTATCCATTTTTAAATTGCACTTGCAGCAAATGTGTTGCCAATGCACCATTAAGAAGATGTCAGCCTTGCAATCAAAAGCAGGTCACAAATGCTTCTGAATTGAAATTGAAGCCAAAAAAAAATAAGTTATACCTAGCTCCATGCCATTTCCGTGAAGGAAGATGAGTAAAACAGGAAGGAAAAATATGATAAAACGTAGAGGAACAAGGACCCAAAATATTATCATAATTTCTGTTTCAATAGAATGAGACCTTGAGTCGAAACCAGAATATTTGTGTATTCATCAACTTGGACCACATAATATCAGTAATTTATAGTTTATACAAGAATACAATACAACTCCCTTTAATATTCAAGCTCCAAAAATAACTATACACGTCCACAAAAGTTCCTACTGTAGTCAGACCTAACAGCTTTGCAAAATGCAATCCACAAAGGATTATTCTCCTTTGCCTTTAGGCAAGTGCTCTTCACTCGAGTCTCTTTTAAATTGCAATCATTAGCTGCTTCATAAAAATAGCAAGCATCATCTCTCTATGTTTACTGCCAATACTGCTGATTTCGATTACCTGCCATTGGATTAGGACCTCTCCCTGCACCAGAACCTGAATATTGACCATTTTGGGAATAATTAGGTGGGGGAACACCGTAACCACCAGAGGCTCCTCGAGAACCAGAGGCAGGCACACCACTTGGTGGTCCCCGCCCTTGTGCTGGATATGGTGCACTATTAAAACCACCACCTTGTCCCCCACGATCTGCATAATAACCAGCAGCAGGGTTCCCAGCAGGAGGGTACCTATTTGGCCCTCCAGGAGGACCCCGAGCCTTTGCATAGTGATGATGGCCGGGTCCAGTTGACAGTGGAGGCTGGGAATTGTTCATGTGATGGTTAGGGCCTGTCCACTGAGGTGGATGAGGTTGCCCGGTTTGGTGTATAGGAGGTAACCGAGCATGTTGCTGTGGATGCTGCAATTTCTGTCTCTTCGCAATTTCTTCATTTTGCCGCTGCTGCTGTCTTTTTTTCTTCGTCTGGAACTCATGTGAGGATTCATATTTAGGCAAACTGTGATCAAAATAACAGAATAGATCATGGTCACATAGCAAGGCAAAGTAAGCCTAGAGGTTCCTGAACTTTTGAAAAGTCAATCAGAAATGAACATGCATGCATGATGCAACTATGCAAGGATAGAATTAAAACCATAATTGAGGTTCATGAACTCGGCTTAAGCTGAATTTTGACCAAAATGTTTCCCTAATTGAATGAATACGTAAAATAGACTTGTCAATGCAAGAACTTACGTCTTGGGATCGCATGGCAAGGGGTCAGTCCAGAAATATTCAGCATCAAGCGCATCTTTAGCAGATATTCTCTACACAAGATTGGGTGATAGGATAAGGAAACAAGATTAAAGAATGAGAATAAGTTTAAGAAAAAACATAAACTAATTGCATAACTAACAAGAAATATAGAATCGGAAAATAACCATGTCAAAAGAGAGTTCCACAACTGACTTCATGCTCGTGTTAGCCACGACATTGTAAGAAGGATGATAGAATAAGTGATAAAAATCAAAAGGAGATAAAATGTTCCACCCGATGAATTGCTTATCCATTCACAACTTAGAATGACAATGTTTCCCTCCTTCGACAAGAGATTATAGAACTAGGCAACCCCATGACCCTCATATTTCCTGTATTGTGTTTCATTGTACCATGAAACACAAAATTCTTTATATTAATAATTTCCTTTGAAATGAGAAATGTTCCAACGCTTTACCATCTTTTCTCCGTGACAATGAAGGATCTGTGATGTTTTTTTATCATATATAAGTCTCCCTCTCCCTTTCTCTCTCCCTCAACCTCAAAACCCAACGAGAAAAATATAGGCCTATTTGCAATTGCATGGTTGCAAATATGACTAAAATGGATGTGCTAACTATTCTACCGTGGCACCTCTTAAGAATCAACTGTCTGTGCCAACACCACCATACCTTATCCACCGTACAATAGCCAACCACCAGAACCCATTAATGTCACCCTAAAGCTGGAACACTTCATTAGCACCCAACAGCCCTACAAACAACAAACATCACTTGCAACCCGAGTCCCTGATTACCAAAAACAAAGGCTCATTAAGAAGTATGAAGCTTCAAAATGGTAACAACAGAAAGCACCTTAAAAACCTCCCAAACTCCTACAAATGCAACGTGATCATCATTCACCCTTCTGTTTTCGGACCAACTCGACTCAGTCACATCTCCGCCATTCAAGTTCTCATCCACAACCTCTTACACAACATTCCACTCCAAAAATCCTTCACAAGTTTATCATGAAAATTTTCAATCAACAGAATCTAATGGCAGTTTCAGACTTTCAGTGAAGAAACTTCCTTACTCATCAAGTGAAGGCATCAAAATAAGGCACACTCAATATAACAACTGACCTGCATGACTAATTTCTAACTTACACAGTTTAAGAAAAGTTCAAGTAGACAGAAAAATGTCCAGATCAGTCATTAGCATACCGCACTTCTGTTTGCAATTACTATATTCATACGTAACTGTCACACAATTTAATCATTTATATAATCTTTAATCATATAACTGAAGCTTGTCCCCATTCACAAGGAGTTTGACTAATTTAAACTACAGTGAGTCTTCTAACTTAAGTTAATATAAGAAATTAGATCTGCCAAATAGAAGTGATACCTGAGCTGGATCAAGAGTCAGCATTTTTTCCAGTAAATCAAGAGCATGGCGATCAAAACTGCAAGGAACATCAAGTATTACAGCAATTTAACATCTTGCATACTATAAAATAAATTTAATAATAATTTAAAGTTTTGTTCACTTAACTGTCGAAACACCTCCCGAACTCGCCTCTTCATTGGCCTTGTTGGCTTAAACTTGTTATACCACGGAATCCTAGAAACTCCAGGCCAGTTAATCTCATCAGGAGTTCCACAGAGCTCAAATATCTTGTTCAATTGTTCAGGCTACAACAAATAAGGAAAAAAATTATAATTAATTTCTCCAACCTTATAGAGTACATAATGAACAGGGAATAAATGTGCATATTCATTTGCCATAACTTCAGAAGTTTTTTGTTTTGTTATTATTATTATTTTTACAAGTAAATTTCAAAATATAACGTACTTGTAAATAACAAAAATCCAAATCCTAAGTTGAAGACCTAAATTTTAGCCAGAGGCGAAGCCACGTTAAAAATGTGGGGTCAATTGACCCCACTCAATTTTTGATACCACTTAAAAAAAATTGATACAAACCAGTGAGGCATTTTTGACCCATTTTTGACCCCACTTAATAGTTAATTTTTTTTATTTGATACAAAGCAATCAGCACCTACCGGCTACCAACTCAGTAACTCATCATCCACAGTCAACAATGACATATTATATTTTTGTGATTATATATTTGAGTCGTTTTTTGTTACTATAATTATCAATTTTAATTTATTGTCTGATACTCTAATTATTGACCCCACTGCGACTGAATCCTGGCTTCGCCACTGATTTTAGCCCAAACTGAAGGTAATGAGTCTTGAAAGCCAAAGTATTATTCAGATGTCAGAGTGAAGGATTCACTTAGGTTGCACACTTGTGACTAGAGGAAATATAATGTCATGGACTAGTTGGCAGGTTCTCATACAAGAGTAAGGCACTGCATTTGGTCTACATAATGCAAGTTTCAGAAACTTGAGGCATATACAGAAGTACATATGGAAATTGGAAATTCCTTAAAAACACAACTCTACGATGGACTTGCTCAATGCAAGTATGTATGTTGCAGAATACGGAAATTCCAATGCACCAAGATCTCACCAATACTCAAAAACCAATACCCAATGAATACTTCAGTTCTCCCAGTACAAATTAGTGCAGTAGAAATGTCACTGGAATATCTTTCAAATAAATTTCATTCAACGAGGCACCAAGGGAGTCCACCCATGTACAAACACACGTGTAATTTAAGAAATATTATGGTCCACATTTAATATCTACTCCCACTGTCCTCAAAAGGATGACTAAAGATACCTTTTTTTATCCCAAAAGGATTAGATAAAATACATAAAGTGAAGGGTAAATATGTCATTTAGTGGGATCCATTAGTATAAAACTAAAAGTACGCATAACTTTATATAATCTTGTGGGGCCCTAAGGATAAATTTGAAACTTTTTTACTCTCTTTTCTCTACCTGTACTTTTCTTAATATGTGTGCAAATTGTACTTTGCTCATCCTTTTGGGGACAGAGGGAGTAATTGATTTTGTATGCATGACATGGCCAGGTATTAGCTACTCCTGAATTGAGGGACTCAAAATATAATCAGAGGATATGATGCAAGCATAAGCCAAAAAGCTGTATCAAATATTCATAAAACTTACTACTATCAGCCAAACCAAAAAAAAGAAGATAATAACTGAAAGCGAGCAAACCTCATTTTTCCCAGGTAAAACCGGTTTCCCTTGTAAGAGCTCAGCAAAAATACAACCAACTGACCACATGTCAACGGCCGGGCCATACTTAGTAGCCCCAAGAAGCAACTCCGGAGGTCTGCTTAAACCAAATCAACCAAAATCAAGTGACTGAAAGGGAATAGTCTCGGCAAGTCAGCATAATCACAAGGAAGACATGGCATCATACTCAGAAATTTACCTATACCACAGGGTAATAACACGATTTGTGAGATTTCCGTTGTGATCATTGGAAAATGACCGAGCAAGCCCAAAATCAGCAAGCTTCAGATTTCCCTCATTATCGATGAGAAGATTAGAACCTGCAAGAACAGGTGTCAGACAGAAAAGGCTTTCGTGCAGATGATTAAATCAGATACAAGGATAATAAAAGTCCGTCTAGCAATGACCTTTGATATCCCGGTGAAGTACTTGATTGACATGACAGTAATGAAGCCCTGTCAGTAGTTGCTTCATATAACACTGCAAACAGATACAATCACCAAACTGTGAAGTATAGAATGATCATCAGATAAACATTGTTTTTAATTATATAGTCCTACAGTACCTTGATCTGGGGAACTGAAAACCTAAGTCCAGGACGATCAGCAAGCCCTGTTAAGTCATGGTCCATGTACTCAAAAACCATGTAAATGTTTCCCCTGTACTTATTATCACCATCTGTATTCTCAAAGAGATTATAACTTGTGTCACACATTGTCATTCATCAAAAAATAGGTGAGATACTAGACAATCAATATTTGAGTAACCATGTGAAATCATCATAAATGCTAGAACTGGAATCAACAAAATAAGACAAAAACTAGATTCACGCAAAAAAGTCTAGTCACCTGGCTTTGCTTGCTCATCCGCCTCAGGACCTTTAAGAAAAATCCAAATATATAAGTATTACAAAGTAGATCAAATACAACGGTCAAGCTAATATATGAAATATGGCAGATCTGTGCATACAAAGAAAGTACCTGTAGATGTCACAATCTCTTTCAACTTAATAACATTTTCATGCTGCAGCTTCTTCAGAATTTTAATTTCCCGGATGGCAGTGATAGGGAACTGCAGCAAACAAAACAAAACATTTCGTAGAGTTAACTATAGGTTTCTAACCATGTTTAACTACTAACCGTAGCTTTTCACCAATATATATATATATATATATATATATATATATATATATATATATATAATCTGCTAAATTAACCTAATAACTAAGGAAATAAGGATACCCCTTCTTTTTCATTGTCCATGCGTATTTTCTTCAAAGCAACGATTTCCCCTGTTTTAAGATCTCTTGCCATGTATACTTGACTGGGGGAAATAGGAGCAAACAAAGCATAGAGTGAAAACTTTATCGATTGAAACAACAGAATCACTTCATAGTTGACTATGTCCATACAAAAAAACTCAAAGAAACAAGAACTTCCAAAATTGATTATTACTGCCCAACTTTTCACTGGTATGCTTCAACTCCAGAGCCCTAATCTTTTTACTTTCAAGAAAAATGTCTAAAGTTCACATCAAATGCTCTGATGTTCATAGCTTGAACTATCATAAATGCACACACAATGACACATGTGTGTGGGTTTTGCTAACCATCCCAAAGGGAGTAGGTTAGCATTTGTGCCCAAAGGTGAGAATACTGAGAATCCCCCAAATGTCCTTACAACAGTATAAATCAAGGATAAACTAGTGTTTGACATATAGTAAAAAATTTATAACAATACTCGGCACTGATTGCAAGTTTATTCTAATTGAAGTTGGTGACCATAATTTCCCTATAATTTTAAAAGTTAAATAATAAGAATGTTGCAAGCTTCTCTATAATTTCACCTTTGACCATTAATTAAGCCCTCTAATATCTCTCCTATAATTAAAGCCCTATAATGCCTCTCATATAATTAAGCACTCCAGAATATTCCTAACAAACTCCATTCTTAGCGTGGTTAGAAAAATAACACACAAAAACAAAACAAAAAAAGACATAAAAAGAGCAATACAAGTTCTTTGAGCTCCGATCTCTCAATTCTTTTTTCTTTTCTTTTTTGAAGTTTTTATACGTTAAATGTATAATTCCATTGTGTTACCTTATGATTGGTGTAATTTTTAATACTTTAATTTACTTTTTGAAATTAATTATACTACATAATTGACATTTATGTGAGATAGATACCTTTATTAATTAAGAGATTGGTATCTAATCAACTGCTTGACATACATAGCATGGAAAATATATAACACTGTAACCATCAAGTATCACAATTATTTTTTATAAAGTAAGGTATAACCTATTTTTCTTACAAAGATTTATAAATGGTAGAATAGAAATGATATTTTTATTTAGCAAAAGGCAAAAGAATTTTATTTCTGATTAAATCAATAACCCAAGAGGCTTGGATTATGATAAATTACAAACTGAAAATCAAATATATCATAACCCTCAATTTAGCAATAAATAAACCTTAACAATAAAACGCAACATTACTCGATACTGCGACCTGCTAGAAAATCCCTTTCGCAAAAACATAGCGTTGAAAGAGCTTTCCAAAATCTTACTCCAAGTCAGATACAGATTCCCCCATAAAACGCCATATGTAAACTTTACTACCTTTAAGTCTTTAACCCTCCATTGATTTCACTGAGATCTGCAAGCCATATGTAAACTTTACTAACTCTAGTCTTTTAACATTTCACTAAGATCTGATTTGTTGGGTTATTACTGATGAACTATACATGCTTCTATCCACAAAGTTACTCCATAATGCAAGTCCTCTGCACGTAACTGAGTTAAGTGGTCTCAGTCTTTTGAACTCCCTGAATCAATATCACCAAAGAATTTTTTAAAAAATTTCCTAACTTCAATCCCTTCTTCCCCATTAGAAAAAAACAGCCCCAAATCTTGACTGCTTTTTTTCACTACAATTTCTTGCTCGATCGAAAGCTTTCTGCCATCTTCTATTGATTTTTTCTCATAAATCTTTTTTTTCTTTAATATCTTCTTCTTACTTGCTTCCTTTTCTACATCCTTTACCCTTCTCTTGTCCTAATTTGTTTCTTTACTCTTGAAGAGCCGACCAACTTCCATTGCAGCATTGCTTCCATAGATACCTTATATTCCTTCCCCTTGTTATCATCATTGATAATAACACTATGTCTATTGACATTACACTTAAAAATACCACATTCTAGACAATTACATATCTGCCCCATTTTCCTGCAATTTTCTGAGTACCCTCCAAACGTTATTTTCCAACACTATCTCTTAATCATTTTCCAAGATAACCTTATCATTTTCCTTCTCAAAATTAGACTCCATTCCTCCACTTTCCGAAGCAGCCTCATTTAAATCAGTACATTTCCCAACTTCTTGAAAATAACTAACATAAGGTGTCATTTCACTTGACGAATGAAAAGCTTCCACTTGTCTTTGAGGTTCACCTGAGAGATCACGATTTTATCTTTTCCAATGAAGTGATCTTTTCTGATGGATTTTCCTCGAACAACTCCGACGATCGAATCTCCATATTACAATCTATTCTCAAATCTGATTTTAATATAATCATTAATATCATCCAAACAATCCATTTCAATCAAGATTTTTGCATTGTCCAACTTCTTCAAACACGCTCTCTTTCTCCAATCCCATGAATTTTCCCCATTTTTCTCATTGTTTTTCTTGACCAATATTGGACCGGAATTCCTCTACACTCCACCCAAGCATATATTTTTTGTTGTTTGACAAATTCCTCCATTTTTACAAAATCATTTTCAGTTTTTTTTATACTCTGCTCCAACTTCTGATTTTCCTTTCCATCTGCACACACTGCAATAATCCCTTGATCACACCATTTGACCATGTTTGGGACCTTGACATCAATACTTTTCATGATTACATCTATTTCCTTCATAGGTCTTATGCCGATCTCAATTTTGGACTTTGTCCACAATTAGAGGGTGTCAAAGTTCCTCAGAGGAATAGAACGAAGTGGACATGATTTTTCATGCTTTATGGAACATAAGCTACTTTGAGTATAGGGTGTAGACGGCACTTCATATTAGATCCATGTTGTTGTGCAGGTGTTCTTATTGCATCTAGACATCTAGTAGAACAAGGTCTATGCCAATTCTGCTATATCCTTTATTTATTTTTTGGGGGAGTTTACTTTGGCTTGAAGTTTCCTTGTGAGCGGAGGGTGACCATGGATGTATTGGTTTTGGAATAGTGTCCCCTTTTGGTGTCGTTGTGGCTATTATTTTACTTATGAAGCAAAAAGGAATTTAACCACTTCATATATGCACAACATGTTATAAAAGCGTTTATAACTCGCTACTATTCCACATGGAAGAAGTATTGTAAATTATGGACATTAGAATACTCAGACCAAACATTTTTGAGGATTTGCAAGGCACAATGTATTGCTATTCAGCTTGTGCAGTATTCTGGACATATATAGATACGATATGTGCCTTTAATTTATTTTTTCTTACATAGACATAAAAGAAATACACTTTTATATTTAGCATCCAAAACAATGAAACATAAGTTCAACAAGTTAATATACCCCTAAACATGTATTGCTTACCCATTTTTATAACCCTCCTTTTCCTATCTCGCCCACTCTCAACAATGTGAGTGCAAATCAATTTCTCCTACATTCACCCACAAAATCTTACATCCCAAAGAAATTATGATGGATGTAGGACATAGAAGTAATTATTGCTTCTAACAATACAGAGAGCGGAAAAGAAGAGAGATGGGAGAATAAGGGATTTTAGAACAATCACAAGACTTAGGGTTATTAGGTAGGGGTAGTCGGATAGAGTGTGCAATAATTCAATAGGATTTCATCAATAGAGGTATTAGGGATACACTTAACTTTTTGATAAAGTGTGCACACAGATATATATACATCTCTAAAAAAAATATGTCTGGGACTCTAGAATGAAGTAACATGGTTTGAATAGCAATTCTTACTAAATAATTGCAATACATCATGTCATGCGGGATGCAATAAGTTATTAAGTTTGGCCTTAAGTAGTGTTTGATAAACCTGGGAATTAAGATCTGAATGATTATGATGTCTTAATAAATTAGATCATCTGAATGGTTATGAGGTCTGAATCTAAAAAATTGTTTGATAACTAAAAAGTAAATTGTCTCTTCATGACACTATTTTACCATTTTAAAGGGTAAAATTTTATTTAATAATTTTAAATATTCAATTTAATAAAAATGAATGCATAATATTATTGAATATATTTATATAGAAAAAAAATTATCAAAAAAAATTCATTAAGAAGTACCTCTTAATTATTAAGATTTCATTTTGTCTTACCGATTAAGAGGCATTCAGAGGTAACAGAAAAGAAAAAAACAGCATCATGCCTCTTAGCGAATAAGAAGCAGTCCATTAAGAGGCAATCAGATGTAAACAAACATCACCTTAGTAACCTAAGGTTCGTTAGCCTTTTCTCGTCCAAATTGCAAAACAATGAGTTATAACCCTATAATGTTTTGTTGTATGTGCATAACAATATCTCAACTACTGAAATTTTGGAAATAGATTGATCCATGTGATGTGGTATGTGATGTGATGCATACTTAATAACAAATCAATATCATTAATATTCTCCCTTACATATTAATCGTCGTACAATAATAGGATGTGTCTTATATCATGATAAATAACTGTTGACACTTAATTAGGTACCAATAACTTAAACAAAGTTGACTTATCTGACTTTCTCACAACAGTACCATATATGCAGACTACTTATCAAAAAACTACCATATATACGAACTAACAAAATTCACAACAACTTTCTTTAAATAATAATTAATATTACAATTTTACATTTGAAATACCCAGAAAGAAAAATCCAAACAATTGGGGTTCAGAAATAATACCACTACCCCTTTCAAGCATGTAGACAACTATTACAAATGACCATCCAGACAAAATTGGATCTTAAAATCCAAAAGGGAAAGCCGGTAGTTTTCCTTATCTTAAGTTAATGTAAACAAAGTCGCACACACATTACGCCATATCAGACCTAAACCAAAAGAATGACAAGTCTGATAACTAATAGATAGAACTTTCCGCTAAAGGTATTTTATCACAGCTTAATTACCTTATACAGACAGTTCACTACAGAACCTCCACTACAACAAACAAAAACCAAATCTTGAATATCCATTCATGCTGCCAATAATATAAACCAAATCTTGAATATCAATTATGCTGCCAATAATAAAATTACTTGTATATATCTGTGTAATTACGCCTACCACAATGTGCTTCAAAATCATGTAAATTAGTTGAATCACCCTAGCATCAAATTAAGAGATTGACGAATTCTACCAACAACATTCAGAAAACAATACAATTTGAAACAACAATCAACACAATAGCTATAAATTAAGTAAAACAATACATAATTCAGTAATTAGTTTTACCCGTAAGTGCCTTCGCCAATCTGCTCTAATTTCTCGAAGCAGTCCACGTTTCGAGACCCCCACGACGGTGATTCTTCCAGATTGAGCTGACCATAACCCGCCGCAGCCATCTTTTTCTCTCTTAAAAATATAGATACATATAATATATATACACAATTGTATCAGTCTCTCCCTAGTGAGGGTTAGGGAAAAGGGGAAGTTAATTTCAAAATCGTAAAGCTGTGACAGGGAAAACAAAAAAGACGAACGATTATATATACGATGTGAAGGCGTTGGATCGGGTGGGTTGCACCTGTGTGACCCGACCTATGACCTAACTTCATTTTATCTTCCTTTTTATTTTCTAATATTTTATAAACTAACTAGTAGTATTTACCGCGCACACTATGCGAGTACAGTTAAAATAAGTAAATAAATTTTAATTAAAAATTATAAAATATGCACTGTGTGCAATTGAAATAAATAAATAAAGTTTTAATAAAAATTATAAATATGAGTGAGAAAAATATAGGATAGATTATTGGGATAAAAGGTGGAGGGAAAAAAATTGAGTCATACCATCTATTGCGATAAATTTATGTTGAATTACAATTGTAAAATTTATCGTGTGATAGATAGAAATTATAGAAAGACTTTATTTATTACTCCCTCCGTCCCAGGATAAAAGTCTTTATTACTATTTTGAGTAGTCCCATGTTAAATGTCTATTTTTCTTTAATAACCAAATTTTTACACATTTTTTCCTGTTATGCCCGTAGCATTAAATATCTCATACTTTCCTTATTCTAATTCTCTCTCCATATTTAATGACATTATTATGGATAATTTTGTCATTTTATTCCTCTTCTTAATATGCGTGAATAGTCCACCAGGACTTTTATCTTGGGACGGAGGGAGTAATATTTATGCAAAAAGGTTATACTAATATTTATTCATGTAACCGATAATAAAAAAATTAACGTAAACTTTGGTAATATATACTACCTCCGTTCTTAAAAGATGGTCGTTTAAAGTTTTTGCATATAGATTAAGAAAGACATTTAATACTATTATTTAATAGTAATTAAAATTTATTTGAAATACACTACCCTTTTATGGGGAGTTGAAAACTATTAATACAAGGGAGAGAATTTTTTGGGATAATGAAAGAAGATAGGGGTGATATAGAAAAAAAAATAATTTATTCTCTTATAAAGTTGTAAACGACGAATAAATTGAAATAATTTTTTTTTTTAAAACGACAATCTTTTAAGAACGAATGGAGTATTATTTTTCAAAAAGTTATAACTTAAATATGACATAGTTTAAAGAAAAATGATTATTCTTGCTGCTCTCCACTTATAATATAGATATAGATAATGCTCAATTAAGTTGGGTGCATAATAATAAAACTAGTTTAGTACTTTACTGAGTTTAGGATAAGCAAGTCATAGTCTATGACTTGACTTTTATTGATAAGCACTTGAGTTGACTACTAAAATTTGGTTGGTATACTTTTAATATATAAAAATATTATTATCACATAAAATAATAACATATTATTCATGTGACACCCATAAATTTATTATTGAGTTAACTGTTAAGTGATTCATGTCAATAACAAATTCATGGGTATCACATCAGCGATATGTAACGCTTTTATGTGATAGTAGTATCAATAAATATAATTTTTTTTTTGGATGAGGGCTGGGCGAGGTGAGGTGTATACATAACAGTAAATATAATTTTTTTTTTGATAGAGGTAGTCGAGGTGGGAGTATATACATAATGAGTAAATATTATTTTTTTAAGGGGAAAGGGGTTGGGGTGGAGTGGGGAGTGGGGGGTGATTGTATACATAATCATTTAATTTTTTAGGTAGGGAGGGTTGGGGTGGAGTGTATACATAATTACTTAATATTATTTTTTTGATGGGGGAGGGGGGGTGATGGTGTAATAACTGAATATTATTTTTTTGAATATTTTTTTTTTGAATATAGGGTGGAAATAACTTTTGATTTGAATTTGAAATGAAATATGAGTTAAAAAATAGTTAATCGGTTTGGACCTACATTTCTTTTTAAAAATATGATTTCAAACCTTATCCAACTTAAATAAATAAAAATACTTAATCAACTCATTTAGTTTCAATTAATATGGATTCACTCAATAGTTAAATAACTATATTGCATGCTCTAAATACACATATATATTAATGTTAAATGTTGTCTCTCATTGCTCGGAGAATATAATTTTAACGAATTTGTAGTTTTAATATATAATAAAATTTGATTAAAAGTCATCTTTCATATAATTTTTATTAATATATTTATAATTTTATATTTTATGTTTTAAAATTTAAAATATATAGGTAATTATTTAATATAATATTATTATTGTTTTTAGAAACCAACTTTGTCATTAACATTAGGAGATCATTTCCCAATCTTCCTAAATTCAGTTCATAATTTGAAAACAAATATGTTAGATGTCCATAATTGCAAAAATAATTATACGATCGTCATTTTTGACTAATTTTAAAATTAAATTAAATTATTATAGAATGCATTAGCATGAAAGTCTTTATATTGCTATAAAACAATCAACTTTGTAGCCCACAATTTAACTCTCCAAGTATTGGATGTATTTGGCCACTATTTCTCCAACTTTTTTATTTATAAAAGTGTAATGTTACCTGCCCTAATTGATTTTTTTATAATTAAATTGACCGATTCTAAAATTAATAATTATACAAATATATGATATGTTTTAAAATCAAATAAATTAACTTTAATACTATATTCAATATAGTTTTTAATTGTGATAATAATTTTGTGTATATATCTAATAAACTTCAATGTTGTAACTGAAAAAAAAATAAACATTTAAGGAAAGAAATTCGAAAATTAGAGGAACGTATTTTGTTAACTTGTTTCATAATTCAAAAGGATTTTATTTTGATAAATTTATTTTCAACTAATAATATATTTGTACATATTCATTTAAGTAACTGATTAGTAATTTAAAAACGTACTTGAAGCCAGTTTATCGAATATAAAATACTATAATTATGAGTTTAGTTAAGTTCCAAAAGCAATAAATATTAATTAGTGTCGTTTTTTAATTAAAGAGTTTATAAGAGTTTACTAGTATTCAATTACAAGTTTTTTAATATCTTTAAAAGTTAAATGATATTGAAGTAAGATTTTTACAAATTCTATAAAAGTATTTTGGTATTCAGAAAGTCATATATTTTTTAGATTTTTATCAAACGGTAGAGTTTGACAAACTTTGGAAGAAGAATTATAATTATCAACCCATATCCAAAGTCTGACATCATCTCTAAAGACTTCTAAAAGCTTCCAAATATTAAACACAGATAAGAAAATTCGGATCGCCAATAAAGATACAAATTCGCGGTGTAATACCCAAAAAATAATAATAATAAAGAAATAAAAAAACATATTTTAAATAATTTAATTGGACTTTGTCTTTTATTGGGTCAAACTAGTTACTCCCTCCGTCCCATAGTTATAGGCTGTTTTTTAATTTTGAGATGTCCCAATATTTAGGCTACTTACTATTTATAAAATTTAGTTGATTTATTATTTTATTTTTATGCCCTTATAATAAATATTCAACCATTACTATTTTTTTGAAAAAATAACACTCAATGTTATTATTTTTATCACCACATTTAATGTTGTTGTATTCTCTTTGGTTAAAGTTTATGGATTTTAATGCTCAGTACACGTCAATCAATGAAGTTGAGAGTTCCAATATGATAAGTAAGGAGTAATTAACTTATTCATTATTTCCATATTAAGGGTATATGTGGAAAATTTATGTTAAAATTGTCATTTAACTAATTTTCTTAAACTATGTGCCAAAAGAAATCAAATTTATATGTGATTTTAATTCCCCAAAATTAGGTATACATCACTCATCTTGAGTCGCCAGGATACATGGTACAAAATTCAAATACAACTTAATAATACAACCTGTCAGGTATGCAATACGACAAAAACATAAATCGTGAGTTTGAATACAAATATTGTCTACTAGAGAGTATACAAACTCAAAAAGAGTCCTCATTACAATTATTATCACACTATTTCACAGAATAGTGAGGATTACTAATGCACCATCTAGGACCATCACTCCAATCCTCGACTCGTCCCAGCTATATTCTCATTTCCTGAAGAGAACAGTGAAAGAAAGGGTGAGCTCAACTTGCCTAGTAAGAAATATTATGACGAAGATAATGCAGAATAAATTATCATTAGCCTTAAACAGTGTTAAACTGATACAATATATCAAACATCAAGTTTAACTGCAGCGGAACAAGCGATCCATTAAAAGAGTCAAGTAAAGAATAAAATATACAATCTTTTATGATTTAAAAGGTTTTTCATCACTTTTATCTTTGACTCAATTTTAATAAATAATCCACATCATCGAATCACCGCACTACTACGCTTAATGATATTCTTTAGTATCACGACCACAATTATCCACGACTACGCCAAGAATATTTGTGTATTCATTAATGGTCATGATCATGCCAACAACCCATCCATCAATGCACTACTGGCCAATGATGACTTTTACCACATCATTTGTAACATTACTGGCCATGATTACAATCGAATAATCCCCGGTCATAATCATACCAAGTCCATCTATGCACTACTGTAGACCACATATGACTTTCAAAAAATATAAATATGAGGATGATGACAATGATATAAGAATTCAATAAAACAAGTTCAAGAATTAATTTGTCCAAGAACCAATAACGTCCAAATTGTCAACATGATACTGCTTTGCAAGAATGCTCAGAAGAATATTTCCATGAAAAGATAATTGGATGAAGCCTTAATTATCAAAGTTATTTCACTAATTTCATGGAGTATATAAGTCAAAACTTTAACCAACCGAGTATAATAAAGAATGGAATAACAAAAGAAATCACCATGCATGCGTGCAGATTGAGATGACAAAAGTTATTCCAATGTAATACTAAATAACGGAACCAGTCGGATAAAATTCACACAATCGATGGGATATTCTAATGTAATAATAAAGAATGGAAAAACAAATGAAATCACCATGCATGCAGATCAGACAGACAAGTTATTCCAATGTAATATTAATAATAAGATTTAAATCGGTCCCACAGAAATGCATGCATGGATATTTCAATGTAATAATAATAAAGACGGAACCAGTCCAGGCGTAAAATGCATGCATGAGGATATTCCAATGTAATAATAAAGCGGAATCGTGTCCGGCGAAAACGCATTGAAGATAAGATATTCCAATGTAATAAAAAATTTTAATAATATAAGAATATCACCAAGTATAGGTAGCCAACAGATACAAAAGTTATTCCAATGTAATAATAAATAATGGAATAACATAAGTTCTCTTCATGAATACAAAAGAATAACACCCTTACTTAAAGTACAACAAATAATATTCTCTACCTTAAGAAGAAGAGATCGAATATATAAGTAGAAAAGTTAGAAGAATACTTTCTTCTTTCTCTCTATAGTTTATCTCTCAGAGTTTCAATTGAATTCGTAAGAAAATAATGAAGGAATGAGCTTCTATTTATAGAAAAATGGACCAAGATAAGAATTAACTCATGAACGATCCAGATTGATTTACTTTAATCTGACGGTCCATATTTAAAGCAAAATCTTTTAAATAAAATATAATATATTCTATTTATAATCTAATAAAACGAATAACTTTATAAAAGATTTTACTATGCAAACATTACGCAGCACTTATGCAAATACTATGCATAATAAAATATAATATATTCTAATTATTGTCTAATAAAATGTATAACTTTATAAAAGTATTATGTTTTATATAAAAAGATTTTACTATGCAAAATACTATGCAGACATTATATGCAATACTATGCATAATAGAATATAATATATTCTATTTATAGAATAACTTTATAAAAGTATTTTGTTTTATATAAAAAGATTTTTTACGTATTATTACATTAATAATACCAAACAAAACCGAGTGACTTATCACGTAAAGATCAATAATTAATACCGTGTACTACTATGCAACCACGCCAGACATCAGATTTCTTTTAACACCGGGTGTTTCAACAGTTAACTGTAAAACTTCCGCCGTTATTTTCATAAAGTATTTTTGTCATTTTTTTAATCCGACAATAATTCCGTTGCGGGGTCCACCAATAATTGTACCGTCGTACGGATATTCCCCGACAAAAAGAATATTCTCCGACTAATCGAATATTATATAACAACTTGCATACTTTGCAAAATTTATAAATATTACCCACAACTATAATATTATATCAAATGCACACCATAATATTCAAAAAGTTATTTTGAAAAAATTAAATATTTATTCATAAAATCTGGGGTCTCACAATCTCCTCTCCTTATGAAATTTCGCCCTCAAAATTTACGTACGTACCTGGTATGCCGAAGAGGTGAGGATACCTCGACTTCATTTCAAATTCTAACTCTTGAGGTATAACCTTTGAGTGTTGAATACGATTCTTCTTATCCAAGATTTTAACACGTATCTTCTCAAACGTTAAATCATCCGCTATCTCGTCCGGGTTCTAAATTAATAATGTGGTTCGGTAGTCACATATTTACGTAACATCGATACGTTAAAAACGTTATGAACACGTGACATACTTGGCGGTAAAACGAAGTCTATAAGCCACAATTTCGCCGATCGAGGATTTTAAATGGGCCAATTAAATCGAGGGTTGAGATTTTTCTCTTCGTCGATTCTTCGCTTCTAGAATAACGCCTCTTGAAACTTCTTCTTCACATTCATCACCCGAGTATGTAGCTTGGCGGCTTTAACTTTATCGATTAAAGTCGATTCTAATCATATATTAGATTATTTTCACGTGGGTTCAGATATTCAAGACTTCAGAATCGCGATACGATCTTCTACTCAACGCGTTAGATACCATGTTCGATTTTCCTACGATGGTATTGCATGGTACGATCGTAATCTTCAACAGCTCGAGCCAACGTCTTTAGCGCATGTTACGTTCATTTTAGTTGAAAAAATATTTGAGGGTTTAAGAAATGGGTTTTGCATCGGTCAATACAAAATTCGATTTCATGCTCTAGGGTAAAGGCTAAGAAGTCTTCAAGAATACGTCAGAAATTTATTAACAATAGAAATACCATTCAAAACTGTGACTCTCATCCAAGACTTGGATAACACGTCACATTGATATCTATCAACTTGTCATCGTCATTCACGACGTTGCCTACAGAAAGTCTAGCTTCGGTGCATTCCACACAAGAAAGTTAACAACGAAAGGATCGAGGCTCTTTATTTATGGCTTGATATGACAATAATTGACTTTAGTGGTTTGGTTACTTGAATTTGCATAATAGGTTTGTTAGGAATATGAAAGCTAACAACCTTATGAAAAGAATGATGAGTAGTTAACCAATCGATTCCTAAAATAGCATCAAAGGCAAGTATTTTCAAAGAGATAAGATTGACAGGTAACGTGAAAGTGTTGATTTGAACAAGATTTATAAATAGTGGAGGTAACGAAGGTTTCTCCCAACAGATATATCAAAGTCTAACTTCTCCGGAGTTAACTTCAAACATTAAACACAACTAGGTGAAATAAAAGAGTAAGTTGAACCGGTATTTAACACGGTATAGACTTCGCAAGAGTTTATGACTAACATACCCGTGATAATTTTATTCAGGTTCCTCGTCACGAAAAAAAAAATGCTCTCTCTTAAACTACCGGATTTGGCTTGTCTCTGACATCCTTTGGCATCACTATCCCAAATTGGAATTCGACTTCACCATACGACAAAATCGAAGCTAGGTGACCTTTCTTCCGCAATTAAAACACGTTTTGGATTCTTCACAGATGCTTTTAGACGGATGTGTCCTCCCGTCTCAAGATTTGAAACATCGACCGGTGGTCGTTCTTCTTCCTTTGAAACGGGTCTTTGATGTCGACGTCTTTACGTCATTGTTGAACATTCTCTTCTTGAAATGTCCATTCTTATTATTTTGGCCATTGTTGGGTTGTGATATTTCCTATTTTTAGGCTGGTTACATTGGGCCTATTCACATAAACAATCTATGGGGACTCTATTATTAATCCGTGAAAGTCACTGGGCCCAGTCACCATATTATATCCGTTTTAAACCTTTAAGGCCGGGTCAGTCCAGTGGGTCAACCCATTAGATATTTTAATATTTGTTACTTTAACTTGTGATGATGAAAAAGCATGACGGTTGACCAAGGCTCCTGCCATGCATTAATGAGGATGGGATCATAGCCGGCCGGTGGTAGAAAACAGTGACCAAAAGCAGTGGATAAACCTTATACAGTCGGTAGAGCCCATCAGGTCAGAGGGGGTGTCAGGTAATAGTGGGTGGCACAGTAATCCAAGCAAAGATAGTATAACCTAGCAAGGAAGCCATCGTCTAGACGTTCTCATACATATCATTTTTCAGATTCCCTCACATATATATTACTGAGAATTATTATCTCTATCTGGACATTAGACAATACATTCCTCCATTGTTAACCTTGTGAACACATACTACTTCTCACGCCTGAGCTATCCCCCGACGGAACCGCCGTCAAGCTTCGTGGTGTGTTTACCGTGGTTTATCGTGAGGATCAGGACGTCTTACGTGATTGGGACGTGGCAGAAGATCCTAGCGTTAACATTGGCGCTAGAAGGAGGGGTTTTTTCTAGTGTTCTTGAGTTATCAATCACAATATTTTTAGTTGTTATACATCGGAAGTTATGGCAAGTTAGGGGTTTCGTTCGAGATCCCCCGTGCTTCAAGATAGTTGGTCTTTCTTTGTTGACAAAGAGCATGATCATGGCCAAGGCAAGTAAAAGGCATCCCGCCTTTAGAACTTCGGAAGACCAAGTGGTGGTCGGTGATGAAGATGGTGGACGAAGCAGATAGAGCTTTGGAGGTTCTCTTCGAGCGGAGCAAGAGGATGTATTTAGTATGAAAGCGAGGATGTAGCCGAGGAACAAAGATTCAATTATGTCCAGCCTTAAAAGACGTGGTACGCCTAAAGATGGACAACCGTGAATTGGAAAGCGCCTATATACTTTAAAGACATGTCTCGAGGACGCCCTTGGGATCGGAAAGCGCACCCAACAACCATTTTCTCGATTGATTGATCGAGAAGGGTATTCCGCCTACCTATTGGTCTTCGGATTATGGTCGAAGCGAGTAGATGAAGATCCAGCGACCATTTTTTTGATTGACCGAGGAGGGTACTTCACCCTATTGGTCTTTGGGATTATGGTCGCAACAGACGAATAAACTGATCCAGGGAGCATGCACCTCATAATACAAATAAGGCATTACATCTCGAGTATCCTCACCACAAATGATGTAAAGTTTCACCAAGTAGATCCGTAAATCACACTCACGAGAATCCACCGAGGCACACCACCTGTAGACACTTGTCTTCTGGAGATGCCCATCTAAGGTCAAGGCCAGATTCAAAGACACAAAATGCACCCATATTCCTAAGCATCAAGAAGAAGGTACCTCATCCTAGGGTTCTCGGGACTATGGGCGCAGTTTTGACGAGGAGTAATTCAAGAATATATTCACCCGAGAACAAAAAAAGGCACTCTGCCTTGAGTGTTCTCGCCAACAATGAAGGACTCTCACCAAAGCGGACCTATATGTCATGACTCTTGGAAACCGAACACTTAGGTAAATATTTCTAAGGTCGGTTGGCATTGTGGTCCAAAGTCGATAATAGTTAAAGAAGTTTCGAGAGTCCGACAAAGCCGCTGCAGCTTCTTGACCAAAAGCAGAGTTCGTGGATATTGCATGCAGATGGATATTCTATTTTTGGTCATCGAGACAAAGAAAGCTATCAAGGAGTCGATCACAATAACAATTCCATCACGGCGGCATTATCAAAGTTGCTACCACAGATGCTTGTAACTTCAATAGCAGATGGCATCTTTCCTTCGGATCAGATGCTGGCAAAGAAGATCAAGTACAAGAGTGTCAATTTTGTTCTCATTGATGAGAATCTTTGTCGAAGGAGTCATCATTGCTTAAACATTTGGTTCCATCCGAAGCAGAGTATGTTCTTCGGGCAGTTCACAAAGACATTTGTGGCAATTATTTGGCCCGAAGTTGTTGACCTACAAAGCACGTCGGCAGCGATATTTTTGAAAGAACTGGGGATTCAGTACAGAAAGACTTCGGTGGCTCACCCACATTCACTTTTTCACTATTGGTCCTGGTCCTATTTGTCCTATGGTCACTATGGTGTAAGGAGGTATGGTAGGACTCACGGCCATTCGATGGCGAAATTCATTTGTTCTACCCCGAAAGTGGTAGATGAAGGATCCTATATTGATTTTACCAGGGTGGTAAATCAATGGTCACTATTGGTCCTGGTCCTATTTGTCGTATGGTCACTATGGTGTAAGGAGGTATGGTAGGACTCGCTGGCCATTCGATGGCAGCCCATTTGTCGTTCTACCCCGAGTGGTAGATGATGGATCCTATATTGATTTTACCAGGGTGGTAGGTCAATGGTCACAATTGATCCTTATATCTTGGTCCTTATATCTTGGTCCTTATATCTTGATCCTTATATCTTGGTCCTTATATCTTGATCCTTATATCTTGATCCTTATATCTTGGTCCTTATATAATTGTTTCACCTCGAGTGGTAAACAAATGACCGATCTCACACTTCGGAGCCGATGAGCATGTGTTACTTTATTTTTATTTAAGTGTTGAGTTCAGTCCTTTCAGTTCAGTTAAGTTAAATTCTGTCCATGAAATTCAATTCACTTCGTCTCATATATTAACTATCATATGTCTTAAACTGATTCACTGTTTAGGTTCATCTTACTGATATTGAATTATTGACAAGAAACTAATCGAAAACATAATTCACAATTAAGGAAATTGCAGATTCATCAGAAAACTAAAACATTCATTCGATCTATTCATTCATGAACAAAAATACACCAATATATAAAGAAAAGGTGACAAACTTCCATATATAAAGTTTTCAAAACGATCCGAAAACATAAAAAGTTTAAACAAATAAATTTTTACATAAGTCGAATGAAAAGCAGGGAAGAACGCTTTGAAGCACCACCTTCATCTTCTTGAGTTGAGCAAAAGTGGATCCAGTTGAAGCAAGAGCAGATTTTTTTTTTGTCTCTTTCCAGCGATCTTCAGAACCTTCCGAGTAGACTTTCATGATCTCGACGTTAAGCTCATCCGAATCCCTATATTCTCACTCAGATCGCGCTTCGAGTTCTTCTACGAAGAGGACCCTTCCTCAAGCTCCTTTATTTTAAGACGAAGCTTGTGGCGTTTGTTCTTATGTCTCCGTCCTTCATCCTGGGCCTTTGATTGAGCCTCGCCAAGTTGAATAGCCAGGCTTCGGTTGGCCGAAGAAAACTCCTCATTCTTGGCCCTCAGGAGCAGGTTTTCTTCGACCAAGCCGGCGTTCAGGTCGGTTAAAGTTTGTTGACTGGCTTCGGAGGCGGCCAACCCATCTCTTGTGACCCTTAGTTCATCATCAGACGTCTTCAAGTCCATCTTAGCTCGATCCAAGTTTCGTTGGAGGCCATCGATGACATGAAGAGCGTTTTCTCGATCGTCCCTTTCTCGAGCTAAGGTCGATCTCAGCATATTGATCTCCTGTCTCATGAAATCTTCCTCGGCTTCCCCATTTATGTGTTTTAAGACTTAAACGTCCAAAGACAAAGATTGGCTCAGATATGTCCAAAGAGTGCTCAAGTGAATACCCAGATATCCAATTAAGAACAGAAAGACAGAAAAATAAGGAAATGATTATTTACCTTAGCCAGATAGCTCATCCCTTCATCAAGCAGATTCCCGTCCGTATGATCACCGAACCGATGATCGTCAGCGTTCCTTACGAATGCCTCGAATAGGTCGAACGGAAAGTTAGCATTGAATCTAGGCCACGAGTTGGAGATCTTACGGCCTCGCAGACGATAACCACGACGAAGGACCGGTCGTTCAGCGGTAGGTCTTGACCTTTTTGGGAAGGAAATTTGGTTGCTTCGAGGAGAGAGGTTCAGAGTTCTGCAGATACCTGGCCTCTGGAGAGGAGATTTGTTTGGATTGGGTTCTTGAGAGGAGGACCGACGCAGAGCTCGGGTGGTTGTCGGTGTCGTTTGCTTTCTTCCCGGACAGAGTTGGGACGACTTCATCCTCGATCACCCTCTTCTAATCTGATTTCTACTGAGCGATCTGAGGGGGGATGACCAAGATTGGGGCACCCTAAGCTCTTGGGTGGTCAAAGGCGTTATCTTACTTTTCAATTTTTTGGTTCGGAGGATGCTTCTTCGGTCAGGGCGATCGAGTAGGCCTCCTCGTCGAGGGGCGGATGTGGTGGTTGGCTCAATTTCCGGGGTGACTTCGGAAGGGCTTAAAAAGGGTGTTGTTCTGGGTTTTCTGATTGCCCTCCTCTTCTGCCGAGGATGGAGGGTCTCTTCCGAAGCAGGAACCTCATCGACTTCTGGTTCGTTTGTTTGGAACTCGTCTGTGTATGTTTCTAGGATTGGTTCGGTTTGAGGAGGCACTCACTTTCTGAGTTTCAACGACTTAGAAGGCCTCCCAGACAAAAAATCTTCAAACTCTTTTATCTCTAAAGAGCTCGGTTTGATCAAAGATACTGCATAACCAATACAATTCTGTGTTAGAATCCACAATATAAAAGCATTTTCAAAAAATTCGTATACATATAAAATAGATCGATATTTACATTTATGGTCATATAACCATGTTTGCTTCGAGAGGAGTTCGTACTTCCACTCCTCCTTGGGAAAATTATCAAAAGTTCCATCATTTCTATTTCTCTTTCTTGAAATGTCTCCAAAGTCGCAGAGATCTTCGTCGCTGGCCCGATTCGGTAGGGAAGAGATTTGGGGCCTTTGACGTAGAACCCACTTTTCATCACCTGCCACTGTTGCTCGAAGGCGTGTTCACCAACCAACGCCTCGAACTTCTCTTTGACTTCGGAGAATGCTTTGCTAATGGCCTTGAACCCCTTCTCCCTAGATTGTACTATTTTGTATATTGTGAAGAAGGAGTCCGGTGGAGGGCTCCACGCCCAATTCATGGCGTAAGGCCACGAAGGCCAAGGTGTGAATGTATGAGTTCTAAGATTAGTTGGGCGTAACCCCACCCCGTAAACCCCAACAAGGTTACTATGAAGATATGCAAAGGAAACGAACCCCTTCTCCAACAGAGTCACTGTGAACAAACAGTGGCCCAACCCTTCCGCCATTGGTACATCTTTTCACCGGATCTAGGAACCCCAAATTGCATGGGTATCCGGGATGTGGTATGAGATCGAATCCTCTTTAGTTCAAATTCTCCATGACGATCGAGGGAGTATTGGCACGCGAGAATCGCTTTCAAGATTCCTGTAGTATTCGGAGGGGTTTTGGGATTTTTTGAGGAGGGTTCTTATCGATTTCGACCCTTTGGGTTCGGTTGTCGAGGCTCCTTCATGAGCAAAGCAGGTAGGATTTGGTGGAACTACCGTGAAATGGGTTACCAATATAGAGAGCCTTGTGTAGAATCCGGGAGGCCATTGTTGATTAGTTGCAGAAGAAAGGAGAAAGTTCAGAAAGTCGAGAGTTCGTAAGCGCTTCAAATTCAAATGTAAGGTGTAAAAGCTGTCAAAATTGGTAAAGTTACCTTTTATAATCGATTTGTTATACTTGTTCAAGGTAGGCTCATTAAATGTTAGCAATGATTTGGAATTTGAATGGGAAGGGTCGGCCCGGGTTCATGTATTTATTTGATAGGCTTTTTCCGATTTGGGCCTCCATTCTCTTTTCCTTTCATTTCGTGAACAAAGAATTGGGTACACTTCAATTATCTCCTCGCTATGGACCTTTAGTAAATTATTCATTATCTATAGTTTTCTACTAAACATTCTGCTTAACAAAAAACTAGGGGCAATGTTGGGTCGTGATATTTCCTATTTTTAGGTAGAATTACATCGGGCCTATTCACATAAACAATCTATGGGGCCTCTATTATTAATCGTGAAAGTCATGGGCCCGAAGAACTATATTATATCCATTTTAAACCTTTAAGGATCGGGTCATCCAAAGGTCAACCCATTAGATATTTTAATATTTGTTACTTTGACTTGTGATGATGAAAAAGCATGACGGTTGATCAAGGCTCCTGCCATGCATTAATGAGGATGGGATCATAGCCACGGTGGTAGAAAACAATGACCAAAAGCAAAGTGGATAAACCTTATATATAGTTGGCAGAGCCCATCGGTCGTAGGGGTGTCGGGTAATAGTGGGTGGCACAAAGAATCCAAGCAAAGATAAGATAACCCAAGCAAGGAAGCCATCGCTCAGAGTGCGTTCTCATACATATCATTTTTCGATTCCTCACATATATATTATCGAGAATTATTATCTCTCTCGGACATTAGACAATACATTCCTCCATTGTTAACCTTGTGAACACATACTAATTCTCACGCTCGAATTTATCCCCTCATCGGAACCGGGCCGCCAAGCTTTTGGTGTGTTACCGTGTGTTTATCGTGCGCAGGATCGGGACGCCTTACGTGATTGGGGACGTGGCGGAAGATCTCGACGTTATCAACCATGATTACCAAAGTGGTTACCATTTTCGACATGTTGATTCTTCCATGCTTATTGTCACCGCTTTGATCGTTATATCACCAGATTATCATTTTTTCTACTTTCTCTTTTGGTTTGGTTAACTCATTATCGCGCTATAAGACCCCAAATTTTATGAAATAAAAGTATTCAATTTTTCTTATAATTACAATTCAGTAAATGGTTAAATTGATAAAAAGTTAAAGTTAAGGGTGATATATGAAATTTTTTTCAAAATACACAAGTGGTTATAAAAATATTCATTGTTGTCGGGGAATATTCGTTTGATCGTGGAATATTTTTTTCTGTCGGGAAATATTCAAACGATATGCGGCAAGTATGACCATTTATGGGCCCCATAATGTAATAACCATTGGATGAAGAAAATGACAAATTAAAGTTTTTATAAATAAACTACAGTAATCGTTATCAATTAACATTGTTGAATACCCGGTGGTTAAAGTAAAGTAATGTCTGGCGTTGTTGCATAGTAAGCTACCAGATTATTGCATAAAGATTTTTGAATTATTGATTCTTACGTGAAGAAGACTTCATCGAATAATTGTTACATGTAATTCTTCGCTCAATATTTTATTTTATTGATTCAATAATTACTGCGTTGATATTTTATATTATCGTTGTTTTAATAATTGTCACTACACAAGATTTTTCATTATCGAAGCAATAATTCATATTATCCGAATAATATTGTTAGATAACATTATTGGCAATGTCTAGAAAGTTACATCTAAGGAGAGGTTTGGTCACCTAATTGCATACACAAGAAGAGAAACCCTTCTCGAAAGCCCTCTTTCCGGAAAACCATTGGTCATCATTATTGTGATTCTCGTAATATTATTTGTGAATAATTAATTATTGACTTATATGATGAGGAAAATATTGATTTTATGTGGATATAGATGGAGAAAATTTTTAATGTGACAATTGTTGAAAATTAATATTTTATCTTTTTCTGATAAGATAATTCATTTTAATATATTATTATATTTTAATAATATAATAATAGTGATATTTTTATAATGAATGTGGGATATATGAGTATATGAGGAGGAGGATTATTTTAATTGCAAAAGTTGTTTAAAACATGTTAAACATGTTTGTGAGCCCATTTCTTGACTGAAATTTGATTATAGCCTGTAAAATCGTCCGTTTATGAATTTCGGTCAATTTTTGTTTGGAATTTGGAAAAACTTTCTTCTGCAAAGTTGTAGAGATTTGAATTTCCTATAAAAATTCAAGAGATTCGAATTTTCTGATAAAAGGGCTATTTATTATGAATTATTGAAGTTCCGAAATAATTGATTTTTGAAAGTTTTAATTGTTTTAAATATAAAAAACGTTTTTTGATGGTTTTGGTTGAGGGTGTGGTGATGTTTGGACTAATTGGGTGCGTATGAAGTTTAAGAAAAAATATATTATATTTTATTAAATTTTCTGCTTTGGTGTTCTAAGCATTTTCCTATAAATAGGGTACTTAGGTTAGAATTAAAAAAGACACCAGAAACTAAAGATTTCTCTCTCTTTCTCTTTCTATTATATCGAGCGTATTTTGTAAGTATTTTAGTACTTCGAGTATTGCTATACGGTGCAAGTTCTTTTAGCACTATATCAAGTATTCCAAATGTAATACTTATTCTTTCCGAGGTAAGTGGAGGTTATTTTCTTCTAAAATGATATTATTTCTTCAATATCATTATGCCAGAATGTTGGTTGGAATTTTTTATCAAATTTGGAATTTTTCATGTCGGGGTTACTATTCGTGGGTTACTATTCATGAGTTACTATTCAGGAGTTACTATTCAGGAGTTACTATTCACGAGTCTTATTCACTTAAACGTGATGATGTTTTTTTGTGAAATTTCTATCTTTTGGTGTCTGAGTTCTTATTCACGATATGGTAATTATTCACGAATACTATTATTCACCGAAAAATGAAATTTCTTCTTTTTGTCCAAAATATCTATTCTGGATACTATCTTTGATTGGATCTATGTTTTGGTCTTCATTCTTGAATTTTACTCCACCTTGGTTATTTATGAAGTATTTTTGAACGGGAATTGTTTAAAGTACAAATCCTTAATATTTGTTCTTTTTGTTTCAATTGGATTCGTTTTCTTTAAAATATTTTTCATCATCCTCACCCTAAATGATGATATAATCGAATATCTTTGCCCCAGAAAGTGCAAAGATGAATGATTCGATGAATATCTTTGGCCCGTAGTGCAAAGATGAGCAGTGTTTAGATGAACATGATTAATCGATAAATATCTTTGGCCTGTAGTGCAAAGATGACTTGTTGATGAATATCTTTGGCCTGTAGTGCAAAGATGACTTGTAGATGAATATCTTTGGTCGTAGTGCAAAGATGAATTTATTATTAGGATTATGAACATAAACTGTGATTTGGTATAACCATAATCTTTGATGTTTCAGGTGATGAAAATTATCTTTGTCCTGGATGAGAAAAGGAATTTAGAACTACAATTACGATTATAATTTATACATGTGATTGTGGACAGGAATTGTTGATTGATGTTACAGGGATAAAACATTGTTGGTGGAATTTTAACATGGAGAAGATAATAGACTTTATAGTCTATTTGACTCTTCTAATGGATTGGTCATTCCGCTGCAACTATGGTTGAAAATTTTTATCATCTACCATATGTTCTAAATCTCTAATTTATTACTGTTGAAGGCTATTGATAATTTATTTATCTTTAGTCATGATATTCTTTATCGAAGCTAGTTAGTTGTGCTTCACCCTTTTACTTTTACAATTCTTTTCGTGTAATAAAAGTGTATTTGGGTTGAGCGGGAATAACAAGGGAATAGAATGGTGGTCTATAGATGTTGAGGGTGAGGTGAATTTAACTTGGAAGGATGTTTTGCCACTATCATACAAGATGTCTAACGACATACAACCTCGTGTCATCATAAGACAGGGTTGTGCTCATCCACTTGTTGAATATATTTACAAGCACTACCTATATAATCTTGGTGTTTGTTTGGAATTTAATTCCCAATTAGGGACAGTGGAGATAATGATATGTCAAGAGAAGACTCATCATTGGGAAGAATATGATAGTAATCTTCTCATTTTTCTTTGGGGTCTATTGGGTCAACCAAGGATAATTACGTGGCCATATGATATCTACCATAACCTAAAAGCATAGCCTCCCACGTGTACGAAGGTTTCCTTGAGCACTTCCCAAAGATTCTAATTTCTAAAACAGTTTTTGACTATACCTTTATGTAAGGTGTCATTGTGACGTGCTACAGTTGGTATATATTTGTATCCAAACTCACAACATATGTGTTGTTGTATTTAGCACGACAATTGTTGTAATAAAGTTGTAGTTGTTTTCCGTACCATGTATTTGGCGACTCAGAATGGGTTGGATGGAATGGACCTATTTTGGGGTTGTTACACGCGCTTCAATAACTGAGCCCTATTAACAACATTTGAATACAAAAACAGTTTATGAGAGATAAGATATTGACGTATCTCAGATTTCAAACCCCTTAAAAATATCCGCGTCATTCTCTCTTCATTATCAACCAAGTGGGACGCAAATCGGGACAACTCGACAAACTTGGCTTCGTACTGCGACACGGTCATGTTGTTTTGCTCCAACTTGATAAATTCCACCCCCTTCATGTGACGTAATGCTTTCGTGAAAGTACTTGTCATTGAAGCGACTCTTGGAACTTCTCCCAAGACATCTTGAGTGCAAGGCCAGTCGGGTACGCTTTTACTGATTCCCACCGGTGATCCGCCTTTCTTCACGCAACATAAAGGTGGCAAAAGGAACCTTTTGCTCCTCGGAGCATCCCAAGACATTAAATATCTTGGTGATCTGCTTTAACCACGTCTCCG
The DNA here is from genome assembly GCA_020205605.1 of Panax ginseng. Lineage (NCBI taxonomy): Eukaryota > Viridiplantae > Streptophyta > Magnoliopsida > Apiales > Araliaceae > Panax > Panax ginseng. The sequence goes on along the minus strand of CM035148.1, from coordinate 25,955,979 downwards.
TCGTAAGTGGTTCTGGCTTTCCCAAAAACTCCGGTGGTCCCAGCTCCTTGAATTGCTTAGCGGTGACCAACCATGGGTTGCCATTGTTTCCTCCTGCATTATGAACAGGAGCCGTCTTCGCCTGATGTTGCATGAATTCTAAAAAGCTCCTAAACATACCGTCGTTCGTCCATTGATCAGTGTTGTTGTTTACAGGAGGATTATCGCCATCCTGTTGCACATTGTCCTGATTATTGATCTGTGGATAATCAACAGTCTCCTATGCTCCATTGCTTATCTCAACATTTTTAGTTGCCATTTTTAATTACTGCCACAAAACAGGAGTTAATTAACATATCACATACTATTTCTATACTCTGACCGACCAATTAAATATCAAATAAACTTTGGTAGGTCATACTAGCGAAGGAATTCCCCGTCTCTCCCCTCCTAGTTCTTGTCTCACATCTCAGCCAGGGATCATATCCCTAAGCTTTGATACCAACTGTGACGCCCCCAAAATTAGGTATACATCACCCATCTTGAGTCGCCAGATACATGGTACAAAATTCAAATAGAACTTAATAATACAACTGTCATGTACAATACGACAAAACATAAACTGTGAGTTTGAATACAAATATTGTCTACGAGAGAGTATACAAACTCAAAAGGAGTCCTCATTACAATTATTATCACACTATTTCACATAATAGTGAGGACTACTAATGCACCATCTAGGACCATCACTCCATTCCCCGACTCGTCCCAGCTATATTCTCATTTCCTGAAGAGAACAGTGAAAGAAAGGGTGAGCTCAACTAACCCAGTAATAAATATTATGACTAAGATAATGCAGAATAAATTATCATTAGCCTTAAACAGTGTTAAACTGATACAGTATAACAAACATCAAGTTTAACTGCAGCGGAACAAGCGATCCATTAAAAGAGTCAAGTAGAGAATAAAATCTACAATCTTTTATGATTTAAAAGATTTTTCATCACTTTTATCGCTGGGACTAAGCTTAATAAATAATCCACATCATCGAATCAACCCTGCACTACGGTCAATGATATTCTTTAGTATCACGACCACAATTATCCATGCACTACGGGCCAAGAATATTTGTGTATTCATTAATGGTCATGATCACGCCAACAACTGTCCATCAATGCACTATGGGTCAATGAGGACTTTTACCACATCATTTATAACATTACGGTCATGATTACACCGAATAATCCCTGATCATAATCATACCAAGTCCATCTATGCACTACAGGCCACAAATGACTTTCAAAAAATATAAATATGAGGATGATGACAATGATATAAGAATTCAATAAAACAAGTTCAAGAATTAATTTGTCCAAAACCAATAACGTCAAATTGTCAACATGATCATTGTTTTGTAGAGTAAAATTCAAGAATGCTCGTAAGAATATTTCCATGAAAAGATCTTTGGATGAAGCCTTAATTATCAAGGATATTCCATTAATTTCATGGAGTATAAGTCAAAACTTTAACCAACCGAGTATAATAAAGAATGGAATAACAAAAGAAATCACCATGCATGCAGACTTGCGACAGACAAAGTTATTCCACGAGAATACTAAATAACGGAACGAGTCGTGCAAAATTGCAATTGACCAAGCGGGATGTTCCAACAGAATAATAAAGAATGGAATAACAACAGAAATCACCATGCATGCAGTCTTGTAGATGTATGAGTTATTCAACAATGAATACTAATAAGATTTTAATCAGTCCGGCAGTAAAATGCATGCATGCGAGGATATTTCAGCGTAATAATAATAAAGGCGGAACCGGTCCCACAGTAAAATGCATGATGCAGGATATTCCAACGAGAATAATAAAGGCGGAATCAGTCCGGCCAAAAAACGCATGATGAGGATATTCCAAATGAGAATAAAAAAAAGCGGAATAATAGAAGAATGTCACCAAGTATAGGGTAGCCAACAGATACAAAGTTATTCAATGAATAATAAATAATGGAATAACATAAGTTCTCTTCATGAATACAAAAGAATAACACCCCTTACGAGTACAACAAATAATATTCTCTACTTTAAGAAGAAGAGTACTGGATATATAAGTAGTGACGTAGCAGAATACTTTCTTCTTTCTCTCTATAGTTTCTCTCTCTAGAGTTTCAGTGAATTCGTAAGAAAATAATGAAGGAATGAACTTCTATTTATAGAAAAATGGACTGCATAGTAATTAACTCATGAATGGTCCAGATTGATTTACTTTAATCTGACGGTCCATATTTAAAGCAAAATCTTTTAAATAAAATATAATATATTCTATTTATAATCTAATAAAACGAATAACTTTATAAAAGATTTTACTATGCAAACATTATGCGAGTACTTACGCAAAACACTACGCATAATAAAATATAATATATTATAATTATTGTCTAATAAAATAGATAACTTTATAAAAGTATTCCGTTTTATATAAAAAGATTTTACTATGCAAAACACTATGCAGACAGTATGCAACACTATGCATAATAGAATATAATATATTCTATTTATAGAATAACTTTATAAAAGTATTATGTTTTATATAAAAGATTTTCTATATTATTACATTAATAATACCAACAAAATGGGTGACTTATCACGTAAGCATCAATAATTAATACCGTAATGCTACTTATTCAACCACGGCAGACATCTTATTTCTTTTAACATTTGGGTGTTTCAACGATTAAGCAGTAAAACTTCCGCCGTTATTTTCATAAATTATTTTTGTCATTTTCTCAATCCGATAATAATTACATTATGGGTCCACCAATGATTGTCATAGTCAGACGGATATTTTTAAACAAAAGAATATTCCCCACCAATCGAATATTATATAACAACTTGCGTACCTTGCAAAATTTATAAATATTACCCACAACTATAACATTATATCAAATCCACACCATAATATTCAAAAAATTATTTCGAGAAAATTAAATATTTATTCATAAAATCTGGGGTCTCACACTATAAATATGAGACGGAGGGAGTATTTATTTTATATGGACTAATTAGTATTAATATGTGAAAGATAAATTAATTTGATAAATTTTGGGCCTTAAAATTAATTAGATTTAATTTATATGTGGATAAAATTAAATCATATTATAATTAAGAGAATTAACAATATATATTAATAAGTAAACAAATAACTAAAGACCTAATATGTCTCGCGGTACGTGTAATCGAGGAAAGAGGAAAAATGCACATTAAATTGGTAAGGGAGAAAGCGGTAGGGGTGCTCAAAATTTTCGATTTTTTTACCGGTACCGGTAGTTGTAATGACTTTTTTGAATTCGGTAAAAATCGAAATACCGAAAAATTCTAAAATGTAATAATTTAATAATTAATAGTTAATGTTTTGTAATTTTATATATTAAATACTTTTTTTATATATTAATAATTTCTATATAATAGTAGTTTTATTAATTTTTTATATATATTAATAATGTTTTGTAGTTTTATTTTATATATTAATTATTATTAATAGTTAATGATTTCTTAGTTTTTTAAAAAAATTTATTAATATATAAAAATATTATTTAATTATTATTAATAATTATATATATTATAATGCGGTATAACCGAAAATCGAATCAAAAAAACCGATATCGATTTTGCACCGAAATCGGTAATTTGGTACCGGTTTCGATTCTTGTTTGCCGATAATTTCGGATCGGTACCGGTTCGGTATTTTCGGTACCGGTTCGGTTTTTTACCGATTAGCACCCTTAGAAAGCGGCACTTCGAAAGCTTCCAATACAAAGACGAAAAAAATTTATTTAATAAAGGTGAGATAAAATCATAAAACTCCCATATCAATTGTGAAGATTATGTATGTATATATATTTAAAGCTTTGTCTTATTATTAATTATACTGCATGATTTGATAAAAGGAAGGATTATATATATATACTCCCACCGTCTTATAGTTATAGGCTGATTTCTTATGGTACATAGTTTAAGAAAATCAGTTAAGTGACAATTTTTAACATAAAATTTTAATATATACCTCTTAATATGAATTTAATAAATAAGTTAATTACTTCTTACTTATCACACTGGAACTCTCAACTTCATTGATTGACGTGCACTGACCATTAAAATTCATAATCATAGAACTTTAACCAAAGAGAATACAACAACGTTAAATGTGGTGATAAAAATAATGACATTGAATGTTGTTTCTTCAAAAAAATAAAATAATAGTTGAATATTTATTATAAGGGCATAAAAATAAAACAATGAACCAACTAAATTTTATAAATAGTAAGTAGCCTATATATTGGGACATCTAAAAATAGAAAATCAGTCTATAACTATGGGACGGAGGGATTATATATATAAAGTAGTAAAACAATCAATATGATATTGAATCACACACTCACACAAGAGTGTGGATTATGTTTTATGCGAAGGGGAAAAAATTAAATTATGTAGCCAATAATTGAATGATCAGAAGTCATATAATAAATATATTATAATATATATGTATTCTAATGCTTAGATAAAAAAATATTGTCAGAACTTTAATTTTTTGTATAATATATTTTCTGAAAGTTGTTATCATAAGCAGTGGATTATTATTTATAATATATGCACTAAAAAATATAATAAATAATTTAACTGTGTAGCAAAATTTCAATCTTAAATCTAATAATCTTTCAATTTTATATATTACAAGTATACAAAAGTCTATAAAAAAATTTATAAAAATCCGTTACTTATTTCATAAAGTCTATAAAAGTCATTTTAAAAAAATCTTTAAAAGTCATTAAAATCTATAAATTCCACAAAAGTTTGTTAGTTAAAAAAAGTGTTTAATTGAATACACCTCTTAAGTAATTAGTTTCTTTTTACAATTAGAGTTAGAATTCCCTACGGACGGTGGCTCTCTCTATCCTCCCACTTACTTCGCAAAACCCTTGTTTTACTCTTTTTGCATAAATTTTAACAGTCTTGAATTTCTTTGATCACCAATTTCTATTCGTTGAATCAGTTGTTCAGATTGTAGTCAACTCATCAAAAGTTCAGTGGACAAGGGAGCTCGGAGTATCGAGATCGGATTGAGTTGGTAATTGTATGAGAATAATCTCATGGCGGAAAGCCGGCGGTTTGGTCTTGGAGCTCAATTAGGTTAGTTTTATGTTCTATGATCATTTATTTTCTGGTTCTTAATTAGACTTTTTGTTTGAGGTCAAAGTTTGATTATTGAAGTATATTTTGTTGATTTGACCTGTTGTTTACGGGAGAAAGTCTGAATTTTTTTTCATTTCGTGATATAGGACTTGAGATTCAGCGAGTATGTGTGTGTATGTATGTATAGTTGCATATGTTCTTGTATATTTGTTGTATGCTGTTGTTGTGGTTTGGAATTATGAAAACTCTAGGATTTTTTTATTTTTATTTTTTTGGATTATTTTTTGAGAAGCAAATAATTGGGTTTATGGTAATAAGCTATTTTGTTTCATGGGTTTATGGTAATAAGCTATTTTGTTTCACGAGAAATACAGAAGTGATTGTGATGATATATTTATCATACAAAGTCAGGCTTCTGCTGGAGATGAGGCACCTCATAGTCAACTCAAAATATATTGGAGCCCATGGTTGCACAGAATTAGAGTTGTAAATATGTGAATTTTTAATCAATAAATTGTATCCTAAGTGTATAGTTTTACTGTTCCTTTCAAGTTTTGGAATTGCTATATAATATTATTGTAAATTATGCTATAGATTAGAGATTGACTGTAAACATGTGATACTTGGGCTATATTTATTTGCAAAATGATGCATGAATATGAATATTTGTACTAATTAAATATATTTAGGTTATGTTTGTTTGCAAAAATAATGGGTAGGATACAACTATTTGTACTAATTTAATACCATTACGGATTATTTTATCCTATGATTAATCACATGGACTATATTTTGTTATTTCGACACGGCCATTTGATGATGAATTATAATCTCAAGCCCAAAGGTGGTATTATATATCCCCTTTCAAAAGAGGTATTAAATGATGTTAGAAGTGATAACAAATAGTCATGAGAATAAATAAATGACTAATCACGGGATAAAATAGTCCCTAATAAAGTTAAAGTAGTACAAATAATCATATCTCATCCCTCATGTTTGCAAACAAACGTAGCATAAGAGACTCTTTTATCCCATGATTACTCCTTTATTTAAATCACTTGGACTATTTGTTATCATTTCTAAGGTCATTTTATCATGTCCTTAAAAGTATTAAATTAGTACAAATAGTGCTATCTCATCCATCATTTTTATAAACAAACAAAGTCTACAAACATGATAAATAATGAGATATAAGAAATTAAATTCTAATCAAATTTGCCCATCATAATAGAGAACACCTGAAAGAGAAGTAGCAGTTTACTCATATGATGCATTTCATTGAGCAGCTTTCTGCATCAACAAATCCCTGAACTTTAACACGAGCGTATTTCTACCCACAAATGTCCATTAATCATAATATTATTTGTTCATGAAAAATTTTAAAAATAAATCATGCAGGTGAGTAATGGAGTAATTTAATTTTTAAATCTACTTTTCTAATAAGATGGTGAGCATATAAACAAGTATTTAAGTAGGAAAATGGGAATTCATGCTACTTTGAGCTGCCAACTTCTCCGGTGCTCCCTCTCTTTAACCTGTGTCCTAGCGGCCTATGGCCATCCGAAGGATTTGGACCCATTTGAAAATCAGTCAAGGCATGAGACTTAAGTTTAAGAACGTCATCTAACATAACCCTTTCATCGTATGGTTTTTGGTGTTTTACTCTAGATAGGTCCTGTATCCCGTGATATCTTGCTTTGGGCTATCTGACACATGTTCTCTGTAACGGATGCTGCACAGCTCAATCTAGAGGATTGCATTTCAATATTTAATTGTTTTTAATTTTCCCTATTTTCATGATTAACATATATAATATCTCTACAAACAAACAACAGAAACTTGAAAATGGTCCTTCGTGTGGTAGTAGCGGAGAGGAGCGCAAATTGGGAGTTGCATAAATTGGGGGAATTTTGAGTTAGCCAGAGTAGGATTAGACTGAAAATCAATGTGGAGAAGAAAGAAAATGTTTGCAGGGGGAGTGATTCTGATTCAACCTAACTGTTGGAGAGTATCCTGTTATTATGTAATAGAAGTGGAGGAGCTTAGGTAGTGAAGAGGGGACTATTGCAAGAAAATAGTTTAGAAGCAAGAGATGAAATTCTGTTGGTTGCACACGTCAAATATTGAGTTTTATGTATACTATTGTTTTAGCATGTGAATATAAATAACTATGCTTATGGATGAACAGAAATTGCTTTAACTTAGTAGCTTGATACATTGTATTATGGGGCTTTGTTTATACCTACCTACTTGAACAAACTGGTGCTGATATCTTAACTGAGTTGTTAGTTTACTGCAGATATCGAGCAAATACTCTTGGAAGCTCAACATCGATGGCTACGTCCTGCTGAAATATGTGAAATTCTTCGAAATTACAACAAGTTTCGTATTGCTCCTGAGCCAGCAAATAGGCCTCCAAGTAGGATACTAGCTACATTAATTGTTTGAGGCGCATAGACAAATATTGAGCGACTTTTATTGATTCTCTCACAGTATTGTGAATGGTCAATGTTCTTACTCGTGATTCTGTTTTTTCCCTTTCCCTTTTCTAACAACATGCTTGCTGTCCATATAGTGTTCCTCTTCGGAATGATCAAAATCAATTATTTATCGCCAATTGGTTTAGATGACGCCTAAACATCTCAACTTCCTTGTGTGCTCAGGCCGTGAGGTCAACCATTATGAACAGATAGAAATTAGGGCAGTTTAATCTCGGAGTCCAGTTGTATTCTCAATTTCCTTCCCACTTTCCAGTTGTATTCTCAGAGCTTTATTTAAATGCAATTTAATCTGCATTTTAGTTTTGTGTGTATATATATAAATATTCTCTCACATACGTAGATACACGTATACACACACATACATAATATATGTGTACGTATATTCATGTGTGTATGCATATCTAATATATATATGTATACATACACAAACACATATATTATCTAGATCAGTCCCTCCCAGGAAGGTGTCACTTTACTTCACTGCTATCTAGTGTGGCCTTTTACCTCTTGTACTACCCTCATACCCCTCCCTTTTTTCTTTTCCTGCTCAAAATATCAGTTCTTTTTCCACAGCTCACTATACATACAATTCTTCACCCGCCATTGCCACATCTATTCTCTCCCACCACTTGTTTGCAGGCTTAGTTTTTCTTTTGTTTTTATATTATCTTTGGGTCATTGACAACAAAATTGCTTTAACTGCAATTGTTTATTATATGATTAGAAGTAAAAGTACTTAACAATTTTTTCCGACCCTTCTAGTTATGGTTTGCTTATACACCTTGGTTGTCATGTGTCTCCTTTTTCAGATGGTTCACTTTTTCTTTTTGACCGAAAAGTGTTGAGGTACTTTAGAAAAGATGGACATAACTGGAGGAAGAAAAGAGATGGAAAGACAGTTAAGGAAGCTCATGAAAGACTCAAGGTAAGTGCTAAGTAGTGTTCCTTTGCTTTTTTAATATGAGGACCCAGTATAAGTTTTCTTATAGTTAAATTCTACTTCTCTCCCAAGTTGAGTGTCATGGACAAAGACAGTTTATGAACTTTATTTTGACCAACTTGTTCCTTTTATATCTCTCCTATAGTAAATTTGCAAAGAAAGTCAAGTCCGTAAAAAATACTAATTATATTTCCGTGTCACATATTTCTTTATCTCTATTTCTAGAAGGGCTATAATCCCTTTTGAAGTTGCAATGGTTTTGTAAAAGTGACAAACAATTTCAGACATCCTAAAGGTGAGAATGTGACACTCATCTTGTGCTGGAGTAGTACCGCTTGCAGTTACTTTTCTTTCTTAACTGCCTTCTGTTCCATAGTTGGTTATTTCTGTTGAATTTTTTTGGTCTGCTCCAAATTAATGTATCTAGAAACAGTTACCAATTTTTTTTTTGATATATCTAGAAATAATTAAATAAACATCCTTACAGGCTGGAAGCATTGATGTTTTGCATTGCTACTATGCTCATGGAGAAGATAACGAAAATTTCCAAAGGCGCAGCTACTGGTTGCTTGAAGAGTGAGTATACAAAAGTTTTCCTAGTTTACTTGCCTGCTTACCCCCCACCCCACCACAAACACCCTCTGATACTTTTTTTCAATCCTTTTTTTATTTGGTATTTTTTTGGGGAGGAGGGGGAGGGGACACCATGTTTGATTCTGCTTTCAATATTAACTAGGCTTTCGGAACAGTAATGTGACTAATGGTAATTTGTATTTACGGACGGACGCTATGTACATAAGTATAGCCTTATGTACTGAAGTCTAGAAACTCTGTTGTGTAGTTTTAATTTAACTTGGATGGTAATGAGTCTAATGACATAATTCTAGTACTGTTTTCTCTGCTTCCCAATATGCTTGCCTGTTGAGGAGAATAGGGTTTATCAATATCCACTTAAAGTTGCTTTGCATTTTGAGTCATTTATAACTTTGTGTAGTAATACATATTCATAGTTACAATCTTTCGTGAACTTTCGCGTAGTAGATAGATCGAGATACTTCCCTACCCCAAAAAGAAACAAAAAGCAAATAACCAAAATAAGAAAAGATAAGAAAAGCAAACAAGCAGAAAGAAGAACACTTAATAATTGTGTTGATAAACAATGGGTTTCTAGACAATGGGTCTTACAATTTCATCTTTAAAATTTTGACTCATAACTGAGGAGCTTAATGGAAGGTAAACAATTTAGACTCGGTGAGAAGTAAAAGAAAGTAATTGTGGGTTAATAATCTAGCTCTACCTTATAATTATGTGTAATATGCCTTGAATAAGAGACGATGTCACCTAGATAGTGGGTTGATATTGTATGTGGAATGAAAACGGGAACGAAAAATGCCACTTTTACGGTGGGGTAGGTTTTCCGGAACTTGGTATACTGGGAATAGTTTTCTTAATGTTATGGGAAAAACTAGTTGAGATATAGTTAAAATTAGTTGAGTTAGTGTTACAAAATATGTATTTTCAAGGAGGCTAAGAAATTTCATCACTTACTTAACACCCATAACTCACAAGGCACTTTTGGCTACGATAGTTGGTATTCCTCGGAATTTTCTTGTACGTTTCTAATAGAGTGTTCTAGATTGATCCATGTGATAATTATGCTTGTTAATATTCTAGATATTTTATAGTATAACTCTAGATAGTCAACTAGTCCTCCATTAGATTTGATCCTAGCCATTAGTTGTACGTTAACATGCACAAACAGGCCGCCTGGCCTGGTCTAGGTGCTAGGCTTTGACCGTTGACCAGGCCAGGCCCAAGCTCGAAGGGAAGAAGGCCAGACCAGGCCGAATAATTGAACCAAAAACTTGGTGTGAAGGAGCCTGCTGGCCAGGCTCAGGCCAGGTCCAGGCTAGGCCATTCCATGTTTAATTTCAAAAATTTAGCCTTCGAAAATTTAATTTTGAACTCCCTCTATTTATAAAACAAAAGTAGGATAAGTTAATATTGTTAGACAATGTGGGACTTTGAAAATCCAAATAGAGAAACAAAATATAAATACTCAGTGAACTTGAAGTTACAACCCTTTAAATCCGATGTGGAACTCTTATCTTTCTCTATAACTGTACGTAAATGACTAATGACTTCTTCGACTCTTCTTTGTCCTTCCCTCTTTCTCTCTCTTTCTTTCTAATCTCTGGAGCCAGCCAGAGCTAAAATCCCTCCTTTGAATTATTCTCAGCTCCAATTCCAGGTTCTTAATAAAGATTATATTTTTATATCTCAAGGCTCAGCGACAATTTTGATTTTCAGGTGCACTCAAATTTGGTCTTTTTCCCCCCACTTTTTATGAAGTTGGGTCTATCTGAATTTGATTGTAAATTCGTGAGATTGATTTGTAATTTTGTTTAGATTATTGGGTTTTCATTAGAATCGAATTTTATTTTTTGGGTTTGAATCCAAATGGTCTGTTTCCATAGCTCAATTTTCATTGACCAACATACAGACATGGCCAAATTTGTGAATTCGACCGACCTGTATTTGAAATTGAAGCAAGCTAATCAAATTAATAGGATTAAAAGGACACCCAATTCTACAAATCAATTGAATATTTCGGCGGCCAACAATCTCGATCTAGGGTAATTGATTTGATAATCTTGATTGCTGTGGTTTTTGCTTGTGGGTTTCTTTTATATCCTTGCATAAAGTTGTTGTCTTGTAAATTCATGGAAATTATTGGAGCAATCTTTGTTGTGCTTAAAGAGGAGGTTTTGAATGCTCCAATGATTTATGGGTGTTTAGGACTGAGCATTTTCTTTGCATGTTGGTAATTACTGTCTATATGAGTAGCATTTTCTTTGTATTTTATATCTGTTTGTCTGTCTATATTATTTGTAGCTATGTTGTATTGATATCCAGCTTGAGACTAAGGATTGTGTGAAGAACTCTAGTACTTGTTCCACATTGTTTAGAAGATAAAAGTCTTAAAAGGAAGTTTTCTTTTATAAGGGATTCTCCTCAATTTAGTGGAGAACTCTAGTACATGTCCCACATTGTTTAGAAGGAAAAAGTCTTAAGGAAGGAAAAAGTCTTAAGGAAGTTTTCCTTATAAGAGGGACTTTTATAAGTTTATGAAGGTAACAAACAAGCCAACCTAGCAAAGGGCTTGAAGGCCAGATCAGGCCTGTTGCACCAGGTCGGGCCCAGGCCGGACTCAGGCCATAGGCCCGGTCAGGCCGGTCCAAGCCAGATTTTGCTCAAAATATAGACTTTTTTAAAGCCTTCAGATCGGGCCAAGGCTTGATTGGGCTAGGGCTGGACCAGGCCTTGACCAGACTGAGTTTTGACCAGGTCAGGCTCAGGCCGGATCAAGGCCAGGTCGCAAGCCTCGGGCTTTTTGTGCATGTCTAGTTGTACGGCTCAAGTAAGAGGACGCCTCTCATTTTTAAATCATAAAATAAAGTTGTAATCATGTTTACGTTATAAAAGTTTACGTAGAAAAAAGTTTTGGATTGCAAAAAAGTTTTCAAGATGTTGCCAACTATTAGTAGATTTGGAAAAGATCTTATCAAGTGAAACAGCCTTGTAACTTTGCTAAAGTTTATGTTACGTGTGAATCTCTTAATTTTTATCATCGTCTTTGTTTCTTGTTCTCTTATGTCCCTTCATTTTGGTTGACAACTGTTGTAGGGAGCTCTCTCACATAGTTCTCGTCCACTACCGGGAAGTAAAGGTGACATTTTATCCCTTCTCTCATTTTGTCTTCTATTTTTCTTTCTTTTTCTTTCATTCAATTTGAAGCAGCTTTTGCTTATATTGAGTAAGATGTCATTGTTAATTCTGACAAAAGATACTTTTTTTCTGGCTATATTGAAAGAATATTGTCTTTACTCTTTTTTTTTTCTGGTTATATTGAAAGAATATTGTCTTTCATGGCTTTCAGTCTGAATAGTTTTTCAAATCATGCATTTTATAAGACAGCTAAATATTGAGAACTTGCTTAGAAGCATAATAATCATAATATCTTATGTATTATGTCGACAGACTTGTAAAAATGCGGCCACAATTTGGTGCTTAGGAGGCTAGGAGCATAATTTCACTGAACTTTGCCTGTGGTTTGATTTTTTTGCTTCACATAGACCACCCATGTTTGAGAAATTCAGGCATCTCTTTGACAATAAGGTGCTTAAATAAATGATAGCCTATGGAATGGATGAAAATATCAAGTGACATTTTACCCTTACTGGGTGATTTTTTAAGTACATGTGCTTATCATTCTGCAAGGTTTTATACAACGGTATTTCTTTCTCTCTTTGATGAGTACTCTCTCCAGAGGTTGTCTGGAGTACAATTTTCCGCAATAAAAATATAGCAAATCAGAGAGGAGAGTATAAAATAACTTCCAATTTTATCCATAGTGGATCCAACTTAAGTACAATTTGAGTTCGCCATATGTACTAAAGCCATTCTTTGGTAGACAATTGTTTTTATTTTTGGGTACTTAAGACATCCTTTGGAGGACCAAGGGAGTTATATAAAGGCTTATTTTACCAATGTATTGTGACCTGACGTTATCCTCAACTCAAGACTCAGCAAACAGGCTTTCAGTTAAAAGAATATATTTTTTCCCATCTGTTAGTCGTTTGAGACGTTGCCATGCGTCAGGGATCAGATATTCAGTTATTTGTTATGAAATGTATGACTTCTCATATAATTGATTCATGTTCTAAAGTTCTTTCATACTTTGACTATGTTTTTTGGAACCGTCCAATTTAAGTATGCACTTTGGGATGGTGTAGTCAGCATTCATTTTACATGGCAGCCTATCTCGTAGTTTTCTTAAAGTATTGTTCTTTAGTAATTATAGCTTTGGTGTAGTGTTTATTGGTGTAATCAATTAATTTCATTGCACATACCAGGTAATGTCCTCAATATCACTTAATTCTTATTTGACAAGTGAATTATTCTTTAAATTGTCTTTCTATCATGTAGGAGTTGGAAACTAGCGGCATTAAGTACTGTATATGAAATTTAAGTACTGTATTTTAATATATCATGTAAAAAGATGAATCTCAAGGGATGGGAAACTTGTCATTAGTCTTGAGGAATAACCTCAAAGTCATTGGCTCAAAAAAAGAAGAAGAAAAAAGGTCAAAGTTAGGTTATCAGGTTATGATAGGCCAAGCTTGACCCTTGGCTGAATTGGGATGACTTGGATCTATTTCATCCTGCCAAGTCAGCCTCATTTTCTTGGTTATCAGTGTTCTACTGTTTCCTCTTCTGAACTCCTGAGGCTGCTTATACATCCTTGAATGCTCTCGAGCCTCTTGTAAAAAAATTATCTGAAAATATGTTGTCAAAAATTTTCTTGGCATACCTTCTAAATGGGTTCATGAAGAGAATTACAACATTCAGAACTATGCTTGATTGGATGTGATTCAATTTGAGCTGCTTATTTCTAATTTCCTTTATAAAACTATTTAGTTTGCTCAATTTGTTAGATTTCTAATTCTGTCTTTCTTCAAGGAAAGGAATTAAACTATGTATATACTCCCTCGGCTTCATTTCATAAGACAAAATTTTGAGTGGTACAGTGTTTAATAAAATGGCATTTTAAGTATTACAAATGTGTACATTTCCAACTTTACCATTATTAAATCAAAGTTTTATATTTAAATTTAACTTGGGAGTGGAGTGTTGGGATATGTGCGAATCAAATTAAATTTGAATATCTTATTCATATTTCTTGGTTAACTGAAGGACCCTTAATCTTTTCATATTAAGCTGTATATTCAAGAGTAGGTTAACATGCTATTTTACACTCCCCACTAAATTATTGTCATAATTTGGGGCATGCCAAAAAGGAAATTGTCTTATACAATGGGATAGAATGTTCATGGTGTAAAGCGGCCAAATAACTGTTTGATGTTCCCAGTTCATTTGTTCTCCCTCTCGAATGACTTATATGATTAGACCAAAGTTTGCAAAATAGGAGTATCTATATGTCCACTTTAAAGTTTAAACTAAGCGCCAGCAACATTATTTGCATCTTGAAAGTGTAAAAGCTTTCCTCCTTTAGTGACAACTGTATTTGACCTTTTCAAATTTCCAATATTGACTACCTTTTTGGTGAGCCACTTCAATATTAATATTTCAATTTTTGCTCTCTGGGAGTTTTCACGTTTGGCATATGCCTCTGACCTTCTGCACACAAATTCTCATTTAAACTCAAGATTTGGATGTATTCTTAAATATTCTAAACTCTAAAAAGTTTTGAAATGGGAAAGCTAGGGCCTCTAATATGAAATGAACTGTAAATCTGATCAACTTTATCAGAGGACTCAGTATGCTTACATCATTACTGGAATTCTTTAATTTATGTTTTTGAACTTTGGCAAGATATGGGGTATTGCTGGTGTTACCTTGTTCACTATTACTTGGAGACGGAGATATTACCTGATTACTTCTGTGTCATAAAATTGATATCTTGCTTAAAACATTTGCTAAATATTCCATTGCAGGGAAACAGGACACACTATAACCGTAATAGAGAGGAAGAAGGAGCTACTCCCAACTCCCAAGAAACTGGAGAAAATTTACCTAATTCTGATGTGGACAGCTCTGTGTCTTCAAAATTTCAGCCATATAGTTATCAAGTGACTTCACAAACTACTGATACGGTTAGCCTCAACAGCACGCAAGCATCAGAATATGCAGATGCCGAATCAGGTGTTTGTGATATATAAGTCATCTCTATCCATAACGTATTTACTAACATTTAATGTTAACACATAAAAATTCAACATTACCTTGTGTGCTGTAAATATGCTGCTTAAAAATGGTTTCTCTACATCATTCACAACAAACAAGATTTTCTGCAGTATATAATCACCAATCAAGCTCCAGACTCCACTCTTTTCTTGAGTTACAACAGCCGGGGACGGAAAAAATGGATGATGCACTCTCTGCCCCTTATTATCCAGTTCTCTCAAGTATTATATTTCTACTTCGTTTTTTGTTTTTATCAGTGAAATGCTTTGTGATTGCTACGATCTATTTTCATCACACTGTACTTCTAAACAAATGGTATTGTATCCAACTGTTAACAGATGATTACGAAGGAAAGTTTCAAGATATTCCAGAGATGGACTTTGTCTCACTCGCCCAAGGAGATAAAGTTAAAGACAGTTTTGAAGCTGGTTTAACTTATGGTCCCCAGAAATACCTTGACTTTCCATCGTGGGAGAATCTTCTGGAAAATTCTACTATCGGGATACAGTCTTCCCCTTTTCAATCCTCACATTTGTCTACCCGACCTACCTTGAATATTGTACGTGGACAGGGGAATGAGATACCTGGACAAGTTTCTGCAGATGCTTTTGGTAAAAGCCAGGAGTTTGGAAGTCATTCACATGGCCAAGGAGAGTGGCAGGTACAGAATGACCTAGAAAATCCACATGTTATATATATTGTTACCCATTATGTAATTTCCAGGACAGAAGCCTCATGGTGCAGTAGTGCCCTCTAATATTATTTGGCAAACAAAATTTAGTTTCTAAATTCCTAAATATTCAAACTTAACCCCAACATCCCAAGGACTTCAACTCCTTATGCTCGACATATTTTCATTACTTGAACAACTAAAAAGGATCTTACCTTTATATACTAGCATAATATCTCTTAGTTGTTTGAATGATGATTGGCATGGTTTATACAGACCAGTTGATATTACATTTTATTTTCAATTTGTCTCGCATCTTATTTTTTGTATAGGTCCTAATGCATTATGAAGCTGTTAGCTGCAAATCATTAATTTCAATTTTTGCCAAATATAAGTTTGGACTGAAGTTGATAATAGTTGCTTCAGTTGGGTTTAAAGACTATTTTTGCTTCTTGAATCCGTAAAGAATGATTGCATGCTTTAACTTGACTTGTAAACAGTCTTCTGAAGGTAAATTTTCACACATCCAAATTGTCCATAGAACAGAAATTACCTTCAGGATCGGCATATAATATCACGTCTAGGTTTGATGACGGAGAAGTTAGCTCTGTAAATTTATTCAGTTCCCTTTAATTTTTGCCGAATATAAGTTTGGACTGAAGTTAATAATAGTTGCATCAGTTGGGTTTAAAGACTATTTTTGCTTCTTGAAGCTGTAAAAAATGATTGCATGCTTTAACTTGACTTGTAAACAGTCTTCTGAAGGTAATTTTTCACACATATCCAAATTGTCCATGGAACAGAAATTGCCTTCAGGATTGGCATATAATATCACGTCTAGGTTTGATGAAGGAGAAGTTAGCTCTGTAAATTTATTCAATTCCCTGGAGTCTCAACATCCTGATGAGCAAAATAGGCATGCCCAATACAATATACATGGACAGCTTGCACCTGCAGAAGTTGGAAGTTCTATGAAAACAGAGTCAGAGACCAATGTGCATATGGACGGAAAAGCCACTTATTCAGCTTTGAAACAGCCATTATTAGGTGGCTTTGTAAAGGAAGGCCTTAAAAAACTTGACAGCTTTGACCGTTGGATGACTAACGAACTTGGAGATGTAAACGAGTCACAAATGCAATCCAGCTCTGAGGCCTACTGGGAGGCAGTTGGAAGCAACGGTGGAGTTGATGATTCCAATATTTCCTCCCAAGT
Source organism: Panax ginseng (assembly GCA_020205605.1). Lineage (NCBI taxonomy): Eukaryota > Viridiplantae > Streptophyta > Magnoliopsida > Apiales > Araliaceae > Panax > Panax ginseng. The sequence goes on along the minus strand of CM035148.1, from coordinate 25,938,710 downwards.
GCAATTAGACACCTATATGCTGGGTCCCTCTCTGTCCCAGGACCAGCTCTATAGTATTATTGATTTCTCACCAAACTGCACATATTCTGGGTCAGAAGTCAAGGTACAGTATAGTCGTATCTTTTGAACTACTGTTATTAGTTCAATCAGGCATTTTCAATGTTTTTTTTTGCTATTATTAGGATTGTCTTAGTAAAGTTTATATTAGGTTAGCTTCATAATCAAAGAAATTTGGATGAATGCTTAAATTTCGTTTGGTCATGTTTTGCATATACCACAACCAGGTCCTAATTACTGGAAGATTCTTGAAGAGTCAACAAGACATGGTGAACTATAAATGGGCATGTATGTTTGGGAAACTGGAAGTTCCAGCAGAAGTTGTATCAGATGGTGTTCTTCGTTGCCATACACCCCATCACGAGGCTGGAAGAGTCCCTTTCTATGTAACATGTGCCAATAGGCTGGCATGTAGTGAAGTACGAGAGTTTGAATTTCAAGTTAATAATCTTCGAGATGTGGATGTCGCAGATACAAGTAGTGGCAACTCAACTGATATTCTTCTTCACATGCGATTTGGAAAACTTATATCACTGGGATCTGCTGGTTCTCAAAATTTAGTTCCTGGTATTGTGGATGATTATTCCAACTTGAGCAGTAAAATTAGTTCAATTATGAAAGAGGAGGACAATGTGTGGGACCAAATACTAATGCTTACTACTGAGGATGAATTCTCCAAAGAAAAGGTAAGGGACCGGGTACTACAAAAGCTACTAAAGGAGAAATTGCATGCATGGCTCCTTCAGAAGGTTGCTGAGGGTGGACGAGGCCCTAGTGTATTAGATGATGGTGGCCAAGGTGTGCTCCACTTTGCAGCTGCTCTTGGTTACGACTGGGCTATACCACCCACTGTGGCAGCAGGAGTTAGTATCAATTTTCGGGATGTGAATGGGTGGACTGCACTTCATTGGGCAGCATCCTATGGCAGGTAGCGATCTTGATGTTTATTAAGTTCTATTGCAGTGTATGGTTTATTGTACAAGTGATGTATTTAGAAGTTTTTATTGGAGATGATCCGACTTATTCAACTTTCATTTGATGCTGAATTGAACCTTTTTTACCATGGTGTCTTATTGCATGAACCTGTGTTAACATTAGAGAGCGGACAGTGGCTTTCCTGATCTCTCAAGGTGCAGCTCCTGGAGCATTGACAGATCCTTCACCCAAATATACGACAGGCAGAACTCCGGCAGACCTGGCTTCCAGCAAAGGACACAAGGGAATTGCTGGTTATCTAGCCGAATCTGCATTGAGCTCCCATCTTTCATCACTTAAGTTGAAGGATACAAAGGAGGGTGGTGGTGGAGATATTTCTGGACTAAAAGCTGTACAAACAGTTGCAGAGCGAACTCCAACTCCAATCGGTGATGGGGACTTTCAACAGGGACTGTCATTGAAGGATTCATTAGCTGCTGTATGTAATGCTACTCAAGCTGCTGCTCGCATTCATCAAGTCTTCAGGGTACAGTCATTCCAAAAGAAGCAGCTAAAAGAGTATGGTGATGGTGAGTATGGAATGTCAGATGAGCGTGCTCTTTCACTTCTTGCTGTCAAGACAAACAGAGCAGGACATCAAGATGAGCCAGTGCACGCTGCTGCTACGCGAATACAAAATAAATTCCGTAGTTATAAAGGCAGAAAAGATTTTTTGATACTCCGGCAACGAGTTGTTAAAATTCAGGTGTGATGCAACTTTTCCCTTCCTTCTCATCAGTTCATGACTCCTGTATTTTATTTTTTTATTGATCTACTATAACTTTATCCTTAGCCAACATCATTATCCATGTATCTTTTCAATCAGGTTGACCTATAGTATTCTAACTCTCGGCTTAATTTTTTAAAAGGCCCATGTAAGAGGGCACCAGGTGAGGAAGAATTATAGAAAGATTATCTGGTCCGTGGGAATACTAGACAAGGTAATTTTACGATGGAGAAGGAAAGGGAGAGGTTTGAGAAGATTCAAGCCAGAGGCACTTCCTGAGGGTCCTAGCATGCAAGACACTTCAAAGGAGGATGACTATGATTTCTTAAAAGAAGGCAGAAAGCAAACAGAGGAAAGGCTGCAAAAAGCCCTTGCTAGGGTGAAGTCCATGGTTCAGTATCCTGAGGCAAGAGATCAATACCGTAGGTTGCTGAATGTTGTCTCAGAGATTCAGGAAACTAAGGTATTGGAACTTTATAACATTTAGTGGCCACTTCGAACATGCATCCTATATTCGTTGATTAGTTGTGTTTCTAGAGAAAGTGTGCATGATTATTTGAAAGTTATCTAGTCGTGCAAGGAATTTGATATAGAATTCATGAGAGTTGAATTATAATTAGATATGATAAAACAGAACTTGTGGCAGCAAAGTACAGACCATGCTGCACTGGGTTGATCAAAGAAGCTGCTTTGGCAAGACGTAAACAGTCTGCATAGTGAATCAGCCGTACGAATTGTGCAACACCTTTCGCTGATGCTATCTGGCTACAATAGGTGAGGTACTGGCTTCGGGTCTTGGCAGGTGAAGAATTTCTGAGACCATGATCTCAAATATCCCCATATGGGACCCTTGGGACTTATAGTTGGTGGCTGGAATGTATTCACCACAATATCGGTAACCAGATGATTGTTCTACACGCGCAGTGCAATCGCCATGACCTAGATACTAGTTCCAGAGCATATACAAGTTATACGAGGACGGAAATTATACCGTCATACCTTGTGAACTGTGTGCTCATTGCATTGATTAAAGTACACTTTATCATACAACTTGCTATACTTCTAGATATCTCGCCAGCGCTTTAGGGTCATGTCGCTCCCATGTGGTCATCACGTGTTCCAAGTCCTATATCAGGCCACAAGGCAATCAACTCAATTTATACATTGAGCTCTCTAAACAATTAATGTGATTTGACAATCATCTTCCTCACTTCCTATTTTATAATTGTCTCAACTCTCACCTCCTTGCCAATGTCTCAATTGAGGTCCCAGCATAACGTGTATCACCTCCTCCAGTATACCCCCCCCCCCCGCCCCCGCCCCCGCCCCCGCCCCCAAATTGTGTGTCATTCTTCTTTTATGGCTGTTTCAATTTTTTATTTTTGTTAAAATGGGTCATAGTTTTGTTTAAGAATTAGTGGAAAAGGGTAAAAAATGGACCCCCACAATGTAGTCCTAGGCACATTAGTATAGGAGGGTGCTAAATGAATTCGGTGGTCAATTTTTGGTTTACGTAAACTATGTGTCATGTTGACCAATGACACTCGATTTGGGAAAGAGGGAACAAGTATTTATGACCATATCCCACTCTAATCTCCTTTCTATGTGGGTCTTCGTCACTTTTCAGCCTTCAAGAGCTCCAGCCATTAGTGAATTGCAGTTCAGTATAGCTAGAAATACAATGTCATTCGGTTTGATTCATGTGCAATAATGAGACTATGAGAAGAAAAATGCCAACAGCTCAAAACATGAGATTATCAAATTGTAACTAGTTCTGTTATGATGAAGTACCTGTTCCTGAGTTGACCGAGTGAAATGAACCTTTCATATGGTGACCAGCATGAATGCAACCCGTAGTTAGTACCACACAATCTTTTACTTTATAAGTTATCAACGTTTGGACATTTATATTTACTTAATGCTAAGTAGCTAGGTAAAGACAACGCACGTGTATGCAAAGTAAATAATTATTTCTCAGTTATATATAAGTTTTACTTGAATAATTTTCTTTTCCTTAGATTATAATTTATGTTTATTAATCTCCGAAGGCTATGTTTGTTTGCAATGATTTTAATCTCGCGATTATAATCTATGGGATTATAATCTCAATACTATTAATCCTAGGATTATAATTCCGGGATTATAATTCTAATCTCAAGACTATTAAGTCGTTTTATAATCCTAGACTAATAGTCCAAAGTCTAAATTTGAAAACAAACAAGACGCTTGAGTTTAATAGTCATATCCCAAGTATATTTTTTTCAAACAAACATGGCCGAAGAGTCTCCTTAGAAGAACTGTTACACCAAACTACCCAGGCACACCAAACTTGACAATTGCTTTAATAAATATTATAGATATGGATTGCAACCATAATCTGATAGTAGGGATCCTGTATCTGAAGAGTAAAATACCCTTTTCACTTCTTAAATCTTGCTTTTATCATTTAAAGCATCTGCACGGAGTTCATGAATTCTATATGTTTACTTGTTTAAATCCATGTTGTAGGCTGCAAATGAGAGGGCTCTGAACAAGCCGGAGGAAGAAGCAGCTTATTTCGATGAAGATCTCATCGATCTTGAAGCATTATTGGGTGATGACACCTATATGTCTACAGAAGCTTAATTTAAACTCTGCCTCACTTAGTTTTCTTGTAAAATCTTGTTCTCTGTTCATCTCCATTGATTAGTATAACTGTATGATTAGGGTGCACTGATATTCATTTGTAAATCCGATATACCCGATTAACCATCCTTTATGCCCAGAGTATGTTAGGAGAAATTTGTAAGAACAGAAGGTTGTGCGAGTGTGAAAAGAATTCACGCCTTTTGATGTGTGCGTTTATAATGTAAAAGTAGTATCTACTTTTGCACACCTCATAATGTAAGTTGATAATATCGGAACTGAATCACCTCGACTTGAAACAATGATTTATATTTGTGGTGGATATTTCCTGGAACTTTAGTTGCTAATTGTAAGGTGGTTCCATTTTGGGCTGAATAATTTTACCAGAATTTATTGTAGGTGAGCAGAATCTTCTGTAATGAAATTTTTATATGAATGTTGTGAATTCCATCTGTTTTTTCGATTAAAATATTTAGTTGCGTTTTAAGTTTGGAGATTTGTAATGGATTGATATCAATCCATACTGAGTTTGTAAATTGAAGATGGCATAAAATATAAGCTAAATAATGAAATCAAACAACTCACTCACCTTCGACAGAACCATGTAGTAAAATAGGTTCATGGAAGCAAACAGAAGGCCGAACTAATAAAACTATAGTTCATACAGTATAATGATGAAAACTGGTTCACAACCCAGAACATCTGGAAACAACTGCATTTTATAATGTTAGATGAACATTTTCCAACACTACAAATAGAGTATAACATATACACCCACCATATACACTTCCTTTTCCCCTTATTGCGAACAAAACCAAGGATAATGCTCCACCACCACCACCACTGTACATGCCAACCTAATTTTACATTTTACTGATTCCATCTCTCCTTAGTAGACATGTAAGAAATATTCCACCAAATATATAAAGGGGAGGTAAGTAAAGAATATATTTTAAAATAGAAAGTTGAAGGTAGATTTGTTCAAAATTGGAATGTCTCGGTTCAAAAATAAAAATCGGAATTCCTCTCAGCTTGTGCTACCAGCAGCAACTCCTTCATAGAACAAGATGTACCCGTGATCTGTATTACTGGAATACTCCTGAGCCGACCCAAAGAAAGTCTGCACAGCGGACTCATCAATCATCTCCACATTTTCGTCATCAAAGAATAGCCAATGGTTATGGCTTTTCACAAGGCTAACATAGTGTCCATGGTTAGGCCCACTCCCAACATGGACAACTACGGCAAACAGGGAATATTCAGCATCTGCATCCTCCACAGTATTGCTCAGCTTCAACTCCAGCGGGAAAACAACACGATAAGATAACTTCTTATACCGGGAAAGCTGCTCAATGTACTTGAACCGCTTCAGATGGATGACCAGAATCTGAGGTGGCTTCTTTATCTTCATTCTCTTCTGGGCTTCCTGCAAACTGCATTTGAATGAGGTGCAGTAATTGGTTATCAGTTTATCTTTTTGGAAATAATATTTAAAAGATTATTCATTTTTACTTGTTTATGAACCATCGCGATTTCAAAGACCAAATATAATATAGCCTGAAAGTAAAGTTCATAGATTTCTAAATGAAATGGTTAGAATACTTCACCTGTTAAGGTGTGAACTACAACAAGAAGCAGCCCAAAATGTTTCAATAATCACAACTCCAAAAAAAATACAGCAAACATAATATCCAACAGTCAGAAGTGCCAAAAAATGATACCGACCTGCAACACTTGTCACAAAAGAATTTGTCCTCCGCATTTAAAGTCTCAGTCGAGCTGAAATTTTTCAGACAACTTGTGATTGAACTGTTCTGCTCAATATCAAGGCTCAAGTCCAAGAAAGTTTCATCTCTTGCCGTTACCGTCTCACATTGTAAGCACCTTGTTTCATTTGTGAGTATACCCTAAACAATAGTCATATAGGAGAATGAGAAACTGCAAACGGTAATAAAGCATGCAGGAACAGCTAGATTTACTGTTTAAGCAGAGTGAGCAACAAATCTACTACTACAAATTGTAAATGCAAGGAAGAAGAAAAGGCCAAGTGAAGTTACTTGAAAATTTTTGTGGACCCAGGTTACAAGAGGCTCTTTTTGCACACCATTAGGAAGACCATTTCTCGGTCCATTTGCAATATTTTCAGACGGCGATGAAGTTTCTGGATCACCTTTTGCCTTTCGAGCCTCTTTCTCCAGCAAGTCAACAAGTTCATTTAGCAAATAATTCAAGAATTCATGTGCATCCTACAAAAAATAGGAATATATTTTAGATCAAATGATAGACTGGTAGTAACACAGCTAAATATCAGCATACCAAACATGCTCTGTTAATCTTATGCAGAAGGGTACACCAGATATACAGACCCAAGGCATGAATTTATAACAACTGAAAGAAGAGAAGGGGGCAAAAAGGAAAAGAAGTTTTAAAAAATGATAAAAATAAAAAGTAATCGATGATAATAATTATCAATAATGAAGTGAGGTATGGTAAAGGAAATATCCATATTATTGGTTAACCTTCCAAAAAATATAATTTAAACACAAAACAAGCCACCATAACAAGTTAACATAAGAGCTATTTTGAACCAATGACGTTTTCATTTAGATTCTACTAATATAAACAGTCCCCAAGTCTTCAATCCAACATACACAAAAACAAAAACAAGTAGTTCATGTTAAGCACCCATACCTGGTGCATGTAGCTGCGAAAAATCTCATTTTGCTTCTTCAGTTTCTGTACAAAGCGTTTTGGAGCAATAACACCTGTCTTCTTCTTTTGTGAACTTATCTACAAATAAGTGAAATAACAATAAGTGTTGACGCAAGGAAGTATCATTAGTAAAATTCCAAATGTATCTCTGAAATTAATGAAATTTAAGAAGAGTGGAATCCTTCCAATCTACCGGCGATTAGTTAATACAACTCAAACTTCTTAATCCATAAGTTGTTCACACAAAAAATCTACTTCCCAGTTCAGATATAGCATAGCCCTGTCTTTTCACACCCTTAATTCCAGCCACTTACCGGTTTTTCCTTTCTAAAGTACAAGGTCACATTAAGAGCCAAAGTGGCCCTCATAATAGCAGTTACCGCTGCCATTGCAGTGAGTCGATGACACAGAGCAAAGTGGGTGTTACTCAACATCTGCATACACCGGGCTTGAACGTTTTGTTCAATTCATACCTAAATCTTAATTGAAATTTATGTTTATTTTGCACAAGGAAAACCTATACTTGAGTCTTAAATAAACTTTAGAGACTTTTATCAGTCACACACATATTTAGTATATAATTAATGAATATTTATTGATTTGAAGTCACCAAATTTAATTTTCCAAACTACCAACAAAATGCAGTGATTGACAGATTCTTCTTTTTTGACAATTGAATGACAAAAAAAATAACATTCACTAATTTTTACTTTCCGAAGAGCTTAGAACTATAAATGCAATTATTGACATAAATAAATATAACAATATTACATAACATTTTGAATAAAATGTATCCAATATAATCTTAGTCACAAACTGTGTACCTACTATGTTAATTGATGCTTTTTTTTGAAAAGCATGTTAATTGATGCTTACTTTGAACTAGATCCAAGTAGATCTAACAAGATAAAGAGTTAAGAGGGTAAAACCCTTTGTGGAATAATATAGATAAGAGAAGATTGAAAGGCTAAAAAAAGTGAGAAAAATTGTTCCAAAAAAACATCAGATCTTTTTTTATACTGTGACATCTCTGTAATAGTTATGGCCCATTACAGACTGTTGGGGCACAAAAACAGCATCACACATGAATTTCTATTTCTCAGAGATATCTGAATATAGTTGAATGCAAAAACTTGATTTTTCAACAGTCGCATCATGGCCGATATTTAAATCTGCACAAACAATTCGCACCATCAAAATAAAAACAAACAAACAGAAAAAAAAACACTTAAGTTAGCTCACACAGATCCTTGAACTCCACCTCACTGCATTAGGGTAGGAAGCATGAAGATACATTCTGTAAGCTCCCAGTAAAAACATTCCTAGACACTCATGGATAAACCTTATTCAGGCAAAAGAATCGAAGACAAAAAAAAATACATAAATTGAAATATCGACTTTTCCTCGTCTCAAAGCACTTTGCATTTATGGATTATTATTCAAAACAATGATTGAAGTCGGAGCGAAGGCAGAAGCATCCAACGACTAAGACAACCTTAAAAAAATCTAAGAAGAAAGAAAGCCCTAAGAAGAAAAACAAACATATACAAGGAAGGAAATTGAATGGGGAAAAGATGCACAAAAAAAATCTTGAGTCACGTCCACTTTTCATCATGAAACTTCAAAAAGTGGTTAGTCAAATACATAACCAATCTAGATTCTAGACTTCCATCGAGCGTGTTAGGATTAGCTTCTGTTTGTTGCTTATTTGGATTCTTTTAATTCTAAATATCTAGATCCTGAAATTCCAAAAGGCAGCCCCTCCCCCACTTTCAGATTTTGGCAAAATCTGATTATTTGGAGCAGAAAATAGCCAAAATAAAAGTCTGAATGCTACTTTTTGATAAAAGAAATAATCAAGTTCTAAAGCCAATCCAAGCAGGACCATAAATAGAATTATATAAATAAAATAGTATTACAAGTTTCCCCATGGACCTTTGAGAAACACTTTTAGCCAGTAATTATGGCGGATAATATTCTTCCAAATGCAGTAGACCATTGCTTACAATTGTTTGCAACTGAATAGCCGAGACATCTTAATCACATCGGAGATACAATCCACCAAAATATGTCTTTCTTATCCCTGATAATAATATATCAATCTATATTAAAAAAAATCCCCAATATAGCACATCAAAAGTTAATAAAAAATTATATCTCACATACTATATTGGAACCCATGATCAATCCACAAATCCATCTTTTCATGAAATCTGCATGAAGGCAAAATTATGCCCTCCATATTCTATAAATAACATTTCTTTCCCAGGGAGTTCATAACCAAGGATGGTATAAGGAGCCTCTGGACTGGGTAAAGCTAAGTTGGTTTAAAAGAACCACCAAAGGCATAAAACGTCCATCATCTGCGGAGGCCTTAGTTGCCAAATCAGTCTAGTTAGGTTTCCTATTTACGAAGTTGGGACTTGGGAGCGAAATCCGGCGAACTTTGCATATTTGATTGGTAAAATCCACATATCTTTAGACTCATTCACTGTTGTCCAGTCATACAAATCCATGCGTAATGTTTATTCCAACCGTAAATTACTAAATCACACTTAACTTCTTTATTAGGCATAAAATCCAAAGGAGGGGAAGCATCGGACCAGTAACGTTCCGTTTGAAACTGGAAAGCGACCACCAAGTCAGCAATTGACCTTGTTATTGAGAATAACAATCTAATAGTTATCATGACCTGATGGAACAACATATATGTTATTTATATATACATACTTATTCATTAATGTACGCGCTTTGAACACACTCTAAACTACTAGTGTTTTCTAAAGTGACGCTCTTAAGCTCATGTTCTCGCTCCACAAATTGGTGCCTTAGGAGAGACAACCCAAATTGGCCCCTTATATATGGGTGGGTGCCAAAGGAAGATGGCTCATGGATTTTTAAGTACACTTCTCCAGTTCTAAGTCATAGCAAAGTGACAACTCATGACCTACTTCATTTTAGAGCTAACCTAATCATTCCCAAATCCCCGTAGGTAGAATTAAAAAAATATGCCTCTTCAACTCGGATTGATAGAGACCGAAAAAGTCACCAATGCAATAGTCCCATTGGCAATACGAAACATTTAAATTCAACAAACCATTTGCCACCAGAAGTCAACCCCTTCACTAAAAACAGAAGGAACTGAACAACATTCAAAGCATTTTAGGATAACAATTTAAACTATATGAAACTAAGAGGTGGGGAAATGCCTATGCCCGATTCACATTAGCTCAAGAAAAAATAGGTATTAATCAGCACATTTGGGATAAAGCTTATCTACTCTACAAGAAATAATGGGTATTATTACATCAAGTAAAATTCAGGCACACAAACTCCCAACTACACTAACAATGAAATATTTTTCTAACCTGCATAAATAGGTCTGCCAAGCATGTCAACAGAGTTTCTTCTGCATCAGCAAGACTTTTGTTATTTGAATAATATTCTAGTAACTGTTCACGGAATGGAACACAGAAGTAAAGAGCCTGCAGACAAGACAGGGTACACTTAGTAATAATTCAGCTTAACCTTCACTACATATTTAGAGCAACCATAAAGTAGTAAACAGACTTTATTCTGACTAGTCACTAGTAAAAATAATTCTAAAATAGCAATATCTCATGTAATACCAGGTAAAAAAGTAAAATAAAAATAAAAATAAATAAATAATAAATAATAAAAATAATAAAAATAATAAATAAATAAATTATATTTTTTAAATATATGAGTCAAACTAGTCATTTAATTTATGTGGGCTAATAAGTATTAATAAGTGATAGATAAATTAATTTGATAAAATTGGACCTTAAAACTAAGTGGGTTGAATTTATATGTGGGTAATAAATCCTATTATTAAAATTAGGAGAGTTAGTAAAATATATTAATTTATAAATAAATAAAACATAAACCATATATAGTACCTTTGTTTGTCGGATAAAAAAGAAGAGGTCGTCGTTTAACCGAGAGAAAGAGAGAGTTGTGATTGTGAGATCAAATTAGTTTACTGAAGAAACAAAAACATGTACCTTTCTTTTCTTTTGTTTTCTGTATATCATTGGATATTGGGTCTTACCATTCTAATTTCACAATTGAGAGTCTGAAATACATTTGTATATGTATGTCTCACTGTTGCAGATTGTTAAAGTATAATAAAGGCCATGTGCTAATTTGTTAATAATAAAATAAAAAATTCCTTAACATGAACAATAGCTAATGTATTAGCACTAAATGATGTGTGTGTGTGTGTGTGTATATATATATATATATATATATATATATATATATATATATATGTATGTATGTATGTATTAAGCATACTGAATTGACAAAATAAAAGGGAAGTGATTAAAAGATCAATTGTAATCTAGTTCGGGTCATCTTGTAAAACTGATGTAATTTCATATTTTTATAAATTATAGTTATTAAGTAACTTATAACTGCATTATTATTATTATTATTAATTTAATTAGATTGGACATAGGGAATTTAAGGAGTTATATTTGGAATATATTTTGGGTATTATATTGTTTACTCTATGTACGGATTCCGTACTCTATCAGCGATACTCTTGTTAAATTTAATTAGTTCGTTTTGTTCTTTGTTTCAAATTTGACTATTATTTCACATAATTGTTCCGTGTGAAATTAATATGATAGTTTCATATTGGCGTTTATATATAGAACTCGTATTTGTACTCTTTGAACTAGTTAATTATATATAGTATTTATTTTGATATTTGTAGAAATTTACATGTCAATATATTTTGGAGACTTTATTCGTTTGTATACTTCATATATTTTCGTTCACATTCAAGAGTTATTTTGATCATTGGTATCTTGCGATAGTTAAGTATGTTCGTATTTGAAATGATTCCATGTCATTTGGAGATGGTCATATAAGACTTGTAATTTGATCTTTTTTTGGCTTACATTTTGTAGTTCGATCCTTAGGGTATACTTGAGCTAACTACATGTGGGGTACCACAGACATGTTCTCTTAACATTGGGGCATAACATCTTCTGTGGCGGTGTGATTAGTCCACGACGTATCCTTTTGTATGCTCTGGGTGTGAGTTTTGGCCATTTGATTTGTTTGTTCAAGATACATATGGGGTTGACCCAGTATTTGATTTAATTTGATTTGTTTGGCGGATTAGTGACGTATGTGTCGTGCATACTATTTGGATTGATTTGCATACATCATTGTACCGATGTATTTTGTTAGTCTTTAGCTATTTGTATTTGAGCTCTGTATGAAATTGTTACCTTATAAATATTTGATTCAACCTTATTTTGTTTGGGATCCTCTTGACTATAGTTGTTCGTTCGACAGTGTTCATCATTTGTACATGGTCTTCGTTCGTAATTCGCATTCGTTCATTCATTCGGCTCTTTTGGTTACATTATATATTGTGGTATATTTGTACATTTTTATATCTGTACTGGGTAATTGGCTATGTGTTCTTTTTTCGACAATTAGGGGTGATCATGATTTGTGGGATGAGAGCTACCTTTGATCCATATAAGTATAATATTAGACTTTGAGTTTTCTAATATTCTATAGACAGATGTTTCGGGCCTATTTCGTCATTCATTCATAGAAGTAGAAATTATGTTAATATGGAGTTCTTTCTATTTACATTGGCGTTTATGGCAGTTGATATTCAATCTATTTAGAAATATTTTGAGGTTTATTACATGATTGTATTTATTATGTTCGTGCGCAACATCTCTTTCCCTTTTAGAAAGGGGGTGTTAGATCTCAAATCAACTTATATCTAATTTTTTGTATTTTCCTTCTTCATAAGCAAAAAAAATATTAGGTACAAGGATGTTTTGAAAACCAAGAATGAAAGCTACTAGTAGCATAGCATGATCTTAAAAAAAAAAAAAGCGGCCACCTGGGTGTGGGGGATGCCACAGCCTGGCAATGCATGACTATTATATTTTCAACAATATCAAAGTATAATGCTAAATTTATTGTAATGGACACAAATTTCTTGACCATTTATTTTCCTAGTTAGTTCAACAGAAGAACAACAACAAAAAGGCCTAAATTTCTGAATTGCATAACTCACATATACAAAAAGAAAAAGCTCAAAAAGTATTATTTCCCCCAAGTATCTATCAATCAATGAAACTACAATCAAAGAGATTGTAAACATAGTCAAAAAGCAGCGATTGAGGAATGAATGAAGATAATAACCTGCAAGACGCTATTACAGTAGCAAGTGTTGCCAAAATTCTCGAGTCCGAAGTAACGTTCACCTTCAGGGAACTGCTCTCCCAGTGCTTTCTCCAGTTTCGACCCCGCTGCACCCATCTATTAGCGCATCTCTTCCTTTCTCTCACTATATATATGTATATGTAATCTTATCTATATGTATATACGTAGATATAGAAATTAGGGTTTTAAACAACAGTTATTATCAGGGGCTCGGACAACCGAAATGAACCTGTGTCAATTGGGATAAAGAAGAAGAAGAAGAAGAAGAAATCTAATCGGAAAAGGGCAAAAGGGAATTAACTATTGAAGCCCCGCTATTTGCTGTTTGCACTCCACATCATCAACACGGTTGTAAATTTTTATTGGTTTGTTTTGGCGATTAGGAGAAAAGTTTAACAAAGAGGCTGATGAGAGGAAATAAAATAAAAGACCAGAATTTCCACACCAAAATTATTTATTTTTTTGAAAGATTTATTCCATAATTAAGGTCTTGTTTGAATTATGACTTTATAACCACTTTTATTTTTATAAATGACAGAAAAATGGATTATTTCTTTACTTCTGTAATTTTCAAGTTTAAAAAGTAAATTTGCTGAAATTGACCTTATTTCTTAATATATAATAATAATAATAATAATAATAATAATAATAATAATAATGTTGTGTTTGTTTGATTATTTTTAAATTAAATTATTAATTATAGTTAAAAATAATGTCCCATTTTATGGGAGAGTCAGAGACTGATTAGAAGGAAGAGGGAGGTTGAGTTTCATATAGTCCTTTTATTACATGATGGATAAGACTATTAAAGATGAAGATGACAGTCAGTCAGTCAGTCAGTCATAGATGAGTTATTCGATTTAATAGAAAGATTGGAACTGTTCAATTCTAACTGTGTGAGTCTGGATCAAATTATAACATAAACGTTTATGGTTTTAAACGTGAGTTGATTGATCGTGGGGAGAAAATGAGAAGTTAAACCACTTCCGTATTAAATACTCATTCGTCCTCTATCGATCAATTAACATGTGATTCACTTTGGCCAATTACAGACCAATCACGCTTCAAAAAGTATGCCTTTGCGCATAAAATTCGTACAGTGCATGTTTAGGGTCGGTTTGAAAATGACTTTATTTTAAATGAATTATAAGTTAAAATATAAGTTATGACTTATAAGTAAAAGCATTCGATATCAATTTGACTTATAAATTAAAATAAGTTATGAATGTGTTCGGCTCATAATTATTAAATAAATGTAAAGTACTAAAAATGACATTAATAAAAAAGGGACCAAATAAAAGAGGGACAAAATGACTTAAAATAAGTTTTGAATACTTATGTATTTTTTTGACTTAAAACTCAACTCATACGTAAAAAAATAAATTATTCCCAAACAAATAAATAATAATAAATAATTTATAAATTAGTTTCATCAAATTATAAGTCATTCCTGAATATGCTGGTACGCCTCTTGTTGACCAAAAAAAGAAAAAGACTACTACTATTATAGTCAAAGTCTAACAGAGTAGTCCGACTTTAATTTAATTCCTCAAAGTGCTCAAACTAACATGTATTTAGCATTAAAAAATGTTTCTGTAGAGGCACTAAATATTTAAATTAAAAAAATTATTATATGAAATTTATAACACGTCGTTTTTAAACGGCATAGTTACTCCCAAGCAATCGATTCTTTAAACCCTTAAAACCCCGTTTATTGTCTATTTTCCCTCACTCCAGCGAAAAACCCTAGTTTCTCTCTTCTGCTCAAGTCAGACGAAAAATGGTATCTTTCTTATTCATTTGATTGATATTCATGTTGTTATACTGCCATTCGTTTATATGTAAACGTTATAAGCAAATTTATGTAAATATGATAATTGCAGACAGGCGAAGCAGTGAATCCAAAGGCCTATCCACTGGCCGATGCGCAGCTAACAATTACAATACTAGACCTTGTTCAGCAAGCTGCCAATTACAAACAGCTCAAAAAGGGTGCTAATGAAGGTAATAATTTTATTTGTATTTTAATTTGTTAAATCAATGAGTTTTGGTTTCTCTAATTACTGTCTTGTTTCCCTCATAATTGTAGCAACAAAAACCCTGAACAGGGGTATATCTGAGTTTGTAGTTATGGCAGCAGACACTGAGCCACTTGAGATCCTTCTCCATCTTCCCCTCCTTGCGGAGGATAAGGTATATTATTTTTGTGTGTAATTTGTAATATTTGTATAATGGTACTATTGTTGGTTGTTAAAATCATCAATCTTTTTGAAATGCTATATTAAATTGACCTGAGGAAGTTGATATATATATATATATATATATATATTTCATTTTAGGTTTGTGTTTAACTGATAATTGTGTGAAATGGGTGAAACATTTGTGTGGCTTGTTGGTATTTGTAATGATAACTAAGCTGTGGAATTTTGTGGTTTGATGGGAAGAAAATAATTGAGTACATCTTGCATTGTAGCTTTACTATAAGTACAGTGTTTTTTGTAATTGCATTCATATGGTATTATATTGTGGCAGCCTGCTAACATGTTAATGATTCTTTTGTGCATCTTCATGTGTTACTCGGACTCGTCTATTTCTATGCAGTATCCGCGTCGACACGGGTGCGGGATTTGTGTCGGTTGTGACACTTTCAATCCAGATACCGGATACAACTGAAGGATCGATTGAAGAAGAAAAAGAAGTGATCGGAGATATCAAACTTGATAAATTTTCATCCCCCAAGCACTGATGCCCCTTACTCCCGCGGGAAATTTTCATCCCCCAAGCGCTGTTGCCCCTTACTCCCGCATGACGTGTCATGGGAAGACTGGAAATAGATTTGGAATATTAAATATTCCCTGAAAAATTACAGTTAGGTACCCCAAAGTTTTTATAGTGTTTTAATTTAGTCCTTCAGAGTTTTTTGAAAGTTCAAAATAGCCCCCTAGAAAAATTACATATTCGTCCCTATAGTTTTGTTTTCTTCCATTTCAGCCCCTGAAGTTTCATTTCTGCCCCTGTTTCTTTATATTTTTGCACTTCAGTCCCTAGAGCAAAAAAAACTTGGTGATACAATTAGAAACATTATTGTTAAAAAATCATAACATACCGTATCCTCGCACCGGTGTCCAAATTCGTATTCATATCCGCGTATCTTCTATTTTTTAACTTCACGTGTCCGACACCTAGATTCGTATCCGCACCGAGTCCGGGTAACACAAGTGTCTTCAGTCTTCAGATCTTGATACCAACAACAAGGCATCCTAGGGTTGTAGCTTTGTGGGTATAGGAGCTTTAGTATTAAATGAAGCATTTGGTTTTGATTTTTGAAGTAATATAGGTGTAATAAAAGGCTTAAATAGAAGTTTCAAGAATTATATAGTTGCCCATACTTTGTTTGGAAGTGACTTTTTTCCAAATTCATTGAACAAATCTTGAAGAAAATTAATGTTAGTTGTATTTGGCAGAATGTGCCCTATGTGTTCGTACCTTCAAAGCAAGCACTTGGTCGCGCATGTGGAGTCACAAGACCAGTCATCGCATGTTCTGTGACAAGCAACGAGGGAAGTCAACTAAAATCCCAAATCCAACAACTCAAGGTATGAAGAAGCTGTTAAGCTATTTAAACATTTTTTTTCCAATAGGATTCTGAATATTTACTTCTCAAAAACAGGATGCCATTGAGAAGCTCTTGATCTAAGATATCAAGGGAGATGTTTTCGGTGTGATGGGCCTTTCGACTGCGAGTATCACTCCTATGGAGGCTTTGACTGAGGAAGTTGTTGTCTTACTCTGAAATGGGAGTTTTCATTTTTAGCTTTCACTAAAACAATCTGAGATATTACCATTGAGAATTCGCTATTGCAATGCCTCTTAATGTTTTGTGTGGGATATTAACGCACATGGTATTAAACTATTAATCTATAAACGTTATTTAGGTTCAGGGAATGCTTCAAGTTCTGTTTATTATGAATTTATGATCATTAAATGCTTGTTAGCTCCTAACCGTAGAATGAATTAAGATATTCCATGTGTTCCTTAATATATGTCGTTTTAGAGTTTTGTTTAAGAATTAAAAAAATAATTGTATAGCATTAAATATAATATCAATTGTCTATAATACTCTTAAATTTTCATAATTATCATACCCTCTCATTGGTAACATTTTTTCATGAGTGGTAATTTTGGAAAGATTGTATTTAATTCTCTTAGATTAAATAAAATTATAACTAATTAGGAAAAAATAAAATCATCTAAAACAATATATATTAAGGGACGATAAATAATTAAAAAAAATGAAATCAACGATATATATTAAGAGTCAGAGTGAGTATTTAAAAGGAAATTAATCAATACCTTTTGGGAATCTTGCATATTTGCTATTGAACCTCACAATTTTGATAAGGGAATTGATATTTTTACAAGTGAAATTAATATTTTCACGAGGCTCACATGAATAGTAAACGGGACTCATATTCATGTGAGCGTGAGCCTTGTGGAAATATCAAATTTTTTTGGGTAAAAATCACTTTTACCCACTATGGTTGTAGTGTTTTAAGCAATTAGTCACTGTGCTTTTAAAATATTCAATTGATTCATTGTGCTTTTTAAAAATGTACAATCAAGCCATTCCGTCCAATTTGAATAACAGACGTTAACAATTTGCTTACGTGGCTTTTTGATTTTTTTTTTAAAATTACGTGTCTTTGCTGACTAGGCGGAAGAAAGTTTGGTTGGCTTTTTTCTTTTTCTTTTATCTTTTTTTTCAAATAATACAAATTATCATAAAATAGAAAATTAGCTATAAAAATAAAAATAAAATATTAGTTTGATTGAGATGGCCATGGTGATAATTTTAAAAATAAAAATAAAATATTAATTTTAAAAATAATTAATTAATTTTAAAATAAAAAAATTAATTTTAAAAATAAAAATAAAAAAATTAATTTTAAAATAAAATAATACTTTTCTCTCTTTTTTTGCCAATCCAAAATTACATTTTTCTGAACAAAAATAACATTTTTAATATTACAAAAATCTTCTTTTGTCCCCAAATTTATCATATTTTCATCTTCTTCATTAAACCTGCCACCATCAATGCTCATTATCTTCAAGCTAGAGGTCGCCACCATCATCAATTTTTCTCGCAAGAAAAGTGCAGAAAATAAAAAGAAGAGAAGCAGATCTACGTTGACCTCCACAATCAGTACTCAACCAGATCCACGCTGAGTTCCCACCACCACCACAACACGTCTTCACACCACCGCCATCACAACACATCTCCCAAGTAATGGTGGAAAAAAAAAAGAGAGACTAAAGATTTTCAGATCTCGCACCACCGCTATCGCAACAAGTTCCAAGTATCGGCTAAGAAAAGGGAAAAAAAGAAAGATCTTGCACACTGCCTAAGAAAAAGAAAAAAGAATCCATGTAAAAGAGGAGGACAGAGAGGGAGAGGGGAGGGGGTGCGGGAGTGGGGTTGGGAAATTGGGTTTGTCTCTTTGTTAGTTAGATATTTTAAAAACTTTGAGTTTCAGATATAATTTTTGACAAAAGTTATATATTATTCACATGTTTAATTCATTTTCTTTATTTGTATTTTTTTTCTTATCTCTTTTCATTTTTTTTAATGATATAAAAAAGATAAGTACAAAAATTTGATATATTATTTGTATTAATGGATTTTCTTTATAATTTTTTATTCTCAAACAAAAAAATAAAATAATAAAATTATTTTCTTTATAATTTTTATTTTTAATTTTTATGTCATTTGTTTAACTAATTTTTGCTAATTGTATCGAATTTTTTATTTTATGTTAATTATGTACTTACTTTTTATATATTATTAAAATATATATTAGTATTAATTTTTAAAATAAAAATAATTATTAAAAAGAAAGGAAAAGAATACAAATAAAGAAAATGAATTAAAATATTTATTTTAATTTTAATTATTTTTTGCCACGTAATTAATAATTTTTTATTTTAATTTTTGTTGAAATTAATGTAATGTTGTAATAGATCTCATTGATACAAAAATTTTGATATATTATTTGGAATTAATTTTTAAAAATAAAATAATTATTAAAAGAAAGGAAAAGATAAAAGGAAAAGAAAAAATTACAAAAACATAAATTAAAATATTTATTTTAATTATATTATTATTTTAATTATTTTTTTACCACAATGATTTTATTATTTTATTTTTTTGTTTGAGAAGAAAAAATTATAAAGAAAATCCATTAAAAAATTATTTTGTTGCCACATAAGGATATATCACGTAATTGTTTATCTTTTTTAAAAAAGCCATGTAGGAAACAAGAGCAGATTTGTTAACGTCCGTCTATAAAAATGGGCGGAATGGCCTGATTGAATATTTTTAAAAAGTACAGTGAAATAATTAAATATTTTAAAATCACAGTGACTAATTACTTAAAACACTACAACCACAATGATAAAAAAAATACTTTTTGCCATTTCTTTTGTAATTCTCTTTAGATAAAAGCACAACCGGCTTCTAATTCTAAATCTCCAAGCGTAGGCTCCGGAGTACATGTATTTTTTTAAACCTCTGAAATAAAAATTCAATAAGTTTTGGCAGATCGAAATAGTGGACCGGAATATTAGACATTTCTAAATTAAATTTTTTTTTTTGCTTGTGATTCTCAAAAAATGTATAGTATTTATTCTAATAGAAATTTTTACAAAATATAGTATTTTAGGTGTAATTTGGATATATATATATATATGTATTTAATAAAATTTGTTTGCAATAATTAAATTTTTTTTTATTAAATATAATTTTTAATTGTCTATGATGGTAGGTAGGTAAGTACAAAATATCATTCTAACACTACTTTTTACTAATTTAATAGCAATTTTGTAAATAAATCGTTCAGATGCATTTAAAATTTAAAAAATTATAAAACAAACCATTCGAATGATTCAAACTCATTCAATAAAATGCCCGTTAGAGACTAAAAATGAATCTGTTTAGAACATTATCAACAAAATTTTAAAATACTTTTCCTAAATATAAATTTATTTAGAACATTATCCTCTGTGATTCACAAAAAGACTTATTTGCAAAATTTAAGAATATATATTTTTTCAATATTTATCTTTAAATAAAATGAGAGCTTAGTTTAATAGTAGTAATATAGTGAAATTAAATATAAGAACAATATATCATTTAATAAAAAAACTCCTTAATTTATTTAATTTTAATTTTCACAAATGGGACTTTGTGCGAGCCGGAGGGAGTTTTGAAGAATGGTTCAAGAAATTGCCTTAACATGTCTTCCACTAATCTTTTAATATTAAGAAGACAAACAGGCAAAAAAACTCATTTTCAGACTAGCATATTTTTTAATAATTAACTTCAGTCTTTAAAGTTTAATATTATTCAAACATATCACATCGAATGTGTAAGGGCTAAGCATGTCAATCCTATTATTTATATAAGAAAAAGGTGATGAATAGGATGGTTTTTGACATTCAGTTGGAAATGCAAACCCAATGAATAAGATAATAACACAGTCTTGCTGCTCTTCCTATTAAACCTAGTAATCAGTCTACAAAAGGCAATCTGCTAAGTTTAAGCTGCTTCTTGTTGAGATTGGTATAGAATACTACCAGTTTCCTACTACTCCTTTGAAGTTATGACCAGCAGTCCAAGGGCGCCGATTAGGATATACTGCAACAGGTGAAACACGACGGGTCAGTACTAATTATAATTTATCGTTGCCCTTCTCAGATAAGCGGATTGAATAAATATCCATCCACCTCCATTCTCTTCCGTAAAAAGAAGAAGGAAAAAAACACCCAACACATACGAATCCAAAGGTGGACAAACAAGGGTGTAAATAAAATGGTTTGAAATTCCGAGCAATTTTCCATCCTTCAGGTATATTTTTTTATGTTGTAATTATTCTCAGGAAATGAAGAATGAAGAACTTGGAGCAACCATTTGATAAAATAAAATCAGACTTTTAAACAGATTGCCGCAAAAAATAGGTTTGTGAAGAAACTAAACCTTAATTATAGGCTTTTCAGTCATAATGATTGTCACCCAACCAACGTAAGGCAAGAACCTGCAGAAAATTAAATTCAGATAAGAGGTGGTCTTGTCACACATTTTTCAAGCATCATTGCCAACCGTATGGAAAATCGAAAAGATGAAAATTTACACAAAAGAAGGCCATATAACTACTTCAATAGTCCTTGGTCATAGAGTATTATCAATAACCAATGACAAGGCTGGGTTAAAGAAATACCCAATGCTTAGTGTTCATAAATTCAATCAAATTAAATATTACATTTTAGGACTCATGAGCTCTATGCAATTCCTAATATACATATTTAGTTTCAAGGGTCAAATACGGATATAACAAAAACTACAAATATAGTTTTAATTTTACAAGTACTATAAGAAAACCTAATACTTAATATCAACTTACCCGACAGCTCTTCCCATTATATGATGTTGATGCAGCCAGAGCTGACCATGAGCATACAGGAGTCTGTCATCCCCAAAATTATTATCTCCTGAAATAACAAAGTGATAGAATATAGATCATCAGTAATAATTCTTAATTCAAACAATTAAATGGCCAAAAGACCAATTTGATAGGAAGGCCATAATCAATAGAAGAAATTGCAGCAGCATTAGGTAAGAGTTACTGTCGAAATTCTATAAATGACCACATTTATTCTGATCCTCAAGAGACTCTAGTTTGTGTCCACATGAATATCTTTTAAAAAGATGAATATCTAGTAATTTCACAGCCTTTTGACATCTAATATCGTGGAATGGGCTTTGAACCTTTTGTGAGAACATCAACTTCTCCGGTATCTGGACGTTCATGAACCTACCAAAGAACAGTATTAACATCAACAAGGATATCAAACTAAGGTAACTAAGAAAAGGGGAAAAGGGGAAAAGGGGAAAAGGGGAAAAGGGGAAGGGGAAAGGGGAAAGGGGGGGTAGGGTAGGGTAGGGAGGGGTTGCTGGTTAAAGTTTATGTTTCAGCAGATACTTAGAAAGTTCCTAGTTACAGCGAAAGATAGGATGAACACGGCAAAGAAGAGATAAAAAGAGCAAAACTTTTCCAGAACTGATACCTTGATCACTCTATGGACGATTGGAATTTCACGTCCCTACACAAAAAGCAAAAAGCTTTGTAAGATGCACTTCACTGGCACAAGAAATGCACATGTATAAATAATCACATGCAATGATATTTCATTATCCACCAAGCATATGCCTTTGAACAATATTGAAGAGAAGCACGCAACTTATAAACATCATATTCATACGTGATTTATTTAGTTAAGCTAATTTTTTTTCATTTGCAAAAGCAAATTAAGAGAATTTGCATCCTTCCTATATACATTATTGCTAGACTTCCATATTCGCAAAAAAGGTAAGGGAAAAGCTAATGACTCTCAATTTAGGGTTACTCTTTGTGAGCCCAGTACAAATTAAGGTTCACATACAACCTAAAGAATTGAATGACATACAGAAAAGTTGGAAATAAATGTACGAGACCCGAGAGAAGCTTCCACATGTCCCGAGGCAGAAGGCTCGTGGAGGCAACTCATTTTTGGAATTGATTGAGGGATTGAATTGGTGACTAGAAGGACAGGACGATTTGGGCATTACTCTGATGACTAAGGGTAAATTTGGGATTTCCCCGAGGTCATGTGCCTAGCACATTACCACTCTCCAGAAAATCCTATGAATACTCCTTCCACTCCATTGGGAAGGGGACCTCTCTTCAAACACAGGACTTGAACTCTTTTGGTGACTTAAGGTTTGGATATTCCACCTAAAAACACTAAAGGGTTTGGACACTCACTCTCAACTCAAAGGACTCAAGAAGAATGCTCTTGGAATCCCAATAACCCTAACACGGTTTCCGGATTCTAGGAGTTCTGCCACGCGTCGTTGGAGTAATCGTCCACCTGTCGATCTCCCCTCTTCAATCAATCAATCAATTTCGTGCTCTTCGTGGATTTCTCTCCTCTTCGACCAACACGAAACCCTAATCCTAGCAAGGCACGATTTTCTTGTCCACATTTCTTTGGCGACTCTGCTGAGGAGGTGTAGAATTCGTGAAGGGTATGCCCACAACTCGAAGTGGGAGAACTACAGAAAGAGCTTCACCAACAAATAGCATTACCTCACCAAATTCAATTCCAAGGCAAGCAAATCAAGTTTTCCAAGGCGCAAACCTGGATCTTGACCAACCAATTATTGAAAATGCTTCGGAAGGGAGTTCAACATCACCATATATGGCTAATCAACAACAAACAAATGCAGGAAGGCAAGGCGAAGATGCAAGTGGAGAACAGGCAAATGTTGTGCAACTGGAGATGCTCAAGGCGTTGAAGGAAGCACGGGAAGGACAAGGGATAATAATGGCCATGATGCTGGAGATGTCATTTATGTTTGAATGACAAACAGAAAAGTCAGAAATAAATGTGCGAGGCCCGAGAGAAGCCTCCACGTGTCCCGAGGCAGAAGGCTCGTGGAGGCGACTCATTTTGGGAATTGATTGAGGGATTGGATTGGTGGCTAGAATGACAGAACGATCTGGGCATTACTCTGATGACTAAGGGTAAATTTGGGATTTCCCCGAGGTCATGTGCTAGATTCTCCAGAAAATCCTATAAATACTCATTCCACTCCATTGGGAAGGGGACCTCTCTTCAAACACATGACTTGAACTCTTTTGGTGACTTAAGGCGTGGATATTCCACCTAAAAACACTAAAGGGTTTGGACACTCGCTCTCAACTCAAAACACTCAAGAAGAAGGCTCTTAGAATCCCAATAACCCTAACACGGTTTCCGGATTCTAGAAGTTCTGCCACGCGTCGTTGGAGTAATCGTCCACCTGTCGTTCTCCCCTCTTCAATCAATCAATCAATCAATCAATCAATTATGTGCTCTTCGTGGATTTCTCTCATCCTCAGCCAACACGAAACCCTAATCCTAGCAAGGCACGATTTCCTTGCCCACACTCTTGATATACTTCCCCCTATCTTTTTTTCGGGGATGGGTTAAAGCATAGTATACATTATTGGATAAATTCATTAACAGATTATACTTTAAGCAATTGGTAAAGTTTACATGAAGGACAACATAGGCAAGTTCTTCGTTCAAGGGCTCCTGCTTGCATTTGGTTCCCAACATATGATGTTAGTGTAATTACACTTTCATCTTTTTGTGCATTACAATACACTGGAAAAACTTACGTTAGAAACTCTATCCTGTTGTGAATTGTGAAATTGTCATATGAAGAATCCCAAAGTCTCATCTAACATGTAAACTAATAAAGAGCAGAAAACAAGACTCAAAATTACCTAGGCAAGTGCTATTATAACTTTAAATATTAGAAAACACAAAAAAGAATTACAAGCAATCCATGATAGAAATGGAAAGAAGATATAAGGGAACCTACATCAACATTAAACACGACAATTTCTCCTGCACGAATAGGATCCTTGCTCATATGCAAGAATAAAATGTCACCCTGCAAGATCATATAATATTAACTTAGTATAACAGTCTCACAAAAAAATGTGCATTATGGTTTTAATGTTTGAAGTAGGAAAGATGGGCTGCTTTTTAACAGTAGAAATGCTAGTTTTATCCAGAAAGTATCACTTTGCATAAAAAGATGGGAAAGTGGGAGAGAATTCACAGAGGATTGCCATATATCATCTGGACAACACTGGGATGTGATGACTCATAGATTGTATATGAAGTTACAAGGATTTGTTTAATCATTACTCTGGATCATGTTAAACGAAAAATGACTGAAACTAATATTCAAACTAGGAAAGAGGCATATAATTACAAGAATATAAAGTGTATCAACTTAAATTGTATACCTATGAAGTGTATAAATTCTATAAGGTGATACAAAACGGTAGATTGGAAGTCTAGATCAGATCAGAAGAAAGAAACGAGATAATATTGGTACGATAACGAGCAGTCTTTTTCTCACAAGAAATCACAAACTTCAGCTGAACTACTTGGATAAACCAACCTCCTTAAATACTAGGAGTAGTTACAGAGTGAGAACTGCAACACACGTCACACTTCACCAGAGTAATTTTTTTATTTTTTTGGGTGGTAATTAGAGTCAAGTTATAAAAGAAGAAATCATTAAAATGATTATTCTAATAAAGCACTCACTCTTTTAAAGCCAGGTTCCATGCTTCCAGAGAGCACAACAACAACCGGTGATTCACTGCCAGTTATACACATTAAACCTTTCCATATTATCAGAGCTGATGTGACAATCATACCTGATATGAGATTGCAAACAAAAAGATTAATCACATTCACCCTCTTACTTAATAAGAACAATAGAAAGGCCTTCTAACTGGACTCAACAATGAAGTAAGAAATAATTATGTAGATTATAATCCACTTCAAACTGGCCAAAAATGAAAAAACATGTTAGGAATACTGTTAAGAACAAATTGTGAACTACAAAGGGATAGATGACTAGCATAACTTTGCTATAGTCCAGTGATCTAAAAGCAATACTCTCTGAGTTGAGAGTTCACTTTCCCTTATTAGGAAACCAGTCTAGCAAATATTACCATTAAAATTAAGCAAGTTGTGATTTGGTAACTGGTTATAGTCAAACTTTTCCTAAAAATTTTGACTGCTAAAAATGGAGTGTCAATTTGGAAGGGAGTGAGTATCAAGCTGAAGAATTTATTAACGAAGTGCCTGAAGCTCATACACTGATTTACAAAGACATTGTGTAAAATTGAGATTTTGATCTGATTTTTTTTTAATAAAAAAAGGCTCAAGAGATATGTATATACACATATAATACAACCAACACGTATATAGAATTTATCAGTTTTAAAACTCAAACCCTAATTTAAACTCCATGTTCGAAATAACAGCTTCAGTAGAATTCAATTCAATAAAAAATTGAGATTTCTTCTCTCAATAATAGAATCGACCATTCTGATAACCAGTTTCAGGCATCTAAAAACACATGAATTTAGGGTTGCATTATCTTCAGATAATTACAATCGGTGGTGTAACATACAGATAATTGATAGAGAGATGTAACGAACCAAGACTAACTGCTTGGGTGAGGAGTTGTCTGATCTGAATAGATTTGATTGACTCGATTTGTTCTCCGATCCACCCCATTTCTCCTCTCTCCTGTCTCCGCTCTTTTCTACTGTCTGATAAGCAGCAGAATGAAGCTAAGCTTTGTGTCTGAGTTTTAAAAATGGACTGAAATTGAAAAGAAATAGACTGAAAAGTGAAGGTGGAAAAATTAACTATTTTTCGTCAAAGTTTTTTGTTATGAATTTGGATACAAGATTAAATAGGATAAATAAATATTTTTAATTTCTATTAAAGCCTAAAAATAAATATTTTATACTAATATCTATTATGAGCTCTATATACAACAAAATTAATATAATTATATAAGGGTAAATAGTAATTTAAATATATATTTCTATTTTTTATATCTAAATTTAAATTTTTTGTTTTATTTTTGGTCTAAAACTCATAAACATCATGCAAGGATATATGTTTGTTTTGTCTCCCAACTTCCTAGGACCATAACAATTTATTTTAAAATGATTTAAAATTAAAATTTAAGTTAATTTATAAGTTATTTAAAATTTAACTTATAAATAAAAATAATCAGTACAAATTTGATTATAAGTCAGAAATTAAGATAAATCATGTCAATTATTTTGAAAATTTAAATGAATCAAGTTAATTTTAAATTTAAAAATATGTCAAATTGATTTTTAAAAAGTTAATAATAATCTTATAATTTGTGACGCCCCAAAATAGGTATACAACACCCATTCTGGGTCGCCAAAATACATGGTATAGAAAGCAAACTACAACTTTGACAATAGAGATGTCGTGTAGAATACGACAATACATTTGTGAGTTTGAATACAAATATTGTCTTTCAGACAATATACACACTTGAGATAAGTCCTCATTAATTATTCATACACTATATTTTACGAAATAGTGAGGATGCCAATTAAAACATCTTCCTAGAACCATCACTCCATACCCCGACTCGATCCTGTATGTTCTCACCTCACGAGAAGAAAAATGGAACAAAAAAAAAAGAGTGAGCTCAACTAGCCCAAATAAAAGAATATTATGACTAAAATAATATACAACAAATTATCGTTAGTCTTCAACAGGGAAAAATCTAATAGAATACAATAGACAACAAGTTTTAGATCAACAAATGCAGCGGAAACAACAATCCACTAGAAGAGTCACGTAGAGAAAGAATTCTACTGTCTTCTAAAGTTTAAAAGTCCATCATCAATAGTTTATCCATGTAATAACAATCAATATACATCTTTAATCATCTTTGCACTACAGCCAAAGATATTCATTTCATATCACCAGTTGGTCATATTCATCTCAACACTGCTCATCTTGCACTACGGCCAAAGATATTCATCGATTAATCGTTCATCTTTGCACTACTGGGGCCAAAGATATTCATTTATATCACCATTTAGGGTGAGGATGATGAAAAACATTTTTAAAGAAACGAATCCAGTGAAACAAAATGACAAAGTTTTAAGGATTAAGGATTCGTACTTTGTTTTACCCATGTCCAAAAATACTTCGAAAATAATCATATTTGTGTAAAATTCAAGAATGATCAAAACATGGATACAATCAAAGCTAGTATCCGAATATATATTTTGGACAAAAGAATTTTTTTATTTTTCGATTGAATAGTGTCAGATTCGTGAATAAGGTCGTATACGTGAATAGTGTCGATATCGTGAATAAGTGTCGATACGTGAATAGTAACTCTGAAACACAACAAGTTCCAAATTTGATAAAAAAGTTCACCAATACTTGAAGATAATGATATTGAAGAAAAAATATTATTTAAGAAGAAAATAATACCCCTTACCTCAAAATAACCGTATTTCGATCGATTTGAATTTAGGTATAGTCTTTGTGAACCCGCACCGTGATAAAGAACACTCAAAGTATACTCACAAGAATAAACTTGATAATTTAGAGAGAGAAGAGAGAAAACTTTGTTTACGGTGTGATTTTCAATTATAACTTAGCCCTCTATTTATAGGAAAATGTTAGAACGCCAAAGGAGACTAAATTAATAAATTAATATTATAATTTATATCTTCTACGCATGCCTTTGAACCAAATCAGCCACCAGCCAACCTTGACCCAATTTCCAAAGAAATTACATGTTCAAACAAGAGTGGGTCCCACCCATTATTTAATAAAAATTATTTTATCTTCCAAAACTTCAATAATTCGTAGAAAATAGCTCGTTTATCAGAAAAATTCGAAACTCGTGATTTTCCATGGGAAATTCCATTCTCTACAACTTTGTAGAAGAAATTTTTCCAAATTCCAAAGTAAATTGACCAAATCCACAAGCAGGCGATTTTACGATCTATAATCAATTTTGATTCCAAGAATTGTGTCCGCAAACACACAAAACATATGTTAAACATTTAATGCCACAAAATACTCTACCTCCTCATATACTCATATATCCCACATTCATTATAAAAATATCATAGTTAATATACTATTAAAATAATATATTTAAATGAATTATTTTATCGGAAAAAGATAAAATATTAATTTTCAACAATTGTCACATTAAAAATTTTCTCCATCTATATCCACATAAAATAAATATTTTCTTTATCATAATAATCAATAATTACTTATTTAAAAATAATATTACGAGAATCACAAGATCGACAACCGGTAGTTCCTCAGGAAGAGAGGGCTTTCAATAAGGATTTCTCTTCTTACTGGTAGTATGATTAGATGACCAAACCTCTCCTTGTAGCAGAACTTTCTAGACATTGCCAATAATGTTATCTCGATAATATTATTCAAATAATATGAATTATTGATTTGATAATGAAAAAATTGTGTAATGACAATTATTAAAACAATGAAGAATACAAAATATCAACGCGGCAATTATTGAATCAATAAAATATAATATTAAGCAAGAATTCACTGTAATAATTATTGAGTAGTGGCTTCTTTACGTAAGGATCAATAATTCAATAATATTTAATGCAATCGCAGTGCTTCAATGCGAACCACGCGTGACATCAGTATTTTAACCACCGGTGTAACCCAACGTTGTTAATCGGTAACAATTTTCTGCCGTTATTTATAAAACTCAATCTTTTGTTTTTTCTTTCATCCAACCGTTTTTTCTGTTATGGGGCCCACTAATGATCACTGCCATGTCGTATTTAAGATTCCGACAAAAAAGAATATTCCACGACCAAATGAATATTCCCAAACAATAATGAATATTTTATAACCACTTTGCTTATTTTGTAAACTTTGCACATTTCACCCATAAACAAAGAATTATATTAAATTAACCCTTATTAATTTAGAATAATGAATAAAGAAAAATTCAATTTTATTTATAATAAGTTGGGGTCTTTACAACCTCCCTCCTTATGAAATTTCGTCCTCGAAATTGACGTACGATACTGGTATATCGAAAAGGTGAGGTACCTCGCTTTCATCTCCGATTCCAACTCCCATGTCATTTCCTCAATTGCATGGTTTCTCCACAAAACCTTAACTTGTGGTATAACCTTCGTCGTAAGACATGCTTCTTTCCTATCCAAAATCTCAACAGTATCTCCTCGTAGGTTAAATCTTCACTATCTCTAAATGCGGTTCTAATGCTGATAATGTGGTTCGGGTCTTTCACATATTTACGAAGCATAGATATGTGGAATACATTGTGAACACGAGACATACTTGGAGGTAACGCGAGTCTATAGGCTACGTTCCTATTATTGGTCAAGAATCTCAAATGGACCAACAAACCTTGGATTGAGCTTTCCTCTTTTCCCAAATCTTGTAACTCCTTTCCATGGAGCAATACGTAATAATACATGATCTCGATATTAAACTCCCGTCCTTTTTCTATGAAGATCAAAGATAACTCTTTTGTCGATCTTGTGAAGTTTGAATACGTTGTCGAATCATTTGGATCTTTTTTGTAGTCATGCGTCTTAATTGAGTCCCAACAATGTTGTTTCTCCCACCTCGCCCCAAAGATTTGGAGAGCGACGACATTTAAATCGTCCATACAACGCCTCAAATGGAGCCATGCCTATACTTGCGATAATTGTTGTTGTAGGAGAATTCCACCAGTGGTAGGTACTTATCCCAACTTCCTTTGAAATCTAGGACACAGAGTCTTAATAGATCTTGAGGTTTGAATAGTCCTCTCGATTGTCCGTCTGTTTGAGGATGGTATCTTTGAATCAGAATCAAATCCGTGCCCATAGCTTTCGCGCGAAGCTAACCCAAAATCTTGAAGTGAATCTCGGGTCACGATCCGAAACTATGGATATTGGCATGCCATGCAATCGTCTAATCTCATTCACGTACATCTGAGCAAGACGTTCGAGGGATAAGTCTCGCGTATCGGTGAAGAAAATGGGCGGACTTGGTTAATCTATCAACAATAACCCAAATTGCATCTACGCCGAGAAACTTTGGGAAGACTCGTAACAAAATCCATAGTAATGTGTTCCCATTTCCATTAGGAATCTCAAGTGGTTCTGATGGACCTTTTGGCACTTGATGCTTCGCCTTTACACGTTGACATGATTAAACATCTTGAGATAAACTCGCAATCTCTCTCTTCATATTGTTCCACCAAAATGTATGTTGAATATCATGATACATTTTGGTACTCCCGAGATGGATTGCAACGGGGTGTTGTGTGCCTCCATCATGATTTTATGCTTGGTCGAGAATCGTTAGGAACGCTTGAAGTCTAGAATTGACTCGAAGTATTCCTTCCTCATCAATTCTTGCTTAGGAATAGCTCATTCTTGCATTTTCTTCTTCATACGCCACCCTGTGTCCGTAGCTTGAGCAAACTTTTAACTTTATCGATTAAAGTCGGTTCTACTTGTATATTCACCATCATTATGTGGGTCCCCTGAGTCTTTAATTCTACCTCCATCCTTTGCAAGTCATACAAAATGGGCCTTTGCGTTGTGATGATCGCTTTTCGACTTGTATATGATCTTCTACTCGAAAATCAAACTCTTATGTTCGCTTTTCCAGGATGATATTGAATAGTGTGATCGTAATCTTTTAATGACTCCACCAACGTCGTTGACGATGTTGAGTTCTTTTGGGTGAGAAATATTTGAGGCTTTTATGATCCGTATAAATCTCTACTTTCTCCCGTCATAAGTAGTGTCTCCATATCTTCAACGCGAAAACACGATCGCTACTGACTCCCGGATCGTGAGTAGGATAATTCCTCTCATATTCTTTGAGTTGTCATGAGGCATAGGCTATGACTTTCCCATGTGCGTGAGAACACATCATAACCCTTGCGGAAGCATCATTTGAGATAACAAATCGATCTGAACCGGATGGTATTGTCGAGCAGTCTTAGAAATGAGTCTCCTCTTGAGCTCTTGGAAGCTCTTCTCTCATTCCTCGCTTCCATAAGAATTTTGCATCCTTAAGTCACCGAGTGAGTTAGCGGAGTAGCGATTCGAGAAAATCCTTCCACAAATCTCCGATAATAACCAATTTAAGCCCGGAAAGTCACAGATTTTGATCACCGACTTGGTTGCTCCCTAACTTTGTATTGCTTGATCTTGGCCGGGTCAACAGATACTCCTTGTTTTGACACCACGTGCCCAAGGAATGCTCTTCTTCTCAAGCTAGAACTCGATTTCTTCAAACTTGGCATAAAGCTTGTGTTCACGAAGTCTTTGTAGTACAAACAAATGGTGCTCATGATCTTCGTGGCTTTTGGAATAGATGAGGATGTCATCAATAAAGACAACAACGAACCGATCCAAATATTCCTTAAATACACGGTTCATCATATCCATGAAAGCGGCGGAGCATTAGTCGATCCAAAAGACATGACCAAGAATTCATAATGCCCGTATCGAGTCCACGAATGCCGTCTTTGGAATATCCTCGGTTAATCTTTGGTGATGATATCCGTAAGCGAAGATCGATCTTTGAAAAGAATTGCGCGCTCCTTGTAACTAATCGAGCAGTCATCAATGCGAGGTGGCGGATACTATTCTTGATGGTGACATGGTTCGATTCTCGATAGTCAATCTGAAAGTCGCATACTCCGTCTTTCTTCTTTTTACGAATAAAGCAGGAGCACCCCGAGGAGACGTCTTAGGGCCGAATAAAACCGATGTCTAATAACTCCACGTAGTTGGACTTTTAACTCCACGAAGTTCAATAGAGCCATTCGATATGGGGTTTTAGAAATGGGCTTTATGCGGTTCGAGGTCGATAAAGAATTCAACATCACGTTACGGGGTAGGCGGGAAGCTCTTCAGAAATACATCGAGGAATTCTCACAACCACGTAAATATTATTCAAATCGACTTGTCTTTATTCAAATCCATAATATGGGCTAAGAAAGCGACATCCGTTTTTCAATAAGCGAATAGCTTTGTGGCTTGATATGATGATGATCGATTTTAGTGGTTTGAATTCGTATGCGGGTTGGTTAGGAATATGAAAACTAACAACCTTACGAAAACAATCAATTTTGGCATGATGAGTGGTTAACCAATCAATTCCTAAAATCACATCAAAAGCAAGTATCTTTAAAGAGATAAGATCAGCAGGTAATGTGATAGTGCCAACTTGGATCATGCAAGATTTATAAAGCTGTAGATGTAACGAAGGTTTCACCCAACGGAGTTTCAATGAGATAAATCAAAATCTAATTTCTCCGAGTCAAGAGTTTAAGCGTTGAGCACAAACAGGAGAGATAAAATAATGGGTAGAACCCCAGATTCAGTAAGGTATAAACTTCATGAAGAATTCAAGATTAGCTTACCCGTGATCACCTCGTTTGGGTTCCTCACGCGTTTTGTCGATCCACGACAAACGCTTCTTCGAGAACCGCCGATTTCGACTTTATCCGGATGACCCTTGGAATCACCACTCTTCTTGAACTTGGTTTCGCGATAAGACAATCTCGGCGATGTGGCCTTCCTTTCCACGGTTGTAACATACCTTGGATTGTTGTGGGACACCAATGATATGTCCCTCCTTCCCGCATTTGTAACATCTAAGCAACCGCGGTCGTTCTCCTCCCTAGCATTTGTTGTTGGTCTTTGGTCTTTGCCGTTGATATCTTCCGTCATTATTGAATATTCTCTTTCGAAATTTCCACTGAGTCACCTCTCCTATTATCATGTCCACGATTACCACACGAGTGGTTACCGCTTTGTCCAGTATTCTTTCCTCCTCATTTGGTTATCATCGTTCGATGACTACCACGATTGTGGTCCCTCGGTTGAGTATACTCACTATCTCACTCTAATAAGCGAGCCACATTGACAACATCCGAATCTGAGAGAAAATTTATGAGAGATAAGGTATTGGCGAATCTACGGTTTTAGACCTCTTAGAAACATACTGGCGTCATTCGTTCCTCATTCTCCACCAAATGAGGTGCAAACCTTGATAATTCTGCGAACCTTGCCTCGTCTTTGAGACCGTCGTATGTTGTTCGCTCGAGTCTAATAAACTCTACCTCCATCATATGACGAATACTTTCCGGAAAGTACTTGTCATTGAACAGATTCTCAAATCTTTCCCAAGACATGTTAAGTGCATCTGGTCGGTGGTGCGCCTCATGATTCCCACCGATGTCTCGCTTCACCATTTAAACATAAAGGTGGCGAATGGAACCTTCGTTCCTCCGTGCACCCCAAGACATCGAATATCTTGGTAATTTGCTTGACCCACGTTTACGCCTTGATCGGATCCGGCTTTCCATGGAAATCTGGTGGTCCCAACTCTTTGAATTGTTTGGCCGTGACAAACCTTGCGTTCTTATCATTTCCTCCCGTATTTTGTACACGAGTCTCCTCAAATGCGATTTTGCATGAACCGCAAAAAGCTTCTAAACATCCCGTCGTTCATCATTTGCTCGATTGGCGTTGTTCACGGGAGGAACATTGTCACTGTTACGCGTTCTCCTCGTTGGTGAAGTCTTAAAGGCGTCTCCACGATCTCATAAACTCCATTGTTAACGTTCTCGTGCCCATTCTTCAATCGCTTATAAAACAAGGGTTAATTAAATAAATTAACATATCACATAATATCTATATTACGACCGACCAACAAATAAGCTTAGGTAGGACACACTAGCGAAGGATTTACTCGTCTCTCCCTCCTAGTTCTATTCCCCGATCTCACTTGGAGATCATATCCCTAAGCTCGATACCAACCGTGACGCCCCCAAAATAGGTATACAACACCCATTCTGGGTCGCCAAAAATACATGGTATAGAAAGCAAACTACAACTTTGACAATAACGGATGTAGTGTGTAGAATACGACAATACAACTGTGAGTTTGAATACAAATATTGTCTTACAGGCAATATACACACCCAGATAAGTCCTCATTAATTATCCATACACTATTTTACGTAAATAGTGAGGACAAATTAAAACATCTTCCTAGAACCATCACTCCATACCCCGACTCGATCCTCGCTATGTTTCACCCTCTCGAGAAGAAAAATGGAACAAAAAGGAAAAGGGTGAGCTCAACTAGCCCAGTAAAGAATATTATGACTAAGATAATATACAACAAATTATCGTTAGTCTTCAACAGGGAAAAATCTAATAGAATACAATAGACAACAAGTTTTAGATCAACAAATGCGTGGAAATAACAATCCACTGTAAGAGTCACGTAGAGAAAGAATTTACTTTGTCTTCTAAGGTTTAAAAGTCCATCATCGATAGTTTATCCCTCGTAATAACAATCAATATACATCTTTAATCATCTTTGCACTCTGGGCCAAAGATATTCATTCATATCACCGGTTGGGTCATGTTCATCTCAACACTGTTCATCTTTGCACTACTACGGCCAAAGATATTCATCGATTAATCGTTCATCTTTACACTACTGTGCCAAAGATATTCATTTATATCACCATTTAGGATCTGAGGATGATGAAAAACATTTTTAAAAAGCGAATCCAATTGAAACAAAATGACAAGGATTAAGGATTAAGGATTCGTACTTTGTTTTACCCATGTCCAAAAATACTTGAAAATAATCATATTGGTGTAAAATTCAAGAATGATCAAAACATGGATCAATGAAAGCTAGTATCCGAATAGATATTTTGGACAAAAAGAAATTTTTTTTATTTTTAGGTGAATAGTCAGTATCGTGAATAATAACCCCGACACAACAAGTTCCAAATTTGATAAAAAAGTTTACCAATACTTAAGATAATGATATTGAAGAAAAAATATCATTTAAGAAGAAAATAATACCCTTACCTCAAAATAACCGTATCTTACGATTGAATTTCGGTATAGTCTTGTGAAAACCCAGATAGTATATAAAGAACACTCAAAGTATACTCACAAGAATACGCTTAGATAATTTAGAGAAAGAGAAAACTTTGTTTACGGTGTGATTTTCAATTATAACTTAGCCCTCTATTTATTTATAGGAAAATGTTAAAGCCAAAGAAGACTAAATTAATAAATTAATATTATAATTTATATCTTCTACGCATGCCTTTGAACCAAATCACCACCACCAACCTTGACCCAATTTCCAAAGAAATTTCACATGTTCAAACAAGAGTGGGTCCCACACATTATTTAATAAAAATTATTTTATCTTCCAAAACTTCAATAATTGTAGAAAATAGCTCGTTTATCGAGAAAAATTGAAACTCGTGATTTTCCATGAGAAATTCCATTCTCTACAACTTTGTAGAAGAAATTTTTCCAAATTCCAAAGCGAAATTGACAAAGAAATCCACAAAGCAGGCGATTTTACGCCTATAATCAATTTTAAATCAAGAATTGTGTCCAAACACACAAAACATATGTTAAACATTTAATGCCACAAAATACTCTACTTCCTCATATACTCATATATCTCACATTCATTATAAAAATATCATAGTTAATATATTATTAAAATAATATATTTAAATGAATTATTTTATCGAAAAAAGATAAAATATTAATTTTCAACAATTGTCACATTAAAAAATTTTTCCATCTATATCCACATAAAATAAATATTTTCTTTATCATAATAATCAATAATTACTTATTTAAAAATAATATTCTGTAATCACAAGATCGACAACCGGTAGCTCCTCGAGAAAGAGGGCTTTCAATAAGGATTTCTCTCATCTAGCAAGCAATTAGATGACCAAACCTCTCCTTATCTGTAACTTTCTAGACATTGCCAATAATGTTATCTCGATAATATTATTCAAATAATATGAATTATTGATTTAATAATGGAAAATAATTGTGTAATGACAATTATTGAAACAACAAGAATACAAAATATCAACGCAGCAATTATTGAATCAATAAAATATAATATTAAGCGAAGAACTCATCATTATAATTATTAAAGTGCTTTCACGTAAGGATCAATAATTCAATAATCTTCATGTAATCTGAGTGTCTTCTTTGTGCGCAACCACACGTACGACATCGTATTTTAACCACTGTGTAACCCAACAAGTGTTAACGATAACAATTTACACCGTTATTTATAAAACTCAATTTTATCGTTTTCTTTCATCCAACCGTTTTTTCAAGTTATGGGGCCACCAATGATCGCTACTGGCTTGTAAATACGGAGATTCCAAACAAAAAGAATATTCCACGACCAAACGAATATTCCCAAACAATAATGAATATTTTATAACCACTTTGCTTATTTTGTAAACTTTGCACATTTCACCCATAACCAAAGAATTATATCAAATTAACCCTTATTAATTTAGAATAATGAATAAAGGAAAATTCAATTTTATTTATAATAAGTTGTGGTCTTACATAATTAGCTGTGGACTTTGACTGATTTTGGATTGTTTTGATAAATAGTCATTCTACGAGGACAACTTTTTGAGACCAGAAAATTGGACCGGTCCAAAAAAAAATCTTTTGACTCCCAAAAAATTATAATATTAATTTTAACTCAATTTTTTTTTCTTCAAAATTCAGTGATTTATGTGTAATTTGGATACATATAAAAAACAGACTTGCACAAACTGCACACCTTTATTTTTTACATATATTCAAATTACACCTAAATCACTGAATTCTGTAAAAATTTAAATTAAAATAAATATTATAATTTTTTTGGGAGTAAAAAAAATAAAATTAGACCGATCCCAAAAAGCTGTCCACCGTAGACTTATTGATAAAATGTGAAGTGTGAACTAGGAGGTATAGTTTATTTTATTATTTATTTAGTTCTATAATCAAAATTGTGTCGTTTTATTTATTATCATTATACTATGTCGTTTTGTGAAACGTTATCTGTCGAATGAACGCGTCTAAACTGCGTTGTTTTGAGAAAGGCTATCTGCTTGAACAGGCGCTGCAAAACTACGTCGGTTTTGTCGGAACGGACGCCCCTTTTTTGTTAAAGCATTAAATTATATCATTTTTGTTATGCTGAATTTAAAATTACGTCGTTTTTGTTCCGAACGGATGTGCCTTTTCTATTTAAAGCCAAAACTACGTCGTTTTTGGCTTAATCATACCTTTTCAGTGAGTTGTGTCCCTTCTGATGGGTCACTTACCCTACTATAAATAGAGAAGGGGGATGTCATTCTCATTCATTGATTTCTCAAACATTAAAGCATAATAGAGCATTTTAGTCTTTATTTCTTCATCAGTTTCCTTAGTTAATTTTGAGAGAGAGTCAGAGCATTTTTTTGGTTTGTAAAGTATAGTTTTTGTAATGCTGCTAAAATATACATTGTCATTGTATTTTGAGAGACAAGTACTATTAACTCTGAACACTGTAAGAAGAACATAATTATTTTAAAGATATAATACCAAGTACTACTAATCTTGATAAATTAAAATTTATAATTTGAGATAAATTAAATATATACATAGTTTCCATTCACTTTCCCTAACAAAGTAGGTGTTGACAGACTTGTTCTGTTAACGGTTAAGAATCAATATCATGCTAGTAAATGAAGCATCAAGCCATGAACCATTGAAACAGGAACTGTCCGTTGCCCAAAGGAGCTTTTTTTTTTTGCATTGAATTGCTCAATTGAATTGCAAATGTGCTTAGAATTAGGGGGGTGTTTGATAAAACTTGGATGAATCTGAATGGAAAAAATTGTTTGATAATTAAAAATATATGAATAACAATTTTATTATTATTTTACCTATCTGAAAAAAATTCAAAATTGTTGTAAATTTATTTAATATAATATAATAGATAATATTGTAAAAAAAATAAATTTCATTCCGTGGTCATTCAAATTAAAAAATAGTGACTTAATCATTCAAATTAAATAAATCGAATGATAGTATCGATTCAATCGAATCGATGATAATTTTTTTTCCAAAATAAACGCACTAAATAACTGAACCAATTAATAATTCAGTACTAATCAAACACACCCTAAATTGCTAAACATAGCGTAGCATAGTGTTGCAATAATTCTATGTTGTTTTGAATTACAGCTTAGTACTTGATTTTAATTTTAATTATCAGTGGCCTAGTGGGTAAGTTATTTGAGAACACTGCCAAAATAATAATAATAAAAAAAACACTAATAGTTTACTACAGTTAGTAATCTACGAAATTCTTTTAAAAAAAAAATCGACGAATGGTTAGATGCACTTGTAATTAGCATTAGGGCGTCGAACACGGCCGTTGTTGGGTGTGTAATTTATAATATATTATTAATTGTTATTTTAAAATTTAATTCTTTTATTTGAATTATAAAATAAAAAATTATTAAATTTAAATTATGATCAAACAAACGCTTCGGCTCGATTCGTACTCATTTCGTTTGATTAAAAATTTGATTTAAACTCGATTCAAAATATAAATAATTTAAATATAAATAAATTTTAAAATTCAATAAATATTTACACTATAGTTTAAATGATACTAAAATATAAGATTTTTAAATTTAAAAGCTTAATTTGAAAGAAAAGTTTGGTCCATCATAAAAATAAATAAATTTAGTTGGGAAAATTCATTGTTTTATTGTCCTGATTTCTGATTGGTAAAATCCCCGGTTTTCTGTTTCCTCCTCCGACGGCAGAAGCTCAAAACTCTATTCAACAAGTAAATCTTCTCTCTCTAATGGAGGAAGAAGCGAGCTCCGCCGCCGCGGCCGCCGCCGCGGCCGCCGCCGCCATCAACTTGGAAATGGTAGACCCAACCACTGAACGGAAGCACGCTGAAATGCTGGAGCGCCTCTCTCGCCTGCACGAATCTCGCAACTCTTCCAAATCCAACAACCCTTCCGACGCCCCCTCCTTCGAATCCACCCAATCCTTTCTCTCCACCTTCTCCAATTCCAAGCTCTCCATCGAATCCCGCCTCTCTCTCGTCTCCCAATTCTCCGGTCCTAAACGCGATCTCGACAAAATCTCTCTCTCCATCTCCGATCTCGAAAATCTCGTCGCACAAAACTCCTACTTCTTACCCTCCTATGAACTCCGTGCATCCCTCAAATCCATCTCTGACCTCAAACAAACATTAGATATTATCACTTCCCAAGTCATACCCAAAAAGAAATTCTCCTTCAAATCCAAGAAAACAACTACCAGCACACTACCTAGCAATGCTACTCTGCTTGATGATAAAACTCAAAATGTCAAGCCGATCGAACAAGTGAGTTTTTCTGGCGTTCGTGAGTCGCCCGGATTTAAGGGCAAGGAAAACGAGGTTTTAGTAAAGGAATTTAAGAGTAATGAGGAGGAAATTGGGGAATTTACCCTTTTGAATTTGACAAATTGTGAGGTGAGGTTAATGGGTTGTTTGCGGGCGTTGTTTGTTCACAAGCTGGTGAATTGTAGAGTTTACGTAGGGCCAGTGTTTGGGTCGATTTTGATTGAAGAAGTGGAGGGGTGTGTTTTTGTAATGGCATCCCATCAGATTAGGATTCACCATGCTACGGTGACTAATTTTTATCTTAGAGTGAGGAGTAGGCCAATAATTGAGGATTGTAGTGGGGTGAGGTTTGCACCATATTGTTTGTGTTATGATGGGATTGAGAGAGATCTTAAAAAGTCAAATCTTGATGAGGAGACAGGGAACTGGGCAAATGTGGATGATTTCCGGTGGTTGAGAGCTGTTCAGTCTCCAAATTGGTCGGTTCTGCACGAAAGTGATCGCATTGCCACAGTGAATATTTTGAAGACGTGAGACGAGGAGTAAGGTTTTGTTATTTTCTTATATGACTACCATAATGTATTCAGTTTTGTAATGCGAATTAATGAGTCCATTGTGTAAAAGAAGTTAACTTTTATATGATGTAGTTGTTATTTAAGTAGATACAATTTAAATTGATTGAGAACTACTTGTATTATGTATGCTTTAATTGTTGTAGGTGAGCATTTTCAACTCCCATTGCTGGGGTTCTTATTAATATGATGTAAAAGATACTCTCATATGTATGTTTACCTTTGATTATGTACTTAATCTCATGTTTAGAACTACCCTTCAGTATGTTGCTATTGATGGTCATGAGCCAGATAGTTGTAGGGATGAAGCATGATATGAAATAAGGTTTTAACTTGTATCTATGGTTTTTTACTGACTGCCGTACTTTCTTATTTTATTTCTGCAATTACATACGGTTGATATGTTAAATTAGATATGGGCAATGTTCTATACCTAATTTAAAATATACTTATTTTATTTATTCTTATGAATGTGGGCTTTCCATTAGATATGAGTCTCAGCTTAGACGTCCTATGCTATTTTGGAATAGCTTGCGTTTTCTTATCAAGAAATATTACTGTATTATTTTTAGTTGATCTCCCTGCTTTTCTGGTGAGGCTCTTTCTTTCAAAAACTTTCTGGTGGCGCTTCTTCCTTTTCTTCAGACCCCAATCTTCAATTTGCCACGTTAAGTTCTTGATTACCAACTTTTGTTTCAGCATTAAAATATCTGAACAGAGGCTTAGTGAGTGCCTCCTTTATAGTTACAATTGAGGAGCCACTATACGATTCAAGAATGTTTTTAGAGTTGGAAGATGAGTGATACTCCCTGTTTTTCAAGGATTTTAGTTGAACTTGACTGGAAGCTCAGTTGCCGCCTCCCCAGTAGTTGCCAATGAGTAGCCACTGTAGGATTCAAGAATGTTTGTAGTGCTAAGTAATGACTTATAGTCAATGCTTTATTTAGGTTTTAGTTGAACATGGACGACAAAGTTTTTCCTACTCATACCCGACTGGCCGACATAGTTTTTTAATGACTTTGAGATTTAGTGACTAGAGGTTTAATGTGCACCTAGAAATCTTGTGTCTAATGATAGATATGGTTGGAAGATGAATCATTGTAATTGTCTCTAAGGATTTATGTTGATCTTGATTGGTCAAGTTATAATTGAATCAGTAATTCTGTAACCTATATAGTTGTCACGACACCACGACGAGTCATGGGTGACCGCCATAGCTACGCTATGGCGTCCATACGGCGACAAGTCGTTTACAATGTATAATTTACATATTATTTAGTTTACTTAACAAGTATATTGACAATAAAATTTCATATACATTAAAACTCAAAACATAACACTATGGAATAACATTAAATGTATAATTATGTAAATACTTAACAATAACAATCCAAAAATAAAACACTTGATATGAAAAATTAGTAAAAGAAATGAACTAATGAAGAATTCAACAAACACCACATAGAATATAAAGTTGCAATCAACCATCACAAATATGTACGTAGTCTAATAGCTAATAAAATACCACATAAACAACCAAAATAATGTCTAGACTCTCTACACTAGTCTAGAAACATCGTTTAAACAAAATCATCAAGGAAAATGTCATCTCCATCTCTTTCATGAGAACTACTCTCATTCAAAGGCGTAGTTGGTCTTTCTCCAAAATCATTCTGCACATTTTCATCATCATTTGGAATTCTCTCTTCTTCATCAACTTAATTATCGGAGTCGGAATTTATCAACCTTGATTCCCTTGAAGTTGAACCACCACCACGTCGAGAGTACGTCATGAGATTGTCACTAGTATTAGCATGAGCCCTCTTTGAAAGATTGCGACCTTCAAGCGTGTTGGATGCACCGATTGCTCGATCCACATCATTCTATGTAAGATCCTCCCCGGGATGAACAACATCGACGTCATTATTGATCTATTCATTACCCTATTCAAAGTCATCAATGGCTAATTGATCAAAATTATTTCCAAGTTCACGCCTCTTTTAGAACCTTGAGACGATCTTTCGATTGTATTGGACATATACAAAGTCACTCAATCGTTTGTGTTCTAATCTATTCCTCTTCTTCGTATGAATTTAAAAAAAATAGAACAAAAAATAATAATATTAATGATAAAATTTTAATTATATAAAAAATAGTTAGTATTAGTAGTGAATAACTTATTACTTTTGAAATTTGAACCAACAATAGAAAGTACTTACAAACTCAAATGTACTCCAATTGCACTCTCAACTAGAAGAAGAACAACAAAGGCCTAGAATTCTTTTTGCAAACGAGGATAGCTTAATAGCCCGCCCTCCAAAAGCATTCCACCAATCAACCAGCAAACATTAAAAGAAATATAAATATTTTTAAAGGGAGGAAAGGAAGAATGTATGTAAATTATAATTATAATTTAGCTTTTATATTTTTATATATATTTTAATATACTTACGAGGATTCTTTATTTTATGTTGCCTATCACTATTTATCTTGCAAAAGTATATCGCTAGATTGCTTCTTGTCATGTAAATCTAGCTCAGGCACCATCTTTACAAGAATGTTATTGAAGTCATCTCATAAAGTACTAGCAAACATTGATGTTCCTCTTTGATATCAAAGTACTTGCTCGAATTGAGAAACAACGCATCCCCATATAATTTTTGCTCCATTTGACTTTCCCAT
Organism: Panax ginseng; assembly: GCA_020205605.1. Taxonomy (NCBI): domain Eukaryota; kingdom Viridiplantae; phylum Streptophyta; class Magnoliopsida; order Apiales; family Araliaceae; genus Panax; species Panax ginseng. The sequence continues at coordinate 25,895,381 of CM035148.1, read as the reverse complement.
CGTCGCTCAACAATTTCAATCACCTTCTTATACAGTTTTTGTTATCAAATGCATATTTGATTTTTTTTTTCGCACATTCCATCGCAGCAATAACTTCTGGCATAACAGGCTTCTCAACTATCAACAATCCTCAATATTATAAGAAAAGTGGTTGTGACGCCTTAATGCAATCCTCAACACGATGCTAAAATGTTGTTGAAATATCAGTATCACATACTTTCTTCCCCGCTTCATTAGTCGAACTTTGATTTTGATCAATCCTCGCTTATGAACAAATGTCTCAATGCATTTTTATGCTTGTACAAACTTTGCAAGGTGAGGAAAGCTGTAGCAAATCTAGTAACTGCGGGTCTCACAAGATCCCTCCCATTTGTTTTGTCCCTCATCGCATTAAGAAGACGACCATGCTTATAAATTAATGTTGTGATTCTTCTTACATTTGTGATATGGGATGGAATTGCTTCAACTTGCTAATGTCTTCTAGCATAAGGTCAAGGCAGTGAGCGATACAAGGTGTCCAAAACAGTGTAGGCCTCTTCTTCATTAGTATATGCCCCGCTGCCTTATAATTGGAGGCATTGTCCGTGACCACCTGAACAACATACTCGGGGTCAATTTCCTCAATCTTGCCATCAAGTAGATTTGCCAACATTGTGGCATTTTGCGACTGACTGAAGGCATCAACAGAACCCATGAAATAAGTCCCCTCCGAACTATTGACAAGAAAATTCAACAAGTGTCTTCCCCTCTTATCTATCCAACCATTCGACATAATTGTGCAGTCATATTCCTTCCAAGCAACTCTACGTTTCTTCTCTAAGACATTGGTTTTCGTCTTTGCCTTCTAAAGTAAAGGAACCCTCAACTAATGATACGTTGGAGGCTTTAAACTCGACCCATATTGCCCTATGAACTCGATCATTACTTCAAATCTCCTTGAATTTGCAGCATTAAATGGTATGCCACATTCGTAAAAAAAGTCGACAATGTGCATATGGACTCTCTCCTTTTCCTCCGGTGTCCTCAAACGATTTTTAATACTCGTTTGACTCAAACGCTTGCTATGCCTCTCCTCTACAACTTCTTCGGGAGTCTTCCTAAAAAGTGCTTCAATCGTCTTTGTTGGAGCTTTTGGAACTAAAATGCAACTTTTTTCCTTTTGGAAGCCGTCCCAGAACTTGAGATAGTGTTAAAAGAAGTATTGGAAGCCATGGTTGGACGAACAGATGATTGTTCTTCTTGCACTTCTATTACATCATCACCTAGCTCAAGTGACTTGTTCCTCTCTACTATTCACAGCCCCTTGCATCTCCCTCATAATTTATGTTCTTGTTTTGGGGCACTTCGCTATATCTCCAAAATTTCTTGCTAAATGTTGCTTCAACCTTTTGATTCCCGAACGACATTGCTTCCCACAAAGGATATATTGCTGATTGCACTATATCCTTATTACTCATGTTCGACCAATACCTATATTTCTAACTCGGGTCGTTTGATTTTGCCTTTCTTTTTGGGTCATTGATTATATTATAACTATCGACCCCTGAACTTTCCGTCATTTTACTTTTTACACAATACAATCAAATAAAAATATATTAATCAATATGAATATTGATATTTACCTAAGTACAGCCATATAATATTGATTTTCAAAGTGCATTTTCAAAGTTTCTTTAAAAGCTGCACACATTTATATAAACACAGTCAATATGTATGTGTTCATTATCTAATATATATAAATTTTCTATGTATCAGTAGTTCAGTACATATATTGTATGTATGTATAAGCATGTATTAGTGTATATATATATATGGTCCCCTTCTCCAGCGAACAAAAAAAACGAACCAAAGACGAATAAGCTATAGCGACGATTTTGTATGTCGTCGGCTTTGTATGCTATAACGACGGAAAAAATTGTCGCTATAGCCGGTTCGTATTTGGTTCGCTAGAGAAGGGGATCGTGTGTGTGTGTGTGTGTGTGTGTATATATATAACGACAACATTTTTAATAACACAAATTTTGTAGTAGGAATGCACTGGATGTACACTAAATTAGATGAAGTTACATTACTTATGCATATATACAATATATATACTGAACATCCAGTGCATTCCTTCTATACATTGAAAAAAAAAATCCAAAAACACTGCACAATTATGAAACTTAAATAATATCCAGTGCATTTTATCTATACATTGAAAAAAAAACATACAGTGCACTGCACAATTATGAAACTTAAATAATATTCAATGCATTTAATTATCTATATATTGAAAAAAAAACATCCAACATTTTATCTATACATTGAAAAAAAAAAACATCCAATGCTCTATACATATATATATATATATATATATATATATATATATATATATATATATATATATATATATAGTCCAACTTTTCAAATAACCAAAAGACGATCTGGCTATTATATCGATAGGTTTTTAGAGATATAATACGGTTTGAATCAATTGCCATAGCTATGTCATCGGCTTTGTCATAGCTATATATATAAATTTTATCATTTCTTGGAGAGTCGGACCGTATATATATATATATATATATATATATATATATATATATATATATAAATATTTATATATATATATAAATTTATTTTTTATATATATATATATTTATAATTGTGCATTTGACAAATTGTGGAGACTGTGAAGTGTAAAAGAAGCAGCATGATAAGATAAGAAGTTAAAAATAGATGAGAAACGAAAACAGAGAAGCAGAAGTAAAGAAGCAGAACAGCGAACAAAAAACAAAGGCTGCGTCGTCATCGCATTGTCGCAGAGAAGAAGAAAGAGAAGAAAGAAAACATACCTGACAAAGAAGAAACGATCAGAGCTGTCTTGCCTCGCCTCGCAGGTCGTCGTCGTCGGTCGGTATCTCTCTTGCTCGCTCTCCCCTTGTCCCCTTCTACTCTTCTACTTCTGCAGTTCTGCTCATTTACCGCTGAAAATCGCGATTAGATTTAGGGCTAGGGCCAACTGTATGACAAAATGACGTCGTTTTGTTGTTTTTTTAAACCCAGAAGGCCCAACAAATCATGTCGCTCGACAGCTCGTCTACGTCGTTGTCCAAGTCGTCCATGGTGACGCCTTTTTTTCCTAGGCGACCGACTTTCAGTCCTCCACCAAGTCGCCCTACCGCCTGGCTTGCATCAGCCCGACTGGACGTCTAGGCAACGCCTTAACAACTATGGTAACCTATGCAATCTGTTCTATTGAAGTTTGATGTTGATCTAAAGGTCTTCTGTTTAAATATGGAGTGTCAGTCCAGACATTCCCTTCTTATTCTTAAATCTTTGAAGAAGTTCATCCTAAAATTGACTCTCATCTAAGTTTAAGGCTCTTTAGAGTGAGAGTAGATTCAAGTAGTGAAAATCCGAATCCTCATATGAATATGTAATGCATACTTGCCTAGTTTGTACATTATTGGAAGCACTTGCAGCATAGGGCAGGCAGTGTACTTAGGTTTTATATATCCTTAACATTTTGAGTCTCCGAGGTTATCATATTGGTTAATGTGCGCATGTTTAGAATCCTAATGACATGGTGGCTGAAAATAAATCAGTCCCCAGACAAGCTTAGTGTTTGTTTTCTGTGAAGAGAAGAAAATACAATGAGCTTGAATTAATTCCATAAGTTGTTGACAATTTAGGTTGAAAATCTGCATCTTCTACTATCACACGGTTAATCACGATCATACGAATTAGTTGTTGTTAATGGGTGCATTGATTCTGTCAATGCATCTTCGGTCCAATTGCATCAACCCCTTAAGTGAGAATTGCCTATTCAACATAATTGACTTGGGAAATATTATTAGCATCTTAGATGGAATTTTTCGCTTGCTTTCTGGTACTAGTACTAATCATATAAGTTACTATTAAGTTGAATCATGGTCCTTAAATTATGACCTAATCTGGTCTTATCAATACGTAGTCAAGGATTTGTTACAAGGTTTGATACAGAAAAATCCAATATTAGATTGGGAGTTAGATCACAGTAAGATTAGTTTATAAAATTTGTCAGTGGCATTGTCAATCACACCCAGCTGAAGTCTTTTTAGACTTTCCACCACAAAAATTAGTTGGCATCTTTTAGGATCCGTTTGGAATCCAAAGAAGGTTGTTTTAAAAACCAACTAATTCATTGCAAAGACACCATATTGGTCTCCTTCAGTAATCTTCAAATAATTTTTAGAACCCTGACTGGCTCTTGCTTGAATGAGAGTGGTTAGCATGAAGTTAACTTTGGTCAGTGTCGACACGCAGGCCAGGAGAAGTTAACTTCATGGTCATCGGAGTGTTTTTAGAGTTGGTTATTAGGATCCATGTGGGGCCCCCATGATCTGAATTATTGTAGAGACAGTTCATTTGTTGGGGGGAGAAATAAGCATCTATGAGGGTGTTTTTTCTGATTGTCTAAATTAAGTGCTATTGTTTTTGTTTTTGATACCCTTTCTCACCAACTCCCACTTTTGCATGTCATCTTTAGTCTTTATTACAGCTGCAGTTCATACTGAGAACAAACCTCTGACCAGATTATTTCATACAATTATGTTCTAACATAACCCACTTATTCATGGTGATGTGACCTATTCAAATGATGAAGTCATGAAGGTATTCTTTCCATTCCTCTGTCCCCAATACGAACTCCATGTCCGTGCCTGCAAATTTTCTTTCTATTAAGATTTGGACATCTAAATTAAGGTATGCCCTCGGACTTTATATTATGTTTATGTATATTTGTTGGAATATTATTTCATCACACACAGAATTTAAATATATAGGAATAGGACAGGCCTTTCTTCTCTGACCTTGTTATGGGTCATAACTAGTTCTTACCTTTGATCCTGGGATAGTACATTTTGCTGTTTTGAGATGTTTAGTTTCTGGAAACTTAATTCATTTAATTGCATTTTAGACCCTTTATTATTATTATTATTATTATTATTAGTAGTAGTAGTATATCTGTCTGTTATTTTGATAATATATACCATCTTAATATTCAAAAGTTGTTTTTAGGAAAATGATAACGAAGTTGGGACCGACGTGGAAGTTTATGTGATAAGATAGAAAAAAAAAATAGGATGAGACCATTCTTAATTTCTACTTATCTCAGCACATATATAATTTGTCTGAAAAACTTACATTTGTAATAAATAGCAAGATTATTGTTTTTATTATGGGGAAAGATAAAAACAGTTTGTGGAAAAAGGTAGAAATTTGAAGATAAAACCAGAAGACATGACTTATGAGGAAGGAAGTATAAAAGATAATTTTAAGTAAATAATTTATCAATCAAATTGAATTAGGTAAAGTTAGAGTTAGAGACTTCTTGTCCTATCTCCTATGTTTATGTTTGAGTTATTTTTATAAACTGAAACATATTATTATTATTATTATTATTATTATATGTATGTTTGGTTGTTTTATTGGAATGGAATAAATCATTCTCATTTCTATTAAATTTGTAAATTTTATTCTTTGTGCGAGGGTTCCCTTCTATTCTATTCATTCACCGATTCTATTCCTCCAATTCAAACGCAGTATTATTAAATTTTTATCTATTTTTTGAAATACATAAAGCATTCTCTAGCAAGTTGCAATGAGACGAGCTGGTATTAAAATGGTAAAATTATTAAAGATGTGAAAACTAATTTATTTTGACGAATTTGCCCTTAAAATGATATGCACCACCATATAATCAATACTTCAATACTTATATATAAATACACAAATGATGACATCATCAAAACAAATTAATTGGAAAATTTTATTAAATGATGACATCATCAAATCAAATCAATTGAAAAAATCGTTGAGTCCACTCTTAATTAATTAAGTGAGTTTTCTATTCTTATATTTAAATACACATAAATGATGATGTAAGATGACATCATCAATTGAAATCAATTTGAGGGTTAACTTGGTTTATGTTAGTAAAAGGCAAATAATTTTTTATTTTTATTCTCTAACAAGAGAAGGCAAGTCTAAAATAGTTTTTGTTTTTCGTTCTACCAAACTTATTATAATATTTTTTATTGAAAAAATTGTTTAAGATAATATATCTTGACCAATTTTATGTAAGATAATTTAATTATTATAATTTTATTAAGATATTCAATTTTAGATATAGCCAATTAAAAATTTGAAAATATAATTATTAAATTAATTAATTGAAATATATAGTGTAGGTTTTTTTCTCAAATATTACTATAATCAATTTAATTTAGCGCTAAAAATTTATTAGGAATTAGTATTTCAATTAAACTCAAATATCACTATTTGATTAGTGTTATTAGACACTTACATGTAAAAATAATTACTGAATTATGCATTATTTTTTTTGATATAAATATGTGACAAATTATTAAAATTATTGTTCAAATTAGCCCGTACTTTGTACGGGTTATCAACTAGTAGGTAGTATTAAAGACAGATTTGTTCAAATAAAATAAATTGCTCTTTTTTTCAATTCTCAATTGCACTGTCTACATATTTGTAGCCGACCCTTTTGTCTTGGGCTATCTTCCCTTGAGCAGCACATCTATTGGGCTGTTAAGCTTGAAGCAAAATTGGATAAGTTGTGGCCCATATTATTGTTTAGTTGTTTCAGGCCCAACCTCTTATAATTAGTACTTGGGGGTGTTTGTTTAGAAATTGAATAAAGTTTTGAATGAATTATTTGAATCGGTCACGGTCATGACATTTGTTTTGGTCTAAATAGCTGAATCGGTAAGATAGACGAGCTGAATGGCTAAGTCAGATTTTTTGAGCTGAATGAAGTAAAAATTAAAAAAATTAAAAAATTAAAAAATTAAAAAGAATATTAACTATTATATTAAGTAATATTAAATAAATTTACAATAATTTTGAAATTTTTTATAGGGGGTAAAATAATAAAGTTTTGTCATTCAGATGTTTCAGACATGTCAATTATCAAACAGTTTTTTTCATTCAGATTCAAATTTATTCAGTTTTTATCAAACACCCCCATGGTCTAAGATCTCTTTTTTGATTTCTAACTGAAGCAGGCCGAACCTTGCTCTCAGTATATGTGGACCTCTTAGCCCAAAGAGACAGCATGCATGTTTTTTATTTTATTTTATTATTATTATCATCATCTTTATCTAAAAAAGAAGAAAAAAAGAGAAGAAAAAGCCTCAAAATACTCCATTTGTCTCACAAAAAGTAATTCCATTTACAAAATTATTTTATTTCATACTTATTCCTAAATTTATTGATTGTTTAATCCGGTAATAATGACATAATAATAAAATCGTGACAATAAATTTAATTAAGTCATTTGACTCATTTTATACTATAATAAAAAATGTGATTCTTTTCTTGAAATGAAGAAAATTAACAAGTGAAACTCTTTTTATTATCAACAAATAAACACCTGAAATAAAAATAATAGAATTTTTTAACAAAGAAAATAGAAATTTGAAAGGAAAATAACTCTAATAATTCTATGTTTAGCACCATGTTACGTCACCTATATATTTCTTAATTTTAATTTTTTTAAGTATACATTATTCAAATCTTAGGGAGTTAAATCATCCAATATATTTCTTGAATCAGTGGATTACAATTAATTAAGCCACGAGTCCTATTGTAAATGACTTATTGAGCTTGACAGTCATATTTTTAATTAGTCAGTCTTAGACTACTTTAAACTAATTTAATTAATGTACATTAATCAGGTCAAAAACTAATGTACGTACGTCATGGATGACGAAATTTCATATTTGCATGTCCAAGAATCCAATCTGATTTTTATTTGTAAGAATTTCTAAATATAGTAATTGTTGATTACCATTAATATTTATTTAAGTTCTGTGACATCGATCTCAACTAGACAATATAATGCCCAGGTGCGTACTGAAATATTTAAGTTAATTTGAGTCTATGAGTATATGACATTAATACGACAAAGTTCACGGGACAACTAATTTTTTTCTTCAAACACCATGTTAAAAATAGATTAAAAAATGCTAGGGGCATCGGATTTTGCTGACAGGGGTAGTGATCGGATAATTTTTTTTAAATGACTCCTAGATAATTTATATAATTTATAAGATTTATTAGAATCGAAATTTTTACAGAATCCAATAAGTTGGGTGTCATTTGGATACATGCAAGATTTGGGTTGTATAGTCTGTACAACCCTGTTTTTTACATGTATCCAAATGATACCAAAATTACTAGATTCTGTAAAAATTTCAGTTCCAATAAATCTTATAAATTATTTGGGAGTCATAAAAAAAATTAAATTTTTTTTGCCAAATCACTACCCCTGTCGCCCAACCCCTGTCGTCCCAGAAGGACTCAAATAGATTTAGCATTACGTAGCAACTTCTAGACCAATTAAGTTGTATAGCCAACCACGTTCCTGGTGACCCAAGATGAAAAATGAAAATAAGATTATTTTCGATACATAAAAAAAGTAAATAAATAAATAAAAAGTAAAATTTGTCTTTTCGAAACTTAAAACATAATAGTTTGGGTTTCAACACTATATTAGAGTTAGTCCAATTGAGTTCTTAAAATGTTATCGAGTTTTAAAAATTACTTTTGTATACCTATATCATTATATATTTATATTTTTAATTTCACACACACATAATATGTCGGGATGTATTATAAACATTTTCAATGTGTAATGAATTGTACGATACATTCCACATCAATCAAAAGACCCCAACTTATTATAAATAAAATCAATTTCTAATTATATTGTGAATAATAAGGTATTAATTTGATATAATATTCGTTTTATGGGTGAAAAAATTTTGCAAAATATGCAAGTGGTTATAAAATAATCATTCATTTATTTGGGAATATTCATTTGGTCGTGGAATATTGTTTGGGAATATTCAAATACAATGGTTATAAAATAATCATTGTTGCCATTCGTTTGGGCCCCATAATGTAATAAACAATGTAATCATTTTATGGGCCCCATAATGTAAAAATGAAGAAAATGACAAGTTTGAGTTTTTATAAATAACTACACATAGTTACCAAGCTAACATCGTTGGAATACCCGGTGGTTAAAATACAAGAATACGCGTGGATGCACAAGATTGATGAATTATTGATCCTTACGTAGTAAGGCACTACTCAATAATTGTTACAAGTAGTTATCGCTCAATATTTTATTTTATCGATTCAATAATTGTTGCGTTGATATTTTATATTATTGTTGTTTCAATAATTGTCATCGCACAAGATTTTCCATTATCGATCAATAATTCATATTATTTGAATAATATTATTAGATAACATTATTGGCAATGTCTAGAAAGTTTCACAAGGAGAGGTTTGGTCACCTAATCATGCGCGCCAATAAGAGAAATTTTTATCGAAAGCCCCCCTCTTTCCGGAACTACCGTTGTCATAAATGTGATTCTCGTAATATTATTTGTGAATAATTAATTATTGATTCATATGATAAGGAAATATTTATTTTATGTGGATATAAATGTTGGATATATTTTTTGTGGTTAAAAATGAAGGAGTTAATGTTGAGGTGTTTTATCAAGATTTTTGTTTGAATGAAGGTATTAAAATTAAACCGTTGTTTTTTAGATATATATGTGAGTTATAATTTTTAATCCGAATCATTGATCGTTGTAATTTTTGGATATGTTATACATATATAAGTTGAGTATATGTCCACAAATTTTGAACCGCTAAAAATGAACGATGATTTGTTATGAATTTTAAGAGGTGATCGATTCGTAAATTAGGTTTATAAATGATTTTGGTGGAAAATTTAGAATTGAGGGCCCCACTTGTGGTTCAAAGAAGAAATGTGCTGAATTTATTTCAAATGTGGTGGTGGAATAGTAGTAGTAAAGCCATCAGTCAGTCAGCAGTCAAGTCTGCTAACATTTTCCTATAAATAGAGGGCTAAGTTAGAATTGAAAATCACACCGTAAACAAGTTTTCTCTTTCTCTCTAGATTATCGAGTGTATTTTGTGAGTATTTAGATACTTTGTGAGTTTCTATTCATCGCTGCAAGTTTCTTCAAATTTTTTATACCGATATTCCGATCGTAAGATCGATATTTTGAGGTAAGTGGATGTTATTTTCTTTCATATATGATATTATTTCTTCAATATCATTATGCCAAGTATCGATCGAATTTTTATCAAATTTGGAACTTTTTGTTTGGGGTTACTATTCACGATATACTATTACTATTCACGATATGCATAGACTATTCACTTAATATTTAGACTATTCACCTAAAAATGAAATTTTCTTCTTTTGTCCAAGATGTCTATTATGGTTACTATCTTTGATCAGATCCATGTTTTGATCTTTTATTTTGAATTTCGCTTCAAAATTGGTATTTATGAAGTATTATTGATCTTCGATAAACCGTTATACTAATCCCTACTATTTGTCCTTCCGCTTTCAATCGATTCGCTTTTTTTAAAATATTTTTCATCATCCTCACCCTAAATGATGATATTACTAAATATCTTCTACCAGAAAGCAAAAGATAAATGATTAATCGATGAATATCTTTTGGCCCAGCAAAAGCAAAAGATGAACATGAACAGATGAGATGAATACGACCAATCGGTGATATAAATGAATATCTTCGCCTCAGAAAGCAAAAAGATGAATATTTGATTAAAGATGTATATCGATTGTTGTTATATAGTGGATAAAATATTGATGATGGACTTTTAAATCTTGTAAGATAAGAGAACTCATTCTCTACTGATTTCTTCTAATGGATTGTTTTTTTCACCGCAGCTTGTTGATCTAAAACTTGTTGGCTATTATATTTTATCGATTTTTTCCTCGTCAAGACTAACGATAATTTGTCAGATATTATCTTAGTCATAATATTCTTTATCGGGCTAGTTGAGCTCACCCTTTTTCTTTTTGTTCCATTTTTTTCTCGAGAGAGGAGAGATACATAGAGAAGAACTAATGGGTAATGGAGTGATGGTTCTAGAAAGATGTTTTTTATAGCCCTCACTATTTCGTAAAATAGTGTTTGAATAATTGTAACGAGGACTTATTTGAGTGTGGATATTGTCTGTAAGACAATATTTGTATTTAAACTCATAAAGATGTGTTGTCGATTTTGCACGCATAAATCAGATTATCAAGTTGTAGTTTGCTTTTCGTATCATGTATTTGGCGCACTCGTAATGGGTGTCAGATACCTATTTTGGGGGCGCCACAGCTTGGTATCAAAGCTTAGGATATGGTCTCCATGAGATCGGGAATAGAATCAGAGGGAGAGATGAGTAAATCCTTCGCTAAAGGTGTCTTATCTAAGCTTATTTGTTGGTCACCATAATATAGGATATTATGTGATATGTTAATTTGTTTAATTAACCCTTGTTTTATGGCAAGATTTAAGAATGGTCACGAGAACGTTAACAATGGAGTGTATGAGATCGTGGAACAACCTTTAGTTACAAAACCAGAGAACGTGCAACAGAAGGCAATATTCCTCCCGTAAACAACACTACCGAGCAAACGATGAATGATGGAATGTTTAGTTTTTTTTGCAGCTCATGCAAAACCGCATTTAGGAGACTCGCAGCACAAAAATACGGTGGAAATGATAAGAATGCGCGCGGGCTTGTCACAAAAGCAAGCTTCAAGGAGTTGGGACCACCGTAATTTAAGGGAAAGTTTGATCCGATCACGGCAAAAACGTGGGTCAAGCAAATTACCAAGATATTCGATGTCTGGGATGCACGGAGGAATGTAAGGTTCCATTCGCCACCTTTATGTTCCGCTATGTGAGGCGATCATCGGTGGGAGTCTCTGAAGTGCATCACTACCACCACCGCACTCAAAGATGTCTTGGGAAACATTTCAGAACTATTCAATGACAAGTACTTTCCCGAAAGTATTCGGCTATATGTAAGGAGGTGGAGTTTATCGATCGAACAAAACAACAATGACGATTTGTCCCAAAGACGAGGCTAAGTTTGCAGAGTTATCCAGTTTGCACCTCATTTGGGTAAAAAATGAGGAACGAATGACGAGGATGTTTCGAGAGGTCTAAAGCCCTAGATTCTAAGCAATATCTTATATCTCATAAATTTTCTTTATATTCAGATGTTGTAAAATGTGGCTCAATTATTAGAGCGAGATAATGAGTATGTTCAACCGAGGGACCACAACTGTGGTCATACTATGCATGACAAAGAAGCCATCGAGCGATGATAACCAACGAGGAGGAAAAATATTTAACAAAAGGCAGAACCACTGGGTGGTCATCGTGGGCCATGATAATAGGAGAGGTGAGTCAAGTGGAAATTTTAAAGAGGAGATTCAACAACGACGGAAGACATCAAAAAGAAGACCAAAGACCAACAACAAATTCTAGGGGAGGAGAACGACCGCCGCTTAGATGTTACAAATGCGGAAAGAGGGACATATCACCCAAACCGTCCACAACAATCCAAGGTATGTTACAACCGTGGAAAGGAAGGCCACATAGCTCTGGATTGTTCTCGAAAGCAAAACCAAGTTCAACGGGATGGTGACTCCAAGGGTCGTCCTGATAAGTCAAAATCACGGTTCTCGGAAGAGCGCTTTGTCGCGATCGCCAAAACGCGAGGAACCTTAACGAGGTGATTACGTAAGCTAATCTTGAACTCTCATGCAAGTTTATACCTTACTAGATACCTGCTTCTACCCATTCTTTTATCTCTCCCGCCAGGCTCAACGCTTAAACTTGACCGAGAAATTGGACTTTGATTTATCTCGTTGAAACTCCGCTGGGTGAAACCTTCGTTACATCTACGCTTATAAATCTTGCATGATCCAAGTTGGCACTATCACATTACCCGTTGATCTTATATCTTTAAAGATACTTGCTTTTGATGTGATTTTAGGAATTGATTGGTTAACCACCATCATGCCAAAATTGATTGTTTTCGTAAGTTGTCATAGTTTTCATATTCCTAACCAACTCGTCATACGAATTCAAACAACTAAACCACTAAAATCACCACTATCATATCAAGCCATAAAGCTATTCGCTTATGAAAAACTGGATGTCAAGCTTTCTTAGCCCATGTTATGGATTTGAACAAAGACAAGTCGATTTGAATAATATTTCGTTGTTAGAGAATTTTTCGATGTATTTTCAAGAACTTCCTGGCCACCCCGTAACGTGATGTTCAATTCTTTATCGATTTCGAGCCGTGCACAAAACCCATTTCTAAAACCCCATATCGAATGGCTCCTATTGAACTTCGTGGAGTTAAAAGTCCAACTACGTGAATTGTTAGACATAGGTTTCATTCGGCCCTAAGACATCTCCTCGGGGTGCTGCCCTGCTTTTATTCAGAAAGAAGAAAGAGACGGAGTATGCGATTTTGTATCGACTACCGAGAATTAAACCATGTCACCATCAAGAATAGTATCCGCTACCTCGCATTGATGACCTGCTCGACCACAGTAAGCAAGGAGCACAATTCTTTTTCAAAGATCGATCTTCGCTCGATATCATCATCAAGATTAAAACCGAGGATATTCCAAAGACCGCTTCGTAACTCCTAAGACGCATTATTATGAATTTTAGTCATGTCTTTTGATCGACTAATGCTCCCCGCCGCTTTCATGGATATGATGAACCCGTATTCAAGGAATATTGGATGGGCTTTGTTGTTGTCTTTATTGATGACATCCTCATCTATTCCAAAAGCCGTGGAAGATCATGAGCACCATTTGAAGTCGACACTTGAAAGGCTTCGTGAAAACAAACTTTATGCCAAGTCAAGAAATGCGAAGTTCGCTTCGAGGAAGTAGCATTCCTTGGGCACGTGGTGTCAAAACATGGAGTATCCGTCGAACCTTGCCAAGATCAAGCAAAGACAAAGTTGGGAGCAACCAAAGTCATGATGATCAAGTGATGAAGTCTTTTTCGGGCTTACCGGTTATTATCTGAGATTCGTGGAAGGATTTTCTCGAATCGCCATCCGCTAACTCAATTGACTTTAAAGATACAAAATTTGTATGGAGCGAGGAACGCGAGAAGAGTTTCCAAGAGCTCAAGAGAGACTCATTTTAAGACTGCTCGCAATACCATCCGGTACGGATGGATTTGATTTTATATACAACGATGCTTCGTGCAAAGGGTTAGGATGTTCTCATGCAACATGGGAAAGTCATAGCCTATGCCTCACGATAACTCAAAGAATATGAGAGGAATTATCCTACTCATGATCTAGAGTGGCAGCAATCAATGATTCGCGCTGAAAATTTGGAGACACTACTTGTATGGGGAGAAAGTGGAGATTTATACGGACCATAAAAGCCTCAAATATTTCTTCACCCAAAAAGAACTCAACACGCAAGAACGACGCTGGCTTGAACTATTGAAAGATTACGATCACACTATTCAATATCATCCCCGAAAAGTTTAACGTAAGAATTTCGACGATCGAAAGTAAGATCATACGCGAAAGCGAGTACGAAAAGCGATATTGTTAATGCAAAGGCCCATTCTCACAGATGACTTGCAAAGGATGGAGGTAGAATTAAAGAGACCAGGACCCACATGATGATGGCGTAATATACGAGTAGAACCGACTTTAATCGATAAAGTTAAAGTCGCCAAGCTACGAATTCGGAGCCGACGATATATGAAGAAGAAAGTGCAAGAAGGAGCTATTCCGTAAGGTTTAGAATCGATGAAGAAGGAATACTTAGATTCAACTCTGCACTTCAGTGTTCCTAACGATTCTCGACTTGAAGCATAGTAATCATGATGGAGGCACACAACACCCCGCTTTGTAATCCATCTCGGGAGTACCAAAATGTATCATGATATTCATATACATTTTGGTGGAACAATACGAAGAGAGAGAGATCATGAGTTTATCTCGAGGTGTTTAACTTGTCAACGTAGTAAAGTGCGAGCATCAAGTGCCAAAGGGTCCATTACAACCACTGAGATTCAAATGGAAGTGGGAACACATTACTATGGATTTCAACATGTGTCTTCCAAAGTTTTTCTCAAGGCATAGATGCGATTTGGGTTATTGTTGATAGATTAACCAAGTTCCGCCCATTTCTTACCGATACGTGAGACTTATTCCTCGAACGCCTTGCTCGTATGTACGTTGAATGAGATTGTGAGATTGCATGGCATGCCAAGATCCATAGTTTTGGATCGTGACCCAAGATTCACTTCACGATTTTGGGTTAGCTTGCAGTAAAAGCTATGGGCACGGATTTATTTATTGGGCTTCAAGATACCATCCTCAAAACGGACGGACAATCGAGAGGACTATTCAAACCCTCAAGATCTATTAAGACTTTGTGTCCTAGATTTTAAAGGAAGTCGATAAGTATTGCCATCGGTGGAATTCTCCTACAACAACAAGCTTATCAAGCAAGTATAGTATGGCTCCATTTGAGGCGCCAGATGGACGAAAGTGTCATTCTCCAAAGATGATCGACGACGAGGAGGGGAGAAGCAACGTTGTTGGGACCGTAATTAGTACGCATGACTACGTAAAAGATCCAAATGATTCGACAACGATACAAACCAAGCACAAGATCGACAAAAGAGTTATGCGGATCTTCATCGAAAAGACGTGGAATTTAATATCGGGGATCATGTATTGTTACGTGTTGCACCATGGAAGGGAGTTACAAGATTTGGAAAGAGAGGAAAGCTCAATCCACGATTTGTTGGTCCATTTGAGATTCTCGACCTAATCAGAAATGTGGCCTATAGACTCAAGATTACCTCCAAGTATGTCTCGTGTTCATAATGTTTTTCACATATCCATGCTTCAGAATATGTGAAAGACCCAACCATATTATCGCTGTTAGAACCAGACGAGATAGTCAAGATTTAACGTATTTAAGAAGTACTGTTAAGATCTTGGATAGAAAGAAAGATGTCCTACGCACTCAAGGTTATACCACAAGTTAAGGTTTTATGGAGAAACCATGCTATCAAGAAATGACCGGGAGTTGGAATCGTAAATGAAAAGCGAGGTATCCTCACCTTTCAAAAACACTGTGTACGTATGTCAATTTCGAGGATTAAATTTCATAAGGAGGGAGGTTGTCAGAAGACCCCAACTTATTATAAATAAAATCGAATTTCCTCTAATTATATTGTGAATAATAAGGTATTAATTTGATATAATCTCTTCGTTATGGGTGAAATGTGCAAATTTTGCAAAATATGCAAGTGGTTATAAAATAATCATTGTTGTTTGGGAATATTCATTTGGTCGTGGAATATTCTTGTTGTTTGGGAATATTCAGACGACGCGCAAATCATTCAGGGGCCCCATAATGTAATAATCGCTTCGCTTGATGAAGAAAAACGACAAGTTTGAGTTTTTATAAATAATACACAGAAGTTGTTACTGCTAACATCGCTTGAATACCCTAGTGGTTAAAATAAAGAATATACGCTGATGATGCACAAGATTGATGAATTATCGATCCTTACGTAGTAAGGCACTACTCAATAATTGTTAAGAGTTATCGCTCAATATTTTATTTTATCGATTCAATAATTGTCGCGTTGATATTTTATATTATTGTTGTTTCAATAATTGTCATCGCACAAGATTTTCCATTATCGATCAATAATTCATATTTGAATAATAATATTATTAGATAGCATTATTGGCAATGTCTAGAAAGTTTCACAAGGAGAGGTTTGGTCACCTAATCATGCGCGCCAATAAGGAGAAATTTTATCGAAAGCCCCCTCTTCCGGAACTACCGTTGTTATAAATGTGTGATCTCGTAATATTATTTGTGAATAATTAATTATTGATTCATATGATAAGGAAATATTTATTTTATGTGGATATAAATGTTGGATATATTTATTGTGGGTTAAAATGAAGGAGTTAATGTTGAGGTGTTTTATCAAGATTTTTGTTTGAATGAAGGTATTAAAAATTAAACCAAAGTTTTTAGAGATATATGTGTGAGTTATAATTTTTAATCCGACCATTGATCGTTGTAATTTTTGGATATATATGTATATATATATAAGTTGAGTATATGTCCACAAATTTTGAACCGTTAAAATGAACGATGATTTGTTATGAATTTTAAAGAGTGATCGATTCGTAAATTAGGTTTATAAATGATTTTGGTGGAAAATTTAGAATTGAGTGGGCCCCACTTGTGGTTGGTGAAGAAATGTGCTGAATTTATTTCAAATGTGGTGGTGGGAATAAGTAAGTAAAGCCATCAGTCAGCAGTCAAGTCGCTAACATTTTCCTATAAATAGAGGGCTAAGTTAGAATTGAAAATCACACCGTAAACAAGTTTTTTCTTTCTCTCTAGATTATCGAGTGTATTTTGTGAGTATTTAGATATTTTGTGAGTTTCTATTCATCGCTGCAAGTTTCTTCAAATTTTATACCGATATTCGATCGTAAGATCGATATTTTGAGGTAAGTGGATGTTATTTTCTTCATATATGATATTATTTCTTCAATATCATTATGCCAAGTATCGATCCGAATTTTTATCAAATTTGGAACTTTTTTTGTGTCTGGAGTTACTATTCACGATATAAGACTATTCACGATATATACACTATTCACTATATTAACACTATTCACCTAAAAATGAAATTTTTTCTTTTTGTCCAAGATGTCTATTATGGTTACTATCTTTGATCAGATCCATGTTTTGATCTTTATTTTGAATTTTCGCTTCAAAATTGGTATTTATGAAGTATTATTGATCTCGATAAACCGTTATACTAATCCCTACTATTTGTCCTTCCGCTTCAATCGATTCGCTTTTCTTTTAAAATATTTTTCATCATCCTCACTCCTAAATGATGATATTACTAAATATCTTCTGGCCCCAGAAGCAAAAAGATAAATGATTAATCGATGAATATCTTTGGCCCGTAAAAGTAAAAAAGATGAACAGTGTTGAGATGATGAATACGACTAACCGGTGATATAAAATGAATATCTTTGGCTCAGAAAGTAAAAAAGATGAATATTTGATTAAAGATGTATATTGATTGATTGTTGTTACAGGATAAAATATTGATGATGGATTTTTAAATCTTGTAAGATAGTAGAACTCATTCTCTACTGACTTTTCTAATGGATTGTTGTTTTTCACCGCAGCTTGTTGATCTAAAACTTGTTGCTATTATATTTTATCGATTTTTCCTCGTTGAAGACTAACGATAATTTGTCAGATATTATCTTAGTCATAATATTCTTTATCGGGCTAGTTGAGCTCACCTTTTCCTTTTTGTTCCATTTTTCTCGTGGAGGTGAGAACATAAGCAGAACTAAATGGGTATGGAGTGATGGTTCTAGAAAGATGTTTTAGCAGTTCCTCACTATTTTCGTAAAATAGTGTTTGAATAATTGTAACGAGGACTTATTTGAGTGTGGATATTGTCTGTAAGACAATATTTGTATTTAAACTCACAAAGATGTGTTGTCGATTTTGCACGACAATGTATACCTATTTTGGGGCGTCACACTATTTATCAAATGTCGGAAGTTTGACTGGATTATCTTCAAAAGATACACAATGGTATACCTCTTCAAAAGACATATGGTGGTTATGAATTCTTGATGAAGGGTTGGTGTTTTTTGCTCGAGATGAATTCTTGATGGTTAGTCAAGAATTGGCGAAAGTGGTTAGCCAAGAATTGGTGATCTGCGGTGATTGAAGAGAAGATGTTATCTTATGGAAGTTGACTCTCGATGGACAAGAAGGACCCATACTAGTTAGCCAAACTTATAATGTGATTGAAGAGAATGTGTTCAAGGTGGCGGGAGCTCGATGTGATGAAACATGAAAAGTTATGATATCACAAGTGATTGGATGATAAAAGATAAAATTATACATGAATGGATACCTAAGACTTAAAAACTTAAGTTTTTGGGTCAAGTTGAGTTCTGCTCTCTCCAAATCTTCTCCAACACAATGATTATATATATATATAATGAAGATCTTAACAGTAAGCAAGCCGGAGTAGTATATCAGTTTTAACCAGTAGTGACTGCAATTATAATATGGCAGCTGCTAGTTTTACTAATTACCAATCATAAATTATTTAAGAATGGCATAATAAACATTATAATGTGACCTATAATAGATTTTAAAAAATTATTTTTGGTGCATGAAGTGGGGTGTTTTTTAATCTTTTATATCAACTTATCAAGTAGAGTATATAATAGTGAAAATTTTGCTAGATAATGAAGTTAATTAAAGTATATTAAACGCTATATTAAACAGATTTGACGACATAAAAGATGAATCCCTATTGGATGATATAAAACTAGTCTAGATACCTAAAATTAGAGATATAATTTAACTTTCTTAATCAAACGAGGTCATATTAAATTTGAAAATCGATATAATTCATAAAAATTTAGAACGAAATAAATTTGTGATTAATAGTTTTTGTTATATATTATACAATTATAATAATTATATTAAATAAAATTAATTGAATTAACATCAATTTGTAGTTTAATATATGTTATCGTTTGACCTCAAAAGTCAAATTATATATCTAATTTTAGAATAGAGGGAGTAAATTTTTTGTTTCTTTCAGGAAACCTCTATATGAAACAAAGAAAGACAAAGTTAATTAATAATATACTTGTTTCTAGGCAATTATATTTACCACAAAAAATCTTATGCTACGTTTGGATTGCAGAAATGAATGTGAGAATGAAACAATTCATTCCTATGAATTGAAAAAAATTGTGTTTAATTGTTCTATTAATAGAATGAATCATTCCCGGCCCATTCCTACCAAATTTGTAAAGTTTATTCAACGGGGGAGGGTATGAATCAATGACTTATTCCAATTATTCCACTCTCCATATATTCCATTTCTTAATTTTGATATTTTATTTTTTTTACCAATTTTATTTTTCAATTCAAACGTAGCATTAATACTCACACGGTTTCTAATTTGCTTTCTTCCCTCTACTTTGAGTTACCCGAAATGAAAATTGTAGGTAGATCAATCTGCTAATAATTAATATATATGTCATACTGACTTGAAACTATTTCTCTATTTTTTTTCTTCGCTTTTTTTTTTTGGGGTAATGAATTGGTCCACAATAATATACTCCATTTGATAAAATTTTATGTTTCATCACTTGTTTCTTCTCCTCTTTCCGCTATGTATTTATGAAAGTAAGTCCACGAGAGAGATCCTAGTGGTTTTATATCCTAAATTTCTAATCTCATAAATGACTATCAGGATCTTTTAACAAACTAATTCGAACTGTATAGCTGTAAATAATATATATATATATATATATATATATATATATATATATATATATATACGATTAGGATCCCGTAAGGATTCCTTATTTTCTTAAAATGAAGGATTTTTTTTTTTTGCTTTTTTTTTTAAAACAACTAAAAATATACCTATTTTGTTATACGTATCCAAATCACATCCAAAACACTGTATTATATAAAAATTTCAGTTCCATAAAATATTAAACTTTTTTTTTAGTTGTTTTTTTAAAAAAAAAGCAAAAAAAAAAAAAAAAGTCCCTCATTTTAAGAAAATAAGGGATCCCTTACTTGATCATTTCTGTGTGTATATATATATATATATTAATTTGCTTTAAAATTGTGGAGCACGAATTATATAACAAAATCAGTTTTTAGCAGCTCAAATTTGTTTATTTTTTACTACTATAAAATTGTTGATACTTGATACAATTAAGTCACCAAATTATGTGAAAATTTAGGCTTAGATATCTTAAAAACCCTTAAAATTAGATATTTTTTAACCCTATAATTAAGGTACCTAGTTAATTAGATACCAAGTAGAGTATATATCTCCTTTTTTCACATTTAAATATGCATGTCATCAAGTTACTCTTGTTTAAAAAAATAATTTAGGATTGGAGAGGGATATGCATAGGTGCGATATTGGTGTATCCGGGGGAATTAAGAAACTACAAAAATTAGGACACGTCATGTCTTAAGTTGGTAATATATATGTTTCTCATTGAATTCGAATCCTATTGTCATCTCCCGGCAACAAGTGATTATTTAGTCGTAATATGTATATACTCCTTATAAATTAACAAGACTAGCTAGCTAACATTATCTAGTCTTAATTCTAAGACAATTTAATTTCAATTTGATTGATATTAATTACTGTAGTAATAATGGGGTTTAACTGTCAAACTCTCACCATCTTTCACTGTCCTTAGCTAGCTGTGAAGTTAAGTAAGCCACCAAATAATACGTAGTGGTTGATTGCTAGCTAAAACAATGATTTAGTAGAGTACAAAATTCATTTTACCACACACACACACACACACACACACACACACACACACACACACACACACACACACACACACACACATATATATATATGTGTGTGTGTGTGTGTGTGTGTATGTTATATAATGGATATAACGGTTGAGAAAACTTGAAGCCAATGTTGTCATATATGAACAAGAGTCTTTAGGAAGATTTGAGAAATTTTTTCACATTAACCTTTGAAGGCCACGACTTTAATTAAGTCTTAATGTTTATTAATTGAAGTAGCAATTAATCAAAACTTAAAACTATAGTCTAATTAATTTTAGATGTCTCAAATTAAGTAGTGAAAATTGAGTCTCATTTACCCTTTATCTTTCGGTGCCTACCAAGATTCATCATATACGCTTAAATATTGACAAAAATTAAGTCTATGATAAATCTTAATACCCACCAAAAAAACATAAAAAGGAAAACAAAGGAGACGAAACAAAATTTTGTATCATCACAAGGGTGCTCCAGGGAGCCTAATAGGCAGTTAAGTTGGATCCCTATAAGCAAACATTTCGACATGTTAATTATTGTTTAAACAGTAGTAGTAGTGAAAGAAACGATTAAAATGACACAGATTTTCTTGACCCTAAATCAATTTTTTGGTCTTTGGATCGATTAGGGTTGTTGGCTTTGATAGTTGACAAAGTTGAAGTTGGTATTTCTTGTTATTATCTCACAAATACAATCCACGTGTATCATACGAAATAGAAATTCTAGTATTTCTTAAATACCAAAATGTGTTGTAAGCATTTTCTATTTATTCAATAATGTTTATTGTTCATATATAATTTGTTTAATGAGCTTCTTAACGATGTTTAGAAAGTAAGTGTCACTGTCACATACTTGAGAGAAAGACGACTAAGTTAATTAGTCCAATCAATAATATAAGCTTACTTATTCAAGTGAAGGCTTGAAATACAGAAAAGAAGATCATAGAAGAACTGTTCAACTTTGTTCTTCTTCTACTAGTGATTTTCCTCTAATTTTTTAAAATTAAATATACTATTTATATATAACTGATACACAGTTATATACTATTCTAGTCTATAGATTAATTCTTGAGGAAGCCAAGTATATATTTCATTGAAGATGCTGGACCACCATATATTAATTAATCTATTTGGAGCTTATCTAAGCTTCTTAAGATTACTAATTAAATAACATATGCTTGTAGTTTGTGTAAAGATCTGAGTAATTAATCAACAATATATTTATCAGTTGCGCAGCCTATTTTAATTGATTAGTTAAACAATCTAACACGAATTAATAAAACTAGCTTAACTGACATGACCAATAGTTTAACATGACAAAGATCAAAGCTTAAACTTTTTTTATGAAGTAGATCATTGTTTGAAGCTTGGCAATAAACATATGGATGCCATATTTGTTGACATATATAAATTGAACGTTTTATTTTCTTCTCTTCTTCATGTATAGTGTCATAAATTCGACATTTTTTCAGGAGGAATGAACAGGACTGTTGCTATGATCATCCTAAGGTATTTAATGCTATTCCAGTCTGAAATTGTACGTGTCAGTAGTCCAGGTAATATATAGCTGATCGATGAGATATAAAATAATAGAACTACATAAATAATCTACGTACTGAAAAACTGATTAGGGCTTTGTATGCGCATTTAACACGTGGATGCACTAATAGGAAAAAAGAGTGTAATTATTTTTTAGCTAAATTTAATTGTTTTTTTCTCTATTAGTGCAAAATTAGTGTATAATTGTTTGTGCAAACATAAGTACTCTTTTATAGCCTATTAAATAAATAAAAAAATAATTGATATTGTCGTAGTAAAAATAATATTGTCAAAACGATTAGTGTCACTCAAAGTACTCCATCATTAAAGTGTATATATATATATTGTTGGGTCGTGATATTTTTCTCTTTGGGCCGAATGGATTAGACTCACTTATTAATTTAATCCGTTGGGCTTTTATAATTAAGCCATGGGGTTCGTTGGGCCCAGTCACTGTGTTAGCTTTATTTGATCCTATAGGACCGGGTCGGTTTATTGGATTAACCCATTGGGTCACTTAATATCTATTACTTTGACTTGTAATGATGATATAGTATGACAGTTGACCAAGATATCTGCCATGCATTAATGTGGATGGGATTATAAGCCATGGCCGTGGTGTGAGCGATGTGGCCAAAAGTTAGTGGATAAGTTCTATGCGATTCAGATAACCCATCATATCAGGGGGATATATCAGATGGTAGTAGATGTCACAGTAACCCAGGCAAAGATATTATTTCTTAGCAAGTAAGTCTTCACAAGGAGGTACGTTTTTGATATATATACATTCACACAACTGATAATAGAGAATCTATCTCATCACACTAGATTTTATCATCCTCTTGAAGTTAACCTCGTGAATGACATACATACTTACTCTTACGCTGAAGCTATCCCCGTGGTCCGGTACCGTCCAAGCTTTGTGGTGTTTGTCGTGTTTATCATGCGAGGATCGGGACGTCTTTCGTGATTGGGACGTGGAGAAAGATCTTGGCGTTAACATGGCGGTAGGTAGAAGGAGGGTCGTGTTACAGTGTTCTTGAAGTTTTCAATCACAAATTGTGTAGCTGCTGCACGCGGAATCCATGGTGAAGAAGAGAGTAAAGCGATTACCTCTAAAGGATACCGATGGCTATGAGGATTGATTGGGTCCTTCAAAGAATGCTCATCTTGTGATCGCTTCCAAGCAGTTTTCGAGGGTTCTCGTTCGAGAGCCCGGGATGATCTTGGAAGAAGATTGATTTCTTCGCCAAAGAAGACCCGACCATGGTGGGAAAAGGGTAGAAGGCATCCGCTTAGAATCCTATACCGAAGTGGTCGGATCGATGCACCGATCAAGTTAGAAGAAGTTCACACTTTAAAGACATGTCTCGAGGCCTTCTCGGGATCGAAGCGGACCTAATAGCCATTTTCCGATCGATTGACCGAGAAGGGTATTCCATACTATTGGTCTTGGGATTATGGTCGGGTTAGAGTAGATGAAGACCCAACAGCCATTTTCATGATCGATTGACTGAGAAGGGTATTCTGCCTTATTGGTCTTCGGGATTATGGTCGAAGTAGAGTAGATGAAGACCCAATAGCCATTTTCCTGATCGATTGACTAAGAAGGGTATTCCACCCTATTGGTCTTCGGGATTATGGTCGAAGCAGAGTAGATGAAGACCCAACAGCCATTTTCCTGATCGATTGACTGAGAAGGGTATTCTGTCTTATTGGTCTTCGGGATTATGGTCGAAGCAGAGTAGATGAAGACCCAATAGCCATTTTCCGATCGATTGACCGAGAAAGGTATTCCGCCTATTGGTCTTGGGATTATGGTCGAGCGAGTAGATGAAGACCCAACAACCATTTTCCGATTGATTGGTCGAGAAGCGGTATTCCACCCTATTGGTCTTTGGGATTATGGTCGCAGCAGACGAAGGCTCACCACAGTGACAGAAAGTTTCACCGAAGTAGATCCATAAATCACACTCCTGAGAGTCCATTAAGGGCACACCGCTCTGTGGGCACTTGTTTTTGGGGAAATCCATCTAAAGTTGCAGCCCGGATGGAGAAGTTCGAGGAGTCAAAACAAAGCCGCTTGAGTTCTTCAAAGAAGCGAGTTCGTGGATATTGCATGCAGATGGATATTCTATTTTGGACATCAGTATAGCAGACTATGAAGGAGTTGATCACAATAACAATTCAACCGCTGGTGCATTATCGAAGCTGGCCACTACAGATGCTTATAACTTTGATGGCAGATGGCGTCTTTCCTTCGGATCAGATACTGGCAAAGAAGACCAAGTACAAGAGTGTCCATTTTGTTCTCATTGATGAGAATCTTTATCGAATTGAAGGAACTTTTTCGTCATCATTACTTAAACATTTGGTTTCATCCGAAGCAGGGTGTGTTCTTCGGGAAGTTCACAAAGATATTCGTGACAATTATTTGGCCCGAAGTTGTTGACCTACAAAGCATTTCTTGAAATGATATTCTTGAAAGAATCGGGATTCCATACGTAAAGACTTGGGTATTCTACTTTGGACCAATCTCCTACCATCGAGGAATTTTGGGTGCCACGAGAAAGTCGCAGATGTTATTCGGAGGGTTCACGTGGATATTTGTGTCACCTAAATGGTTTGATCTCACATCACCACCAAAAGGCTATATTCGATTTTATCTCCTATACCTCTTCATTCATGTCGGGGGTAGTCAGATCGGGTCCATTGCCTAGGGATCGAGTTAATGAGCGCCATTTCATGGGATCAAAGTTTAAAACATTCATGATGGACTTCTGTAGCTCATCCATATTCTGACAGGCACAACAAATGCCACCTCGGAGTTAGGAGGTTCGGGAGGACTCGCTGACCATTCGATGGTAGCCTCTTCGGCAGTGGTCACTTTGGCATTTCCGGGCTTCTTCGGTAGGCAATTGTAAATCACTTTGGCATTGTCAGGCCTTTCGGGGTAGGCAATTGTGGTCACTTTGGCATTGTCAGGCCCTTCGGGGTAGGCATTTGTCGCCACTTAGACTTCGTCAGACCCCGAGTGGTAGACAAAGGTCCTTATATCTTGATCCTTATATCTTGGTCCTTATATACTTGTTCTACCCCGAGTGGTGAGCAAGATCTTGATGGTACAAGGAGGATCGGTTGAATTCACTTCATTATACGACCGATCTCACACTTGATAACGATAAATATGCATTACTTTATTCAAGTGTTGAGTTCGGATTATATTATCATTGTTCTTAACTGTTATATAGTTTGATTAATTATTGACTAACGGTTTAAAATAAGAGGCACTTGCACAGTTTTCAAGTTGATTGATGATCCATTATTGACAAGAAATGTTCACACAGAAGTAATAAGGCATGAAGTTGATATTTCATTAAATATTAACTGTTTACATAAAGTTAGAATTTTCACAGAAATTTCTACAACTAGAGATAAGGAGAGGTCATCTTCAGGCTTCTTCCTTATCATCGTCACCATCTAAAGAGTCTAGAAGAGATGGATCTACCTTGGCTCGAGCTTTTTCTTGCATTTACTTCGGCAGATTTCATATCCTTTTCATCATATATGGTCGATCTCATTGTGTCATTTCGGTGGATTTTTCAGATGCTTACTTGGATTTCTTATGAAGGTCTTCGGTCAGTGGCGGACTCAAATTCTTAAGGGCCCGAAGCTCTTTGAGCTCTTCTTCGTGCTTCTGGCGATGTGCCAGATGCTTTGATCCTTTAGCTTGACAGATCGACATTTGTATCAGTGATGACCCGATGAGTGGCCTTGGTCGTTTTCAGTTCTTCTTTGATCTTGTCAATATCCTTCCGAAGGCATTCATTGTTGAAGAGAGCAATATCAAGATTGTTTCTTTCTTTTGCCAACACAGACTTCCGGATAGCATTATCTCTTCGGCATTCTCTTCGGCATTCTCTTCGGATTCTTTATATTTGAGACGGAGGTACCCGGAGACAGTGTTTACTTGCAGATGACTAATATTAATCGATCAGTTCAGATTGATGGTCGAATCTCAGCTTCCTTTAGTCTGATATTTCACTCCTTCACCCATCAGTTCGATGATGGAATTATTGCCGAACCGATAATCATCGGTGTCGCCACAGCTTCGGGCTTAGATTCATAAGAAAATGGTTTTTGTGGCGAAGGTCTGAGGCGTTCGGGAGGCAGTGAAATATTTGTTGTTGTATGTCCGGCTCGAGCAGGTTCTTCAATTGGACTTTCAATCTTAATTTATGCTGCTATTTGATGTTCACCAGATGAGCTTTGGTAAATCGTATTTTGGTCCTTTATTGGTCTTATTATAATTCCTTTTGTCCTGAACCGATGCCATTTATAGTTTCCTATTAAACCTCCTGTTTAATAAAAAACTAGGGAGCAATGTTGGGTCGTGATATTTCTCCCTTTGGGCTAAATGGATTGGGCTCACTTATTAATTTAATCCGTTGGGCTTTTATAATTAAGCCATGGGGTTCGTTGGGCCCAGTCACTGTGTTAGCTTTATTTAATCCTATAGGACCGGGTCGGTTTATTGGATTAACCCATCGGGTCACTTAATATCTATTACTTTGACTTGTAATGATGATATAGTATGACAGTTGACCAAGATATCTGCCATGCATTAATGTGGATGGGATTATAGCCGAATGGCCGTGTGTGAATAAAGCGCCAAAAAAGTGGATAAGTTCCATGCAATCGCAAGAGAACCCATCATATCGGGGATATATCGGATGGTAGTAGATGTCACAAAGAACTTGTGCAAAGATATTATTTCTTAGCAAGTAAGTCTTCACAAGGAGGTACGTTTTTGATATATATACGATTTTATCCCAAGTGCAAAATTAGGGTTCACATGACCTAATTGAATTAAATGGTGTTTTAGGGGTTTTCCGTAACGACCTTTTCATTAAATGTGCAAATTAGGTTATAGATAACCGTATTTAATTTAATTTATTTTGAAGATGCATGTAAAAAGTCAAAAGATGGAAATAAATGTGCATAGACTCGAAGATAAGTATCCACGTGTCCCCAAGTGCAAAATTAGGCGTAAGACCTCGTGGATGCTAATTAGGGTTCCACGCTTTGGGAATTGATTAATGGGAAGATGGATGGTGGCAGGATAAGGTGTCAGGAGGCAATACATGGAGCATTATTCTTGAAGGATTGGAAAGGGTATTTATGAGCATTATTTCTCTAAAATCGAATTTCTCGAAATCATGTGCCTCACATGACTACTTTCCGAGAGAACCCTATAAATACCCCTTCTATTCCATTGGAAAGAGGGACACAAGACTTGGACCCTTTTGGTGACTTAAAGGCTTGGATTTTTCCACCTAAAAGCACTAAAGAGTTGAGACTTCTCTTCAGACTCAAGACTTGGACTCTCGAAGATCAAAGAGACCCTTTGGTGACTTAAAGGCTGGAGATTCCACCAAAAAGCACCAAAAGGGTTTGGACATTCTCTCAACTTGAAGGACTCAAGAAGGCTCTTGGAATCCCTGTTACCCTAACACGGTTCCCGGATTCTAGGAGTTCTGCCACGCGTCGTTGGAGTAATCGTCCACCTGTCATTCTCCCCTCTTCAATCAATCAATCAATTCCTCAGACTTTTCGTGGATTTCTCCTCCTCACCAACACTTAAACCCTAACCCTAAAGAAGGTACGCATTTCTTGCCCACATTCTTTTTTGGCGACTCACTGGGAGGTGTAGAATTCGTGAAGGGTATGCCCACAACTCAAGTGGGAGAACTACAGAAGAGCCACTTCACCAACAAATAGCATTACCTCACCGGATCCAGCCCAAGGCAAGTAACTCAAGCATTCCAAGGCTTAAACTGGATTTTGACCAACCACTTATTAAAGACGCTCTAAGGAGTTCAACATCACTATATACAGGCCAATCAACAACAAACCAACGCAGAAAGGCAAGACGAGGATGCAAGTGGAGAACAAATGAATGTGTGCAACCGAGATGCTCAAAACATCAAGGAAGCACGGAAGGACAAGGTATGATGATGGCCATGATGTCGAGATGCAAAGGAAGCAAGAAGAGATGTGGAATTTCCGCCAAAGAATTGATGCAGATCCCCACCTTCAAGGCCATGTTCCTGTGCAATTTGCATGGAGAGAACAAGTAGAGTGGAGGACAACAACAATGGCAAAGAACAACAAAGAGAACCAGATTGTACCTCCATCGACGGAAAAGTCAATCGGTTCCAAAGAATCAACTCGAGCTCCGCAAGCAGTGGTGACGGGCCACAACCTAGGTTGGAAGCAAGCCAACCTCAAACTAACATCATCCCATCATTTTCACAGTGCAAATGCCAAACATTCCAAGCAATGTCCAATGAGTGAGCCAAAGAACTTCCACCAATGCTGGCTTGTGTATGATGCAAGCGCTGCATCAACCAACCTCTCTACCATACACATTGCCGATGCAAAGAAGATATCACAACACCCCAGAGAGTTCACGCCACAAGCCCAAGACGTGATTTAAGGATGATATGATCGACGTGATCAATCAACTTCGCAGATGCATATCTCGACCCTGAGTTAGACTTTACTCCTCCCCACCCCGCACACATTCGGAGGCAACCTTACCCAACAGGTATATTGAGCACCCACCGCAGCTTCCAAAATACAATGGGGAGAAAGGAAATGCCAGAGAACACGCTGCTGTGTTCAGAGAGTCGATGTCTCCATGGCTAGGATATGATGAAGTAAACAACCACAACTTGTTGATGAGGAATTCAACAAGACTTTGATTTTGGATAAAGGCCTTTCATTGGTACTACAATTTGGAGAAGGATCACCCATGATTGGGATGATCTAAAATTGCAATTTTTAAGAAATTCTTCTATGTGCGTAAACAGTAACCATCGTAGAGCTCATGCGATTCAAGCAGGTCAAACGAGGAGTCGCCGATTATGTGGATAGTTCAGGCCCAAGCACGTAGTGTGCAGAGCCAATCAAGAAAAGAACTTGGTTAAGATATGCAACAATGGTGCTTTTTAGACGCCTTCAAGCCCCACCTCATCACCAAGGCTTGTGATTCCTTCAAATCTCTCATCTTTTGCACAAGACTTGGGGAATCATGACATTTCCCACCACCATGCGATGGATACATGGAAGAGCAAGAGGACAAAGAATCGTGGCTTTAGTGGATTCTCAACCAAAATCACAAGGGGCAAGAGGGAGAAGAATGAGAAATTTGAAACTAAAACAGTAGAAAAGACAGGACAAGTATACTAGAATGCCGGGCCCGGAGGCTATCACATGCAATGAGTATATGCTCAGAGCTCTGATTTAACAATGGGTCGAAAGTACGGAGTAGTTGAAACCTCCAAGGCCCCTTGCCATATTAGAATCAAGAAATGAAAAGAAGATCGTATTTCTGTGTATACCACCAATACGCAGGCATTCCACTATGGATCGTTATACTACTTGAGGATATACCATGAGAAATCAAGCTACCGGGGAGATTGAACTAGAGAAGAAACGCAACACCATCACCCATGGTGCAAATTCGTAAGTCAAGAACTCAAATATTGGCTCTCACGCATCATCGAACAAACTTTGAACTATGATGAATTAAAATCCACCCAAGATGGTGGTCCACCAAAATGTAGGTTTAAGTCCTCCGAATATCCTTTGCCAAGTAAATTGGATGACCAAGGAGGAGGCACAAGAATCGACGAAAAAAAAACCCACCCAAGATGGTGGTCCACTCTAAACGGTGGTCAAGTCCTCTTAGATCAAGACTTGCCAAGAAATCGACGACCCAAGTGACGAGGCACCCGATTTCAAGTCCTCGTAGATCGTGACTTGCCAAGAAATTCGATGACTCAAGTGACGAGGCACCCGATTTCAAGTCCTCGAGATTACACTTGCCAAAATATCGACGCACCCAGTGATTGACGAGGCACCCATTTTCAAGTCCTCGTAGATCGTGACTTGCCAAGAAATTGACGACCCAAGTGACGAGGCACCCGAAAGTGTTACACTTTATCATCAAAAGTGAATGAGGCACCGACTATAAGCCCTCGTAATTCAAAAAGTTACACTTTATCTCTAAAAGTGGTGAACGTTATGCTTTCACCGACAAAAAGCAAGATTTATTATATATGAAATGTTATGCTTTTCGTTAAAATTAATTTTATTATCAATAAATTGACAAACTTTCACTTATACTTGAACACTTTTTTTTTAAAATTTCTTAAAAAAAAAAAAAAGGAAAAGAAAAGAAAAGTATAGATTCAAGTGTTAGTTTGTATGAAATAAATGTACATGATTTTCTCGATACAAGAAATGAAGAACTACGATAGCTCATGATCCAAAGGTCACGACCGTCGAATCAAGATAGAGGAATACCTAAAGCTTGGTCTTCGAGGCCATCGCCAGGTCTTCGATGCTATCAAGAGATCTTCAAGGCTATTATCAGCCTTCGATGCTATTAGGCCTTCAAGCTATCGCAGGTCTTCAACACTATCGCTAGGACTTCGAGGCTATCAGCCTTCAAGCTATCAGCCTTCACGAAAATGTTTGGTTCTCAATGACTTTCGATTCCAAAAGAAAGAGGAATTTCAAGAGATGGTAAGAAAGATTAGATCAAGATTTTCAAAATATCCAGAGAGCCTCTCTAAGGCTCGCCTTCTAGGGTTTGCTCCCTCAGAGGTTCCTCTCCTAGACTTTCGCTTTTGAGGATCGCAAAACATCAAGCCCCGCCAAGTGTTCGTATTAATCGGAATCAAGACTTCAACACTTATAATATTTTTGCGCGATCATCTCACCAAAGGCGCGACTCACGCAGCAGGGGGCAAATACTTACCGAAAGAGGGCATAGACATCCTCCAGAGTAAAGTGCATTCACCCCCAAGAAGTTGATGAATATGTAGGTCCTATCGATATGAATGTTCCTACATAGTCGGATGCAAAGTTATCCACATAATCAAGATTCCTAAGTAGCTAGTCAATCCAATGTTGCTATTCTCAAGGTGGTTAGATGAATCGCATAAGAAGTCATCCCAACTTCCATAAGTCATGGATATGTAAACAAGCCTTCCTTCTATGGTGGAGGAAAAGTCAGACGGCATAAGTTTGACTTGCTTCCAAAAGACGCATTTAAAAGACCAAAGGAGGGGAACCCTTTCCCAATCATTGAGAAACGGGCCTCCTCGTTGTTCCTAAGTCTGCAGAATGTTCAACAGGAGGGCCTCGCAAAAAAAAAAAAAGAGAGTTCAAAGATAAGGGATCTAAAGAAGCAAGGAAGGGACGCCAATAAAGTACTTGAGCTCAAATGCTCACCATGCCAAAGAGGAATATCCGAGAGTAAAGCTTCAAAACACCAAAAGAAGATGAAACAATGTCGAAGAAGTTCAGAGTTAGGTTCACCCCCAGGTTTCGGCCTCCCGGAGCGGTTTCACCGCATCGCATCTAGCATTTTTTCTTCCTTCGTGTTCTTCGTGGACTAAACGTCAAGTCTTTCTTTATTATCCGAGGAAAAACCAAGATGTAATCAAGGTAATGGGGCTCTAAGACAAAAGAAAGATCGGGGAGTCCTAAAAAATTTTTTTGTAGGTTCCGCCTCTAGGGTTCACCATGTTGGCTTTGTAGGTCTCCTCGCTAGCTTCGCTTTTGATATATTATGGGCTCAAACTCCAAACGAGTCAAAAGTTATGATCAAAATAGTAGTTCGCTTCCTCCAAAACTTCATCTTTTTCATTAAAACTTCATTTTTCCCATAGGGTTCGGGCCATGTTGCCTTAGGCTACCTAGGGTTCGGCCATGTTGGCTTTGTAGTAGGCTGGTCGATATCTTCATTTTGATATATTATGGGCCCCAAACTTCAAACGAGTCAAAAGTTATGATCAAAATAAGAATCGCTTCTTCCAAAAACTTTATTTTCCCCATAGGGTTCGGCCATGTTGCCTTAGGCTACCTAGGGTTCGGCCATATTGGGCTTTATAGGCTCGCCGATATCTTCGCTTTTGATATATTATGGGCCCCAAACTCCAAACGAGTCAAAATTTATGATTAAAATAGTAATCGCTTCCTCCAAAACTTCATTGTTCCTCAGCCATGTCATTTTTAGGCCACCTAGTATGCCACACCATGTTGCCTTAGGCCACCTAGGGGGTGCCATGTTGCCTTAGGCCACCCATGGTCGCTCTTTTCACCCCTTAAAAAAAAAAAAAAAAAATCTCTATGAAGTTTTTACCATGTAGTCTTCACTCACGTAAGTTCTCGACTACCTAGGGGTCAAGTACCTTCATACCTTTGAGGTCCGTTGTTTGTTTATCAATCAACCGCTTGAAATGAATGCCTTTGCTGCTAAGATTTTCCAAAAGATAAGTATCTTTGAATTCATTTCTAAATAAAAATATATAAAGATATTATTTGCTAAATATAAAGAAGATTTAGTTTTATTCCCAATAAGGGTAATTTTTGAAAATAGATTATTTATATTTATATATATATATATATATATATATATATATATATATATATATGTATAAATAAGTAAAAAATTTTGCTTTCAAATAAAGAAAGATTTGGTTTATTTCAAAATATGTAAAGATTTGATTTATTTCAAAACAAAGAAAGCTTTGATTTTATTTCCAAAATAAGATTAAGATTTGATTTATTTCCAAAACAAAGAAAGCTTTGATTGTATTTTCCAACATAAGATTAAGATTTGATTTTATTTTTTCAAAAAAATAATATTAATTAAGGTCCGATTTACCAAAAGAAGGATTTTATTAGATTAAAATTTATTTATATTTGATTATATTTCCTTGTTTCCATTGCAAAAAAAAAAATAAGGAAACAAATATCGACAAGATATGGAAAGATTTTTGGAGAAGTTCCCAATTTGTTTCAAGAAAGAGCCTCGCAAAATCATTCAAAGGCTTATAATTTTCAGCACGATCGCCTATTTGGGAACGCGACTCGCTGCAGGGGGCAAATGTGGGCCCAAGTGCAAAATTAGGTTCACATGACCTAATTGAATTAAATGCACAATTAGGGTTCCACGACCTCATTAAATGTGCAAATTAGGGTTCGTGATAACCTAATGGAACGAAGATGGAAAAGTCGTAAATAAATGTGCTAGACTCTTGGATAAGCCTCCACGTGTCCCGAGGCGTAAGACTCGTGGAGGCGCCTGCTTTGGGAATTGATTGAGGATCGATTGGTGGCTGTAAGGACAGTAAGCAATATGAGCATTATTCTAAGGACTAAAGGGTATTTCGATTTTCAAATCACGTGGCTCGCACATGACTACTTTCCAGAGAACCCTATAAATACCCCTTCTATTCCATCGAAAAGAGGGACACAAGACTTGGACCCTTTTGGTGACTTAAAGGCTTGGATTTTTCCACCTAAAAGCACTAAAGAGTTGAGACTTCTTCAGACTCAAGACTTGGACTCGAAGATCAAAGAGACCCTTTTGGTGACTTAAAGGCTGGAGATTCCACCTAAAAAAAGCACCAAAAGGGTTTGGACATTCTCTCAACTCAAGGACTCAAGAAGGCTCTTGGAATCCTTGTTACCCTAACACTGGTTCCTGGATTCTAGGAGTTCGCCACAAGTGCCGTTGGAGTAATCGCCCAACCGCCATTCTCCTCTTCAATCAATCAATCAATTTTAAACTGCACTTTTCGTGGATTTTTCTCCTCCTCACCAACACGAAACCCTAACTATATATATATGGGTATTAAATCCATGTGAACGTTTATCGTGAATGATTTATTCAACAAATAAGTTGATTCTAGTTGATGCAGAACGATGGAAAGGTTTGTGATTGGTCGAGTTTTTCTCCATAGCTACGACATGGCAGCGGTGATTACTTCCTTTTATAGTTTGCAAATTACATTCTGCGCTAATTAAATTACATACTGTAAGCTACTGTTTTGTGGCGGCGATCACATATCCCACAGCGGCGATGTATATCCCA
This sequence comes from Panax ginseng, assembly GCA_020205605.1. Lineage (NCBI taxonomy): Eukaryota > Viridiplantae > Streptophyta > Magnoliopsida > Apiales > Araliaceae > Panax > Panax ginseng. The sequence continues at coordinate 25,860,544 of CM035148.1, read as the reverse complement.
CCCATATATAGCCCATATCTTTATGTAAAAATAAGTTTATATTTATGTATACATAATGTAAAAATAAAAAATAATGATACATAATATAAAAATAAAAGATAATGATAAAGATAAGTGCGAATAAAAGATAAACTTATTTTATAAATATATAATGTAAAAAAAAAGATAAGTTTGAATAAAAGATAAATTTATCTTTTATAATAAAATAAATTTATCTTTTATAATAAAATATAAAATTTAAATTTTATAATAAAAACATAAATTTATTTTATTATAAAAGATAAATTTATTTTATTGTAAAAGATAAATTTATGTTTTTATAATAAAAGATAAATTTATTTTATTATAAAAGATAAATTTATCTTTTATTCAAACTTATCTTATTTTTACATTATATATTTATAAAAATAAGTTTATCTTTTATTTGCATTTATCTTATCATTATCTTTTATTTTTATATTATGTATCATTATTTTTATTTTTACATTATGTATACATAAATATAAACTTATCTTTACATAAAGATACGGGCTATATATGTATGGATATACACCGTCATTGAAAGATGAATCGCCACACAAATGTAGCTTACAGCATATGTAATTTAATTAGGGCGAATGTAATTTGCAAACTGGACAAAAGGAAGCTGCCCACAAACCTGTAGCTTATAGGAGAAAACTTGACCAATCATGCCTTCCATTGTCCGAGATCAAAGAATCAACTTGTTTGTCGAATATGTCCATGGCAACGTTGCCATGGATGAATACCCTATATATATATATATATAGGGATTCCATCCACAACAACCGGTTGTTGGGTAGCAACCCCTTTTGGTCAAGGCGCTACAACCTGTAGCGGTTGGTTACTTAGTTTTTTTTTTTTATAAGTCGTTATGAGGTTGTGGCTAATTTTTGGTAAAAGGGTTGTTCTTCAAACAATCGAGTTATGTGGATGGAGACCCATATATATATATATATATATATACAGTTTAATTATTATGCCTGCTTTTATACACTACATTCATGCATGCACGCGCTCGTAAACACACACATATATATATACAGACATATATATAGTTATATATAAATGTATACATGCTTATAGCTTATGCTTGCATTCGTTAGTACACTACATTACATGCATGCATGCATATTAATTAGGTTTGAGGTGATTAATATAAAGAGAATATATGTTGGTCTGGGCCTAATTGCAATGTTTTGAGTTTGGACTGTCGTTGTTGGAATTATGAAGTTAACCATCTATGAAAACCCCAAGAATGGAAAGAATGACGAAAGTGAGCCTCTCTATGTGTGCCCCCAGCCCCAGCGGCACAACCGGTAGTGAAAATTTAGTCTTATATTCTCAAACATTTCCTTAACAACATATAGTAGCTAGTACTCCCTCTTAATTTTTCACACACAAAAGCTCATTTGCTAATTTTTTTTATCCCAACAAAGTTATCCTTTGACTAATAGCAATATAAAATGACATAATATTTTCAAATTTATTATCATACCAACATATTGTTCTGTCAATTAATTTTAGGGGTGAAAAGAAAAACAAAAATACATCCTTGCATAATGTTTTCAAATTTTGCAATTAAGACCTTTTTTTTATGGGAATTTTAATTACTTGTGCTTGTACACTATGGGTAATTAGCATTTAGTTTGATTGTCTGTTGTTCGATCCTTTAATAGGAATCATCAACAACTTAATTAAGAAGATCTGACTTATATATATATATATATATATATATATATATATATATATATCCTCCATTAATTATAAGTCAATTTAGGATCTCTTCACACACACGTTGTGAGATTATGGACAATGTATATGAGGACAAATTAAGGGAGATGGAGTAATGCAGTGGACGCGGTTTTAGGGAGAAATTAAGAAATTAAGAAAGAAGGATGTTTTTAGGGTTTAATGGTGGTGAAAATCAAAGTGTTTGCTGCACCAACTTCCTCTCTAACCAGCTCCCTATATGGTCAAATGTATACGTCATATATATTCACTTCTTGTCTCTGTCTTAGTATAAGTTTTGTGGCCAAATGAAACTTCTTCGATAATAACGGTGTTAAAATTAGACCAAGGGGCTTAATATAGTTAATATCATATATATATATATATATATATATATATATATATATATATATATATATATATATATATTGATCCATCTTGTGGTTCATATTACATCAGAAAATATGTTTTTTTTAACCTAGCCATATATATATAAACGTTTACCTTTAAAAAACTAAGTTAATTAAGATTTAGAGGCATATTCCATCTATTACAATATTATGCCGTGCGCCTACAAGTCACGGTTAAAGAAACTAAACCCTCAGAAATATACTATGATAATTGGGTATATTTTAAGCCAATTTATATTAATTAATTAATCTCTGATAAATAATTGAAATTGCAAATATCCCATCATTCTTTTTTTGAGTGTGTCCACGTTTCTGTTATGAAATTTTTATTAAATAATTAGAGAAATTTTCATAATTGGGTTGATAGTTATTTTAATTAACAAAGAGAAATGAGGGCCAGGGGCTGCGGTACGGTGGGGCAGCTAGTGAAATATAATGCTGTCACTAAGCTTAGCTAATTAAATTAGGTTTTTCCATAAGATCGAATAAATAAAAACAAAAGCATATATAGAACTGGTTCAAGTGGAGGCCTGCGTTGATTTTTGATTTTTTTTTAATCGGCAAAAGATAAATTTTATTTAAAATGTCATAAAGAATGTGACAAATACAAAAGGTATGGATAGGGTCACAACAAAATTACATATATGTTGTGTATATTATTTTGACAATATTAATGATATATATATATATATAAAAAGATATTTATATATATTTTGTAATAATTTTTTTAGAAAAAACCTGTAATTTACAGATTAATTGAGTATTTTTTTTTTTAATATTTGTCAAATTAATATCTTTTGACGATTCGACATTATAATTTTTTTATTAGGACTACTATATAGTCAACAAACAAAATACCCAAAACCCAATTACAAACATCCGATATTTGGATATTTGAAGCAACTCCGTACGAGCAAATCATCTAGCCTCTTAGAGAATAATCTCAGGGCCTCCAACGCCTATAAATATCAGTTTCTTTCAGTCTTTATTTTCAAAGAAAAATATAAAAGTCACAAAAAAAGACTTTAATTTTAATAACACTTATTCCAAATCTCAATAGCTTCAAAGTATTGGCATATATAGGTAATTAGTTAACAATAGACTCACTTGAACTACTAACAGAAGAATGAAAACCCTATCAAAAAACCTTTCTTTGAATTTTTTCGTAAGCTTAGCTTCCCTTATATATGACGGCTGTATCTTAAGATCTTGTTTAATTACCTTACATTTGGACTTAAAAACTCCTGGATTTTTAGTAATACCTTAACTTAAAGGGTACTGTATATATCCACTTTATATATGTAAATGTCGAATTGATATAAAATCAATAATTAATCTATATATGATCATGTGTCCCATTATTAATGGTTGGTTGTGTTACAAAGGTAGAGCTCACCTGAGAGGAGCTAAACCCAATTTAAGAGTGCGTGTTACGCCTCTGTGGAAGGTGGCCAACAATTTTCAGAAATGAGTGAGTGAGTGAGTGAGATGATAGGCCCCACCTTAAATATATACAAATACAAAATACAAACTATCTTGGCTCTAAAATTTTGAAATTTCAAAATTAATTTTATATTGATATAATTTCATTTAACATTTTAAATAACAAATATTGTATTAATACTTTTTAATTAGTACTCGATCCGTTCCAAAATTAGAGATACGACGATAAATTAAACTTAAAAATTGGTATGACTTATAAAAGTTTAGAATTAATGAAATAAATTTTGTGATTAATAAATTTTGTTATATACTATACAATTATTATAATTGTATCGATTAAAATTAAATAAATTCACATCAATTTGAAGTTTATTATGCCGTTGTTTGCCATCAAAAATCAAATTGGATATCTAATTTTAGAACAAAAAAATTATGTAATAATTATATTTATTTATATTCAACCTAAATAAATTTTTATTATTTTAAAATTTAAAATTCTATAAATTAACCTCAAATAAATTAAATATATCTTGAAGAGTATATTTGTAGAGCAGTAATACGTACGTAGGATCTAAAATGCAGATGATAGAAAAATCCATGCAACTTGATGACGGAATAATGCTTTGTTTTGCACCAGCGCCAACTTGCCATCTGTTTTTCTGAGGCTGACTCTCTTACTTTTGGCTTTAATTACTCATTAATTTATTATCTCTGATTTGACACTTCTAATTAGATTCCCATATTGCCCTTACAATATACTCCCTCCCTTCCTAAAAGATTGTCATTTTAGAAAAAAAAATTTATTCCAAAAAGTTTGTCGTTTACAACTTTCGAGGAGAATAAATTATTTATTTTCTTATATTATCCGTACTTTCTCTCATTGTCCCAAAAAATTCTCTTCATTGTATTAATAATTTTCAATTTCCTATAGAGGGATAGTAATGGAATTTCAAACAAATTTTATTTTGTAAATGATACTTTCTTAATCCATGTGTCAAAACCTTAAACGACAATCTTTTAAGAACGGATAGAATATTAATATCTGCAGTACGAACGGGGATACGGTTAAAATGTATCGAGTAAAAACGTTGAGTTCTTATATTATTGAATAATAAAGATCAATATATACAATTTTGTATTATATTTTTTTTTGTAATTTAAACATTGATTTGAAATTTCTTGAATTCACTATATGCACATCCTATGTACGTATGGGGATTTTTAAATGCATGCATATTTGAATTGATACCCACACATTCTAAACTTTTTAGAGTGTTGCGTAGTTTTCTTTGATGGTGAAATGCATGTATAGTTGTTGGTTTTTGGGGGAAAAGGGTATATATGTCAATTCGAAATGGAAAAGGATATGGTTAGTATACGAGCAAAGCTGCAAATGGGAGGCTCCCACATCATGAGTCGTATTGTATTGGTACACAACAAGAGGACAAGAGGACTCGGTAGATAGCCTGATATATAAATAGTGACCTCCAGTTATTTGGTAGGACTGGGAGGGGGCAACCAAATCATAAGGAAACATAAAAAGATTTTGATAGAAATGGGAAGGTCTCCTTGTTGTGATGAAACTGGCCTCAAGAAAGGGCCCTGGACTCCAGAAGAAGACCAAAAACTTGCCAAACACATCCAAAAACACGGCCATGGCAGCTGGAGGGCCCTTCCAAAACTTGCAGGTACATTATATTCCACACACACACACACACACACACACACACACACACACACATATATATATATATATATATATATACACTCAATTATATGCATGCCTGATCTCTATATGTGTGTGTACGTGTATGTATCTAATATATATGTGCTCTCTCTTAATTTGATTTGTTATGATCAGGTCTTAATAGATGTGGGAAGAGTTGTAGACTAAGATGGACAAACTACTTGAGGCCTGATATTAAGAGAGGAAAGTTTTCCCAAGAAGAGGAACAAACAATTCTCAATCTCCATTCTATTCTTGGCAACAAGTAATTCATTCGCTCCCCTAGCTAGCTGTTTCATTTGGTGATCAATAACACAAAGAATTTGTTTCATTTAAAAAAACAAAATTGACCTTATCAATTATTGTACTGTTATATATATATATTTGTTCCATACATGCATTCAATTTCTTTCTTATTCATATTAATAATTAGGTGGTCTGCAATTGCAACAAACCTCCCCGGAAGGACGGACAATGAGATTAAAAACTTCTGGAACACTCATCTCAAGAAGAAGCTAATTCAGATGGGATTTGATCCAATGACTCACCGCCCTCGGACTGACATTTTCTCAAGCCTGCCTCATCTTATCGCGTTAGCGAACCTCAAAGAGCTCATGGACCACCAGTACTCATGGGAAGAACAAGCGGCAAGATTACAATCTGAAGCACCCACTACTCCGCTTCAATACCTACAATATCTGCTTCAACCTAATCCACCTGCAGCACATAATTCAAATCACCCCATGCCATCTTTCTCCAACAACATGATCAGCAGCAGTACTGTCACGGATATTGACAACACATATAATCTCTTAGCCTCACTTTCATCCATGAGTAAAGAAAGTAATATTTTTCCATTTTTAGAAACTCTTCCTCCTCCTCCTCCTACTACTACTACTACCCAATATTCTCAAGACAACGATATTATTATTCATAAATCCATGAATATTCCTTTTTCTCATATGCCGGATTTGGAAATCCCCTGCAACTTTCAAACAACTCTAAACAAGGAGGAAATAATGGTTCATCAAATATCCAACTTTTCATTATCTCCATCGCCTCCTGATCATCCTCCACTAGTGACGACTGATACTTCTATGAATACAGCTGATGCTTGTAATACTTGTAGCCATGGAGGAGCGCCACAAACTTCATGTTGGTACTCGGACCTTTTGCTTGAAGATCCTCTATTTAATGAGATTGCTTAATTAGTCGGCCCAGATATATATTTAAGCGCGTGTGAAAGGTCTGAACTGCCACCTTTTTCTTTATATGTAAGTTTCTTAGAGTATACCTACACTGTTTAATTATAATAACTATAAACATATATCTCTCCATATATAGTTGCATATTAATCATATATATAATGTTTATATACGTGTCTAATCTGTATTTTGTACAGAAAATTAAACCAGTAATGTATGACATCAGGATCCTTTTTCCTTGTAAAGTTGTAATTATACCTTCTTCTTTTTTTTAATGTTCAAAGTTTTTATTTCCCTCATCTTAGGAATATATAGCTTGTGATTTTTATTATTAGCCAATTATGCAAATAATTATAGCTAATCAGAGTGAAACTATATATTCACAAACACAACATAATAATAACATGAAGAAAATGGGGAGTATATATATATATATATATATATATATATATATATATATATATATATATATATATATATAAACAAGCTAGAAACAACTTAGAAATAGCCACAGGAAGGAAAGTACTATATAATATAATTAGGAAGTCGTCCTATATATATCTTCATTTCTGCACAATAATAATCTTAACGTGGGTAAAATTCATTAGAAGGACGTTGAAATTATTGTTGTTGTTCACACCGATTTTTAGTAGGATAAACTACTTGGTATATTTTTCTTTCCTTACCATGCCTTCTAAAACCTTTATGTTTAGATATTTAGTACGTACACCCTCCTGATCAATTTCACAAAAAGATTGCAAAATTTGCAAATTATCCTCAGATATAGATATAAAAAGCGTTTAGTTTAGTAACTATATATGTCGTGGCCCTAGTGAAATTGGGTTTTATACTTAATAGCACGACATGTTATACTGACATAAATGAAAGAATGAATCTTTTTGTAGAACAATATTTTTTTTTGTCAAACACGACTGTTAATTTTTATAGAACGAAAGGAGTAATATTTATGTATTTTCATATAATTATACTGTGGTTAAGTTTGATCGAGCCATTGACCGAACCTTTCAACTTGTATAATCAGCCAACCACTATATATATATATATATAGAACTATAGAGAAGAGTAGCTAAGTAATCTTCTTCAGATTCGTAAAGCAATGGAATATTAATTTACCTGGAGTAAGTTTTTCCATATGAGAAAGAGAGGGAGAGTTGACTAAAGTATAGCTACCACTGTCCTAACCCCAAAGACTCCATGGACAATTTCAATTTCATGGAAACTCAGTTTTATTTATTTTAAATAAATGATTTTACGTGTACAAATTGTACACACAAAATTGATATATAATTAATGAGGTCTAGTTTTCTTAATTAATTTTATAAGGACTTAAATATGGATTAATAACTTGAATTCTTTTAAATAAAATTTATTTTGGAGATTGTTTTCTCAAAAAATTTTAATTAGGTGATTAAATTTTGATTTTTTTATTACGTCTAATTGATAGTTGCACGTCAAAAAATTGATGACATGTCAACGATTCGTGACTAAAAAATACTCCTGTGTAATATTGAGTCTCATTTTAATATTTATTCAATTAATTTTTTGTACCAAATTAAAAGGGTAAATATAAGACTATTATTAATTTTTAAAGTAAATTTAATGATAATTTTATCCTTTTGGTATAAAAAAATAATTATATTGATTATTGATGATTATGAAATTATAAACTTAAAGTAATCTATATTTAGGCATTAATTTTTTATACCAAAAGGGTAAAATTGTCATTATATTGATTATTGATGATTATGAAAATAACAAAATTTTAATTAGTAGTACATTTATACATTTTAAAATATTTATTATTACATTGATTATTGATGTTTTTCTAAAAGTTGAGTTTGTAATGTATTAAATCTACTTTTAAAAATTAATAATGGTCTTATATTTACCCTTTTTGGTATAAAAACTCAATTGAATAAATGTTAAAATGAGACTCAATTTTACACAAGTATTTTTAGTCACATGTCGCTGTCATATCATCAATTTCTGACGTGGTACTATCAATTAGATGCAATCAGAAAAAATAAATAAAAATTTAATCCCCTAATTAAAAAAATTAAGAAGACAACCCTCAAGGTAGGAAAAAAATAAGAGTTTAATTTTCTAATTAAAAAAATTTAGGCCTTTTATAAAATATATACACTAGCTAGACACACTAATGTAGAAATTAGGTAGCACCATTTAAGTATCTTTTGCATTCTTCGTACGGATTAAAGTCGTTGACAATGAAAATTGTAGGAGATGTGTGATGGTGAACAATTAGTGTAGCTATATACGTGTAATTAAGCTTGGCTGTAAAAAAATGGCGTAAATTATAAACAAACCTACCTATTAATCACTCTACAATACTAGCTAGCTAGGTTTTATTCTGTGTTTGGATCGAAGGAATAGAGTGGAGGATAAAATAAAATGATTTTAAGAAATTTTAAGTGTATGTTTGGTTATTGTAGGTAGTGTTGTTGTCACAAAATTATCACAAATATTCATTCTGTTGGAATGGATGTTATTTCACATTTTCTACATGAAATAAAAAAATAAAGGGGTATAATGAATTTTTATTCCATTAGAATGATTTATTCGCCAAAATTAATGATCATCAAATACTATTTTTATTTCATTCACTCAATTCAAATGTAGCATTAAGTTTTATTCAGGAAGTCAAAATCTTAAGTACGAGTGGGTTGGATAAAGACGCAAAGTTTGACTAGGAGGGTTTTCAATTAGAATTGTGCATTACTTATGTTTCTTTCACATAGGGGGTGTTTGATAAAAACTAATGGATGTGAATCTGAATCTGAATGAAAAAAAGTTATTTGATAATTGACATGTCTGAAACATCTGAATAACAATTTTTTATTATTTTATCCCTCTAAAAAAATTAAAAATTGTTGTAGATTTATTTAATATTACTTAATATAATAGTTAATATTGAGAAAAAAAACTCCATCTAGCCCTCATTCAACCAAAAAAATAATACTAAACCATTTAGCTCAAATCGTCTGAATGGCTGAATCGTTCAGTCATTCAGACAATTTTTTTTTCCAAAATAAACGCACTGAATGGCTCACCGATTCAACCATTCAGTCTTAAACAAACAGCCCCTTAATCATACCTCCCTTTCACTATCTGTCTAAGAAAGTTTAGTCTACCTTTTTTAATGACTTCTTCTTTTTCAATATTGAGACTAATCTAAAACATGATTAGAGATAATTGTTTGAATATTAATTAAATTTCATTATTAGTAAAAAGTTATTCAGCTTTTTTATTTTATTTAAGTGTGTCATCAACATTGTGTTGTATTTTATTTCTCAGGTAATACTTTTTTCTTGAAACAATAAAACAATATTGTCCTATGGGAAATACTTCTTCAATCAGTTTGCTAAAAGAGAATTGATATTTTCATAAGTTAAAATAATAATTTCACAAAGTGTCTCTCGCATGAATAATAAATAGACCTCACAGTCATGTAAATAAAAATTTATAAAAATATCAAATTTTAACGGTGGAAATATCAATTCTCTTAAAATTATTTATGTTAATGAACATTCCATCGGCTTAACGGAGTAGGTATTAATTGTTTAAGGTCACCATATAAATAAGAATTCATATATAAAATTTTCTTTAGAATTCATACTGAAATAAAGTACTTTGTATTCTTGCATGTATATATAGTTGTACAAATTTTGAGAAATTACAAATGATAGACCCTCAAAAATACAAATTATATATAGTTGTAATTTTGAGAAATTACAAATGATAGACCATCAAAAGTTTTAGTGAGATTCTAATTCAAAACACAATGATAATTATAAATTAAGAAAATTAATATTTCCATATCATTTTATGATATTTTCACACGTATGACCTACATATTAGTCAATAAAAATTCGACATATCAGTTAATATGTGGGTTCTACGTATGAAAATATCAGCTAATAATGTGAAAATATTAGTTAATAATGTGAAAATATCGCATTATTGAAAAGTTTTAGGGTTAAGACTCTTATTCAAAACAATGATAATTGTAAATTTATTGTCCACATTATTGAAACATCATACATACGTTCCCTCACCTGGACTATGATTAAATAACTTCTTAATTAATTATACATAGTCTATAGTTTTATCAAACTGAAAAATTAATAAGTCAATAATATGTCAATTCAATAAAACTAACTGAAAGGTATAGTGCAGGTGATATTGAAAGAGTGAAGTCCTGAAAAACACCTGTAGTTGTATAGAAGAAATTTAAAGTTCTAAAAGTAGACTTATGCCACTAATTCCTTAGTGAGTAGGTGGACTTTTTTCCTTTTCTAACAAGTGATTGACTAATAACACTCTTGTTCAATTAACATACAATTAATTAAAAGCCACTATTTAAAAAGTTCTAGAACTAAAGAATAGTTTTTCTTCTTCTATTAAGTAATTAAGCCACATTTGAAAAAGAGAGCTAACAGTTAATAAGTCAAGATGGTGATACTTTTCAGAAGCTAGCAAAATGTAATTAAATAGTAATTTGCCCATATCATTTTTTCCAACTTGTATTATGTAAAGGATCAGAAGAGAGAAGCTTATTAACCACCTAATCCATCATAAAAAATAAAAAAAACATCACGAAAGATTTACGTGATGACTTTAAGCATCATAATAGTCGTCTTGTATACGCTCATCATAAAAAATTTTACGTGATGATTTTGACAATCACGCAAACGCTTAATTAGTACTTTTATAATGATTAATACAATTACATTAACACGTAATCTATTGTGATTGTCAAAGTCATTACAAAAAACAAGACTTTAGGGATCAAAGGTAAGAACGTGAATCTCTATTTAAGTATAATTTATTTCACTCTATTAATTGTATCAAATGATACTTGTAGGATTCAAACTCTCCCCCTATTTGCAAACTAAATAACGAGTATTACCACTACACCAAAACTCAGATCATGATTATAATTTTAAAACAAAATATAGAAGGAAACATATGTGAGTTGACTTACTAAACAAAATTACTTCCACATAAGATTTGATGATTGCAATGGTCGTCACAAATACTCTATAATGATGGTAAAACTAGTCATCACTAAGAGCCATTATATATTTTATTGTTTTGTGATGGCTTGAAAATTCCATCACAAAATACATTTTTTTGTAATTGCAAATAAAAGTCGTCACAAATTTTTTTTAATGATTGTCATAGCCGTCATAAAATATTGTTTTTATTATTTCTTATATTAAAATATTAGTGATAACTTAAATGCAATCACGAAAAGTGTATATCTATAAGTGATGACTTAGTGCGTCACAAAAAGAAAATTAATTTTGCATGAAAAACTTGGTGTAATTGACATGACCATCACAATTATAATATATTGATGGCAAGATTAATCATCACTAAGAGTCATCATATATACTATTATTTTGTGACTGCTTTAAAAAATCAATCACAAATTACTATCTTTTGTGATTGTTTTTAAAAATTATCACAAAATTCCGTCACGTATTCTTGTTTTTCTAGTAGTGATATATACTAATTAATTAAAGTTTCCATTGTGTGATCAGGAATTTCATTCAAGTGTTTAAATTAATTAACCAATAAGTTGTTACATGGCACTGATCTACTTAATTAGGTGCTTTAATTAATTAGTTAAAGATAATATAGATCGATCCCATGTGAATAGTCCTCGCGTTAAGCATATTCCTTACACTTCTTCGACTAATTAATTAAAGAAACTGATATTTTGCACATGTATTTTTTAATATTTTTATATGATCTTCTCTCACATGAACATGTCTTACTTTCATATAAGATAAAATCATGAAAAAATATCAAAAACGTGTGTAAAAATAGTGCTCCCCATTCATTAATTATCAATATATCTCATTGTCAAATTAAGATCCAATTTTGTTTGGTATAGTTTTTACTTAAATTTATTGGGTAAGGAAACTGTACAATTTTCATAATAAGACAAAATGGTCTGTTAGTCAATGTTTTAGTGTAAATGGTACACAAGAATTCGTAAGGATAAAGAGTTGAATAAGATGGTTGGTGGGAATATTAATGTAGAAGAAGAATAGATATCACACATTGAGAATAAATATATGTTCACTAATTAAAACAAAAGAAATTATGTACTATTATATAACTTCTTGAAATTAGCTCATACTTCAACATGTTTGACTAATCCGGTTTTGGGTTTGTTTAATATTTTGAGTATCATAGAATTGAACAGTAGTTAGAGTTTTTTAATTAGTTGGTATATAAACGATGTTTGGTATATATGTGGAGCAGTGGAGGCGGCCTTCATGGGATTTTGACAGTCTTAGAACATAACAAGGTTAGGAAGCATATGTATAAGTTTTAATATTGCTATATATAACTTTGGGTAGTACGTAAGACTAGTAAATTTGTTTACTTTTTTTTTTTGCCAAGTCCAATTACTAAATTCAAGTTCAAATTACTCTATAAATTATTTGTTAAATGTTTTCTCAAATTTAACTTAACTAGCTAATTAAACTACTCCACGAATAAAATAGTTTCAAAGACAATTAATTAATCACTTCACTACATAATAAATAATAATATTATCTAATTCTCATTAATATTTAAAAACATTTTACAAAATATAAACAGCAAGATTAAATCATTTAAACCCGTGCTTTGCATGCATGGACTAGCTAGCTAGAGTAGTGCTAGTTAAAAACATATCTCAAAAAGTTGGTCTGACTCTGAAAATCTTTAAGAAACAAGTGTTTCATTGTAGTGTTCTTCTTAAATATACACTAAGAAGAAAATATGATAGTTCCTCAAAGTCTTTGAATTGTAGATGGATTATACAAGGAACTTGTGGAAGTAGTAAAATTATGCGTGAAAATAGTCCTCCCTTTTCTACAATTATTTTTTCTTACGTTGAAATGTAGGGAGTGATATAATTTAGGTGTAAAATAATCAATATGCAAATGGAAGCTAGCATGAACTAAAGCAAATATTGTTGAACACATCAAGGGAAAAAACTAAAAGAAATTGTTATTTCCGTAAGTGTGTTAGATATTGTCAATATTACTATCAAAGAACCTTTCTGGAAACTGGAAAGTATTTGAAATATGTTCTCAAATTAAATTTAGACTAAAAAACAAATTAAAGAAGCTAAAATTAAAAGCAAGCCTACGTAAGCTCGGCAATGAACATGCCTACCTAAAAACACCAGCAGCAGATGCAGCACCGGCATGCCAAAACAAGACAAACGGAAATCCTGCAAAGATTACAAATTGGAGTCCAGCGCCCGAATTGAACCAGCTGCAGGTAGTCGTAGCTTTACTTGCTACCACGCAACAATTTGTAGGAAACATGACATACCAAGCATATAACTCCAGGAGAGTTTTGACATTTCAATGTGGTAGTAATCAATATTTCCCTTTTCCACTTTGTCTTGCTTTTGGATGATTATTTGTTATTTTCACTCTCATTATTGAGTTTGTTAATTTTCTATTTAATTGTAGAAAGAGGAAAAAATAATTCTTAGAATTGAAATTATTTTAGGCGTACTTTTTCTAACACATAGCATGCAGGGCAGGTTTGGTAATTAATTGTTTCTTCATCAGCAAACCTTCATGCATGAAAGCAATTCTTGAACATATTAAGCACAAACAAATGGGTATACTTATTTTTACAAATACTTCCTCCATTCAAAAATATAATACTCCATTTATTTTAAAATTAGAGATACATTTTAAAAATAACAGTTTTTATAGACAATTCTCTACTTCCAACTTTACCCTCAAAAAAATAAATTGGGTATATTAATTATATCAGTTTTCTTACTTGTTCACCCACAATTTCCTCACTGGAGTATACGAAGTCTGGTGGAGTCAAGTTTTTGTTGTTTAAGGCGTCTCTCTGTCATCTCATGGTTTATGATTTCAAGCACATATATAGCAACCCAAAACAGTTAGCAGGTGGAGTGATGTATTGCCAATTTGCCATCTAGCTTCATCTTTCAACTATTTTATAGAAAAGGGCAAATTAGGTATTATCATGGTATTTTATGTTTCAAAATAGAAATGTCTCTAATTTTAGAATAAACAAAAAAAACATTTATTTAATTTTGGAACGGAGGGAATATATATTATTATTGACTCATTCAAATCAGGTTGAGATTGAGATAATAAAACCAATTTACCACCGATCGTAGAGTAACTTAACATTTTCCACGAATCACGTAATGTTTGTCTATGATTGTTTTTTTCTATGATTTCTCTTTGCTATTTACTCATTGCGTTATTATTCTCTAAAAGTAAAGGAATGAAACATGCAAGTTGATGGTAGAACAATTACAGGTGAAAAAAAATAAATTCAAACAGGGAAGCTTGGATGGGTGCCATATATTTTCTTTGCTTAAATACACTTTATACTTTAAAGTTTTTTGCGTTTTACAATTTAAACCTTAATATTTCAACTACATTAAACTTTAATGTCTCTAAATTTATATAAATTAAATCTTCTAACCTCCGAATTTAACATTTTTTATTGAAATAAGTCACGACTTAAAATGAAAGGACAATTAAGTTTTTTAAGAAAAAAAATATATCGTTTATATTAGCTAGCTCCAATTTGACCTCATTTTTCTTCGTTGTCATATACTAATCACATGCTTACAATTTATGTATTTTCAAATATATTTAAGATTTTCTTCAATGTGAAAAATTAAGTTTTTTGAGGATATATATCGTTTATATTAACTCTAATTTTTTTTATATTTTTTTTGATCGCACACTAGCCACATGCTTACAATTTTCTATACTTTCAAAGATATTTAAAAGTGAAATTACACAAAATATTTTTATTCGAATCAATTATTACGTCGTTGGCCAAAAGATTTAATTTATAAAAATTAAAAGACATTAACGCGGTTCTTATGGAAAGTAATGAAGCTGCTTAATACCAGATGCATCCATCCATCCAGCCATATTGCAGACATTTCATTGAATTGAACGTATTCCATGTCAGACCAAACCTTTCAAATGACTTGAAAAACTCTTGGAGCTGCCATAAACATCCCAAAGGGCTGGCCCTCTACAATATTCAAGCCCAGGTTTCCTTACAAAAATGAAGGGAAAAGAAAATAGAAAATTTGAGCTTACAACAAGATAAGATGAGAAACACAGACAATTTCCCTGTGCATTGTAACCATGGATAAAGTCATAAACAATGAGAAAAGGTTTCATTGTACAAAGTGCAAGGTCTGTATGAGTTGCTCATACATAGAGACACAGCACACGAACAATCATGATGAGAGATTGCTATATAATGGAAATAATAATCAAGCTAACCTAATAACAAAGAAATTATATACCATGAATTTATCAGCTACCTCATCTTCCACCAGACAACTCAATAGCACTCTGATTATGAATTGAATTGTCTCCCCAATTGAATCTTCTCTGTAGTCTCTCATACTCTTGCCTTCGAGTAACTTCAACATTCTGCCATTCCTCCCACCTCTCAGCAAGCCCCTCTCCTTCCAGCATACGAACCACCTCTGACATTGCAGGTCGGTCCTCCGGCGAGGCTTGGGTGCAAAGTAATGCAATCTGAATCATCATCTCCACTTCTTGGATGTTATAGTTCCTTTGTAGGTTGCGATCTACAATAGCGTCTAGCCTTTTCTCCCTTTCCAGCTTCTTGACCTTCAAGAATACATACTCAAAATTAACTACGGTGAATATTAAACAAGGATTCTTGAGGGAATTACAAACACACGTGGATGATAACATTTAGTTCCAATGCAAAGTTATCAACAGATTACAGAGAGGCTCAATGTGTTTGTGAGTTTGAAAAGAGAAGAAAAGAAAGGAATTTAAAACTTATGAAAGAAAGGAAATTTACTTTCTTTCCTTGTATTTGCGAGTTTTGGAAGGAACTTTTATCTTAAAAGATTATATTACTATTTTATCCTTGTGACATTATATTTGAGAACTATTATAAGGATAATTTTGGTCTTTTAATGTCATCTAAGTCTTATATAAATTTCCTTCCAAGTTTGAAAGGAAATTTTAAAAAAATCTCTCCCCCTCCTTTCTTCTCTATCCTCAAAAAACTCACAAAGGACTTTTGGTCTCTTCTCTAAATTTCCCTCATTATTCTTTCTTTTTCTCTCCTTTTTAAAACTCACAAACACATTGTTAGAGTGGAAAAACAAAGATGTACAAGGGTAGAAGAGTTGACAAAGGCTCAGAACTCAGAAGTGCATACACGTATATACATGAATTTTGAACAGCTAGAGGGTAGTAATAGATTTGATATATATGCTAACAGATATTATATATATATATATATATATATATAAGTTATGAGCACTATTCCAGCTAACCCATCTCCTACCGTTCAATGGAAGATCTAAAGGTTTGGCTGGGGTCGGCCGCTACTCTCTCTTACGGCCAGCAAAATTCTTTTATATTGGCCGCTACTCTCTCTAGCAGCCAATCAAAACGACCGCGTTTTGACTGGTCACTAGAGAGAGTAGTGGCCAACATGAAAGGCCGTAGAAATTAATCATGGGACTTAACGTAATTATAATTTAATTATGGATCACTTCCCTATTTATAGAGAGAGAGTGCACACAAACCAGCAACTAAAATGTAAAGGTTATCTACTTATCTTACATGGTCAAGCAACAAAACATCATCTTCTTCTTCCAGGCGTGAAAAGTCGATGGCGCGTTGACCTGTTACAAGTTCTAGAAGCATAATCCCATACCCGAAAACATCTGTCCTTTCTGATGACTTCCCAGTGGACAAATATTCAGGAGCTATGTGACCCATCGTTCCACGAACTTGAGTTGTCACATTAGTCTTTCTCACGTCAACCAACTTGGCCAAACCAAAGTCACCAACAACAGCTTCAAAATCTTCATCCAGCAATACATTGGCGGCCTTTACATCACGATGGATAATTTTAGGATTACAATGTTCATGAAGGTACTCTAGTCCACGCGCGGTGCCTAAAGCCACTAGTTTTCTTGTAGGCCAATCCAAAACAGCATCTCCAGGTTTAATCTCTGCATCAAAATTCAAACCAATCATACACCGCCATAGAAGTTATGGAAAAGGAACAATGATGTATTAACTTCACGAAAAATAGCCATACTATTATACAAGTTTCCTAACTAATAGTTCAGAATAATCCCATTTATCAATGACTGTCAACTACAAGCGCGCTTTACTTTTTTTTTTCTTTTGCCTTATTATATACGAGTGTAGAACCTTCAAATCTTCTCCACTTTTTGTATTTTTTTTTATTTTTGTTTAACTATGTTTATCAAACAAAGCAATGCCAGAATCCTGCATGCCAGGCATTGTTCAGAAGGAAATGCAAGCACTTCCCCTCCATCACTAGTTTAGTTTTGGTTAAAAACTTTTGGTCAAAGTTCCAACTCAATTATGTTCTGATTTAGATTTTCTGGAGTGACGTTCTTTCTTTATATATAAAATATTTCCGATTAGAAGTTAACATACATTTTAATCTGTCTATCAAATTAAACGAATATATACTGTATCATTATTCAGTAAAGGAGCTGGATAGGCATCAACCAATAATCTTAATCCACTCATCATTTTTCTACTTATATTGAGGCAATGAGTAAAATTTAAAAGGACATTTCTATTAAAAGAGCTTTCTGAAAAGGGGAAAGAGAAGGGGGGGGGTGGGTGGCGAGGAAGCATTACTAATATATAAAATTTAAGTATGCATGTCCATATTCCTGCACATATGAATTAATGAATGAATTCATACAACAGTAATCAAATGATTTCTTTTACTAAAACAATTTTAACTAGGCACTCCTTTAATAGGGATGGCCCATATATTGCAACCAAAATCCATGCTCAAAACAGACTCTTTGGGACAAAAGTGGAATTATCATTGCGCAAACCCAAGGTGGTAGAGCAGGTAATGAGAATAGTTTTTCTAAATTATATTCAAGTGAATGTGCTTTGGTTAAGATGTGAATAATCTGATCAAAAAATAGAGGATGTAATTAGTAATGTAAACTATATACTGACATATAATGGAAGTCATTTTCAGTATGTTTTGTACGATCATGAAAACCATCACTATTATAATCGGAATTGCTTTTTGATTGCCCCAAAAAAGAAGTGTAGCAGTAGACTAAGTTTAAATCTTTTAGTGCCCCATGCAGTCATAAAACAAACATTAACGCAAACTATTTTTCCAGCCAACTATGGATTAGGGAATACTCATCGTTATGCTTTCAATGTTGCATGCACAACAGAAATAAATGTATGCATGTATTATAGGCACTAGTGGCTTAATAGAAAAATGACCAACATAACAAAATTGCCATGAGCAAGCAACACTAAAGATATGCTTTTAGGAAGTATGAATATTCTAGTACTCATTGATTTTCATACATATCAAAGACTGGAAACCACACAACTGAAATATACGCTATTGAATTTGAAATATAAATTTTCTATAATCTAAACCGCTTAGTGTCAGATACAAAAATCTTTTTGCCCCTTCCAGCCATGTCTACTTTCATAAAATGAGTCTATCAGACCTGTGGGTATGCAAGGTTTTGTATTCAAGTCTTCCTGCATGAAATTTCTTTCCCTTATGTTGGTACTGGTAGTGCAATTGCACTTTGTTTATTTTGTGCATTGTAATGTACCTTTGTTTGCCTCTCCACATGCAAGTGGAGTTGGCACGTGAGGGGGAGAGATAAAGCATGATATGCATTGTCGGGTCCTCTCTCTAATAACAACTAAAACTTTTAGAGCAATTGGCAACCTAACACATAATTCCATTCTTCTTTACTAAATATCTACACTGCAATAAAGCCTTAAAAATACAGATTCAGCATAAAAATTATTCTTCTTAGTTTACCATTCACAACCCAATTATTCTATCAGTCACACAACATGCCTGACACATTACCTTAGCTACCTTCTATATGTTTCCCAGTACATCATAAGATTGTTGGTCGCTGCTAATAGACAAACCCACACAAATTTAATGTCTCTGAATAGAGAGAAATACATGAAGCATGGGGAAAGAAATCCACAGAAGGTATTTATCCTAGGTAAATAAATCTAAAGCAGAGAAATTAGTAAGTTTAAATTCATGTATGTGATAATTATGGAGTAAAACCTCTTAGACGATAGGCAACACTTAAGTTCTGCATAAATGGGTACACCAAAAGGCGTTCTGTCGGTGTTGTGCAAAACCCAATCAGCCGTAAGAGATTCCTGTGAACCGCCACACTTATCATCTCAACTTCACGCTGGAAGGCTGCATCTCCGCCAGGACTCTCATAATCAGTTAACCGTTTCACAGCAACTTTTGTGTTATCTGCAAGCACTCCTTTATACACTTTTCCAAAACCTCCCTGTCCAAGGACATTTTTCTCATTGAAGCTGTCTGTAGCTATCTGTAGTTCCCTCCACGCAAATCTTTTTAATTGACCAAATGAAATTCTTCGATCAACTTCCCCTGGGCATGAGATAACAGGAATTTATCAGTAAATGTCCTAATGAAACTAAAAAGTTGAAGATACTTCAGCCTTGTAATTGGATCATATTATAAAAAGATAAGGGAAATTTGTTTAAGAGCGATAGAATGGAGATTGATGTACAGTATAATGATAAGACTAAATACACAATGGACACATTTGAACTAAACATAAGCCACGACAAGAAAATATCTAATACATCTCTGCTGATTGGGCTGAAATTTGAGGCTACATACATAATTATGGATTCCTTAACCAATAATAGGGCTGAAAATTCAGTTTACATATATAAATATATTGTAATATATGTGTATAATTTCCGATGAAACTGCAACAAGATTTAAATTGATATCTAAGTTTGGTTGTGTAATTGATAGATATTTTAAGAGTTTGTATGGTTAATATCATCAAATTCTAAGCAAACATCTCACACATTTGGCAACTAAAACTAACAAGTCATGTCTGTACCAAGAGCCCCACTGATTTAATATACTACAGAATAACTGCACGTCTCTTTTCATAAACATCAAACTTAAACTGTACAAAATACAGCCGGCAAATCTACCAGTTTAGACTCTATAGACAACTTTCATTTATTTTCATACACAAGAAGTAAATCATACCTGCAACGTCAACGAAAACTTCACGTTTGTATCCTCTATGCCTCCCCTTGCACAAGAATAACAGCAAGCATCCAACAAGAAGACCCAAAAGTCCACCAACAATACCAACTATAAGTCCAATCTTTGGTTTTCTTTTACCACCTGTGCAGATAGCAGAATTATAGTTAATCTTGCCCAAGAAAGGGTATGTCATACAATCTACACGTACTTCCAGGGGTTAACTGCAAAGCTGTCCCTCAAAGCTCCACAATTTGTAAATTTGGACCCAAAAGTTTAAAAAAAATCAATCAAACCCGTTAACTTTAAAAATTTGCAATCCTATTCCTTTTTGCCTGTCCATTCAGTTTTTTTACCGTTTTTTTATAGCTTGTATAAAAATTATAATTTTAGATATTTTATATAAAACCCAAAAATGAAAAACTTAACCCTAGGGGGTAAAACTACGTCGTTTGACTAAGGTTTTACTTTTTCCCCATATATATGTATTTATATACATATATATATGTTTAGAAATATAAGTAATGTTGAATAATTGTTAATGATAGACAAACTATTAATATCAAATAAACTAATAATCATAAATATATTATTAATGTAATAAAATATCATCTATCTTTCTCCCAATCTCCTCCTCCATCTTCATCTTCGCCACTTATTCATCTCTGCCACTGTCATCTTTATGCATAACACCATCATCATCATAGGGAGCACGACACCTAATCCAGCCAGCAGTACAGGCAATCTCAAGGGGAAAGGTAAAAAAAAAAGACTTTCTTTCCCATGGATCAATCAATTAACACCATTGAACGTGAAATTTAGCTTTCATGATGGACAACGATGGTAATCTGAAAGAAATAGGAATGTTGGGGACAATAGAGGATCGAGGGAGACGACGACTTTGGAAAGGGACCGGGATGAGTATCGACGACAGACTTCCATGAGTTTGAGTCAACTCCTCCGTCGTGAGTGATAGAAGAGGAAAGTTTATTCTTTTACGGTAAAGCAGATCTTCATGTTGGAAGGGTTTCTAATAGTTCTTTGTTCTAGTCATATCTCAAGCTTATTGTTTGTGTTTGATGTTGGTTTATTACTGTTCTTTATTCTCAAGCATATTTGGGTACTGGGTTTATTTTTGTTCTTTGTTCTAATCATGTCAATCTAGGGTTAAATTTTACATCGCACAATTTGGTTGGATTATTTGTTGAAGATGATTTCAGTGTTGTTATGTTGTAGTGATTTGCTTGTGTTAGGTTTTTTGATGTAATATGGGCTGGATTTTCAGAATACCAGTCCACTGAAAGCTCTAATACCCGTGAAATGTAGACTAAGAGGGGTGAAAAAGGTTTCATTTTTTTAAAAGGTATTAATATATATATATATGTAAGTATATAAACCGAATTTTAATTTGTCGATACATATATAAATGTTTTTGAACTGTATTAAATTGGTCACGACTGACACCGACAAAAAGATAGATCGCAACGTCAAAGAGGAATAGGATTGTTAATTCTGAAAGCTAAACGGACTCAATTGACTTTTAAACTTTGGGACCAACTTGGAAAAGTGTGGAATTTTGAGGGACGATTTTGCAGTTGACCCTATTTGCAAAGCACAGGGGCATATAATATCGCTAGTTCTATTACCTTGATTACCAGATGCACAAGGGTGGGAGTAATTAATACCACAATTCAAATGGTTCCCTGTAAAACTGTAACAAGCAACTGAATCAAAATCAATTTCAGTGCCAAGGTATGAGAAATAGGGAGAGGGAGAGAAAGAAGTAGAAAGGTCATATTTAAAGTAGCTGCACTAGTTATTGCCTGAAATTAGTTGTATCAGCAACTAGAAAAAAGAAAAAGAACGTTTTTCGTACTTGTATTTTGAAACTTGAAACAATTGATCTGGTATCTGACCGCTGAGACCATTTGAATCAAGCTGACTGCAAAGTAAGTTCCAATCATACCATCAAAAGTTGTCAACAGTTACCTGACTATATGAATTACCAACTAGTGATCTCTCCAAATATTAATAATTTAGATCAATTAATTTGATTAATAGAAATACCTTCTGATTCACAGAGACCAATTGGATACTGGTCTCTTTCACCCGAATCACCCCAATTCAACATTTAATCAAAACAAAAATCTTTATCACAAGAACATAGAAATATCATGTGTGACCTATCACTTACACATTAATCAAGTTGGAAAGACTTGAAAGTGATCCAGGGATTTCCCCAGTGAGATTGTTTTGACTCAGCAACCTGCTTGCATAATACAATAATTAACACTTCTAACACTAAAAGGAACTATAAAAAATTACTCATAAAATGAAGATAATACCACTTACAAGAACTGAAGTTTCTTGAGATTGCCAAGGGAAGATGGTATTTCTCCTGTCAAACGGTTATCTTCCAAATCCAACATTGAAAGGTTTGTCAAATTCCCAAACTCTTTTGGTATATCACCCATTATACGATTTCCTTTCAAAGCACTGCATGATTATAAATTTTCAATGATAAAAATAATCAACATTAAACTTTGAAATAATAGGGCATAAGACCGTCATATCTCTTATTAGTCATGCATATCCACCACCAGATAGAGGAAGAGATTCATAAGAAATAAATGAATGAAACTAGCGAGTAACAGGTCCTAGTCTTTCCCAATAAGCTCCCTCTTTAAGCCAAAAGAAAACAAAGGATCATTGCTACAATTCTTAGATTTCCTATTTGCTTTTATGGAAGATTAAAAGAGTATAGTTCACACAAAAAGGCATTTCTTGTTGATAGACTGAAGGTTACTGTAAGAACCACATAATAATACATGCGCATCTAAAGCACTCTAGAATAAGTCTATCTCAGAAATCCTTGCGAAATTTTGATATTTATAAAACCCATATGACATATATATGACATATACTAAGATATTTTGATATTTATATTGATATTCTAGGACATATGGAGTACTCTTGAATTTTCATTGTTGACCTAAACTGATATTCCATAACCAAATCTATCATATTGGATAGTCGGGCATATTGATAACAATGTATAATTCATAATGATACACACCAAATTTTCTGATGTCACAACTGTAGGAAACACTTGGCAACTGCACTGAAACAGCGCATGTAGAAGATTACATTACAAGTCAAGGATGATCTCTCCTCTGACAGTTTAATACAATTACCTCCAAATGAATAGACCCAATGAATGCAGATAAATTAATAAAGTATGAGGGTTATTTCTCTAATATATAGCATCATAGTCATATGCAGCAAGAATCCATCTGAGTGAGTAGAAAGTGGAGGAATGGATAGGAAGCTAAGGCAACTCTGCTAGAACATTCTGGTGGCATGTTCTTGGGCATTATTTCACAGAGCAACCTCCAAACCAACAGTGCTCTCCACTTAATATAAAGCAACAAAGCAACACCATTATTTGGAAATTAAAACTTAAAGGATTTGGAAAGAAATTTAAATTAATAAATATATTTTACACATGAGATCTTGAACCCTCCCACTAACACTAATCAATGGCACAGAAATTTAAACACATTTGAAATGTAAAAGCTTCAGTGTTTTTCAGCGACAAGGTCACGTAAAAGTTGTGAAATATAATTATATAATGTCCCATGACTTGAGTTATATTATTCAAATTCAACATGTTTCTTTAGCTATATTATACGTACAGTGTAGAAAGAGTCTTCAGACCTCCAATTTTAGGAGACAGCACTCCAGAAAGTCCCATGGATGATAATGTTCTGCATAAATGGGTACTAATAAGCAAGTAACATATTGGAAACATATGTTACCACACTTATCATAGTCACATGGAAATTATAAATTACATCAAAAAACTACATACACAGTAGTCACTTGATTATTAGGGTCGCAAATAATTTTTGACCAAGTGCATGGATTCACTTGATTCTGATTCCAATCCGCTAGCTGAGTAGCTGAAGCGTTAAGCGAACTCCTCAACGCAAAGAGGGCATCCCCTGAAACAGAATTGAATTATTCTCCATCCATTAAGCTATCATATCACTTCTAAATTATCTTTGCAACGTAATATTAGAAAAACAAGCTGAAGAAAGCAGAATAGATCCCCTTTATCTACATGCCACCATGTTACTATAAGCTGCACATTCAAGAATTTTGAATCTAGTGATAATATATATATATATATATATTTTTATTTTTTTTATTTTCTCCCCTTAGTTGTCATTCTAAAATGGAAAGGACCACAAAAAATAAAAAAATTCAAAGATATATTTAGCAAGTTATTTAACTAAATTCTATCAAAAAAAATATATGCAAGTTAATTATTTATACACAATAACTCCATGAGTATTCCTCTACTTATCAAAAAAATATATAGTTAACTCCATAACAAAGTTCCTTCAGTAATATACTACTTGTGCATCTTGGAAATATTGATTGCATTATTCATTTACTACCTCAGAAAATAAAACTTCGTCATAATCATTGATAGCCTATCATTTTATCCAACAATAAATAGTATCTTGTGTACTACAATTCAAATTTCCAAATCCACATTTAAGTTGAAAGAAATCTTTCCTAACAGAGAGACAGACAGACAAAATGAAAAATAAACATCAACTTAATCTACAAAAAAAGTAAATATGTTAGACGAAGAACACAAATATTTCACGTATGTATTGTGATCCCATTAGACAATAAGCAAAATGCCTTTCAAACTGGAAATAATAACAATACCTAGCATTTACAAATGCTGTCCAAGTAAATTTTACTATCATGTAAGCATTATACCTTGGGCATCTGGCATCACAAAAGAATGCAAACACGAAAATACTAGAACTACAAGAAGTTCCATCTTCAATGATGCCATTCCTATTGATCTTATTCAAGATGCAACATCATGTGACATCCGCCTTTAAATGCAATTGAGCATTGTCTCTGCTCAAAAATCAGACCATGCATATTATTGTTAGTTGTACATAATAAAAACCAATTAAATATATATCCTAAACATAATGGAATCAGGAGATGTTTTCTTCTAAATGAAGAGACAAACTAGCAGGTAAATAGCACACACATCTTACTCCCTGGGCAAAAGGAATTAACGAGGAGGGCTAATCTTGATGAAGAAAAAATGTATACACCACTACAAATGAAGAGAAAAAGAACACCATGTATGGACCACAATGAACAGATGTTCATCGCCATTTACCTGTCAACCAACTCGATTTGCCTAACTTCTACTTCATCTCATATTCAATGCCACACTCCTAAGATACACATTTTTTGAGATAATGACAATTTTGCAATTAGAGTGTCTTGTGTTTAAAAAAATAAAAATAAAAGGATAGATTTCATAATTTATCCTTCATTAAACAATAGAATATTGATCTAATGTCACATCAAACTCACAAAGAAATAGGGTCCTGATTTTGACAGTGTAACCGTGACACTTGTTTTTGGAACTAGGAAGATCGACAATTAATGTGAGACAAAAGGAGTACGTAAGACAGCTAGAGTAATGGGGGGATGACATCAACATGCTGAAGGTGATTGGAGCTATGGTGACATATCCTGTACCCAATATTTACGTTCTACTACGATCACTTACAAAGGGTAGATTTGATAGTTATTCTGAGGAGGAAGTCGAACTCATAACATAGCCCAGTTTTTGGGTAAATAGTTATTTACCCAAAAACTGTATAATTCTGTACTTCGCATCATGGCAAATAATATGTCAATCATAAATATTTCTCTTTGGGAATTGGGGAATTGCACACTGCCACTTATATGACTGCTGTTAACAGTATCCCATTAAAAAAAATCAGAGCTGTAGAGGAGGAGCCACCGGCGTTTTTATTATTCAACTTCATACTCTACCAACTTTGTGAGTCAAAACACACAAACTGACGAGTATTTTGGGGAAAATGCTTAATAAGTCAAAATTCAATGTGAAAACAAGAAAGTCCAGAGATTTTATCTTAGGAATTTTTAAATGAAGTTATAACTAGATCATTTAAGCATAAAATTATGGACTCCACCAGTAATAAAACTTAAGTTAATTTTTAACTTCCCTCCTAGTATCAATTTGAGTCACCTCTTCTAACCCTCCCATCAACTAATAATATATATATGTATGTGTGTGTGTGTCTATATATACACACACACATATATGTACCTATATTCTTGTGTCTGGTACGATTCAAGTAATTATGATAACTTGATCCTTTCCTTCCCCCAATCAATTCAAGTAATCTACTCAATTTGTCACCGCCAGTAATCCCCGAAATTACAGATAAACTAATGAATTGACAGATAAATCAATACGAACTCTCCATCAAACTGAACCAAGTAACAGTATCAATTCTAGCTCTTAACTATTCAAAAAATATAAATATTTGCATGTAATGTCTACAGATAACAAGCATATACATCCATAAAGCAGATTCTATAGCTTTCTGATGTCTTAAAAATCAATAATTTAAATAAAACCAACATATGTATACATAAATCGGCAGTTTAATGAAATCGAGGTGAAGAATCTACCTCTGAGTATGAAAACATCAAATTTTAGGGCATTGAAAAGAGTTTTTTACGAGCAGAAAAGTGTATCCGCAGTGAATCTGGGAAAGAAGCTTCTGTATTTTAGCTCTACTATTAAATATTTGACATGATTAATAAAAAGAAGCTCTACCACTTATTACACCATCTACTTTCAGACTCTGTTATGACCCAAGGTAGCGTTGTTTTTAAAATAAATATCCGATTTTAATTATTTTTATTAAAAAATTATTTATTTATTATTTTTATAAATTAATTTTAAATACAAATTTAATACTCAATTAATCAAAATAAAGTTAAGACATGTCAAGAGTTGTATGTCATTTAAAAGTCTAATGTTAAAACTATATCTCTAAAATGAACTAAAAAGAATAATTATATTTTTAATTTTGAAATACAAATGAAAATATAAAGAATTAAAATTCTCTATTTATTTAAAAATAAAATAAAAAAATATTATAGGTTGTTAAGAATAAACGTGGTTGTGATCCAGCCAAGCAAGACAATTGAGAAATATATTAAACTAATTTGTGTGACCAGTCAAACTGGCACTAATATTATCTCCTAGGATTGCCCCCTAGTCAAAAGTTTTCAACATCACATTTAATTGATTAAAATTTGTTCAATAAGTCTTGACAGATATTTTTATTGGACATTTTTATTTTTTTTTTATTTTTTTTTTGCTTGTGACTTTTAAAAAATATATACTACCTCCATCTTATAATAAATATTTTTTTAACTTAAATCACACATACCAATACACAAGCTAAAATGACAAAAATACCCTTAATATATTTTCTTTGAAGTTGAAGAGTTAATGAGTGTCATTTAATTGTAGTGATGGTAAGATGTAATAAATACCATTGAATGCATAAGGGCATATATGAGAAAATATTACAAAAATTGTATTGATTTTTTTTTGAGTTAATGAGTGTCATTTTTTTTGGTTTTTTTTTTTTGTAGTACCTTTTAAAAAATATATAATATTTATTTCAACTGAAATTTTTATAAAAATCAATGTTTTAAGTATAATTTGGATACATACAAAAATAAGGAGTGCATGCGATGCATAACCTTTGTTTTTCTTGCATGTATCCAATTTACACCTAAAACACTAT
Source organism: Panax ginseng (assembly GCA_020205605.1). Lineage (NCBI taxonomy): Eukaryota > Viridiplantae > Streptophyta > Magnoliopsida > Apiales > Araliaceae > Panax > Panax ginseng. Next base: position 25,832,154 of record CM035148.1, on the reverse strand, counting down.
TTTTATAAAATTTAGGTTAAATAAATACTATACATTTTTTAAGAGGTACTATAAAAAAAAAACCAAAAAAAAAAAAAAAATGTCGCTAGAATGTCCACACAAAAATGTCCCTCTAGAATTACTCTTTTTTTTACTACTACTCTTGAGAGATGCTCTAAAACAATTGTAAAATTTTAATATTATCTTTTTAAAAATTATTAGTATAAAAGATGAATGATAAATAAATTGGTATTTAAGATGGGAACAATATGGAAAAATCAATTATTAATATTTTTTTAAAATTTATAAACGACAAATAAAAAAAATAAATTTTACCATCTAAAACAATAAGTAAAAAAGAACAGCGAAATAAGACTGAAATCGTGTGACATTTACAATGTATTTGTAAGTTTTAAAAATAAGAGAAAATAAAGGAGAAGTATAAAAATTTGGGAAAGAAATAAAAGTCCCTTATTTGTGATTTTTTTTAGAAGAGAATGAGAAATATTTTTTTAAAATTTATTTCCAAATTTTTCTTCCAAACTTGGAAATTATTTGGAAGAAAATTTATTAAGGACTTAAATGACATTAAAACACCAAAATTATATTTATAATAATTCTTCAAATGTAATCTCATAAAGGTAAAATAGTAATCATTATGCTCTAAATTATAAGATCAATATTAACTTTTTAAAATCAATTTGAAATATTTTAAATTTAATATTGACGTGATTAATCATTAATTTAAATTTTAAAAACAATAAACGATATAACTACTAGTACTTTTTAAGTAGTTTAAAGCATTCATAATTGTATTGACATAAAATAAACGACTTCATATCAATTTTGAGTTTGAAAATATTTAAAATTGATTTTAAAAAAGTTAATATTGATCTTGTAATTTAGAACGAATAAAATAATACACTTCATCTTTTTCAAATTATAAGATCATTACTATTTTTTAAAATCGACTGAATACATTTTTTAAAGACTATTTTTACCCTCTATATATATATTTATAAAGCTGGAGCTAGGGATTTGAGAGAGTTTTCTTGGTATACAAAAAAAGTGAAGCTTTTTTGCTTTTCTATTATATCTTTTAAAAGATACTCTCTCCGTTCTTAAAAAATTATCGTTTTAGAAGAAAAAATTTGTTCTAAAAAATTTGTCGTTTATAACTTTCGAGGAGAATAAATTATTTACTTTCCTATATTACTCCTATCTTCTCTCATTGTCCCAATAAATTCTCTCTTGTATTAATATTTTTTAACTTTCCATAAAGAGGTAGTAATGGAATTTCAAATAAATTTTACTTGGTAAATGATACTTTTTTAATTCATGCATGTGTAAAAATTTTAAACAACAATCTTTTAGGAACGGAGGTAATAGGATACAATTATTTCTGCCTCCCCCTCCGAGAATGAATTTTTGTTTTAACAATTAGTCAGTATTTCAGCCAGAATACATCTTTTCAACGAAATGAAAAAACCAAATATGATATTTTTTATTTTAACGAAATGATTTATTCCATTATCTCTCATTCCATCAAACCAAACACAGCCTTAAGTTATCCAAGTACTTAATTTGGCCATGTAAACAATTGTGGGAAGTTTTTTACTTTCCTTTTCTACCCTTCTTTTCATTCCTACCACATCGTATTCTCACTTATTTCTCTCCATTATCTCTCTCTTTATTATTTCAAGTTTGTCTTATTAATCACTTTTAATTTAGTGAAAAAAGGATATACCCTAGCTAGAGGGTATCTAACTAGTATGTTTCATAGGGTTAATATGTTCATAGGGTTATTTCAAGTTTGTCTTATTAATCATTTTTAATCATTTTTGTTTTAATGTCGTTGGGTGGCGGGTCACCTTCTTATTATTGGGATACAATAGTTATCGACGCTTTTACCGCCATGGAGAAGGGGATTTTGGTGTGTTCGGCTGTGAAGAGTGGCCCGACTCGGTCCTCACTCACTGGCTAATGTGGCGCCGTGAATCATGACCGTCGGTGCCATAACTTTGGATCGGGATTTCCCAGCGTATGCTAATTTGGGAAATGCTCACCGTTTTAAAGGGGTATCGTTGTATAGTGGGAAAGGTATGGGGTGAAGGGAGCCATGGTTAGGGACGCCGGAGGGGTGGAGAGGATACTGACGAACACAGAGGCGAGTGGGGAGGAGTGGTGGTTAGTTTTTGAAGCTTTTGATTTTTTAAATTAGTCTGAATATATAAATGAGGGCTATGACCATTTTACCCTCTAATATATCAAAATTGTTTAATCAAAAAATAATTTTTTTATACACATCAGTTGAGTATGCCCCACCCAGATAGCCACGTTAGTAATTTCTAACGCGACAAACTCAATTTGTTGAAATTAAAAAAAAATTAATAGTTCAATCATCTAATTGACAAAATTAAAAGATGAATTACTGAAATAAAATATACCCTATAATTTAAAGTAATAAATTATATTTAAGCCTATAAAACGGTTGACCGAGTTTGTTAACACCAAAAGTGAAACTTTTTTACTTTACCTTTTTAACCTTGAAAATTAAAAAAGAAACACAAATCATTTATCCACGTTATTTCTCACTGACTAATAGTAGTTACTTTTTAAAATTTAAAAACTTCCCTTTTCTCTCTCCCGACTCCTTTATTATATGTCCAATATATTCTCATTTATTCTCCGCACACACGTATGGGGTATTTATTTAGAAATTTAAATGGGAATTTGAATCTGAATAATTTGAATCGATCGGTGCAAGTTTGTTTTGAATACGAATTAATTTGAATCGGTAAGATGGACGAGTTGAATGGCTAAGTCAAATTTTTTTAGCTGAATGGCTGAATGAGCAGATGAATGAAGTAAAAAAAATTTAAAAATTTTAAAAAAATATTAACTATTATATTAAGTAATATTAAATAAATTTACAACAATTTTGAATTTTTTAGAAGGGTAAAATAATAAAGTTTTGTCATTCAGATGTTTCAGACATGTCAATTATCAAAAAAAAAAAATTCATTCAGATTCAGATTCAACTCATTCAGATTCAGATTCAAATTCATTCAATTTTTATCAAGATACTTGTATATATTATAAAGCGGGAAGAGAGTTGGTGTAAACAAAATAGTAAAACTTTTTACTTTCTTATTTTACTTCCCTTCTAGATCTAGTTACCATGAAGTTATTTTTTTTGGGTAATGTGACGTCCCCAAAATAGGTATACAACACCCATTCTGAGTCGCCAAAATACATGGTATAGAAAGCAAACTACAACTTTGATAATATGGATGTCGTAGAATACGACAATACAACCTGTGAGTTTGAATACAAATATTGTCTTCTGACAATATACACACCCAAATAAGTCCTCATTAATTATTCATACACTATTTTACGTAAATAGTGAGGACAAATTAAAACATCTTCCTAGAACCATCACTCCATACCCCGACTCGATCCTGCTTATGTTCTCACCTCCCGAGAAGAAAAATGGAACAAAAAGGAAAAGGGTGAGCTCAACTAGCCCAAAGAAGAATATTATGACTAAGATAATATACAAAAATTATCGTTAGTCTTCAACAGGAAAAATCTAATAGAATACAATAGATGATAAGTTTTAGATCAACAAATGCGTGAGAATAAACAATCCATTAGAAAGAGTCAAGTAGAGAAAGAATTCTACCGCCTTCTAAGGTTTAAAAGTCCATCATCAATAGTTTATCCCGTAATAACAATCAATATACATCTTTAATCATCTTTGCACTACAGCCAAAGATATTCATTTGTATCACCAGGTTGGTCATGTTCATCTCAACACTGCTCATCTTTGCACTACTGTGCCAAAGATATTCATCGATTAATCGTTCATCTTTGCACTACTGTGCCAAAGATATTCATTTATATCACCATTTAGGACCGAGGATGATGAAAAACATTTTTAAAAAACGAATCCAATTGAAACAAAATGACAATGATTAAGGATTAAGGATTCGTACTTTTGTTTTACCCGTGTCCAAAAATACTTGAAAATAATCATATTGGTGTAAAATTCAAGAATGATCAAAACATGGATACAATCAAAGTTAGTATCCGAATAGATATTTTGGATGAAAAGAAAAATTTTATTTTCAGGAGAATAAGGTCGATGTATTCGTGAATAAAGGTCGTATCGTGAATAATGCAGTATCGTGAATAAGTAACCCCGACACAACAAGTTCCAAATTTGATAAAAAAGTTCACCAATACTTGGCATAATGATATTGAAGAAAAATATCATTTAAAAAAGAAAATAATACCCTTACCTCAAAATAACCGTGATCTTCCGATTGAATTTCTAGGTATAGTCCGATGTAAACCAAGACCAGTATAGCAACACTCAAAGTATACTCACAAGAATACGCTCGATAATTTAGAGAGAAAGAGAAAACTTAGTTTTACGGTGTGATTTTCAATTTTAACTTAGCCTCTATTTATAGGAAAACGTTAGAACGCCAAAGGAGACTAAAATAATAAATTATTATTATTTATTTTTATTCTCCTACGCCTCCTCCACCAACTGATCAGCCACCAACTTGGAACAAGAAAACTCTGCAGCCCACATGTGTTAAAACACAAGTGGGTCCCACCCCATAAATTTAATAAAAATTATTTTATTTTTTCGAAACTTTAACAATTCATAGAAAATAGCTCGATTATCGAAAAAATTGAAACTCATGAATTTTTATAGGAAATTCAATTATCTACAACTTTGCGGAAGGAAGTTTTTCCAAATTCGATGAAATTGACCAAAATCCATAAAGCAGACGATTTTATATACATAATCAATTTTCGATCAAAAATTGTGTCCACCGACACACAAAACATATGTTAAACATTTAATGACACAAAATACTCTACCTCCTCATATACTCATATATCCCACATTCATTATAAAAATATCACCATTAATATATTATTAAAATAATATATTTAAATGAATTATTTTATCAGAAAAAGATTAAATATTAATTTTCCAAAATTGTCACATTAAAAAAAATTATCCATCTATATCCACATAAAATAAGTATTTTCCTCATCATATAAATCAATAATTAATTATTCACAAATAATATTATAGAATCACATTACTAACAACCGTGCAGTTTCAGGAAAGAGGGGGCTTTTCAATAAGAATTTCTCTCTACTTGGTAGCGCGCAATTAGGTGACCAAAACTCTCCTTGAGATGAACTTTCTAGACATTGACAATAATGTTATCTGATAATATTATTCAAATAATATGAATCATTGATTTGATAATGAAAAATCTTGTGTAATGACAATTATTGAAACAATGAATAAAATATCAACGCAGACAATTATTGAATCAATAAAATATAATATTGATAAAGAACTCACTGTAATAATTATTGAGTAAAGTGTCTTCTTCACGTAAGGATCAATAATTCAATAATACTTTGCTATACACCGTGTCATCGTGCAACCACGCCAGACATCAGTATTTTAACCACCAGGTAACCCAACAGTGTTAACGGTAACAATTTACGTCGTTATTTATAAAACTCAATCTTTGTCGTTTTCCTTCATCCAACCGTTTTCCGTTATGGGGCCCACCAATGACTGCGCCGTCGTACGGAGATTTCCGACAAAAAGAATATTCCACGACCAAACGAATATTCCCCGACAATAATGAATATTTTATAACCACTTGCTTATTTTGTAAACTTTGCACATTTCACCCATAACCAAAGAATTATATCAAATTAACCCTTATTAATTTAGAATAATGAATAAAGGAAAATTCAATTTTATTTATAATAAGTTGGGGTCTTACAACCTCCCCTCCTTATGAAATTTCGTCCTCGAAATTGGACGACGATACTGGTATATCGAAAAGGTGAGGTACCTCGCTTTCATCTCCGATTCCAACTCCCATGTCATTTCCTCAATTGCATGGTTTCTCCACAAAACCTTAACTTGTGGTATAACCTTCGTGCGTAAGACATACATCTTCTTTCTATCCAAAATCTCAATGGTATTTCCTCGTAGGTTAAATCTTCAATTTATCTAAATGCGGTTCTAATGCAATAATGTGGTTCGGGTCTTTCACATATTTACTGAAGCATAGATATGTGGAATACATTGTGAACACGAGACATACTTGGAGGTAACGCGAGTCTATAGGCTACGTTTCTATTCGATCAAGAATCTCAAATGGACCAACAAACCTTGGATTGAGCTTTCCTTTTCCCAAATCTTGTAACTCCTTTCCATGGAGCAATACGTAACAATACATGATCTCCAATATTAAACTCCACGCCCTTTCTATGAAGATCAAGATAACTCTTTTGTCGATCTTGTGAAGTTTGAATACGTTGTCGAATCATTTGGATCTTTTACGTAGTAAATGCGTCTTAATTACGGTCCCAACAATGTTGCTTCTCCCACCTCGCCCCAAAGATCTTTGGAGAGCGACATTTTCGCCCATACAACGCCTCAAATGGAGCCATGCCTATACTTGCTGATAATTTGTTGTTGTAGGAGAATTCCACCAGGTGGTAGGTACTTATCCCAACTTCCTTTGAAATCTAGGACATGAGTCTTAATAGATCTTGAGGGTTTGAATAGTCCTCTCCGATTGTCCGTCTGGTTTGAGGATGGTATCTTTGAATCAGATAATAAATCCGTGCCCTCCATAGCTTTCGCAAGCTAACCCAAAATCTTGAAGTGAATCTCGGGTCACGATCCGAAACTATGGATCTTGGCATGCCATGCAATCGTCATAATCTCATTCACGTCATATCTGAGCAAGACGTTCGAGGGATAAGTCTCACGATCGGTAAGAAATGGGCGGACTTGGTTAATCTATCAACAATAACCCAAATTGCATCTACGCCTTGAGAAACTTTGGGAAGACACAGTAATAAAATCCATAGTAATGTGTTCCCATTTTCATTAGGAATCTCAAGTGGTTGAATGGACCTTTTGGCACTTGAGGCTCGCCTTTACACGTTGACGAGTTAAACATCTTGAGATAAACTCGCAATCTCTCTCTTCATATTGTTCCACCAAAATATATGTCGAATATCATGATACATTTTGGTACTCTGGGATGGATTGCAAGCAGTGTGTTGTGTGCCTCCATCATGATTTTATGCTTCAGGTCAGAATCGTTAGGAACGCAAAGTCTAGAATTGACTCGAAGTATTCCTTCCTCATTGATTCTTGCTTCTGGAATAGCACCTTCTTGCACTTTCTTCTTCATTTGTATCATTTGGTCCGTAGCTTGAGCAGCTTTAACTTTATCAATTAAAGTCGGTTCTACTCGTATATTCGCCATCATTATGTGGGTCCCTAGAGTCTTTAATTCTACCTCCATCCTTTGCAATTCATACAAAATGGGCCTTTACGTTGACAATATCGCTTTTCGTACTTGCATATGATCTTCTTCTACTTAATGCGCCACTACTACGTTCGCTTTTCGAGGATGATATAGAATAGTGTGATCGTAATCTTTTAATGACTCCGACCAACGTCGTTCTGCGCATGTTGAGTTCTTTTTGGGTGAAGAAATATTTGAGCTTTTTATGATCCGTATAAATCTCTACTTTCTCCCCGCACAAGTAGTGTCTCCATATCTTCAACGCGAATGAATACGATCGGCCGCTTAACTCTAGATTATGAGTAGGATAATTCCTCTCATATTCTTTGAGTTGTCGTGAGGCATAAAGGCTATGACTTTCCCATGTTGCATGAGAACACATCATAACCCCTTGCGTAAGCATCATTGAGATAACAAATCCATCCGAACCGGATGGTATCAGCCGAACAGTGCCGAAATGAGTCTCCTCTTGAGCTCTTGGAAGCTCTTCTCGCATTTCCTCGCTCCATAAGAATTTTGCATCCTTCCGAAAGTTAGTTTGAGTTAACTGAGTAGCGATTCGAGAAAATCCTTCCACAAATCTCCGATAATAACCAAATTAAGCCCGAAAGCTGCGATTACTTGATCACCGACTTGGTTGCTCCTAACTTTGTATTGCTTCAATCTTCACGTCAGCAGATACTCCTTGTTTTGACTCCACGTGCCCAAGGAATGCTACTTCCTCAAGCCGAACTCGCATTTCTTGACTTGGCATAAGGCTTGTGTTCACGAAGTCTTTGTAGTACCGACTTCAAATGGTGCTCATGATCTTCACGGCTTTTGGAATAGATGAGGATGTCATCAATAAAGACAACAACGAACCCGATCCAAATATTCCTTAAATACACGGTTCATTATATCTATGAAAGCAGCAGGAGCATTAGTCAATCCAAAAGACATGACCAAGAATTCATAATGCCCGTATCGAGTCCTGAATGCCGTCTTTGGAATATCCTCAGTTTTAATCTTGGTGATGATATCCGAAGCGAAGATCGATCTTTGAAAAGAATTACGCTCCTTAGAATGGTCGAGCGGGTCATCAATGCGAGGTAGCGGATACCTATTCTTGATGGTGACATGGTTCAATTCTCGATAGTCAATACAAAATCGCATACTCCCGCTCTTTCTTTTTACTGAATAAAAGCAGGAGCACCCCAAGGAAACGCGTCTTGGGGACGAATGAAACCGATGTCTAATAACTCCCGTAGTTGGACTTTTAACTCTCGAAGTTCAATAGGAGCCATTCGATATGGGGTTTTAGAAATGGGCTTTATGCGGTTCAAGGTCAATAAAGAATTCAACATCACGCCGGGGTGGTAGGGGAAGCTCTTCAGAAATACATCGTGGAATTCTCTAACCACGAAATATTATTCAAATCGACTTGTCTTTATTCAAATCCATAACATGGGCTAAGAAGGCTTGACATCCGCTTTTTCAATAAACGAATAGCTTTGTGGCTTGATATGACGGTGATCGATTTTAGTGGTTTAGTGGTTTGAATTGTGTATGACAGTTAGTTAGAATATGAAAACTAACAACCTTATTTAAAACAATCAATTTTGGCATGATGAGTGGTTAACCAATCAATTCCTAAAATCACATCAAAAAGCAAGTATCTTTAAAGAGATAAGATCAACAGGTAATGTGATAGTGCCAACTTGGATCATGCAAGATTTATAAAGCTGTAGATGTAACTAAGGTTTCACCCAATCTGAGTTTCAACGAGATAAATCAAAATCTAATTTCTCCGAGTCAAGTTTAAACGTTGAGCACAAGCGAGGAGAGATAAAAGAATGGGTAGAACCCAGGTATCTAGTAAGGTATAAACTTCGTAAGAATTCAAGATTAGCTTACCCGTGATCACCTCGTTCGGGTTCCTCACATTTTGGCCAGTCACGACAAAAGCTCTTCCAGAAACCGTTGATTTTGACTTATCCGGGACAGCCCTTGGAATCACTACTCCCGTTGAACTTGGTTTTGCTATAGTACAATCTCGGCGATGTGGCCTTCCTTTCCACGGTTGTAACATACCTTGGATTGTTGTGGGACGGTTTAATGATATGTCCCTCCTTCCCGCATTTGTAACATCTAACTGGCGATGCCGTTCTCTCCCTAGCATTTGTTGTTGGTCTTTGGTCTTTGTTGTTGATGTCTTCCGTCATTGTTGAATCTTTCTTTTCGAAATTTCCACTTGAGTCACCTTTCCTATTATCATGTCCACGATTACCACGAGTGGTTACCGCTTTGTCCATATTCTTTCCTCCTCATTTGGTTATCATCGTTCGATGACTACTACAGGTCAGGGTCCCTCGGTTGAGTATACTCACTATCTCGCTCTAATAAGCGAGCCCCTATGACAACATCCGAATCTGAGAGAAAATTTATGAGAGATAAGGTATTCGACGAATCTCCGGTTTTAGACCTTCGAAACATACGCGTCATTCGTTCCTCATTCTCCACCAAATGAGGTGCAAACACGGATAACTCTGCGAACTTTGCCTCGTCTTTGAGACACCGTCATGTTGTTCATTCGAGTCTAATTAACTCTACCTCCTTCATATGAGCGAATACTTTCGGAAAGTACTTGTCATTGAACGATTCTCAAATCTTTCCCAAGACATGTTAAGTGCATCTGGTTGAGTACGCTTCATGATTCCCACCAAGATGTCTGCTCTCACCACGAAACATAAAGGTGGCGAATGGAACCTTCATTCCTCCGCACCCCAAAACATCGAATATCTTGGTAATTTGCTTGACCCACGTTTACGCGCCTTGATCGGATCCGGCTTTCCATGAAAATCTGGTGGTCCCAACTCTTTGAATTATTTGGCCGTGACAACCTTGCGTTCTTATCATTTTCCTCCCGTATTTTGTACACGAGTCTCCTCGTCGATTTTGCATGAAGCGCAAAAAGCTTCTAAACATCCCGTCGTTCATCATTTGCTCGATTGGCGTTGTTCACGGGAGGAACATTGCCGACTGTTGCACGATTTCTCCTCGTTGGTGAGTCTGAAGCGTCTCCACGGCCTCATAAACTCCATTGTTAACGTTCTCGCAGACCATTCTTAAATGCATCGCCAGTAAAACAAGGGTTAATTAAACAAATTAACATATCACATAATATCCTATATTATGATCAACCAACAAATAAGCTTAGGTAGGACACTTAGCGAAGGATTTACTCGTCTCTCCTCTCTCTAGTTCTATTCCCGATCCCCGAGAGATCATATCCTAAGCTCGATATTAACTGTGACGCCCCAAAATAGGTATACAACACCCATTCTCGAAGTCGCCAAAATACATGGTATGAAAGCAAACTACAACTTTGATAATACGGATGTCGTGTAGAATACGACAATACAACCTGTGAGTTTGAATACAAATATTGTCTTCAGACAATATACACACCCAAATAAGTCCTCATTAATTATTCATACACTATTTTACGAAATAGTGAGGACAAATAAAACATCTTCCTAGAACCATCACTCCATACCGGCTTCGATCCTGCTTATGTTCTCACCTCCCGAGAAGAAAAATGGAACAAAAGGAAAAGGTGAGCTCAACTAGCCCGAAGAAAGAATATTATGACTAAGATAATATACAACAAATTATCGTTAGTCTTCAACAGGAAAAATCTAATAGAATACAATAGACAACAAGTTTTAGATCAACAAATGCAAATGGTGAGCAAAGAATCCATTAGAAGAGTCACGTAGAAAGAATTCTACCATCTTCTAAGGGTTAAAAAGTCCATCATCAATAGTTTATCCTGTAATAACAATCAATATACATCTTTAATCATCTTTGCACTACTGGCCCAAAGATATTCATTCATATCACCAGGTTGGTCATGTTCATCTCAACACTGTTCATCTTTGACTACTGGCCAAAGATATTCATCGATCAATCGCTCATCTTTGCCTTCTGCCAAAGATATTCATTTATATCACCATTTAGGGTGAGGATGATGAAAACATTTTAAAGAAAGCGAATCCGGTGAAACAAAATGACAAGGATTAAGAATTAGTACTTTGTTTTACCCATGTCCAAAAATACTTGAAAATAATCATATTGGTGTAAAATTCAAGAATGATAAAAACATGGATACAATCAAAGCTAGTATCCGAATAGATATTTTGGACAAAAAGAAAAATTTTATTTTTCGGTGAATAGTCTTATTATTCGTGAATATAAGGTCGTATCGTGAATAATGCTGTAGTATCACGTGAATAGTAACCTCGACACAACAAGTTTCAAATTTGATAAAAAAGTTCACCAATACTTTGGCATAATGATATTGAAGAAAAAATATCATTTAAAAAGAAAATAATACCCCTTACCTCAAAATAACCGTACTTCTGACTGAATTTCGGTATAGTGCTGACAGAAACCCGCACCGTATAACAACACTCAAATTATACTCACAAGAATATGCTTGATAATTTAGAGAGAGAAAGAGAGAAAACTTAGTTTCTGGTGTGATTTTCAATTCTAACTTAGCCCTCTATTTATAGGAAAACGTTAGAACGCCAAAGGAGACTAAAATAATAAATTATTATTATTTATTTTTATTCTCCTACGCCTCCTCCACCAACTGATCAGCCACCAACTTGGAACAAGAAAACTCAGCAGCCCACATGTGTTAAAACACAAGTGGGTCCCACCCCATAAATTTAATAAAAATTATTTTATTTTCCGAAACTTCAACAATTCATAGAAAATAGCCCGGTTATCAGAAAAATTCGAAACTCGCGAATTTTTATAGGAAATTCAATTATCTACAACTTTGCAGAAGGAAGTTTTTCCAAATTCCAGACAGAAATTGACCAAAATCCATAAACGGACGATTTTACTGTCTATAATCAATTTTCGGTCAAGAATTATGTCCACAGACACACAAAACATATGTTAAACATTTAATGCCACAAAATACTCTACCTCCTCATATACTCATATATCCCACATTCATTATAAAAATATCACCGTTAATATATTATTAAAATAATATATTTAAATGAATTATTTTATCAGAAAAAGATAAAATATTAATTTTCCACAATTGTCACATTAAAAAATTTATCCATCTATATCCACATAAAATAAGTATTTTCCTCATCATATAAATCAATAATTAATTATTCACAAATAATATTATAGAATCACATTACTAACAACGTGCAGGTTCGAGAAGAAAGAGGGCTTTCGATAAGGATTTTCTCACTTCTGGCAAGCATGATTAGGTGACCAAACCTCTCCTTAGGCAGAACTTTCTAGACATTGCCAATAATGTTATCTGATAATATTATTCAAATAATATGAATTATTGATTTGATAATGAAAAATACTGTGTAATAACAATTATTGAAACAACGTGAATAAAATATCAACGCAACAATTATTGAATCAATAAAATATAATATTGAGCAAGAATTCACCGTAACAATTAGTGAGTAGTGCCTTTCACGTAAGGATCAATAATTTAATAATAATCATGCAATCTGGTGTCTTTCTTTGTGCGAACCACGCGACATCGTATTTTAACCACCGAGTAACCCAGCAAAGTGTTAAGCGGTAATAATTTACGTCGTTATTTATAAAACTCAATCTTTGTTGTTTTCCTTCATCCAATAGTTTTCCGTTATGGGGCCCACTAATGATCAGCGGTAATGCACGGAGATTCCGGAACAAAAAGAATATTTCACGACCAAAACGAATATTCCCCGACAATAATGAATATTTTATAACCACTTGCTTATTTTGTAAACTTTGCACATTTCACCCATAACCAAAGAATTATATCAAATTAACCCTTATTAATTTAGAATAATGAATAAAGGAAAATTCAATTTTATTTATAATAAGTTGGGGTCTTACAGGTAAGTTGGTCAATTGGCCAATAGAATACTGACACACAAACAACCTCGTCTGCGTGTCAGTGTTCTATTAGTCAATTAACCAACTTACTCCAAAATAAATTTCATACTAACCACTTCCCTTCTTAAACTAAAAAAATTTATTTTTTTCTCACCCCATTCTTTTATTAATTTCTTATATCTTATCCATTCTATACACACAACATCACTACAAGAAAAATGTGTATTTTCGACGAAAATTTTTGTCAGAAATAATTTTATTTCGTCAACTCGACTGTAATTTATTTTCGATAAAAAAATTTGTCGAAAATTCGGTCCAATAAAAGCTAGTCGTGGATTAGTCCTTCGAAAATTCGATCAGAATTAATTATGCCCGACAGAATTATTTCCGACCACAATTTTGTTAACACTAGCTTATTTCAGATGGAACTATTACCGACAGATTAATGTCATCAAATATAAAGCTCACACGTGTCACCCTTGTAATAAAGTATGGGTGCTTATTTCGGATGGAATGTGTGTCGAAAATAACATACTACCTCCGTCTCACAATAAGTGTTTTTTTAAGTTTAGTATTTTTTTTCAAAATAAGTGATGTGTTAGAACTCCAATACAATTTTTATAATATTTTCTCATATATGCCCTTGTGTACCCAATGGTATTTATTGCATCTTGCAATCACTACAATTAAATGATACTCATTAACTCTTCAACTTCAAAGAAAATATATTAAGGGTATTTTTGTCATTTTAGCTTGTGTATTGGTATGTGTGATTTAAGCTAAAAAAACACTTATTATGATTCGGAGGTAGTATTTCCATTAAAATTGACCCCTTTCCTTGTAATGTATATATGTACCCCTGCCCCTGCCCTTATATCTATAAAAAAATTAGCATAGGTAGAAATGCTTATGCTACCCATGCATAGGTCCGCCCCTGCTGACATGCTATATATTTACCCAATTAGTTAAGAATTGAATTAAGATTAACACAATTTCATGAAGCTCATTCTTAGTCTAATTAAAGAATAGATTATACTCCCTCTATTCCTTTTTAATTAATATTTTAGGAGAAAAAGTAAAATTAAGAAATACAATTAATATTTTGTCTAATTTATTAAAGTGATGAGTATAAAATCTCAATATTGCTCTTCAAAAAAATATGAAAGATAAACAAACTATAATATGTGAGGATAATATGGTAAATTAAGTCATTAATACTTTCTTGAAATCTAAAAACGACAACTCTAAAAAGACAAATAAAAAACGACAAAAGTAGTAATTAACTAGATACAAACCCCCGCGTTGCGGCGAGATTATTCAAATTTTTAATAATAAATATGTGCGTACAATTAATAAATTAAAATATAATAAGAAAATAGTATATTATTGTGCGATGATCAAATAGTATAATCGGATTAGAGATAAGTCACAAAAAAAAGACCATAACACATTTAAAACGAATAAGTCTAAAAGAGTAAATTTGTACTAAATAAAGGCAACAATTAAAAAATAAATTTGTACACGGGACTCGGGAGTGTGGATTAGAACCAAAACTCTACAGGCCATACCAATAAAATACCTCATGTCCTCATCATTTACATGCATACTTACATGTTTGTGTTTATTTATAATATTAACAAAATCAAAATACAAACTTAAAATGAAAATACTAAATAATCAAATTAAGAAATAAACCTAGTTCTTTACTGTTGATATAAGAAACATGAATAGCTCTAATCTAAACACAAACTTTCCAATCAAAAACTCACCAAAATTTTCAATTAAACACGATTGACAACACAAATATCAGATCAATCAAATCAATTACAAACATTATTCCGCATATCAGCAACTAAATGCAAATGCAATAATCTCAAATTTTAACACATAATATCTAAAAATTTAGAAAATAGGCAAACCAATGAAATAATTCCACCCGCTTTTGGGGATTATGTTTCACACTCCTGCATATAGCTGTAACATGTAAGTAATAATGTGTGTATATAATGGCTCTTCCATCGTGCGAAACGTGAATGACATAAGTAGAAGAAAGACAGAGAGACAAAACGGAAAAGAAGAGAAAAATTGACCGTGAAAGAAGAAGAAGCCATGGTTGCTATTCACTTATGAGAATAAATAATTAGTCTGATTAATATACGTATATATATGTATGTATATGCATGGAGGATTATGTCAGATGATCATTAACATTATTTCAAACTCTAATTCAGTTAGGAAGTTTTATCCATATAAAATTGTGCTCATTAGTTATTGAAGAGATTAAATTCTACTTGGTTTGTTATTATTTATCCATAATTTAAAAAAGGATAGGATATAATTAAGATAATTGGTTTGTTATTATTTATCCATAATTTAAAATAGGATAGGATATAATTAAGATAATTGGTTTGTTATTATTTTTCCATAATTTAAAAAAGGATAGGATATAATTAAGATAATTGAGACATAATTAAAACTATTTAAGATGGACAAGTGTTGAATTTGTAGAAGGACATTTATCAATATATGGTGCCATGTAATGTGATTTAGTATATATAATAATAGATTATAATCTTTCAAAGAACCCTTCTCATCATGAAACTATAAAAATAGTAGTTTTGCCAATCAAATAACCTTACATATAATCAAGGACCTGACGATCACAATCGCATTAAAATTTGTACAACATACGAAACAAAGAAACAATAGCTATATTCAATCATCCTGCAGGTGTTTCATATTTATTTAGTTAATTTTAGTTTCACATATTGCAGTGGAGAGCTTCCTTGATGAATCTATCAAAGCTACTATAAGATGACCCTCCAACACTAGTAGCTTCTTCTGCTTTCTTCTTCCATTCAAGTGCATTTTTCTTCAACCTTTTCCCTTTATCACCTTCCATCATTTCCTTAACAAGAGCTTCAATTTCGCCGCGTTTAACATCCTGATTAACCTCAACTCCAATCCCCCACTGATCATCACTACAACTATATAGACAATTAGTTTGTTGTTCCGCAAAAAAAGGCCAGCAAATTATAGGCAGCCCTTCACATATACTTTCCAACGTCGAATTCCACCCACAATGAGTCAAAAAAACACAAATAGATTCATGTGAAAGTACTTCATCTTGTGGACACCAACTTGCTAGCACTCCTCTATCTTTTATCTCCTCAAGAAAATCTTCGGATAATATTGCTGAATCCCCCATTACAATATCGGGTCGAACTATCCATAAAAATGGATGTTTACTATTTGCAAGTCCCCATGCAAACTCTTTAAGGTGTTGGTCAGTCATTAGGGTTAAACTCCCATAATTCACATATACAACTGAGTTTGGTTCCCTTTTGTCAAGCCATTCGAGACATTTTGTGTCTTCTTTCCAAAAACTCGACCTAAATGAATATAGTGGGCTATTTGGGAGGTCCTTGAGGAGTAATGAAAGAGGGCCTATTGGGTAAATGTGAGGGAACATGGAGGAAAGGGCTTGTAATACTTCATGTTCTAAAGGTTCAAAAGTGTTGAAGATCATTGCTGATGCTTTGAAGCAGTTTTGTGCTTCGTCTCTCGCGTAAGTGAACAACACATTGTTAGGATCTGTTGTTCGCATGAACGCTGGCAGGTCTTTTAGCCGGAGGTTTCTGATCATGCCGGGGATCCAGTTTACCTTTGTATCAAGAGTACCGTCGATCATGAAATTTTCATCTAGCATAGTGCATGAAGGGTAAAACCACATGACTGATTAGCGTACATTATGTATCATAAAATGGGGAAACGATCTTGTTAATTAGTACTTGATCGTCAGACATACTTATCACAATTGAATTGGACTATGAAATTTAAGCAGTTGATATCAGGATTTACTAAGCTAAATCTGGATTCCAGACGATTCGTTTTGGACAGTCCATTTAATAGTCCTATAAAAATTAGTTGCCACAAAGATATACTGGCCAGCCATACTGGACAAGGACTAGGTTAAACCTATTGGTTATATTTTTATGAAATGTGAAGGTTAAAGAGTATGAAGAAGTGAGGGTGCTGAACCCAAGTCCCTTGGGGGGTTTTCGACGATGCTTGACCATGCACTTTCTATCATTTAGTGATATCTTGTCCCAAAATATAAGTTACTAGTAACTCCCTTCTATAATAGTAATAGTGAATTTAGCTTCATCCATATGAATTAAAAAAATCATTTAATATTATTATTTAAGAATTAAAATTTATATGAAATTTCATCACTACCCTTTTATAGGAAGTTGAAAACTATTAATACAAGGGAGAAAAATTCTTGGGACAATGAGAAAAGTTAGGGGTGATATAGAAAAATAAATAATTTATTATCCTAGAAAGTTGTAAACAAGTAAATTGTAACAAATTTTTTCTTATAAAAAGTTAATTATTATGGAATGGAGGTAGTATAAGATTATTGACTTTTTAAAATAAACTTAACATATTTTTAAGATAAAAGTTGACAAGGTTTTCTTTAATTTTAGATTATAATATTATAAACTATTCAAAAAGTATTATTCAATCCATCCCCTTTTAATTGCCGTTTGAAGGCACATATATATTAAGAATTGCAATTAATAATTTGTATGATTGACTAAATTGAGAATAAAATTTCAATATTAACCTTCTAAAGTTTATTGAAAAGATGAGAGAGAAACAAATTAGCCTTTAACTATAAAGGATAATATGGAAAATTAAGTATTTAATGCTTAATTTCTTGAAATCTACAAATAACAAATAAAAATAAACAAAAATCTCTTTCTAAAAAAAATAAAAAGGGACGGAGGGAGTACTTGTTATAAGATTTATTGTTTCACAATTTTAAATGAATTATTTAAATTTTGAATTTGAAAATGTCTCAAATTAACTTTCAAAATTAATAATATACAGTCTTATATATAATTTATTTGATACTGAGGGAGTATTTTTATATTTATTTTCACATATAATTAATTATTAAAAAAATATTTACCTATTTTAAAGCATGTTGAATTATTGAGCTCGACTAAAATTTTATTAATAACTCAAGCCTGTTAAAGCATTTAACTTGAAATATAGCGCGCGGTAATAAGCAGAGTAGCTTTTACTCTTTTAGTATAAAACGAATTTATTGTCAAATACGAGAATTGATGTTAACTATTCGGTGATATTAATTTAATCAAAAAGCAAACAAATAATCTTATCTACACTTTGAATACAAAAAAACAAATTATGATGACCATTCCGTACGTATGATAATGTCTCGGGGTGTGTGCGCTTTTGTTTATTTACTTATATTAACATTAGGTTTTAAGGTTATATAAAAAAATAGGAAGCCGTTAGTATGAAGTTTATTTTTGGGTAAGTTGGTCAATTGATTAATAGAGTACTGACACGCATACGAGGTTCTATATGTGTCAATATTTTATTAGTCAATTGACTAACTTACCAACAAATAAACTTCATACTAACCTAACCGGATCCAAAAAAATGCAATAATTCAGAAGAATAAAAAAAATACATACAATTGAAATGAATTATTTTCTCCCCTTTTTTTTGGCAAGAAAGGAAAATAATTTATTTTTGCAAAATTCAATAACCCAAAAAGCTTGAATTATGATAAACAACAAACTGATTTTTTAAAAAAAAATCAAATACATGATCTTTTCCCTCTAATTTAATTTGAATGAATAAAAACTAAATAATCAGAATTTACTGCCTGAAAAATCTCACTTGCAAAAACATGGAGATGAATTTTCTTATACTTCATCTCTATTTTCAAAAATATTTGAGTAAAATTATACACAAAATGCTAAAACAAAATATTCTTATATTTTGAAATGGATAAATTAGTATAAAAGAAATATCAAAAGGGCATATTAAGCCTAAATTAAGAACATTGAATTATGGAAAATTTCTGCTAAACTCATTGATTCAATTCTTTTGAATCAAAGTTCTATATATCAGTAATAAAATCTTTTTTGCCTATTACTAAAAAAAAAGAACATTGAAATAACTAGCCTTGGTGAAAAATATGTACCTTTGAAAGGAACAATTCCTCTTTTCATAAGTTCAGGGTAATGAAGATACCCCATGAATCCACAAGCCGTAGCAGTCCAAAATTGAACCTCAGGCACTCCAATTTCTTTTGCAGCCTCTATAGCAAAGCTCATGACTCCATCAGCTACTATGCACGTGACCGGTGGCACCTCCGCAGACGAGTTGAGCTTAGCTAAAAGATCTCGAAACGGAGCCAAACAATTCTTTGGAATGGAATCAAATAGGGCCGAAGGATCTTGCGTTGCATCGCGATCCGACGGTGGTAATCCCTCCGGTATGGTCTCGAACTTGAAATCGTCAAACCCGTTGACCCACTCGTATCCTTTTGACCGGAGTAACCGCCGGTGGTTGAACTCAGTGTTGACAAAGGTGATATAAAAGCCCCTTGAGTGGAGAAGCTTGGCTAGTTGCATTACAGGGTTTACATGGCCTTGTGCTGGAAATGGAACACAAACTGCATGGGCCTTATTAGCTGAATTTGATCCCATTGTTGGAAAACTAAAACAGTTTATGAGAAGTGGATCACTTTTGGAATTGCAGCTCAATGCTTTTGTAGCCTCTTCTTATAGAAATCATTCTTCTTCTTCTATGATTGCACCCGATTAATTCTTTTTTTGAGAAAATGACGTATATAAAGTATACTTTGGAAATGATCATAAATATATATATATATATATATATATATATATATATATATATATGAAAAATCTCAAAAGGAACAGTTTCATTAATTAACTGGCTACGACGACGGTATAAATCCTTGCCGTACCAAGTTGGTTAACCTAGTCAGTTGGATTGACTATATATATATATATATATATATATATATATATATATATCTGGTCGGGATCAAGAAGATTTTCTTAAATAGCATTCCTCTTTAAATAGCATTCTTTTATTAAAAGCTACGTCGTTTTGGAGGAATGGCGGTGGCATTTTGTAAATACAATGCCACCGCGTATTCTAAAAATGCTGCTGCGCACTCCAAAACAACGTAGTTTTAATAAAAGAATGCTATTTAAAGAAGAATACTATTTAAGGAGAATGCTCTTGATCTTTACCCTATATATATATATATATATCATCATCATGACTTCTATCTTCTTTTGATAAGGATGGGAAAGGTGACTTTTGTACTCCAATCTTTGCTTACAAAGTTATGGTTGGAAAATTGTGCCGGCAAAGTTAATAACGGATGACTTGCATTTTGAAGTTAAGGTAGTTTAATTTGAGGGTAAAACCATAATTATGAAAAAAATAAATAAAAAATAATAGAACAAGTTTGAACAAAAAACTATAAAAAAAAGTATATTTTTTATTGAAAAAATACTGTAAACTAACGTCCGGTACATTTGCACCGGACCCCCCCCCCCCCTCCCTCCCTAATTTTTAATTTGAAGAATGAGAGATATGGGAAAAGGAGGGGTGAATGGAATTTGTAGCGGAGAAATTACGGGTGAATATAAAAGGACAACAGAATTGTTGGGAACAATTTTTTTTGTTTTTATTTTTGTATATACATTTATAGAGGCACCTTTCTATACGGACCACCCGCATGCGGGTTGTACAAAAAAACTCCTATGTGACCATTGTTGTGGCCTAGTTGTGTTGGCTGAGGTACTATAGAGAGAGAGAGATTGGCGAAACTAGGGGTCATAAGACCTTTTAATCTTGGAATCTGAAACATGTTAATATTAGTTAAATTTGATCTTTATTATGAGATAGTATTAATTTATTTGTTTTTTTATGTCTTTTCACCTATAATAAATTAATAATATTATTATAAAATAAAATAATGTTAAATAAATTTGATAATTAATTAATTAGTATTACACTCATTTGTCTTACTGACTTAATCATACATTGGTATCAGTTTTTTTTTTTATAAATGAGAATAACTTAATTCATTTTCTTGCTTTGAGTGACTACTCTCAATTGTCTCCAAAGAAGATGACCATAATCACAATATAAGATTTTGAATATATAATATTATAATTTATAATTTATCTATAAAAGTAGCTAATCAGTTGACTAAAAAATTCAAAATCCGATTAATAGTCTCATAGTTCAGAGGAAATTAATATATATATATATATAAAGTTATTAGACTCACAGCTCATAGGTTTACAATGGTTGAAATAGGATGCTGTGAAATATTATAATTGAGCAAAATAAATTTAAAAGAAGCACTGCAAGTGTCAATAAATAATTTTTTTTATTGATATATTTTGACTCCTCTTTAAAAATATTTTGATTCCGCCACTGGAGAGAGAGAGAGGATTGTTGGGTGATGACCATCAAATATATATAAAAGAGATATATATTAAAGGCATAATTTTTTGTACCACCCGCGTGCGGGTGGTTCGTACAAGAAGGGGCCTCTACGTACGTTTATATATTATAAGATACTAGATGTGTCCCGTGCTTCCGGCACTGTATGGACGGTGGGATTTATCTCAAACTTTGGACGGCCCAGATGATTTATTGAGTGAGCGAGAAATTCAAAATCATTTGTATTTAATTAGATAGATGGATAGTGAGATTTATCCCAAACTTTAGACGGCCCAGATGATTTATTGAGTGAGCGAAAAATTCAAAATCATTTATATTTTATTAGATAGACTAGTTGTGTCCCGTGCCTCCGACACTGTATGGACGGTGAGATTTATCTCAAACTTTGGACTGCTCAGATAATTTATTGAGTGAGCGGAAAATTCAAAATCATTTGTATTTTATTAGATATATATATATATATATATATATATATATATATATATATATATAGTTGTGTAGTACACATACGATTATCGTCTATGTGTGATTTTTTTGGACTATAGTGATGGATGAACCGTCACTATAACACAAAAAAATCGTCGTTATAGACGATTGTGTATTACACAGCTGTGTATATATATTTTTTTCCATATATATTTGTGAGCGAGAGAGAGTATGGAATTTAAGATGCATTGAAATACCAAAATCAAGAATGCATGAATGCGGAAGTGTAAATCAAAAAAATTTTGAGGAAGAAGAGTTAAAAAAAGAAAAATAATAATAATAAAAATTATTACACTTTTGGACTACCAAATTATCAAAATTGAACCGCTGAGTTCACAAAAAAAGGGCATTAACATTGACCTAATACCAAATTGAAAGCCTATTTTCAAATGTCGTACACTTAATTTTATCAATAGTACCGTGTGTGACTTTGATAGCTAGACAATATACTTCAAACACTTATAATATCTGAGATAAGATAAAATAAATTAAAGTGAGACCCTTCTTAATCTATATCTATCTCATCTCATGTATAGACATACTTTATAATTATAATTATTTGAAAACTTTTTATCGTGTATAAGAAAACACTTATAATACATTAAAAGAGAATAACAATTATTGGATTTCTAATAAAATAAAATATTGCCAGCCTGCCCAGGGCAGGCCCATTTATATTCTTGTGCTGAAAAATATTTCTAATAATAGTAGCATACTTGCAAGAAACAAACACTCCTGAAAAAGTGTCAATTATTGCAGATCAAATGCATCAGTATACTATAAAGTTCAAGACAACCACCATGTATATATATATATATACATACACACACGGAGTGGATCAAACCCGTAAACGAGTTAAATTAAGATTCATTAAGTATATTAGAGAACCGTCATTTTAGCTTTTGGCGACACATCAAACCGTCGCCATAACATATAAACCGATTATCTGTTCTATAGCGACGGATGAAAGCGACGCCCGATCCGTAATCCGTCGCTAAAAGTGGCGAGTAAGGTATGTAAAATAAAAAGATATGCACCAGAAATGATATATACATATATAATGTTATGGGTATTTAAATAATGTTACGGGTATTAAATTTTTTTTTTTGTGTCAAGTGAGTCACATGATATGATATTAAATAATTAAATAATACTTTATAGTATAATTAATCACATAAGATTTATTCAACTAATGTAATGATGATATATGGTTTGAAATATTTTTTAAGACAAAATTTAAGACACTTGTCATTACTCTTTCAACGTAAAGAGTCTACAACCACAAGGAGATATGAGAGAGGATTTTAGATAATAAACTTGACTTTGTTATGTATGTAGAGATTTTGCTCACTCCATTGAGTATTCAACACTCAACCTTAAACTTCCACATTTGATCTAGCGTTAGAAGTGTCATTGTTCAAGCAATGCTCAAACCTCGGAATTGAAGTTTGAAAATTTATAAGCAATAATTCAAGTAAGCGTGCAAGCCTTTTTTAGAAATATATTTTCACAATTAAGAGGAGCAGTTGACATACTCGCACATTGACATTCATACCACAATTACTGAGCTAAAATTCTAGAATCAAATTGAGTTTAAAAACCATATCAAGTCCTTTAGTGTACATACACTCAAATTGGTTTTTCAGACAAAATCTATGATCTTGACAATCTCTCTAATCATTGTTTTTCATTACCATTACTTCATGGGGGAGAGAATCACTTCATTTACCATTTTGTCTATGTTTAAATAAGATGATCCCATATATGGACTAGTAGCACTCTTGGCTTTATTCTTCCACTCCACCACCCTTTTCTTCATTTCCTTCCCTTTCTCTCCCTCGATTAATTCCTTCACCACGCTCTCCACCACCTCTCTCTTCACATCACTATCAATTTCCAAACCAACACCCCATAATTTACAAATGCAATAACAATTCGGCAGTTGATATGCGAAAAAAGGCCAACATATCATCGGCACTCCTGCTGACAAACTTTCAAGGGTCAAATTCCATCCACAATGTGTTAAGAATCCTCCGACTTACGCGTGGTTCAATACTTGTTCTTGGTCACACCAAATTGCTAACAAACCTCGCTGTTTAGTTTGCATCTCGAATTCGGGCGGAAGAACAGCCACATCACCCATGACAAGGTCAGGTCAGATTATCCATAAGAAGTTTTGCATGCTATTGAAAAGTGCCCATGCAAACTCTACCAAGTGCTGAGGACTCATAACTGCGATACTACCAAAGTTTATGTAAACCACTGACCTGGGTTGTTTTGAATCTGACATACAACCCGAATCAAAGACTTGGTATGGTTATCGGGTATGACCGATTGGGAAAGGTTGTGAATGGGTCCAATGCTGTAGACCCGATTCAGCATGGATGAAAGCGGCTTTAAAATCTCACACTCCAATTCATCAAATGTGTTCAAAATTATTGCAGAAGCTTTATAAGTTCTTGAAATTTCTTGAATGCAATACTGGACAAAACTATTTGGTAGGTCCGGTGACCAAATCAAAGATGAGGAATCCCGCATACGGATACTCCCAGTTCCGGGTATCCAGTCAATAACGTAGTTCAGGTACCCATTTTCAGAACCATTTACTACATCTGTATAACAGTGAAATTGTGAGAATGTCAAAATAAAGTCAAATAAAAAAATGAGGCAATATAGTCATTTCACTTGGGGGCATTTTAGACATTCCACAACAGCCATGGACATGATATAAATACTGTACCTCTACAAGTACCACTCCTAGCCTTTTCTTTCACAACACTTTTTGATATTTTCAAGAATTTAATTTTAAATGAAAATATCATTTTTATCGTATAAATATTAGTTTCCTACACAACAAAGATTAGAAAAATTTAGACACAGATATAATCTCTTCTCATCGGTCTAAAACTAATATTAACTTTTATATAACGTAGGAGCTTTCTGGGACTATCCCAAATGTCTTTCTAACTTGTCTATTATTGCAAGAATTATTATTATTCCCCACACACATGGTTTCACAACGGAAAGACATGTGATCTATATTTATTCATGAAAATTATGTAATTAATCAGGGAAATACTGAAATAGTGGTTACAAAATTAATTCTTTTAAAATAAGAAATACATAATTCAATTTTAATATTATAAATTAATATGATATTCTTAATTTATCATTATATAATTATTTTTAGTATTACACAGCCATTGCTAATTGGATTAAAGATTTTGTCAAGATTTAAAATTTTTATGGTAAATAAGGTCATGTTTATTTGTAACCATTATAATTCTGAATTATAATCTTAAAATTATTAATCATAGAATTAAATAGTCTTAATCACATATTTATTTTTCATGAAATTATTCATGGGATAACTTAAAATAATCTCATGTTATTTTTCTTTTGTCCAGGATTATTTAAATGATTGGATAAAAACATACTATTTGAACTATTATAGGGTTAAATGCTTTCTAAGTCACTGTACTATAGGTCGACTTACAAATGAGTCACTGAATTTTTTTTTCTTACAGTTAACTCACTGAACTTTAGTTTACTAACAAAAAGTTTAATATTCCGTTAAAGATGTTGACTTTGGACGGAAATTGCCACGTAAGCTGCTGACGTGACAATTTTTTTTGATGTGGCACAGATTTGTCAATGTGGCTTTCATGATGTGGAAATGGAGGAGAATTTACAAATGTAATAATATAAATGTACCTAAAACGTAATTTTTTTAATAATTTTTTTTAAAAAACGCAGTTTTTTAATAAAAAAATAATAATTATTTTTATTTAAAAAAAAAACCAAACAACGCTCTCTCTCTCTCCTTCTCCGTCACAACAACGCAGTTTGGTTTTAAAAAATAAAACACAGTTTTTTTTAATAAAAATAATTATTTTTAATATAAAAAAAACACAATTTTTTTTAATAAAAAGATAATATAACGCATTTTTTTAATAAATAATAAAAAAAGCACAGTTTTTTTAAATAAAAAAAATAAAATAAAACTGTTTTTTTAAATAAAAAAAACACAGTTTTTTTTTAAAAAAAATAATAAAATGCAGTTTTTTTAATAAAAAAAGTTATTTTTAGTTAAAAAAACGCAGTTTTTGTAAATAAAAAATAAATGTAGTTTTTTAATAAAAAATAAAATGCAGTTTTTTAATAAAAAATTTATTTTAATTAAAAAACGCAGTTTTTTAAATAAAAAAAAAATAAACTGTTTTTTTTAAATAAAAATAAAAAACACAGTTTTTAAATAAAAAAATTAAAATGCAGTTTTTTTAATAAAAAATTTATTTTTAATTAAAAATCGCAGTTTTTTAAATAAAATGCAGTTTTTTAATAAAAAATAAAATGCAGTTTTTTTAATAAAAAAATTTATTTTTAATTAAAAAGCGCAGTTTTTATAAATAAAAAATAAAATAAAACTGTTTTTTTAATAAAAATATTCTTATTTTGAGTATAGATAGATAGTATACATCGGTATTTTTAAACAAAGTTAAAGGTTAATTTTATTCACAAATTTTTTATAATTCCCAAAAAGTAGGGATTATAATACCTAATTGAACATGATATTAAATTATCTCCTTTTCAAGTCATTTTATTATTTCGGACTAATAGTCTCAAGTGTTTTTTTTAAAACCCCTTTGCAAACAAACATAGGAGAGGGTATTCAATAATGACTTTTAAATACTTTTTTTAAGTAACAGACTTTTGTGGAGTTTGTGGATTTTAATGACTTTTAAAGACTATGAAATAATTAAGTGACAAACTTTGATAGACTTTTTATCAAGACTTTCATAGACATTTGTATACTTCTAATATATCTTGCAGCTTATATTAATTGTTAAAAAATCAACAAAAATCATATATTTTAGATGAAATGATTACGACATTAAATAATATTAAAATATTTTGACCATGTAACAACCTAATTTAAAATAAAAAGCATTGTTGAAGTTCAATTATTAGATCATATCCAGTCTATTATAAGAAAATGTTCTATTTCATAATTTAATATTTCATACAAAAATCATTTTTTACTAACAATAATATAAAATAACAATTTCGATTTTAAAATTGTTCATTGTTGTTTTCCTATCAAGTAATTATTACTCCCTCCGTCCCAAGATAAAAGTCCTGGTGGATTTTTAACGTATATTAAGAAGAGGAATGAAATGATAAAATTGCCCATAATAATATGTCATTAATTATTTTCAATATAGGTGAGAGAGTGACTTTCTAGCTAATCAATTCAAAATATTCTCTCTCTATACTTATTAAATATGGAGAGAAAATTAGAATAAGAAAGGTATGAGATATTTAATGCTACGGGTATAATAAAAAAAAATATGTAAAAATTTGGTTATTAATGGAAAGTAGACATTTAACATGGGACTACCCAAAATAGTAATAATGACTTTTATCATGGGACGGAAGGAGTACTAAACTAAAAATTTATAATTTTCAACAAATAACAAAATTAACAAATTTATTACTTTTAAAAATAAACATAAAACAAAATACCTCCTTAATACTTACAAATATATTAAATGAGATTTTTTATGGGAGAGAAAAAAATAAAAAGTGATATTAAAATATTCGTTATCTCCATTTATAACATTGGTTCTATTTGGAACCCTTAAAGTTACTCCCTTTTTTTAACCCCTCCTCATTTTTATCTCTCCTCACCTACTATAATAACTCTATTCTTTTTTGGAGTTTTTATTTTGAGAGAACTAAAGTAGAGAGAAAGTGAGACATATATATATATATATATATATATATATATATATATATATATATATATATATATATCGCTTCTCCAATAATCGAAAGTTCGAGAATCGAGCAATTCAACAACGAATTTTTAAAATCATTTATAGCATATAAAAAGTTTTTATGCTATAGATTTAAAAAAATCGTCATTATAGCTTGATTCATTCTTGAATTCGTTCCCTCCAGTTCGTTGGAGAGAGTCGTACACACACACACACACACACATATATATATATATATAGTTTTGTTTTCTCTTCTTTGTTTGATCTTCTCTTTCTCTTTCTCTTTCTCCTTTGTTCATTTTTTCCCTTTCTCAAATATTTAGAAATCTTTGAAAGTCTTTAGAGATGATGTCAGAATTTGGATATGGGTATCTCTTTTTCTAAAGTTTGTCAAACTCTACCATTTGATAGAAATCTAAAAAATTAATGATTTTTTGAATACCAAAATACTTTTATAGACTTTATAAAAGTCTAATTCAATACCAGACCTAACTTTTAAAGACATTATAAAAGTTGTAATTGAATATCAGTAAACTTTTATATACTCTTTAAATGTCTTAATTGAATACAACCAAAATTTTAAAGGTTTTAAAAGTCTTTAAAAATATAATTAATTGAATACAACCTCCATAGTGTAAGAGTTTAATTTAACATCGTCCACATAATTTTCGGACATAGTACATGGACAACTCTATATATAACTAATTTGGCAACCAAATTAAAAAGAAATAGAATTTCATCTTACTACTCTCTCCGTCTAGGATAAAAGTCTTTATTACTATTTTAGGTAGTCCCAAGTTAAATGTCTACTTACCTTAAATGATCTATTTTTTACAATAATTTACCTATAATACCCTTATTATTAATTTTCTATGCATATTTATGAAGCATCAGTAGAAATGTGCAAAAAACTATGCAATTAAATGAGAATTTAAATATGGACAATTTTGTCATTTTATCCTATTTCTTAATATGCGCAAAAAGTCAACCATAACTTTTATCATGGGACGGATGGAGTATACATTTATAATTAAGGCATACCTTTATGTAGCACTGTGAATGTTTAGCTCACTTGAGGCGAGAGTAGTGCAAAGTAGGTCATCAAATTGAATGCATTAACCGTCCAGAAGAAAACATTGGGAATGCCAAATTCTTCAGAAACCTCAATGCTAAAAGACATGACGGCATCAGAGATAATACAAGACACCGGAGGAACATCCAATGAATTGTTGAGCTTGTTAAGTAGTTCTCGGAACGGAATAGAGCAATTTTTGGAGATGGAAACGCTAAGTTCTACGATGTTCTGCGTGGCGTCAGGGTTTTTTGGAGGTGGAAGGCCGTCAGGGATGGTTTCAAATCGGAAAGTAGGAGAGCTCGAAAGAGATTTGGGGCCTCCAGATTTGAGTAAGCGATTATAGTTGAATTCTGTATGAACAAAGGTTATGTAAAATCCTCTGTGGTGAAGCAGCGTTGCTAACTTGAGCATCGGGGTTATGTGACCTTGAGCTGGATATGGCATGCATACCACATGTGGCTTCTGAGTTTCTGCCATTGAAATTAAGAAGTTCTTTTTACTCCACAGTATTGAAAAGAATTTTATGTATATGTAAGACCCCAACTTATTATTAATGAAATTTAATTTTCTCTATTTATTATTTTGAAATAGTAAGGGTTGATTTGATTAATGTGGATAGTTATGGGTAAAATACGCAAATATTCAAAATAAGCAAGTGGTTATAAAATATTCATTATTATTCGGGGAATATTCGTTTGGTCGTGGAATATTCACATCTTTGTCGGAGAATATTAAATGACGCCAGTAGCGACCATGTGTGGGCCCCATAACTAAAAAAGCGATTGGAGGAAGAAAGCACAAGAATAAGTTGATTATAAATAATTGGCGTAGTTCTACCAGAATTATCATTGTGGGAATACCCGGTGGTTAAAAACACAAGAAGAGCATTTGCAGATTGCACCAATTATTGATTCTTACGTAAGAAGGCACTAATCTCAATAATTGTTATAGTAATTCTTTATTCAATATTATATTTTATTGATTCAATAATTGCTACGTTGATATTATTGTTGTTTTAATAATTGTCACCGCACAATATTTTCTATTATCTGAGAGCAATAATTCATATTATCCGAATAATATTATTAGATAACATTATTGGCAATGTCTAGAAAGTTACATCTCAAGGAGAGGTTTGGTCATCTAATTGCGCCCGATGAGAGAGATCCTTAATAAAAAGCCCCTCTATCACGGGAACTACACGGTTGTCAATAATGTGATTTCGTAATATTATTTATAAATAATTAATTATTGATTTATATGATGAGAAAAATATTGATTTTATGAGGATATAGATGGAGAAAATTTTTAATGTGACAATTGTTGAAAATTAATCTTTTATGATAAAATAATTTATTTAAATATATTATTTTAATAATATATTAACGATGATATTTTTACAATGAATGTGGGATATATGAGTATATGAGGAGGAAGAGTATTTTTATGGCATTAAATGTTTAACACATGTTTTGTACACAATTATTGACCAAAATTTGATTATAGCCTGTAAAATCGCCCGTTTATGGATTTCGGTCAATTTCTGTTTGGAATTTGGAAAAACTTTCTTCTGCAAAGTTGTAGAGAATTGAATTTTCTATAAAAATCGCGATATTCGAATTTCCTGATAAAAGGACTATTTATTATGAATTATTGAAGTTCCGAAGTTCTGAAATAATTAATTTTTGGGAGTTTTAGTTAATTATTTTGAGAAAAACGTTTTTTGTACAATTAGTGGGCTCACATGTGTTATCAATGTGATGAATTCAGATTATCAAAGGTGGGCTAAGGAAATTTATAATATATATTAATATTTTATTAAATTTTCTACTTTGGTGTTCTAAGCATTTTCCTATAAATAGGGTGCTTGGGTTAGAATTGAAAATCACACCGTAAACCGAAACTTCTCTCTCTTCTCTCTCGATATATTGAGCGTATTCTTGTGAGTATACTTTTGAGTGTTGCTATAAGGTGCAAGTTATAGCCTATATACGGTGTTTCAACTAGAAGTACTGTCTTTCGAGGTAAGGGATATTATTTTTTCGTAATGATATTATTTCTTCAATATCATTATGCTGAAATATTGATCTGAAGTATTTATCAAATTTGAAACTTTTGGTATCGGAGTTACTATTCACGTATACGACACTATTCACGTATACGACACTATTCACGAATACGGCACTATTCATCGAAAAATGAAAATTTTCCCTTTTCGTCTAAAATATCTATTGTGGATACTAGCTTTGATTGTATCCATGTTTTGATCATTCTTGAATTTTACACCACTATGATTATTTTTGAGGTATTTTTGGACATGGATAAAACAAAGTACGAATCCTTAATCCTTGTTATTTTGTTTCACTAGATTCGTTTCTTTAAAAATATTTTTCATCATCCTCAGTCTTAAATGATGATATTATGGAATATCTTTGGCCTGTAGTGCAAAGATGAATGATTTCTGATAAATATCTTTGGCCCGTAGTGCAAAGATGAGCAGGTGTTTAGATGAACATGACCAACTGATGAATATCTTTGGCCTGTAGTGCAAAGATGAATATTTGATTCCAGATATATATTGATTGATGTTACAGAGATAAAAGATAGACGATGAACTTTTAAATTCATACATAGAAGATAGTAGTTTGCATTCTCTACTTAACTCTTCTAATAATTATTATTTCCGCTGCGAATATTGATTTAAAACTTGTTGTCTATTGTATTCTATTAGATTTTTTCTGTTGAAGACTAACGATAATTTGTTGTATATTATCTTAGTCATAATATTCTTCTTTGGGCTAGTTGAGCTCACCTTTTCCTTTTTGTTCCATTTTTCTTCTCAAAGAAGAGAATATATAGCGAGTCTTGAGTCGAGGTATGGAATGAAGGTTCTAGAGAGAGTTGTTTAGTAGTCCTCACCATTTTTGTAAAATAATGAATCAATAAATGTGATGAGAATTTATTTGAGTATAGATTTGTACAGAAGATAATATTTGTATTCAAACTCGCGCTTTTCTTGTTGTAATAATAAAGTTGTAGTTGTTTTACGTACCATGTATTGACAACTCGGAATGAGTGATGTATACCTATTTTGGGGCGCCACAAATATATATAAGTCATTTTGTTACTCCTCCGTCCTAGAATAAAAGTCTTGGTGAACTTTTCACGCATATTAAAAAGAGGAATGAAATGATAAAATTGCCCATAATAATATGTAATTAATTATTTTCAATGTAGGTGAGAGAGTGACTTTCTAGCTATATATTCAATTCAAAATATTCTCTCTCCATACTTATTAAATATGGAGAGAAAATTAGAATAAGAAAAGTATGAGATATTTAATGCTACGGGCATAATAAGAAAAAATGTGTAAAAGTAAGGGTATTAATGAAAAGTTGACATTTAACATGAGACTACCCAAAATAGTAATAAAGACTTTTATCATGAGACGGAGGGAGTAGTTATGAAAAGATTGTGAATAATGACGTCGACATCAGTGACAAATTAGGAATCTTTTCAGAAATAGATATTTCCACGTGATTTTTGGATATTATTATATAAAAAGTGTCGCTATATAAATGTATAACAAATGTAAAAATTGTCGATTTAAGATCTATAATGACGGTTTTCATATAGAAATATCAAAAAGTCGTATGAAAATATCAATTTCCATCTTTAGAAGAGCTCTTAAATCTTAAGATTATGTTTGTTTATAAGTATTATAATTCCGAGATTTTAATCCTTTAGATTATAATTCTATGAATTATAATTTCAAAGACTATTAATCGTAGGATTAAATAGTCATATGAGTATAAGATTATTCATGGGATAACATAAAATAATCACATGTTATGTTAATTTATTTTTTCCATCACATGTTATGTTTGTTTTTTTAAGGATTAATTAAAGGATTGAATAAAAAAAATATTATTTGTACTATTATACCCTTATTAATAATAACATATTATAAACTATAACAAATGAAAATATCTAGATTAATATTTGTTCAATTTATCTAAATATTTAAAATAAAAGTTTATTCAACTTTATGCAAAAAAAAAAACGAATAATGTAAGGAGATAAATGTACAACTGCTTACATTATTGCAATGATTTCAAATTGTGCAACAGTCAGGGGAGGGCATAAGTTTCGGTTTTTCAGTTTTTCGTACCAGACCGAATCGGTCAATACGGTACAAAAATAATCGGTCTAATTTCGGTACAAAAATAATTTGTATATACCGGTTTTTCAGTACTGGTTTCGGTACCAAATTTTTATGATTTGATATTACCGAACCGTATCGGTATATACCAAGTATAATTCTGACAAACAAAGATGATTCAATTTTTTGATTGATTGGGACCCAGTTTTTTAGGTGAATATAAAAATTAGATAGGAATGTATTTGAATTTTATTTATTTGTATTTTTATCAATTAGTAGAGGTCAAAATAAAAATTAGATAGGAATGTATTTGATTTTATTTGTTTGTATTTTTATCAATTATTAGATGTTAAAATATAAATTAGTGAAATTCAAATACACTTATGTTCAATTGTCATGTTCATATAGAGTTTTTGAATTTTCAGTAATAATTTTTTTTGACCTTTTGCAACAAAAAAAAAAGGTCATCCTTTGTGATGGGTGAGGAAATTTATCTTTGGGGGGAAAAATATTATTTAAATTTACAATAATATATGAACAAGTGTATAGTGATATAGAATTTACAAAATTATGTGAAGTTTGAAGCCTATGATGACAATTTCATATATTTGCATAAACTATATATTTTAAAATATAAAATATATATACAGACTCTTCCTAGTTTTTACTCCTTACATCCGTCCTAAATGTTGTTTTTGTCCGTTTAATTTCCTGTATGAAGTTATAAACATAATCATACAAAAGTTTCCTTTTTAACTATGCATTATGTCAAAAGTTAAGTGTAATATATGGCCCTCTATAATTTCTTTTCATTTTATCTTCCCTCAGTTCTTTTTTACTTGATATTTTTTAGGAGAAAATATAAAAATTAAGTAATGCAATTTATACTTTATTTGATTGATTAAAATGAGTATACAATCTCAATATTACCCTTCATAATTCATTAAAAAGACAAAGATAAACAATTCAGTATTTAATGTAGGGTTAATATGATAAACTAAGTCATTAATATTTTCTTGAAATCTACAAATAATAAATAAAAATAAACAAATTTCACTTCACTCTCTAAAAGGACAAGTAAAAAAGGAACATAGAGTAATAATTATTTAAATATTACCGCACCACATATAAATAATTATTTAAATAACGGAAAACGTTGCCCGAAACTTTTCTTCAATTGATTATTGGCATGCACAAAATGAAACAAAACTAAAGTGTAACCTGCAAATTTTATGCTTCAAGAAAGAGAATAGATAAATGTGGAAATGGTTAGTATGAAGTTTATCTTGGAGTAAGTTGGTCAATTGACCAATAGAATACTGACACACATATAAGGTTGTATGTGTGTCACTATTCTATTGGCCAATTGACCAACTTATCAAAAAAATAACTTCATGCTAACCGAATCCGATAAATATAGTGTTATTGAAATTTTAAAATGTAAAACATATATACACACTCTTCCTACCCACTATATCCGTCCTGAATGCTGTTTTTGTCCGTTTAATTTCATGTACGAAGTTATAAACATAATCAATACAATGTAGTGTTATGCTTCAAGAAAGAGATTAGATAAACATAGTGTTATTGAAGTTATAAACATAATCATACAATGTAGTTTTTGAATTGAGAATATTTTCAGTAATAAATTTTTTTAACCTTTTGCGAAAAAAAACAGATCATCCTTTTGTGACGAGTGAGGAAATTTAAGACACTTGTCATTACTCTTTCAACGTAAAGAGTCTACAACTACAAGGAGACATGAGAGAGGAGTTTAGATAATAAACTTGACTATGTTATGTATGTAGAGATTTTGCTCACTCCATTGAGTATTCAACACTCAACCTTAAACTTCCACATTTGATCTAGCGTTAGAAGTGTCATTGTTCAAGCAATGCTCAAACCTCGGAATTGAAGTTTGAAAATTTATAAGCAATAATTCAAGTAAGCGTGCAAGCCTTTTTCAAAAATATATTTTCACAATTAAGAGGAGCAGTTGACATACTCACACATTGACATTCATACCACAATTACCGACTAAAATTCTTGAATCAAATTGAGTTTAAAAACCATATCAAGTCCTTTAGTGTACATACACTAACAAATTGGGTTGTCAGACAAAATCTATGATCTTGACAATCTCTCTAATCATTGTTTTTCATTACCATTACTTCATGGGGGAGAGAATCACTTCATTTACCATTTTGTCTATGTTTAAGTAAGATGATCCCATATATGGACTAGTAGCACTCTTAGCTTTATTCTTCCACTCCACCACCCTTTTCTTCATTTCCTTCCCTTTCTCTCCCTCGATCAATTCCTTCACCACGCTCTCCACCGCCTCTCTCTTCACATCACTATCAATTTCCAAACCAACACCCCATAATTTACAAATGCAATAACAATTCGGGAGTTGATCTGCGAAAAAAGGCCAACATATCATCGGCACTCCTGCTGACAAACTTTCAAGGATCGAATTCCATCCACAATGTGTTAAGAACCCTCCGACTGACACGTGGTTCAATACTTGTTCTTGGTCACACCAACTTGCTAACAAACCTCGTTGTTTAGTCTGCATCTCGAATTCGGGCGGAAGAACAGCCACATCACCCATGACAAGGTCAGGTCGGATTATCCACAAGAAGTTTTGCATGCTATTGACAAGTCCCCATGCAAACTCTACCAAGTGTTGAGGACTCATAACTGCGATACTACCAAAGTTTATGTAAACCACTGACCCGGGTTGTTTTGAATCTAACCATTGGATACAACCCGAATCTTTTTTCCAAAGATTTGATCTCAAAGACTTGGTATGATTATCGGGTATGACCGATTGGGAAAGGTTGTGAATGGGTCCAATGTTGTAGACCCGATTCAAAGATGGATGAAAGCTTTAAAACCTCACACTCCAATTCATCAAATGTGTTCAAAATTATTGCAGAAGCTTTATATGTTCTTGAAATTTCTTGAATGCAATACTGGACAAAGCTATCTGGTAGGTCCGGTGACCAAATCAAAGATGAGGAATCCCGCATACGGATACTCCCAGTTCCGGGTATCCAGTCAATAACGTAGTTCAGGTACCCATTTTCAGAACTATTTTCTATATCTGTATAACAGTGAAATTGTAAGGATGTCAAAATAAAGTCAAATAAAAAATGAGGCATTATAGTCATTTCATTTGGGGGCATTTAAGACATTCCATAACAGCCATGGACATGATATAAATACTGTACCTCTACAAGTACCACTCCTGGCATTTTCTTTCACAACACTTTTTGATATTTTTGCAACGAATTTTAAATGAAAATATCATTTTTATCATAAAAATATTAGTTTCCTACACAACAAAGATTAGAGAAAAATTTAGACACAGATATAATCTCTTCTCATCGGTCTAAAACTAATTATTAACTTTTATATAACGGAGGAGCTTTCTGGGACTATCCCAAAGGTCTTTCTAACTTGTCTATTGTCTTGCAAGAATTATTATTATACCCCACACACACATGGTTTCACAAAGGAAAGACATGTGATCTATATTTATTCATGAAAATTATGTAATTAATCAGGGAAATACTGAAATAGTGGTTACAAAATTAATTCTTTTAAAATAAGAAATACATAATTCAATTTTAATATTTAAATTAATATGATATTCTTAATTTATCATTACATAATTACTATCATTTTTAGTATCACACCACCATCGCTAATTGGAGTAAAATTTTTGTTAATATCAATTGTACATTTAAGTTGGAAACATAAAAATCCCAAAAAAGTGTAGTTTTAAAAGTGAGTAATGAGTACTAATATCCTTTAAAAAGATATAGCACGCATGTCAAGATTTAAAATTTTTATGGTAAATAAGGTCATGTTTATTTGTAATGATTATAATTCTGAATTATAATTTTAAAATTATTAATTATAGAATTAAATAGTCTTAATCACATATTTGTTTTCATGAAATTATTCATGGGATAACTTAAAATAATCTCATGTTATTTTCTTTTATCCATGATTATTTAAATGATTGGATAAAAACATATTATTTGAACTATTATACTCTTATCACAAATAACAAAGATATCTTATTCTCATTAGTTTGAGTATAGATAGATAGTATACATCAGTATTTTTAAACAAAGTTAAAAGTTAATTTTGTTCACAAATTTTTATAATTCCCAAAAGTAGGGATTATAATACCTAATTGAACATGATATTAAATTATCTCCTTTTCAAGTCATTTTATTATTTCGGACGAATAGTCCCCAAGTCTTTTTTTTAAAAACCTCTTTGCAAACAAACATAGTATTCAATAATGACTTTTAAATACTTTTTTTAAGTAACAGACTTTTGTAGAATTTGTGGATTTTAATGACTTTTAAAGTTTTTAAAATTACTTTTAAAGACTATGAAATAAGTGACAAACTTTTATAGACTTTTTATCAAGACTTTGATAGACATTTGTATACTTTTAATATATCTTGCAGCTTATATTACTCCCTTCGTTCCTAAAAGATTGTCGTTTTAGAAGTAAAAATTTGTTCCAAAAAATTTGTCGTTTACAACTTTCGAGGAGAATAAATTATTTACTTTCCTATATTACGCCAACCTTCTCTCATTGTCCCAATAAATTCTCTCCCTTGTATTAATAGTTTTCAATTTCCCATAAAGGGGTAGTGATAAAATTTCAAACAAATTTTATTTGGTAAATGACACTTTCTTAATCCATGTGTCAAAACATTAAACGACAATCTTTTAGGAACGGAGGGAGTAATTGTTAAAAAGTCAACAAAGGTCATATATTTTAGATGAAATGATTACGACATTAAATAATCTTAAAATATTTTGACCATGTAACAACCTAATTTGAAATAAAAAACATTGTTGAAGTTAAATTATTAGATCATATATACCCAGTCTATTACAAGAAAATGTCTTATTTCATAATTTTAATATTTCATACAAAAAGTCATTTTCTACTAACAGTAATATAAAATAACAATTTTGATTTTAAAATTGTTCATTAATTGTTGTTTCCCTATCAAGTAATTATGACTCCCTCCGTCCCAAGATAAAAGTTCTGGTGGATTTTTCACGCATATTAAGAAGAGGAATGAAGTGACAAAATTGCCCATAATAATATGTCATTAATTATTTTCAATGTAGGTGAGAGAGTGACTTCTAGCTATTCAATTCAAAATATTCTTTCTCCATACTTATTAAATATGGAGAGAAAATTAGAATAAGAAAAGTATGAGATATTTAATGCTACGAGCATAATAGGAAAAAATGTGTAAAAGTTTGGTTATTAATGGAAAGTGGACATTTAACATGAGACTACCCAAAATAGTAATAAGAACTTTTATCATGGGACGGAAGGAGTACTAAACTAAAATTTTATAATTTTCAACAAATAACAAAATTAACAAATTTATTACTTTTAAAAATAAACATAAAACAAAATACTTCCTTAATACTTTCAAATATATTAAATGAGATATTTTATGGGAGAAAAAAAAATATAAATGATATTAAAATATTTGTTATCTCCATTTATAACATTGGTTCTATTTGGAACCCTTAACGTTACTTCCTCTTTTTAACCCCTTCTCCTTTTTATCTCTCCTCACCTACTATAATTACTTTCTTCCTTTTTGGGGTTTTTATTTTGAGAGAACTAAGGTAGAGAGAGAAAGTGAGACATATATATATATATATATATATATATATATATATCAGTCTGCTTCTCCAGCAAACTGAAAGTTCGAACGAACCGGTTATAGCGACGATTTTTTTCGTTGCTAAATCATAGAAAGCCGGTGTATATGCTATAGCGACGGAAAAAATCGTCGCTATAGCCGGTTCGCTCTTCTTTGTTTGATCTGCTCTTTCTCTTTCTTTTTGCTCATCTTTTTTCTTTTTGAAATATTTAGAAGTCTTTGAAAGTTTTTAGAGATGATGTAAGAATTTGGATATGGGTATCTCTTCTTCTAAAATTTGTCAAACTCTACCATTTGATAGAAATCTAAAAAATCAATGACTTTTTGAATACCAAAATACTTTTATAAACTTTATAAAAGTCTCATGCAATATCAAGACTAACTTTTAAAGACATTATAAAAGTTGTAATTGAATATCAGTAAACTTTTATATACTCTTTAAATGTCTTAATTGAATACAACCAAAATTTTAAATATTTAAAAGTCATTAAAAATATAATTAATTGAATACAACCTCCATAGTGTAAGAGTTTAATTTAACACCGTCCACATAATCTCCGAACGTAGTACATGGATAACTCTATATATAACTAACTTGGCAACCAAACAAGAAAAAAAAGAAATAGAATTTCATCTTACTACTCTCTCCGTCCAGGATAAAAGTCTTTATTACTATTTTTGGTAGTCCCAAGTTAAATGCCTACTTACCTTAAATGATCTATTTTTTACAATAATTTGCCTATAATACCCTTATTATTAATTATTATACTTCTATTTTCTATGCATATTTATGAAGTATCAGTAGTAATGTGCAAAAAACTATGCAAATAATTGAGAATTTAAATATGGACAATTTTGTCATTTTATCCTATTTCTTAATATGCGCAAAAAGTCAACCAGGACTTTATCCTGGGACGAAGATAGTATTCTTTTATAATTAAGGCATACCTTTATGTAGCACACAAGCTAGCTCACGGAGGCGAGAGTAGTGTAAGTAGGTCATCAAATTGAATGCATTAACCGTCCAGAAGAAAACATTGGGAATGCCAAGTTCTTCAGAAACCTCAATGCTAAAAGACATGGCTCAAGATCGAGAGACAATACAAGACACCGGAGGAACATCCGATGAATTGTTGAGCTTGTTAAGTAGTTGTTGGAACGGAATAGAGCAATTTTTGGAGATGGAAACACTAAGTTCTATGATGTTCTGCGTGGCGTCAGGCTTTTCCGGCAGTGGAAGGCCGTCAGGGATGGTTTCAAATCGGAAAGTAGAAGATCCCGAAAGAGATTTGGGCCCTCCAGATTTGAGTAAGCGGTTATAGTTGAATTCCGTATGAACAAAGGTTATGTAAAATCCTCTGTGGTGAAGCAACGTTGCTAACTTGAGCATCGGGGTTATGTGACCTTGAGCTGGATACGGCATGCATAACACATGTGGCTCCAGAGTTTCTGCCATTGAAATTGAGAAGTTCTTTTTACTCCACAGTATTGAAAAGAA
Organism: Panax ginseng; assembly: GCA_020205605.1. Taxonomy (NCBI): domain Eukaryota; kingdom Viridiplantae; phylum Streptophyta; class Magnoliopsida; order Apiales; family Araliaceae; genus Panax; species Panax ginseng. The sequence goes on along the minus strand of CM035148.1, from coordinate 25,791,810 downwards.
TTATATGTATATATAGGCTGTTTGTTACTCCCTTCGTTCTAGGATAAAAGTCCTAGTGGACTTTTCACGCATATTAAGAAGATGAATGAAATGAAAAAATTGTCCATAATAAATGTCATTAATTATTTCCAATTTAGGTGAGAGAGTGACTTTCTAGCTATTCAATTCAAAATATTCTCTCTCCATACTTATTAAATATGGAGAGAAAATTAGAATAAGAAAAGTATGAGATATTTAATACTACGGGCATAATAGGAAAAAATGTGTAAAATTTTGGTTATTAATGGAAAGTGGACATTTAATATGGGACTACTCAAAATAGTAATAAGGACGTTTATTATGGGACGAAGGCAGTAGTTATGAAAAGATTGTGAATAATGGCGTCGACATTAGGGACAAATTAGGAATCTTTTTAGGAAATTGATATTTTTACGTGATTTTTTGATATTTTTATATGAAAAGTGTCGCTATAAATGTATAACAAAAGTAAAAATTGTCGCTATAAGATCTATATCGACGATTTTCATGTAGAAATATCAAAAAGTCATATGAAAATATCAATTTCCATCTTTTTAAGAACTTTTAAATCTTAATATTATGTTTGTTTATAAGTATTATAATTCCGAGATTTTAATCCTTTAGATTATAATTATATGAATTATAATCGGGTTAAATGCAAAGTCGACCACTGAACTTTTCTGATATTTGGGTATTGAGCCCTTTCTTTCGGTCAACCTGAACCCCTTTCTATTCAAAAATTTGGACTTTGAACCCCCAGACGCCACATGTGCGTTGACCTACTGACATGGCACACGTGGCACACATGGCAAGTCTGACGTGGTATTTAATATTATAAATTGACACGTATCCATTTCACTTTGTAGTAAGCGAGTCTTTTGAATTTTTTCCAAAAATTGCTTCTACTCAAATTCAAACCTGCAACCTACTGTTTGAAACTTTGTTCATTTTACCACTGGAGCAACACAAGTTATTTGTTAATATCTTGTAAGGATTAATATTTATATCAAAACATGAGATTTTCTCTATATATTCTTTTCTTCTCCTTCACTACATACCATAATAATAATAATAATAATAATAATAATAATAATAATAATAATAATAATAATAATAATAATAATAATAATAATAATAATAATAATAATGAATCTAGGAAATGGTCATTAGAAGTAGAAGACAAAAGAGAATTAAGGCTTTATTTTCTGGTGAAGATGTGGAATTAAATAAATTTAGCTGCTGTTATGAAATAATTATGGTTGATTAATTTTGCACTACTATTGAATTATTAATCAAATATAAGAACACAGGCATTTACATGGTTCATCAAGTAATTGCCTAGGTCTATGCAAATCAAAATGTACCGTAATAGAAATATGGAGATACATACAAGCCCCTCACTGCATCTCTTGTTGTGTTATTATTATTATTATTATTATTATTATTATTATTATTATTATTATTATTATTATTATTATTGTTATTGTTATTATTATTATTAGTACTATTATTATTATGATTGTTATTATTATTATTATTATTAGTACTATTATTATTATGATTGTTATTATGATTATTGTTATTATTATTATTATTATTATTATTATTATTATTATTATTATTATTATTATTATTATTATTATTATTATTATTATTATTATTATTATGGTATGCAATGAAGGAGAAGAAAGGAATATATGACGAAAATTTCATGTTTTGATATAAATATTAATCTTTGCAAGATATTAACAAATAACAGATCATATCAAATTCTTGAATCAAATTGAGTTTAAAAACCATATCAAGTCCTTTAGTGTACATACACTAACAAATTGGGTTGTCAGACAAAATCTATGATCTTGACAATTTCTCTAATCATTGTTTTTCATTACCATTACTTCATAAGGGAGAGAATCACTTCATTTACCATTTTGTCTATGTTTAAGTAAGATGATCCCATATATGGACTAGTAGCACTCTTAGCTTTATTCTTCCACTCCACCACCCTTTTCTTCATTTCCTTCCCTTTCTCTCCCTCGATCAATTCCTTCACCACGCTCTCTCCACCCTCTCTCTTCACATCACAATCAATTTCAAACCAACACCCCATAATTTACAAATGCAATAACAATTAAATCGGTTGATCCGCGAAAAAAGGCCAACATATCATCCAAGACTCCTGGCCGACAAACTTTCAAGGGTTGAATTCCATCCACAATGTGTTAAGAACCCTCCGACTGACGCGTGGTTCAATACTTGTTCTTGGTCACACCAACTTGCTAACAAACCTCGCTGTTTAGTCTGCATCTCGAATTCGGGCGGAAGAACAACCACATCACCCATGACAAGGTCAGGTCGGATTATCCACAAGATGTTTTGCATGCTATTGGCAAGTCCCCATGCAAACTCTACCAAGTGCTGAGGACACATAACTGTGATACTACCAAAGTTTATATAAACCACTGACCCAGGTTATTTTGAATCTAACCATTGGATACAACCCGAATCTTCTTTCCAAAGATTTGATCTCAAAGACTTGGTATGGTTATCGGGTATGACCGATTGGGAAAGGTTGTGAATGGGTCCAATGTTGTAGACCCGATTCAGCATGGATGAAAGCGGCTTTAAAACCTCACACTCCAATTCATCAAATGTGTTCAAAATTATTGTAGAAGCTTTATAAGTTCTTGAAATTTCTTGAATGCAATACTGGACAAAGTTATCTGGTAGGTCCGGTGACCAAATCAAAGATGAGGAATCCCGCATACGGATACTTCCAGTTCCGGGTATCCAGTCAATAACGTAGTTCAGGTACCCATTTTCAGAACCATTTACTACATCCGTATAACAGTGAAATTGTGAGGATATCAAAATAAAGTCAAATAAAAAAATGAGGCATTATAGTCATTTCACTTGGGGCATTTCAGATATTCCACAACACCCATGGACATGATGATAATTACTGTATCTCTACAAGGACCATCCATTAAGCAAATTGATATTTCCAAATATAAATCACATGTCTTTCTAACTTTTCTATTGTCTTGCAAGAATTATTATTATTATACCCCACACACATGGTTTCAAAAAGGAAAGACATGTGATTTATATTTATTCATGAAAATTATGTAATTAATCAGGAAAATACTGAAATAGTGATTATAAAATTAATTTTTTTTAATTCTTTTAAAATAAGAAATACATAATTTTATTTTAATATTATAAATTGGTATAATATTCTTAATTTATTATTACACAGTTACTATCATTTCTAGTATCACATCACCATTGCTAATTAAAATTTTTGTTAATACCAATTGTACATTTAATTTGGAAACATAAAAATCCCAAAAAAAAAGTGTAGTTTTAAAAATGAGTAATGAGTACTAATATTCTTTAAAAATACTATATAGCACGCATGTCAAGATTTAAATTTTTTATGGTAAATAAGATTATGTTTGTTTGCAATGATTATAATTTCGAAACTATATTCTTATGAATTATAATCTTAAGATTATTAATCATAGGATTAAATAGTCTTAATCACATATTTATTTTTCATAGGATAATTTAAAATAATCTCATGTTATGTTTTTTTTTTGTCTAAAATTATTTAAAGAATTAAATAAAAACTTATCATTTAAACTATTATACACTTGCCACTAATAACAAAGATATCATATTCTCATTAGTTTGATTAGTATGAGTATAAATAGATACTATACATCGATCGATTTTTTAAAATAAAGTTAACACCGTCCGCATAATTTCCGGACATTAATTCCAGACGTAGTACATGACAACTCTATATATAACTAATTTGGCAACCAGAAAAGAAAAAAAAAAGAAATAGAATTTCATCTTACTATATATTTATAATTAGGGCATACCTTTATGTAGCTCACGGAGGCGAGAGTAGTGCAAGTAGGTCATCAAGGTGAATGCATTAACCGTCCAGAAGAAAACATTGGGAATGCCAAGTTCTTCAGAAACCTCAACGCTAAAAGCCATGATGGCATCAGAGACGATACAAGACAATTGGGAGGAACATCCGGATGAATTGTTGAGCTTGTTAAGTAGTTCTCGAGCGGAATAGAGCAATTTTGGACGTGGAAACGCAAAGTTCAATGGTGTTCTATGGTGTCGTCGGTTTTCCTACGGTGGAAGGCCGTCGAGGATGGTTTCAAATCGGAAAGTAGGAGAGCCAGAAAGAGATTTGGGGCCTCCGGATTTGAAAGTGATGTTATAGTTGAATTCTGTATGAACAAAGGTTATGTAAAATCCTTTGTGGTGAAGCGGCGTTGCTAACTTGAGCATCGGGGTTATGTGACCTTGAAATTTGGATATGGCATGCATACTACATGTGGATTACGAGTTTACGCCATTGAAATTGAGATTACGAGAAGTTCTTTTACGTCTCCACAGTATTAAAAAGAAATTATATGTATATATAAGTTTGTTTTGTTAGTTATGAAAAGTTTGTGAATGGCGTCGACATCAGGGACAAATTAGGGATCTTTTTAGGAAATTGATATTTTTACGTGATTTTTTGATATTTTTATATGAAAAGTGTCGTTATAAATGAATAACAAATGTAAAAAAATTGTCATTTATAGGATTTATAACAACGGTTTTCTTGTAGAAATATCAAAAAGTCATGTGAAAATATCAATTTTCATATTTTTAAGAGCTCTTAAATCTTAAGACTATATTTGTTTATAAGAATTATAATTCCGAAATTATAATCCTATGAATTATAATTTCAGGATTATATTCCTTTGAATTATAATCTCAAGACTTAATTCTAGGATTAAATAGTCATAGTCACATGTTTGTTTTTTTATAAGATTATTCATGGGATAACTTAAAATAATTACATGTTGTGGGCAAGGAAATCGCGCCTATGAGGTTTGGGTTTTCGTGTTGGTGAGGAGGAGAAAATCCACGAAAATACGGAATTGATTGATTGATTGTAGAGGGGAGAACGACAGGTGGACGATTACTCCAACGACGCGTGGCAGAACCCCTAGAATCCGGAAACCGTGTTAGGGTTATTGGGATTCCAAGAGCCTTCTTCAGTTCTTCGAGTTGAGAGAGTGTTCGAATCTTGTTAGTGCTTTTAAGTGGAATCTCCAAGCCTTAAGCTACCAAAAGCGTCCTCCTCCTTCCTAGAATGGAAGGGGTATTTATAGAGTTCCCTGGACTTAAGTTATCACATGCTAGGCACATGTTCTCAATGAAATTCCAGAAATACCCTTCAGTCATTAAAGTAATGCCCATATTGCCCTGTCCTTCTAGTCACCAATCCAATCCCTCAATCAATTCCCAAAATGAGCCGCCTCCACGAATCTTTCGCCTCGGGACACGTGGAGACTTCTCCCGGTCTGGCACATTTATTTATGACTTTTCCATCTTCATTCCATTAGGTTATGCGAACCCTAAATTGCACATTTAATGAGGTCATGGAACCCTAATTGTGCATTTAATTTAATTAGGTCATGTGAACCCTAATTTTGCACATGGGCCCACATTTGCCCCCTGCGCGAGAGTCGCATTTCCAAATAGACGATCGTGCAAGAATACTTCAAACTTTTGAGTATATTTTGCGTGACTTCACTTTACGGGTCTTAAAGACCATGGTCCTAGTAAATGGAACTCCTAAGGAGCCAAACCCTTGGATTTGTTTCTTTATTTTTCCTGAAAATTGAAAACAAGAAAAATAATCAAATAGCATTTAAATAAAAAGAAATCTTTATTTTGGGTGGTACACAAAATCTTTCTTTTTCATCAAACCAAATAAAATCATAATTTTATTTTTGAAATAAAATAAAATCTTAATTTTATTTTGAAAATAAAATCTTAATTTTATTTTGAAAATAAAATCTTAATTTTATTTTGAAAATAAAATAAAATCTTAATTTTAGTTTGGAAATCAAATCTCTCTTTATTTTGGAAACAAAATAAAATCTTTCTTTATTTGGGAAATAAACCAAATCTATCTTTATTTTGGAAGTAAAATAAAATCTAAATTTATTTTGGAAATAAAAATATTTAAATATCTATATATATATATATATATATATATATATATATATATATATATATATATAAGCATTTTTAGAAAACTACCCTTTATTGGGAATAAAATCAACTTAAATTTTATTATTTTCGAAAATAAGCTATTCTCTCCTATAGGGTTTTTTACTTATCTTTATTTTGGAGAAGTAAGAAGTCCATATTTGTAATCCATTGTCGCATGCCTTCTGATTGAGTAGGTTCTACTTGCGTGCATATTTCTTAGGATTGTCTCATAATCGCTAGGAGCCAACGAACACACGTGTGTTCCTCACCATTGCAGCCGTATTAGCAAGTCTCACCATCAAGGACATCCTTGCGGTATCCAAC